>OX155681.1:14824511-16179015 GCA_944547425.1 Eupithecia centaureata
ACAACGGGACCGGAAACGGTAGTTGAATCGGATTTTGGCATATTTCAACAGAAAGTTTATATACATATTTTTTATTTATTAATTGGAAATTAAACCTTCAAAAACGCCCCTATCAATGCCATAAAGTCTACTAAACTGCTAGCCATTGGCTCCTTTAGTACCTACTACCTGTATTATTAAATTTGACTTGACTAAGTGTTTACTTTGTAAGCCTAAAGAAATTAAGTTATTGATTTACTGATTTACTAATTATCTTTGACCCACCACACTATATTGTGCTAGTAGGCTACTTTCTGAATTGTTTGAAAGTAACGACGCAATGGAAATATTATTTATTATCTTTAAATCTAAAGTCCTTAAGTAAGTAAAAAATTTGGTAATTTTTGCTCCTGAAACTTAATGTGAATAAGTACATAAGTGAGGTGTGTGTGAATACCTAAAAAAAAGTAATTGTCAATTTTCAATGTACTAGTAAAATTTCAAAAGTAACCGCAACATACACTTTTGTTTGTCTATTGTGCAAAGACAATAGCTTGAACGTTTTCATGTTTTTCCCGTCATTTTATTTCGTTTTTCAGATTTTAGCTGTTTCCCGTTTATCCAAACAATGGAATTTTCGGATAACTGCTTGTGGCAGATCTGTTTGCGGGTGAATAATGGGTTTGTTGGCTAGTAGAGGTCTAGAATTGCTTAGTTTAGAACTAAAAACAGTGACATAGGTTAGAAGCATTGAAACACTGTCACTAGAGGTGAGAGCAAAAGAGGAGAAGCAAAAAATATTTATTGGATTCCATTGTGTTTTCTTAATAATGTTCACTTAGTTTAATTTGGCGCAGCAGGCGGAGGTCCGCCTGCGACACAGGAGTTTGCGGGTTCGATTCCCTCTTCGGGAAAAATGTTTTCTATGATCTACAAATATCTACAAATTTAGAGTTTTGTGGTTGTATTTATATTTATTTTTTACAAAACCTACATTTAAAAAGGTTTAAATGTAGGTTTATGTAGGTTAAAAAGGTTTAGTAAAAAATATATCTATCTATGCATTGTAATGAAATCAGCATACAAGTTATACAATACAACCTCTACTTAATTTGGGTCTTGATAATGCTGAGTGAATGATTTTGCAATATATTATAGTATTAATTATATCTTTAGCTATAGCCGTCTCTTACGGAAAATATTAATCTACCCTACCAAACTATGCGTAGTCCTGTTTATTATTTTAAATCGTTCAATAACACGAACCCCGTTAAAGCATTATTGGCAGCCTCCCAACTAGGATACCGTGTTAATTCCTGTAACGAAACCATTTTAATTGAAGTGGTATCTTGGCGAGGGCCTCGTTGTTCTAGTAAATGCAGATGTGGCTATTGGGACCCGTTTGGAGAAACTTGCCCAGTAATGTACGCTAAGTTTGGTATCTAGGCTAATTTCCTAAGTTAGGCCTTAAAACTTGAACGAAGTACAAAAACTTTTCGCTGTAGGATATTTGGTAGATTCGCCTTACGGCAGAAATATTTTAAGCAGACCCCTGAACAATACAGATGTTTTGGTTAGTGGCAGAAGTAAATGAATGAAACGCTCACGAATATACCCGAATCGACCAGCAGAATAATTTTCTTCTATTTACGAACTAGCAGTGCCTCGCGGTTTCACCCGCGTAATTCCCGTTCCCGTGGGAATTCCGGGATAAAATATAGCTTATATCTCTGTGCCAAATTTCATCCATATCCGTTCAGTAACAAACATCCATCCATACATACAAACTTTCGCGTTTATAATATAAGTAGGATTTCTTTATTGGTACTGTCTTTGTCTCAATCAATAGGTCGTCATTGTTTACTGAGAATTAAAGTCATTACTTTGGTTTTCTTACGAATCTCTATCACTATATCAAACAAAACATCTACTAATCATCATCACATAACATTACTAATTACTCTCTTTATAATATAACGAAAGTTACAATCAAGAAGTAAAAATTAATTCAAAGTACTAGTAAATATAATTGAAACAATTGAAATGAGACGACGGTTGCAAACAGTCTAGAAGTAGATCAACTCCTAGCTTTGGTTTGTTACATCGGTTGTTTCACACGCAAAAAGGGCGTAATTATAACAGTATCAAATAACAATTTTTGCACAATATTAAGAAGATCCTCTTTCTTAATAATGTGCAAAAATTGTTATTTGATACTGTTATAATTACGCCCTTTTTGCGTGTTAAACAACCGATGTAACAAACCAAAGCTACGGCTAGGCACCCGTCTAAAACGGCACAGAACAGGTAATTTAAAATCCCCCCGTGAATCCAGGCCAGGTATTAATATTATAGGGAGGCGAATCAACTGCTGAATATTACAGAGCCCGTGTCATTTCATGAGCATGTGTGTAGCAGGCCAAGTTACGTGGCTAGGCAAAGTCGGATTTGACCAATGTTTACTTATTTTAGGATCAAAAATAATACGACCAATATTTACGTATTGACCGTTGACTCACACAAACAGTCAATATTAGAGAAGTGGCCGTGTCAGTTCCATGTTTCATGAGGATACGTGTAATTATGGTTAAAATTTGGTTTACAGGATGGACTTGACCAATGTTAAATTGTAAACTGACAGCCAAGTAGGCTTTACAAGTAGCCGATCTATTATGAAAATTAAATGTCAGAAGAGTATTTCAGACTCAGAAGAGTATTTTTTCCAAATAGAAGAATCTATAGAAAAAAAATAACGGTTCGCTACGTCCTGTGTCTGACACGCACTTGGCTAGTTTTGTTGAGTGATTTCTGAATCCTTTGCTATTACTACTAATTCTAATCTACTTAAATTACAAAATAATGTAGGTACCGAATGTTTTATAAGCTTAAGTTACTAAAATTACTTGAATTAAAAACTACGTGATTGGTGTTATTTTTTATGTTGTAACATGAACCCCGTTGGCGATACAACATCACTTTATCAATGTAATTCTAATTGTAGAATAAATTAAGTAAACTTAGAGCACAATTCGACAGTCCCCCATTTGCCCAGTTGCTGTTACCTACAACATACAGGTAAACTGTAAATGAGTTCCCGGAATTCTGTTATGAAGGCGGCTAATATTTTACGGCGCTCGCTTTACGCTCCTGATTGTTTTTCTTCGTTTACAGATTCATAAGAGTTATCAAAGCGTAAATAACCATAACGTTGAAGGTGGTCTACAAAGAAAATGGGTTTCATCTTGGTAATTTTCTTTTAAGGGTTTCGATCAGGTTCAAAAACTGGTCTCGATCGGTCTGCCCTATTTTCGCTTTTGAATATCTAAGGAAGTACTGAATCTATTAAAATGATATAAATAACAATAAATATCGTGCGTCTGTACAGATTAGGTACGAGAAGAATAAATAAAATCAATGAAAATGAACATGATTATTTTCAGAACCTACAGAAATGGTTTTTTAGATTTTTTAGGCAGAACGGAGTATCAAATGAAAAGCATCCGCTTGCTCAGTTCAAAATTGTTTTTGGAATTTTATAAGATTTTATACATTTTGAAATAATTTTTATGAAAATTGGAACCTATATCATAAGAATAAATAATAACTGCGTAGAAGGGACTCTTCTATGATCTAGTCCCAAACGGACGGACCTAGTATTTCTTTGGTCCTTATGACGTCTTTTTATCAGCTATTCGGGCAAGAACCGCTTCTTCAATAGATGACCAAATCTCGTTTTAATTGAGTTAAATGTAACAATTCAAACTCAAACACTCTGAAGCTATCTCAATTAAAAGTTTCCCAAATCCGAAAATCTACGTATCTGTAACTTTGTAAAGTTGTCTAATTATCGACGAATTAATTACTTTCTTTGTTCTTCAGTTGAGTTTTTTTGTAGATAGGTGTTTCAAGTTTTATATTTACGCAAATCAGCCAAGTTTATTATTTTGTTCACTCGATGGTCGTACAAAATCGTAACAGTCACATGGAGGCGACAAAATTAAACGGATGGGCCTAAGTAGGTACTGCTTTCGTTTGGAGGCCAATATAAAAATGCACCAACCCAGTATACGCACGAAAACTTGGATAATGGGCGATTATTAACAAATAAAAAATCTTCAAATAAACACCTATCACCTCAATTACAGCTTCAAACCAAAATTCATTAAAAAAAGTGCTAATAAGACAAATTGAAACGCGAACCTACGTCATCCTACTATACAACATCCATCTTGGACGGATCATTCGTTTTAAATTTTAGCTTAGCAATGACGTTCGTGTACGTGTATTTAGTTATGTGTTTATTGTTTTATGTGCTTTCCATGTTCCACAGTTGCGATCTAAACCTTTTTTTTGGAGTTATCTTTTCAGTAAATTAGTAAATGAATATCATTATTTACTTACAAAATAAGCACTTAGACAAGTCAAATCTATCAAGACCTTTGTCACTTCGAGGCATGTCATCATGTACTTGACACCTAGGATTTAAGTTTCAAGACCTGAAAGTCACTTTCAAGGGTAAAGTCAGTAATTTAACTAGTGAAAGTGACTTGCAGTCCTTCATTACCCGAATCAGCTAGAACTAACTACCTGTCGGTCAGCGCTAGCCATCCAATAGCCGTCAGTGGTCAAATTATAACTTTGGACTGGTAAGGTGCATTCCTTGCATTTTCATTCTGTGAACGAAATATAAGAGAAAGCGGTTTTGAATGCATGGGGTGGATTTTTCCTTAGGGCAATACCAAGCGTTGGCCATTTCAGATCCTGATGTCGAATGCAATAAACGTTAATAAAAATAACATTGAAAACATTACTTAGTTCACGGTTTTGCACAACTGGTGCTAAGAATGAATGAACACTTTATTGTTTACTAAATTAATTAAATAATTGAAAGAAAAAATCTTATTAGAAATCTAGTAATTAAAAAAAAACATAGTACAAAAAGCGGCCTCATCGCTGAGAGTGATTTCTCTGGCATCATTATAGTGAAGACAGATATTAGAAGAAATTTCTAATAAAGTATAAATATAAGGAGCAACAAATAAGGAGCACGTGACACAGATCAGCTTTATATCTTATGGATGGCACCCGTAGTTTTAATTTATATTATATTAGACTAGCGACCCGCCCAGGCTTTGCACCGTTTTATTATACGTAAGTATAAACCTTTTTCTTGAATAACTCTATCGTTTTAAAGATTTAAGCATACATAGGGACAGAGAAAGCGACTTTGTTTTATACTATGTTGTGATAATTTCCATAGACTTCTATGTCCCATGTCACCTTTGTGACCATCTACAGCTTTTAACTTAAACCATTAGTGTAAAGTGGAACTTTTCCAATAAATGTTACGGGATGTCCCGGCGGTCAGGGCTGCATTGTGCCCTTTGATTAAAGGGCTCTAACCGCTTTTAACTGGTTTTAATCTTTTAACCCCACTGCTTTTGTTCCGAGTTTAGGCAGGTGAAACATTCTTTTGTAATGTTCAATTTAAGGTTAAAGTTAACCATAACTAGGCAACGATTAAGATAAGTATTGACCTGTGGATATGACTTTTTGAAGCTACGATATCAATAAGAAGGCAGGTAATGTTTTTGCAAAACCTCCTTAATCTACGATACTAATGAGGTAAGGTTATTTTAAGTTAAGCTCAATTGTTTTAATTGTAAATACTATTTCGAATTTGATTATATTTATTTCATTTTCTTTGATAATAAATCATAATTGTGACAGATTTAAAATGCTTAAAGAGCTTATGTTTTAAAGCGTAATTGCCTAAACCAATGTTAGGTACTTATCAGCCAGTTATCAATCGATGAAGTCGGGCCCACGTTTGGGGATTCCAACAATGCTGATTGGGACGCCAGATCTCGCGTGATGTTTTTATCAACAGAATTTATTGAAAGCCTCTGTTACTCGAATTGGAAATGTGTTGATAAAGATATTTTAATGTTTTTTTTGCGTTTGTATGCTTGAGTTATTCAAGACTCAATGAACAGTGAGGATTTGTTGAAGCAGAACGCTTTTTAAAACGTCTTTTATGTCCTTCCTAGCAAGAAAAACATTAAGTAGGTCATGTAGCATGCATTACTAAAACATATCTTTAGGTTTAAAATAATTTCATCTTCATCATTTATTATGTCATTTATTTAAAGTTATGATTACGAATTAAAACTGGTAGGTATGCAAAGTGTTAAAATATATGTAGGTATTTTACAAATTCACCTTAATGTCAAAAATGTATTAAAGATTTTTAAAATAATACATACAAATAAAAATATGTACGTAGTTCATGAATTGGTCAAATAGAACAAAAATATTATTTAAAATTTAACCCTCCTAACTGAAAACGACCAACGATATAGGTACTACTTACATCTACTTACTACCTACTTTTAGATAAAAAACATTATAAAAACTTGGGACATATTAAATTATACATGAAATTTTTAAAATATTTTTGTACTTAAAGCGTTGATTATTTTAAATTGAGGAAGTGTACCAATTATTTAAATTCAGACTATACTGAAACCCAGAAACAATTAAATTAATTGAAAGACAAAAAAGAATAAAGACCACTAAAAGAACGACCTAACTAGGTTACCAACAGTAAACTAATCCGAAAGCGACACAAAAACAATTAAATATAAAAACGAATCACGTCGCGCATCGACTTTGTCAGAACCTCATCAAACACCCGATACTGTGTCAAAACAAGAGTTCACGGAAAACGGAATTAGCTCGTGGTACAAGGTGTAAAATCTTTGTGAACGGAACATAATATAATTATTTGTGTTTAATCCTACTATATATTATAAACGTGAAAGATTGTATGATGGATAGATGGATGGATGTTTGTTACTCTTTTAAGAGACACATCCATCCATCCATACTTACAAACTTTCGCGTTTATAGAGGTAATATTTAGTAGGATAAGGATGTAATACAGACGAAAACATAAAACTTTGAAAACCTTTCCCCGCTTTTCGCCTCTATCTTCACTCCAAACCCGAACGCTTCACTTAATATACATTACAGATTACTGTTTTTTTCCTATTCGCGTCACGCGATACCGACCAGTATCGAATATTATTTTACTCGTTAGCAACTCGATCCCAATAATGGAGGATCGATGTCGGAAACCTTATAAAGAAAATACATTAAATTTTTACGTGTGGTTGTGACAGGTGCGATGGTTTACTACTGGGTTATGTAGCAATGTCTTTTCATGCCATCTATTTTTTAAGTGGAATTTTTTTTTTTCAACGAGAATATACTGCACATTAAAGGGTTTTTTCGCTTCTTCCACTAGTGTACAAAAAAGTGAAGCGAAGGGGAAATCAATTATCACTTTATTTTTTAGATTATTTTGATAATTATATAGTTAGTATAGTTTAAATTTGACTTGTCTAAGTGCTTATTTTTTAAGCCTAAAGAAATAAAGATATTGATTTACTGATTCACTGGTTAAAAGTGGGAATATAGAGTCTTTGGTAGTAGGAATACAGATATTTGGAGAGCAAATAAATTTATCAGCGCGCATGGCTTGAAGTTTTTATATTTTTCACGAGATAATATCACTTATACGCGCTCTTTTAATTCCTTACATAATTTCACAAAATATTTTAATATAAACTTAGATATTTTCATAATAAATACATACAAACAAAATCTACAATGACATTAACTTCATTGATGAACAGTTTCGTAAATATAGTGATAAAGAATTGTATTTTCGATTGTTCAAACCATATAAATAGTTTGAAGCCCATTACTTAATTATATTAACAAAGAACTTTAATAAGTTCCATTTTAATTATTAATCTTTAATAATAAATGAAATGATGGATGAAGCTCCTTTGAGCTTCATATCTTCTTTCGATTAAACACCCACATTTTAAAACTTAGTTTCCCCTTCGCCCACGTTCGTAACTAAGATTCATACCTTTTCTCAATAATCTTAAAATTCCTTCACATTCTAAACAGAATGTAAACAAAAGAATAATTTGCTTCTCCAGCACAGGATATTTGCAAGCACATTCCTATGCTAGTCAAGTTTCCAACAATAGCTCTAAAGCATGTTACACTCGATTCCTAAGCAAAGGTACTTATTAATAACATAACTATTCGAGAAACTTCCTTGATCGTTCCCAGAAACGCCGTGGATAATGTAGCAGGCAGTATTGTATTGAAACACTACAACAAACTTCTTGCCCGCAAACGAACGAAACTGAACTGAAAACTCAACAAGAGACAGTTGAACTTGCAATGCACGATATTACAAAAACTGTACCTACTAGTAGATATGATTGAAATAAATGATCGGAAAATTACAAAATAAAACCTGATAATCCGGCAGTATTATCCACAGAGATGAAAATGAGTTAATCTCTTTAAGTAAGAATATTGGAATCTATTAAAATTGAAATAAGTACCAAAATTTGGGAAAATGTAAAAAATCCGACAATCTTAATTACAGAAATGAAGATGGGTTAATATCTGTGTAGGATTTTCGGAGTTTACATGACTGAAATAAATAAAAAGTAACCTATTATTAGAAAAAAATAATACTCAGTCAATCCTACTGACAGAGATGAAGATGAGTTCATATTAAATTAAATAGGATAGCAGGTGTTTTTTTCTTAAATGTTCATTTATTTAAATTATGTCATCATAGAACTGAAGAACCATTATATAATTAAAATGGTTGGACAGAAAGTATTCTACCAAACATAACTCACACAACACTTCAGAAATCTCAAGCAAATGGGTCGTCCGTCTTAACCATAATTATATTTCACATTAAGAAAGACAGAAACACAGAGACGTTACTTTTTTTAAATAATAACAATATCTATCATAGCTGATAAAAATAAATTGTAAGTTGAAATAGAAAGTACTTCACTAGCGTAAAAACAACGAGGTATAAGATTAAAGGATAGTGAACCTAAAGCCAACGCAATGAAGTAGAACTTTAACTGACAACAAATTGAAAGTGACAAAGGCAATACACAAGGTGAATATTAATTGTACTTATAGAAATAACTTTAAACTATTCGCTATCGGTAATAACAGTTTAGAAGTTCTGTTGCTATGAGGAATCTTTGAAGACATACCAGAAGGCTTAACTGTTACTTCTGATTGCTTCCTTAATTTGTTAAGGTATGGGATATGGGATAGGGGAATCAAACCCGCAACCAGAACTTCGCCCGCTACGCTACAGATCGTCACCGAAATATTAACAAACCTTCATTTTCTTAATGAACAATTATAGGTATTTACCTTGTTTTTTATATTTAGCTATGATTATGCTGTGTCAATTCGCCAGCAACATTTAACATTGGAATATTTGGAACTTAAAAATTACTCTTGTGTTTGTGTTGATAATTTTTACTAAACCTTCACTAAGAACAGACCATGAAATTGCTATTTCTAGTAAATAAATACATTCACTCTCCTTTGGAAAGTTTTAAATTTAGCATTTTGTTAGTCAAAGTTTCACCTTTTTTTAATAAGGTAAGAAATTATTTATAGCTACAATGTGACATTTTCTATAAAAACGTGTCCTCCAAAACCATAACCCTCCTTCTTTCATAGTCGGGTAAAAAGCAACACACGACACCTTAATTACCAAACCGTAACAAATCGTTTATTTTGTCACCCTGTATACAAACCTAAAGCCTGCTCACTGAGCCGTGAATTTTCAACCTTTTGTTATGGTAATAAGGCTACATGATTTGTGGAAATGCAGAGCTGAAAAGGTTTCTAATTGGTAAACAAATGAAGCAAATTAAATTCGTTAGTTCCGCTTTTTCTGTGTTTGAGTAACTTAATTAAGAATTTCAGTAGAATTCATATAAAATCTGACGTTATTTAAACGTTAAAAGGGCGAGTTGAATTCATTTGTGTGAATGGGATAGGAATAGTATTTTGCGTTCAAAGGAGTGGGAAAGAGTTTATTACAAGAAAAAAACAAAACGAATTAAGAAACTGGCTTAGTAGCAACAATAACCAACGAGCCAAACAAAAGTAATTTCAATAGACCGCAGGGTTCCCGAGATATCGACTAAATTATGTGCGAAATATTGCAATTTTTTTTCTTTATCGAATTTTCACATTACATGTACCAATTCTAATGAAACAATTTTAAATTTTATGTAACCTGAGCAGTTTGTACTTATTTAACTACTACAAAACTGCTAAAAACGAGAAATCGATAAAAAATTGGTCTTTGAGTCCATTTGGAGGTATAGTTTGATTAATAAATCACTTAATATAGGATGCCTCTTAAATGCCCTTTATATTTAAACTAGCGACCCGCCCCGGCTTCGCACGGTTTTATTATACGTACCTATAAACCTTCCTCTTGAATCAATCTAACTATTAAAAAAAAATCAGCCGTTTTTTCATGGACCTACTATTTTCTCCTATTAGTAGGACCACGAGGGAGACCTATTTCTGTCTTTCCTATTCTAGGGTGAATCAAAAATCTACCTCCTGTATAAGTTTCTCGTTACTCCTATGATAATAATATAGAACATTTAGTAATGTATTATTGTTTACCTATTTTTTATTTGAGTCTCATAACCCACTGCATTCGAAATAGTGAGACGGACGGATTAATGGATTCGGATGAACATAATACATAATATATACACCATGACTCGGACTAGAACATATGGCTAATTTTTACCCCCAGGATAATCATATCTATTCAATTTGTTTCTCTGCAGGGAAGACAAGTTATTAAAGGAAAAGATCATTCCTGTCAAGTCAGTTATGCTAAAAACCAAATCGACGAAGCGATAAATAAAATGAAGAAACAAGCTTCTTCTACTGATACTCCAATTACGCAAATATATGGAAAAGAAAAGAAGAAATTGGAAGATAAAGGTATACATTTCGTACTTCCGGTGCCACCCCTTAAAAATATACAAACTGCTTTGTATACAAGTCGCAAAAGGACAAATTTCAAGAATGTAGAGTCTGTGGAAATACCAGAACAGTTGTCGAGTTATCTTTTAGCAGAATACCTAAATGGAAGTTGTCGCATTTCTGTTTTTTGCTCGAATGAAGGCAGAAAGCTTTTAGGAGAAGCTGAGGAGTTCTTCGTCGATGGAACTTTTCAGAGTTGTCCTCAACCGTTTGAGCAACTATTTACAATTCACGGAGACCTTGGTGCTTCGTCATCAGAAACGAAAGTAGTACCACTTGTTTATGCCCTCATGTCTGCTAAAAAGCAAGAGTCGTATGCTGCTCTTTTCGCTATGATAAAATCACAAATACCTGATTGGACTCCAAAAAAAATCCATTTGGACTTCGAAATCGCTATTGCCAATGCTTTGATGAACATTTTCCCGGAAGTGATATTAAAAAAATGTTTTGCATGAGCAAATGATTATTTGATAATTGATTATCGAAAGCCATTTGGAAAAATTCCAAAGTCAAACTTAAAATTAAGGAAAAAATAGAAAAAAGAATTGTCGGATTATAAATAATAATAAATAATTTTATTCAAAACATATCTTAGGACAAAATGTTAACAAAATAGTATCTAATAATAACTTATATTCTATTGGGTTTACTTGTGCCTGAACTAGGTAAAACCTGTATCTCAGGCTAAAATAGTGCTTACAACATAACTTTTGACCAATAATGACATAGGTCGGTACATAAAATAAAGGTTATTGCAGACTTTTACATAACTTATGATAAACTAATTAACAATTATGTAGGTACTAAGTATGACAAACAATACTGCTGAGTAACAAAACGTTCAAAAATAAATGTAATCGGCACTCTTAGGCGCCTCCATAGTCTATTGAATTAATATACCTATTTTCTGCCATTGTTTTGGCCGGACAGTCAGCAGAACCTGTGTTATGCTTACTAGGCTTCTTGAAATGTAGGCAAGTGGCACACTTGGGGTTCTTCCGCCTTTTTATTACATTCCTTGATTGAATGACCTTGGAGTCCACAGTGGCTACAAATGTGGGTCAACTCTCGGCACGTCTTGGCAGCGTGACCATTCTGCTGGCACTTGAAACACCTTGTGACTAGCGTGAAGTCTTTCACAGGACACGAGGACCAGTTTACGAAAACTCTACCCTTAGATATTAGTACCTTCCGGATAGCTGCAGGGACTTCGATCACAAAATTGCAGGTCTCAGCATCCTTCTTGCCGGACTTATGGCTCAATTTGATTGCGGTCAGGAATTTTTCAAGGGTTAATTCAGGTAGATACTCAGCTACATTTTGCTTGTATAGACAAGAAAAAACTTCCTTTTCCTGCATTGATGAGGGCACTCCAATAACTACGACTCTGGGTTTGCGTTTCAATGGCTCGTCTACCATAAGGCCAGCGTTTGTGAGCTGCATCGACTGCTTAAGTTTCTCAATGTCACCCCTCGTTTCAGTGCTAATAATCACCCCTCCGTTCCTTGTTTTCCGCAGGCCTCTTACTTGCAGCTTCATCTCTTCAGGGCAGATGATTGTTTGGACAAGGGTTTTAGTCTCATCGCTTGACCTAAGCTTGTCATATGGATAAATAGCCACAGAGCTGACATTTACAGGCTTGACGTAGGTACTTCCCTTTTTAACCATGTCAGCAAAGGATTTTTCGGAGGGAGGTTTAGAGGTCTCTTCAATGCTGGTTTTAAGGTCTTGAAGCCGCTGGGATAGGTCTAGTTTTTCGGTCAGGACTTGAGTTTCTGCGTTCATTGCAACTGCCCTTGTTTTTAGCGATTGGTAAGCTACTGCCATTTGAGATGTGCCATGTGTTACTTTGCGGCACAGATTATTAATTTTGAGCTTTTGTTCTGTGTTCAACTTCCCATTTTCTGCAATTGAGCACACTTCGTTAAGGCACTGCTCGATGTTAGACATCCAGGTCTGGATTTCAGGTGTAGGGATTACTTCCAGGCCTTTGTCTCTCTGGGTTGGTGGTGCGGGGCGAGGCTGGGGCTGCTGGTCTGCTAAGGGCGTGGCGGGGGTCCGAGGTGGGCTGCGCGCTGTTCTGCTGCTTCGGCTGAAGGGGCTGTCCATATTATTCATTTTGATATCACTTTATTTTTAAGAATTCATATTCAAAATTACACTATAGGTATACGTTTGTATGTCACAGTTTATACTGCTGCTTTGTAATTGAGGACACGAGTCAGCAAGTATTATTGAATTATTTTAGTAGGTAAGAAATTTTAATGAGCACGTCTGCTCCAACCAACGGCTCAATGCTATTATGTAAGGGTTTAGCTCTACTACCTGAAAATCTCATAGAAAATGGTATTGATTATATCAAGAATGAAAGCACCAGTTCCCTAAAAATCCAGTCAGATAATCGATAATCCAGGAGGTGTCCAGGATGATGGAGAGCATCCAGGAGGTGTCCAGAATGATGGAGAGGTGTCCGGGAGATGTCCGGGAGATGTCCGGGAGGTGTCCGGGATGTGTCCGGGAGGTGTCCGGGATGTGTCCGGGAGGTGTCCGGGATGTGTCCGGGAGGTGTCCGGGATGTGTCCGGGATATGTCCGGGAGGTGTCCGGGATGTGTCCGGGATGTGTCCGGGATGTGTCCGGGATGTGTCCGGGAGGAGTCCGGGAGGTGTCCGGGTGGTGTCCGGGAGGTGTCCGGGTGGTGTCCGGGAGGTGTCCGGGAGGTGTCCGGCAGGTGTCCGGGAGGTGTCCGGGAGGTGTCCGGGATGATGGAGAGCATCCAGGAGGTGTCCAGGATGATGGAGAGCATCCAGGATGATGGAGAGCATCCAGGGTGATGGAGAGCATCCAGGATGATGGAGAGCATCCAGGATCCAGGAGAGAGGTGTCCGGGATGTGTCCGGGAGGTGTCCGGGATGTGTCCGGGAGGTGTCCGGGAGGTGTCCGGGATGTGTCCGGGAGGTGTCCGGAATATGTCCGGGAGGTGTCCGGGATGTGTCCGGGAGGTGTCCGGGATATGTCCGGGAGGTGTCCGGGATGTGTCCGGGAGGTGTCCGGGATGTGTCCGGGAGGTGTCCGGGATGAGTCCGGGAGGTGTCCGGGATGTGTCCGGGATGTGTCCGGGAGGTGTCCGGGATGTGTCCGGGAGGTGTCCAGGATGTGTCCGGGAGGTGTCCAGGATGTGTCCGGGAGGTGTCCGGGATGTGTCCGGGAGGTGTCCGGGATGTGTCCGGGATGTGTCCGGGAGGAGTCCGGGAGGTGTCCGGGAGGTGTCCGGGAGGTGTCCGGAGGTGTCCGGGATGATGGAGAGCATCCAGGAGGTGTCCGGGATGATGGAGAGCATCCAGGAGGTGTCCAGGATGATGGAGAGCATCCAGGAGGTATCCAGGATGATGGAGAGCATCCAGGATGATGGAGAGCATCCAGGGTGATGGAGAGCATCCAGGGTGATGGAGAGCATCCAGGATGATGGAGATCATCCAGGATGATGGAGAGCATCCAGGATGATGGAGAGCATCCAGGATGATGGAGAGCATCCAGGATGATGAAGAGCATCCAGGATGATGGAGAGCATCCAGGATGATGGAGAGCATCCAGGAGGTGTCCAGGATGATGGAGAGCATCCAGGAGGTGTCCAGGATGATGGAGAGCATCCAGGAGGTGTCCAGGATGATGGAGAGCATCCAGGATGATGGAGAGCATCCAGGATGATGGAGAGCATCCAGGATGATGGAGAGCATCCAGGATGATGGAGAGCATCCAGGATGATGGAGAGCATCCAGGATGATTGAGAGCATCCAGGATGATGGAGAGCATCCAGGATGATGGAGAGCATCCAGGATGATTGAGAGCATCCAGGAGGTGTCCAGGATGATGGAGAGCATCCAGGAGGTGTCCAGGATGATGGAGAGCATCCAGGAGGTGTCTTGGATGATGGAGAGCATCCAGGAGGTGTCCAGGATGATGGAGAGCATCCAGGAGGTGTCCAGGATGATAGAGAGCATCCAGGAGGTGTCCAGGATGATGGAGAGCATCCAGGAGGTTTCCAGGATGATGGAGAGCATCCAGGAGGTGTCCAGGATGATGGAGAGCATCCAGGAGGTGTCCAGGATGATAGAGAGCATCCAGGAGGTGTCCAGGATGATGGAGAGCATCCAGGAGGTGTCCAGGATGATGGAGAGCATCCAGGAGGTGTCCAGGATGATGGAGCATCCAGGAGGTGTCCAGGATGATGGAGAGCATCCAGGAGGTGTCCAGGATGATGGAGAGCATCCAGGAGGTGTCCAGGATGATGGAGAGCATCCAGGAGGTGTCCAGGAGGTGTCCAGGATGATGGAGAGCTTTGAGGAGAAGCTGAGGAGTTCTTCGTCGATGGAACTTTTCAGAGTTGTCCTCAACCGTTTGAGCAACTTTTTACAATTCACGGAGACCTTGGTGCTTCGTCATCAGAAACGAAAGTAGTACCACTTGTTTATGCCCTCATGTCTGATAAAAAGCAAGAGTCGAATGCTGCTCTTTTCGCTATGATAAAATCACAAATACCTGATTGGACTTCAAAAAAAATCCATTTGGACTTCGAAATCGCTATTGCCAATGCTTTGATGAACATTTTCCCGGAAGTGATATTAAAAAAATGTTTTGCTCATTTATCGAAAGCCATTTGGAAAAATTCCAAAGTCAAACTTAAAATTAAGGAAAAAATAGAAAAAAGAATTGTCGGATTATGTAAGGGTTTAGCTCTACTACCTGAAAATCTCATAGACAATGGTATTGATTATATCAAGAATGAAAGCACCAGTTCCCTAAAAATTACAAAATTTTGAAATATATGGAAAGAACATGGTGGAAGAACAAAGATTACAAATCTTCATGGTGCGTATATGGTGAACGTCACCGTACAAATAATGTCGTTGAAAGCTGGCACTCTCAACTAAACAAGAATGTTAAAAAGCGTTCACCAGTTTCGATCCTGCGGTTGATAAATGCAATAATGGATATGGAAAGCGAAAGAACAAGTGATGCATCACAACGTCGAAAAGAAGAATTAGATCGCGATGATTTCATATTAAAATGCCAGTTACAATTAATTCACGGTGATATAACAGTAGGCCATTTTTTAGAAAATCTAAGATAGGACTGGCCACCTTTTTTTTTAATATACAGGGTGTATAAATTATTGGTTGTTTCTATTTATAGTATATAATAGGAAAGACAGAAATAGGTCTCCCTCGTGGTCCTACTAATAGGAGAAAATAGTAGGTCCATGAAAAAACGGCTAAAAAATCGCATCAAAATCCGTTGCGTAGCTGTAGCTATAATTTGACAAACTTGATACTTACCAGCTCAGACTAAATAATTCATTAATTCCTAGTTCTGGGTAATAATCCGTAAATGCCTATGATATCCGGAAAATACCTTTTGATCCGGAATTCCGCCTATTGGCGCTACACTGAGTTATTGCCGCGCAAATTGGCCAAATAAATTCTATTGAATTCCTACTTCGCTTAGCAAAATAGAAGCGTTTTACCTGAAATAAAACGCATATTAAAATACTTACCTTACTGGAAGCTTTAATAAGCTTTTAACGAGAAAGCACATCCGTTTACGTCGAATTTGACTACTTTTTACTGATTTTTCGGTAGTATATCCGGTCCACTGGCGACACCTAGGCGTTTCGCGCCATTTTTAGTTTGCGTAAAATGGACAGCGCCATGTTTTATCATTGGTTAAGTTACACCAGGCAGAAATAAAAGCAAAGCTTCCAGTAAGGTAAGTATTTTAATATGCGTTTTATTTCAGGTAAAACGCTTCTATTAAATCACTTGACCGTTACTGGAAGCTTTAATAAGCTTTTAACGAGATCTGTTTGTTTTCGCCTGGTGTCGCCAAATGTAGAGTTTGAGGGAATAATGCCAATGTGATGAGATAAAATTAAACAAAAGATTGTGTAACAAGTCTTTTGAAAGAATACTGATACAGTAATGTTCTCTTGAGTTTTGTTCTATAATTCTGACACTCTTGATTTTAGTAGGTAACCAAGAACTAATTTACTAAAATTTATAATATATCCACTTTGAACTTGAACTTAGCCGTTTTAACAGCTAAAATATTCAAATTGCCACCAAACTAAAGTAATAATTAGTAAATATTGTATCAATCGTTTTCAACAATAACGGAGTAACATTTTCAGGAAGAAATATATGTTATTTCTCGCCTACAAATCCTTTAAAAAATATTGGCGAACAGCCAATTCCCTCGTCTGAAGATACAGTGATCGTATGTTATCTGAAACTGCTTCAACATCTGTTTATCTAAAGAGGTATTATCCCAGCCAATAGGTACGTTACGCCAGCTTAGCCACTTTTAGTGTAATATTAAAATCGTTTATAGACTTTCAGTCTAATTTTATGATTAAATAAGTATAGTTCATTCATATTAGTGGATTAATTTATAACATAATTAATGTTTGAAAGAAGTCAACCACTGTCAGTGTTGGAACCGTCAAAAAATAAATAACACCTACTATCGTACACAATGACAAGATCAAGGTGTGTCTAGTAACGTTAAGACGCGTAAACTTTTACGTGTACAGATCAACAGTTATATCGTGGTGTGACGATCTTATGAAAATATTGATTAGTAGGTATTTTGTGTCAATTGTTCCACCATTCTACACGTACACTTCAAAAACATGAGAACGATGTTCTTGACTTTCGGTGGTGACAGACATATTCCCCAGTTGAGGAACTACTAATCAGGTATCCCCAGTCACTAAGTGATTTAGACGAAACACTTTAGGGATTAGAAATGGTAACGGAAATTCCCATGCTAGTGATCGATACATACCAGATTTTAAACACGCTATGAAACATCCAAGGGATGCTAAACGCGTCATGAAACATAATCTTTCAGATCTCGTGTAACATTATTACAAAGAACATGCGCAGCCTTTCAGGCAAATAAATGAATTAGATAGAAGTATCTAGGGTCCCCATTTTATAAAAACTATTTAATGTTCATATATGCTAGCAGTTGTTGTCACTCAGGGTAAACGATAATGATATAGGTGACCTCCCCGATCATTAGGCTTGCCTGGGATATCGTGTATGCTGAGATGTATTGAATGTCGAGCACATTCGATAGGTTATCTCTATGGTACAACTCTATGCTTCTGCAGTATGATTATAAGCCCATACAGTAAGATGAAGGCTATGAAATGTGATGTATTTCATGTCTGGCTAGCACACACACAATAACTTGTATATATAATAGATTTATTTTGATTGCAGTGCAGGAGAAAAATCCTTTGTATTTCCTTTGAATGTGCACTTCTAACAGGCATGCGCAATGACAAACTATTAATTTCTGCAGGGTATATATTTTGGACTGTTCCCGGCCTTCAAAATACATCTTTCTGCGGTTTGGGGACCGAGGTACCTAAGTGCTAAGACCAAGATTAAGTGCTCGCGAAGCACATCTAAACTTTGATGCAATGTATTACAGCAAATCGTCGAGACAGGATACTCCTATTTCGGTCATTAATTACATGCCTACTCGTTTAGTGCCTCGAGATTGAAAATGAGACTGCCTGATCAGTTAGATATAACTATAAACATTCGGGATATCGAACGTGGTGATACCAGAGAGCTGCTATTGTCTGTATACCTACCAGAGCAACCTTCCTATCTGACCTCATTGAAATGTCTAGAGTTATTGTTAATTTTTGTTAATTCTAGTGTCCAGGAGCATGTTTCCAGGAGCATTTGAGCGTCCTATATGTATATATATATATATTGTTACCTTTTTGTTTAAGTGTCAAGAAACATTGGACCTTCCTGCATATTGTATTTATCTATACGATAGATAAGGAAATTGTAAACGTTTATGCCTTAATAAACGAAATATAAAATAAATAAATAATTGTTCACATTTGTTCAATGCAGTATCCAGGAGCATTATATATTGTTACCTTTTTGTTTAAATATCAAGTGTCAAGAAACATTGGAGCTTCCTGCATATTGTATTTATCTATGCGATAGACAAGGAAATTGTAAACGTTTATGCCTTAATAAACGAAATATAAAATAAATAAATAATTGTTCACATTTGTTCAATGCAGTATCCAGGAGCATTATATATTGTTACCTTTTTGTTTAAGTATCAAGTGTCAAGAAACATTGGAGCTTCCTGCATATTGTATTTATCTATGCGATAGACAAGGAAATTGTAAACGTTTATGCCTTAATAAACGAAATATAAAATAAATAAATAATTGTTCATATTTATTCAATGCAGTATCCAGGAGCATTAGAGCGTCCTGCACCATATTTATGACTGTGCTGCGAACCTTGATGGTAAAAGGGAACTCATGTTTTTGAGCCTTGTCATATGTTATAGTAATTGTATACTAATCACTTCTGGGCTGACCTCTGTGAGATGTTATTATGGTATCCACCTCGCGAATGGTGTTTTTGTAGGCATTTCACCTGAGTCCAGGAGCATTGGAGTGTCCTGTACTATATCTATGACTGGGCCAGGAGCCCTGGTGGTAAAATAAAACTCTTGAATTTGAGCGCTGGTCCTTGTTATTATAGTTATATATTGGCCACTTCTGGGCTGACCTCTTTGAGAGAGGTTATTATGGTATCCACCCCGCAAGGGTGTCTTTATGTAGGCATTTCACCTAGGTCCAGGAGCATTGGAGCATCCTGTACCATATTTAAGACCGGGCCAGGAGCCTCGGTGGTTGGTCCTTGTTATTATAGTTATATATTGGCCACTTCTGGGCTGACCTCGTTGAGAGAGGTTATTATAGTATCCACCCCGCGAGGGTGTCTTTATGTAGGTATTTCACCTAGGTCCAGGAGCATTGGAGCGTCCTGTACCTTATTTAAGACCGGGCCAGGAGCCTCGGTGGTTGGTCCTTGTTATTATAGTAATAAATTGGCCACTTCTGGGCTGACCTCTTTGAGAGAGGTTATTATAGTATCCACCCCACGAGGGTGTCTTTATGTAGGTATTTCACCTAGGTCCAGGAGCATTGAAGCATCCTGTACCATATTTAAGACCGGGCCAGGAGCCTCGGTGGTAATACTCGTGATAGTTATTATATATTGGCCACTTCTGGGCTGACCTTTTTGAGACCTCTTTGAGAGAGGTTATAACGGTATCCACCCCGCGAGGGTGTTTGTGTAGGCATTTCACCTAAGTTCAAGAGCATATGAGCGTCCTGTATCATATTTATGACCGGGCCGGAAGTATCAGTGCAGTGGTAAAAGGATACTCGTGAATTTGAGCGCTGTCCTAGTAATTATAGATGTTGTATATTGGTCACAGCCGAGCTGACCTCTGAAAGGTAATTACGGCATCCACCCCGCGAGGGTGTGTCTGTGTAGGCAGTTCAAGTCGATAAATAAACTTTGAGCGCCTACTGGTGTGTTAAATGATTTACCTATGTTACTTCGAAATGGCCCAATAAATTAATATCTTATTTATAGGGATATACAATTCTGCCTTTAACCTTGAAAGGAACCTGGAGGTCCACACGATGGACCTAGTGATTCACACTAGCTCTTCCCCCGCGAGGGGCAGCTAAGTCCTTAATTATGTTTTGCCAGAACAGGGTTAAAAGATTCACTTATTACTATCCAGCCTTTTAAAACAAAATACAAGATCAATCAATCAATCAACAAGATCACTTTAATTTCTTTAGGCTACAAGTACAGGTTACGAGCAAGTCAAATCTCAAACTAAAATTATTATTAAAAAACTCGCAGGTAGTTATGTAGAAAGCGCGCGACTAGTGTCGCGCACATCCTGAAGTCCCTCTTTCGTTAAGGGATGAAATTAAATGTTGTTCTTCCAACACTAGTTAACTCCTTTTTCGTAAATGAATTCAACAAAGTTTTAATAGGTATAATATTTACCAAAAATTTCTATTTTACTGTCAAATTTAGATTACATTACTATTGAAGTTCTCTTTAAGCTAATTGATTGAATGATCAATAGGAGCCGTGAATGGTTGAGTTGAGACTCAAAAATAAAACTTTTGAGGGTAGGTATTCGGTGAAGATTTAACTAAAAAGGTCTAGTGCTTGCTAGTTATTATTTCTTGGGTCGTTTCTTGCGAACATAGAAGATGTCTTCGAAAAACAGTTGCGTGTTTTCGGAACCTGCGATTTTGTTCTTCTAATTTGTTCGAAATAATGGCCTTGCCAAGACATTGATTGTCAGTGAAGTTAAACATGTTTGTACAAGCGTCGACGCTTACAAAATGAACTTATCGAGGCCTTACCATCATGGCAAGCAGTATAAAACGACTCAATTAGTCAGGCAGGGCATCAGTTATAATAACTTTGGAGCTTACCCGTATCCGCGATGAGTAGGTATCCTTACAAATGGGATCGAAGCTCACGGCGCGTTCACGGCGGCGGCGGCGGCGGTAGCGCCGGTTCCGGTTCTTTAATAAAAATAGGCTGTAATTTTAAAATACAGTTATTCAAAATATTTTTACAAAAATGTTTCTTCCAAAACTTACCAAAAATACCGGACACAATCCGGTAGAAATAAAAAATCATTTTAAAATGTGAGATCTTATATGACAGAACCAACACAATGAAGTAAATTATCTAAATAAATGGACTTCGAGACCGGAACCGAAAGAACCGAATAAACCGAACACAACCAGTAAATTATTAAAATAAATGATCAAGTACTTTCTATAAAATACGAGATCCGAACGGAAAAACCGTTAAATTTTTACCGTTAGTTACCTACCTTAGGTAAGGTAAAAAATAATGAGCACAATATGCTTTCCTGAATCAACGTTCTTTGCCTTTGTCCTGCAGTGGGACAGTAATGGCTAAAATTGAAAGCAGGCCCTATTTCTTATAAAAAATAACACAAATATTATAACAAAGAGATTTTTACAACATGGTCGATAAAAATTCTCAAAATGATTTCAAGTGCGAGAAAATAAGTAAATTTAAAAAACTTACAGGTTTTTCTGCGATTCACTTTACGATATAACCTTATAATAATTATCACTATATGTAGTGCAACTTTAACAGAGCCAGAGCAGAACTGCTGCGTACACAAGTTGCTTCGACGGAATACGAAACGCCAATGAGAAAACATGGCGCTGTCCATTTTACGCAAACTAAAAATGGCGCGAAACGCCTAGGTGTCGCCAGTGGACCGGATATACTACCGAAAAATCAGTAAAAAGTAGTCAAATTCGACGTAAACGGATGTGCTTTCTCGTTAAAAGCTTATTAAAGCTTCCAGTAACGGTCAAGTGATTTAATAATGATTGCTAAACGAAGCGCCGTTGTAATGTTATTTTGTGTTTTGGAGATTAAAAATACTATTTCACACTGTTTTTAATTAAATTACGACACAATAATTTAACTACAAACTATACAGAAGTGGAAACGGCATAAAATATTTTATAATTTATTAAAATAAAACGCCTTCATAATCTCGTGGAAAAACAATATTTGGCATAAAACTGAGTCATTTGTTTGGTGAAATTACATGTACAAGTATGAAAACATTTACATTACCGGGATATGAAAAAAAAAAGTTTCCAGAAGAAAGTAACGTCTTTTAACCATATTCACACACTTCCCTTTCGTCCTGCAAAATAAATCCTAATCTATAAAGAACAGAGGTAGTCTGCTATTCCAGCTGCCTCCTCCAGAGTAACGTGCCGTGCTATTGACGACGGGGCGAGTGTTGACATTGTAGGACACATGGACCCATAGTTTAAGTAACACTCAAAACCTTATCATGTTCCCCATTGTGAGGGATTCGGCGGGAAGGTATAGGGACGTATAGGTTGATACGTGTTTTGCGTGCCAAAATATGAACGTTTTTAATTTCCTTCCTGTGAGACGTATGTCACGTGTTTAAGGGTTATTAAGCATAGTAACTATATCTTCGATCAAATTTGGCGTTTTGGTATGTGTGTTTGTACATGTTTTTATTGTAACATTGTGTTTTGTGTTACAGAAGCGAATAAATAATTAATTCATCTATCAGTATCGCCACTTCTGAACATCACCATACTTCTACAGCCTATTCCGATCCACTACTAGACGGAGGCTTCCCAGGGATAAGGGAAAAGCTTCATAATGGATTTCGTCTTCAAATCAAGAGGTAATGTCCATAATTCCTTTTAGGAACTCAACTTGTGTTTTTTTTACTGATAACAAGTCAGCAACTTCAAATAATAAAATTGCGAACGAACTACTTATCCGTGTGTCCGTACAACAGCAAAGTGACAGCCGGATTTGTTCCGGTTATTTCCGGCGCGCCGTTCGGAAACGTCGCACCGGTCTGGCTTTTCCGGAATAGCTCCAATTCGCCCATGAAATGTCCGATTGTTATCCATTTAGACATTTTCATTAGGTAACTATTTTTATAATAAAACTTGGTACTTTGACTATAAGTAGGTAGGTACCAATCTATGTTCCGTTCCCAGAGTCAAATATTTTTACAGAGATGAAGCTAAAATTTTGCTTAGATGTAGGTTCTAAGTTCTAGGGACGTTCTAAGAGTAGGTCATCGGATTTAAATAGCAGGGCTTTAGGTAGAATATCAAATGAAAAGTGACTTGGTGTGCAATAAATTGTAATATTATAATTTACATGTAGGTATAGGTACCATCGAAGGTGAGTAAAGAAAAGACTAAACAAAAGCATTCCTTGCTTTCCACGCAATTATTTTCATCGAGTTATATTTTGTACAATATTTCGTCGTCTATTTTCTATATAGTAGAGTAGTGTCGGGTAAACACGTCCCCTCCATTTACAACTACATTCGGGTAATGGAAGTACGTTGCGAACATGCTCCCGAATCGCCTGATTTATGGGAAAATAGACATCAGATTGGGGAAAATTATTTAATACCGTCATTCGATGTGATTTAGGTCAGAGATTTGTTTTACTGGCGTGGACGTATGGGCTTTTTTAAAAGAGTTTGTTGACATCGATAGTGTGCTCTTAAGTGTTGTAAAATTACAAGTTCTTGTAAAGAAAAGTGTACAGCAAACTAAGGTTCCTTACAAATGCTTAAAATCTGATTCTTTTCTCGTTGTTTATGAATTTATTTTATTTTATTTATTTTAGTTTATTCGGAGAACAAACAGTTGTACAAACAGAATACTTAAAAATAAATTAAAATAACTCTTAACTATTGACATGTCCTCTTAACTATTAACATGTCCTAATGAATCCTAGTGAATGCACCTAATCACGTGTCACAATGCCGTTCTTCACTGCTTTTGACAAATAACGCCAGTAGAATTAATAAATTATAATATAGAGAAATTAGTAATCCCCTAAAAATATCCCAAACTAATCATATTCGATCATGGAATCGGACCACCTAAATGCTGGTTCATTGCATTTTTACCAGCCCCTATCGTATCGAAGTAAATCCTGCAATTCACATAAACGTTCAATTGGAAGCACAGTTTCCTTAGAAACCACCAAATTTAGGCACAAATACAACAAAAGTCCTTTGAACTGCACATTTTTCCTACACAATAGCGTTTCCTGCAAAGATATGGCAGATTCACAAAGGCCCATGTTACGTACAAAGTCATTGAACAGGCCGGAACACTTTGACGGCGACATGCTTTGTTGGAGACAGTTAGGACTCCGGAATTTCGGTAGGAAAGGTTCTGGGTGTGGGTATATAGAAAGCGAAGACATGATAGATACGCTTTAATTGTGTTCAAAACAATATTATATTAAGACCGTTTAAGTAGGTACCTACTTCATTTTTACCTTAAACCTACCACAAGATCGACATTCGGCAAACGTGGTTAGGATACGCTTTGGTCAGGTGGGCTGACGATCTGAGAAATAGGTACAGCCAGTAGATGTTGAATGCAGCAAGCTGAAGAGAGGGCCCAATAGCGATGGTGGAATGGAAGGTGGATGGATAGATGGAAGGTGCCCTCTCAAATATGAACAGTTTTGCCATAATCACCACGCGTGGCGTAGCACAAATCGCGCGACACAAGACGCACTTTAAAATCGCGGCAGAGATGTATTATGTAGGTAATTTTATGAAGCTAGTTTTAGTTAAAGTAGGTGACTTGTGTGTATGCGTCTTTACTAAAAGCTGGGCAAGATTTCAAACGACTGTTTTGACAAGCGCCCGCAAAATGTCTACGACAAGCAACACTCGCAAAGTGTACATTTTATATGCAAGTCCGCCTTTTGTGTCGGTGTGAATGTATGGCTACTGATATCCGGTAGCTGACTCACGAAATACGGCTCAGCCGGATTGTGCGCAGTCATAAAATGTGTGTTTGCATTTCATAAATTAGATCTAGTAATGTAGCTTATTGGTACGATCGTGGACAAAATAGGATTTTAGGGAGCAAGAGTTGAATTTTTTTGACTACACAGAAACATTTTTTAAATATTCGATGCAAAGTTGTAAATGGAATTTGTATTGAATGATTTAATATTCAATATCACAGTTTTTAAAAAAATATCTGAGCGTCTGGTCGATGCGACGCGTGACCCGAGAGATGGTGAGTATTTGGTTCAACGCATCAGCATTGCCATACAGCGTGGCACAGCGTGGTAATGCAGCCAGTGTTTTGGGGACGCTTCCCGACTGGTATTGACATGGATCAATTGAGCTACCTTTAGACTGTTTGCAACCGTCTGCAGTTAGCTTCAATTGTATACAGGTAGGGAGTAGTTGTAATTTTTTCTATTCCTTGATTGTAATTTTCGTTGTAAATAAATACTCAACTGAACTAATTCCTCTTTTGCAATGTTATGACAAAAGAAAGCTCATGAAGTCAGCTTCATAATAAACATTTGAAATAATATGAAACAATTTCTATGTATGTAGAAATTGTATTTTAATTTCTACCGAAGTTAATTCTTGTAAAATAGGGTAAACCACCCTATTGTTGGCATCCCCCCAATTTATTGGCACTTGAGTATTTAAACTATTTATTAAGCAAGCTGTACGGTGGATCAATATCTAAAAAATAATTGGTAGGTTTACTTTTCACTTAGCTGGCAGAGTCATAACATGATATGTCATACAAACGGAATTATGATCTTTTGAACTTAGCGTCTCATCGAATCCCGCGAAACCTCGTCAAATTTTATTTTTTTGCTAAGTTTAGTGGTTTTCAAAATAGTTTTGTTTTGGTATAATATGAGTATCCGCACAGGCCGAAAGTTTTTGATAAATGTGGTAATAATTTTACAACATTATTATGCGTAAAAAATACAATTTATTTATACTGATTTCTTGTTTTAGGCTGTGCCAATGTTTGGTATGTAGAAGAGACATAATTCTAATTTATTGGCACCCCTGCCGATAATTGGATTTTTAATGAAATTGTTTTTTGTTATCTAAGGTTGTAATTTAACAGATAAAAGATTCGTTATTGCTTGTGTTTTCCTAGTTGTGCATTTTATACCGTCTTTCCAAATTTTGGCACCATGTCATTAATGAAAAATCTAATTATTGGCTAGCTTAAACAATACGCTCCTGCCAAGCCGAGTTTTTAGTACAAAACTGAGAAAATAAAATATAGAATAGACAAAATAAAACAGATAAACATTTTATTTATAATTTGTCTAAATTACACGTCATTAATTTTTTAATTATTAAAGAAATTGGTATAAAAATATATTGAATTAATTTTGTTAAAATTTAAAACTCATCGTAGGTGTAGAACGTCTTCTCTACAAGCCAGTTTTTTAGTCTTATTTTAAAACTTTCGAGACTCGGTGCGTCCCTAACCTTGCCTGGGAGCTTGTTGTCAACAAAAAAAAACAACAAGTACTTACGTTAAAGAGAGTACGTAAAAGAGAGAAAATGTGCAAGTCCTTTTGAATAATATGATTATTGTGACGAAATAAACATTGACACAAGCTGCTCAGCCAAGTTTTGTTGATATAACTGAAAGCGGACTGATTTATGATCTACCCATGTCACGTGCCGACTCTCCAAACGAAATAAAAATTACAGACTCTTAAGACTAAAAAAAAACTACCTCGGAATTGGAAAAGATCTTGGCCGAATCGGAAGGCTGATTAGAAGTTGAGGTTTCAATCCTAATAACAGTATACCTTTAACTATGGACGTGCGGTCTCACAGGCCGCTTGCAGTTTGTGATTCTCGTGCCCTCCTTCTCCCGCGTACCCTACGCGTATGCCGGCCTTAGTAGCTCAGTTTTGGTGGCAAAACGACCGTTGAGAGTAAAGGTTACATCGCCGGGGGAAGGTAGCGTGAGAGATTTCATTTTATATTTTGAGTGCGGCCTGTGAGACCGCGCGTCCACGTTTGTGTTATAAATAGATGCTGACGGTGAATTAGTTTTTTTCCGAATTTGTAAACTAAAATGTTAAAAAATGATCAACTAACAACCGCAGGCCAACAAATATCGAAAACAAAGGACGACCCAAACTTGTGTTGGCTATAAACAGCCAACATGCCTACAATGCTCTAAGCCGCTATGCAAAAACTGCCTATAAATATGACCAAGTTGGGCCCTTGTCGAAATTTTTATGTTCAGTTTAGAGAACATTAGGTTTAGTTTCTTATGTTCTTTGTTCTTTATATTTTATTGTAAAGTAAATAAACTAAAATGAAAAAGTCATTTTCCTTTGAAAATAGACCCATAAAGTGATCTCAAGCTAAAAAACCTGAAAAGTGCCTTTGATTGCTATATCGTCAGATTGTATTTAAAATTATTATTATTTTCATGAAAATTACATCTTTAATTTACATTTATTAGCTATTATAAGGGACAAAAACAAAAAAATAGACAATATTTACTCATCAAGATAGAAACCAGCCCGTAAAGATCATAGTAGTGTAACAAAAATGGAACGTCCATAGTTAAGACTGATTTCAATGTCAATGTGATATTATGTAGACGTACCTAGGAATATGTAAACTGGGTAGATATTATTATAGGCACGAAGAATATTTTAACTACCTAACAGGTACATCAGGTACATAATAAACCTTTGTCTAGATCCTATGAATTTTGTTTAATACACCCTGATGTCAACCTGGGTATAAGGGCCAATAATAGGATTACCTTTACAAACCAATTATTGGCATTACTGCCAATAATTGGGTTTCTATGTGCCAATAATGGGTAAATATCTGCCAATAAATGGTATAGATACACGTTTTGAAAAAGAACTTAAAATAATAATATTGTGCGTAAATATCCCGTCTGTTAGAAAGTAAAAAACATTCTTTTATTACATCTCTAATGTCTGAACGCATTTTTAGGAATATTATTTCAGTGAATTTTGATTTTCAGGCATTTTGTTTTGTAATAGCGCTTAAAGTGCCAATATATGGGTGGTTTACCCTATTTTGTGTTTGCAAAGGTAGATTTATTCTACATTCTCACTCACTCAAATCTTTATCCAACACTGTCTATCATAAGGTTCTTATTTCTAAAACGTTCGACCAAAATTTCTAAAATGTAGAGACAGATGTCCAAATCGACCCCTAACACTCAAAGGTACTAGAAAATTGATTATGTTGTTAGAGCCCTAAAGCGGATTTGGTTCAAATAGTTCTCTTTCAAAGGGCTATCCACCTCGGACAGGGGAAAGTTATAATAGGGGTTTAAAGAAAATAGCTGGTAGATTACATTTTTGCCCTCAGATTTTATCTCAGAGGCATTTCATAAATACAAAATGGGAGAGCTTTTTTGTATTTATGAAATGCCTACAGATTAGAAATAAACACATAATGTAGCGTTTTTCAAAAGGTCTTAGTGTTACAAGGAAGATTCTTTAAAACCTAGCTCCTCTCTGATAATAATTCACGCCATTTTTTTCTATAGAAACGTTTCAGGGTCATTTCTATTTCATTGGATCTGATTTATGGGATAAAAGTGGCCTATATGTGTTATTCCAGGGCTAGAACTACGTTCATTCAAAAGTTCAACCCGATACGTTCAATGTTATTGCGTGAAAGACGAACAAATTTAACATCCACACCTCTATTTATTTATTTATTAAAATTCAGCAGTTAGCTTACTGTTAAAACATCAATTTGATTTATTATCTGTACCATCATTCGTTCATGCATTCATTCTGTGTTCATTCATCATTCGCTCTTTCTCCTTTCAATAAAACTCGTTGATCACTGTGCACGCAAAAAGTATATTTTATTTATAAAATATAACAATCAGCATCCCACACCCAATTTTCACAAACACTTACAGTCTAACACCAAAACACTAACTACTTAACATCACTACATTGTATAAAACAAAGTCGCTTTTTCTGTCCCTATGCCCCTATATCCTTGTCCCTTTGACTGCTTAAATCTTTAAAACTACGCAACTGATTTTGAAGCGTTTTTTTAATAGATAGAGTGTAATAAAGTGTATAATAAAACCGTGCGAAGCCGGGGCGGGTCGCTAGTATTTCATAAAATATAAAAGGAAAATTAATGTACAGAAAGATAATAAAAAAGATAAATAGGTAGCTTAGGTATACATATACTTACATAAATTTCATTTAAACGTAAGGTAGGATCTTAAAGATTTAACTATCATTGAAAATATCCACATGTTGGAATTCTATACATACATTACAAACTTTCGCGTTTATAATTATTATTAGTAAGAAAATAATGATTAGTAAAGAAATATTGCAGGTATGTTGAGTTTTCTGATATTACAGCAATACAATGTCGTCGGCGAACCTAAAGATTCGCATTTAAAGTCTTCGGAAGATACACCTACCTATAAGGCGTAATGATATTTTTCCGATATCCATTTCATATTCCATTTTGAATGAAATTTCATTCCGATCTGTAAATATCCAAATCAGAATGGGTTTTGTTTATTCTATTTTATTTTTAACTCGTTTGATGTGACACCTCCTGTTTATTTTGTCAGTTTGTCCATTTAAAATATTGTCAATTTTAGTCACTGCGACTAAAAATAAGTATTAAAAATGCTTTAGTGAACGGTTCGGGGCGTCTGCTTTTAGTTGATTGGGTTAGTTAGTGTCATGTGTGTATTTTTAATGTTTGCATCTTTTAGTTAGTGAGTTATGAATATTTTTCGGATATTTTGTTAGTTTCCCCACCTTGTATTGGCATACAGAATACATTTCTCAGTAGTTAATGCATCTGATTCGAATCTAGGAATTTTATATTATTGTAGTCTCATTTCAGTTATACTTACTAGGTACTTACTAGTACCTAATGTAACTCAACCAATGAAGTGAATAAAAGAAATCCCAATAATGATAGGTAAATTACGTAATCACGGCTTTATTATAAGCTGCCTAGCCAACTATTCACTTCTTCCACTGGCGGACAAAAAATGTAGTATCTACTGAGAAAATCTAATCATTTACCCTTTATAATTTTAATGAAGGTATAAAAAGATTTTAATAATAGTACCTAATACATTCTAGTCAACGCGCAAACAAATCCTGTCAGGCTTTAAGTGTGAATAACGGATCCGTCAATTATAGTTTAGATATACAGGGTGTTAGTGTGAACACCGTTGTCCTTGAAACCAGAGGTTCAGCATCATGAGTAGAATCCAAAACGGATGAAAAAAAAAGATTCTATTTTTTACTCATTTTTTAAAGAAATTTTTTATAAACAACTACCTGAGAGGTAAAATATTCAAATGATTTTTTTTCAAAGTCTTGTCACATGACCCTTACAGAAAAACTTTACAACAGAAAAACTTGCATTATCAGTATCAAGTGACCTGAGAGGTAAAATATTCAAATGATTTTTTTTCAAAGTCTTGTCACATGACCCTTACAGAAAAACTTTACAACAGAAAAACTTGCATTATCAGTATCAAGTAACTAGGTACTATGGAAATCAGAAACTTATTTACGGCATTATGATGAAAGTTGCCTACAAGTTATTTACGATTAAAAGGTTCATTTGTATGGAAAAAGCTCAGCTTTAAGACCGACACAGGCAAAAGCAAGCCAATAAAAGTTTACAATCGACCAAGCCGTGGGCGGTAACTAGTTCAATCTTACAATCCAATTACGCTTTTATATCTCTATCCGTAAATAAAACTACGTAGAGGGAAGATCACGAACGGAGGGGCTATCACGAATAAATTTAACGTGATCGTTATGTGACCATACTTACACTTACACGGCTTACACTTAGGTATATGGATATTTATAAGTATGCTCTATCTATCATCTATGAATCAAATGAGCTACGTCTAGATTATTTGCAACAGCCTGCAGTTAGCTCTATTGTTTCGATTCATTTCGATTAATTTATGTTCCTTGATTGTGATTTTATTTATTAATAAAGGTTTTAAATGTATAATTGAATTTCTCAATAAATCTTATATTTAAAAAACGTAGTAGTCTTAATGTTTACCTTTATTTTACAGGGAGAATTTAGTCTCAAAGTGCATATTAATCGCGCAAGTACCTACACTCACACTTGTCGAATTTTGTTTATTTTATACAAAGTATCAATTTGACGATCGATGTGGCGGGGTGGGTGAAGGTCCGCCTACGACGCAGGAGATTGCGGGTTCGCTTCCCGCCTCGGAACAAATTTGTGTACGATCTGCAGAAATTTGTTCCATTGGTCTGGGTGTTCTCAGTGTATAATAAAAATATCTATTAATGTAATGTATTGTATTAAGTATATCAGTCATCTAGTACCCATAACAAAAGATCTGCTTAGCTTGGGACTAGATGATGCTGTGTGGACTGTCCGGAATTATTTATTTATTATTATTTAATATAAAAAGTAGGTATATTCACTACCAATACAATTTGTAACATATTAACATCAATTCACGGAACTTAGTATTAGTTTGCGTGATAGCTCCACTGATCAGAATCTGGTAGAAGGAATTTCTAAAGAGATTTATCTACGTTTTGTTGTGACTTTTGATGTTATCGTACATTGTAGGAGACTGCTCGAGATAGCCTAATAAAATGAAAGTTTTTTAACTTACGAAACATTACATTCACTCAGTAGAAAGAACTTGATAAAACCTGCGGGTGATTCAAATGTATTCACAATCTTCATAATGTACAAGAGTAAGAAAGCTCATTGGCTGCATTTTGATTAAAAAAATGTACTTAGGTACAAGTGCGTAAAGTTAATATTAAGGACTTTTATAAGTTATCACAAAAACATATTATACTACAACAATGTTAAAAATTAAAATTAAAATTATTCTTATTAGTATAGCATAGCTAAATATATTCAGCCTAATAGTGATAGTTAAAATTGGTACTACCTTTTTATAGAAATGACTCTCAGCCGTTCAAAGCAATTATCTAATGAAAAAAAATCTAGATAACTGTCTACTAGATATTCGCATCGATACAAGCTCAGATAATTTATAGAAAATCGGTGAGCCTCGGTACCTCACGGCCCTTGTTTCTCAACTCTAAAAGGGAGCAAATACGTTTGTTCTATCGAGACCTGCATATTTTTTGAGCAATGATTTCAAGAATACTTTACAGAGTCTAACATGAGACCCGATGAAGCTCTGCAAATAGGAATACTTCATATTATTATTATTATATTCATACATATCCTCGTAGCAAAACATTTTTTGCTGGTCAAATTTTATTCAAAAAAACTACGAAGATACCTATCTTATTATGAACTGCCTATTGATGGACAATCTCCCTACTTATTATAATAAGCTTATTGAAAGCTCCAATCACCATATTAAGCCATAATTTGAGGTTGCCTTATCTGCACGGTTGTTGAACCAGCTAGATACATCCCCACGCGTTGCAGAGGGGAAAATGCAATTAATTTCATCACAATAGCCTTTTCAAAACCCCCCCGCTGTAAGAGTCGGTATGTTATCTTAATTCTTACAATCGAGGGAACGTTTCTTAGTTTATTGGTGAAGGAAATACGAAACTTTTTTTAAAAGCAGTTATTGGGAAAGGTTTTCTATGTTATTGGGTAGTCTTTTGTTTTGCTCGTTTGTCAATTGTCAACGTGCAAGATTCACTTGCACTTATTTATCGAGACACTAGATATAGCCAAATTCGGAAATTACCTACTCTTATTGGTAATTTCCGAATTTATTGCATATTTTAGCAGTACCCTGAGGCTTCGCCCTCGTAAAAAATGATGCATGCTGGAAAATAATATCAGATTCAGATGTTTAGTGAAAGACATCCAATAGACGATGTTTCTGGATATATTATCGGTCGGTTATATAGTTCTAGTTCTAGGAAAAGTTATCCTAATCAAGGAATAAAATTTTATATGGAATATTTACCATAATTATTATCCTATTTCTTCCGTGTAAATTCATGTTTCTCTGTAAATCGGGTATGATTAGAGGATTCGATTCCGGGATCCCGGGATTCGGGATCCCGGGATCCCGGCCCATTTTCGATCCCGAAAATTTCGGGATTATTTTTTCCAAATCCCGGGATTTTCGGGATTGAGAAAAATACAATAACAATTGTTTAAAATAATAAAAAATGAAGCGCGTTAATTTAAGAAACACAAAACAATGTTATAAACTTTAAATTATACCAATTGTTTATTAATATGTATAATAAAAAATATCTATCTATGTAGTATATTGTATTAAGTATATCAGTCATCTAGAACCCATAACACAAGCTCTGCTTAGCTTGGGGCTAGATGATGCTGTGTGGACTGTCCAGAATTATTTATTATTTTATTTATTATTAATGGTGCTTATTCATTGTTAAAATAAATCGTGCCGCCATTACAAAAAACAAAAATTTGATCATGTCGGTTGATATCGGTTTAGTTTTATTTTTAAATTATGATAAATAAGAACAGGAATTATTATTCCTGCATTTTCTTATCAGAATAAGCACTTTTACTACCTAGTACCTGTTCACAAGAAAGCATTCTTTAAACAAGTAATCAATCGCATCCTCAGTCGCATCGTGGTCAAAATTGATCTAAAATTTTTTTTTGTGGACAATCACGATTTGCTTTTTAGTTAAAACAATACGTATAATGAATGATCATCAAACTTTGTTTTTACTGACTGATAACTAGCGATTGGATATTCGGGTGCTTATTTATCTAAAGTTGGGGCAAACACACAAAAAGGAGCTTTTAAAACCAACTTTTTCAGGAATCCTGATGAACGACCACGAATTCTAAACTTCCAGAACTTTCTAAAATGATGATGTTTTTTCGCCGGAATCTTATTTATAAACAAAAAAAAAGACACTTTTATTCTATTGCCTATTTCACTATAGACATAATATTCGAAAATTTTTGGAATTTCGTAAATAAAAATCTTTTCTTCTCCGGAAATATTGATTTAATTGAAAAACGCGTCAGAAAAAGTGTGATTTATATTTGACTGAACTTTAAATAAAATTCCTGCGAAAATAAATAACACTCGATATTTTGGGATTCTTCGGAATTTATATGAATTCCATAAAAAAGTATTAGAGTTGTTTGGTTTTAACAGCTCATGTTGTGTCGTCGCTCAAAGTTAAGGTAAATAAGCGTCCGAATATCCGATCTCTGCTGATAACGTAAACATTATGTGGTTAAATTACTATTTGGTATGCATCTACCGTGGAAAAGTAGACATTAAAAAAAGTATTTTCTTTAAATTTTAGTGCAGAGGGGCAATCCATTACAAAAAAAATCAGTCAAAATTTTAAACTATCGTTGTATTCTCCGTGATTGAGTTTCGTAAATTCTGGCAAATTGGTGCTAACTACTCTTTATCTGCCTTCTTCTTAATAGTGTTCATATATAAGAAAACGCTGAAATTAATGGTGAACTTTAACTAATTAGACAACAAACTGGAAAATGCCCGAATTGCCCCTCAGCGGGGCTTTTCTGGCAGGTTTTAATATTTAATAATATTAAAACCTGCCAGAAAAGCCCCTGTATGATGCTGTAATAGTAAAACTAGAAGCTTTACAAACTGGACAAGTCTGTAAATCCGAATTTGAGTTTTCTTAACTCTTGAGAGGGTTCAGTTTCTAGAAAAAAAGATTTAAAATTCACGCGGGGTAATTCAGGCATCACTTTTTAGTCTCCCATACATGCTAGTGTTGAGGCTCTGACTATCGACATCGATAATAACGAACTCGGTAAAAGAAGTCAATATTAATTATATTAGTTTTTGAAAGTAGGAAGGAAAGGATTGTTGATTTCATGTTAAGTAAAAACAACCAGTTTTTATCCATTAATTTACTTATTTAGGTAGGTAGTACAAGATAGATAGATAGATAGATAGATAGAAAACACTTTATTGCACACTTAAATAAAAATAACAATAAACAATAAAAGTACTTAAACTAAGTGACAATTGGCAACATACTTTACAATTTACAAGCATACTTCATTATATTTACTGAATAATATTTAAGTATTCAGAGAGAGGATACTTAGACAAATTAAACATTTTCAATCACATAATGTCCTAAAGCGTCAGTATTTTTCTCATTTGCCACGAACTTTAATTTTTTTATCGACATTTACCTACTTCAATGCTGTGGATATCACTGGTTTTTTACAACTTCATATAAAAACAGTCGGACAATTTGGGCAGCCAACTCCGTAAAAATAAACTTCGAACACAATTTTGTGGGGCAATTATAGCAGGCTCAATAACTTATGAAAAACAAAGATTAGGAAGGAAACAATTACATTAAAAGAATTTCCAGTTTAAAACAAGTATAATTGCCTTGTCAAATCATCAAAAAACCCGCGAAAACCACTAAATTCTGTTAAATTTTAAGACCTTGTCACAGGTGTCATGCGCACTCAAAACGTCAAAATGTCGTCTGACAAAATGAACTGATCGATATATATCGATCGGTTAACGTTAAGCGGTAGCAATCTATCTATAATTGAGGTTAAGGTGTTTGGATTAAGCGGTTGTTGCTCTACCCGAACATAGAGGTCTCTCTTGAGTAAAAGCTACAGAACCTAAAATATGACCATGTGCCATAATAAGCCCCCTGATATTATTGCCCCTCTGCACCTTAATTAACTGAATAAATAAGTTTTTGTGATTTTAATTGATTATTACTTTGTTTTTGAAAGTCAATAGAAGTTGATTTTCATATATTCTGATTTTCTTTGATATTCTTACTTCGTTCTTCGATCCCGGGATTATCCCGGGATCCCGGGATCGCGTTTCACCAATCCCGAAATCCCGGGATTGAAAATAAAGACCGGGATCGAATCCTCTAGGTATGATGCAAGATGATTTCAACATAGGAAAGCAACAAATACATATTTATGAGACCCACAAGCATTTAATGGTTCCGCAACACTTAAAGTAACAGCGTAAGTTCTGTAAATTTTAAGTGGGTTTCTAGTTTTTTTATTACAATAATTTTTTGCTTAATTTACTTTGTGATGACAAATATTCGCTGCAATTACAGCGTCAAGGTCCACCCAAATCGCAATCTTAAGAACCCTTTGTCTCTAAAGCCTTTTTCTTCCTCTTCAATTTTATTTTTTTAAATCTATCTAATCCTAAGCAACTAAAACAATGAATGAACGTCCCATGTCAACACGACTCTAAGCAACTTCCGAAACAAGGTCCAGGCCTAAATCCGGGTCTCTGCCCCGGAAACGCTAGGCCCCTTAAATGAAAACAGACCATTATCGCCCGGCCTAATCCGGTACCTTAGCCCAGGTGACCGGTCCGACCTTTGTTCTCCATTTAAAATGCAAATGTTGAAGGTGTTGATGGTGAAACGGTTTGTGAATGGTATGAAAACGTTATAGAAACAATCTTGTTGTACAGTAACAAAGGCTTCTAGACAAAAGTTATCATTTAAACATGATGGCAAGGATGACTCATCAATGGCAAATAAAAGAGTGCCCGGACGATAACTAACCGAATTACTTCTTTTTTAATTTATCGGGATGTATATTGCTGTAGGGTATGGATCCTATAAGAACAGGTTTTTGGTTGTACTTGGTCTGTAGTAAAGACCAAGCTAATTTCTGATTGCAACACTTCTACAATTCTACATACATGATACATTCTTTATTCTCATGCATTTTATGACTTAAGAACACAATCTTAAACTCTAAAGGTAATAATTATTATAAAATAAAAGTTAAAAGAATGATTTGGATAAAGTTTATCCCATTTATAAATAACATTAATGACTTTTTGTCTGAAACAAAATCAAAGCACACACAAGAAAGTGTATGAGGCCCGGTCCTATTTCTTGGCTATTTGTTCAATGTTGTTGTGTTTTAAATACTGGGGACGAAAAAGCCTCCTACTAGATTTAAAATCTGGTATTTTATCGTCCATCCGAATATACCCAACTTATAAAAGCTACTTCAGAGTTGCTAAGTCTTATCTCCCAGAATTAAATTTATGGCAACTTTAATGCTCAATTTGTATTTAATTAAAAGATGGGAGAGTTTGATTTGATTCTTTAGTTTTATATTAACGAGCTGTTATAAATTCTAAATGTAAGCCTCTTTTCTGTCACCTTTCTTTTAGCATATCTTACCTTTGATCTTTTATTAAATTAGATTAAACTAGCGACCCGCCCCGGCTTTGCACGGTTTTATTATACTTACGTATAAACCTTCCTCTTGAATTACTCTATCTATTAAAAAAACGCATCAAAATCCATTGCGTAATTTTAAGGATTTAAGCGTACATAGGGATATAGGGACAGAGAAAGTGACTTTGTTTTATACTATTTAGTGATTTAAATTTGAGAGTCGAGCTACCCCAGTGTTGAAGTTTTAATAAGAAGAGCTTATTAAAAAATAAAATCACAATCAAAGAATAGCAAAACAAAAACTAGCACATAGAACTGAAACTACCAAGTTAAAGTCTGCATTTAACTTAGTAGTTAGTAGGTAGGTAGGTAGTTTCAGTTGAAAACAATAGAGGAACAGTTATAAAGAAGGTAGTAGGTACTACTAGTAGTATGGTAGGAGTAGTAGGTAGTGTAGGTACCTACACAATAGGGTTTGATTAGTTTTGTATTTTGTCGTTGTAAATGTTATCTTTCTTCATCATATTTTGCAGATAATATTCGACTCTTATGTTCGTTAGTTTAAATGAACTTTATGTAATAAATATCGTGCCGAGGCATCTCGTCTCTATCATCAAATATGTTAGTACCAGTTTATTGAATTCTAAGCATTGCTTTAAACGTGTGGAATCATTTATATTTAATTGCATAAACGATATAAAACAGTAATAAAATAGTGAATCAAACACATTAGGGCCTTATTTAATGTTAGGTCACGTAGCTTAAACCATTGAATACTATCTTGTGCCCACGGCTTCGCATGCGTTTTGCAAGATGGTCGGATAAAACAGAATTTTCTTCCCCAGAAGCAACCTGGGTGGTGTCGTGGTGGTCATCCCTACGTGGAATGATGACCTTGGGAAGACGATAGGACATATTATTATGTTGAAACATTTGACAGGGCGACATGGCGCTCGTCATTAGTGTAGGCCTATGTCCAGTAGTGGACTAATAAAATTTAGCTGATGATGTTGTAAATCCTAGAGATCTAAATGGCTGTACGTATGTTTAGGCGTGAAAAGGTAATCTAAACTAAAACTCCATCATAATCGAGAATTCTTAACTATCGTAAATTTATTTAACACTAAGAAAAGGTCATATTCTAATATATAAAATATAGAAATGAAGAGCTAATTTTGATATCCATTTTTATATTATGAAATAGATCGACAATGGAGTTCCTTTAGTGATAAGTATAGAAGAGATATTTTATCCTGGAACGGTGACAGTCGTTCTTTACGACATTATTTCAACGATACCTACCAATTAGCAGATCATCATCAATCGACTTTATATTTTTTATATTGAAGTGTAGTACCTATAATTGAAGTGAAAAGACAATCAATTTCTAAAAACATTAATTAATTCTTGTATTATTTAATAAGATAACTATTTAGTGACAAATTTTACTTGTCTATGCAGTACTTCTTTTGTAAGCCTAAAGAAATAAAGTTATTGATTTCTGATTTCATATGACTACAGGAATCAAACCAACAACCTTCTGCAGCAAAGTGAGCTGATTATTGAAATACATTTTCTCACTCTACAGAATGGTACCTACCAGAGTCAGCGCAATCAGAAAGGCACGGAACTCTCTCGGAATTAAACAAAAAACGGTCGTGTATTTAATTTGACGAGGTTTTAATGCATTTTTCAAGACACGAATCGTAATGGAAATGTGACAATTACTTTGACAACTTTCTGCCTCATCCTGATCGCGCGCAGAAACAATTTATCGAAATAGAAATAGGAAGAGAGTTTTCTCATAAATATTTTACATTCTTACATGGTTTACAATAAAATGCATCTGTGCAGTTAAATTTTAATTCATTATTTTATTTGTCTTTTCTTCACTGTTTAAGAAATGTGCTTGTATGTAAAATCGTAATGAACATTTAAAATGTTTGCCCATTTGCAAAGTTACTACGGTTTCTCGATTTTAATGTAGTCTCTGATCAGTCAGATCTGTCTCAGATGTATGGTGACATTAAATGTTCTTCGTCGAATCTGTAATTTTTTCTGCAAGCCATAGAAGTTCATCAAATAAATGAAGTAGTTTTTAATTTAGAAGAGACATATAAATCAAATACCTTTGAGGATATTTTACACGTATGAAAATATTTTCATACGTATTCATATGAATTGTCAATTTTTTTATTTGCTTAAAGTAAATAGGTAATAATAATAAAGTAAGTAAAGGAAAGTAAATAAAAATAATCTATAATATCTGCGACACCTAATAGTACTGAAAACTTGAATAAGAATCAAATGAAGTTGACCATTTGTTATCCTAGTTTATTATTATTTATTTAATGTGTAAAAAACCAGCAGCCATAAAGATGCCCTCAAGGAAAATAGACACAGATACTCTGAGTAGGTATTTTGGTTTTGTATTCGAGTTTCAAAAGTAGCGTCCAAGTATTTATTCAGTCGATTATGCGTGCGAAGGTGGTTTTAATTCACAGAATAACACGGCCCATGTTCAATCAATAAGGGTACATGTACACGAATGAGTTATATTGTAATTTACCTCACGCAAATTGAAATATTACTAAATTAAATTATGCTCCAGTTGTCTTATTTCAAAACTCTGCGGTACTAATGATAAAGGTACAGGTGCTTTGACAGTGGTTTATGTATAGCTTTTGTGTTAGAAATATTATTTATGTTTAAAATACGTTTATTGCAAATAATTGCAATATCCTGCGAATACTTATGAGGCATTTAAGTTTAACGGCTAATGCAAAATAGTCACGAAGGTAAAGTTAATCAAGTCAGTTGAATAAAGTAAACTATACCTTATTATATTAGGTGTTTTTTTAAAGATCTACTTAGTTTTATATTATTTGTAAAGGAAAAAATGTTTTTAACTTCTTGAAATTGATTTTACTCATAGTGAAAGAACATACTGATGTCACAGCGAATGGATTGTTTAGTAATTTTCTTAACTCTTTATTAACAACGAAAATTAAAAGCAAGGAATACAAAAATTACAACTAGTATTTACAATTGAAACCATTGAGCTAACTGCAGACGGTTGTAAACAGTCTGCAGTAATTTTCTTGATTTTAAAGCCATGAAAAAACCTATATATATCCGAGTTGATAAGCAATATAACCTTCACACAAGCTTGCTTTCACACAAGAGTTTAAATTAAAATAGGTGATCAATTGAACTTGCAAAGTGAAGTTCGATCACTATTATATGAGTCACTTCATTCGAAGATATAATTAACCAGGTAGTACTTTAAACCTACTAGGCAGTCGCACGATTTTAAAAGTAAATCGATTTACTCGATTTCATGTTATTTTTTTTTTTTTGAGGGTAGCTATGCTTTAGCTGGCTGTCCGCAAGGCGATCTCTTCATTTCTTCAGAGAAAATTTAAAATTTATGGGGTGGGTAAAATCATACCTACTATGGGTGGGTGATTTTATATCTTCGAATGAAGTGACTCATATAATAGTGATCGAACTTCACTTTGCAAGTTCAATTGATCACCTATTGATATTTCGTCACTTCATTCTTCAGATATAATTAACCAGGTAGATGTTTAGAGTATGCATCATTTGCAATCAAATATGCTTTTATAAAATCAAAATAAAATTTAAATTTAGAATTATAATATACAAGCTTTACCCAAAATTAGTAGGTAGTTTGTTAATATTTTTACTAACTATAGGTACCTACTGCAGGAAGACATCCTCAAACATTTTACAATGTAAGTTATCTTATTTTCTATTTGTTTTTATCGTTACCTAATACTTATAATCAAATAAGTAGGTATAAAAAGTAATTCGCTATTTTTCATTAATAAAAGATTTTGATTTAGGGAAAAATCCCTTCTTATAGGGCGATTGTAAACCCTAGCAAAGTTTTGTGAGGATCCATGCCATCCGACCGTCTTCTGGAAAAAGTCAAACGAGACCTCAACGGAAGCCGTCGCTAATGCGTGCATATTAAGCGCTAGAAGCGCTAAATATGGTCATGTCAACTCCATTCTCCACTTTACATCAGCAGGACTAAAGCTTGATGTCATTAATCATTAATCCAGCGCAGCAGCCGGATAAAGCTTTGAATTTTCTTTGATAAATTGCAGGATCAAGGTCTGGTTCACCAGCAGTAGGAGTTTTTAAAAGATCAGAAAATTGGATTTGTTACCTTTTAGGTATATTTTTGTTTGACACTTTAATGAGCTAAAGCGCATGAGCAGGTATTACTGTCGTAATGACCGATGTAATGACCAGCTAAGTCAAGCACTAACCGAGAACCCCAAGTTAAAAAATGTTTTGAATTGAGGGGTTTTGTTTGTATGTAAATGCCGTTTAGCATACGTCTAATGTTACCACCCAATAGCAATGATAGTGCTGACCGTTGCAAATAAAAGGTTGATTAGAGTACCTCTGCTGAACTGTTATATTTGGAAAGTGAGTAGGTACATCCACTGGTTGAGAAGTCAATAAGTCACCAGCAATAATATTTTAAATATTCATGGGTATTTACAATAATGTGTTCTGATTACGTCAGTTTAGAAACAATAAACTCCCAAATTTGCTACCACCCACTGTGGGTGGTACGTTGATACTACTAAAGACGGTGGATAACATTAAGTTTTAGACTGGACTTGCTAGAGGTGGGATAGTTTGCTGTTTAAAAGTAGTCCTGAGCTTCGCGGTTCCCAAGGTAGGACTTCTTTGTTGTGATTTTAGTGGGATTGAAAATGATATTTTTATAATGTTAATTATTCTAATATAGTATTTCAAAATCTAATACCGTCTTTAGGAAACCAGGAACCTGTACAATTCCAGTTGTTTCATTGCTTAAATTTCTTAAGCACTTTAGGACAACAGAATATGGCGGGAATGCATAGAAGTTGCTTTTCTGCTATCTAATCGTTAACGCGTCTATCGCCAAAGTATCTGGATCTCGTTTGTAGACTTTATAGTCGAACATTTCGTATAGGTGCGGAAAGCAAAATGGTTGAGCTATTGGAAAACTCAATGGAATAGTCCTCACTTTAAATTAGGTATGGGTAGATATGTGTCGATATTAATTTAGCGTGATTCTTCTCTAGCTACGATGCACTAGCATGACAATTTAAAACCATTTGTAATGTAGTAAGGAGCTCATACAAAATCAAGAAGCTTCTATAAAGACTTCTATGGCAAAATATATATATATATTTTTTATCACTATGTAACTTAGAGATAGGTAACTATGTTTTACTAGGTTCAACTATGTTTACTACATTCTGGTGGTAATAATTGTATGTTTCCGATACATAAAATATCACTGAGATAAATATAAAGCGTTAGTATTTTCTAATAGCCTTATTTACAGGTAGAAGCAAATAAGCCTCTTTAAGGAATTAATGAATTAATGAAGGTTTATTGCAGCTAGAAATCCGTGTTTAAGAATCAGTTTAGGCACGATCCTATGATCCGTCATCTTAAAATGAATGAATTTAATGAGAGTTATTAAATTCAACATAAAAGTTTTATGAACTTTAGAATAAGTGGTCACAGTTAGTGAAAATAAAGACTCCTTGAGAGCGACCACAAACTAAAATAGCCCCTATGTATTTAATTCGATTAAATTATTAATCGCTGCTAGCATTTCAGGTTCATCATCGCAAGAAAGATGACTAGGTACCCTTTTCTGTTGTACAGAATAAATAGATAGTTAACTTTTCGAGTAACTAACTCTAACTCTACTAGTTAACTTCATAGAATAACTTGAATCTAATCAGTTTTATAATGGTTAGCCGACAATTGTAAAAATGTTGGTTATACTCAGGGTGTACCCAATTTTATAATTGCGGTGCTGGAGCACGTGGCTTGCTCTAGTTTAGAGTCTGAGCTGTCGGCCTCGCTCCTGCCTGAGGCCCCTGCAACCTGCGGGGTTACCTCCCCCCCCCATAGTTCATGTATAACGAGATATATGTATAAGGAGGGCTTTTCTGTTCCCCACCCGGGGGCGACTGGTCGTCGGTTGGACTGACGCCACTACTGGTGCCTTTGCGGATGCGGTTATTTATTCTTTAATATCAGGAACTATATTAATTTTTATAGCCTTTTAATCTTAAAACTAGTCTTAGTGAGAGCTTCTGACCAAACAATTACATCATAGTTTTCGTTCTGGATAAGATTTCATCACGATCCAGACCGGGAGTTACGAAGTTTCCCCTTACAATTTTATAACCTATATATAAGAATTTTATAATAACTTCAATAAGTACCGAGAAGCCCCTGCAGTGGTGCCTTAGCTTAACTACTGCTGAGCTGAGTCGACTCTCTTATCCTCTCTCCTATTGGCATCAGATATTATAGCAGCAATTTTACGTTTTAAATTGAGTGCTTGTAAGAGAGCCCAGTTTTCTGAATTGCAAGTCAAAAAACGGGCAAAGTAAACCAAAACATATAATATATACCAATACTTATCCATCATACTTGGCAATCTCTCTTTGAAACCCACCGAGAGCTTTAAGAATTAATTGTAATTTTACCTCTAACGAGCGTAAAAAGTGCACTTAATGCTTAATAGAATTGCCATGTGTTGTTCGACAGACAACCACCAGGCGAACCCAATGACCTACTTAACAAGAGTGATCTATATTGAATCTTATTATATAAATATTTAATTTAATGGTACTGTGATAACCCACGGTTACCATTTATTCAATAAGAAAGCACGTGTTAACTTTCCGTTAACGTCAAGGTTCTAATTTGCAAAAATAAGCAACTACCAGACTTAGTTGTAATTTTTATAATATTTCGCTTTGCGAAAACCCACGGATAACCTTTAGCATAGCAGGTGTAATTTGAGAGTATAAATGTCAGCAAGTAAAGCACCAAACGTGGTCCCAACATAGTGTAATTATTGTAATATTTTGCTTTGTGAAGATCTATGATTGACTTCTAGCATATAGCAGCCGTGGTGGTTCTAATTTGCGAACCTAAATGTAAGTCAGTACCATACGTGGTAGTGTAATTGTTCTAATAAAGCGCTTTGGGAAACCCACAGTTAACCTCTAACAACCATTGAGGTTCTAATTTGTGAAAATAAATGCAAGCAAGCATAATTGGTTATGTAATAGTTCCAATATTTGCTTTGTGAAAACCCACGGTTAACCTCTAAGTATAGAACAGTCATCGTTGTTCGAATTAGCGAAAATAAATGTTAGCAAGTTTTTATTCTATTATTTGCTTTGTGATAGCCCTCGGTTAACCTCTAGCATAGAACAGCCATCGTTTTGACATCAGGGTCAAACCCCCAGGCATAAGTAGGTAGTTACCTACCAGAGGTAAAATCTACCTTCTTGCTTTATGTACGTTTCGCAAAAGTTTGCATTTCGTAAAAGTTTGCAAGTTTTAGTTCTATTGTTTGCTTTGTGATAACCCTCGGTTAACCTCCAGCATAGAACAGCCATTGTCTTGACCCCAGGGTCAATCTGACAGGCTTAAGTAGGTAGTTACCTACCAGAGGTAAAATCTACCTTCTTGCTTTATGTACGTTTCGCAAAAGTTTGCATTTCGTAAAAGTTTGCAAGTTTTAGTTCTATTGTTTGCTTTGTGATAACCCTCGGTTAACCTCCAGCATAGAACAGCCATTGTCTTGACCCCAGGGTCAATCTGACAGGCTTAAGTAGGTAGTTACCTACCAGAGGTGAAATCTACCTGCTTGCTTTACGAACATTTTGCAACAACACTTGAAAAGATAATAGCACTTTGCTTACCTTGTTCACTTAACTCCGAATCTGACGAATACACTATTACTCGTCGGCGTTTTTTATTCTCCTTCTCTTAATTTTATTATTATAACATTTAATCATGTCGAAACTTCTCTTCGGCATGAGGAATAAATTTATTTTACAAGAGGGAGCTGTTACGTCCGTACGCTGCCTCGCACGAAAAAAGAATGAAGAGATCGCCTTGCGGACAGCCAGCTAAAGCATAGCTACCCTCAAAAAAAAAAAAAAAAACATGAAATCGAGTAAATCGATTTACTTTTAAAATCGTGCGACTGCCTAGTAGGTTTAAAGTACTACCTGGTTAATTATATCTGAAGAATGAAGTGACGAAATATCAATTATACTTTATCACCGCAATATAATTCGGCTATGGTATATAGGTTTGTACTTACATTATTATTCTTAGCCTTCTTCTTCTAAGAGGGTAGGTACCATTTTATTTTCACAGAATACTAAAATTACTTTTTCACTGAAATATTGATAAACAAACTTTTCATTTCAAGCCATGGGAATTATCCAACCACAAATCACAAAGACAATAATTACACAATAACTTAGTAATTACAAGATGTAATAAATAAATAGGTTCAATGTAAACGCCTCCTTTTGAAGCCGGGTCGCGTTTGATCGAGTTATGCATTATTAATGAACATCGACGTAATTACAGACCGTACTGATTTATTGTCGTATACGGTACGACGGTACGGAGAAACTTCGTGTGCGGAGGGCTTTATTGAGATGTCATTGATTGTGCGTTGTTTAAAAACGTTTTTATTAGAGGGGAATTAAAATGTTGGTGTTGGACCTCCCATCTTTTAAACCGTCGCGTCGTCGGAATAAAATTTATTTTAACTTGGATTGAACATTGGTGGTAGTAGCTGTGATTTTTTTGGACTGTTAAGATAAGAAAAACAGAAAACAGTCTTGAATCTGTTCCCACCCTACCTAAAAAGGGAATTTTTGTTCTTAAAAAAGTTTCATTTGCTCTAAAACTGCATTACAGAAACGTTAACAATAACAGTCAAAAAGTTTACATGCAGTTCCCCTTATTAATTAACAAACACAATAATGTTCAGCGTAATCTGAAAACATCCTGAAATAATTTAAGGTTAAAAATACATGTTTTATAAGTTTTCTTAAATAAATATTCTATTCTATTCTATTCTAAAAAGTCTAATTCTACGCGGATGAAGTCACGGGTCTTGTTGCAAATAAAGAGGAGTTTAAAGGTCAAAGTTAAACTTTTACTGGCTTCATCAGTATAAAATTTAAATAAGTGATGGGTAACCTGTCGCCTTCATTAACACGTCACAGTACTATGACATTTACCACTTCAAATAAAGCTGTGTAAAGCTTACAGTCATCGCCCAATTAACCCCTCAATGCCCATAATTCACAATATTTACGTTGACACCTACAATAATATAGTCATCGTAATTTACCGGTACGATAATAAGGGATAAAGGACGTAAAATACCGATTTTAAAAACCATCAAATTATTTGTTTAATTCTGATCGCTTGAAAAACCAATTAAAGTTTATGATTTTACAGTGTACAGAATTTCTAAAGGCACATTTAGTACTCCTTAACAGCAATTGAGTGACTGTTGAAATTAAAATAATAATAATAAGAACGCACGTATCGATTATTTTTATTAAATCATCATCATCATCATCATCTTCAAACTATATAATCGTCCTCCAAAATTTCGAGTGTGATGGTCATTTGGTGTTAGACCATGAGTTGTCCAATCAGAGCGCAGCTGCCACCGCAATGATTTGCTGAATTTGTTTTATAAACAAATTAAATGACATATCCTCTAATATGTTTGTGCTAAATGACAAAGCACAATCTAGCCTCAAGCTAAGCAGAGCTTACGTATGAGTACTAGATAACTGATATACTTATTACTTTATATTATTATTATATTATATTTATATTTCTACCTACATAGAAACCGAAAATACACCGAAAAAACATCTTCTGATCACATAAACATTTGTCCCAAGGCGGGAATTGAACCCACAACCTGCGTTGGCGAACTTTCATCCGCTGCGCCACTATTGGTTCTCTCTCCACATGCCATATCAAGAGCCGCGCGCTGTGACAATAATCTGAACGTAAAATGTTCATGTTATCATTATCGCGAGGTGTCCGCGGATATCTGAACTGCATTACTGGTTATTGCTGAAGATAAACAAGTTATGTAATGAAAATTAGGGGATATGGAGTACAGAGTATGTTACTTGTCTTTAAAATGTATATTTCTCCTCCTCATTACCGCATATATGTATTCTGCTGAATAAATTGAAAATACTGAATAATTTTTAAATTATTATGAGATATCATTATTTATTAACTTAATGATTGGCGAGGTGGCCAATCATCAAGTTAATAAATAATGATATTTACAATAATGTTGGTCCATTCTCACACACATAATGTAGCGCCAAGTTAAGCAGAGCCTGTGGTATGGATTCTAGATGACTTACTGAATATCAAGTAGGTACAATAAACCTACTACCATATATAGATATTTTTACTAAACATAGAAAATACCCAGAACTCTCTAAACAAAAATCTGCATGTAATACAAACATTTTCCCGAGGCGTGAATCGAACCCATTTTCCGGCAATCGAACACATTTTTCGGGCATCGAACCCGTAATAATTAGCGAATGCATTCTGTATACAATAGTGAAAAAATATAACGAACAAAACTATCATACATACAAGAAAACTTTCAGCCGATTGGGGACCTCCTCTTAGTTTTGAACCCAGATTAAAATACAATTTTGATAAGCTTTCGAGCCAATCCAAAGAATGAAAAAACAGTAGTTACCTTTAGTATTAATAAAACAAAATTAATTCGTTTAATAGTGTGATATTTTACAAATTAGAGTATATTTCGAAATCGTTAAAGTTGACGGTTCGATTCCTTTTTTCCCACCCAAAAACCTCTTTCAAAAGAAGGTTATTGATTAAATAGGTAGATAGTAAATACTTACTTTATTGCATATAAAAATATGAAGCAATTTATAGAAATTTATAATGGAAGCTACAAATTGGTCTTATCTTACAAGAGCAATCTCTACCAGACAACCTGGGATTAGATTTGCTTTTATTAATATACTAGCTGGTGCCCGCGACTTCGTCTGCGCATGATTAGTATTTCGAGTACTCGCGATTTTACTTGCGTAATTCCCTTTCCTGTGGGATTTTCGGGATAAAATAAAGCCTATGTTATATGTTATTCTAGCTTATAATCTATCTCTGTGCCAAATTTCATCCAGATCCGTTCAGCAATTTTTGCTTGAAAGGGTAACAAACATCAATAATCATAATCATAATCATAATCATCCATCTATCAATCTATCCATCCATCTATCCATTCATACTTACAAACTTTCGCGTTTATCAGTTCAATTCAGTTTGGTCCCGGTTCAGGGGAACCAAACTGAATTCCGGGATAAAATGTATCAAATAATGAAATAATCAAATAATAATATTATCTATATAATAATAATATCTTTATTTCTTTAGGCTTACAAAATAAGCACTTAGACAAGTCAAATTTAATACTATAGGTAAGTACATAATTATCAATATAATATAAGAAATAAAGTGATAATTGATTTTCAGTTCGCCTCACTTTTTTGTCCACTAGTGGAAGAGGCGAAATAGAAACCACTAGCATGTGTATAAGTGTCTAATACATGTTTGCCTTATAAATAATTACATACTATTGTCGATGTGGAATGTATCCCATGTCCTTCCTTGTAGTATGAACTCAAATCGTCCCGAGTTGCATTCCAACTCATTCAGCAGTTTCGGCGTGATGCGCAGAAAAGGACTTTTACTTTCATACCCTCTCCCATGAGAACCTTACTGAATTCCGGGATAAAAGTATCCTATGTCCTTCCTCGTAGTATGACCTATAATCATGCCGAGTTTCATTTCAATCCATCAAGTAGTTTCGGCGTGATGCGCGTTTACGAAACAGACAGACAGACAGACAGACAGACAGACATGAAAAAAATTACAAAACTGTAATTTTTTTCATGTCTGTCTGTCTGTCTGTATCGTAAACGCTTGAGTTGTATCGAAAACGGTTGAGTATCGATAATAGAGTGCCCTCCAAAAAAAAATTTTCAAAATATCTTCAATGTACAGAATTGGACCTGTTACAGTTTTATTATAAGTATATATAGAAGATAGTGCTGTATGAAACGAAATAAATAAAATGTAAGTTTTCAACGACTCAATGCTCTGGTGCGAATATCCGTTAAAAATTAAATTACTGATCCCGATTCAAATGCAAATGCACCATCAAATTAATTTAAAGTCGATATCATGCGCAATTGAACCTGCGTGTATGGAAAAATGCGTTAAAAACTAATTAATATTCAATCTCATTCAATCATGGATATGTATAGTGAAGACAAAATTAATTGCGAGCGTTACGTGAAAGAGCTAAAAGATAATAATTCACTGAAAAAAACCATTTAAAAACCTAGACACAAAAAACCTACATCAGAGTATCTAGTAGAGTACGTTTTTTGTCTAGGGTAGGATAAAAAAAAATAACATCGGATCGTCATTTATTGCGTTAATTTTATTCGAAGAAATCATCATTAACAACCTATATTAGTCCATTGCTGGACATTAGGCCTCCCTTAGTGAGCACCATAGCGTCCTGTCTTCAGCTTGTCGCATCCAGCATTTGCCAGGAGTCTTTCTCAGATCGTCACTTGTCTGGAGGGCGTCCTACACGACGTTTGTCAAGTCGCAGTCTCCAGTCAAGAATATGAATGAATTCGAAGGTATGAATTTCAAATATTTTACGCATTCGACGATCATATTCTGAAATGTTTCTCTGTTCTGCCTGTCTCTGTGAATCTGTGTGTTTGGCCTACAGGTATTTAAGTCCCGTAAGGCTAAGAATGTGTTAAAAGTGTCTGGCACTTTATCAATGGCATGCAAATGTAACGTTATTAACGTAGTTTTGTATAACTTTGAAACAACTAGAATAGAAAAGCCAATGGAAAATTACATTATTAAAATATTCGTTTCGTATTCGCTCCAATATTCACTTATCTACAGGGACCAATAAAAATGGCGGGAGCAAAAGCATTTTTACGTTAATCGAATTATGGTTTATTAAATTGGTTTCCGGTTCGGAGTTTTCACATTTTCCACGGTAATTATACACGGCCGCAGCCTGCACCCTTTATTACTGAGTGGACGGTAATAAATGAAGGATTATAACTAGGTTGAGGTTATTATCGGGGGTTTAATGAGTAAATAAAATACCTAGAGAGATATATAGCTGGAGAAATTCTAAAGCTGGAAATAGAAGAATATTTAAAAAAAATCTGACGATGATGATGCCTCTGCCGTTTGAGCAGCTTTCCATACATTTTTGATCGCATTAAAACCTCGCTAAGCATTCTTTGTTACCGGCTTACCACCTACGTCCAATTAAGTATTCAAATTATGGTAATTTGTGCTGTGTTCTCGAGTTTGGTTTTCTTTTCTAATCGATGTAAGTGCATTGATTGAACTAGTGACCATCATTAGCGGATGCCACACACTGTTAAACTCCTCTTTGGTTTATTGTCCTTTCTTCGAATACATATCGCAATTCGTTTGTCTTATTCAGTTCATCATTTTTTGCGCTGGCAAGTCACGAGTGCAATAAAACCTTGGCTTAGTTATAAATTAAAGGAAGAAGACTTCGCAATGCGGCGTTATTTTATAATATTGTTCGACTAACACACTTTTTACAGTGGCCTAAACCCTGCATAGATCGTGCTTTACTTGACACATCTTCTCTCTGCAAGACAATCGGGTTATTTACTAAGTCACGATAAAATAGAACTTGTTATTCTTTAGAACTGGCTCATTTTTGCGGATTTGAAGCCTCAACGTCAATTCACGCATGTCAGTGGGGTCACAGTACAATATCAGTGAATCTCTAATTCAATACAGAATATTGACGAATGATGGACCACCAATATTCGAACTTAAAGCATCTTTTAAACATTTAGGTTTATCCATGAGTTTTCAAAACAAGTAGCTTTTGTTTTAGCGTTTTATTTTCTAGCGTTTGGTTTTCTGTTTCAGATAGACTTAAATTTGCTTAGCTATTTCCACTGAAATAGAGGTACAGCATTCACTGACACTGAACTTTGAGTTCAGTGATATGTATGAATCGGCCTATCTGTGAAACGCCCAGTAATTTAATTGGTCTTCAGATTAAGAGTATCTTTCTCACGGAAACAGCAAGAAAATTCAAGTGCCGGGAAATGTAAAAAAAGGTTCAAGTTATTCAAGATGTAGCGTTTAATATCCGCCCAGTTACAAGAAAAGCCATTACCCTCATTCTGTGTCAGCCGGTTAAAAACCTTCTCGTGTTATCTATATTACGATATACTTATTTCAATTTTGTCGGTATCTTTGTCTTAGTAACAGCTTTCGAACCGTTTTTGTCGAATTTATTTTATCGAAAATAAGTGTTTTTACATTTTATTGAGTTTTTATTGGCTTGATAAGAGATAGCTCCCCCACTGGGAGTATTTTGGGAATTTGCTTGTTTCGGTAAAATATTTACATCATTAAGGTTAAAACATGCCTACCGCTTTTAAATAAGATAAGGAATTGTTTATTGATTGGACGTTTTAATATTAAATATTTTATAGTAGGTAGCTTTCGCATCGTATTCTGTAATGTAGGAAGGGCTTTTTGAAAATGACTGTAGTTCTCTCTTAAATTTTCTCAATGAGAATCACAAGTTGTTTCTGTTTAAAAAGGTCCTACATTTTTTTTTGTAGGCCTGTACTGTCCATCTGCTGAGCAAAGGCCTCTTCGTACAAACGTAAATGAGTCTTAGTATTTATTTTATTGTTCCGAGTTTTTTGGAGTAATTGAGTCATCAAAATCTCAGAAAGGCGCAAACGTTTTAAAACGGCTATAAACATTTATGACTTGTAATTTATTGTGATCAAGTCCATTTATGGATATAATACTTTTATTCTCATTCACAATTTTCACATCCTACTAATATTACCTATAAACGCGAAAGTTTGTAAGTATGGATGTTTGTTACTCTTTCACGTAAAAACTACTGAACGGATATGGATGAAATTTGGCACAGAGATAGAATATAGTCTGGAATCACACATAGGCTATTTTATCCCGGAATTTCTTTAAATTCTCACGGGAACGGAAATTACGGGGGTGAAACCGCGGGGCGTTGCTAGTTCATAAATAATTGTTTTGCCATTTTGACTCTCGCCACGGAATCTCTCATATTCGCTGATTTGGTTTGAAGAATCGCAGGGGCCAACAATCAACATCCGCAACGTTTATTATAACTTCAGTTTTTTTCATAAAGATTTCCGGAGCTAAATAAGCTTTGCGATGTATAAACTAAATAAATAATTCTGGACAATCCACACAGCAGTATCTAGCCTCTAGCTTGTGTTGTGTCTAGTAACAAAACACAGTCGTGATTGAAATAATAAAAAACATAAATTATATAGAGATATTATTTATTATACATAGAAAACACCCAAAACCTCAAGACAAATTTGAGTTCTATTATTTGGCGAAGGTTTGCCTACGAAGCTGGAGGCTGCGGGTTCAATTCTCGTTTCAGGTAAAGTGTTTGTATGATATGCAAATATTTTTCAGGGTTCTGGTAAATTTATGTGTATAGTAAAAAATATATCTATCTATATGGTAGAATGTATTAAGAATATTAGTTATCTAGTACCCATAACACAACCTCTGCGTAGTTTGAGGCTTATTGCCATGAAAGCCTTAGCCTTAGCCTTATTTAAACCTACCTAACCCTGAAATTACAAAATAATTTATGTGTCTGGACCAGCAAGCCCTAAACATCCAGATATTGCAACACCTACCCAACCCTGAAATCACAAAAACAAATCCCCTAAAGATTTACAGCTAAAAAAGTTGTAACTCCAATCAGCCGGCCGCATGACGTATAGAGATCACAAATCACACACCCTCGTCATAATAAAACCGGTATTAAAATGTTTGGTTGGCGTCATCTTTTTGTTTGTAATGATTTTTGGATTTCAACGGGTTGGGTTGGGACCTTACTTTTGGCTTCTCGAAAAAGTCCTTTTATATTTTAAATCTAAACTACACCTCATTTTGTATAATTGAATACTACCCTACTAATAATATTATACACGCGATCGTTTGTAAGTATGGATGGATGCTTGTTACTCTTTCATGCAAAAACTAAAGAACGGATATGGATGGAATTTGGCAAAGAGATAGATTATAGTCTGGAATAACACATGGGCTATATTTTATCCCGGAATTCCCACGGGAACGGGAATTACGCGGGTGAAACCGCGAGGCGCTGCCAGTGTCTTCAATATAAGACACTATAAGTTGTATAAATTTTGCTCTAACTGTAATTTTCAGCAAGAACCAAACTAAAAAACTGTGTTCTTGAGAGAAAATCTACGGTCAAATATCTTGGAGTAATTTTTTATGAAAAGCTAAGATTTCTTGCTCATTATGACTATCTCTCGGCTAGAAGCTCCAAGGTTTTCGGTTTTATTACTAGATCCACAACAGACTTCAAGAACCCTCAGAGTCTCATCTGTCTCTACCAGTCACTCGTTTGCAGCATCATGGAATAAAACGCAGTTTTTTGTCACCTTTTTAAACACATAGTTCATAAAGAAAGTCTTGAGAAAATAGGGAAAAGGGATCTCAAAAATTTTGGGCAAAGATAAAGTATTAAAGATATCTACGGGTAAAATAAAATAAAATAAATACCACTATCTATTATAAAGGCAAAACAATCATATTTATTGTATGGCAGCCCCCTTAAATTTTTATTTACTCTGTTTTCTAGTATTTACCGTTATAGTGGCAACAGAAATACATCGTCTGTGAAAATTTCAATTGTTTAATTCACGGTTCATGAGATACAATCTGGGGCATTATTCACTATGAAAAAGCCACTCGTGTCACACAGATACGATAAGACAGTGGCGTGGAATAGAACAAAACTGTATATACACAATGTGACGTCAAACGGTTTGGGCGAGGAATCTCCTATGTCCATGGAAGTACTAAGTTGAACGTAGTACTTATTACTTCCATGCCTATGTCAAAGACCTAGGGTATATATTCCTTGGTCATAGTGAATCAACCAGACACTGACAACAGAGTCTTAGTAATAGGGTCCAAAAACTTCTAACCTTAAGTCATAAAACCCTCCTTGAGGGAGCTACGTTTATTGGTGGATGTATGAGTATAAAGGCAAGCTATCAAATCCCAAAATATGAAGCCGTAATGAAGTAAATATCAAAGGAGTAGACAAAGTCGGGTCCAGCGGGTCAGCTTTACCGGGTCGGTGGAAGGGACGATGTTATCGAATGTCGCAGGGGCTTGTTAGCTCGTGACTTACCTTTCTTGACCGGGTGCGGGACAAGCCACGAGATATTATACGAATTGCAGCCTAGTTCAGACTATAAGAATATTATTAAAGCGTAATCAGCACCTAAATTGGCGCCACCCCTTATTTTATCATATAACTAGCGACCCGCCCCGGCTGCGCACGGTTTTATTATACATATAAACCTTCCTCTTGAATCACTCTATCTATTAAAAAAAACCGCATCAAAATCTGTTACGTAGTTTTAAAGATTTAAGCATTCAAAGGGACATAGGGACAGAAAAAGCGACTTTGTTTTATACTATGTAGTGATTACGTTAAACAAAGGAATTTCCAAAATTCACACGTACAGTTTGTTAACCTATCATAAGTTTTTCTTACAGCATCTGTAGTAGTTTCAGTTGATATATTTTAGGAAGAGATACGAAGTTGCCTTTGGTGGCCACCATACTCTGTTTTCGTATAGTCTAGTGTTTGCGCCTTAAATTAACTATCTTTCTAGTTGAGTAGTACGAATTTGCACCATACCATAATAAAATGCATAATTATTGACCTTATTACTTTATTAATAACGAAAATTGTCATCAAGGAATAAAAATAATTAAAACGAGTATAATTTTCTTATATTATTTTGATAATTTTAAATTACTTAAATATAAGGTAAAGATAATGATTTCTAATTTGTCAATTCCATATGTTACTAATTACAACTTATGGACAATCCATACAGCATCATCCAGCCCTTAGCTTGGGGCAGAGCTTGTACTGTGTACCTACAATATTCAATAAATAAAATAAAATATTTTCAATAACCTGTTTTCTTCTATTTGACACGTGACGATAGTCTGCTGTAGTCTCGACTACTTTCCTACTGATGCCATCTTGCATAACTCTCTTATAACCATCCACATTCATTTTTAACACTCTTCTTCTGATATAAATGTTAAGAAGTCTTCTAAATCTTTCTCTCTCCTTTTTAGGTCATCATCATCAATATAAGCCGGTGGTCGTCAATCGAAACGTCTGAATTTGACTATTGATTAACCTTGTTAACTCCTGCAGATTGATCTTATTGACCAACAACTATTGAAATAAAATATTTTCAATGTAAGTAGATTTTTAGGAGAAACTCTCCAGTCTCTCGTAGCTTCCTCCCTAGTCCAGACTAGTTCGGACAAAGCGTAGGCGGAGGCCTGACGCGCCGCACGATTGTTTCATTTAAGAACAGACTCTTCATCTTAACTTAATGAGTCATCAGATTCTATAACAACTTGTATTCATTGCATTCCTTAAAAAAGTCTCCTATAACGATGAATTTTGCAACGAACGAACATCATGTAAGGCTTTGTTGTTATTCAACACAGGATGGGATATACAGTAAGTTGTACTTGTACCCTTTGTAAATACTAGTTTTAATTTGTTTCTAAGTCTTCTCTCTTTAATGTGTAAACCTTTTGTCACAAAACTTCGGGTTTCACGAGAAGCAAATACTAGACTGCAAGGAAACCAAACTTCGTGGTTACATGTATATCTCTATATACTCTTTCAAGAAAATGTTTTGTTTCGGATCATTATGACATTCTCCTAAGGCCAAATAATAGAATAACTATGGATATTGCGACCGATATGATGCCAAATAACTTAAGTTATTCTTTATACACCTTCAGTGTGGATGTAACCAAATCAAGTTCTACCAATCCAATCGATCAATCGATCGTTTTAGATGCGCAAAATATCATATTGGCAGCCAAGCTTTGTAAATAGAAATATAAGGATATACCTACGAGCGTAGATATCCTATCTGTACCTAGAAATCGATGTTATACCCAGTTCAGCAGTCGGCAATATGGAGGTTTGGATGGAAATAATCATATGGGCAACTATGCTAAGAAAAATAACCCCAAGGATCTATTTGCTTTACTTTGGTAGCGAAACATCTAGACTCTGGTCCTGGAATAAATATCGGAAGATTATGCTAATTTGATCGATATGAAAGCTATTGGTGCTTCAATGGCGTGCTGGTATTGAATAAGATAGCTAGTTCTTGAAGTTCATAATGTAAACAAAATTTCAATCGGCTGCTTCATAAAAATGCACCAATAGATTTTAGTACCTGAGCGCGAGTACCTTCTTCATTCAAGTTTATATCAAGTAGGTACCTTGAGACGGTTTGCAACGGTCTGCAGTTAGCTCAATGCTTTCAATTGTAAATACTAGTTGTAATTTTTCTTTTCTTTTGCTTGTAATTTTCGTTGTTAATAAAGTATGTTTTATAGTAGGTACCTATCACGATATAAATTTAAAGTAAGTTGATTAATAATTGATTGATATTCAGAATCTAAAATGGAATTGAAGATTTGAAAATTTTCCACAAAATAATTTTGGTAGTGAGACGAATTCATTATGCACACCTAAGAATGTATTTTGTCGATCCGAGGATAGCTCATACCCGTTTGTTTACTCGGTAGAACATATTTTATAATTTTTACCCATTATCTACCTATCTAATCAGCCCATGAGCACCGCTCTCTTGTGAATGTTTTTCTGTAACTAGTATTTAAGGTCTCTTACTTTACCGTCTCAAAAATCAACCTGTATTATAAAGTAGTTTTGAAACCATTATCAACGAAAAATATACCATAAGTTTCTGAAAAAAGAAATTATAAGAACTTCCTCTAAAAAACTTGTTGCTATGGATTGAACTATGGATTATAAAACTTTTCGGCTATGATGAGAAAAAATAGGAATTGATATCATCATCACTATCATCAGCCAAATAAATCCACGCTGCAGCTGTGGCAAAAGTGCTGTGATATGTAATTTTTATTGTTATGTTCACATGTTTTACGTTATTATTCACTTTTGTTGCTTTGTTCTCTCATGTTCAACACGCCCTTTTGTGTCCTTTGTATCTCCTAATCTTGTTCCTGATAACTTCTCTGATAAAACCGAGATTTAAACCAGAGCTCTGATCAAACATGAGGTGATTAATCAAGTAACTGATGGAGGTGATAAGACCACCAACAGAGCTTGAGAATGTTATTGATAAGAACTTTGTTCTTTTTGATTAGAAGTATTCTCTCTGCGATAAGGTTAACAATCTTCGAGATTAAGTTCGTGGTTTATGCTAGTTGGTTTTTACTTTGAGATTAGGTATTTAAATGAAAATATACCTAATGCTAGACTATTCTACAAGCTTAGAGGTAAACCTACTACTAACCTAAAAACCGTTCATACTAACTTCCATAGAATATGGTGGTAAGAAGTACTTCCTTGCTTGGATGAATCCTTTGAGAGGGTTTTGCGAAAACTTCCCTTGTCACCCTTCGAAACCTCACTGCGTTCTCAATTCATTGCCTTCCCTTCGATCTAATAGGTGAGGAAATTAATTATAAAACAAAACTAGCTGTGCCTTTTGATGACCTTACGTTGATGTATTGACGTGGTGGAGGGTGACCAATAAAAACACCTGCTTGAGATTTTGAAGATCCTTGTAGCGCAGCGGCTAAGGTCCGCCTGAGACGCAGAAAGGTCTAAGTTCGATTTTTGCCGCGGGGTCGATATCTGTTCCAGTTATTCTGGCTGTTTTTATGTACCTATTACTTAATACCTACAAATTGTTGAAAAAAATATATTTGTAATGTAGATATTACTAACTTATTACTTATTACTACTATTTTCGTGCTAAGTTTCACAGCCGAGTTGCCAGCTCAATAGATTATAATATTTTCATATATTTATCTATCTATCAATAGGTATAAATCAGTTTCATATCCGTCAGACACGCACTAGTTAATTATAATTACTATTTATTTATATTGATTTTATGCATTTATTACATCTACAACCTTTACTGGTCCACTGCTGGACGCAGGTATTCCCATGATAAGCGTCTCATTGGCACTCATCATATTTATGCATTTATTATTTATAGATATATTTGTATTTTCTGCTATTTATAAAACAAACACTAGTTACTAATTTTAATCGTAAACCTCACAGGGTCTTGTGATCACAATGGTTTCGGCAGAATATCAGCGCCTATACACTCTTGAGTGGTAAGGCATTTAATGCTGAGTCGAGACCTTTTTGCTGCTGAGACATACAGTACAGATGATCTCTTTGTTATTTGAAATAAGTATTTTATGTTTTTTTTTCTCTGTAGGAATATGTATTTATGTTAAATGTTTATTTTATTTTCATAAACTTTGTTTAAAAATGTGTTCTGTATTGTGTGTTAAGCAGTAAATAAATGAATGTCTATGTCTATGTCTAGATATTATATTACTTAAGTATAATATCAGTTATCTAGAATATATACCACACCTCTCCCTCTGTTTATGTACTTGGGCCTAGATGCTGTTTGATTTCTCCAGTATATTTTTCATTATTATTTTTCGAGCAGCACTGGAATATTTTGGTGTTTATTCAATAGGTACTTGTGCAATATCTGGACTCCCCTACTACAATAAAAAAAATTGAGGTATGAACAATAAAGGATGGTAGGTTCCTCTTTTCTTTTTTGTCCAAAAATTTCAAAACAAACATATCCATAGTTTGGTACTTATCTTACTAACTACTAACTGTAACATAGTGAATAGGTTGTATTACATAATAGTGCAACTACCGTTTCCCCGGAGGAATTTCCAGTGGCAATAAGCCTGTGGTTACCTGGTAGCTATTTCAAGCACATTGACTTTGACAGGTGCGGTTGACATTGTGGTCAGTTGCAACCTCCACGTCACTCAAAAAAGAGCCATCGTTTCATATATTGGACATATTTCCGCCTCATAGTTTTGTATTTATTTTACGCGGCACGGGTTAAATTTATTGCTTCATTTATTTTAATAAATTGTCGCTGTAAATCAGAGAGATACAAATTGGAAATTTTTTGTAGTTTATAGGTTTTTGGGGGTTTTTACTCTAAAAGTTTGCTTAAAGTTTATCGCTGCAGTGTTGCCATCGAATAGAATTAATTTTGTTGCAATTTCATAACAAACATTTGTTTTAGCAACACAAGCTTCAAAAGATATTATGCCTTAATGAGAAATATTAGATAAAATAATTTTAACTAAATTCAAAAATTAATCATACCATTAAACCGCATACACTATTAAAACTTTCACGATTGGGTATTAGTATAACGATTTTTTATCAAGTAATATCACTAATATAACCAGATTGATTTGAATGTGGAGGGATATAAGGGGAGAGGAAGACCGAAGAAAAGATAGGTTGTGTGAAAGAGGATATGCTCAAGAAAGGTGTGAATACAGAGATGACTAATAACATAGCAGAATGGACGAATATACTATGCCGACCCCACTTAGCATGGGATAAGGTCCACAATAAGAAAATTACTATAGAACCAACTTAACATTTACACTGTGGAAACCTTTCCAGTCTTATAAAAAACCTTATTTAACAATTTCTTAGAAAAATCCCAGAATAAAGTAAAAGGAACGCCACCCTACAGAGCTTCTTTGTCGCCGCCTGCCCTTTGCGATTGATTAGCCGACGTTTCCCCCTTCCCTTAGCTCGTAGTAAGGCGTCTCGGAAGCCGCACAAAGTAGGGGTTGTTTAAGAGCTGAATGCAGTGAATGGGAACACTATTCACTTGTACTTCCTACAAAATGTTGATTAATTAGAAGTGGGATATATCAGAAGTAATAAGTTAATGTTGTAATATAAGCTTTAAGTTTAAAGGCTTCTTGATGGCTTTGATCTATGTTCTTGTGTTGATAATCCAATCTGTTAGTGACTAGTCTACATAATGTGACATTGTGAGTATAGTGAGTAAAACCGCAGATAATAATATTATATCCGCGGTTTTACTTACTTTTCACAGTTCATTCGTGGATAAAAAGTAGTAGATGCTACTGAAGTAGGTGCTACTAAGATATGGTCTAGAAAGACTAGTCTTGATCTATTTAAAAATCAATCTCTGTTAAAAAGTTTTGGTGTATCCTAACGTAGTAGTTACTTTGTTAATTAGTTAGTAACTTACTCGTTATGGTGTGAATAGTCCAGCATTTTTATTTTCTATCTCTAATCTAAAATGAGCCTTAAAAACTACGTTGCCCTGTAATTAATTTAAACATCTGTTTAGTATTATTTAACTGCAGGTGAGCCCCGTTATTTTTCACTCAAATATTTTTCATACGTAGATCTTATCCTCACTTAATGTGTGAAGTCCAGTCCTGCCCTAAAAAAACTACCAGTAGCCGTAATGTGCATTTTATAGCAGCACCTGCCTATTTGTAACCCTCACCGAGTACCTCTTAGGGAGTGTTATAATGTGTTTTAATGTATGCCCGAAATGTTTTAGGGTTTGTTTGGATTGGAAGCGAAAATCGGGTTCGAATAAGTACTTGTCGACCCACTGATGGACATATACATAATATCTCTACGTGTTTACACTAGGTACCTAATAAAATGGTGTTAAATATAAAATGTGTGAAATCTGTTTCGCCTCGATCGTTTTTTTATCACCGTATGGTTTAAAATATGCAATATTTTCATTTGTTTCACAGAATTAAGCCTTCGAACATCTTGCAAAACAAACAAATAATACTAACGCGTAGGTAATTTTGACTGAAATTCCCACAACAGCGATCGAATCATGAAATGTCGAAATGTTGGTAAGTATTAACTTTGGAAACTATAGTAAAATTTTATCTTTTGTTCTTAAGTCCTAGGTTTGTGATTAACTGCTATTTTAAAACATTACCCAAGTAAATCATGTAAAATTGCGACTTTGCAATCGTAGTGTAGGAAGCTATCCGGCTAGGTAGGATGACGATCTGCGAAAGACTGCTGGCAGATGCTGGATGCGGCAAGCTGAAGACAGGGCGCTATGGCGCTCATTAGGGGAGCCCTGTGTCCAGCTGTGGACTAACATAGGCTGATGATGATGTTTTAAACAGGCATTTCTTATTGTCTGTTACTATCTCCCACCCTATTTCAATGGGTTCATACAGTCCTACATTGATAATAATTTATTTTAGCATCCTTCTGTAACAAATACGTCTTCAGAATTCATTCAGGACTCATAATGAACCATCTTTACAAAATCTATGTGAATGTATTCTCTTCACGCCCCGCTATCACCATGACCAAACCCCAATCGGTCACAGAGTTAAAACTCGCACCGATATAAAGCCAAGCGCACACCTGCCGTATTATGTACTGACTACAAATTACAATAATACAATATGCCAGCCGTCTTATTTACATGTCCTATTATAAGTTATTGAAAGTTTAAACTTTACTTTCCTCGCCTGTCATTTTTAACATGTTAAAGCGTGGTTTCGTTTTTTCATCTTGAATTCCTTGTCTGAGATGCAACGGAATTTTAATAGGTGTCTTTGTGGTTGGGTTCGTCTGAATAATTATCGATATTTAGGAATTTAGAGTATTGTTGACCAAATTGTTTGTCTGTTATGACTTATGACATAGGACTGCGATAATGAGCGCCATAATATCTTCAGCTTGTACTATTTTGTCTGCAGGTCCCTGTTTCATATTTGTTATAATGTGAATTGCACGTGCAATATTTATAGATATTGCAAATACGTTTTCGTAAAAGCTTTTATCAGGGATGTTTGCTTAGTACCTACCAAGTAGATACTCGTAGGTTCACAGCTATTCTCCGCATAATGACCGTCTCCCTAATGCGCTGAGTCCGGGGTAGTGCGAACAGCATCCTGACAACTATTGCTAATATGTAAATCACCTGAGTAGGTATGTTTTGCGTTGGGTAATAGGTGTTGTATAATATTTTGCGGATGTGTGAGTAGGTAATTGTAACTAACCTAATTATTAAGTCTTTTCTTTTTTACTAACAAAATCTGGATCTTGTTATTCGATATAAAATATTTTTATTTTTTTATTATCCTTTATAGACCTTTTTGACTTCTACGAGATATTTAAGTGACACCAGTTTAGAGTGAATAAATGGCATTAGAATGCAAACAAAGACTTATTTCAAATATCTCACGTGTGACGCGCCTTGTTCTTAAAGTCTCACGTATGAGTTCTTCCCAGCGTTTCTAGGGACGCACTTTTTCTCATCTTCTCAAGAAAAATACCTACTCGTCGCGACGACTCAGAGAAAGTATTCCTGACTACTAAAGATGCAACAAATGCTAACTGAACACGAAAATTACTCCCAATGTCTCACTAAAATTGCCCCCTACATATCCCAAATTATCAAGAGTACATTTTTATATGGACCAAATTTTATCCCAGTAAGTTAATAATGCACTTGTCGTCAGACTCATTAATTAAATAATCACTTCATAATATTAATTATATTGAAAGCAATTTATTTCAACAATATCAACCGCATTTCAATAAACTACGCTGAAAATTATTAAATGAAACCACAAATTGCACAGTTAAACATAATTTATTTCATATTATTTAATTATCACAGATTCATTTATTTTAATAGTCATCACGTTAACAAAAATATAATATAGATAGATAACTGTCTACTGTAGTGATGCAAACACCATTAAAGCGTTTCCACACTTTACGATACGACTTCGTTCATTTACAATCATTCATGCAATGTCTGTTGAACTAGACATTGGAAACAAATCCCATCGTATGCGAACAATATGAAAACGCTTTTAAGCCGAAACCGCACATTAACTATCGTTGGTGACACAAATATACAGCAATGTATTAATTTGCTTGAATGCAATGTTATAGGAAATTCCAATATGTGATTCCGGCTTTATGAAAACATGGTATTTTATTATTGTTTGTACTTGATACAAAGGTCTTATTGTAAAAGAACACAAAATTAAATAAATTATATTGAATTCATAAAAAAATATCAAAATAATTGATGAAAGTCTTATTTTATTTTTTAAATCCATCAATGAGAAAAGCTATAAATCAATTTAAACGAAGAACGAAATGCAAATGAATATTCACATTTAGATAGTTTTCCTGAAAAAGAGTCTGTTGATCTTTTAATTACTATAAAACTTAATTGCTATGCACGCACAACACAATTGAATGTTATTAAAAACGATATCGAAACAAAAAGCGTAGTTTCTTCTTCATTAATTCACAAGAACAAAAACTTAAACGCTCTTTGTTCCAGGCGAATAAAGAAAATGAATATTTTAGATAAGTCTCACGATTCATTGGATATTCCTTTCTTCTTATTACAATAAAACCTTTGTTGTACAATATTTACAATCTAGACTTTAGGTATATACAAGTTATATGCAATCTAAGATAATAGTCACATAGAAAATGTTAAGAATTTGTGTAGTATAAATGCAGTTGAAGTCTTTATAGTGACAGAAGTTGTAGAAAGTGGCAAAGATAAAACTAATTCCACACTGACGCTAAGAATATGCGCTATAAAATAAAACGCAGTGAGGGGCGTACTCGCATCGTCTCAGCGTGAGTCTAGACACGGCTTTAAGAATATAAAAGTAACAAAACTTAGCTCCTTTTTATAAGCTCACATCAATTTACCAAGTGGTATCACTCATTTGGCACAAACTTCGAAACATCAAGCAAACAAAAGCAATTAGGCATTCAGGTAGGCATAAGATAAACACTCAAACACTATTAAAAAGTAACAAAATAACCAACGGTTTGCCGACGAACAGGCGTGATTCTTTTTAAGATTGTAGGCACTATTATTGCTAAATATAATTTATTCACCGCTAACTTACAGCGTAGAATGTCTATACAAAATATACTACAAGACTTTACATAGGCCGCTGGCCGAACTATAATTTCTACAAGTTAACATTTATATACTAGTACGCTTCACTATATCTTTTACAAGTCTCATCCAAATTTTTAACACATATTCGAAACTATTCCTAAAATCCCTTTTATACTTATGATGTTATACAAATTTCCACCTTGAATAACTAAAGCGGCAATGATATACCACCGCTATAAATTAGAATGAAGTAGGTAAAATGGTGGGTCATATCATCATAGACTAAGGTTAATCATAAGTTTATAGCCAAGAAGGTCGGTTCTGTAGCAAATCAGCGGCGTCATGTCTTTCCATCAGCCTCAAGGCAGCAGCAAGTGCCGCCGTAGCCCCCGCTCCTCTCTCTCGACACTCCCATAGCTCCAGAATAGCCTCAGTAGGAGAGCTTTTAGTGGCAAACCACGTCGTATATCGATCCACTCCCAACCTAGCCGCCAACGCTCTCCAATCGTTCCCTCTCGCATTCGGCGGATCCAGGATAGAACACAACTGCCTCTTGACCCTCGCACTCAGCTTAAACGGTCCCTCTCCGCACTCGGTCACCCCAGCCTCGCTGACCACTACAGGAACACTCCGTTTACCGCTGTCGCTCCCTTCCTCGCTCCTGCACATCCTGGCCTCTAACAAGTTCTCTGTGATGTTGAAACTGCGCTGTGACTCCGCTCGGGGCGACCGGCCTCGCGGCGAGCGGCTTCGAACGTCCTCAAGCGATATTCTAAACGTTTGCTTGTAGGAAGGATTGGTCCTCTGACACGCTGATACTGTAAAGTCTATGTTATCGCAATCGTGAGTCCTTTCTAACGCAAAGCTGCAATGCAAAGCATTGTAATTTGAACACCAGACGTGCTGGAATGGTATCTCTTGGTAACCCATCCCTGGCTTTGCTTTCCAACCGGGACTAACGTGATCTAAACTCAAACACAAGTTGGACCCTCCGTCTTGGAACAATATTGTTTTCGGGCGCTCGAGTAAAACGCCGCCGAGTTTCTTTTCCTGCTCTTGGCAGTAATAGGCGGCGCACGGCGTATCTTCGAACACGTACAATCTGATATTGTATTCGGGGCTTGTATCGCTCAGCGCAGCGGGCGCGTATATCGCTAATTGAAGCCCTTTGACTGCTTTTCCATTGAAACTTTCGCCTACGAGCACAAAGGTTGAAAGCATGTCTGTTACTAGGAATATTTTGTCGCTATCGAGCTGTGTGAACACGGGTGTGTTTATTGTCTCTTGTCCGAGACCGACGATTTTCTTCCATTGCGGTGGAGTGCCGTCTGGTTGCTTATTGTGGTCAATAGCGTAAAGAGACAGGTTCCAGAATCCGTGTTTGAGACTAGCGCAGTGCGGAATCTGAAGGATGACCGACTTGTTGAGCTGCAGACGCGGCGGGCCGCATTTAACTACCGGACTCAGTTGCGTGATACCTGCAGGGCGAAATTCGTTTTAATACTCCACGTTTAATAGACCAGTATAGGAGCGGTGATCGCCCCGGGCACTCTACATTTTTCAACATAAATACCAGAAGATACTCTATCGTGTTGCAAAATCAATCTGTTTTTATTATGGTTATAAATATTCATAAGATGGTTTAGGGTTTACTAAAGTCAGTTGGGATAGAGAAAAAAATTTGGTTAATTTGAATTATATGAATAATTTGGTACGACTTACCTTTGCCGAGGCGTGGTCGGTATCTATCGTCTTTGACTACGGCCACGTAGATTTGTTCCCTCCGGCCCCTGCTGAGGGCTCCTTCGGCTATTGACAGGGCTACTCCGGCGGCTGGAAGGGCTAGTCTAGCCCCTCCACTGGCCACTGACAGGGATTGCGAAGTCGGGGAGTTTGAAACTAGCTCAGCAAGTTGTAGTGTCACTGATTCGTTTGCAGCGTCGTACATGGATCCCGCTAGAAAAGATAATGACGTTAATTTTCGAGAATCTGGACATTTTAACGAGAGAAATCAAATTTTCAAAAAAAGTTTAGTTTTTTACTAATAATGTTAATACTGATGGTTCGATTCTGAATTTCAAATATCTCCTGTAGCATTTTGATGGATAAATAATTGATCTATGTATTTGTCTATAAATCTATCTACCTGTAGCAAATTTATTGATCAGAGAAGAGAAAAGAACTTAATTGAAACTTAAGCTAGTCCGTAAAATGGGTTAATGTCTTCGCAAACTCTACTCTACTAGCATAGAGACTAGCTAAGAACTGTGATCCTTGAAATCAATAAGGCAAATAACGTCTGTAAGAAGAGAAGTAAATGGTATCACTTACAGCTAGTAAAACAGCTAGACACGGAGTGTTCAGACTCGCTGTAGGGCTTGCTGTCGTACTCATCACTCTGTCCCTTGCTGGAGGCGCACGGAGTCACCTGATGGTCTACCGGGGACGCGTAGCTGCAAAAATGGGGATAATTAGACTGTGACCTATCTTGATGTATTCAAATCTTTCGTACTGGTATATGGTAAATGGTATATCTATTCTATCTATTTCCTTTTCAAATTCCGTAACTTTATATACCTATTTATTATTTAACTTTATAAATATATTTTCATCAAACGTCTGAGATGAACGAAGATATGACTCTTGTATCTTTTAAAGGAAATGGAGCAGTTTGAGTTTGAAGTCTTAAAAAATATACGTTTCAAGGTCTCTAAACGACCTGACAACGACTTTAAAATACCAAGGTACTCAAAATACATTTTCCGTTAAAAAATCAAATTTTATATCTATGGATACTCGAAATCAATTGCGTGCACAAAGAACTACGAACAGTTGCATTTCAAATAAGTAGGTATGGAACACAATCTACGTGCCAAGCTGATGTTTATCACAGCAACTATCTAAGTAGGCACTTGCAACTTTCCTGCTTTTGTGAAGTCTGGCAATAAAATAGGAAAGCTCGTAACATTGTCGACTTGCAAAAACAAGATTCTATAGGAATCTAACTGTAAGCTCTCGCTTGGAGACAACATGGAGATTGCCTACTTCAGGTTGGCAACATTGTTTACGTTGCAAATCCAATTCAGTACACAGATAACAAAGGCAATAAAGCTAAGTATAAACTTAAAATATGGCATGTTGCACTATGATTGTATTTAATTTAAGGTTTGACTCAAATTTTGAGTAGATAGACAATAGATGTTGGATGTTCATAGCACCTATAATACATCTTTGCATAGCATTATATAGTTGTCATGTCAAACAAATCAAACAAAAGAAATGACTCGTGTCAGTGGATCGACTATTGTATTCTACTTCCACATTTAAATTTGAAAACAGTTCTATTTTTAAACGCAAATCACAATAGTGCTGTCTTTATAACATTATTTCGCTGATAGTTTACAAATAACGTTCCTTTTTATAACACGACTGAGACATTATTTTAAAAACTTTTTTGCTTCTTTATTTAATTATTTCTATTCAGAAGCCAATATCAAGTAATTTTATTATGACATTAGTATCTATTTGTATTGTATTGTACCTACATAGTTTTAATATAGTTTATTTTGCCAATCAATACCTATAACCAGCAGATTTTCATGACATGTAACATTTTGAGACATGTTAAAAGTTAATTTAATTTATTTATTTATGTTTAAGGCTTGCCACAATGCACATAATAAAACATTAAAGTCAACACAATTGTAGAAGATCAATAGTATAGAATGTGCACCTCTAACAGGCATTAATTTAATTGTATTTAATTTCTATTTATTTTATTTTGTTGTATTTGTGTTTTTAGTTGGGTACCTGTTAGTAAGATGTGGAACATCGTAGTGGTGCTCCGCCCTAGTGTCGAGGGGCGGATGCTCGTACCGCGGCGGCCGGTGCTGCATCAGGTCTGGAGCCAGGGAGAGGGATTGTTTCTCCACCGTCGGGTACATTTCTGGTTGGAAATCTGGTTGGGGAAGAGATAATAAAAATTAGAATTGATTAGAGATTAGCGTTATAAAGTTAAGGCTTTGTAAGAAATTTGTGAATGCCAATACACGATTTAAAATCATCATCATCGACAACTTTGTTTAGTTTAGTGCTGAAAATAGGTTTTCCTTAATTAGTATGATGAAAATTTATTACATAATATGATATAACATTTTTTTTGATATAAGGCCAGGATAGTCAGACATTCTAATCTTCTAACTTTTAATGAAAATTTAATAATTCAAAAAAAGAACAAACACAATCATTACATGATTGAGCGTGTCTGTTTTTAATAATTCAAAAATAGAACACATACAATCATGACATGATTGACCGTGTTCTATTTTTGAATGATTGTGTGATATTGTATTCGATTGCTATTTAAAAAACATAACTAGCAACTGTTGGCCTTTTAATCTGACAGATTTCCTCACTTAAAGAGTAGATCAACCCTTACCAGTCCTAGTCATGGTGTAGAGTGAATGGTCTCTGGTCTTCCTCTGCAGCAACTTGTAGACCACCGCAGCACCCGCCAAGAAGACCACCACTGCGACGGCGATGCCGATGTACAGGGGGATGTCGCTGTGCGCGGCTACTGAGGACAACCGAAGAGGTTACTTATCGTAGACATAAAAGTGTTGTGGTTAGAATCGAACACCCCATATATTTCTTCTGTGCACATATTAATATAAAGAAAGAAAGAAAGGAAGAAAATTATTTATTTGGCCTTTTACAGACCTAGTTATAAACACATTTAATACAGAAGCAAGAAAATAAAAAATAATAACATGAAAAATAAAAGAATATGAAACTATTTACATAAGGGACCAAAAAGACGTAATAGCGCTGATAATGGTTAGAACTTGAATCGTCGTTTCAAACGTTCGTTTCTAGCTCACCTGGCTAAAGGTCTATTATGATTTTAAAAAAGTTAAGATAAACACCTCTCAGCATCTCATTTTGACACTCAGAAATGAATATTTAGATGCCACATCATTCTTTCATAAAACTTCAAGTTAAAACAAAGAGACATAAATTACTAAGTTACAAAGTTTACATTTCTCGCCAACTTTATTGCGTGGGAGAAAAATTTGAATCTCATTTATACCGCTGAAAGTTCTAATGAAACACTCAACTTCCTACTTTGTTTATATGCAGTAAGATTTAAAATAGACTTAGAGAAGCTTTTCTGAAGATTCAGAAGAACAGCAATAAAATGAACCACAAAATAATCCACCTGCATATGATAGGCTTTAACGATTAGTTATAAAAATAAAGACGAAATTACAAAGTTGTAACTACAAAGCAACATGTTCTCTAGTGTTTATAAAACAAGACACAAAATTGATCGTTTGTTTTCAACTTTTTTTCAAGGATCCCATTTTAAGATTCAAACGAGCTTTTAATATTATTTATGTCATCGTATTTACGTTTAACGATAACAGCTTTCAACGTTTTTATGTGATAACTAGTTTTTTCGATAACTACTTAAAGCTATGATTTTAACGGCTCTACGGGGGATGTATGCGATTTGAATTTCGAATGAATTCTTTGAGGAGGTGCCGAGAAATGATTTCCATGCGGTGTTATAACATACTTCGTTTATGTTTATGTTTGTAATATGTGTTTGTAATCATGATAACGGTTACGTAATAACGGTATTGAAACTTATTCTATAGTAGTAGTTTGAAAACCGTTATTACGCAATGATTCAACGGTATTTTACCTAAGATTTAAAAGCGTTATTTACGCCTCAAATTGCACTCATTATGGAAGCAAAAAGACTGTAGGACTTTTTGTAAAACCTCGCAAAAGCGGTAGTTTGCAAAGTTGCGCTTCTGAAATTGCGCCCATCAGACTAAATAAGGAAAAGCTTTCAAATACATGGCTACGTACGAATGATAGAAGCGTGTGTTTTAAGTAAAAGTCTGCGTCTAGACTGAAAAGCGACAAAGTTTCTTGGCAAAGAGAACACACTATGTGTTCAATGATTCGAGGAGAATGCATTTGTGTTTCAATTTGCATTTTAACAAGGTACATTTGTAACAGTGAACATTTGTGTCTAATAATTTTGAAGTTTAGGGGGTTCTTAGTACCTTGAGGGGGATCTGACCGGAACAACTCCTAAATATTTGTGTTTATTACAACTCCTAAATGATAGTAATATACTTAAATGTAGAAAATTTAAAAGTAAACAGTAGGTAAAATATAAAGTTATAAAAAGTGCAGGACTGAAAGCAGTATTAACTGCAAGAGTATTTTCACCGCGAATGCGAATGTAGTTTCACTTATCGGTCGGAAGCGAGCGCGCTACATCGCAGCCCCTTTTTACAGAGGTGTGGTACGGTTAGCTCTGCATAAATCATATCTTTATTTAAAAATTATATGTTGCGCTACACATTTTACGTGGGATGTTGCTATTATGTAAGAAAATACGGTCGTAAGGGGTATTTTCGGTAGGCCATAGTTACAGAAGTGGAAGCATTTGCTTTTAAAGAAATGTCGAGGGAAAAGAAAATAAGCTCATCTTGCATCTATCACTGAAAATCCATAAAAAACAGATACAGAGCTACGTAGTAGCTGAAGTTGAGGTTCGGTTTTAATACAGATCAAAAACAATTTATATTTTTCTCTCCAAGGGGAGTAGCTATTATTAAACTTTTATTTAAGTCACCCAAAGAAAAGAAACACTAACATTTTTCTAACCACTAATTAAGATTACCTGCACTGTATAAAGAATTTGGTGCTATAAAACCGGTGCCAAGCGTAGCCTCCCAACCTCGCCTAGCTTTTTATTACTCAGGCAACATGCCCCAACAGATTGTTATCGAGTTATCGAATGCGATGACTCCATTCATTCATTCACTCGTTCAAATAGGTTAGGAGCGGATTCGAATGTAGAACGCGAGTGTTCTTTTTGAAATAAGAAGTTTTTATGCTTTGTGGAGAATGGCGTTCGATTTTTAAATATTTTTATAGAATGCGACGTTTAAATTTTTATGACGTCATCAAACCTCATCAAACTTGAATCGAACTAAGACTTTTTTGTTTCATAAAATGAATACCTAAGTTACCTATTTAAGTTATTCAAAGAACTAACCTAAGTAAAAAAAAGTCTGTTTAAGGATTTAAATTGATTTCATCTAGGTTTCTACTCTCTTCTAGTTATTTTGTATGGATGCAGTCGAACCTTACTTCGTCTATCAAAATAATGGCAAGCTGGCTTCCATTTGATTCAAATTCCGATTCATTTATTGACCTTCGCTAACCCTTGTTCTCAGTTCTCAATCAGTAGGTAGCACGTGTTCACTAAATAGTAAAACAATGAGTTTATTGAGCGATTCATTGTAAAATAGGCTGAACTGATTCAATAATAAGGTACCCATTCTTACTCTTTTACATAATAATATAAGTAGTTAACAAGTCTTCCACCCGCAACTTCGCACATTTTTTCTCCAAGAAAATAAACTGCAATACGACCATGAAGCGAAAAAAAACGCGTTTATGCAAAATTTCAGTCTGATCCGTTCAATTAGTTGGTAGTTTTTTTCAGATAACTACTAGTTCATAATATTTGTGTCATGTGAAGCTGCATCCGGGTTTTTGACTGAATACTACTTCTTGTCTTCGTATTAAATAACAAACCTACAACTTTGCTCTGTAATAAATCAACCCACCTACTCAAGTCAATATCTAATACCAATGGGAAATTAAATGCAAGGCAGTAAATATGTGACCCACTTCACAGCAATTAAATGTTTTATGAGCGCACTAATGCACGGATGTCCGTTAAAAAGATATTCAATGATGGACTCAATACTAATTCACAACTAGTGCTCATATTTGTAATAGTCTCTGTATGTATATAAAAACATTGCATATGCTGGGTTAGCAAGCGCTCATTCAATTGAAAGGTTATCAAACGGTAGCATAAAAATCATGGTAATTTTTAAAAAAGCTTCTGCCTTCTATATTCACACACTTATTCGAAATACAAAATTTTTTTTTTTATATTTTCAATTCGGATCTAGAAAGGCATCTATGCAAAATTTTTGCCAGATCTATTCATTATTATTGGCTTAAAGAGGTAAAGAAATCTCTGGATTCGATTAGCATAAATTCGGCCAATATCTCAAATCTTTAGGGAAAGCCTATGTCCAGCTGTGGACGTCGTTCTGCTGATGTGATAACGATTGAGTGATAAAGAGGTAACTTATTTAGTCCCTCGAACTATTGGGTGAAGTAACTAAATAAGCTACTTCACCCGAGGTAAACACTGTGCTGTTCATTACGAATACAAGGAAATATAAATAAAAACATGAGAAAACAAATTAGTCAAATTGCCGCAATTTTTTTTATTTATTGATCTTACTGCCTTGTCTTTCGTATTTTTTGAATTCAGTGTATTGACGCTAAGGATTTTTTTTTTTTAGCATCAGCATTTATTCTGCCTTATCATGGTTCAATAGTAACGTTATAGCTGTTCGTTGAAAACGATTCTCCCTAGGGCGGAAAAGTACACTTTCAACCCGCTCTTCAGGCATGTTTAGACCTACTTTCCGAGTATGAGTAATGAAAAAAAACAAAACGGCGTTTGATTTCTAGTCCTTATAGAAAAATCCGTAGTAGAACAAAACAAACGCTTGCTAACAACACTGATTATGAAGCAACACACGTCAGTATGTAGGACACGTATGTTTCAAATTTTTCATTATTGAGAAATGTAGATAACGACGTGAGTACTCATATAGAACGAATGAGTCGGATACGACTGTCTCATTTCGACGTTGATATGCGTAATGATTCTGTTGAATAGGGAATAAAATGCCAGAAATGTATGGTCGTGGAAGAAAGAAGTATTGGAATAGCGAAGCTATAGCCAATGAAGAAACAAAAGAGATTATATCAATTAACTATAATAAACTGTGAATATTTTAAAAGGTAGTAGTAGTGAATATTTTAAAAGGTAGTAGTAGATTTCTGTGACGCAGCGGGCAAAGGTCCGGTTGCAGGTTCGATTCCCGCCTAGGAACAAATGATATTTGCCTGGATAATTCTGGGTGTTTTCTATGCAAAGTAAAATATATTATTGTGTAATGTTATTATTGATTATTATATTTATATAGTACCTATAACATAAGCTCTGCTTAAGGGGGCTAGATGATGCTGTATGAATCAATCGTCCAACATTATTTATTAAAGTCAAGCGTGTTTTATTTTGAAAATAAGTAATTTACCAGAACGTAAAATAACCATGGATATATACAAATTTAACTGTGCATAATTTAATAATATGGAAAAGAAGCAGCCGTTTCAAATCAGTGATTTATTTAATCGAGAGAATCTATGATTAAATGAATCCGACTGCTTCCAAGTGATGGCGCAACGCAGTAAACTATCCGTATCAATAAATCTCAAATATAAACAAGTTTCAAGTCTCCGCAGTTTATTACTGACCGATGTTTGAATTTCAATAAATCACAACACATCCGCTACTTGCTCCCAACCACACTTAGTGCTCAGTTACTCGTATTAAATTGATTTCTACCACGATTAGTGAGGGCTTATCCGATTAATTTCGAAATTTGTTTTCTGTGTAAACATTCGTCTGCGTCGCTCGTATATTCGTGTCCGATGCAGAGATCCGAGATAGGAAATCCAGTCGAAATTTAGAAACCCTTGTCGTTTTGTCCATAACGTGGTAGGAGGGCTGGCGGAATTCAATTCTACGAGTGGAATATCTCAATCGAAAGCAGTCCTTGGAACGATCAGGATAAAAGCGATAGTTGCGTGGAAGATCCGTATGTGTGTATGCAGTTTGCGATCTCCTGCTGCGTTCTCTCGACGAAATCACAACAAATCATTTACGGGACCCACCTCCGATAATGACGGCTGCATCGCATATAAATTGGATTTTACCGATGCTTGCTTATTCATTAATCTCTGTATTGTCAAAACTGCATATAAATTTTGCTACACAAAACAAAACATTTAATTTTAATTCCTCTTTCTTCCAAAACATATTGAAAATTCTGAGGTCAAAGATACATTTTGGAAAGTGTCATAACTATTTTACTTGTTTACTTATACGGAAAACGTATGCTGGGTCAATTCACACGGAGATTTAGACAGGTGCCTCAAATTATACCGACATTTCACAAATCAAGCGTCGTTTTAAAAGCGGAAGCGTCGACATATACAAATGGAATAGACCATCACAAACTAGCAATAAATATTTCAATAATGAATTATTAACACTTTTGAATAACAATAAATGTGCAGTATTTTATAATAACGATAAAGTTTCCAAAGAACATAGGCTGTAAAAGCCTATAAATCTAATCGCAAGCGATAAAGCCAGCGCGGAGTATAAAGCTAAACGGCGATAGAGGTACTAATGACGGCCTTTCCTTTCCCGATATAAGCGAGAATACAACACTACATTAGGTACAGATAACAAAAGGAGAAATGGTTATAATCATAAACGTCTCTCATTATTACAGTAAAACGTTTAGACATGATGGAAACTGGCAAGTCCATCCTGTTCTGAGGAATACAGCTGTCCAATTTGTTGATTAGATAAAAGGTTAGTCAGGAAATCATCAAAAACCTCAGGAGACTGTCTGAATTGTTTTTAGCGTTTACAAACAATATGAAAGAGTTAATACGGAAACTCTTAAAGTTAAAAGCCACTATTCATAAAGCAACCACGATCCTCGCAGTAAGAAAGACCACGCAAGACGCACAACAAAGTTAACAACAAAAGTTGAGGAGCAATAAAATTCCAGCATTACCATTCCACCATTTCCTCTGAACGGCAATTAGGCTAATGAAGTAGCGAGGGTCGAGGTGGAAATGAATGCCCTCGCTCTTTGCATTCTGCTCTTTCATGTGGGTAATTTACTGATAGTCCACATTCTATGCGAATACTTGAATCTAGGTAATGGATGGGAATATAAAATATGTCTGCGGATATTTTCGTGTACAGAAAATTTGAAAGGGTTTTTGTCAATAAAATATAGAGCTGAGTGTACATTTTCTTTCCTTTCTACTGAACCATGCTGCTTTTTACAATATGTTAAAAATGTTTTGTATCCAATTTTACAACTTTTTTAAAAAAGGCATGTATAAATAAAATTGTTTGCAGAACTTTTAACCATTACTCATATTCTGATGTAGTTGGAAAACAAGAATGTTTTAAGCATCAATCAAGATAACTCCATCAATCTACTCGAAGTATGAAAACCACAAAACGAACAACTAACTGATACCTCAATAAATAACAATCAATCTGCAAGAAAGATAAACAAAAGCAATTTACAAACAAACGCAGTAGATTGTGGGTTTATTTAGCGTGAAAATCGAAAGCTGAGAAGAAATTGTACAAACCAAACAGCTCACGAGGCTCCGGGCTATTTATCAAACGCACGATAACCAGAGTGGGGAAATTGAAACCGAGTCAATGGGGAACAGGAAAATGATTTATTGCCATTATAAACAAAATATCGACTGATCATTTTCCATTTGGAGATTGAATTTGGACCGCCAAGGGAGTCGAATACGAGTCAGAATACATAGCGTTTAACATTGTGCATTTGTCGGCGTTGATTCCATATTGTGATATGGAATGTTTACATTCTGTTTGCATTTAGAATGGATAAGAATGGTTTATGGTCAATCTATTCAAATTGGTAACCTGTTTTCATTATTGGCTGCCGTTAAACATGGTAATTTAAACAAAGTTGTAGCCTAGGTCCTAAACAGTCTCTAAGCTTTTATTTAGATAACGAAAACGCCAACAAAGCAGAACAGTTCTAAAAGTTTATAGCTGGTCATCAAAAGCAAGCAGTTGGCCACACAATAGAGAATATGACCAAATTCGGTTATAAAACATTAGGATGATAAAAGTTCACCTCAAGAATTTTCGTAAGCACAGCATAAAATTTTAGTCCGTCGTCTATATTTAGATATGATACGACCCAGATGGTCACGGCTCCCGATTTTAGTATCTTTCGAATCTTTTCAACACGTCCACCTAAATGTGACCTGTGCTCTACCTTTTCTTCGACTTGGGTCTATAAGAGTTTTAACCCGGCGAGGATGTGGTAGGGTCTATATGACCCTGCTCATTTTGTTTTGTCTACAGTTTTTTGTTCTGTAGTCGTACGCTGTCGAACTTCTCAGTAGCTACAGTTATTGAACTACCCTCCCCTCTGCGTGTCACCACTCAGTTGGCCGCCGCCTGTGCAACGAGGTAGACGTGCGCGAACGCAAATAGGGTAATTATGACCCTTCCACAACCGCGACGTAGTACTTTTGTGCCATTTTCGATTTAATATTTGTATTGAATATTCTGTATTTTTAGGTGTTATTGGTCAAAATGAACAACGAAGAACGGCAGGCTCAGCGTATTCGTCGTTTGCTGGCGGAGTCATCGGACAGTGAAGACGAATTTATATCAGAAGGTAGCGAGATTGAAGATCATGTGAGTGAGCGCAGTCATGGTAGTGACACAGAGCAAAATGCCAGTGATGTCAGCGACATCGAAGACAATATACCGCTATCTGAGTTCCAAAATACAACACAGGGTTCAATGTTATCAGAAGTGCCCGAGAAGAAATACCTCAGTTGCCGAGCACTTTGCGTAAGAGAATCCGAGAATTCAGAGGAGAACCTCTACAGGAACCGTCTGCCAGAGTTCCAGGTGTAAGAAAAAGGTGCCAAGTATGCCCTTATGCCCGACATCGTAAGACGGCTCATGTTTGCGAAGGATGTAACAAGTACATTTGTCAAGAACACATTGTTCCGTTCTGCCAACAATGTGCTGCGGTGAGAGATGATTAGTAGCTTATAAGACTGATTTGCTACCAATATTGTGATGTAATTTGATTGATCTCTTATATATTTACCTAAAAATACTAATTACGTTTAAGATTGTTTTGTAAGATGTTGATTTATGAAATGTGTAACGCAGAGTCATGCTGCAGTTGATTATTTTTAGACTTTTCTTATAATTTTAATAATAAAACATTTGTATGCATAATGGTTTTATTTTTAAATAAAATCCATCCATTAATAACTAATTCATACGTTACCCTCCCATACTTTGTCAAAAAATGACAATAAATACTTAATATACATATATTAAATACAGGGTCACCAGGACCCTCCACATCCTCAATGTACCCTTTTTGTACCACATCCTCGCCGGGTTAACGGTAGGGCGGAGAGGGAAAGGTCTAGTTACGATGGGTGGAATTACAGCCGATAGCCTGCTATGAAGACCGTCCTAGCATTTGATAGTTATGAGCGAGCGCGGAAAAGGAAGTGTATATTTAGTTATGGCATCTGGTTGGTACCAAAAGCTTTTCATGGAATTCAGTTAATTAACGTGTCCCTTGAGGAACTGTTTCATAATTTGTACGGCACCGTCCGCACCGTGCTAGCTTTACCCGAAAGTTTCCGACCTATGTTTAGATTGGAGCTTGTGTTGTTGGTGTTAGAAATGAAATTGGAATGTGATGAATGTTGTCAATTAGCGCTAATATTTTCGAGAAGGAAATGTGAGAGTTTATGAAAAATGAAGCAGTTATAGCCTGAAATATTTCAAGATATAACGTATGATAGTGGGTTAATCGAGACGCACTGATGGAAATGTAGAGGAAGTTTCTGTTGAAAATATTATATTTTATGTTATAATATTGCAATTTATCATTTAGTTTTCTTATTATTTATCATTTGATTGGGTTGGAATTTTAATTAACAGATTAATAATTATGTCGTTGATGCAGAAATTAAAAAGAAACTTGAGAATATTTTGAGATGGAGGCAAAATGTAAGCTTTTTGATTTGAAGAAAAAATAATGAACAGAAACGTTTGAGCAACAAGTCTAACTTGAAAGCTTTTTCTATGTATAGAATGTTTTTGATGGATAGCGGTAGCCAATTAACAGCCTTAAACATCTCGCAAAGTTCCTTTGGAACCTGTACAAAATCTGACGACTGTGTAAAAAACTGTCTTCATACAACATACACAAAACATGTACAGGTACCAGGTACCTACGTAAAGGGGCAATCTATAGATCGTACTTATGGACCTATCCAGTGAAACTTGGGATGATAGTAGGCTCAGCTCAGCGAATCCACTGTACCGTGTTATTCGACCGCTGTCTCATCCAAAGCTTTGCGAGTTTCAGAACTTAGTTTACCGTAGTCAATATATCTACATATCTGCATAAACTTGATTTATTATTCGTACTAACGGGAATACCTAGTTTATTATATAGAGAAGAAAGCTAAATAGCTCGTTCTGGGAAAATCACCACTGTCGTCTTATAGCAAAAGATGTGATACTCAACTTCTACTATTTGCAGTGTTTAAATGGAAGACCAATCTAAAAATTATGACAGATGAATTTTTCGTCTTATCGCCATCAAGATTTTGAAGAAGACGATGTTCACCTAAGGATATTTGACCGATCGCATTGCTGATAGACGAATGGCTACAACCTAAGGATAGCTTGGATCAGGAAGGTGGATCATCACCAACTGTACTTACTCCCCTTATGAACAAAGAGGTACGACAATGCTTTTTGACAATTCATATTTTGAGTCTATTTTGAATGCAGAATCAACAGGTGAATTACGTAACCTAATTTTAAGCCTAAGACCTTTATAATACCATTTTTTATGCAATATAGTGATTATGATTTTGCTGTTCAACTCTGACACGTGCGTCACGGGTGCCCAAAGAGTTAAAACCTAGTGACTATGATACATCAGTGGTTAAGGCACTCACCTCCATGCACCCCGCAGTAGTCGCCCACGCAGTCCGCTTGCTGCGTGTATGCGCCGGCGCAGGGCGTGTCTCCGGTGCAGGAGCGGCGCCGCGTCTCTAAAGCCTAGTGACTATGATACATCAGTGGTTAAGGCGCTCACCTCCATGCACTCCGCAGTAGTCACCCACGCAGTCCGCTTGCTGCGTGTATGCGCCGGCGCAGGGCGTGTCTCCGGTGCAGGAGCGGCGCCGCGTCTCTAAAGCCTAGTGACTATGATACATCATTAGTTAAGGCGCTCACCTCCATGCACTCCGCAGTAGTCGCCCACGCAGTCCGCTTGCTGCGTGTATGCGCCGGCGCAGGGCGTGTCTCCGGTGCAGGAGCGGCGCCGCGTCTCTAAAGCCTAGTGACTATGATACATCAGTGGTTAAGGCGCTCACCTCCATGCACTCCGCAGTAGTCGCCCACGCAGTCCGCTTGCTGCGTGTATGCGCCGGCGCAGGGCGTGTCTCCGGTGCAGGAGCGGCGCCGCGTCTCTAAAGCCTAGTGACTATGATACATCATTAGTTAAGGCGCTCACCTCCATGCACTCCGCAGTAGTCGCCCACGCAGTCCGCTTGCTGCGTGTATGCGCCGGCGCAGGGCGTGTCTCCGGTGCAGGAGCGGCGCCGCGTCTCTAAAGCCTAGTGACTATGATACATCAGTGGTTAAGGCGCTCACCTCCATGCACTCCGCAGTAGTCACCCACGCAGTCCGCTTGCTGCGTGTATGCGCCGGCGCAGGGCGTGTCTCCGGTGCAGGAGCGGCGCCGCGTCTCTAAAGCCTAGTGACTATGATACATCATTAGTTAAGGCGCTCACCTCCATGCACTCCGCAGTAGTCGCCCACGCAGTCCGCTTGCTGCGTGTATGCGCCGGCGCAGGGCGTGTCTCCGGTGCAGGAGCGGCGCCGCGTCTCTAAAGCCTAGTGACTATGATACATCAGTGGTTAAGGCGCTCACCTCCATGCACTCCGCAGTAGTCGCCCACGCAGTCCGCTTGCTGCGTGTATGCGCCGGCGCAGGGCGTGTCTCCGGTGCAGGAGCGGCGCCGCGTCTCTAAAGCCTAGTGACTATGATACATCATTAGTTAAGGCGCTCACCTCCATGCACTCCGCAGTAGTCGCCCACGCAGTCCGCTTGCTGCGTGTATGCGCCGGCGCAGGGCGTGTCTCCGGTGCAGGAGCGGCGCCGCGTCTCTAAAGCCTAGTGACTATGATACATCAGTGGTTAAGGCGCTCACCTCCATGCACCCCGCAGTAGTCGCCCACGCAGTCCGCTTGCTGCGTGTATGCGCCGGCGCAGGGCGTGTCTCCGGTGCAGGAGCGGCGCCGCGTCCTTAAAGCCTAGTGACTATGATACATCAGTGGTTAAGGCACTCACCTCCATGCACCCCGCAGTAGTCGGCCACGCAGTCCGCTTGCTGCGTGTATGCGCCGGCGCAGGGCGTGTCTCCGGTGCAGGAGCGGCGCCGCGTCCTTAAAGCCTAGTGACTATGATACATCAGTGGTTAAGGCACTCACCTCCATGCACCCCGCAGTAGTCGGCCACGCAGTCCGCTTGCTGCGTGTATGCGCCGGCGCAGGGCGTGTCTCCGGTGCAGGAGCGGCGCCGCGTCCTTAAAGCCTAGTGACTATGATACATCAGTGGTTAAGGCACTCACCTCCATGCACCCCGCAGTAGTCGGCCACGCAGTCCGCTTGCTGCGTGTATGCGCCGGCGCAGGGCGTGTCTCCGGTGCAGGAGCGGCGCCGCGTCCTTAAAGCCTAGTGACTATGATACATCAGTGGTTAAGGCACTCACCTCCATGCACCCCGCAGTAGTCGCCCACGCAGTCCGCTTGCTGTGTGTATGCGCCGGCGCAGGGCGTGTCTCCGGTGCAGGAGCGGCGCCGCGTCTGCCTGCAGTCCGCGCCACAGACGGACCACTCCGACCAGGCGCCCCAGCGCCCGGGGAGAGCTGGGGAAACAGATACCTTACTATGATACTCATATTGATACGCTTCTACAAAAAAACTTCAAGAAGGTTGCAAAAAAAAGTAAATAATTTCAAACTAATTGTTTAAACCGTTATAAGTAAAGGCTTACAGTAAGATAACACCTAACATTCTAACTAGGTAAAGGTTTCATGTTCGCTTCTTTTTACCTTAAAAAGTTAGCTCTTTATTTACAAGTTTTAATTACCTATTAGAAAACAAAATAACAAATCCTGAGATATCTCTTGAGATCACCTTATAATGGATAGGAAAGACGATGACAAATTGAAGATAAAAGAAGTAAAAGTGAGCATTGATGATAAAGTGAAAAAAGCATGTTACACTTTCAAGCTCACTATCAGCTATCATCAAGTCATTATCTTAAGGTAACTTCAACCTGTGAACTGTTGTTCTCTATTGTAAACGTTATCTTTTCAATATTATTTCACATATATATGAATGTCGTAAAATTTTCAACAGAGTGTAGTAAAAACTGTCAAAAAAGATAAACAACAGACTTGCAATGAATGGCAAACAGGCAGGTGTGTTCAAATCGAAATATGGGGAAGATAATCTAAGTCACAAGAATAATAATATTCAGGACCAACCAGTAAATAAATATACTATCTACCAATAACAAGTCATATATTAATTATAACGTAGGAAATAATTAATCGTGGAAATTTAACACACACACAGCTTCATCTGGCCGCAAAGTAGGGCTTGTGTTTTAGGAACCAGACTAGGTAAACACAAAGAAAATTCACAAAATAATATTTATTAAAGTTTAACATGACTTAGTTCTCGGAAAGAAAGTATAGTATAGGTATAATAATATATTAATTTTAACAAATGTATACCTACACATTTTCTAACTAAATAGGGTACGGTTTGGTTCCACTTATTTTCTGACCAGAAATAGCTTCAGAAAATACTCAAAGGGCAATTACTGCATCGTTTAACATTATAAATGGCGTCTCTAATAATACGTTTATGAGGTATTGCTCTATAAATTGAAATAAAATATCGTGTAGCCCATACTGTGGGCATAAATCACTTGTTTTACAAAAGAAATGATAGTTTGTATTCGTTTGGAGCAAGTGAATGTTGAGACTTTATTGTTTTGGTTTGTTAAGGCGAGACTTGAAATAAATAGGTAATATATTTCATAAAGATTTTAAGATCTTCATGGTTTTAATATAGCTTTTTTTATCATAAAATTTAGGTTTTGCTCTCTAGAATATTCTAATTGATTGATATTGTGATATTGATATTGTGTCCTAGGTGAACCTAGGAACGTTTATTATTTAAACGATTTTTTTGTAGACTACTAGACCATTTATTTTTTCACCCGAATGTCACAACGAAGTTACAATCTTTAGGTAATTATGATGGAGTTTTCAATCAGCATTATCTAACCCCGGAGTAACCAAAGCTTATATTAATCGAATGTGAGATTTCAACTTAATCAACAATCTTCTTGAAATCATCATCCCAAAATAGCCTTAAGTATAATTCGATATTGTTTAAGATATCATCTATTTCTTCTTTAATGAAAGGAGCAAGACCCTTAGTTCCACGCCAACACTTACGAACCACTATCAGAAAATGATATGAAGCAATTATCACAACAAAATAATTACACGCTCGTGTAGATATTAATCGAAGCACAAGAGATCTTATCGCTTAACCCAACCTCTTTCTATGTGGGTGCTTTGACGAAGCAAATGTAAAGGTGCAGTTGCAAGAAATTGAGTTATTATATCGATAATTTTGGACATGGAGTGGCTTGGAAAAGCAGAATAGAAGTATCAAGCTCTCAATTATTTCATAGGGATGGAAAAACTTTACGCAATATTCAAATTAAAAGCTGAGAGGAAACTTCTTCACTATTAGGTTCACTTTCTTTCAAAATTTATTTGATATTTTAATAGGTACCTACGTAAATTAAACTAGTTGTCCATCGGGATTTCTTATTACTCGATTTAGTAACCTAAGTGAGAACCAACTTTAAAATTTACTCCTCAACTGAATCGCATTGAATCATGATTTGCCGCATCGCTCGTTTTTTTCAACCGCAACTTAACTGCACTCAATCCTACTCGGTTCATACAAACGCACCTTTATTAATTAATGCGCGCGCACATAAATCAGTCCTGGTTCGTTAGAGAAACGACAAAGGACCCTCGTGTATGGTAAAACGCATTATTTTCTCTTTTTAAAGTTATACAAATAAATTCTGTGTAATTGCGGCGAGCGACACCGTATACGGAACGAATTTTGTGGAGATAATGTACTTTACACTTTGTTGATAACTACTTGTTATGGAGTTTTTCACATTTACTTTTACGACAAGTAGTCACAAGGTTCATCTTAAACTAGATAGTTTAAGATGAACCTTTTCACTGCCAAATTAAACAACTTGATTTCAAAGTAGGTGCATCATCTATAACAATATTAGGTATTTTAATGTTATCATCATCAAAGAATTTACTAAAAAGCAAATCAATAGGTATGTTGCGAAATGTTGCTTGACATTACATCGTTGTAGATGATAGAAGAAAAGAAAATATGGTTAATAGAGATATGGTTATAGAAAATATCCGAAGATCTTAAAAACTAAATAAATTTATTACTCACAGTATAAACGTAACATTGGAAGTGAATTATTTACCATGAAGATCCGCATATTTATCTTTCAGATCCGTACGAAGAATTTCAGATAATTCAGTAAAGACTTTTTGCGAGCTGAAGGCATGTGGAATTTCGTTTGTTGAGCAGCGGCAAGAATTTTAGCGCTGCCAACGTGAAAATTATGTTAATCCTATTTCTTTTATTCTTTTAGGAGCTTTTAGTTTGCATTAAAAGCGAAATTTTCTTTAACAAGCCGAAACTTTTCAGCAATATTGAAGTTTTTATTATGCTACCCAAAAATTCTGTTTCTTTTTAGCGTTTTATTTATTTTTAATGTTGGTATTTTAATGCAGACAGGTATCATAGTCAAAATGATCGAATCGTATCAAACGTTTTTCCTGATGACATATTTTAGAGACTTAACAAGCATAGGCATATCAATCAAAGTGTGGACAGTCCCTTTTGATGGCCTGTGAGACGGTGATTATTATAATAAAAACTTTACACACGGTACTAGAGTTGATCAAGCACACCGCCACATGTGGCACTAATTACAACAATGCGAGACGTTACGAGCACTTGATTGTGTTTTATTGTGCGCGTGGTTGGTCTAGCATCTGAGACACACTGCTTTATAGTTGAAACAACCTATTACAACCTGTTTATGGATATATAAAAGATATGTCGTTTAAAGGTGATGAAAATTATAATCTGGTTATGAGCGGGAGAGTCATTGAACTTAATGTGGATGATAATAAAGTATGGAAGCTTTGAAAATGCAAAAGGCAAGAACAAAATAAAACAAAAAAAAATCTATGAGGCATAGTAACATCGGAAACTTTGTGGGCATAACTTGGCTTGAAATTATAGATACTTGATTTAAAATCCAATCAATTGAAATCAATAATCCTTCTTGTGATTTATAAAAGATTATTGATGTCAAATGATTGGATAATTTTGTTTAGTATTTGGATTTTAAATTTTTGTTTAATCCAACAAGTCAACTCAGTGGACAAATTGATAGAATACTTTCTCAACAGTCCAACAACACAAGCAATATCTTTATTTCATAACCCTCATTTAAAACCTCTTGAGTTTATAGCCCTGAGTACAAAGAAGTTTAATGGAAAATATGCCACTTAACCGGTCATCGGTAGACACGTGTTCTTTATGTGTACTGTTTATTTTACTTTTAAAGTTACATTTTATTGCTGCTTTTTACTGCATGTCTGTGTTTCTATAATTGTCATGCAGACCTACTGCTGCTTGGTCGTAAATGGCAAGTATGGCCCTAAATTTATTACTATTGTGTACTTTGGCACTAGAACCTACTAGGCTGCAGAATTTCTTGTGTATTAACATTTTTTTATTTCGAAACTTACCACTTAGCAACTGTTGCGTGCTATCGTATCCCTGAAGATCCATGTATCCGTCTTCAAAGAAAGCAGTGGAAATAATAAAGGGTTAGTTCTACCATATCAAATTATAAAACCCACTATCAGATAAGTACTTACTTAAACAATTTTAGATCCAATACAAAAAGGTCAATAAACTCTGAGTAGACTTTGTAGGTTTTTTGGAAAGTCATTTTCGATTTGCGTAAATTTCACTAAGAATTCACTTTTTCACTTCCAAGTTCTGTGTAAATGTTTGCCTATAATAATAATTGTAACTCGGCAAACGACTAGAAGCTTTTGAACCTTCAACTTTGACAAAGCTAGCAGTCTCTCATCCTCTGCACAGCCAGACCCTAGCAGGCCTCCTCTTCATTCCGCTGTCGTGGTTTGGTGCAAGATTAATTCTAACAGTAGCTATCATAAAATATTCGAGACACTTTCAGAACCTACCATATTAACAAGGCGTCTGCAATAGAGATTGCTAGTCTCTCATCCTCTGCACAGCCGGTTGCCCCTTGATTCAGCTGTAGTGGTTTGGTGCAGAATTGTCTTAATTCTAAACAGTAGCTAATATAAAACCTTCTAGAAACTTCCAGAACCTACCATTTTGACAAGGCACGCAGTCTCCCGTCCTCTGCACAGCCGGTCCTTGGCATGGCGCCCCACCATTTAGCGGATGTGGTTCGGTGCAGGTTCGAGTTCTTCTCTGGCCACCTGCAATGCGTCCATTGCAGCGACATTGAGTCCAAGGACCCCATGAGCTCCAGCCACCGTTTACTGTTGACAAATTAACTAGAGTTAGTTGAATCACAAATTAAATATCAATAACTTTATTTCTTTAGGGTTATAAAATAAGCACTTATACCAGTCAAATAATTTTAAACTATAAATAACGAGCTGTGCCAGCGACTTTGTCCGCGTGGAAAAGTGACTTTGGGCAGTCACATTCATCCTTGGTTACATAATATTTGCATACAAACTTTCATCTCCTATTTTCATTTTACACACTAAAGAGTTGCCTTGTTGTTCTGTAGTAGAGTTATTTATTAATTATAGTCTTTACTTCAGTCACGCCAGCCACCAATTTGAGCATAGGCTCTCGTTTCTGCATTTTTTCATACATACCCGCATTTCTTGTTATCTGTGTATAAAGAGCACAACTTAAACTCTCATAAAACCATCGAAGATCTCAATGGAAGCAAATTGACGACAGGTGTTTGGTGCTCTAGATTGAACGCTCACAGTTAACATTTATTAGAACTAGTATTAATAAGTTCCTTGGAAAGCGATAAATTTGAACCACATTCGCAAGCTACTATACCTACCCGTTTATAGCTTCATCAAAATCCATGCTTTAAATGCAAATTAAAAACTATAAACTTGTGGTTTTACGTCTAGTATTAACGAAGTAAAATGTTTATACTATTAGTATTCCAAGCTCATAATAAATATGTAGAGAGTATAAATATGCCCATTGACTGGTGTGTTATTTACGTACATATCGTTTGTGCATCCCTGATTAGCAATTTAAATTATTCTGTCTATGGGCTGGCTGCGATTCATCGGCGGGTCAACGGGATATTTGAATAACTGAACGAGGATTTCTTTAAGGTATTTGCTAATAGGTTCTAGTGAAAACGATGCTTTATAGAGATTTATTAAGACATGATGGTTTTCATTTGGTCTTTTCATGTTAGCACATTTTTTTTTATCTCTACAGAGCAGCATTTTTATGATCTGTTTTTCTATACCCATTTATAAAGGCTATAATTAGTTAGGTAGGTATAGTTAGTTTATTTTAACTATTATTATATGATAATGGTTTAGTATTAAATAATAATATGTAATTTGTTTTAAACGATTCACATACATAATTTTAATAAACGTTATTGTATATGACAAAATAAACAGACCTTTGCCATAATCTCAGAAGTAAAAGACCCAAAAGCACAAACACTTATTAGATGTGTTTATGCTTTTTGATCTTCTACTTTTGAGGTTAAGGCAATATTTTGTCAAATACAAAGACGTTGCAGGCTTGACTTTCCCAAAACTCTATCGTCCTTTTCCCTTTCTATTCAACCCATAGCAACTCACTGTACCCGAGTACGACATGCATGAGCTATCACGATGGGAATAGATACCCAATTTAACTAACTGCCGTGAGTCAATTTAACTAACTACCAGTTTTACATTCATTATCTAGCAGTCCTACATTCATTATCACTCCACAAGTAATTGGACGTACCGGGAATAGCGGATAGAGGTGACGATGGCGTGTCGACTTGATTTTTATGACGTAATTTAGAAGCACGCCATCTATTATACAGGACTTCTGTGAAAACTTGTTATGGTACTGTGATGTTTTCCAGTTTGTAGTCATATTTTTGAAGGATTACCGAAGCATAGCAATGACTAGCTTGTGCTTGACAGACGTTGTCAAATAAAACCTAAGAAGCATCTGCGATGAGTCGGCCAATACAAGGACGGATCATGGGCCGTCAAAGAACATATTTCGATCGGTTCATTCAAAGGCCTCCTCCATAAGTCTAAACCCTATTTGTGTCTTGGTCTGTGATTTGTCTATATGTATGCTCTATGTTTCCATTTTAACTGAAAAGTTTACGGGAAAATGATCTCTATGGAGTCACGTGATAGTTACATATTTACTATGGCTAGGCGTTCTCCAAATTGCCTCTTGCCCGGCATAATCCAATGATTTCGCACCTAACCCGGTAGGTAAAGTAAATCAATATCTTTATTTCTTTAGACTTACAAAATAAGCACTTAGACAAGTAAAATATTAAACTATAGTAGGTAACTAATCTGAATCTGATGATACCTAATGCAATGTTAAGCTACGTAATTTTACCAACAGCCATGAACTCTATAATAAAGCACACCAATCCTAATCAGAATCAGCTTTCTCGTTTTAAAGATGCACCAGTCAACTGAACTGGCCAACTAGGATGGTACAATCTTGATACTAATAAAGCACATTCTAACAAGCGAGTAAATCCGCGCACAGTAGCTAGTCCTTATCTACAGTTGAAATCAGCATGCAAGTCTAGCACGCGAAGTAGCGTGCATCACCTAGCTTCTAAATTTTAACTTAACGACCTAGAATTTACTTAGCTTATTGTACTCATTCCTAGATACAACGATAAGTTTTGATACCTTCGGTAAAAATTTAATTTTGTTTTCGTTGAAAGAAAGCTAAAAATGCAGAGCTTTTTTCTTGTTCCGCAAAACAAAGAACTTAATAAAAATTTATGAGCTTTTTCTTGAAGCAGCATAAAAATATTTGTGTAAAAGTTGGGTTGTTAAAAAGCAGTTAGGAAAACACAAAAGCTCGCACAAAATTAATGTTTTACAAATATTCAAAACTAAAAGCGGGTAAATTAAACTCTTTGACGAAAGAAGCTATGCTAGTTTTTGTATAAATAAAATTCTAACCATAAAAAATCCAATGAAAACAAATTGAAGTATGGTAAAAATAACAATACCAATTAGTATTTAGACAAAACAGGTTCTAAGACTTGAAATTAAAATAATCACCCAGTTCGTTTATTTAGATGTAGGTATAATCAAATTAATGAAACAAAACATGTAATAGAGGATAATCGATATTGTTTTGCAACAACAATCACTTTTCATTGGCACACTAACGGCTTTTAATCTGGCACACGACTGACTTTTTACAGCTTACGATCACCCTGTCAAATTCAAATGTCCTCGATCAATCCACTGTAGATAATTTGAAGAACCTCTACCAAACTAAAGTTTTACTAGAGTCGTTCCTTACATCCACAACCTATGCTGGTCCACTTTTGGACACAGGCCTCCCCCAAATAAGCACCTCGTATTTTTTTGGTCATTTGGCGTTTGGACATAATAATATGGAGTTACAATAGTAAGACTTGTACTTGATTCCTCCAAACATTTGATGTTATAATACTAAAACATTTATCTTGCTCAATAACTAGGCACCAAGATGCAAAAAGGTTTCTGAGAAGGTTTTATTGCAGTTAATGTGAATATTATAGTGGTTTTTATAATGATTGGCTAGCTAGATGGTGACCCCTGCTGAGATACCCACCGATATCCACGGAATGACTGCCTTATAGAGTTTAGGTACTACAGCATGAAGGTTATAATATAATTACTAAGGAGATGTAAGTGAATGTAATGTGCCAGGTTAATCGTCGCATATTGCACATTATAATAATAAGACACTTTGGACACGGGAACGGTACAAAATTATCCACAATATTGAACTTTAACATTATGTTTTGTAATATGTTAATAGTCTTTAATCGCCATAAAATATACGTTTTATTTAGGCTAAACTAGGTTTTATAAGTTTAGCCTAAATAAAACGTATATTTTATGCATCATCATCACGAGCAAAGTTCTGTTTAAAGCTTATTTATATCTTATTCATATAATTATGTTTTATTTGTCAAGCTATAAAATAATGCAACGATAGTGATATTATGAATTATATGGCTTAAAGCCGTTTTTGAAGCAATAACACTAAGCGAGGCGAAAACATCGAAATTTGGTTTACTTAATCGTTATAAAATGCATTTGAAATCTCACACAATACTTTTGTATATATTACTAGCTGGTGCCCGCGACTTCGTCTGCGCATGATTAGTATTTCGAGTACTTGCGATTTTACTTGCGTGGAATTTTCGGGATAAAAAGCCTATGTGTTATTCCAGCTTATAATCTATCTCTGTGCCAAATTTCATCCAGATCCGTTCAGCAGTTTTTGCGTGAAAGAGTAACAAACATTCATCCATCTATCAATCTATCCATTCATACTTACAAACTTTCGCGTTTATCAGTTCAATTCAGTTTGGTTCCCCTGGGCTATACGGGTTTTCAAAAATTTCTCACAGTATCTCAACGACGCGTACACACGCGTCGTTCAGATGCTGTGAGAAATTTTTGAAAACCCGTATAGCCCAGGGGAACCAAACTGAATTCCGGGATAAAATGTATCCCATGTCCAATCGTCCCGAGTTCCATTCGAATTCATACAATTCCGTCGTGATGCGTGGTTAAAGAATTTTTCTTTCACCCTCTCTCCCAGGGGAACCTTACCGAATTCCGGGATAAAAAGTATCCCATGTCCTTCCTTGTAATATGAACTCAAATCGTCCCGAGTTTCATTCCAACTCATTCAGCAGTTTCGGCGTGATGCGCGGTAAAGGAATTTTACTTTCATACCCTCTCCCATGAGAACCTTACTGAAATCCGGGATAAAAAGTATCCTATGTCCTTCCTCGTAGTATGGCCTATAATCATGCCGAGTTTCATTTAAATCCATCAAGTAGTTTCGGCGTGATGCGCGTTTACGATACAGACAGACAGACAGACAGACAGACAGACAGACAGACAGACAGACAGACATGAATGAAAAAAATTACAGTTTTGGCTTGAGTATCGATAATAGAGAGCCCTCTAAAAAAAATTTTCAAAATATCTTCAATGTACAGAATTGGACCTGTTACAGTTTTATTATAAGTATAGATACGCTAACATTTATGAGGAGGGATTGGCCGAAGTAATAAATTAATCAAGTTCATGCATGAACTACTGGTAACTAACACAAGTACTTCGACAATATTATTAATATTAACAGTACTTTTATAGGTTAATAACAGACTAGTTAATAGGGTAATCAATTTTTGTTTAAACACAACATGTCGGCGGCGGGTGGTCGCTATCGCGATGCTGGACTATTGGTTTAATTATTTTATAGCAATTATAATTAATTTATAATACAACAACCATGCAGGAACAGCAATAAATAATTATAATCAAGTTACCTGCCTGCTGTAGTAAAAAGGTACATGAAATAGTGAGATATTTATAATCGTAACTTGAATCAAAAAGTACCATACGTATAGTATGTAAGTATAGGTATATACCTATGTTTGACCAATCTAACGCTTTTTGACGACATTAAAAGAACAAATTGATATGCAAATGTAAATAATAAGAATTTGAATTGAATTGTTTTTATAATTAACACATCCATTGTTTCGTAAAAGCATTATCCATTGAATGAATGGAATATGTACAATTTCATTGACACAGATTCCAACAGATAATTTTAAAAGATAGTACTTATTTTGTTGGCTAATGAATAATGTATTATATCAAACACATCTATCTAATAATGCAAGTATCTAATCGTTGAGGGATTCTCCAAAATAGCTAATAAAATCCGAGCTTTAAGTATTTAAATCGGCGTAAAATTTACTCATCAAAAGAATTCTAATTTTATTACTCCTAAAAGTCACTAAAAAGTACAATAAACTTCTACAAAGCAACTTCAGCAGTTTTAAAACTTGTCAGCTTAAAGAATCTTTAGAAGGGACACTAACAAAAGAAAAGAGTATTCTTATAAATCTCGTAATTGTATAAAGTGATAAAGTATTGTTCCGCCCACGCTGGGAATGTATACCTATTATCATGTATAGCTGGATTTGAACTTTATAACAATGTATAGCCCAATTTGCACGTAAGTGCCACAATTTATATATGGCACGCATGCCGTACGCAGGGGGCTCCGGTAATGATTACTGAAGTTTTGAATTATGGGGGATTTTTGGAAAGTTGAAGCAGAGTTCCGGAAAATTTAGAAAAGATTTCCGGAATATAAAAGATTATATAGGTCTAAGTAAGTTTACTGTATGGAGTGAGTGAAAAAATACATTAAAAGTCTGCAGATGAACATAATATCTACAAATAAGCTACAAAATGGTTTGAGTTTTCTTTATGGATCACACAAAGATGAATTCTTGATAAATCTTAATCTAGCGCACAATACGAGACATTCAAGTACTGTTCAACATGTTAGCAGGTGTTGTCTTAGTTCTGTTAAATATCATGATTTATGTAATTAATGAAATTTGCATTATGTGGACGAGATAATGACGAAAGTTAATGTGCCAATAGATCCGGCTGGGACAAGATCGCCAGGGTGGCGTGGTCAAGAATCAAGCATTGAGCAGTGGGTGTAAATGGCTGGTTAGATACAGAGATAGGATAATTGAAACAGGAATCTTTAAGTATCAAAGTCGCTTGAAAGTTTCACTTCTGCCCTTGGATTCACATGCAATTTTTCAGGATAAAACTATCCAGTTTGGGTAGATCATGTGCCCTATATTTTAGTATGTTCTTAAAAGCAAACAAAAAAAAATCATCATTACATACATTATTTCGCAATTTTATTATGAGTGTGACTTTTATTATTTATTTCTAGCATTTTCAATCTTTTAACATACACATATTATAAGTCATATAGAACCAACACAGTCCAGTAGCCGTTAGGTAACTATCCCAATTCCCTGCATCCGCCCAAACAAAAGGGCAGAAGGGCTCTAATAAAGGTAATTGGTGCAAGTTCTAGCAATTAGGAGGCCGTGACAGAATGTTTATGTTTGAGTGTGCCCGCTAATTGGACTGGCTGAGCTTCCCGTGGATTGTAGGCACGGATACTGAAAGTTAACTGAATAATGGACAGAACTGACCAGAAACAAAGAGGTTTTAGACAAATAGCACTATAGTTACATTATGCCGTTAAATTATGTTTCGAATAAGTTGAAAGTTCTACATCTGAGAGTCTGATCTCGATTCACAAGAGCTTTTGAACACCGCGATGATTTTTTGTATTTTGTACTATCACGATTTTAAAGATTGTATGGAACGTAATTAAAATTTCAAGCTAGTTTTGGTACGTACGAGTATCTATACCTATTCCTACCTTTTTTTTTAATTGTTTCATGTCAAATTAGCCTGAGTTGCATTTAGATAATATGATATAAGTTCAAGATAGAAGTACACCCTGAAATCTCAAAGAGTTGTTAGTTATAGAAACAAAAGGTACGAAGTTTCGCCGCAAAAAACTTCAATAACATAGCTATCGTTAGATACCTACTAGAAAACGTGGAACAAATAAAACTAAATACAAGCACATGATGTATACAATGATGGCGCCAGGGTGTTCCACTACGTATCCAATATAGCATAGAAGACTAGGTACATGGCTTATTGATAGCATCACCTATGACTTTGCACGCAGTGTTGTGATGTATTCGAGGTGCTTACTATTGTGTAGTCATTTTCTGCTCTGGGTGCTGGAACTGATGTAGTATGGATGGTTATTGGTGATAATTTGACGAGAACTTCCTAACTGCGTTGTTTTATTTATACAGAGACAGGTTTAAAATAGATGGTTTATACGAATATATCTAAAGGTTACGCGCGATTTTCTTTTTAATATTTTGAAAAAGAAAATCGCGCATGCATTGAAGTTAATACATTAGCGGTCTTAATAAGTTGATTTTCACGGATTAGATTTAGGATTTCATAGTAATTGCAAATAATAATTTACTAAAAAATTTAGATTGATATAATACGTCATCGAAATGAATTACGTAATTCTATTCGATGACGTATTATATCATACTATTATATCATTATCATACTATTATATCATTATATCATACTTTGTACAAAGTCATAGATTTTTGCAAAAATCTATGTATGTATTATTTTACTCCTACAATAGGTGTTTCTTAAGAGGCCACATCGAAACTTATGCTTAACACTCTTAAACAACCAAAGTGTGAAAATGTTGCATTCGCACTATGACAATTAAACACCCACATAGTGATTATTTTATGTTCGCACTTTGAAAATAGAAAATTTAGCACTGCTTAGTGAAAATTTGGTGTTCCAACAGTGAAACTATTCCCACATTGTTTTAGTCACAAATAGCAAGCTCCAGCCATATTTCAGTCACCGTGTGGGTGAACCAGACCATCCTAATGATCTCCCATGCTCGCTGCAATTATTGCAGCATCGGCGCCTGCCCTTTGATCTCGCTAAAGATAGTTATTACGGACAACCGAGGGTGAAATGAGCTTTAAGGTGCTGGCTATAGAGAGGGAATTGTAATTTTAAAGAGATGATTGCTTCGAAGTAATCAAATATGAGTGATACGTGTGAATTGATCCTGTTGATTTTATAACTTTTACGCGTTGAAATGATCGGTCGTTTGAATTGACCTTTGACGGGAAACAGTGTTAATAAGTACCCTATTATGTTTTTTTAAGCATTTTTGTTTCACAGCCGTGTCTGTCACTGCGACCTATATCCAGTTGTATAATACTTATAATACCTCCATGATACCTAATCTTTAATATCATCCTAAGTCATCTGCAATAGTAATCTATAAATATTAATTTAGTTTCCATCGAAGGCATTGACATAGGTAAAACAAAACCAAATGTTGTATGCGTTCTAAATTTCACTTTATTTGCTTTTCAATACATCCCCTATTCACACAACTCAGCATCTTATTAATTCACCTCGGTTCACGTTCACAAACCTAATTAATATCCCCTCTTGTACGGTCTCAAGCAAACCGCACCTTTACCACAGAATGCACGGTTGTCTAATAAATTGCGTTTGAAATAATGTAACGCAAGATATTGTCTTGTTGGCGGCTAAATTGTCTGTTATGACGTGATTGCTTCTAATGTTGGAGATATTGCAGCTCATTTACTCACATTTAGCCGTTTGATAGAGGAGGTTTAGTCATCATGGTATCAGATAATGAGTTTTGGGGTTAGTTTGGGTCCGAAAACATTTTAGATGGGGACAAATCAACAATTAAAACTTAAAATGATGCTGAATCCACACTCAAATCCACGATAAGTTTCCTAGCGACTGCTTTTAGTTTTGTTATCTACTTGAGCAACAGGTATGATTTTTTATTTGGGGAAGAATTAATTTGAATTAGTCTTTTCTACAATACTGACAAAATCTTGGGGTATTTGCAAAACTCACCGTAAACTGTTAGTAGAGCAGGTTCAGAAATCCTTTTCCCAGCTATGTTTTCTGCAACGCAACTGTAGTTCGCCATATCCTGAGAACAAAAAAATATATTTAAATAAATAATTCTCGACAATCCACTCATTATCGTCTAGCCCCAAGCTAAGCAGATGAGCTTGTGTTATGGGTAATAGATGATTGATATACTTAATACAATACTCGTATATTAGATTAAAACACAACTTTAAAATCAAGATTTTGTAATTAAGGACAGTAAAATTTTCGTCATATCTTAATAATTCAGCTCAATCAACGATCTATGCTTACGCTTTTCTATCGCATAACGTCACAAGTGGTAATCAGTGAATCAGCAAGTTTTATTTGGAAGAAAGCAAGGCTTACTTGGATAAATTTCTAAAAGTAAATTCAAACCTTCACACCCTATTTTTTCGAACTTGAACTCGAAACAGAGTGTCATAGAGTAAGAAACTGTAAGGTACACCCTTACAGTTTCTTAATCTATGACACTCTTCAAAAACAAATGATCCGAAAATTGTTGCGCCTACAACGAAAAGAAAGAGCGATCTACAGCGATTAACACAAACATCCAAGCATTCGTCAACGAAACCCGAGTGAAAATAAACTCACATCGCAATTTGTTTATTTCTAACATAAACGTAAGTGCCGCCGTACAATGGTGAATTTACCTAAGTGTCTTGCTTAGTGCTGGGTGCTGAAAGTTAAGGAAAATTTACTTTTGATGTCGTTATCGTGGCTTATAACTTTGTTTCATTAGTCAATATTTCAAATTCAGCTGGTTGATGCAAGTTTGTGTATCAGTCATACTATATTTGCAACTCATGGTACCTAATTACACATAATTAAAAACAAAACGATAATTGACAAATGACGGGCAATAATGGTATGAATATGGCGCTCATTGGGGGAGGCCTATGTCCAGCAGTGGACTAATATAGGTTGATGATGATGATGATGAATGGTATGAATGTCTCCACATTATATGCATCTCAAATGATTTGTAGCGTAGTCTCCATGTCAGCTGTTTTTTTTACTTTTCTGGAATATGAAAATAAAGAAACATTCCAATTGAAAGTACAAAGGTAAATGCAACGTCAAACTGAGTGGGATTGAATGAAAATAACACCCCGAAATCGAATCCAAAGTAAACATATGCGATAAAGGCCGGACAAAACTCTCAAGAGCTATAAACACCACGCACCAACACTACGTGTGAGAGCGTTAAAATTACAGAGGACGTACCCATTAATATAAAAGCATATTACGTTAATTAAGACGCGTCTAACACCTTTGTGTATAACGTTACTGAGTTACGCGCGAGGATGAGATGAGACAGGAAAGACAAAATAAAACAACCTCCTATTTACGATTCGGGTAAAAGATTTTCTACTGTATTTATGCAGAGCAAAGGGCTGTTTTGAATAAAGCTTCTGAGTTTTAAAATAAGAAGCTTTTGAATTGGCAGCGCTTTTTAAACCGGTGCTTTAAACTGATGCAGAACTTAAAGAATTGCTTTTAAGAGATGAAAGATAAGTGAAGGCGAACTAATTTGGATCTTATTGCGATGGTAGAGAATGAAAACCTTCTAAATTGTATGCCAGTTGTGAGACATAAAGATTTATTTACACATCCGAACTATTTGATAGCTTGGATCAAAGAGATGGAAAAGAAAATAACTGAAATATTGGCAGTATTTTTGCGTGTTTTCCTTGCGCTGCAGCTATACTTATCGTCTGTTTTTGTAGAACGGAATGCGGAACTTTTAAACTGAAAATAATAAAGCTAAATTGGACCAATCGATTGAATATCTAGAGGATTCAGAATATAAATGTTTGATCAACTAAGCCAATCTCTCGAATTCTCAGAAGATCAGTAAAGAAAGGGATCTTATCCTTTTGTTTCCCGATCTAATTCCGAGTGAGGCGCAAGACACGGCTTGCAATTAATCCATGTCTGCGTGCGCTACCTAATTAGTCGGTGCTTCGTAGCGGAAACCGGAGATGGAATGGTTATTTGCGATGGCAACGCGAAGATGGACGTGTAAGAGCGTATTGGGAATGGAAGCAATTATTAAAATGTGAAAGTAATTATTGGGCAAAAATATGCGGTTTGATGGAGATGTAATTAGGAACATATGTTCCGTTCCAATTCGTAGAATTTATTTTTATAAGGCATTTGCTCGTAGAAATAGGTGATTGAAAATTTTTGTCATTAAGCCAATGTGTATCTGAAGGTGTCTTTGTAAAATAAGGTACGTAAAGTTTTTTCTCAAAGACAAAGCTGCCCTATGATGGATATTCATAAGAGGGTCATTAAATCCAATAGTACAATAGAAATTTTTAGTAAGCTTTTGATTAACTGAGTGATTGATTATAATTTTTAATTTGCACCGTTTTGCTTTTTGGGGGGTTGCTACACGTTTCTTTATTTTTACTATTTATATTTATAAACCTTTTCCAGAAGCTGAAAAAAGCAATTTTGCAAATACCCAAAATTAAAGGAATCCGATTAGATTTTTTGCAAAGCGGTGTGAGAAAATTACATGCAACACGCAAACGAGATAGTAAATGAGGCAAGTAAAGATAAGGCCAAATGTAGTCTAAAATCAGCTCAGTTTTATCAGCTTTGAAAGGGTACACCGTTGCAAAAAGGCAAAGAAAACGACCAGTCGTGTTGCTTCGTGTCGCAATTAATAAACGTCTCCTGCGCTCGACTAATTAGTCGCTGTCGCTATAAAGTCGCGTTTACAATACCTGGACATTGTCTACATAATGATGTTGCTCTATATTTGGGGATCACGTCAGTGGACTGTCTATTAAGAATAGCATTCACACTGATGAAATACAAATGCGATAAAATAACTTTGTATAATTCACATTACATCACAAATGTTATCTTGACACGTGTAATGATTATAATTACAATGCTCATTGAACTAGAAGACGAAGAGATCTTTATTCTGGCCACAACGGAAGACCAGCGCATGAATTTACGAACTTTATAGATATATTATGTTAAAACTATCACATCTAAAAGCAAAGTCCTTTTAAAAGAACGCAAACGATTCGTTTAAATTAAACTAAAGCAGCAGAATCAAATAGACCCCTATTAGCAAACGAATGACTAACTAACTATGTACTACATCCCGCGGACTCGTCTCAAATGTCCCGATTGTAAGACTTGATGCTTGTGAATGCTAATGAGTTCACTTTGAACATGTATCTCGGATCACTTACACGCTGTAACCAAGTAACTGCTTCAAGTTAGAAAGAAATGGCTATGCCTCTTCCGAGTCAAGACTTGGAAGGAATGACATTATCCTGGAAAATTAAAATGTTATTTCTAGCCCTATATGAGTCTTCGAAGATCTCTCGTTAACTTTGTACAAGTTTATGAGGGATAAAACTGCCCATTATGGGCAGGATTAGTGGATGGATTTTCCAAATGTTTGTTAAGCTAGGGATTTAACCATCTTTTTCTTTTTTGGTATATTTTATCCGAAATAAAGGTATTGTTTTTTATTGTCATTAATCCACCACTGGATAAATATGTAGTACAAGTTTCCAGGTTTCTCTATTCTTGGACTTTACTATACATATACCAAGTTCCAAGCTCTCAAAGTCCAAGAATGCTCCACCTGAACTCTATAATATTATTAATTATAAAAAACTATGTTTTAATAATAGATAATAGTTTTTTAATACCAATATATTATAATTTGATATTGATGTGTAAAATATCCAGCATCTTTTATTGGGTGATTTTAAAGAATTTGAAATCGTGTTGTAGGTAAATGTTAAATGTATCAGTTGCTTTCCTTACCCTGTGGCAACAAGTCCACTCATACTTCGAAACAAGCGTTGTTTGTGCTAATTGAATGAGACATTATTCGCGTCTGCAATTTGCTTATCACACTATAAGTGCATGAAATCTGCTTGCATGAATAACTAGATAATAGCACTATCTGGGTAGTTGAAACAGATCTAGAGCATAATAGACATGCTAACTTGTTTTAAGATATAGATAGTACGGCTATTTCAAAAGTTCATGTAAAACATGCCGATAATTTGAATGATAATCAAAATAATAAAAACCGAAGTGAATGTTTTTTGATTTGAAATTGTCGGCATATACATATTTCTACTCAATGTGGCCATATGCACATTATACTTCGAGCTTGATTCATAAGCAAGATTAGTTGTGACGGAATAAGCTCAAAGTACTTCATACGTAAGTTATTACATACGTGCATCCCATGTTACGTATCTAATAAAGCTGGTAATAATCAGCTCTGTCACTTGTAAGCCATTTCCATGGCACTATTATTAAGCCTTTGCTTTCCCATGTATATTTTGCTGTCATAAATTCATATAATCACATCATTCTATGAAATTAGAGCACATCTGAACTGAAACATTAGAAGCACTTGACGTTATTCCTGGATCAGTGGAAGCATCACCATGTGTGCCTTGTGACTCATGTTTTGCTTTGAAACCAGCATTCTAACATCCATCTTCATTTTAGTCAACTACGAACTCATTTTCTGTGACATTAGAGTTTCAAATTGAATGTTCTTCATCAATCTCACTTTAAGCTTCAATCATTCTGATGGGGTTTTAGAATAATAGTATCAAACACGTGTTTAAGTATAAAAGGACGTTAAGCTTGTTTATATTTGCGGTTTTCAGCCACAGATTCCAACAAGGGAACGGTAATGTTTCTTGTAATTTATGGGCAATTAAATTTTGCGGAACAAGTGTGTGGGTGATAATAGTCCGAATCATTGTAATAAACATAGAACGTAGGCCTCGTTTTATTATCAAAAATAAACCATCTAAAGTTATTTGAGCCTTTATTCATTAGACATTCTGAATTTTAAAAGGTAAAAGTATTGTTCTGTGTGAGATAGATAACTTTTGGTGTAATAATAAAAGAACGCCGGGTGTGCCTATAAATTAAGATGGAGAAAGTTATTTTAATTAAAGTCATTTATTTTAAACCGATTGAATTTAAATTTAGATAGCAGGCGGGCTATTCACTAGTGAGCGTAAAGCCCGTTTTGTTTTACGGAAGCCCAATGATATGAAAGAGACTTGCACAATTGACACTTACGTAAAAAGACTTTTGGCGCGAAACATACACGAAAATCACAAAAATCGAAATGTAAATCGCCGAGAGCTGCAGATCGCATCATTACGTATGGAATTTGGCTTTTTTCCCTGTGATGTATCTCGTCTTTCTCGAGAGCTCGTGGGTATTAATTAAGGAATTGAAATTCTCATGGCCCTTCCTTTTCCTTCCCCATATCGATAAACATTTTAAAGCATTTAGATTTTTGTATTTAGATCTTGTTGTGCTACGTGAACGGTGCAGGCAACGCGCAACCACTTTCTAAAACCAATATTCCGAAAGCAAGCTAAATCCCGTACAAAATTGTTAAATCAACTAGGTACCTACTCTGTGCAACAAAGATGTTAGGAATTTTGTGATTTTTGCGCAAATTGCCACTCGCGCAATTTACACTAGAGTCACTAGCAAAACCGTCTAATTCCCTTGCGACTGCGACTGGGTAGCTGTTAGTAAACCCTTAGAAATAATATATCCATATAGCAGGCAATTTATAAACCCACTCTTTGCTTTGCTGCATCACGGCATGCTTCGTTTAACAATTATATCCAATCATAACATCCGATAAGGTCTTAGTTAGATTTGTAATAAAAGAAAATTTCCAGCGCCTTACCTGCAAAGTAGCTCTCGATATCAGTAGATTTCCCTCCGCGGATATCAGCACATTGTGATCCTGCTGTAGCGGAGCACCATGCTTGAGCCAGGTAACTCTTGGAGACGGGGCGGCGGCTGGCGGCGAGCAGCGGAGCGAGGCAGCTGAGCCGGCCTCGACGGACATTGGAGATGGTGACGTTGAGAAGGGTTTCTTGAGATCTGTTGGAGAAAGATAAACTTCAATATCAGATGCTCAAAGCCATTGTGTGTATAAAACAACTTGTGACAATTTTTACTGCTACTAAACCGCATAGGCGACCCGACATTTCAAATAACTAACAAAAATATTCAAAAACTGAGAGGGTAGACGTAAATATATATTTGTTTACTTTTACCGACCTTTATGTAGGGCGGTAGGCTTATCTGCTTAGCGGTTTACTTTTTGTTGTGAATAATATTTCTAATAATAAACATGGCTGTCACAGATAAGATAAGTGAGAATCAAAATATCAAAAAATAAATTAAAACTATTGTTATCAAACCCGTATGTCTTCATTTTATTAATATATTTCAAACGAACTAAGCTAAGAATGTTTTAAAAATATGATCCCAACTCAAATGATTAAACCGTCAACTGTCAATATCAATTGAGAGCTGTGACGTTTCGATGAAAAGCTTGATCTAATTCGTTTTGTCACACAATGGTCCAAACTTGCGCAATTTGGGGTATGGTCTAAGTCTAAGATCAATTCTACTAGTAGTAGATTTATATCTATCGATAGAAATCGGTTTCAACCTTGTTTTAAAATATAATTTGTTAAATATTATCTAAACCTGAACCGTTATAGCTTTTTGTTACTTTAAAAAACAAAGGAATTTTAATCATTTTACTTTTTTCGAAACAATCGCATTACGAAATATTCGCAAGTAAACTATCTACATCTTTATTTGCACGACCCTAAATCCATTATATGTTTAGCAGTTAAGTAAGTTATAAAATTCTTACAATAAGGAAGTTTCCAATTTTTCAAAAATAAAAACTACTTACATGAATTGAAGGGCATATAAATTACAATATATATGGTGAAAGAATTATTTAAATAACTTCAAAAATGACAAAGTTATTCCAATTTTACTGAACCCCAAACGAATTTTGAAATAAGCGCGAGGCATTTCGCCTGTGACGTCACAATTCCCGGCGAGTCAACGGTACAGTAGGGGCGGAAAGCGTTTTTCGGCTGTTTCGTCGTTTGTCGCTCACAGTAAGTAAGTAGGTACATGGAACGCGGTGTGTGGTATGAGTGTCTATATAAAGTATTAAGTAACCTTATTAATATCTTAATAATATCTTACTATTAGAATAAATGGGAAAGTCTGTGTGAATGTTTGTTATCGGTAATCTCCGTAAGTACTTAAGTTATTTAGATGCAATTTGGTATGTAAATCGATTGGGACCTAAGATAACATACAGGATAGTAAAATTTAGAAAAAATAACCTCTGAAGGGGTTAAATGGGGTGGTAAAGTTTGTATGGAAAATAATTATTCCTTGGTTCGATTCTCTCAAAACTCGGTACAACTTATCTCTGGAATGAATAATTTAACATGTATTTTTTATTTTTACTCAATAACAATAACTAGGGGGTGTGCAATAACTTTCTGGAATTTTTATGACAAAAATCTCTGGTTCGTGGGACAAGCCGCGGGGCGCAGCTAGTGTTTATTTTATTTGAAAGAGATTTCTTTCTTTTAATAACTTTGCACCAATCTTATTTTTTAGGCACCATAAAATAATGTTTATCGGGTGCACTAATAGTTACGTACGGTACGGTTTTCCGAAAGGTTAATCTGTCTCTGTCATTCCCATTGTCTCTTTCTTTCTTTTCGATTCGATCGAGAACCTTGATATGATATACTTCAAAGTCATGAACATTAATGAGCAGTGATCGGAATTACAAGAGCATATTTTCCTAAAGTTACATCATCTACAACCTTTACTGGTCCACTGCTGGACGCAGGTCTTCCCATGATAAGCGCCTCATTGACACTCATCATATGGGAGTAATGCCCATAATCCCCACGCTGTTACATATTTACATCAAAATCATAATGTTGGGATTATAGAGCACTAGTGAAGAGGATTTATTGAGATCATTATACAGACTTAGAGATTGTTCTATAAGCTTCCAGAAGTTTCTACTATGTTTTCGAATGATCTTCGTCACATATACACCAACTCAACACACTCGGTAAGGTACTCAATCTTGCACACAACACACACACAACTCAAAACACTCACATGCACAAAACACAAACACACACATATACTTATACACACACGCCATAAACACACAGGCGCACACTTAACTAAACAATCAAATGCTAACAAACTTTTGCAAACAATATTATATGTTTTAATTTAATCTTTCAAATACGCACCTTCCCATATTATTCTAACTGTATATTACGGAAGAGCGGAACCCTCTAACACACATAGGTATCTCTTTATTTAAATAGGGTTCCAAACCCAAGCTATGTTAATTAGTTTACGTTTACTGTAAAAGATAGTTTGTATTTGATCTCGTATATTCCAGAACTTTCCAGAGCTTTCTGCACATTCCCGAAAGCTCTAGAATGTTCGACTGCACAGAAAATAAACCTTATTTACACAAAAGTAGGTAGGTACATATATTGTTTTCTATCAACTATAAGATAATCTATTAGATAGTTGTGGTAAACGTGTTCTTGGGTGGAGACCGCGACTGGGCAAACGTAGTGTAGGACACCCTCCGGCCAGGTAGGATAACGATCTATGGCCAGTATATAAAGATAATCTATGGCCTATTTTTGTTGGAGACAAGTACCAACACTATTCTATGATGATAACTGAAAACGACGAACGATTTTGAACTCTAAAACCTGATAATCAGACCTTCAGAAAAATACTAGCAATCTTAAAACTATGTAGATGTTGTCCTGCACAGATTCTACAACGATAATATCCATTCGGTCTTGATTTATCCAAAAGCAACAACCGTCTGAGGTGACCGCGCATCGATTACTACTCGACTCGAGCGTCTCGCGGAAGTTGTGACGTCATGACGTTGTTGAGCGGCCGCGCGCCGAGAAGTTTTAAACCGGACGGGAAAATTATCATAACTTCGTCATTTATGAAGATAATTGAAAAAAAATTTCACTGGGCTTTATTGCAAGTATAGTATTATTTTTCTACATTTAAATCAAAAATTTGGAAACTTCCTTATTCTAATTGATTATTTCAATACATGTTCCGAACTCTTCATTATAATATCTATGGAATGTAGTATTTGAGTGAATTCCGTCACCCAGTTCTCATAATACGAACTATGTTTGGCTCGGTTGTGGAATTCTAGATTGTCCAACATTATTTTTTGATTTCGACTTCATTGATTTTGTCCTATTTTCGGGATCTGATATAAGTTTACAATTATTATTAATATATTTTTACTTATATTTTCTTATTATCGCTACATTATGCTTCACGTCGCACCCCCTCGTTCTCTTGGCTTCTCACGTCAATCTCAATAACCGCAAAATGAGTCTGTCGATTATACAATTGCCTATCGCTTGTCCAACATTCAACGACAATTATTGTTGCTCCATTAAATAATTTAGCTGTATTGAAAACGATCGAATTTACTTTATTTATCAATAGACCAATTATTGCTGAGTGTATCTGACCTATATTTTTGGTTTCTATACAATTTTCTTTATAATTTTTTTACACATAACTAATTTATGCCCGCGCCTACGAGTTAACAGGGATCAGGACAGGCAAAGTTTGGACTTTCGCAGAAGAAAAAATATCCAATTATTTTATATTAGTAAATCCTCGACCGAATTCAACAACAAAATGTTTAGTAACGTTTTAGCTAGTATAGCTATTACATTTTTATATCTAGCTTGAAATTGCCTAGTGGGATAAAGATAACTGATTTTTTTAATGTGCACACTTTTCCTTTTTTGTACTTGACTCTAAGAATAACAAAATCAATATACTTAGCTAGGTACTTAGTTTATTGATAAATATGCATAATATTATCCTCTTACATTAATCTGGCAAATTTGCATGCTAATATGCTGGCAACACTGAAGAGATTGGTTTGCTCTCTCAATAAAACTTATTTTATTTTTGAAGCCTTATTGTTTCGTCAATTATAACGAACTACGATTTTCTAACACTATTACGCTCTTTAGCTCAATATAGCTCTTATGCCTTTAGAAAGCTACCGTCAGAACATTGAACAATGAACGTTAACAGTTCTCTTCGAACATTCAATTCATTTTCCACACATAATACCAAGCTATACATCGTACCGTTCTGTAGTGGGAGCAATGAAGCGTCCTCTAATAGATTTATGGCCTCTTCGCGTTGAAACTCAAGAGCTTTGCTACCGTGAAAGCCTTCACATTTATACACAACTATACTACAATATAATGTTTGAAATTTCAAATTCTCGAACACTTTACTCGATTTCCAGAACATTTCCTATAATACTCAAGCGGGCTGTACTGATTTAGTATTTCTTGAAATTGTTTGTTACGTAACCTTTAATAATTATTATTACTTTGATATTGATTAAGTACATTATTTTCCAGTACCATTCCATTTACTTGAATAATTTTAGGTAAGTAGCACAAAACAACAAAACTGGGATAGGGAAAGCGCGTTCAGCCAAAGATGGAAGTTTCTCAGGAGAAATTAGCACAAAATAAATAAAAATAGCCGCCATCACAGATTCAATTTTTGAATCTCTCTGATCCTAACTCAAAATTCTCAGTTCCTAACTCAAAATTCTGGCCTAAAATCTGCAACGTACAACAGCGTACAAACTGTTACGCTTTCACGCTTTGGAGTTCAATATTAGTTTTTAGCGGTTAGATTTGTTTGGTTTAGCTTTTCACGTTTGGTGGAATGAGATGGCTTCTATCTAAATTATTCTTGACAAATTGAATCTAGTCTAAAGGTTTGATACTAACCATAGAACAAGGTAGTCAGAGAAATTACAGATGCTTATGAGCACTCAAAAATTAAAATATTAAATATGAAACTTTTTGCAAGAAACGTATAATATATTTATTACATAGAAGTTTATGAGGAAAAGAGAGGCCATGCCCAATGAGATAGATAGATAGAAGATAGATAATACTCGTAACTATGAAAGAAACACTTTTTAATAACTTTGAGAAAAAAATGTTCTTCAGAAAAAATATTAAATTTTCACCACCTAATCAATTCAATCGTCACAAAAAAAAAAAACATGGAAATCTCTATAAACATATTAAATTCAAACACCGAAGTATAGTCTTAAATTTGAACCGTAGCTCTGATGGGCGTAAATGATAAGTGTTAGGTAGATCCGGCTGGGTTCGTGTAAAGCTATAAATTACAAGGTACGTTTCATTTCCTCCTATCTGCAGAAAGGAGGTGAGATGGAAAAGGCTCGCGGTTTAATGTAGAAGCTTGATTATAATTAAATGCACGAAACGCTTGCTAGTGCATTTATGTGGAAAGAGACTGTGATCGTATATCATTAATGCTTTACAGCTTAGGTACTTCTGCCCGTTTTGAAATAGATTGGAAAACAATAGCTCTGGGGATATTATTTTCATTAAATTTTTATTAAGAGGGAAACGTCGGTACAATTTCAAATTGATAAACTGCTCCTTTTTTGAAGTTGATTAAAAAAAGTGTTTAACACTAAGGTAACCACTACAAACATAATTTAAGACTTCATAATTTGTTACGTATAAAAAACCAGCTGGAACCGTTTAGTAGTTCGGAACTACTAAAATAGAAAAAAATATCAAACTTACGCCATTGTAAGTACGATGTAGTAAATTTAAAACAAAAATATATACGAAAACATTTAACAATATAGCATATAGGGAAGATATGAAGTAAAAACAAGTTTCAATAATTAAAAAAAACTACAAAACTGACTAATGAACACATCCATGAATCAAACCCAGATTGCACCAACTCCATTGGAATCTCAAGCGACTTAACTTTAACAGCCGTCTATCTGAGAGTGAATAAAGATTTTAAAATACACCCCCAAGTGGCATCTTCCTGAGAGTAAGTGCACGTAAAAATGTCAGTGGTAATTCTTCTGTCAGGATTTACGGCCTAGAATGCGATGTTTTCATGTTTATGTCCATGCTTGTAGGTTTAATGGATATGTAACGTAGGCCCGAAATAGATTGGAAGGTAAGGGAAGCAATGCTGATAGGTGTTTCTACGTAATTGCCATATGTCATTCAGAAAAGAAGGGAATTCCTGGAGAACTTCTTTGGAAATCAGAGACGAAGATATAATGCGACCATGCTATCGGCAACTCCAAAGCAGCAAAGCCCAGAAAATTAAGGAACACACACACTAACACTTTATTGTTAGCTTGAACGCTCTCGTTAGAGTTAAAATCTTCTTTAAAAATCTATTTTGATGTAAATTAAAATATATATGAACAAAAGACCTTATTGTTAAGAGAAATTTCTTCCAAACAAACTTGGGATGGAGAAAAAGTATTATTTATAAGGGTTGACACCCATTTCAAACTTTTATTTATTGAAATAAACATACATGATATTATATACAGTATTGGGTTCTGCTTGAAACCACATTCATAATAAGAATTGTTTTGGATGCAGCAAGATTAGCGATAACTTTATAAGACTAAACAAAATTAAAAAAAATCTAGTGGAGGAGTTGATATATATACAAAGTTCGATTTAATTTAAATTTACGAAAAGTTTTATGGTAAAACTTTTCATGGATTGTTTTATTCAAAAATTATGATTTAGGTGCAGCCAATGTAATGTAAAACAGTTTCAAGATTCATTGGGTCAGTGCATACTCCGAAGCTGGTGGTCAGTATCTCAAATATTCAGAAGTCCTGGTCCCGCCTTGCCCGCCTCAAATAAAGCTGTCCAGAGCTTATAAGTGATGAGGGTTTGTATAAGCAGCCCCATTCCGCCAGTGCTGTTTAGTTAATCTCTGAGAACTTGTATCTTTTGTTTGAGTATATGGATAATTTAATATACTATGGAGAATTAACATCAACTGTTTCCAGGCCGTAGAGAATATTCATTCTCTATCACGGAGTTTTTGTTTTTATTACAAAATACTGACTAATTAAACCGTGTTTTGTGTTTTGGCTTGAAATCCACTTAAGCTTTGTTTATGATTAGCACATTCGATTGGAAAATCTCAAATGGATTGAAACAAGATACGTCGTTGAGAAATCTCGTTGCCATTTGACACAGCCTATCAAACGGTTGCACAAATTGACTTGAAATCAATAAAAATCAAATTCCTAAACGGCACAAAAGTAATAAATTACCAATTCAATTTAACACTCACTATAAAACACTTTATTCATTGATTTCAATTTATTCACATTTAAACTACTGTTTTATGCTCAGTTTAACTCTGTGTTGGCAATAGTAGGTAATATTTTATTCTTAAGATTTACAGAGAAGTTGTAAAACGTTAGATTAGTGACACATGATCTGATAAATATTCAGTGCAAATAGAAATACAACTTTATTGAGAATAGTCCACAGGTGGTCTCACTGCATATAATGATTCTGGAATGTTCTTTTTATTAAACTGCAAAGGCAATAGACTATACATAGGTACAGAATGAACCTAATTGTAGTCTTTCCGTTTTATTTTCTACTACGTGGTATGATTACAAAAACCATTTAAGAACTTTATGGCTATACTCTATGTTGACAATTCTCCCGATTGTCCTATGTAATAATTAAAATTTGATGTTTTTTACAAAAACTAGATACCCACTTAACTGAATTCTTTTCTAAACTTTAATTTGCATTTATAAGAAAAAAAAACTGTCTACAGTTTCGCACGCGCTGTTTATATACAAAAATTATTTAAGTACCGCGAGAACTGGTTTATGGGATCAAACCAAAATTTCAGCCTCACATATACAATATTTTTGGCGACAAGAAGTTATAAAAACAATTAAAAATTCATTTTTATGTAAAATACTTCGTGATTTGTATAAGATTGCACAAACGAATTCAAAATGTAGTTCATGCATGATAATGACTCACAACAACTAATGAAATTCCTCAACATGTTTAGCACCAACGTACATTTCAGGTCCTATTAGAAACTAGCTACAACCTAATTTATGAACGACTACGACTTCTCATTATTTACGCAAAGAGCCCAGCCCATGAGATCTATAGCTCACATTAATAGAACAATTAAAGCTGTCGCGTAGAATTCATTGCAAGCAGCAATTATGGACTTCAACTTCAGGCAAACTTCGGGTATATTTAGACAGATTGGAACCCCACATGGGTGTAGAACTGTTTGTTTTCAAACAAGTTGTAAAGATTTCCTTTGTTTGAGTTTTGGAGGAACTTAAACAGTTTATGACAACTTGAAAGTAATTGAACTTTAAAATAAAAATATCAATTTAAACTTGAAATTAAGCGTATGAATTAATCATATTAGAATCGAAAATAAAATCGTTTTGTTTTTTTTAGTATCTCAAACTTGATAGCAAAAGAAAGCATCTAAAAGTAATTTAATAACAAAAATGATGGTGTACAATACAATACAAGAATGCTTTATTTTAACCCAACAAAGTACATCACTGGGATACATTAAATAAAACACGAGTACAATAGGTGGTCTTATCGTAACAAGCAATGATCTTCCAATAGGAAATGTCAGTATATACAACATCAAAATATGATCGAACAGTCAGTATCATAATTTGTAACAAATATAAAAATACAAGGTCTAAAGAACGAATCCAGGTGTGCTAATAAATAACAATCGTTGACATGACCACGACGTCGTGGTCAAGCCCAGCTATCAATCAAAGCTTGGCGGCCATATTTAATACGAAATAATAAATACTGAGATTAGTATCTCAACATAAAGGTTGTAATTACGAGCCCTTGGTTTATAAATAATATTTATTGTGCAACAAGTGGGTCCGAAATTGCCGTTAGATGAAAATCAGAAAAGCTTGAGCATTTATTGAAGTATGTATTTAAGGAAGTAATTTATACTTAGTTTATGAAGGGCGATCAAATATCTATACAAAGAAAATAAAAAAGTACGTATTGTAAAATTAATAGCAGTATTACAATTTGTTATAATAATAAAGATCTAATTTATAAGTTGAGCTACCTCTAGTCTGCAGTTAGCTCAATTATTTCATTTACATATAGTATTTTTTTTTTAAATTTTTGGTCGCCGGTTAACATTGAAGTTAGAGGATACTAGTAAATCAAGTAAATCAATATATTTATTTCTTTAGCCTTACAAATTAAGCACTTAGACAAGTCAAATCTACTATCTATCTTTGATTCAGATCGTTGAATATGTAAGACAATATAACTTAGGTTTCAAAGATACGTTACCATAAAATATATAACATTGTTTTGAAACATTCAGATAAGCCCAGGCTTTACAAAGTCTACGCATAATCAGTGCCTATACTTCCGACTATGACGTTAGCTCGCGAAACAATACAATGAACTTTATCTACGGTAGTAAAATTGAGAAAGCATTAGTAGTTATCAATGCATATTGCAAATGCAATCTAGCCATTATATTTTATACTGTATCGCAATAATAGCTCCAAATGGATGTATAAAAACCTCTAGCAGTTCTGAGGTAACTTTCTAAATATTCTGAATCAAATAATCCCTTCTTTGTTATTATAGTTGTTGTACTCGTATATTGAATATTTAGTGAATTAGAAAGAATTTGTCGATGTCTATGAATGGTTTATCAACTACATAAATCCTCATTACATATGGTCAATGAAATCTCTAATATTGACACTAAAATTTAAATGCGATCAGTTCAAGATATGCAGCATAAATTTAAAAAATTCTGAAAGTGAAAAACTTCATTTGCGTACGATGCGTTTTGCTATTGTATGCAATTGATAAGTAATTCTCGTGAACACATAAAAAACATGGGCTAAATATAAGAATTTCGATTAAAAGTACATGTAAGATTTGACTATTACGTTAGATTATAAAGAAGTTAACAAAACTACATGTATCCCAGGTACTGATAATTCAGTTGCACTTTATAACTAAAGGTTGCTACAGATCAACAAATTTCATTGCAGAACTGCTTTCGGTAAGCAATAAAAATCCGAATTGCATCTCACATTCAAATAATGTAATTACACACACTTGACCCGTTTTTATATTGCCCAACAACGGACTATAAATCTAAGGTACGGCCAGACCGACATTTATTTAATATGCATAGAAGATTAACGTTTTCCACTGTATTGAATTAAATTGTAGTGTTATTGGCCGTAATGCTCTTTATGAACCACATTAATGCAGTATTCTTGCCCCAGTCTGATGGGTCCATTCGTCTTGTCGAATCATTTCGTAAGCTTGATAGAAAATTATGGATCGCCCACTGGCCGTGGCTTTTTTGGATGATTTATTATAAAATTGATGTGTGGTTTTAGTTTATTAAGACAGCTATGAAACTATGTTCCATCTTTTTAATTTTCCCTATCTTGAATAATTAAATCTTTATCATTCTGTGGCTCTACAGCATTATTATTTTTATGCTTGTCCGAAGAATTAAAATAGCTTTCCGGAATAAAACTATTATAACACGTCAAAATGGATGTTACTGTTCTGTCAAAATTGAAATTACCTGTCATTTCAACTGTCAAAAGCTATACAAAAAACATGAATCAGCCCGACGGAAGATTTTCGTGTCTGTTGAACAAAATACGACATATGATGAACTCAACCTACAGAATAAAGCAGAGTTTCTATGGATTTACGACTTATTGCCACAGAATATGAACAAGTTGGTAAGCCCTGCGATGTTACTGAAGTGACCGGAGATGGCACTAACTGGGTTATTCAAAAATAACTGCGGAAACTTTAAGAAATTATGAGTTTTGATGAAACGCCCAACGCCCTAGATCTACCGGAAACTCTGTTTTTTCACTTCGATATCAAACTGTTCCTTGAATATTGAGTCTGTTAGACTTCACTGGGCTTGTTACAATAAAATTTGATAGCTCTATTTGTTTGCATAATTTGAATTCAGCAACAGTAAAATTCCTTCTAGACATACAAAATGGAAATTTATTTCGTAAGACTGATACAGATACGCGTTATTTTAGAAGTTTATGTCTTTGTTAGGCCATGTTACGATGTTATTCTCGGAATATCCTTTAAAGGAAAGCATTTATGTGCTACTCTTACTGGAATCCATGTTTATGTTACCGATATTTCTAAAATACAACAGGCCAGAGAGATTTTAAGCCACATTGACTGACAGTAAAACAATTCACACCATGCAATAGCGTGGCTCCTATTTATAGAAAGAATGACAGATCTATTTAAAATTCAAACTCACATGCTAATTCGACGACGGCTGGCTGACTCCTGATGTCACCCCTACTACTCCAAGCGTAGCATGTGCAAGTAAATCTGTCTTCACCGAAATACTCGTCTAGCTGATCCCTTGTCACGTTACACTCGGCCTCAACGATTCTGACACCGCTCTGAGGATCTACGAACTCGAACTGCATGCTCTTCACGGATCTCACATCGTTACATTTGAAGTAAACCTGTAGAGCGTTAGCGGCTCTGCATCGAAGCATTGCCGGTTTGTTTCTTACAACATACGCATGCTGAGGCTCTAACAAGAACATTGGTAGGTCATCTGTAGAGCTTTGAAGCAGATGATCTCCTGAGAGTGAGGGCAGTTCATCCGCGTCGTCTCTGTTTTCTTGTTCATCCTCTTTATGAGGATCGTCGTAATCTTCATCGTATTCTCTGTGACCTGCTTGTTGGTTTGTTTTCTCAGAGTTGTATGGGTCTAGAGCCTCTACACCTGCTGGATGGGCGTATTCAGGGCGAAGTGGTATGGGCGGTGTTGGTACTGCTGTACTATGGTCCGGCTCTGGTGAACTTGACACTTCTGTAACAAATGAAATAAAAACAAATGAAAGTCAGTCAAGTTTTTTAATGAAAAATATTAGAAAAATGTTCTAGAACTTAGTTACAGTTATTCAAAATTTCGTTGAAATCCTTGACAATATTTTTAACCGGATTCTAATTTATTACTTTCAAGGAACCTGACATCTCATATTCTATAAACCACGGCTTTACACCTGCAGGTAAACACACCAAAAGCCTAATCATAAGTCAAGGAAATAGCAACGATAAAGTTTTCGTCGTAAATTGTCAAACGAACGCAAAAGCAATAGAAACTTTATGAAACTCGATAGCTTTAATAGCTTTCCTTTCGCACTCACTCTAATTACAGAACGGTGAAATATATTTCATGTCGCTGCGAAGCTCTAAATAAATAGCATCTGTCATAATAACATGTACCCTCCAAGTTTTGCCATCGATTTCACTCAAAGTCCGCACCTGGTTTGACGCCTCACTCGTGCCTATTTACACGCAAAACATAGATATTTGGATACTGTGCACCCCACATTATGAATCTTCCACCTTTTACTCTAAAATCACCCATATTTTCCTTGTTTAGAGCTTAAATTCCAATGATACCGAAGCTAAAAATTTCCCTCACGTGAATTTCGCTCAGCGTTATCAACATCAGGGTTTGTTACTCATCCAGTGTTGACAGTATAACTAGAATTGTTATTCAAGATATCTACGAAAATACTCCGCGAGAATCTCAAACCGTGGATAAGTTAATTAGTTTCACTTCCGTTGGGTTTATTTCTATTTCCGTTTTCGTGAGGAACGATATTTCCTTTCTGGATCTATTTTTCTTTAATAGGATTTGTTTCGAGTTTTTCCCGTTCCGAGACGCTTAGCGACCACTGTATTGGAATCATTAAAATTTTCAGGTGTCGTTCTGCCGTAATATGAAATCTATTTTATTTAAATGAATAAGTATGTAATTTCTTATACTGTGTTACTTTAATTTGAATTGTGATTGTGATTATAAATGTCATTTTCAACAGAAAGCTTTTGTCATAGACATACATTAGAGGTACATATAATATTTACCTATGTAAGTATATGAAACAAAAACAAGATACAAATAAATGATTTCACATAAAATACAAAAGATAGTAGTTATACAAGGTAAATCGGATAAATAGATCAATGTGAAAGTATAATATCACAATATAATAATATCTCAATGCCAATGAAACCCTAAGCTCGAAAATAAAATGAATTGAAGATTCCATTGGGGACGTTGATTAAGCACATCTCATCAATAAAGTCCTCTATCTGGAATAGCGTCGAACCTTTAATTATTCGAATACCGGACAAAATGACAGGAGGCGGTCTCTTTCAACCTAACGACGGGACGACGGCGATTCGATGAGTTTTCAGTTTGTTTTTAGATCTCGTTAGGAGACGCCTCAAGAATCCGAGCATTCATCAGCCGGAACATATCTCACGTGTCGGGACACTATTTCCCATTTACATTCATTCCCTGATCGGTATTTGAAAACTAAGAAAACAAACGTCTTGGCATTTTATTCTTGTATTTAATTCCGCAGTAAATTATGATCGAGCGGTTGACTTAAGAAAGTAAGTACATTGATCGATCATGTGAATCAAGCACTCGAAGCATTCGTTTATTTATAATTTACAATCGGTTCGTGAGGCATGCGCCCTTTTTAGCTACGTGTAACAGTACATCTAAATGGAGTTTCGTCACTTGAAGAGATAAAACACTTAAAAAGAACAGTTCTTTAAAAGGACGACCTAGATTTGAGAGTAACAGAAACGTATTTCAATACGATAACGACTGTCGAAGAATCTTTGAACGTTAATTAAAATATAGATATACCAATCGGCTTTTCGAATCTATCAAAAGAAAGTTATGAAATCAATGACTCGATATTCTACCCGATCATTTCTGTAACACTTTGTGAGTGAGAGAATGTTCGTGAAAATTTATATTATAGTAAGGATTATTTTTTAACACCTCGTTCGTTCAACTCGTATCATAAAGATGACACTCGAAAATAAAGCTGGAAAAGAGCAGTGGAATGAAGTTAGATAAGAGTCAAATAAAAAAAAACGGAAACTGTTATTTAATACTCAAATCAAGGGCGCTAAGAACCAATAGCGTAAAACCCAATTAAAAGTGACGAACCAGTTACCATTCAGAGGCAGTTAGGCGAACTAACCAGAGCTTAATCAAACGCTCGTGGGGATTAAATAGAATAATAATTGAACACCTTCGTCAGAGCACGTTGTGTGTGACGGTTGTGAGATTGCTTTTTGAGAGCTGAACTTTGATTTATTTCGGAGATCAAAAATTGGCGAGAATGACTTTTTCATATTTTATTCTAAAGAAGGAAGCTTGCTTATATTTAGAAATATACATGTAAGTATGAATTGTAGTACCTACTGCAGTACATAGTAACTGAGTCAAAACATTTATGTTAATAATCAACGACTTGCAAAAGTTTACTTTATCAATTGCTGAGAGCATTTTTGTTCATAACCAAACACCTTAACGAAGTAAAAAACATGAGACAAACGCTTAAGAAAAGATTCCACAAGCCGTTACCCAAGATACTGTATCTAAAGTACCTCGAATGTACCACCAAGGCACCTCCAATTTAAATAACCCCGTTATAATATTAAGCGGCCTCTCACACGTTTTTATCACTGAAACATTACAGATGCGTGCAACGTAAGTGCCAGTAAATGCGGAACGAATGAAATAAAAGCATCTAATGGTACAGATATCGGACATTAAACCCGCTTGTTTTTGAGTGCACTGATAAACGAAAGTTTAGAAGAGGTTATAAATACAGATGGTAAATTAGAACACAAAGCTACATCAAAACAAAAGTTACTAAAGGGCAGAGCAATAGGTATTTGACCAATGCCTTCTTTAATAAAAAATCGGAGTTTTTTATGAACATAGGCCATAAACGATAATTCAGCTTTGATCATAAATAATGTTAGGCTTGGAAAATGTCGAGCTGTTTTGACGTGGCCTGTATAACATGAGTACTAACGTCCGTTAACCGAGAATAGGCTACTCGTAAATGCACTTAGCGCTAAAGGAGACATAAAGGATGCACTCGATCTATTTAATGTGGTGTAGGCGTGCGCTTCACAGAACAGAGACACCCAGAGTGATTTGAACGCTGCCACGTGTGCTCAAGGTCTGGGGGATTTTTTTGTGTCTCATGGGTAATTAATGACCAAATGTGGTCTAGTTTTCAACCTTGGGATGTGGCCGTTCGCACTAATTATGTGCCATAAAATTTTAACGACTTTTGACATGCCTTAAAAATATGGCGGTAGATCAAAAATGTAGAACCCGCTGAGAGAAAGCAAACTTATTTAATAATAACAAAGCAATATAAACATGAAGAATAAATAAAAAAGCAAAATATTGCAAGCGCAAAAGCACGAGATTCATTTTAAATTACATCAGTTCCGCTTTTATAATGTATACTAACAATAAACAAGGTGCAAGTACGCTTTGAGCTGTCCGACAAATTCTCACCCCACTGCAAGGTCGCAGCACAAAGGGACCACACCCACAAAAACTGAATAGCCACCTTTGCTTGAAATGTAACACGATACAAGAGTCGAGAGCCCGTCAAGAGGTTCCCAAACAAGATAATCCCTTTGTTAGCAGTTATAATGGATTCTCATGAGTCCTGCGACTGTGGCATAGATGACTTAACAGTTGACAGTTAGAATTTTAAATTTTTTATGCTTACTTCTGCGATTTGAGTCTCCAGTTTAGCTGACCAGAGGGTATTCCGTGATAAGGCGATCACTTCAGTTTAAGTAACACGTACCTAATCTTTCTATACCTACATATTCTTTCGGGTAGCACATTAATTTCATTTTAATTTAGATCTAGAACAGGAGTAATAACGCTCATTTTTCTTTGTACGACTGTTGACAGTGAAGAGACCCCCTGAATCTTGAATCTTCGAGTCTTTTCTGTTTCATTCATGCAAGCAGCTGCAAGGTGTGCCCGAGTGGCCGTTTCCGATTTCTGCGTTAATGGGAATCGGATTTTTGCATTAGCAAAATTGTCTTGCCACTTTTTGTTCAAAATTTAATCTTCGAAGTGGGTTTGCATGTTCTATGAAAAGGTGTTGCCATTGAGGAGGGGCAAAAAATGAACACAGCCTCATCGCTGTAAAAACTAAGATAGGAGGAAGAACAGCTTTTTTGTGAGTAACTATAAAAAATCTCAAATGAAAGCCCCTTTTAGGCGATGAGTGATTAAGAAACGAAGTAAGTTCCTCTCAAATATCAAACCATAATAAACAATGTTCATCGCTCACGTCGAAGTTTCAAAATGTTTAAAAATAAGAGACTTTTGTACAGGTTATTTTTGCACGATGCTTTTCCAGAATTTCGATTACAAAAGCTTTTGAACCTTACTGCATTGGATATAGGAGTTAAATTTCTGTTCTCACTGAGATATTTGGTGGTTAAGTTAGTGATATCCGTATTGGCATTTCAAAATAGAAAACTCAAACTGGCGGAGAGCTGCAAGCAATTTTCAGAATGGACCTCCTTTGACTTACTCCTTTTGGATCCCAATATTTAGGCATGGCATAGACAGGCGGTGCTGAACCTAGCTAGATCAAAATACCTTAACATTCTTACGGTGTCTATTCAAGTGTTGTCACCAGAAAGAAAATCTATTATGAATGAAATGATCTGCGACAGATTAATGAAGAAGTTATTTTATGTTCACGTATTATCTTCGATATTTATAAGCTCTAAAATGAAAACAATAAGTACAATGAATTGGTCATCATAGTTAAAAAAAACCTTAGTTATTCATTACAGTAACTGGGTCAATGTCAATAACTGTCATCTCATTTAATTTCTTCTTATAATTACTATTAAATTATCTGACCTGTAGACGACGTTTTTCAACGTTTTCTTTTGTCAAATCATCACTGTTAAAAAATTGCGAGAATTTTAAAGTTTATTTTAGTAAATGTCGACTTTCACGTAATTTGAAAAGGTAGATAAACCGCAAAAAAGTTTTGTTGTTTGAAATCTTTTGTAAAGAAATCGCAAAATAAAAAATAAGTAGGTATAAAATTAAAATTGAAAAATAATTAATCAGACATATTATACATAGCACAGTATAAAATAATCCCATATAGTTACTTATTGCACTTATAAGTAATAGGGTCCCGTTTTACCATTTGATCACAGAAACCCAAAAACGAGGTAATTGGGTGAGATGACCGTTTGCAAGACTTCACATTATACATACATAAAAAGACTTTAGACCGTATCGACATAGTCAAAACATTAAGAACCAAAAGTAAACTGAGTTTTCCTGATTTGATACATTGTACACATAATATACCTTGCTTTGTGGCTGAAGAACAAAAAGTCAAGACAAAAACGATCGTCACGACCCAAAGTAACAAAGGGAACCTATTGAAGACAAAAAGGGAGGTTCACGAACATCGTGCCTATAACATTGTGAGTATAAAACGTTAATGAGGAGCGTTTAGCAGAGAATGTGGGTCAGTGATACTGATGTGTGAAAAACGCTCATTTACAACGGCTAATGGAATAGACGCGGCTTTGATAGTCTAACGAAAGAGAATCAATGGTACGGCGGATGTTTATACTTATTTAATCACTAGCTGGTACCCGCGACTTCGTCTGCGCATGATTAGTATTAAAATTTGGAGTACTCGCGATTTTACTTGCGTAATTCCCTTTCCCGTGGGATTTTCGAGATAAAATAAAGCCTATTTCTTATTCCAGCTTATAATCTATCTCTGTGCCATTTCATCCAGATCCGTTCAGCAGTTTTTGCGTGAAAGAGTTACAAACATCCATCCATCTATCCATTCATACTTACAAACTTTCGCGTTTATCAGTTCAATTCAGTTTGTTTCCCCTGGGCTATACGGGTTTTCAAAAATTTCTCACTGCTTCTGAACGACGCGTACACACGCGTCGTTCAGATGTTGTGAGTAATTTTTGAAAACCCGTATAGCCCAAACCCTACTGAATTCCGGGATAAAATGTATCCCATGTCCAATCGTCCCGAGTTCCATTCGAATTCATTCAATTCCGTCGTGATGCGTGGTTAAAGAATTTTTGTTCCACCCTCTCTCCCAGGGGAACCTTACTGAATTTCGGGATAAAAAGTATCCCATGTCCTTCCTTGTACTATGAACTCAAATCGTCCTGAGTGTCATTCCAATTCATTCAGCAGTTTCGGCGTGATGCGCGGTAAAGGAATTTTACTTTCATACCCTCTCCCATGAGAACCTTACTGAATTCCGGGATAAAAAGTATCCTATGTCCTTCCTCGTAGTGACCTATAATCATGCCGAGTTTCATTTCAATCCATCAAGTAGTTTCGGCGTGATGCGCGTTTACGATACAGACAGACAGACAGACAGACAGACAGACAGACAGACAGACAGACATGAATGAAAAAAATTACAGTTTTGGCATGAGTATCGATAATAGAGTGCCCTCCAAAAAAAATTTTCAAAATATCTTCAATGTACAGAATTGGACCTGTTACAGTTTTATTATAAGTATAGATATAGATTTAAATTGAAACTGTTTAAGGTCTTTTTAAAATATGAACTAGAATTATTATCGGTACAACTTGTATAGTAAGGTAAAATTGGGTTTTGACAGAAAAAATCAAAGCTGATATTTAATTTATGAATAAATAAGTACGTCAATATAAAACCAATACTTGATTGCGATTATTACAAGTCGAAAATAAGATAAAAAATTTACTGCGCGGTGCCTCTCCCTAATTTACCTTATTGTAAGATTTTTGTAATTACTATGGTGGTAGTACACACACTTATAAATCAAATCCTTTAGAAATTCCACAAAAGCAGTACACCACTCACCATGTTTACCATCCGCGACGACAGCGACCACCCATAGCAAGAGGAGAGCTCCTCCCCGCGCCATGCCTTCACCTGCGCGTGAGCATCACCTAAAACAATACACACTGTTTGAACAACCAATATTTAAATTTGGAAGAGCAGGTTATGTACATACTCGGCCTTTTTGGTCATTTAAGTGACCAGGCTTTTTTATACAACTTAGAGACGGTACATTCAAATGGGTATGGTACCAAGAAAATGGTCAATAAAGAGGTTAACATATCCTATTACAAGACTTTTAAAAGTATTTTAAATTACTAAGCTTCATCCGCAAAATATGTCGTTTTATGTGAGAAACCTAACGTCTCATCGCACTTTCACAAAGCACAGATCTTATGCAGGTACCAAGAAATTGTCTATTCTACTGAACGTAAAGAATTATTATTATGTAATAACTTCACAAACCGTTTCTGGACATTTCACAACCAAAATCAGGTAGCCTTAAATTACAACAAAAACTTCAAACCCAACACTCCTCAAAATCATAACTACTATAACATAAAGGAAACCGCACCATTTTCGATAGTCATAATTTTGGGAACGAGCCCTTGATATATCATTAGGCTGTATCTGTTTCTACAGTGCACGTCAAGTCAACTCGCACAAATCTTAGATGGCTCAAATCAACTGGTACAGTTCTAAAGTTGATACTGTATGGGAATATAAAAACGTCACTAGGAAACATAATTTTTAAAACGCGGCTTCAGGGTGCGGTTCAAACAGTCGTCTATTATAATATAGTTCTGTGTGCCACCGCACCATGACTAATTGGACCCTTTTTGATGGAACGACCGAAAAAACCCCTAAAACGGTTATGGGCAAGAAATTGTGGTGAGAAATCGATTTGTGATAGAGGAACACGGAGAAACAATGTATTTTATGGTTCTGTAGGGAATCCATTTTAAATAACAGCTGTTCTTTTATGGGTAAAACGATTCATTAGATTGAATGATGGAGGGAAGGGAAATGGTAGATTGTTTAAATTTTGTACAGCCAATTATGATTGAATGAGTAGGTATTTTAGACAAAGAATCAAAACGCCTAATTTTGAAAAGAAGCTTAAATGGATACCAAGTCCAAAAAAAATATATAAAAATGATCAATGATTTTCAATAACAAAATATTATAATGAATGAATGATACGTTTACTTATTCAGACGTTAAATGTGTTGCGTCCACGCGTTTAAAATTAACAATAGTTACTTGAAATTTGATCATACGACGGTAAAACATTCCGGAAACATAAGTACTCTTAAAGTAAGTGTTACTAATCCAGGATATCCAATTTCCTAATTTTAACCAAATCAATTCAGCCATTAGAGTAATATACATACATTTACCAGACACACATATATACTAAATACATACTTAGAAAAATTTCTTCTTTATAATTATTAGTATGTTTAATACACAGTATCTATCAATGCCATTGAGTTAAGAGTTTTTAGATTTTAACTCGTCATCGTATTGCATTGATCTCGGAGTTAAAGATCAATTCAATTCAATACAATAACGACTTAAACTCTGTTCAAGAACATGAACCTAAGTCAAAGTTTGATTATTCAATTTCCGGCTATAGTTATTCTTGCCATAAGCTTTTGTTTAATAGTTAAATGAGTTATAAATATGTGTGGTGTATTTACGTCCACTGGCGTAAGGAGAGACGCATTTTACGATCACCTACAGTAGCGAAATTACGCCTTATTGTATTATTAAAATACTGAAAAGAAGCATTAAATGGCAGCAGTTTTCAAAGCAATGAGGCAAATACTTTTTGTGGTTTATGTTTTAAATAGCGACGGGTCTAGTGATCGAAAAGTCAATTTTATTTGCTTAAATTTTTATCAAAGTGATTATTTATATATTTTTTGTCATGTCTTTAAACACAAACAAAGTAAGGAATCAGAATTCAACAAAGTAACTAACGAATTCCTAAACTTTAATTAGATCATATAGTTTAACAGGTAGGCACCGTTTGTATGGAAGAGGCAGTTAGCTTTAAGTTACACTTATGAATATTTTTTCTTCAGACAAATAAATAAAAAGAAACAATGCGTGCAAAGCTGCTGGCAAAAACTAATTCTTAATAAAGTTACCCATAAAAACACGATAAGAATGCCACGGAAGCAACTCTTATCAAGGCAATATTTCTCGGTAATAAACATTAAAGTTCTTGGTAGTATCGATAAAATACTTAATTCATTTGAAAGTAGGCTTACTATTCAACAAACAAGTCTTAGTACCTATTAATGTAAGCGTAATGAAAATATTTCCTATCAGCTTTGTCTAAACGATTTACAATTAATTATAAGAATGAGAAATAATGATGAACACGCTGATCATAATATAAAACTAAAGCGGAATCAGACCAAAACTACATTTTCTATAAATTGGAGGTTACAATGTAGTAAGTAAGAGTCTGGCTGATAGAGCTTTTTCAGTATCAACCATACAGTTTTTTATCATACATGCTCTATTAATTAGTGTATATGGTGTTGGTTATTTTATATATTTTAATATATTGTATATAATGCTACAAATAAAGAATATCATATCTTATCTTATCTATATTTTAGTGTATTCCCAATTTTGGACTCAACAGGATCACCAATAAATAAAATTATCGATAAGTATTTCGTTTTGCAAAATGCATTAAAACCCTGGAGTTATTACGAAGTTTGCTTTATCATTCGGACTTTAAAATCAAATTTTATAGTAAAAACTGAAATATACAAGGTACGGTACAAAGATTTTTGCTTGTTATCGGTAAATCTAAAAACAAAATAGCAAAAAACGATTCATCGAAAACAAACAAAACATCAATCTAAAACTAACAAGCTCTGCAAACAACAATCATACTATCAATGTATTGATCAAACAGTTTGATTCCCGTAAACCGAATTAACGGTTACACCGCTAATCTAAAGACCTTTATTTCTTTAAATATAGAGTTCAAAATGGTTTCTCTATAAGTCATTAGTCCAATGAATTGTGCAAACAGCTTAGCGTTTACAAGGTCCCAAGAATTACGGTTACTTTGTTGAGTAAGTTGGGATCGTTGCAGACGTGAGTCAGATTGACTGCGATTGGAGATGACCCGTGTGGTGGCAGAGGTTTCTTGTTTGGGTAGCTTGTTATTTATTGTGTTTGTTTTAAAATGTTTAACCCTAAAATCTTGAAAACACAGATAAGGGTTAACCTAGTTGTGCATATTGATAGGAATTGGGAGACGTAAATTAATTTAGCTTTCTTCTCATGTGAAATAGATTTTTATATTTTCGTTATGTTCTAGTTCTGACACAAATTTTAAGGTTTGAAAAAGGGCTAGAAGATGTCAAATGTTTAGGGAACTATAAAAAAATTTAAAAAAATACATAAAAACCTCTTATAGCGTTAAAAATAGAGAAGAATATGGAATAACAAAATAACAATTTAAAGCTAAAGCTACGTCTTGGTTACATCCTAAATAATACATACATTAAATAAACAATGGACATAGAAAAGCTCAAACGGTGATCAAAACTCGCTTTCGGTCACTTGATAATCATCAAACCTAATCTTGATTTACTCGTGAGAACAGCTTTCGACCATTTACAGGAGCTTACAAAAATAATTCATTATTACGTGAGCAATGTATCATTATAATGAACGCCATTAGTATAATCTCTGTAATCTGGACACGTGCTTGTAATCGGGTGGTTTATAGGTGTAATGTTCGCAGTGTAAGCTTTACTTGACTTGGTCAACAACATATTTGAGATATTAGAGATATTAGGTTGATTTATAGACGGGGAATTTGATATAAATTTTTCAAAAGAACATTTATAATGTCCATAACATGTCATTATATTTATGAAAACTTGTTGTACACTCATAAAATAGCATTTGGTTCCCTAAAAATAGCAATACACACATACGTATATAATGTGAGTACGAATATATTCGCTTTCCCTACAAACAGATTATAGGTTAATGCCTCTTTCAAAGGAAAGTGTACGGTTTTACAACAAAACTCAAGTGAGTAGCATAAATTATCGGTGAATAAATTCAAACAAATTTATCTGTGTAAAAAGGCTTAGTATAAAATATAAGATTATCTAGCTAGACGATAAAATGCTTGGGACGAGATTTGCGTCAACTCGAAATCTAACAATTTAACATAGTAAAGGCTTCTTGTCCGCTTCTTTGCTTTTATTAAAAAGATTTAAATAAAACAATATGAAGAGCACTTTTATTCCTAATTTAAATTAAAGACTACATGGATTTTGTCACGTTTCCAAGAGTCTTGTGAGGTCTAAAGGAAATAAAGTACTTTGAATTTGAATTCATAAATCTCTAGTTTAGGGTAACTGATTTGGGGGTAGCCTTTGTCTAGAGGAAGGTTTATACGTATAATAAAACTGTGCGAAGCCGGGGCGGGTCGCTAGTTACAAATATAATAATATTGAATTAAATACAAAACGTTATTTTCATAATTCAGTTTTCTTGAAGTTCTTTCGCGGCTAACTTTACGTTTACTATCAACTTTAAAATCAAAAGACAATCCACCATTATTTTATCATTTCATCATGTCATTACCAGCTCACAAAATATAAATCACTTTGTCCCGGATATCAGGCTAATCTGTGGACACGGGTAGCCGAGGCTTATCAGGATATCAGGATTGTGCTACCGGGCCGTTATCAGCTGATCTACCGTTGACACTTTTGATAAGGAGTTTGTGTTGAGAATGTTGGACGCAGTTAGTCTAGCTATAGGGGTGTATTATTTATCAATACGTTTAATTATTATTAAACGTTAGGTATTAAAATACAAGCAACGTATTCCGCTTTTCAACATAAACTTTTGACGGCTAAGAAGTCTATTTTATATTTTTAACCCCCCAGGCAAAGGCTTATATATTTTTAATGTTTTTATTTGGTTCGCGGATACTCTATAACCCTCAAAGCGTCAAAACGGCTAAAACTTTTGAGAAACAATAGAAAGATTCTAGGACCAGAGACTAGAGTCAGGTTTTTTGTAATTTTTTTGAAAGTTCCTAGTTAACATAGTTGTTCATCAGTTATCTATTTCTCATAACACTGCTAAGGCTAGAGATGTTCTGTGAATTTTACGACACTTTTTAACACGTTAACTGTCCCAGAACAATAGTAATTAGTATATATGTTACGTCCAACTGAAATTTCGCTTATACCCTAATCAAAAAGGGTCTAAGTGTAAACAATTATGCTAATTTGGCCCTAAAAAATTAGTTTTCTAGGAAAAACCCCAAATAATAAATTATGACTCCGGGCGGAGTCTTAGACGTCTGAACATGAACCGCGTGTTTTTTTTATTCTTTCCGTGTTATCGGCACATGAAATAATAATCAAAAAGCTGCCCTAAATGTAAATCAGCGTTGTGCCGACCATGTTATAATATATATCATTGAATAAAACTCATCACTACATAGTATAAAACAAAGTCGCTTTTTCTGTCCCTATATCCCTATGTCCCTTTGAATGCTTAAATCTTTAAAACTATGCAACGGATTTTGATGCGGTTTTTTTAATAGATAGTGATTCAAGAGTAAGGTTTATACATATAATAACACCGTGCGAAGCCGGGGCGGGTAGCTAGTTGTCTATAGTATAATTTGATTTATTTTACCCATATATACTGGCAACAATTACGTACGCTCTTTTGATTTTTATGTTGTCTAGTTATCTATTCATACGTCCATGATAATGTTTTAGCTTTTATTCATACGTCCAGTGAAATAAATAACATTTAGTCGACCCACGTATTATGATTCCCGTCAGAGTCATGGACTTATGAACTTGGCACATAAGTGACTCCGTTTCGAGTCACTGGACAGTTAACGTGAAACTAAGGAAACATTTTAATGAAAAAATTTAGTAATAATTAAAAGTTAATAAATAAAGGTCAAATTAAAATTTAAATCTATGAACGGCGTAACTAAATCAGTAATTTATATCCACAGACCTAAATTTAAATGAATTTAAAAAGTCACCAATCATGTCATAACAAAGGTCTCCTGAGTTTGCTATTACAGAATTTATTTCATTTAATATTTTGATGATTCCTAAATCTTCATCGGAAGTATATAATCTGGCTCGTGTTCAATCAAAAATAATGACTAACTAAGTACATTATTATACACATATCTGTTTTTTTGTTCTTCCTAATCTTGTCTTTACTTATAAATTCTTATGGGTCCGTAATCATACGTTTGCAGAACATTAATTTTCTAGGCGGGCGGTGGACCGTTCGGTTTTTGCCACCATTAATTTAAAAGATTCGGATTATCATAATCTGAGATATCAATGAGCTCAGCGAATTTTTTAAAGAACTAACCTCTCTGTTCATAAAACTATAAGGTCTTTGTGATGTTGAAGCATATTAAATGTATTTGTTCTATTTTTAGATCATACTACCTACTCCTAAATATTTAGCAATTTTTAATCAGTAAAAATACATTTATGGGCTTGGAGTATTGAATAATAATTTTCAAATTCGATACTGCCTAGCTTCTTCTAGAATCCGTTCTAGCATATTATTATTTCCATACTTTATGGTAACAAAACGATTTTTTTATAAAATTATAATAATAACAGAAAACTTCAAACAAGCACCACAAACGGTATAAATTCAAAAACGGAACGTTAAATGAAATTATAAATGGATGAAAGCTTTTTCAAAAACGAAACATTATATGATTCGCTCTGAAGATACCAGTGCCGTTTATTATTACTAGCACAAAATGTCTTCGATACTAGCACAAAATGTCTTAGAACGAGTTTTAACAAAAAAATATCTAAGAATCCAAACGATCTTACACGTAGGTACTACAATTCAAAGCGTAATTTAATTATTAACAAAAACCTAAAACAACAAACTCGATTTCAATTTCAATAGCGCAACGTTACTACATAAAATGTATACTACAACATAAACGTAAATTAGATACAGATATAAAATATAAAATTCAATTAGGTTCACAGAACCTTGGCCAAGTTAGAAGGGTTCTAAACAATATAGTTCGCCTTTTATAACTATACGAACCTTCTAACTATAAAATACAATGTACGTATGTTGTATAGATCGTGTTGAATCGAATAAGGTCATTTGCCAATGAAAAGATTATTCTTGAGTCTAAAATTAATCTTTTTCGAAACTCGAATTGATTCATCACTTTTTGTGTGAATGTAAGCTGGCCATTTATCTTAATTAGTGATGTTGTGACACCTATACATGAATATATTTTTTTATTTCGTACAAAAAGTTGTCGACAATCTTTTAAACAAGCTGAAATACTAGCTTATCGAGCAAGAGTTACATAGAGTAAACGATTTTTATTATAAAATGAGTCTACAATTTAAAATGTAACCGTAGCTAATAATATATTAAGTAATCCTTTTTATGTATTTTTACTTTAATTTAGTTAATTTTATATTATTATTGACAATATCTAATTTTATTACTATTTTCTTTGTTTATGAACAATGTGGAACTTTTATGACATGTGGCATTCGTTATCAAAGGTACTTAGGTAGAAATACATTATATGTTTGGCAGGAACTTCAAATTCCAGGCAAAGGAAGGGAAGTACTTGGTGCATTTCTTCGTACTATAGAGCACTGCATCCTAGGGCACGTTCCTTACGAACGTGATTTGCAGTCAGTATGAGGACGGTTGGTTTCCACTTCAAATCAGTCGGAACTTTTGATCGTTCAATCCTTTACCCACTATCTTTATACTTTTGTAAGGGAAATAATGGTGAATTAGGATGTATTGGCAGTGCCGTAAGCAGTAGAATTAAAAGAGCTTGGTGGCTTATTTACAGAAATGGTGTAAATCATTATGTTAATGACGATGAAAATGTTCGATGAAAACAAAATCACATCAAATGTGAACGAAACACTGGAAACTAAACTTCATTATTCACGAAAATGTTTATAAAATAGAAATCAGTTTTATAGCTGTTTAAAAGTTTAGTTTTATAGGAGTAACTTAATAAAACCAAGGTTTATGGCATTGGATCACAAACCACTTAAGTACTTACATGTTCTTTGTTTCGATATAAAACGCTATTGAGAAATAAACAGATGGTTGAACCACACCATGAATTGTTTTGAACGGGATTCTCTAGAAACTATAAATAGAGGAATATATAAATAAACGCTTTATTGGTTCCCAAACAATCAAAAGTTAAAGAATTTTCAAAACTAACTACATTTTAAATCTAGTACCATAACTACCTACCAATAATCTAGTATATATCGATGCTTACCAGCCAAAAGAGGCTAACCGACATTTTCCAAAATGTGCAGGAGAGAGGTTTAAAGTTGAAAATTTTCGAAAAAAATTCATAAAAATTCTGGTTTAGCTTCCGAAAGCCTGAAAATTTAACTTATTAGGTTTTCATTGTCACTCTATAAAATGGCATTATTAATTAGTGTTAAATCATCCTGTTAACACTCTTTACTGTCGCTTACCCCTAAATGGTCCTAATTTCACAAACAGCCAAAACGTCATAAATGAAAAACTCTTGTTCATTTACTTCCAGCCTAAATGACTTAAATATTCTTTTCGTATTATTTAAGTCGAAGAAAAACAGCATAAATGAGTTTTTATAACATTAAGTGGGGGCCATATAGATATAACTGGTTATTGATATTCGAAAGACGGACGACAAATATAGTACTACAAATGTAGTACTAAGTAACAATTTTTGAAAAAAATGTTCGGCTTTTTTGTAAACGATGAAACACTGTGTCTTTCCGATAACTGAAAAGTAACTCGTAACTTCATCTTAGATAATGAAAACTTGTTTAAATTAATCAGCAGTCTTTATTTAATGTAAAAATTACACAAACTAACATTTTCTCTGAGTTATAGTTTCCACAACACTACTATTAAGTATTTTTTATATCTTACTAGCAGCACCTCGCGGTTTCACCCGCGTAATTTTCGTTTCCGTGGGAATTCCAGGATAAAATATAGCCTATGTGTTATTCCAGACTATAATCTATCTCTGTGCCAAATATCATCCATATCCGTTTAGTAGTTTTTGCGTGAAAGAATCACAAACATCCACCCATCCATCCATACTTACAAACTTTCGAGTTAATAATATTATCGTAGGATTAGGGGCCATCCATAAATTACGTCACACGAATTTCGTGATTTTTTGACCCTCCCCCTCCTTGTTACAGCTGGTTACATTTGTGCGACGTCCCCCTCCTTATGTGACGTCACATATTTTCATAATTTAGAAATTATTGAATTCAAACAGCAGTTCCAAATTTCGTTTAATATTCATTTTAATATTTTTTTAATAAACATGAACATAAGTATAACAAACATTTCAAGAAATTAACATAACAAAAAACTATTACCTACTTTATAAAATAAAATAAAACTTAATCATTTTGAGTCCATGGACTTTGAACCCACTCCATTAAATTATTTATAACTGGCCTAGCAATAATTTCGTTCTCGTTTTGATTGTTGATAAGTTGCAAATATTTTGAGTATTTCGTCAATGTTGTAAATAGATTTGGAAATGTGACGTCACAAAATTTGGGATCCCTCGCACCCCCCTGTCACACAATCTTACACTTCGTCGACCCCCTGCCTACCCCTTGAGGTGTGACGTAATTTATGGATGGTCCCTTATATAAAAATCTTTAAAAATCAATGAAAGTCTTATCCTACTAAAATTGAATATTAGACTGGTGCTTACGTACTTATAACATATTTTTAACATTATCGCACTAAACTATTAGGAATACAAGTACACGACGCGATAAAGTAATCGTAAACACAGTCTGATAGAAATTATTGGCATCACAAAAAGTAGTCAATATATAATACAATAAACTACCTATATATTGAAAATTAAAAAAAGTGTATTGTTTAAAATGTGTAAGATTTTTTAGTTTACTGGAAGATAAAAAAAAATCATTCAATATCTCCGCCTTCGATATCGGATTCGGAGAGATTATCCTTGACATTACAAGCAGTTATTAGACTGTAATATTCACCATGGAAAGAAACCTTTTAAATTGTAGTTAGTTGTGTTGTATTCTTATGGTTTGGGGTCTGCCTCAATACTTACAAACTTTCGCGTTTATAATATTAGTAGGATTTTTATGCCCAAACTTTGCGCGCCAAAATGACTCGCGTGCATGCGTGGCGCTTGTGCCGCGGTCGCCGCCGGCGCACTAATGTTTTCGTTTAATAAACTGCATAAGGTAACTGACAAATGACGTGAAATAAAATTAGCGTAAGTGTAAATTTTAGCTTTACCTTATTATCTAACCACCACATCCGTTTGAATTTCGGGAAGTACAAACAGGATAAGCGACAATAATGTTTGGTGAGAGTCACTAGGACAATTTATGCTAAGTTCCTCGGATAATTTGAACAGTGTCAGGGAAAATAAGGCTAAGCGACAAACAAAGTCTCAGAAATGTAGCATAAACATACTAAGCGACTATTATGTATATTTTAAGAAACTAACAAAATATCCTAACCGGGATTTGAGAAAGAAATATTTCTAGCTTAAACAGGTTAACCTCTGATCAAGATTTTTTTACTAAATGCCAAAATAGCTTAAGTGTCAATTCCGAGATTCAACTTTTATATAACCACCAAAATACAAAAAAACACTTAAAAGTGTGTCGTTTACGACACAGAAATCAAGCTTAGGACCTTAATTTATAAACTGCCTAAGCGCCAAAAAGTATTTCGTAGAGCTATGAAACTTAGACCAAACGACGCAGAAAAAAAAGCCGATTCCAACCATATATATAAGTCGATTTCGCAAAAAATGTCGCTTAGCCCTTTTTGGCTGTTAGGCATCGATATGTAAGTAGAGATAGACAGATTGATTTTATAATTTCAATATAAATAATAAATCTTTATTAACAACGAAAATTACAAGCAAGGAATAGAAAAATTAAAACTAGTATTTACAATTGAAACCATTGAGCTAACTGCAGACGGTTGCAAACAGTCTAAGGGTAGCTCAATTGATCCATGTCAATACCAGTCGGAAGCGTCCCCAAGACACTGGCTGCATTACCACGCTGTATGGCAATGCTGATGCGCTGAGCCAGATATTCACCAGCTCTCGGGTCACGCGTTGCATCGACCAGACGCTCAGATAATTAATATTAATATGAATTAATATTGAACGCAAACTTTTAACGCAAAGAGGCATAAGTAATCTGTTTTTTACTTCTACAAAAAGTCTCAAGTGAAGCAACCAGTCCAATAAAGCTAACTAGATCTGTTAAAAAAGCTCTTACAATATTTTTAAACGTTGATAGCATTACAGTTATACTATTATTTTCAAAGATACCATCTTATTTTCGTACGGTATCATAACTATCAATCCCATAGCCCGTAGCTTCTCTCATAGTTTGTATAACAATGACAATATCATTGTCATAACGAGCTTTCTTCTTTCTAATCTCGTAACCATCTTCACGTGACAAAACAACGTAATGAGAATCGGCATTAGCCTATTTATGCTTTGGGACACCTTATCGGGGCCTACCATCGGGATTGTTCATAGCTCGTAAAGAATAGGGCTTGGTCGCATAGGTGTGCAATGTGCTGAATTTACTGCTTACTGCCTGCTGTGTGAGCTTTGCATGCATTCAAGAAACATAACTAGGTATACTCGTTTCTAGGAAACAAGATATTTATAGACAAATATATTTCGTTATATTTGGTTGCCTTAACAAAAACGGATAAAAAAAACATAGAATAAATTAGTGGGTAGTATGTTTGAATCATATTTGTAAAACAATACTACATAAAAAATTCAGTAGGTACCTAATAATTTTTTTATGAACGAAGAAAATTACAATCAAGGAATAGAAAAATATACAACTAGTATACAATTGAAACCATTGAGCTAACTGCAGACGGTTGCAAACAGTCTAAAAGTAGCTCAATTAATCCATGTCAATACCAGTCGGATGCATCCCCAAGACAAAATAAATTATATATAAGTTTATAGAATTACTAGAATAACTGCTCAATCGTTTGTTAATCCAACTGATAAGATGTACCAAAATAGCTAGGTAGTACATACTTGCCTAAAAGTAAGAAAACCTATATGTAATCAAAGTCAAGCCCTCTAACATAAGCCGATTCAAACCGAACTCTACCTTGGGCAGATTGTATAGGTACTACAAAAACACCTTAGCTTGCCTACATGATTCAACTTCCTACTGTTCTAAGAACACGCCGCCTCTCATAAAAAATAGTAAGGTGCCCACGATAACTTCGTGACCGAGCTTCGACGTCCTAGTTGAGGCAATAAATTAGATAAAATCGTTGAGTCATGTAGAGACAATACTGATAACAAAACTAGATGTTTACTAGAAATCAACTAAAGCTTTGCTGAAGCTACTTCAGTCGATTGTAAAAATAAGTTGACTAGTTGAAAACGGGGGTATGATAATCAGATTTATTTTTACCTAAATAAAGGAATTGGTCCTGGAAAATTAGCAGGATAAGTTAATAAATTACCTTCAAAATAAATAATATCTTTGTTAAATAAACTCCAAAAGCAGCTCAAAAGCACAATTCACTACCACTTCACCGTCAATCTCATTAATCTGTTACATCCAATACACGGCAGTCACAACACACGCGTCAAAATTGAAATTGGTTTCACTTCACATATGCAAATGACACGAAGGAAAACTGTTTCCACGATTTCGCGGGAGCTACGGAGCTCTGAGCGACACGTCTGGCGTGCACCACCGCCGCATATAGACTGACTGGAACGGATCAGAGCAGGGGAATGGGGAGGACAGAAGGGGGACTCCAAGATAACTTTTGATCTTTTTGGAGCCATAGAAGATTTTAATGATGCACTCACATCTGTAGATAGAACAGAAAAAGCTGTAAGTGTTAATGCATGTCAAGGGCTTGGAGTGATAGAAAAAGTGGCAGTAGGATTGCGGGTGACATTTTAAAAATAGCTCGGGAGAAAAATAGATGCGATTGATTGGTGATAAAATTGAAGTTGGAAAAGCTTTTAAGTTCCAGATAAGGATCGAGTTAGTATGGCACTTTTACTAACTCCGAGATTCACAGACTTTTTCAAGACATAAACCCGTTACCTAATTCAATCAACTTACCTACGCCTTTCGTACTCTATAGCTTTGCTTGAGTTCTATACAAGAGCATTTTGCGTTGCGTGTCAAGAAACTATTTCATTGTACCCTGTCTGTGTCATGTCAGAACTGAATATAAGGCCCACTAAAGTTTATGCGGAACTCAAATTGCTGACCCAACAAGAACACGGGTATAACAAAGTAGATACTCCATATTTTAGGGCTATAGAGATTTCGGATAGATAAGTAAATACGTTTAAAATGTAGGAAATTTTGAAGAAATTCCTACAAATATTGGATGGAGCGTATTATTTTCTAATCATCTAGGGAAGCGAATATTGCACAAGCTTTTTGTCCCAGCACATGTCAGAAGGGGCGAGCAGGTACAAAAGCGAACCCCGCTCAAGTTACGGCCTTTAGATTAATGACGGGAACATTGTGGAGTTAAGAACCCAAAAATTTACAACTGCATTGTGTTGTATACGCAACAAAAGAAGACAAAAGATAGATCAGCTCCTGTTATTGCCTTATCTATGATTTCTCTCACTCTTCGAGTAATACGAGATCCATTATCAATGGGGATTTCTTTACGTGAAACCTCGGATTTAAAGGTACGAACTGATATTTATCTGTGTCGGGTACAGATGTTTGAAGGCGTACCGTTACCATACAAATAATTATATTGTTAATCTTTTTGTGCTTCTCAAGTATTCTTGAAAATGTTGCAATGCTTCTTGCATGAATGAACCTAATTATTTTTAAATTTGTTACTTCTCACGTGTTATTATTACGTTTCCCATTATGGTTCTCTTCCTTCCGTTTTATTATGGGAAGGATAAGAATATTCTCCTTGTCGGTAATTTAAGCATGATATCATCTTTACTTATGGTTTGTTAATCCATATTCAATGGATTAGCAAATTTTATATTCCGATCACTCAATCATTAGGCAGTTTTATTTCCTAGACACGATAACTGATTTAGAATACGAAATAAAGATTGATAACCGATTCAATGATATTTTTTTTAAGTCGTTAAAAGGATAGGTACCTTAGGTAATTTTTTACCACATGAGTTTATTATTATTGGGTTGGGCGGATATTGATGTTGTTTGAATTGTCCAGCATTATTTATTATTATTATGACCACAATATGGTTCGATGGATGAGTCGGTAGGATGGGTATATTTAGTTGCTTTTACTCAAGATGTGTTTCATTGAATATTTTTTTTGTTCTGTTTCTATGGCACTATCTTAGAATTTGATTGTAAATATTATGAGCACAACAATTTTAAAAAAGCTTTTCCAATTCGAACTTCGAAGAGATCCATCGATCATATTACTTTTTAGACAAAGAACAAGACTAATGATCAAACAAACTGCAAGAGAACTAACCTAACGTAACATAAAAGGTGGTAGTTACCTTAAAATCCCAGAAACAATACCCGTCAGAAGCAAGAATACAGACTGATTAATATATCTCTGTACAGAACCACAATAAATCATAAGAGCAGTAGAACCAGTAGTGCGCTGAAATAAGGCCGCTTCACACGAGGTAATGAGTAATGGATGAGGGTTCATTACTCTGTGGCGTCCTGCAGTTTGCAGTGAGAGCTTCGGTTTGGTTTACGCAGCCGGATGAGAGAGTAATTCTACATGGGCGGAATTGGTGGAAATGAAAAATTCACGCTAAGGTAAATTATATTAATTTTACGTTGTGTAATATTTTAATGAAAGTATTTTCTTCCTTAATTTAGTTACAGTGTTTATTTTACATTAAAAGGTAGTTTCGATAAATTATAGATCAAGAAAATTACAGTCTTCATATTAGTTAATTATAAAGTCTATCGTCTTCAAAATAATTTGAGTTACACTAATTCCTAGGTAAATAAATTACTTGCAAATTCATCTGTGCAAAGGTTTTCTTAGTCCCATTCTATGTCATGCGTAATTTTGTCTAATCTCATCATAGTCAGGGTATTAATCGACTCCAGAGCTCGCACTACAGTCAATCTGTCGTCGGTGGCTTCTCGTCTGCAGCAGTCCTAATGCTCACTTGAGCACTTGTCGAGAGTGGAAAAAGTGTGAAGCGGGAGATGTATGGATTTTAAATGCTTTTTGCGGCTGCATCGCTTTTGACAGATGAGCATCTGTCAGGGTAGTTTGGAATTTAGCTTTAGCTAGTTTTTATACAAAGTTTGTACCTACAAGCAGTTATAATATAGCGTAGAATTTTATTATTAAACGTAGGTAGCGATTTCTGTTGTAGGTCACAGCCATCCTGTCACATTTTTCATTTTTCGTCACATTGTGGCGTAAGATCGCATAAGTATGAATTTGATGGTATCAATAACACGTTTTTATTATTAATTTTAGAAGTTACCTATATTATTAGAAAATATGATAAGGGTTAAAGAGTAAAGCTGGAATTTGACCAAAGATTTAGAATCAATATGATTCTCTAAAACGTGTTTTTTTAATACCGCACGAAATAATCATGCAATAAAATTAGATGCAACCAAAATCATTGCGTTACATCATAACATAACATAACACCGCAACGTCTCACAAAGAATTCTTGTTCTCGACTCTGCGTTAATAATTTTTACAACCGTTTTGTGTGCAACTGTACACCATGTGCGCACAGATTGCAATCTCAGTCTTATGGCTTATGAACCAATGAATTGAAGCCAAGAAACTTGTGTAGGAACTGATAGCAATTCTATTTTTAGATTACTAAAGAGATTAGATATTAACCAAAGTGCTATATTTAAATATTTGAAAAATTGGAACCGCGGCCCTGGCGGTCACGGCATAAAGCCACTTCGGCGATTTTGAGGAGCGTCTTGTGTCGCGCGACTTGTTGTTAGTTCTAGGCCTGGAGTAAAGCAAAGGATATTTTAATGCGGGTGAAGTCGTGGGGCGCAGCTAGTCTACTATATAACTACTTTATTGAGAGAGAAAGGAAGAAAGAGCGCTCTATCTCTCTAATGAAACTATTATTTCCACTCAATAGTGACCATCTTTTTTTTTCTTAGCATACCCGAACATCTTCATTGATGTAAATTATTTGGATAACGGGCTATACCAAACTTGTTGATGCCAAATCAATACCAGCGGCTCATATATTTTCTTTATCTTGTTCTGCACGCAACCGAGCCTTGTAAGAACGATCGCAATCTCAAGTCAACTTTCGGAAATTTATCTCAAGACTTCTGATCGCTTTCGCCAGCCTCCTGATAAGCAAATATGTTAACAAATTGCCTCATTTTTTCGCTTCTGCAATTATCGTTATTTCTCATTTCATAAAAGAAGTGATAAAATGTCTTCGCAGCTTTAAAACCAGCCTGCTAAATGTATTAACTGTTAATAAAGACTTTATCATCATTATCCGAACACATTAGTCCACTACTGGACATAGGACTCCCCTAATAAACGACATAGAGCCTTGTCTTCAGCTAGTACTTTGTTGAAGAAATATACAAGAGTTTTGTTCAATGGTAGATGATTGAAAGACATTAATTCATAATTAAAATAAAATTTCATTAAAAATGGCGTTTCTATATATAACGAAACCACTGTTATGAACAAGCCTAACCATGTCTTTTGTTCAACAATAATCACTTGTGTTTGGATGTTACTAATTCATTCAATTTAGGAATTCACATTAATTATTCATTTTCTTCAACCTCGATTGAAGTCACGGAATCGTTCTAGTCTCTAGATAATTAAAAGACCGCATTTTCTACCCTTACTAATTAAGCTTTACAATTCGTCTGTGGGGTCTTACCACAGTTCTGATTGCTTCAGAGGTAGGTTTGTAGGTACCATTGTTATTCTCAGGGCATCTTATATTCTACATTTATCTTGAATGCTTGGACTTGCATTCGAACTAATTTTAAAGGATTTTTGTTATTTATATTCATAAATTTATTTGTAATACACATCCATTCTTAAGCTGATGTGTGTATTATGTAGTCTTTGTCAATGCACTTTTCTTTCATCATAATATTATGTAAGAATCTTTATTAACAACGACTGTTTGCAACCGTCTGCAGTTAGCTCAATGGTTTCAATTGTAAATACTAGTTGTAATTTTTTTATTATTTTATGTAAGTAAAATAATTCTTTAAAAATGATAGGAAAATAATTTTTACATTTTCGTTTATTATCTTAAACTATATAGGGTCTTTATTTTGAGAAATACGAATGCCGTGTGGAATAAATACTAAGGTACATTCGTGTCATCCAGAATCTGCACCACGATTTCATCTCAATGAGTATTTAACTCGTGAGCGTGTTTTGCTTCTAGCTCCGTCTACTTAACTTTTTATCGTCAAAGATTCAATAGGAGGGAAATGCGGAAAAGCCGTTACCAGTTCCGACCGATTTCTCTCTAACAATAGGGCACAGCAAAAACGAGATCTATTAGAAGAGTCACGTAGAATATTAGAAGCCCTTTTGTAGTCTCTTTGTCGTCTTTTTCTCATCTGGGTAATGGTAACTTGAGATTTTGAAATGCGTTTTGATCCACCGAATCATATTACGCCAGAGTTTCTTAAATACATGTTGAAGGAAGCAGTTAAATCTTTTTACCTTGAAAGTAATGCATTACTTTTTATTGCAGTTTGTTTTTAAGTCTAAGTCTAGATGATAGATTTAATTTTTTCCTCCAACCTGCAACTAACCTAACCTTACCCTTAGGTATGTCTTGTCTAAAACTGCACAGACCTTGACCTGGACTACATTCCAAATTAAGTTTACTGCAAACATAATAAAACTCAATATTGTCTATAAGCTCTCGGGAGTGGTCGTTTCGACATAGGAATCCGAGTGAGCGATCGGAAAACAAACAAAGTGGGCAGTTAACGAAGTAAACTGGGATTAATTTTCTCGTGTTTGAGTTGAAACTGCGTTGTAAAGACGCCAATCTATTGCAGCCACGCCTACACAGCCTACATGAGGATCAACGTGAGACTGTGAATGAAGTTGCGAAAGATTGTGAAAAAAGTAGCGACTCATATTTAACTAAACCTATATACAGCAACCTGGGAGAAACTTGAACAAAATAAAGATTTGTCGCTTATTCAATTAATTAATACATAATTTTGTTGTCATTTCGTCAACTAGGATAGTAGTCCTAATACCTGTTTTCAATTGACGGAAGCCTCAAACAAAAATATTCAAAGGGCAAACAATATTAAAATTAAACAGAATTTTCTTTGTAAATGAATCTAGAACATTCGTTTTATTTCACCCATTTTATCCTTGTGCCGCCGTTGACTCGCAGCCTAGATTTATGAGCGATGGGCTCGCCCCAGGCCAGAAGTCAACAGCCAAGCGATATAATTTCAAACTTGCAATATTATTACAGCGGGTAGAGTCTGGTAGACAAGTGAGGACCGACTTGCTCGAAATTATCACTTAGTAATGCTTAACCTGTAAAAGTTTGAAGACTAGATTGTTGTAGCTATTTGTAGATTGTTTGATCTTGTCTTGTTATTGTTTTTAATTCTGAGGGTACCATTGTAGTATCATAAACCGATGCACATTATTAAAATATATAATGACATACACAAAGGCACTTGAAACGCACCCGTTCCTTGCATCATTCTGTATAAGGTTATCAGTGGCCAATTTGGGTAAAAGCTGAATGAAAGCAAAGAAGAAAAGACAAACGCTTACTTACTGTCCGTCTTTCCGTTACGACAATTCCAAAGGTTCGTTATTAAAATAGGTACTAGGTAACTTATTTTATATGAGCTCCTATTTTCTCAAATATCATATAATTTCTGATCAAAAATAAGCTTTCAATTTCCTCATCAATATGCATATAAACACATGACCCATAAATTTAATTCCTTATCATAAAGTCGCGACCTACACTTCAAAGTGCCGATTTTATCTGCCTGTCGGTGGAATACCTACTTGTTTACTTTGTGAATCGGTTAATGAACAGAACGGCATGAATATTGATCCTCCACTAGTTAGGTTACTTCAATACATAGTATAAAACAAAGTTGCTATCTCTGTTCCTATATCCCTATGTCCCTTTATATGCTTTAATCTTTAAAATAACGCAACGGATTTTGACGCGGTTTGATGCGGTTTTTAATAGATAGAGTGATTCAAGAGGAAGGTACGTATAATAAAACCGTACGAAGCCGGGGCAGGTCGCTAGTGCTCAAAGATATTAGCTGGTACTTTACTGGTGGTCGATTCAGATGTATCAGTGTCACTATTGTCGCCACTAATTGCTTTCATTTTTAGATTTTTATTACAAGATCGAAGAGAGAGAAATATCTTAGGACACTAGAATGTAGTGTATTGCAGACATCCTCAATAGCAAACCCAAGTCGATAGATATTAAAAAGTTATTTCACTATCATCGATAAAACCGGTTTGTAGCCTTTGCATTATCCATTCTGTAGCGAACAAATAGAGACTGAATCCCGTCTAAATAAGAGGTTTTCTGCTCCAAAGAAGGAAATAAAACTCTTTTATTGTGCCTTATAAAATCTCTTGGGCACCGATACTGAGGTTTTGAATTATGAACGGGTTAAGGTTCTGTTTGCTTAGGATTGCGACATAAATAATTTATAGTTATTTATTAAGAAAACGTGAACAAAACTACAAAAGAAAATTAAGAAACCATGTACATTAATTATTTTCACACCTCAAACGTATATTTTACTTTTTAAATAAAAGACACAGAAATTAGATAATCTATCTATTTTATTCATATAAAAAATAAAAATGAAATGAAATATTATAGATGGATCATTTATTAAGAGCCAACTTCGTTAGTTATACAATATAACTAGAGTGTCTAAAAGCTTATCTAAGCTATATAATATTATAAATCTTTCTTAACTAATATACATACTTCGAGTAACATTACTTACTATTATACAATTCTGAATTTGAGCCTACCTAAAATGATACTTGCTATGCTAAAAATTCAAAACGCAACTAAAACTCAGAAAATGAGCGGATTAACCATCAAACTATTAAAGCACCTTTAAAATAAATGATAAAAGCTTTTAACAAAAGGTCTGACCAAATAGATTTCATAAACCCTTTTTCGAGTTATCAAAAACGTGTCTCTAATCCATATGTCGCGGCTCTTGACCGTTCCCCTTAAAGAACGTAAACCTAGCTACCGGAGCTCACGAAGTAATCTGTCTTGTGGCTGTGCAATTTGCATGTAACATTACTGTGTCAGTTTCCGTTAATTTTTGATGTTCCCGCCTATTTACCGCCACGTTTACGTCTCTGAGGGATAGAGTTTGTATTTGAGTTAGTAGATTCTACATATCTTTCCAGTTACTTACGTTGTCTTTGTCGCAATACTTGTGCTTTAGATTTCAGTCTTATTTAATTGTCGACCAACTTCGGTGTTCCTTGTATCGTCAATGGCAAAAATAACTGTTAATGGACAACTCCCAAATATGCTCCAAAGCTTATCTTTTGTTAGACCTGAATTTTTGGCCCTCCTTAACTATTTTTGGCTCTGACATTTATGTCTAGCGATTTTCATTGACAGACTTTAAGTATAAACTTGAATTTTATGTTTTTCCTGCGTACCTATCTCATATTGGTCTTAAGCTTAATATTTTACTATTGTAGAAACGCAACTTTGTAACGGCTGCACTACTAAGTTATAGCAATATTTTCCAAAGCCTTTGCAATTCTATATCTCGATTATCGAAAGAAAATTCAAGTCTACCTAGGATTTATCCTCTTATTGCAATAGCCACTGTCTAACCCGACAAAATTACGGAGCGCCTGCAGCCAAAGAAATTTCACTCACAGTCGCACCATCAATAACGATTGTCACAGCCTTGTCCAGTTATTCATACTGGGAGAAACACGCTAGGTCCTTGTGACTAGAGAGAATCGCTAGATCACTGCACGGACAATGCTGATCTTTTTAGATATGATGTTTTGAAAATAAAAGTCATTACGAGGAAAAAAATTCTTATAATATTTTATTTTGTATTCCAGTCTTAATTTTATGCCCGCGCTTGAAACTAGGACATGGTCTCTTCATCAAACCTTAAGTTAGCATGTTTTGGCTTGTTGATTTCATTCGATGTCAGGATTACCTTTTGCTACATTCAGGCATCTCTTTCCTTTTGAGCCTCCTGTGTGTTGTACCTTTGAAATCCTATATTTTGTAAACAAAAGACAACAAGCGAAGCTAAACTCCCTGTGGGCGCCCCGCGGCAGGACGAAGGATCGTGGGCTACCGGTGCGGTCGGCGCACGAAGCCATTTGTCTATTGCTCGAGGCCTCTTGCAATTTGCAAGACAACCACGCCCAACGGCTTCCATACAATTGTTCCCTCAATGCATTGCTCGCTTCTTCAGATTGAATGATAGTGTTTTGTTTATAACTTTATTGTTGGTGGAATAAACTGTTAGTGAAAACAGAAGACGATCGCGTCGTTTTTTGTTTCTTTGAGAATAAGTGAACATACTCGGCATTAAATACTATTTAAACTCACCGGTTTCAGTGACTTTGTCAACACAAAGTCGTTAAAAGAATCAATACAGTGAAGCTTAAAAGGTTTAAGAATATTTTGTGATACTTCACTTAGATTCTGTGTGTCTATCACGTATCTAACAAACGAAATGAAAATGTCATAGTCAATTTCTCTCTGGCGTGATATTGGCCACCACTCATCCATACTAATTTATTTCCCATATTTCTTCTCATAACTATTTAGTATTACCAATATCAAGTGACTAATGTTCACATTGACAAATGACGATGGGGAATGTTAACATAAAGCTAAAGTTACCAGGCCAAGCCTGCTGTCAGGTAAACTTACAATACAATAATGCTGGGTGTCTATTGATAAGTAATGGTCTGGTTACCGGTAGTCGGTAAGTGCTGGGCTTGACGTTTATGCTAATCTAGCTATTGCAAAACGAACTCAGGAAGGGAAGTCATGGGCTAATGCTTAGCTTCAAATTATGGGCGCAATCGTTATCTGACTGATAAGGCGGTATTTCTACTTAAAGTCTACAAGGAGGCTTTTAAATCAGTGGATTTTGTAAGTTTTATAATAAGAGGCGAGATTCTGACTCATCTGGTAAGACAAAGCAAAAATAATAAGCAAGGAACAATAATTTGTTTTAAAGAAAGACATGTTCATCAAAACACACAATTCTATTTTAAATATTCTCATTTTCCGGTAACCTCGCTTGTAACTGGAAAATGTACACGTGCTAAAACCGTTAAAACAGTGTATGTGTAAGCCTGAAATACCGGGAACATCAATTGAGATTTTCTGATATTGTGTAACTGTGAATAGTGAAATAAAGATACAGCTATCATACACTGGTACTTTATGTATTTCTCCTTGAAATCAAACCTCCAAAAACAAATCAAAACAATCTGGTCCAACTTCCACGTATCAGCTAACAGATATAAAATCCTAAAAACAACTATTCTCAAAGAAAAATAACACTGTCCCAAACAAAAAATTGGGACATAACGGGATAGTACGTGACGGGCCCTCCAGGGCACGACTGCCTCAGAAAATTTGCCCTTTTGCTCGAAATAGGCCATTCTGTCATGATACGGCTCGGTAAGCTTGTGGAAAATATTTGAACATTCTGCTTTTATTTTGTCTTGAAGGCTTTGTTTACATTGAGAAAGGAGTTGGTGTGAAATCACCAACTCTGTAAAATCATGTCGATGTATCGCCGTCACATGTTGAACAACGAAAAGCATTGGTAGGTGTACAGAGAACAAATTAAGGTGATCTGAAAGTCAATAACAGATTTTGGACAGGCAGCCTAAAAGGCTTGTCAAGACTGTCACATATTATAGGACCAATCAAAGAGCTCTGCAGGTAATTTCAGATGTATTCGTGAGAGTATCACTACACTTTTATTTAAGATGCTCATTTATTGGATGAAACTTAGGAAAATGAACTATTGTTCCAAATATTTGATTTGAAAAGCTCTACCTGACTTCAGCTTGTTGAGTCAATTTCATGTGAGTTAATTTGAAATTTCTTCTGAGTAACTAAAGAATTCCAAATCTTTGCTGTAAGATATAGTAAGGTGCCTATAACTGTTTTTAATAATATCATTTCCATTGAACATGTTCCTTATCAAAGCGGAGCGTTTCTTTCGTGCTAAAAGAACAGTTCAATGATTTTATTATTGACGGAGGAAACGTAAGAATTCCTCGAGTTTCATAGGAAGCTTTGCACACTTTTTGTTCGCATTCAGTTGAAATAGCACTCTAGGTTTTCTTCTCAAACTGCAATAAATCTTACAAATGGTTTTTAAGGTTGACTAAGGTGATAAATCTTTTGGTCCGAAAAATTCAGCAGTTATCATTATTTTGTACCTATTTAATACCAGCTTCTGCCCGCCGACGCTTCGCACTAGTTTTTTCAGGTTTAAAGTAGAAAGTAAGTATGTCTTTCGATACTGTCTAGATCCATGTCAATTTTCATTAAGATCTGTTTAGTCGTATATTAGTGACAAGGATTCAAAGACTTTGTTCGTACTGGAAAATTGTGAGGATTGAGTAACGTAGGTATCTGAAAGGTTAAAAATAAAACTGACTGTAGGTTTTTTGTTTATTGGTAAATCCCACAAGATAAAAAGGCTATATTTGTCTGTTAAATACCCATTATAACATAGATTACATATGTGGTCAACAGCCGTGATAGATGTTGCTAGATTACTAAGTGTGACTGTTCACTTCTTACATTCATCTCATAACTGGACACCCATAATAGTTCATCATGTCACAAAATACGTTCCGCCAAAGATCCGCATCTCACTAAACCATTTCATCTGCGGCATTATTGTGTGAAAAATTATCCCATCAAATAAAACATTACTCATAATATAGCGCGAGCCTGAAACACGATGATTTATTAAAGACCAGCCTGTCTGAGCAACTCACCAGGGAGACGGAACTTTATTTGATACAGGACTGACGTGACTGGACATGTAAAGCTTTGAAAGATGCAAGGAAAGTTCTAGATGCTAGCTTCCATTTAACGTGGGTCAAGCCACGTCTGTGTGAAGGATATGAAAATTACGAAAGAGATAATGAACTAGTATGGCTCCTGACTACTCAATAAATATTATAAAGGAGTAGGTAACTGACTAACTGGGCTTAGACATTTTAAATATTTGGTATTCCTTTTACAAGTAGCTAGTGTAGGGTGTATTAAGAAAATAATTTTTAAATTCGCATCCTTCTGTGTCCAAAAAGGGGTAAAATGTGAAACAAAAATGCTCTACATTTCAGGAAACGTCAAAATCGTATGTAGACCTTCAACATTTAACATCTAGGTATTGCTTTGTATTTATGTCGATTTGATAAATAAATAAAAAATAGAACTCGTTAAGTAGGTGATGTACGTAAATTTTTCCAAAATACATTTTTTTAGCCGAACTCAACTCACCACACGTCGTACGCTATTACTTTAAAATTTACATTTTATTTTTATCCATTGAAGAATCCAGAAATTTCAAATTGAACCAAATGGTGACTAATATTTGAGGTGATCATTTAATGCTAATTTATATTAGTTTTTAAATATCCCATCCGATGCAGTGAAACAAATTGAACAGGTAAACAAAATATCGTGTAATGGTATTCAATATGCAGATGAAGATTGTAAATGTTGAGACGTCGCCGAAGAAATTAAACGCAATGAAGTGTGAAACGATATTGCTGGGAGATATAAAAGGTTTTACGACTAACGACACGATTTAGAGCATTTATTGGGAGAATTCACTGATTGACGATGATAGAGCTGCCTAGATTTGTAATAATAGAATATCTAACAAAACCAAAATAATATCAAAGAATTAAAAATGAAACCAAGAAAAAGACTTAATCATAGTTAAAACTATATTTAATTTGGATCAGTTGAGCTACCACTAGTTTGTTTACAACCGTCATTAGCTAGCACAGCTTTTTAATTCTAATTACCTACTAGTTATAATTTGTACATTTATTATTTAGCTATATATATATTTGTTAATACGAGTAAATATATCATATCAGGAATTTAAGGCTAAAAATAATCAACGAGTTAAACCTTATAGAGTCGAAAAGCTAAATAAATCGTGCCATGCATTACAAAGGGTCGTGCGCATAGCTTTTAAAAAATGAATTTTAATGACTATTCTATTACTTAGAGACAAGAAATATAAAAGTACCGGATACAGACTAGACTAGCGAGTCGCGTTAATGAATTATAAACATCCTTCATTGTTAAGGACTTTTGCACTTTTTTCTGACTCATTAGTAATTATACAAAATCTTATTTGCTTTTTTAAAACCCTACGACACCTAGCGTAACTATCTACGGTTCTATTTACAGTTTGGGCTGTCCAGCTTTGGAACGCATTACCAGTCACTGTAAGATGTGCTAAGTCACTGCCAATTTTCAGACGTATGGTTAAGGAACACTATTTGTCCTGCTGTCACTGAATACACCTTTCATGCTTTATTTTAGTAGATAAAAGTATATATTTATAGTAGGTATGTTGTAGTTGTCTTGCATTGCAACATTACTTGTTACAAAAACGATATTGCTAGTAGAAAGCTAATCATAATCCTGATTGATTATAGTACCCTGTAAGAAGATGCAATTTACCTATGTATGGTTTGCTCATTCACTTGTCTTTATCTTAGCTTTCAATTTCTTGCATCATATTGATTTGAAGCAAGAAGATAATCGAAACTAGAGATTGTTGCACGTAATAGTGACTGATATTTTTACGTACAAACCAATGCTGCAATGCTTAGTATTAGATTTTTGCTTCGGGACAAATGTTAGTTGCAGATATTTGTTCGGAGCTTTCACTACGTGGAAAGATAGATTTTTATATGTTACGTGGAAAAAACCAAGAACTAATATTTATATCATGTTTTCTAGTAGGTATCCAAAACTCAATCTTTGCTTAGCTAAGGGCTAGCTTGATGATCTTGTGGGAGTTGGTAACATCATTTATTATTTTATCAGCAGTTTTTCTTTCAGGAAGATTTATAAAACAGTTTAAAAACTTTAAAAAATACCGGAAGGAGGTACTTTCTCTTACGCCCTTACATGTTTTTAACCTCAAACGGATTTAAATTCGTCAAAAGAAAACCAGATCATAAAGGCACACACAACTCTATAAAGGACGACAAAACTATCCCTAGCAATTTGTATTCTCATTCTCTCTCATGAAGGTGTTCCCTTACGAATCTCAAAACTGATAATTCTCACACGCACAGTTTCTAAGTTGCATGAACTCAATCCAATGTTGTCAAGATTTCAATCGGGCCCTGAACCCTGGGTCAGGCGCAAGCTCAACGTCTATATTGGAAAGCATGGAGATGTTTTGACTTGCTTTCAAGGGTTATCTGTTGTTGACTGAAATGCGCTAGAGAATTGCGCCTATAATTTAATAACGGGAATGAAAAGATAATTGCTTTTGATTCTGTAGCTCATTTTCAAAGGTAAGAGTTAATTCTTGTCGGTTTTCTAGCACGCAATAATCACGCGAATATTGTAACTGCGATTTAAGTTTGGATGGGTGGATGGATGTAGGTATGTTATTTACTCCTCCAGCTAAAACTCGATTTTTCGGTCGCTCCCTTCCTTTATCCTTTTAGGCATATTGGACAAACGCCTGAGTCCTAGGTCAGCAGGTCAATTTGAGTGTATGACTCATATTTTACTAGCCGGTTATTGGCAATATGTTAATTACTTATAAAAAATTAAAGGACACAATGAACCAATGAAACGGGTGAAAATAGTAGGTATAATATTAATACATCAGAGGGCCTAGACAACTTACGATTCTCAGAAGAATAGTCCAAAAACGTAAGAATTTGACTTTGTCATAGGTAAATATGTCACGTGATCTGCTGTTAACGAATTGTGTCATTATACCATATACGTATATTGCGATAGCATCAAGCGAATCGATAGCATTAAACGGTTTACTTCCATACAAATGCCTAGCCAAGTCGCACTTCTGACAAGCGATTTCGCTAAGTCGCTTGTCTACTAATCGAACTTTGCTATCGTTTGAGTGATGATGATTGTAGAAATACAATCGCTTAGTAGAAAATGCTGGTTGGCTAGACCTTCTGAATTTACCAGCTGTTTTCTTTATTTTATTTTGTAAACTTAGTTAAGTATCGTTATTTTGCAAAATCATTCGATTTTCTTCTCTCAATCGAAATATTATTTAGTTTGTCAATGTAGTATCAAGTTCCAAGAACCTACAGACAAGGGGTTATTTATTTTTGGAATAGTAGACACGAACCCAGTGTTTTTTCACTTTTATTGCATATTCCGTTGTTCAAAGGGTCGACTTATTTACTAGCCTCCGGCGAAGGGGACCATTTTTTGTTTTCTGCTGTTTCTTATTGATGTAAGATCACCTGTTTTACAATGTAATGTTGGACGAGTTTCTTGTTTACACTCGAGCCTAGCTTGAGGGATAGGCTTCGATCTTTTAGAATATTATATGAGGATATGAAGGAATATTATTATATAATATTGGGCTCATTGCTGCGATTTAAATTTTATCGTATCTTGAAGAAATATATAATACAATACAAAAATGCTTTATTTTACACCAGAAAAGAACATAATAAAATGTGATCTTTTCTTTTTCTAGACATAAGTACATACCTACTTACCTTACTTTCTTGTCCTGTTTTTCTATAATAACTTTCATATTCTCCATTCTAAACATTTTTTAACTTGTTATTATCAAGTAAAACTATTAAGAATATTCTCACACATTTAACAAGCAGCTTCACACCCTTATAATGCATTATTATGAAAATTAATTAAGTCAACTAAACTTTTAATTAAAACTCTATAATTCTTAATTACACTGACTTCTTGTTATTTCTACGTAATTAAGCGCGTTCTCATGCATTTGAGTATTATATTTATAGTTTTGGAAGACTATTTAAGCTCAAATTAGGTATATCAATCTTAGAGATAGAGTTATTTCGTTTCACTTAGAAACTTGTGTTATAATACAAATGTTTCAAAATGTTTTTGAAAATTATTTGTTTTATTTGATTTTTTTTTGATTATTTGCTATTATATCGTGAACTATTCTAGAATAGTTCTATTCAGAATTGTAAAACTAAATATTGACTATCTTAAACTGCATGAGAAACAGATTTAACTTGGTTCAGGGATGCGTTTTTTTTAACATAGATATTAAATAATACCTCTATACTAAATAGTTTCAAAATATTTTTGAAAATTATTTGTTTTATTTGAATTTTTAAATGATTATTTGCTATTATATCGTGAATTTTTCTAGAATAGTTCTATTCAGAATTGTAAAACTAAATATAGACTCTCTCAAACTGCATGAGAAACAGATTTAACTTGGTTCAGGGATGCGTTTTTTTTAACATAGATGTTAAATAATATACTCAATATTTTCAATCCAATCAGTAATTTAGTACCTACCTAGTTGTTTTGTATATTTATTTAATTGGCAAAATACAATCAATAATAACATAAACAGAAAGACATTATTATTATTATAGTGACATAATATTTAAATATTGTGTACATAGCATGATAAAAAAAACTAAAACTTAATTGTCCAATTAAATACCTATTTTCCTTACTAGGTCCCTTTACCGATCCATAAAGTTATACAAAACTACAAAATATAGATCAATCTTATGACGTTTGGACCAACTTGCTGTGCTGGTTCAATATTTAGAATTCTCACAGTTGGTATTCCCATTTCCGATGAAATGATAAACAGAGGTAATATTTTCAAAAATTAGAAACTGACAGAACTCATACAACTTAAATATCTGTCGAAACGAATCCATACGTAAACAATAAAAGATAATCTTAAAAACCAATTAACAAATCCACCCCACAGCGACCAGACAGTGATAAAAAGCCAAAAATATTATCTAAATGAAGATACAATAAACTTAAGAAAGCTAAAAAATAAACGCACAAAAACTGTACCCTATGTTTCTCATAGACGAGGCATACAAACGTTACTATATTCTGGAGTTTAAGGTACAATCAATCAATGTCCCTAAAAATAAAAAGGTGGGTCCTAACACGACCCACGTAAACTTCGAGATTGAAAAAAACTTTGACTTGTATATTTCTTGTTCGACCCAAATGGAGAATTGTTTTCGACGTTCTAATAGGGACACGGTTATATTTAGTTTAAGACCAGTTTCATTTAAATATTTAAAGGCATGTGTTTAAAAAATATATAATGAGACATATCTAGCGATAGATATTGTAATTATCCAAATAGATTTACTAAAAACTATCTAGCAAGGTTTTTTCCATACATGTATTACTTTTGTCTAAGGGATTTTTTGCCTAATTACATTTGAAATTCAAATAAGTCTATATTCAAGGTTGTTAAAATAATAGCAAGTCTATCAATCATCAAGATAATGGGAATTCAACCATACATTAAGCGCTAAGAACAACCTATGGTATGTAGGTATGTACAAACCTACATACCATAGGTTGTTCTAGTAAGTACTCGTGATTGTAAATCAAGGTTTTTACAATCTTTGATACCTTTATTATCGAAGCTTAATACCATTTATTCCATCTTTAATATATTTAAACTTATCATCAACTTATGAAGCCACCTATCATTATTTTGAGCACTAACGTAAAGTAAGTCAAGTGATGAAAAAAATCATTTATTTAGATACCACGTATTTTTGACAGGTCAAAGAGTTCTGTAAGGTTTAAAGTAAATAATTGACTTTAAGTTTGAGGTACAGCTGCCATTATGAGTTATGTGGACATAGCACGATGTGAAAATTATCAATAACAGTATGTAGGTAGGTACTTTTATTCTGTACAAAAGGCCATAACATAAGCAAATCATTTTGATATTGAAATAAGAAAGCAACGTCTACCAACCAGATAGATTGAAGATGTATAATTTCCCTAAAACCCTCTCGTATAAGAAACACAACGATAAAGTATAGGACTCCCCATATTATGCATCAGTTTCCCCTTGCGAGTGTTCCGCTTACGCATTTCTGAAAGAATTGTGATTATAATAGAAAGTTACACTAAATGGTAACCGTCTTTTAAGTTTACTTGAATCATCCTTAATACTTATTGCAGCAATGATATGTCATTCGAGAACGGAGTTTAAATAGAGCATGGATTTATTTATTTTCGAATAACAAATACAGAGTGATTAATACCTATGCAATTATAACAAACTCTTAAAAGGCTAAGTCGTCATCAGAAGGCAGAGAACCTAGGATGCTGGCAGCATTGCCACGGATTATAATAGAGCATAAGATATATAATAACGTCTTTCCTATTCTTTTATTTAATGTATTTTTGTACAGAAAATAATAGGAAAAAAGTTTTCATTATAAGGTAGTCCTCATTCTACATTATCACTAAAGGACCAGTTCCACAAAAACCTAGAATATTTGCAACAAAGGCAGCAGCAGCAAGAATCCGAGCTATCTCTCCAAAGGCCATCTATATGAGTTTTTATTAAACGTATAAATTAGGAGTGTGGAACTCGTATCCCCATATTTGGGAATGGGAACAGAGACCGTATTTTCGTGTATTATACTTTCAAATTGCAAAATTCCCGAGTCGTTCTGAAGCTTCGTTATACTGACGAGTTCTTGCGACGTCCTGTTTCGGTTTGAAGTTAAGGGGAGTGGGTTGTGAACTTGCTGAATCTGTTGAGCCGTGCCTTCATTCGGTTTGTATTGAGGTAACTTGGCCAAAAGCTGCTCAAATGTATCTGCCTCGAAGCTCGAAACAACTCAGGCAATCGCGATTCGTATCTACTTACTTCTCAAATTTAGTTCGAAGTCGTGCGTAGTCAAACCGTACCTTTAAATGCTTTGGTATTAAAACAGTCGATTGTGTAGGTTTTAGTTAGTCTTGACGGTTTATTTAAACTTTTGTTTGCCAATTTTGGCTAAGAACTCACTGACTCCCGTAATGAAAAAAGTTAGGATGATTTTGTAGTTTCTTTTATGATAAGCTTTTTTTTTATATCTTGGTACTTGGTTGAGAAAAAGGGACTGTTCTTAATGAACTCCTTCTTTAAGAAACAGCCTCAAAGGAAGTGGACGTGGCAAAGCCCCGACACTGTGACTAAAAATGAGATCGACTTCATCATGACGGATAGCAAGCACATATTCAGAGATGTCTCAGTGATCAACAGGTTCAATACCGGATCTGATCACCGAATGCTGCGAGGCACTCTGAATATCAACTTGAAGCTTGAAAGACACCGTCTGATGAAGTCCACGCTCCGACCAAATCCAATCCAAATCATGGCGGGCACCGAGAAGTTCGAGCAGCTACTCGGAAACAGATTTGTTGCCTTGGAACCCACTGATGACGCTGACGAGAGCCTACACAATCTGGTCGAAACGTTGAGGGATGAGGGCATCAAGTTCTGCAAAAAACAGCGAACTGGCAAGAAGTCCAAACTCTCGGATGAGACTCTGGATCTAATGACAAGAAGACGGGAAACCACCCAAGTGTCTTCGGCAGAGAGGTCAGACCTGAACAAGCGAATTGCGAAGATGGTACGGCGCGACCTTCGGAGCTCCAACACACGCCTCATTGAAGAGGCGATAGAGCGAAACCGAGGGTCCAAAGTATTCACTCAGCAGCTTGGCAGGAGCCACCTGACGAAGCTTAAAACGCACGATGGGAGGACCGTACTGTCGAAACCGGAGATTTCAGCCGAGATAGAGGATTTTTATGGCCGTCTGTACACTGCACATGCCCCTCGTTCCCGACGAGACGACCTTGATTCTAGAGCCACCCTGACACGCCACTACACCGACGAACTGCCAGACATCAGTCAAGACGAAATCGTGTTAGCTTTGAGGCAGCTTAAAAATGGAAAAGCCCCCGGTGAGGACGGTATAACTTCAGAGCTTCTGAAGGCAGGAGGAGCCTCCGTTATACAGGAGCTACAACACCTCTTCAATACCGTCCTCCACAGTGGGAGAACTCCTAAGATGTGGAGCAGGAGTTTAGTGGTGCTCTTTTTTAAGAAGGGTGATAAAACTCTCCTTAAAAATTACAGACCCATCACACTCCTGAGCCACATCTATAAGCTGTTCTCACGAGTGATCACGAATCGTCTCGCCAGGAGACTTGACGAGTTCCAGCCACCACCGGTACAGGCCGGGTTCCGCGGAGGATATGGCACCATAGACCACATACACACAGTGAGGCAGATTATACTGTTACACGACGATAACTGACGACGAATGTGCTCGTACTATTTTTTGACGCTAAAAATCGAAAATGACTCAGAAAGTTCTAGAAAGTGCAGTCCGCGATCTTCACAAGCTAATCCACGATCTGGGTGATAAAGTTGTACGGTTGGAGATCCAGGTGAGCAATCAGAACACTTTAATTGCGAACCAAACCTCTGTAATTAATTCACTCAAGAAGCAAGTTGAGGGTAGTCAGGCGCAGGAGCAGGCACCGGCCCAGGCCCCAACTCCGAGACCTCCAACGGCTGCGCGTGCGCAGTCCGCGCCGCAGCAGGCCCAGACAACCTCGCAACGTCCCGTACGGCAAGCACGAATAATCGCGGCCGCGAACATCTCAACATCTAAAAAAAGGACCAACATAGACAAGGTGCGAGAATGTATGCCTGTCAATTCTCCAAAGAATAATGAGACAAAACAGGGCCAACTGAACGAAGACGCTTCCACTAGCTCTACTAATAGGGCGACGCCTCCGATGAGAGCATCGACTTCAATTGGTGAAACTGGATGGAAAGAAGTTAGCTACAAGCGACGTCCAGCCAAGCCACGTCAGGTATTGACCGGCTCAGGACTACGAAATAACGAACTGCAAATAGCAGAACGACTGCAATTTATTCAAGCGTGGTCTTTTAGACCTGAGACGACTGTTGAAAATGTAAGGAATCATATTAACAAAATTGCTACTTATGCAGGCGGCGGCGGGCGCGCGCGAGCTCAGTGCAGCGGCGGACCTCCGCACTCACTAAGTACAGCAGCAAACGACGAACGTATGATGACTCTTCATTTCAGCAGCAGTGTGAAAAAATCGTTTTATGTCACCAAAATATTGCATCGCTCGACAAAAAATCACAAAGGCTCGAAGTGTTGTTGTGTGGTGAATTAAAATGTGATATTTTGGCACTAACCGAGCATTGGTTGCCCGAACCTAAACTAAAGTGTATCGAGTTGCAAAACTTTAAACTAGCGTCTTATAACTGTCGTAATCAAATAGTACACGGCGGTTCGTGCTTATTTGTTAGAGATAGTGTTAAGTGTGTAGAAAATACTGATCTGACCGCCTTATCTGTAGAAAGAAAATGCGAAGTGTCCGCGATTGATCTTGTAGATTATGATTTGACAATTGTATGCATTTACAGAACTAATTTAATCACAACAAACGAATTTATGTATTGTTTTGAGGTTTTGCTCAATAAGATCAGCGAAATAAACAGAGAATGTGTTATTGTGGGTGACTTTAACATAAATTGTTTGGGGAACCCGAATATTGATGTAATTAAGCTATCTGATTTGATCTCGGTACATGGCATGTGTAACTTGGTCGACTTTCCTACGCGGGTCACGGCGTCCACTTCGACCAGCTTAGATCATCTGTATAGCAACCTGGCGGACGGCACGGTCGCGGTGGCTCCCGTAGTCACCAACATAAGCGATCACCTGGCCATAAGGGGCGAAATTATACGAGTAAAGACGAACTCACGGCAGAACTACTCATACGTTAGAAAATTTAGTAACAATAATAAATCTAACTTTGTTGCATCAATAGATAGCGTTGACTGGCGTGAGCTAATATACAATAAAAATAAGAATACTTCTGACATGTTTAATTCAATTATTAATGTTATTAAAAATAAATATGATATATGCTTCCCTATTAGAAAGACGTGTAAAAAAAAATTAGACTCATCCTGGATTAGCTCAGATGCAAAAAATTATAAATTATTATTATTTGACATAATTCGACTTAGTAAACTAGAACCTAATAATGATTCGTTGCAATCATTAGTTTTTGACATGAACAATCGTTATGAATGTATTTTAAAATCCAATAAACGCGACTACTATGAGAATTTTTTGGGGTCGAGTAGTAATGCATCAAAAGCGATGTGGAATGTTATTAATAGGGAACGGGATAAGAATAACTCCCCCCGAGTAGACTTTACGGATGTAGTTCTGAGACCGGACGGATCTGAGTTCGCGGACAAAAAAGATCTGGTCAATACTGTGAACGCAAGGTTTCCGAGCGCGGCTGAGAATTGCGGCGCGCCTAGTGCTAGTGTCTGCGGTGTGCGCCGAGCTTTAAGCTCTGTGCGCGTTGGTTCGGACCGCTCACTAAGACTCCAAATATTTAGTGCTGACGAAGTCGTGCAAATAGTGATGACCCGGATTCCACCTAAAGTCTCGAAGGATGTCTATGGCATATCAATGAAACTTCTTAGGTACGCCATCATTCCTCTCGCGCCTATACTTGCATATGCATATAATACCTGCATACGAGAGGGCGCCTTTCCTTGTCCTATGAAGATAAGTAAAGTCTCCCCATTATTTAAAAGCAAGGGAAGGAAGAGCAACATAGACGGATATCGGCCAGTCTCAATCATACCGGCAATAGCGAAAGTGTTTGAGAACGGCCTTATCTCCCGTCTTGTCGCTTTCCTCTCAGCCACGGAAGCCCTTTCTGATCGCCAATACACATACCGCGAAGGGCGTTCAACCACGTCGCTCGCGCGGGAAGTGATCCGCCGCATACTGGCCGCTCGCGAGACGAAGCAGCAGGTCGCGGTCATCTGCTGCGACCTATCAAAGGCCTTTGATGTTGCCGACCACGAGATACTGGCAGTTAAGCTACGCCACTACGGAATCACTGGTAAGGCCCACGATTTATTTTGTGACCTAATGCGTGACCGATCCCAAGTAGTGCTGGGCAGCGGTGGGGAGGCAGTATCCGATCCACTTAAATCGAGGATGGGCGTTGCCCAAGGATCCTCGGTTTCAAATATATTGTTCTCCCTACTGCTGAACGACTTACCCGACTATGTAACCAGTGCTGAGGTATACATGTACGCCGACGACGTGGCAGCTATCGTCGCTGCGCCCACTGTTGATCTGCTGGAAGCGAAGCTCAATAGTACGGCGACACAACTGGCGGAATGGTTTGGATTAATGGGCTTGCCCTTAATTTGAGCAAAACCCATTTCATCCACTTTTACCTGTCAGGACGTGCCCCTAGACCACTAACAGTGTTAGTCAATGGAAACGTTATCGAACAGGTCGATAACACCACATTCCTGGGCTTTCGCATAGACAGAGGACTACAGTGGGCGAGCCATATCGACAAGCTGTGTGGAAGGCTGGCTGGTGCATGCTATGCACTCAGTCGTATGGCGCGAGTCGTGTCCGCCGATGTGGTGCGAGCTTGTTTCTTTGCAACAGTGCAGTCGTTGCTGCAGTACGGCGCCGAGCTATGGGCGCGCGCAGCCGACTGGGAACGCGCGTTCCGGATGCAGAAAAGAGCCGTACGAGCAATAGTGAAGATCCCTAGCGACCACTCGGCGAGACCACACTTCAAATCCCTCGGTATACTTACATTGCCATGTCTCGTCATTTACCAAGTTGCAATGTACGCTCGGCAGAACCATGGGACATACGCGACACTGGGCAGCGCGCACTCGTACGCCACGCGCAGCCGCGACAAGCTCGCCGCTGTGCAGCGCTCATTGACGAAGTCGTCCAAGCAGTTAACACATGTCATGGGCCCAGAAGTTTACAACCGGCTTCCCCATTCCGTTACAGAAGCCCACAGTCTACCTACTTTCAAAAACAAACTTAAACGCTGGCTTGTTGAGAAAACTTTCTATAGCTACGACGAGTTCGTAGAACATAAGTTTTAATTTAATTTAATATAATGTACTTAACATGCAATTACTTAATGACTCATTAATTCTATATTAATTATTTAATTAATTTATTTTTTAACAATAACTAGGTATACCTACTTTGAATGTTACAATTATAATACTTTGAATGTTATTGTTATATTTTACATAGTAAAATATGTTTACAATTTTTGACATGTAATAATTATTACCAAATAAAGACTATTATGACTATTATTATGACTATACAGAAGTCCGAAGAGTATAATCAGCCCCTGTGTCTCGCTTTTGTGGACTATGAGAAAGCCTTTGACTCCGTTGAAACCTGGGCTGTTCTGGAATCCTTACAGCGATGCCAAGTAGACTATCGTTACATCGAAGTGCTGAGGTGTCTCTATGAAGCTGCCACTATGAGTGTCCAAGTACAGGACCAGCAGTCTAAACCTATCCAATTGCGCAGAGGAGTGAGACAGGGGGATGTCATATCCCCGAAACTGTTCACGAGCGCATTGGAAGATATGTTTAAGACGCTGGACTGGAAAGGTAAGGGCATTAACATAAACGGCGATTACATCTCACACCTTCGATTCGCTGATGACATAGTCGTAATGGCGGAGTCGCTAGAGGAGCTGACCCACATGCTGGACGGCCTAGCTTCAGCCTCGCGATGTATCGGTCTTGGCATGAATTTGGATAAAACCAAAGTCATGATCAATGGCCATATTGTTCCGGGACCGATAGTCGTTGATGGTCACCTTCTTGAAATTGTTTCCGAGTATACTTACCTTGGGCAGATTGTACAGCTAGGTAAAAACAATTTTGAGAAGGAGGCCAAGAGGAGGATCCAGCTAGGCTGGGCAGCATTTGGGAAACTACGTCAAGTCTTCTCTTCATCCATACCGCAATGTTTGAAAACGAAAGTTTTCAATCAGTGCGTCCTACCCGTGATGACCTACGGAGCAGAGACGTGGACACTCACGGTAGGGCTGGTCCACCAGTTCAAAGTCGCCCAGCGAGCTATGGGAAGAGCTATGCTCGGAGTCTCTCTGAAGGATAGAATTCGTAACGAATACATCCGACAGAGAACCAAAGTTATCGACATAGCTCAAAGAATTAGCAAGCTGAAGTGGCAATGGGCCGGCCATATCTCGCGAAGAACCGACAACCGTTGGGGTAAACGTGTTCTTGAGTGGAGACCGCGACTCGGTAAACGTAGCGTAGGACGCCCTCCGGCCAGGTGGGATGACGATCTGCGAAAGACTGCTGGCAGATGCTGGATGCGTCAAGCTGAAGACAGGGCGCTATGGCGCTCATTGGGGGAGGCCTATGTCCAGCAGTGGACTAATATAGGTTGATGATGATGATGATGATGACTTGGTTGATAATTATAAACCTGGGTTGAAATCTGTAACTTACAATTACGATCTCAGAATGTTAATTTTTTGTTCCCACTAAAGCTGAACTCTAATCAAACATGACCTGCCTAGTTATAAGCTTACACCCGATACCGTTTATGGCATAATTACATCCTGACAACATCATCAGAGGCCTAAATGGGCCTAATCCTTATTTTCATAGAGCTCAAAATTGCCTGTCATCGTTGTTAAATTTGAACGACATTCGTTAGGGCCTAAATTGTTTACTTCTCACGTATCTATGATGTATCGGTACATCAGTCTGTGTTATATTACCGACCGTAGGGGATGATATGAAGAACCCTTGTAAAATATGTGCAATAAAATATGTGCTGGAATCAAAATAAATCACATTCCATAACGTTTACTTCCGTTTGTTGATAACATCTGACTTATTAAATTATTATCACATAATATATTGTATTGATATTATATTGTATTAATATTGATTCAGCATTAAATTTTTATCTATCAGAAAATCATGGTTATCTCTGTTACAAAGTTGCTGTTTTAAATATTTGTTGTAAATAAATGAAAACTATGGATTCGGTTACAATCCAATAATATAACGATTTTCTTCTTGTTGATTAAAGGATACCTATATGTATACATATACACTAAACCTCCTACAACATTTCTATCTGCTGTCTCACTTTCCGTCATTTCTTTGACATATAAAGATCTCTATTGAACTCTGTACAGTATTATTGGATTAGTCGTTTGTGTTTAATTCATCATCAGCATGATCAAACTATACCAGTCCACAGCTGGACATAGGCCTCTTCAAATCGACCAATGTTTGATACAATATCGGCCAACATGTAGCTGCACAATTAATGATCACTAATACTAATATCTCTTATAAATATTTTGGTATTTAATCCGTAACAACATACATAGATTGAGCCCGTGCTTCGTGGGTGGTCGCTATAATACAACGTCGATATGCATCTTTTGGCGTATTGTTTTAATCGTTGTTCTACTTCCGGTTTGTGATAGTTTCATGGTATTTAACGGTGCATATGTTTTGGGCGCGACAAGAGCTGATTCATAACCGATGCTATCGTTTTGATATATTTTTGGTGTATTGTTGTTAATTATACGCACTGGTTGTCATTAGATCGGTTATTTTACCATAACAGGCTCTGTTTAGCTTGGGGCTAGATGAAGCATTGTGGATTTATTATTATTATTTATCTGTATTTTAGTGATTACAAAGCTTACAATTTAACTTAAAAATGCTTTATTGCACAGAAAAAGTACACTACAAAGAGAAATTACAATCTTCTAGGATGATGTCATTATACTTATTTTATTGGCATTGCTGAAGCTGCAAAATAAAGGTTCAACTAGGGATTATCCAGATTAATCTACAAACTAACAGCATTATTAACAGGAAACCGTTATTAAATCATCAATCACCAAAATTTTATAAATATTCCATGCCATAAAGGCAGTGTGCCCGGAATCTAGCAGAAACGTTGTATTACAATGGTAGTTAAATTTAAGTTTATGCTGATTCTAAGTATATTAACATCATTTCACCTTTTTTGTTATGAGCAATTGAACCGAGCATTTCAAGCAATAATGCAAGCAAGCTCTATCCCTAGATGATTGTGCAAAAATATGTCAAAAACATTTTTTACCCTCACAATAGCGCATACTGCTTTGACATGATACCAACGCTTTATAAGCACCCCTTTGCTATAAAAGCCCATCGCAGCGCGTCACAAAAAGATATATTCATCAAAAAATGGCCTGTAAAAATGGCGTTGAACACACAAAAGATTTTCAACACTGTTGATTTAGGCTTCGCGATGCATGCCACTTAATTGGACGCATTTGCTTCGATGGTTTCAGCTGATACTGTCACTCCTGACGTTTCCTTTGATAAGACACGTTTAAAAGGGTGTGCTGACTGACACCATCCCGCGTGAATTCAATTAAAACGCATTGAAATATCCGATAAATTTCACCATAATTAGGCCACAGAAAATGAAATTTGTAGAAATTAAACATTTACCTACGTTTGGCTTTTACAATGATTATTATGGGTCAACTTTTTTGTATTTTTGTTATAGATAAAAATCAAAATTTAAAAACCGTTTTTGAAATGAAATAAAATAAAATGAAATTTTTGAAATACTTTATTTTTACTTACCTATAATAAGTATACCAGTAAAGTCAACCCACCAGTACCCATAAGCTCTGTTTAGCATGGGGCTAAATGATTCTGTATGGATTGTCCAGGATTATTTATTTATATTTTATGAACCATTACAAACCGACTCTTAGACCAGTTTTTGAGTGACTCTTCGACTTTAGATTTATTCATCTCCTGTTTTTTCTGAGCATTGTGTTGAAACAATGGGTGTACTGTCATATCCGGAATTTATCATTCTAACACCATCGACGGAAACGCGAGGTGATATGTGATTATAATGTGGAATCATTGGCAGTTTACTCCATAAATGTTTGTATGGCCCATCAAAATGATGTAAGCCGCGTACTCCATCAAACACGTCGAGCATACCAAGTCAAATTGTAATTTTATGCCGAACTTCGACAATTTATTTCGTATATTCGGTTATATTGACAATCACAAACGGTAAACAAAACAAACTTTAGTAACTTTGCCCGGAATTCCGAACAGTATTAAAAGTTTGAAAACAAACATCCAAAAACACGAGAATGATGAATCGAGTCAATATTTTGAAACCCAGTCGAACTCGATCCCGACAAAACAGAACATGCTTATTTAAAAAACAAAGGGGATGGTGTTAAAAGTTGGTGTTTGTTCGGGACAAATTTTATTACTGAGGACGTCCGTGGCCGGAATCCAGGCGCCACTTGCATTAGATGATCAGACACTGGCCCCGGACCCGACAATAATCTAACATAAAAATATTTAGCGTCACATAAATTACATCCCAAAGGAGCCGATGAATTCACAGTTCCATAACATGTTTTATTGCTAATGGATAACATAAAAAATATAATTCTCAGTATTACAAAACCGAATTTTTATAATGACGATAATGGTGTTACAAACCGTAAAATATCCCAAACTGTATAAATGGTAGACAGTAAATACGCTGTAAATTGATATAAAGCGTTTTCGAATCACCCCAGAATTACCCACGCGTCCAGAGGTTTGGAACACAACAATACTTTTACATGGGGCTCGATTTGAAGGACGAGGAATAATGATATAGGTCCCAGAGGACCTCACAATGCAAAGCATAATAATAGTTGTAGATTTGAAAGTGATTTGAATATGAATGGCGCCCTCCCGCGCCACTCTGTAATAACAAATATGAAGTGTTGCTTTTATTCCCCCAATGATTCTGACTCTAACGAATTGGGAGTTACAGTTTTAGTAATTATAGGTTTGGGTTTGAGTGTGATTGTGATTTTTGTTTGAAAGGGTTTGTTTACTTTTACTCTCCACATTGACATTGTTGCTAACGGTCAGTTATTTTTGAACAGTTTTTCGACGTGTTTTATTTTTTTAAAGCGTACGTATGTACATACCTACATCAAAATAATATTTTGAAATTGTAACATGGTAGAAATTTTAGCAAAGCTATTTAGAAATACTAACTTTATATGTTGTGGAAAGAACTCGTTCAGAAACAGCAACTAAATCTTCCAAAACTGTTATTATCGGAAACTATCGTCTATAAAATAGTATATCGGAACAAATGTGAATCACCCTCACATTCCAGAGGGTGATTAGATAGCAAAAAACTTATTCCCTTATCTACCCTTGCCAAACTGCGATCGTATTTGGACAGCGAATGAGGGATTAAGACAGTAACATTGTTATTTGTTTATTGGTTGTCTTCTTGTTTAGTATCATTGTCTGCATAGAACCTTTTTCACTTACACTTCCATAGAACCTTATTTAATTTTACCTGTATAATACCTCATTCAGATTTCATATGGGTGAACGGGGTGAACACCTTTACTCGTTACTACGTTTGCCACTTCGAAGTTCAATATAGCCAATAGCTAACCAGTTGTTATTTCTTTAAGTTTAATAACTGCATCAAGAATTTCCGAAGAGATCTCTACCTACACCAATTTCTCTGAGAGACATCTATCACATATCCTATGCAATTTACGAACCTCCAAATCCCTCTACCTATCCACAAAAACGTAGGTGACGGCGACACATCTGGGTGATCCATATGCAAATTCTGAGCCCCGTTTTTAACTTGTTTGTTTTGCGTCTGAATACATACATTTGTACTAATTTATGGACGAGGGAGGGATTGATTAGAACGCCTGCGTAATCTAGGTTTATTTATAGGCATGAGGCTTACGTCCAATTCATTGTGTTCTGCAGTTTTTAGGATTAGCTTATGGTGTTCGCATGCATTGTTGTTTCCGATTGGAGCATTTACATTGTCAGGTCTAAATAACATCGAAATACAATCGAATGGCGTGGTTTTGTTTATTATTACTATTAAAATCTCTGCGACATTGCTGCGAGTTCGATTTACGTCTCAGAAAAAAATATATCATTTGTTTCGGGTATTTTCTATGTATAAGAAAAATATCAAAAAATATCCTCATGTAACATTAGAAGGAAAGTATTATGTAGGAATATTAGTTACCCAGTAGGTACTCGTAACACAAGCTATGCCTGGGGGTAGACGCTGCTATGTCAATGGTTCAGCATTATTTATTTATTTCATTTACCTTTCTCTCAACTACCAGCACCTTCGTAGACGAAAACAATTTTCTTTTTCTTTTGGTAAAAATAGATAAGCAAAATTAATTAGATTAATACCGAAAATTACAATCAAAGAGTATAAAAATTACAACAAGTAAGTACTATTAGATTAATTGTTTATTATGTGGGTTGTAATCGATCCTCACCTAATAAAAATAAATGAGACAAAATGATATGTAATAATGACTGCCGGTTTTATTATTTTACTCGTAGATAGCTTAAATCTTTCTATCACTGAACTAACATGCAATTTCCATCACGCGCCCGCGTCTGTCACTGCAACTCCAAATTGCTCCGTCCGTCATGTGAAACGACTTGACACTTGGCTTGACGTGACAACTGCTGACGTTCCGCGTGATACTAGACTCGGTCATTCTGTTCCAGAATTGCTCCCAAAATAGGTAGGTAGGTACGCGCTGTTTCAGTCATTTCGTAAACGAATTGGCCCAATATAATCTGTGTTTGTTATTTACTTTTAAATATTTTATGCAAGGGGTGAACCCCATTCCCTCAAAAATCCGTTGCAATACTCGAGTTCACGCAAATAATGTATCAGATTGACCTTCAACATTGGTGCAAACAAAAGTCAACTTTAAACCTGATAATTTTACAATTTAACTTCTATGTAACTTTCCACTTTTAATGCGACACAGTTTTCTTCATTCAATAAACAAGCTTATAACCAGGTCTGGACAGTCCAAAATTAAGGGCATGCATGCCATTTGGGCTATCATTAATCAAACACTAAAGTTATCGTTTTCTGTGATCTAGTGACACCTGCCGGCTTCCGAAACTTGTTGCTGAATTAATAATACTTGAAGTAAAACCGCATATTATTTAAAGCTATTTTATTTTTAAAAAAAGACTAATAAAATTATCCCTTTGCAAGTTAGAAATAATATGTTTTACATAAATTTTGATCATTTTGGTCTTGTTATCAACGATTAAATAAAAAATAAAGTGAAACTTTTTGATTAAAACGAATATTTTAATCGAAAAAGTACGTTTATTAATGTTTAATATGTTTGTTGTTTGATGACATAAAATCACACTTAATATTATAAATGCTGATATTTGTAAATGACTGAATGTTTTATTCTTCTTATTCTGAAATTTTTAATAGCCGTAGTTCTAGGCCCGGAGTGAAATATAGGTTACTTTTCATAAATTTGACATGTCTGAAACAGCAGGGTGATTTTTGTTTAAATAGTAATAACGAGGGCGCCAATAGTTCGAGGGACTAAATAAATTTACTTTCACCCGAGGTAAACACTGTGCTTTTCATTACGAATACAAGGAAATATAAATAAAAACATGAGAAAACAAAATTAAACAAATGAATGGAATTGCCGCTAATTTCTTTTTTTTAATATTAGTCCATCAGGACAGGCAAAAGCCATAAAACCATACTGCCTTTGGTATTTTTTGAATTCAGTGAATTGTCGCTAAGGCGTATTTTTTTTTAAGCTTCAGCATTTATTCTGCCACTATCATGGTTCCATAGTAACGTTGTAGCTGTTAGTTGAAAACGATTCTCCCTAGGGCGGAAAAGTATCACTTTCAACCCGCTCTTCAGGCATGTTCAGACATACTTTCCGAGTATGAGTAATGAAAATAGTATTTGGACGTACAAATTTAACAACTTTGGGTAACACTTCGGAGCACAGCTAGTTATTACAAAACCTTGCTCAAAAGCCAGTCATTTAACTTCTCATACACCCGACACAACTCAAAGTTACAGACAGAATCCACAAAACTTCAAGCTAAAACTTGATACAAAACATATCCGCCAACCAAGTTGCAGAGCTTAATGAGTGAAACTTCAGCCAGACTTGAACAAAAATCAATCAAATGGCTTCCAGTTAAGCAAAGGAAACTTGGCTTAACGAACTCATTATAAAGTTGTCTGGTCTGTTTTGGGAGAGAAGACAGATATTATACCCAGGTGTCTACATACTTCAGTTGTTTTGATAATTGTTCAAATGAGTTTCTGAGAGTATGTGTTTTAAACTTTTAACCATTGAGTAATATGCTTAAGTAGTGTAACTAAACCCTGCTAAGCGACTTTACAATTTATCGAAAATATAAAAATGCTCTGTATTTCATGCAATATGTATACCAGCCATCTAGTCATAACACAAGCTCTGCTTAGATTGGGGCTATATGATACACGTTAGTACGGATTTGTCCAGCATTTTATTATTTTAGTATGATATTTATTACCAATCAAAATCTTTTTCTGCACTACTTATACATTTCATCGTGATTCGTGTGACTTACATCAGTATTTTTTTAAATTAACCCTTTCATAAACATAATTTTCAATTTTACAGCACCACAACGGGGGAAACTTTCTCACGGCTCTAATTAATCGTAGTCAACTTTCCATTGCACTTATGAGGGCGTCGCTATTTGTATGAGTAATTGTATGGGTGTAACGTGACGCTTGGTAAAGGGTGACCCATGTGGCGTTTGCGTTAATACCAGGGCTTGCGTTCACGTAGTAGGTGCGTTACCCAGCGGTGTAATATCGTGATTGCTTTTTTGTACAAGTCTGATGATTCATGCTTCGTCAGCAAATTGGTATACTTTACAGATTGTTTTGTAAACTACTCAAAATTTATAGGAAACATTATTTCTTTCTCAGCTCTATAGTTTATTGAAAGTTTGAAATAGAATTTTTGCCCAGAACCCAATAGAAATTGGAACAAATATTTGCATATCGTTGATAAACATTTAATTTTGTCCCAAGGCGGGAATCGAATCTGCAAACTCATGTGCCGCAGACGGACCTTTGTCCGTGCCACATCGGTATTCAAAAGTAAATATTTAAGTAGTGAATAAGTGAATCTGCAATGAGAAAATATTTAGATAAGATAGTATATTTAAGAAAATTGAAATCTCGATCTCAGAAAATACAAGGTTCCTAATTAAACAAATGAAATTTACTCAGTTTTACACCAAAACCACAAGCAAAATTAATTCAGTTTTCAATACCTCCCAAGCGCTATACATCTATTCCTCGACCAACGTAGTCGCCTCATTAATTCAAAATTTCATATTCCGGAGAGAATTTGAGCTCAAAATGTTATCTCTAAAACCGGTTGATGCACCGAAAGCGGGATAGAAAATCCCGGGCTTAGTTTTTGAACCGCTAAATGAATTAAGCTTGGTACACTCTAGGCTGAGAATATTCCATGGCCACCGCATAAAGTAAGCATAAATATCAGGGCTTCTATCGCTTAGGTAGAGGTTTTGGAGGTAAAAGTAGCGACTCCGATTTTGTAACTTTTTATAATAAAATTGTCAGATGACGCTTGACCAAACTTTTGTTTTGAATGGTAAACTTGTTTTGTATATGAAATGTTATAATGCATATTTGTGCAAAACAAAAACGTCCTGAAAGGTTTATATAATTTGCTCAAAAATTTAGGTACCTAATACTGCTAAAATATTACTATGTTTATACTCCGTTTGTTATATCGAAGAAAATAAACGTCCGTCCACGCGTATGTATAGTCATGTTTTACTTACAAAAATTGCCAATTCATTACAAGTAAATGTTTCACTGTCCCAAATGTAAACAACTTAAACCCTTGTAAGTACTTTCTATTAAGCCATGTTAAGTCGATAAAAGGTCTCGCTCTTATGCCTTATTGATTGACATCATTCTGTCTATTGTCTACGAACAATGCCAATTCTATCAATCAATTCATTAATCTATCAGACGTCTACTTATTGTCTTTAAAGCATGTCTTATTAGATGTTTCGTTTATTTCGACAGCGTTCAATTGAGTCATGGCACAAATGCTTGTGTATCAAATTATCTACGCTTAGTTTAGTCTTCGAAAATATGTTTTGTAGCTAATTTCCGTACTAATTTATAATTCGTCCACCAGTTGGCCGAGTCACTATTTTATCTTATTTTCATTAATAATAGTCACGGCTGGTCAAAATTCAGGTAACATTGTGGGACGTTGAGAATATTATTCGTGAGACGTTGGAAATAAGCGCGTTTCATATAAGAGACGCTTTTTAGTTATTGTGTGTTTCGATTATTGTTATTTTGTTGGCTCAATTCGAATCAAATAAAAAATTGTCTGATATTAATTTTAAATTTAGAACAGGCATATTTTAGTCGCGTTTCTTATGGCCTGCAGCTTCCTCCCAGCCACCGTCGGTGCTTGGAGCCTGTCCATATATTTCACAGTCTGCATTTAATAGCCCGACGGCAGCCCGATAATTTTATTATTGGCGGATTTTTTTTTCGCTCTGGCAATGACGTGCGGTCCCATTGAAAAAGTAGATTTAGTTTTTAACGTCTTCGTGGGGGTCTTTTAATGGCAGCGTTCGGGTAAATGAGTGCGGATGATTGCCAGGTTATTATGCAGGATGGATTATTAGGGAGATTTTTACGGTTATGGTTTTATTGTAGTTTTTGGTTTATTGTTCTGGAGTGGACTGTTTTATTCAAATGAGTGGCGAGGGCTCAGTAGCCATGGGCTATACTAGAAACCTTCTTATATTTATAACCGTAAGGGTAGGTATTCTATGTTATACATATTTTTAACAAATTTGTGTCCACTTTTATTGATTTCATTGGGAATTCTTTGGACTGGTAAATTTTAAACCAAAATACCTTATTATGTTTAACCTTCGGTGTTTACAATTCACACAGATGTAAAACAATTTCATGGGAAGCAAATCAATACAATTTGCCTAATCCATAACGACGACTACATTTCATAAAATTACAAACATGACATAATCAGACCCCTTTCAAGTAAACTAGCTCGTATTACCAACAGATAAGGGTTAGAGTAATAAAGGGATAGTGTTAAACATGGGGTCAAAACGAAACGTGTGGGTAACAACAATAAAATGAAATGGATGAATGACTCTGCGTACAATGGTGGGGTTCAAATCGATTAGTAGCCCGATAATAGACTTGAGGTGACCAAGCTTCTCTAGGATTCTAAAGCGAAGAAAAGAGGAACGGAATAGCTTAGAATGGCCTAATCGAGTTTTTTATCAAACTAGATATAGATCTGAGTACCTACTCATAAAGACCTTGAGACCCTCGAAGTCAAAATATAAAAAAATACAGCAGTATTATTTTTATGTTTCCTCAGATGTAAACGCGAAAGAGATTAGAGGAAATTATACGATAGGACAACCGTTGGGGTAAACGAGTTCTTGAGTGGAAACCGCGACTTGGCAAACGTAGGTAGTGTAGGACGCCCTCTGGCCAGATGGGATCATGGGATAACGATCTGCGAAAAACTGCTGGCAGATGCTGGATGCGGCAAGCTGAAGACAGGGCGCTATGGCGTTAATTATGCCTATGTCCAGCATTGGACTAAGGTAGGCTGATGATGATAATGATCTATGGCATTAAAAATATTTACATTATTTGAACCTAGTAGGTTCGATACTTATACCTTTCAAACATGGTCTCAACAAAAATGCAAACAACAAATCTACTTTAGTTGTAAAAACCACCGTTTTGTGGCTATACTACCCACCACGTCTGATCACAGATCAATACGTGACCCCTTCTTCTAATGAGCTTGGGATTAGTGACGCTTTTTGTTTTTAATTCTATCTCTGAAGATAAATATTCTTTGTTGTTTTTACAAGCCCATGTACCTAAGTCTCTTGTAGTTTTAGGGAAAGTCATTAGGTTTTTGTTTAAGATCTTCGTTTTATATTGTTTTAGTTTATTTGTCAAACATTAAATTTTACTTACAACATTATTTTTACAATTAACTGTTATTTTATCAATAGTATAAGCTAATTCAGATTATTTCATTAACTTGAACGCAATGTTTTTAAATTTTGTTGTTTTTCTTTTTCTTAATTACATCTGATCAAAAAACACGTTATATGCATAAGGTGCAATATTCAAAAAAATATATAGGATGATATGCATGAGAATTTGTAACTGAAACTAAATAAGATAGATCATTAAATGAGTCAACAAACGTTATAATAGCCCATCATGATAAATCATTCAATAAAACATTTTGACATTCTATCATACATTCAATTGAATGAACTATAAGACGTAGAAAACTTGCTGAATGAATTTGAATCTTACATCATCATGCCCTAGAGACGAAATAGAAAAACGGAACTGGAATAATACGCGTAACTCTATTTTCGCATGACAAAAATAAATCATTCTTAAACTCAACACTTGAAAATGAATCAATTCAAAAAAATACGCTCATTGAATCGATAACAATGAAAATCGCTGTGACAATAGAGCTTCGTGAGGCGTAAGTTACAAAAAATGTAGAGTAAATGTATTATTTAAAAAAAACGTTGTCCTTGAAAAAAGTAACATTAATATGAATGTTTAAGTTGCAAAACAATAATGAGAAATATGTAATAACTAGTATAAGCTCGCGGCTTCGCACGCGTTGTTTCTATGGTAATTTTTCAAGACCATTTCTATCCCATGAAAACTGATTTACGGGATGAAAAGTAGCCTATTCTAGGACTAAAACTAAGTCTATTAAAATTATAACATTACTACTGCAACGATAGCTGTTGTCACAGCGCCACATAGGTAGATTTCAACGATTTAGGCGGCCAAAAACCTGTTTCTCGAAATGGGTCTAATGATAAATAAACCATTTACTCGGATAGCCTACAGTCCTAGGAATACATTGGTACCCTTTTCAACGGTGATAGATGCCCAATAGTCTATTTTTGAGTAGTTGCAATTCGATAGTCGCCTAACTGCAATTGTCTGTTCTCGGGGCGCTCATAAATTTACAACTTTTGTAAAGTGTCTATAAATTTTCAAAGTAGTTGTTTTCATGTGAAAGTGATGGATTACAATAATTTAGGTAAGAAGCTATCTTTTTCATAAGTAATTTATTTAATTTTCGTTTTCCTTAATTATTTTCCTTAATGTCAAAGATAGCTATGTTAAAAATGATTGTTTTTTTGTATTTTTCGTTTTTGAGAGGTAGTTTACCTAACTTCAGGGTCCGTCCGAGCAATAATTTCTTTATTTTTCAATATTTTACACATTTGTCTATAACACACAACAAATATTTACCGCGGAAACCCGCGCGCTTAATAATAAACAGCATTTGAAGATTTGAAGTCAATTTCAACGAAAATATCATTTTCGTGTTTTTTTGTATTAAATCAATTTCTTTTTTGGTTCAGGTCTAACTGGTGCCTCGGGTACTAAAGTAGAGACTTGGAAGTACTTGTTTGACATGAAACAAAGTCATAATTTACCAAATTTGAGTGTTAAACTCGATTTTTATGAAGATTTTCTTTTCAGTGTCAAAAAGTGTTTATAGCAATTTTTTTTATATTTAATACAGAAAAATACAAAGAGAGAAAAACCACAGAAGAAAAAACACTGAAAACAAAACAAAAGTCCGAAATTTTCCAAGTTAAATTTCACACCGAAACTGGACTACTCATAATATGCCAAAGGCTAACTTTGGCAATACTAATGATGTCAAAACAAGCAGAAGATTCTTCAAAAATCCTGAACTGACATCTGAAATCACACAAATCAGCTTTGAACTTATCTACAGGCTCAAAATTATATTGAAAACAATATTAAGTAGTCACGAAATTATTGTCGTAAAATATGAACAATATAATTATGATACTGTGAAATTGAACTTGAAATTATACGCGGAAGCTATATAAATGGCATCCATTGACTCTGAAAATTTATAAAATATGGTGGTGGTATGGTGGTGGGCAAGTTACAAACAATTTTAATTCATAAATTCCTATTGGTCAGTTATCAGAGGAGGCAGCAGAAGCCCGGAACAAAAATTTCTGCTCATACCGTCATCCATCATACCTTTGCTAGAAGTTTCAAAAACTAATGCAATTTAGATGTTAAAAAAATCTCCAGAAGTCAAATTAAGAAATACTCTCGCAAAGCCCCCGATACGATAGAAATGTTGACGTCAGCTAAATTAAATAGGTAGCCAAAAACAGAAGAATGGTCTTAAAATGAAAAATATATTTTAGTTCTTAATTTTATTTGTGTTAAGACATTTAAGATGTAGGTTTTTACGACATTTATATAAAATAATAAAAAAATATTAGAAAAAAAAATATTTTTTCGAAAAAACGTTCGCGTTTTAAGGGTTAAAAATGTTTTATCATAAATAAATATATATTTTTGGATCAAAAAGAGCTTTTTTTCATTTAATTTTCAATGAATAACAAATTTCAAGCAAAAAATGTTTTTGGCCGCCTAAATCGTTGAAATCTACCTATGTGAGCGTAAGAAGATCCCTCCAAATCAGCCCGTAGATTACATGTCGTAAGATAACGAATTAATGAACCTATCGCAGGTAGTAGATTCCTTTTGTTTATTGACACCTCAACTGCGATCACTAATTTGTCTGCCAAATGGGATGGTAATTATACATTTCAATTTCTTATAATTAATTAATTTGTTCTTAAGGGAGTGACTTAGTCAATTAAACAAAACTCCTTTCAAATAAATAATAAGAAAAAAAAGTTTTTTTGTGGTTTATGTAATTAATTAATTATGATATGTACGCTACTCAGGGTAATTTCTTGTTATATATTATCAAAAATAAAGCAAAAAGAATAAAAATGAAATTTATATTACAAAACTCCAGATTATGTTAAACCATCCAAAATCTTATCACTTAAACCATTCACCTATAGTAAAATTCGCCATAACAAAGAGCTCAGCGTTGAGCTTAAAATAAAATAAGCTACCACAATAACACTGAGAGCATTGTTTTAAAATAATACTCGGAATAACCACGATACGTGACTTGACACTATTGTTTGATTCTAGGTGATTCTGTCACCTTTCAGCATTTTAATTCGTGATTGTCTGATCTGATTTTTAGGTATTGAGTTACTTTTAACATCTTTATTAACAACGAAAATTACAAGCAAAGGAATAGAAAAATTACAACTAGTATTTACAATTGAAACCATTGAGCTAACTGCAGACGGTTGCAAACAGTCTAAAGGTAGCTCAATTGATCCATGTCAATACCAGTTGGAAGCGTCCCCAAGACACTGGCTGCATTGAGTTACTTAATTATATAATAGTCACACTAAGGTACTTACATGTAGGTAGAAACATCCAGTATATATAGTATAAAAGTAACAAACAGTATGACTTTAAACTTTAAACCTACGAAACTAGTTTATTTTGGAAGAATACCAATGTAAACGTTAAGATGAAACGTTGGTGTGCTTCCAACACTTTGGTTTGTAGGTGACCCGCTTAAGTCATACATAAACATAGCATAATTAATAAATTCTTCAAACTACTAAAGTGTTTACTAAAAATTATAAACATTCACACATTTGCAGACTTTAATATCCCGATTATAACAATTATTATAAACTAGCTGATACCCGCGACTTCGTCTGCGCATGATTAGTATTTGGAGTACTCGCGATTTTACTTGCGTAATTCCCTTTCCCGTGGGCTTTTCGAGATAAAATAAAGCCTATTTCTTATTCCAGCTTATAATCTATCTCTGTGCCATTTCATCCAGATCCGTTCAGCAGTTTTTGCGTGAAAGAGTAACAAACATTCATCCATCTATCCATTCATACTTACAAACTTACGCGTTTATCAGTTCAATTCAGTTTGGTTCCCCTGGACTATACGGGTTTTCAAAAATTTCTCACTGCATCTGAACGACGCGTATCTACACACGCGTCGTTCAGATGTTGTGAGAAATTTTTGAAAACCCGTATAGCCCAGGGGAACCAAACTGAATTCCGGGATAAAATGTATCCCATGTCCAATCGTCCCGAGTTCCATTCGAATTCATTCAATTCCGTCGTGATGCGTGGTTGAAGAATTTTTGTCCCACCCTCTCTCCCAGGGGAACCTTACTGAATTTCGGGATAAAAAGTATCCCATGTCCTTCCTTGTAGTATGAACTCAAATCGTCCTGAGTTTCATTCCAATTCATTTAGCAGTTTCGGCGTGATGCGCGGTAAAGGAATTTTACTTTCATACCCTCTCCCATGAGAACCTTACTGAATTCCGGGATAAAAAGTATCCTATGTCCTTCCTCGTAGTATGACCTATAATCATGCCGAGTTTCATTTCAATCCATCAAGTAGTTTCGGCGTGATGCGCGTTTACGATACAGACAGACAGACAGACAGACAGACAGACAGACATGAATGAAAAAAATTACAGTTTTGGCTTGAGTATCGATAATAGAGTGCCCTCCAAAAAAAATTTTCAAAATATCTTCAATGTACAGAATCGGACCTGTTACAGTTTTATTATAAGTATAGATTTGGAGACATTTCCGACTGGTATTAATATGGATCAGTTGACTTCTTGACCTCTAGATTGCAACAGTCTGCAGTTCGTTCAATTGTAACTATAGTTCTAATTGGTTTATATTAGCCGACACGATCACATACCTACATCATACTTTGAAAACCAATCTCCAAAACTCACTTGGAAAGTTACAATTTGTAAAACTATTAACCACATTACAAACAAATAATAAACATTAGCAACTATTTTATTTCTTTCAAACATATTTTTAGTATTTGTATGTATAATATGACACTCAGTTAAAAGGTGTGCTGTGAAAACATCAGTGTCTTGTGAATAAACAGAAACCTGACTGCACTTTTCCTGATGTTGCGTAAACTGACCGAAATGGGAAAAGAAACATTTTGATTGGGAAAGTGGTTTGGTACGTTTTAAGTTTCAACATAAAAGTTATTAAAACCAAACAAATTTATAAAGCCACCAAATACAATTTTAAAGGGCTGATTAAAAATATGAAATAACTTGTTCGAAAAAGATAATCCTGATAAGTTCAAAGGTGTGTATTGAGAAAGTTAAAGATAGAAGTCGAGTTGGCAAGGAACCAAAGGTCATAGACATTTTTCCAGCGCCTCATAAAACCACAGACCTTACACAAACAAGTAGTAAAATCAATTAAATCGACTGCGAATTCCCTGTTTAGTATGATTCTCGTGGTAAAACCTCTCGTAAAACCGCAACGTTATGGACTAGGCAAGGCTTGTTAGGACTTGGATGAAAGCTCGTTGGAATAAGTCCAGTAATGAAGCCAGTCACTAAAATCCAAATTGTATTATCATTGTAACAATGAACTGGACTGGAATATAGTGAAGTACGCATATGACTCATAAACATACTTCACTTTGTTCCATTATGAGCAATAAAAGTTTTTTACAGCTAAGATGGATTACTGGTCAACCAAAAGCATCCTCAAGAAACGTAACGAGAAACTCTCTGTGTTCCTGAACAAAAATAGTATTTAACCATAGGTCAGACTGCAATAAAAGTGGGCAAATAATTATCATTCGAAGCACCAACATTTGCATGTGTATCCACACGCGATTCGATCGTACCGCGTAATATACAGCCGGAAGCCCATTAATGTTTCCAGTCGCTCACTTGTCCCGCTTATCGTATTGCACCAGCAATGTATGTTGTACAAGTCGTTTTTGAATAAAATTGGTTCATCGTTCGACCCGTAGCGAGTTTCAGTACGGGGCTATCAAGTCCCTTATCTGAGCTTATACGCGCTACGGAGCACATTTGCTAATCGGCGCATCGTTTTACTCCCTATAGATGGATACAGCGATAATACGGTAGGGTTTTATACCAGGGTTTGGGGAGAACCAGATTAGGAGCAATTTGCCATACGGCGTTTGAATGAGTTTGATGGGCCCATATTTTGTGGTGGATACGTGGATCGATTTCTAATTTTATCAAAGTTAGATCTGATTCTCATCTGCTATTTTTTCGTGTAAAGGAGCTTTCATTTCAGTTCCTTTTAAGTTTGTAGTTTGTAAGTTTGTTTCTTAAGAAGTTATTCCTTGTATTATCATCAGCCGCCTAGAAGTCTATATGATAAGTTAGTGGTAGTAGAAAATACCAAGTCTATACGATTATTTTCATACTCGTTGTATCTATAGCAACCTATGCAACCACAGCTTCCTCGAAGCTCCCAGCGACCAATCAACCAATTACCTACACAAAGAGGATTTATTCCATTAGCTCATGAAGGAAATTAACAATTGCTCTCCAAATAAACTCGTCATGTTAATACGTGATGTCAGTTATCGTTGGGCAGAGTTGATTGACTCATTTATTGGACACGTTGCTTTAATATTTAGATGCTGTTGTGATTGACTTAATTTTAAGTCTTTAGTCTTTAGTTGTTTCTTCAACGATTGCCTAACTTTTGATAATCTGTTTTCTCTCCTACTTTTGCAAATAGCTAGACTGTAGTTATTATCGACCTCTATTTCATTCATTTCATTAACTGTATCAAAACTAACACCAGAATCGATATTAATAAATACCTCAGTTTTATCACGGCTTTCGTAAACAGAGAACTGTTTAGTTTAAACGATCAAAGAGCGTTCTGGTAGAAAAACACCCGTATCTTTTACATTTCATTACCTCTCTCTATTTATAATTAATCTTAACATCAATCAGCGATGACGGTGGAATTTGGATCACTTCGTACAAGATGGGTGTTCTAAAGGAGATGATGTGTTAAAAATCAGATGTAGGTATATCTTTATTCAATTGCTTTGCTCGTGTATGCTAATATATTTTTTTGTGCGTGTCATAGATGATTTTTAGGGGTTAACTAAAGCTAGTAACTAATGCTATTAGGACCTCATTACTAAGCCTCTGCTGTATATTTGTCTATCGGTCCATTCCTTTAAAATTTGATTCGATTTAATTATGTCAAATCTGGCCTATGTCCAGCAGTGGACTATTATAGGCTGGTGATGATGATGATGATGTCAACAATCAATAGCAGTGTTAACAATAAATTGAACAATAGTAGATAAGATATACCTTCAATCCCGATCAAAGCTATAATCTACGGAAATGTAAAAACTTTTACCAACTCCCTGTTTGAAAGATGTATTAGAAATTCATCGAAACTCTCCAAGCAACAGAACTGTAAGTAATTTAAAATAGATAAAAACATGGCTTCCAAGTTATCGGAGCGCATCGGTAGATAGAGCCTAGCGATAAGGCTGCACGGGTGCCGGGACCGCAGAGGGAAAATAGTAAAGGTCGGAGTGACCTACTATCCTGCTGGCATTTGTAATATGTTCACGTGGTTCACATATGTTGGAGGTTGGGACATATTTGGAGGCTATTCTTGTTTTATTTCAACCCAAGTCGCCAGAATAGCACCATAGCCAGGCTTGCTACTTACACTCTGGGACCTCCCTTCTTTTCCTCCCTCCTTCTTACCCTGTTAAGCTGTAATGAGATAATAAAATACATAAGAAATAATAATAAAGTTCAAACTTCTTGACAGTATTGCGCAATGTTTCAGATGAGTTTTTTAGTAACTAGTTGCAAGTATCTCTTCTTCTTCTTCTTCTTCTTCCGGGCCTTATCCCACGCTAAGTGGGGTCGGCACAACATGAATTCTTCTTCCATTCTTCTCTTTTATTCGTCATCTCCGTATTCACACCTTTCTTAAGCATATCCTAAAGCATTGCAAGTATCTACTAAAGAAAAATATTTACTCTATGGGAATTAGATCCTAGGTAGATAGATAACTCTCCTCCATCTTTATCCACATCTGTCCGTCAATCTCAAGTAGGTAGTCTTATTTAATTCAGTTTTGATTTAAGTGTAATTAATTTTAAAAATCAAATTAATTCTAATTTATCGGTTAGTGAAAAGATGTTGGAGTAGTTACTTATTATTTCTCTAAGAATCTTCGTTGCCACTAGCCGTCTCGCTCTTCAACGTTCATTCTAATCACATCCTTAGAATACGTACTTCTTTTTTTGTCCTCAAATATTTGTGTTGGCCAAAGACGATTATTTGATCTCCTCTCAAACGGAACGAAGGTGACTTTCTTCGAAGTGTGGACGGTCGATAGGTTTCATGGCTTGACATGAGGTAAATATTGAATTTTATTGATCTGATATTGAGTTTCTAGGGGTAAATATTGAATTTTGTTGATTCGAGAATTTCTAATCTATTTCATAACCTTTTGCTGGCAGTGTCCAGACTGCGTGACGACGACCCTTTTTTCTCATCATCTGCATCAACATTTGTTGGATCTTGACGATTTTGGAATCGTTTGGTAACTATTTATTACCGTGCAACTTTTGTGAGTGGTACCTATGTATTTTCTATGATTTATTATTGTGCATTAAGTTACCAAGGTAAATGGTTAAATATATAAAACAAGAATTATGTCACCTAGCAATAATATTGAAGTACCCTAGCTAGCAGGGTACATGCTTATATTTCTTTTAGATCTAAGTATGTCTTGCATGAATCAAAGATTTTATAAAATCAAAACTGAACATTTTCATTAGAAGTTATCCTACTAATATTATAAACCCAAAAATTTGTAAGTATAGTTGGATGGATGGATGTTTTTTACTTTTTCACGCAAAAACTACTGAACGGATATGATTAAAATTTGGCACAGAGATAGATTACAGTCTGTAATAATACATATTATATTCCGGAATTCCCACGGGAACGGGAATTACTTGGGTATAACCGAGGTGCTGCTAGTTAAAAATATAACTTCTACCCAGTACGCCATGTATAAAATCAGACGCTGGCTTGACTATCAACAAACAGAACTACATTATTAATTCATAAAAGTCAGTTACAGTTACAAGAACAGTACATAGTGACCAGGAAACAGGTCAGCCTGACTAAGGATCTGAGTCAGTGGACCACTCAGTGCGCCCACTTTAATTTCAGCGCTGTTTAATTGCCTGGACATGGTAGCTGGGCTGAATAATTAACTGGATAATACTCTTGGTTGGCTACTTCACAAATTTGTAAACGATAGTATCCAGAACAACGACTTCTGTTGCGCAGTGGTTAATTACTATTCATTAATAATATATAACTCATTTATTTCAGATAAAATTGAAAATCCATAAAACAATTATATTAATATCTAATTATAATAAAATCTTAACTAAAACAAGGTTGAGGGTCTGTGTCAGACAGTCAGTCAGGCGGTAACGCGTTCGATTCTGCCTCGGCGAGAAATGTTTGTAGGATTTGCAGATATTTTCAGGGTATATTCTATGTATAATTAAAATATAAATATACTTCTATATCAGTTATCTAGTACCCATATCACAAGCTCTGCACTATAACAATATAACTATATGATGCTCCGTGGCTTTACCTGCGTGAAAATTGAAGAAAGCCATGCCAATATGATTTATTCCAGGCCTAGAACTAATTCAATTCAAAATTTCAGCCCGATCCGTTTAATTGTAGTTTAGTTTAGTTCAGTAGTTTAGGCGTGAATACGTAACAAACATCCATCCAACCAAACTTTCGCATTAATATTAGTTTTATTAAATAAAATATTGCTCCGGCTCTAAAAATGTTTCACAGATAGAAAGTGCCGGTACCTACCTTCCTACATTATTCCTGAGTCTGACTTTGTTATTTTAATTCAAGTTGGTGTCAATGTGGTACTTACCTTGACCACTCTAGCTAAGTCGCAAGCGGATGTCGTTTTGCAGATAAAAAACTATCAATTTGCATTCGAAAATCTATCGTCGAAACTGAAGTTCTTGTTTTGAAGCCAACTTTTGGAGTAGCTCCGACCTAAATAATCAATTCGAGGATCGAGTTGTGCTAAAAGGGTTTCAACTAGGTTTGTTTTACACCGCTTGAATGCAGAATCCAAATGAGTAAAATGTCTATCTTTTCATCCTTACATTCCCACAGATTGCTTTCGTGACTGTTATTAAAATTGCTTTCACTATTCTTGCTTTTATTTTACTTTTATTATATGTACACTTTTATTTTATGTTGGGGAGGCGTATTGTGTGGGACGCTACATGCGTCGTAACACTTGCGCCTTCCACGGATATCCGCGAGGACCAAATCTGCCACAGTACAACTGCGGCAGATTTGGCTGAGGATCTCAAGAGGCGCAAATATGCAAGTCTGTACAGAACCTACGCATTTGCTCCCCTTGGAGTCGGGACCCTAGGTCCATGGGGAACCGAGGCTCGGGTTTTCAAAAATTAACTGAGCGTCTGGTCTATGCCACTCCGAACCCAGAGCTGGTGAGTATCTGGCGCAGTGCATCAGTATTGCCATAAATAGCGTGCCAGTATCTTGGGGACGCTTCCGACTGGTTCACTTGAGCTACCTCTTAGACTGCTTGTAACCGTCTCACAGTGTGCTGCCTAGTACAAGCTAGCGGGACAAAATCGAAGTCCTAATTTCCAGGAACTTTTGGTAACAACATGTAAACAAAACCCCCCAGGTACCGAAATCAAACAATAGATTACGCTAATCACCTAATTATGGTACTTATCCGGGGGTGTAAGGTAAGTGATAGGAAAGTTGTTTTGCATAAGCAAATTAGTTGCATTTTACGCACACTTGTGATAACATCTCTCAAAATTATTTCCAAAGTGAATAAAGTTTTTTGTGATGGAACATTCTGTTGAAGGTATGTATACTTATATTACGTAATTTTTTTACAAATATAGCCGTATATATTTGTGTAATACAAGTTTGAATGTACGTAGTCATATCTTGTAAATTTATTAGTAATTGTGAAATGTAAAGGGATGTAACTTTTTGTATCCAAATGTATCCACCTTAATTTTGATATATGTTATATATATAACATTTAAGTATAGTAGAATACATATTTTAGCTTCCGAAAAGGCCCGTAATTAATTTTATTTTCGTTTTTCCAGACCGAGTCGTAACTATGACGAAACTTGAATTTTTCGAAGAATGGCTTAAATATGAGAAAAATGAAAGAGCTAGTCGCATTTTTGACGCCTTCTGTGAAAAACATAGTGTAAATAAATGATTTGGAGTTTGAAATTTGAAAAAATAAATATTAGAAAAAAAAAATTTTTTTTATTTTTAATTTTAGAATTTTTTATCTTTTTTCACTTTAACGTTAAAATATAGTTGTAATATATAATAAACAGTAAAAATAATTAAAAAAATAATTTTGTCCCGCTAGCATGTTCTAGACGAAACACTGTGGCGTCTGCAGTAAGCTCAATTGTTTCAATTTATGTACAGTAGCGTTCACTATTTGCTATACCCCTTATTTCTAAAATATTCGCCAAAAATAATGTTGAAGAACTTCAAGCAATCTTAAACTAAGTGCAAAAACTTAACCATAGTTGAGATTCGAACCACGGCTTATCGCAGCGCAGTCGACCGTTCTTTCAATTCTGCTACCCGGTATGTTGACATAAAGTTCGAATTTTGAAGACAGTAGTTTTTATCTTAACGGAGGACGTTGAATCAGTTGAATGCATTTATTAATTTTGTTCAAATAAATGAGGGTAGTTATAATTTTATGTCACGAATGACAGTCAAGTAAGCGTTTCACCACCGCTGGAGAATAATTATTAGTAAACTGTGTTTACGTGTTAAAAAGTTTAAAATTTTAAAAATGAATAGCCATTTAAGCAATTTTGTAAGAACAAAAACTATAAAAATTCACGAACAAAACGTTTTTTTTCAGGTTATTGGGGCTGGATGTCATCCATGGGCCCAGGAGAACTAGTAGAAATTGGCGGCCGCTTGGGGAACAATATTTACAAGTGTTGAAAAGAAGTTATGATACCACAGTGCGCGTTGCTTATCCAGTATCTCAAATGAAAAGTAGGCTAGAACAAAGTTACCAAGCGAGGGTTATCCAATTCGATATTAATTTTGAGTAAACAATAATTTAGTTTTGCTATGGTAGTTCTAGCATGCTTTTCATTTAGCGTATTGCATAATTATGCTCCAAATTTCTCTTTATTTGGGTAAATAATGGTCTGTTACACACGAGAGATCTAAATTGTTAATATTTATTAGATGCCTATAACAAAGTAGACCTTACAGTATACTGTGGTATAGGTATTCTAATAATAACAAAACATGTTTGTTCTACTTGTGTGTTGACTTTTATTTACAAGGATTATAAAACAACATAGTTGTGTGAAAAGGAACCGAAAATGTAATAAATTTTATTAATATAAGTCAATATCATTGTAATGTTATTTATTTTCTTCAGACTTTCTTTCTATTGTATTAATAAAATAGCATCACATAAAATCTGAAATGTGTTTATTATATTCCAATCATACCCTATTTCTTATTAGTAAAAAAACAGATTATAGACAATTATTATGCTATAAAATCATAGGTGAAAAAAGCAAAACTAACATCGGTATAATGAATCGAACATCCTACCCTAGAACACAAGCCCGACCATTGAACCACTCATCCAGATGGTGATTGCTGTAATAGTCGAAATTAAAGATAGCTTTTATTTTAGCTAGCTCAACTGTTTTAAGTGTATCATTTTCATTAATTACCAGGTTATTTTTTTCTTTTACAATAATAGTAGAAATTTTCTTTGTTATTTTAGTTACTAGTGCTTTGTCAAAAAAAGCAAAAAATTGTTTGAGTAAAGCAGCAGGATTCGATCCTGGTATGTCTATTAGGGGGGGTAAGCAAATAATGAACGCCTCTGTACTAGTTTTAATTTGTTTCTATTCCTTGATTTTTATTTTCATTTTTATTTTATAAAAATTTATAATCTTGATATAGTTATCTTACTTATTAGACGACTCTCTCAAACTTGATGTCTAAAATCTAGTCCAAACCATTCGCACAACTGGGCTGGGCTGAACATAAATCAGTGGATACATTTGCAGACATGCCAAAGCTGCGTTGCTATTGAATTAATGCACCGACGGTACTAGACCACGCCCTTTGACTGTTGCCAAGGTAGGTGTACCACTTGAACAACCTTCCTGGGTTAGATCATCATTATCATCAGCTTTTACTAGTCCATTACCAGACATAAGCCTCTTCTTATGAGTGCTAAAGCGCCCTGTTTTGAGATTGACGCATTTTGTGAACTCTTTTACTAGTTATACCTAATAGATCTTTTCAAGCGACTTAAAAAACTAAGGCTCTTAAATATAAATTATTGAATTGCATACAAAACAACCCAAAGATCTCAGTTCGGATGATGATTAAATATAAAACAGTTGTTTTTACATGTTTCACGTTGTTCATTAAATGTAAAGTAAACCGACTTGTGTGAAAAACGTGAAACGTGCAAATCTGAGAGTCAATTAGTTATATATTTAACTGTCCGATTATCGACAGGCTTAGGTAAGTACACGTTTTCACTGCCGCAACGTGTATGATGCAATCATATTGTTAGCTTTAGACGATGAGTGGCGCGGCGGCGGTCGGTGTTTTTTTGGAGCCGGTGAACCGTCGGAACTTGACAATAATTTGTCAAAACTCTTCGTCATGTCTTTCAAAAAAAGTTGCATTAGAATTTTCACCATAAATGTAGTAAAGAGTCAAGAGTCCTGCTTCTCGAGGCGCATCGAGAGTCCAGTTTTCATTTTTCTCAGCCTTGGTCTGCAGTGCGTACGCGTAAGACTTACCTATTAGTTGGGTAGTCCGCTCGAAAACCAGAGTTCAAGTTTTTTTGTGTAGTACTGATAGGTTTTTCACTTAAAATGTTTTTTTTTTTACATTCTCAAATTATCACTCTCATTGTACGAAATTGTTTTGATCACTACAATAATAATTTACTGTCACAAAACAAACATTACCTAATGACAGTTTCTCTTTATTATAAAAAAGTTCAAGGTTAAAACGAAAACGAATAAAACACAGCTGTTCCAACGAGTAAATTCTAACAGAAAGAATTAAAAGCTATTTCAAACAATTACCATACACAACTGTTGTTAAACTTCAGTAATAGTTTCAAAACTGCCTCAACTATTTAGCCAACTGCAAAGCAAATAGTTATTTGAATAAAAAGCTGAATCCCGCTGCAGAAGCGAAAGAATTTGATGAAACTCTTGTTGCATGAAAAATATCCGTCGGAGCATAGATTCATTTCAGTTTTTTTTTACTTTTTGTGCTTTTTATTTAGAATCTCGTGGCATTATTCTATGCTTCGTTTGTGATTTCAATCCTTCTATTTTGATTTTGGTAGAGTAGGTCTGCCTTGCCAAAGTCAATTTTGAATTCATTAATTTGGCAACTTTTATGTAGTTTTTTTTCTGTGTTTTAGAAATTTTATCTATTAGTCTTGAATTCCCTTTGTTTTACTCGTATAATTTTACAATTAACCCATATATGCCCAGAAAGATTTAGGTCTCCGATTTTCATAATTTTTGCCTATGTTGTTGCTAATGGAATATTATTAGACCCATATTTTTTTAATTTCAGTTTCAGTTACTGAAAGTGCCTTTTTTTTGAAGGGTCGCTATCGACCCCGCGGGCAAATAACTATCTGATATCAGTGGAAAAGGTAGGGGTCAATCAAACGCAGTATGTTATTTTTACACGACAGTTTTATATTTTTACTAATGTATTAATACCTATGTATGTTCAATAATTAGGAAGATTACTTCCTAATTCAAAAAATCGGTAATCTGAATAAATCAAATTAACAGTATACCTAGCTTAGGAATCACATAGTAAAACTACGAAAAAACTATGCTAATTTCGCAAAGCATTTGTCAGGAAGATTAACACAACATGTGCTTCACATTTTACCGTTTTATTCTGATAAACAGCACACAGTTTTCTGTACTGAGTAACCATGATCATATGATTAGCTGCGTGTCTCCTCACGGCTAAAGGTACGTTCGTCATAACTTTCACAGGCTGCCCAGGTCGAGTTTTGTCTGTCCCATACTTCAATAGCAATGTTCTTGCTAATGACCTTCGGAAATCTGGGGTATCGACGTTGGCTCCCATTGATCCAGTCAGCAGAGCTGAGTTGTTCACTGTAATATCAACCAGCCATGTCAGAACGTGTACCACTTCTTGCCTCGAATAGCAATGCGATATGTACAGAGGCGTTCATTATTTGCTTACCCCCCCTAATAGACATACCAGGATCGAATCCTGCTGGTTTACTTAAACAATTTTTTGTTTTTTTTGACAAAGCACTAGTAACTAAAATAACAAAGAAAATTACTACTATTATTGTAAAAGAAAAAAATCACCTGGTAAATAATGAAAATGATACACTTAAAACAGTTGAGCTAGCTAAAATAAAAGCTATCTTTAATTTCAACTAAAATTGCAATCACAATTTGGATGAGTGGTTCAAGGGTCGGGCTTGTGTTCTAGGGTAGGATGTTCGATTCTTTATACCGATGTTATTTTTGCTTTTTTTCACCTATGACTTTATAGCATAATAATTGTCTATAATCTGTTTTTTTATTAATAAGAAATAGGGTATGATTGGAATATAATAAACACATCTCAGATTATATGTGATGCTATTTAATTAATACAATAGAAAGAAAGTCTGAATAAATTAAATTACATTACAATGATATGAACTTATATTAATAAAATTTATTACATTTTCGGTTCCTTTTCACACAACTATGTTGTTTTATAATCCTTGTAAATAAAAGTCAACACACAAGTAGAACAAACATGTTTTGTTATTATTAGAATACCTATACCACAGTATACTGTAAGGTCTACTTTGTTATAGGCAGCATCTAATAAATATTAACAATTTAGATCTCTCGTGTGTAACAGACCATTATTTACCCATTAAGAGAAATTTGGAGCATAATTATGCAATACGCTAAATGAAAAGCATGCTAGAACTACCATAGCAAAACTAAATTATTGTTTACCTACTCAAAATTAAAAGGTATCGAATTGGATAACCCTCGCTTGGTAACTTTGTTCTAGCCTACTTTTCATTTGAGATACTGGATAAGCAACGAGCACTGTGGTATCATAACTTCTTTCAACACTTTTAAATATTGTTCCCCAAGCGGCCGCCAATTTCTACGAGTTCTCCTGGGCCCATGGGTGACATCCAGCCCCAATAACCTGAAAAAAACACTGACTTCTTAAGACTTGTAGGTAGGGGTATATATTCAATTAAAAATTGACTGGACAGGCAATTTAGTTTGTAATAAAAAAGATGTTGGAAATTTACTAGATAGATCATTTAGTCTCTAGTAAAAGAAACTGATTTTGCAGCAGAATTTGCATAGTAATACTTATTATTTATATCACATCTTACCTATGGTAATTCTGCCACTTGCTTGAACAGGTAGTAGGTATATTTTGTGGTAGGAGTCGTTTGTTTGGTTTCCTCCAAACAATGGCTGTGAGTTGGTATTCACAATTTGTCGATGGCGTTCTGATGTAATAACCCATGGGCGTGGACCCGATCGCATTGCTTTACATCTCCAGTCAAAGCGTATCTCCTCACTCAAAATTGAATCGTTATTTCCTTGAAAGTTAAATAAAAAGTTTAATTATCTATGCTCAATAAATACGACGAATTAATACAAAACAAAATAAAAATAAACTTACGCTTATCCCAAGCTGACTTGCATAGCTTTATGAGGAACGTTTTGTTCGTGAATTTTTATAGTTTTTGTTCTTACAAAATTGCTTATATGGCTATTCATTTTTTATATTTTAAACTTTTTAACACGTAAACATAGTTTACTAATAATTATTCTCCAGCGGTGGTGAAACGCTTACTTGAGTGTCATTCGTTACATAAAATTAAAACTACCCTCATTTATTTGAACAAAATTAATAAATGCATTCAACTGATTCAACGTCCACCGTTAAGATAAAAACTACTGGCTTAAAAATTCGAACTGTGAGTCAACATACCGGGTAGCAGAATTGAAAGAACGGTCGACTGCGCTGCGATAAGCCGTGGTTCGAATCTCAGTTCGAGTTTTTGCACTTAGTTTAAGATTGCTTGAAGTTCTTCAACAGTATTGTTGGCGAATATTTTAGAAATAAGGGGTATAGCAAATAGTGAACGCTACTGTACTAATGTTGGCATCGAGTCGATCAACGCCACCCATAAATCTGTTGTATTGGCCACATTTGGTTGATCAATTTCATAGGTATATCCTTTTTCTTCTTCTATCATCAGAATATAGAGTGAACCCGTATTCGAATCTTTGTTTACAGGTTACATGTCCGAATGTCTCACGATGACGTGTTTTACCAACTCCTAATCGAGAAATAATTCAAAAAAGTCAATGAGCTCACTTGCTTCTGACAATGTACATATGTACTGCTCATGATAGAGGAACAGTCCACTCCTTAGCTGACTCATGTAAATCCCGCTTGATCGATTTTCTTGGTTGTGGTTGAGATGCGGCACTTCGTGGTTGTCTCGAAGTGGACGGGATGACTGAATCAGTAGGTATTACCTGAGATGCTGATTGAATCCGTGAAAGTCTTGTTAATGACTGACCTGGTCTAGCCTAGCCTAGCAGTTGAAACAGCTTCAGGAACATCGCACTCTTGAATATCTTGGATGTGTTGTAGTATCAACTCGGCGGGATCAAGTAACCGAAGTCGGTTCAACCTTTCAATATCGTCGCAGTTTTCATCTCCCGAATCACCATCTGATATCGCTCCATCACAAGGTGGGTCTAAATAGACTTCAACGTTTTGAAGAACTTCGTTATCACGCAAACTTTCCTGGATATATACTATTTCATTAGTAGATAGTATTCGGCGTGACCTGAGAAAAAAGAGAACATTCGGTATCATATCTGTCCAGAGGGTCGGTAGTGACCCATCAAAATATTCGTTCTAATAACGGAGTGAAAAACATATTATAATCAAAATGTAGTACTTACGTACCTAGAGTATTATATTTACTTTACTAATCATTCAAAAAAAGAAACCAAAATCCTTATAAATAAATAGTTACTTACAGTTTTGTCTCAGCCGGTGCAAAAATTTCGCAATAAAAATCAAGTCATAACTTTCACCACAAATATTCAACTGAAATTGAGCTTTGATGATGTGAAATTTGCTTCAGGTGATTAGGTATTTTATCATAAAATGCGTAAATGGCTTTAAACACAATTTTTTATGAATAATTTTCAATTTCGAGGCGTCCAAGCGGGAGAAGAAAGTTTGGGTCGTTTTCGTGCTTTTGGGCATATATGGGTTAAAGTTTTAGTTATATGCAATACCAGCTATAAAAATAAGCTATATAAAGAAGAGCAAGTTCCTTTTCTAAAATAATGTTTTATGGATTTGATAAGAGATTATTGTGAAGAAATGTATTCAATTGAAAAAAACATCATGTATTTTCAAGTGGTTGCATTGTTTCATTGGGCTGTCTGTAACTTAAAATGTTTACCCTCGATGACTCAATAAGAATAACATTTTCGATGGGAAAGACATAATATTAACTGTTCAAATGATGAAGGTCCAACATCCGTTCCCAAGGTCAAATTTCAGTTAACCCGAGAAACGAGGTCCCAAACATTTCGATGCAAATCTTCATCTTGTTAGCGATTGCCTCTCACATATTCACCGAGTAACTTCGACTGATTTAGTGGACGAGTGAATAGTATAGGTATAGTTATTGTATAGTAGGTAGAGTAAGTTCAGTAGCATTTTTAGTACTTCTGGTCAATCTAAACAGTAAGTAAATTACAAAAATTAGAGCTTGTTGCAGTAATAAAGTCGGCGCAGTAATTAGGTTAAAAAAAAACACAAATATGTTTGTCATGTTTTCATTTCTTCTTGAATTTTATTGCACACTAGCATTATAGCCCTAGCTAGAGTAATCAAAACTTGTGTTATGGCTACTAGATAGCTGATTACAATTACTTTTGGTGTCCGTAGCAAGTCACCCTGACTCTATACAATTACAAAAAAGTGCTGAGGAGGAATCGAACTTACAACTTCCTGCATGTCCAGCAGATTTTCACCCGCTACGCGACTGACATCGTCTTCAATGTTGGATGTTACTGGATCGCAAACTTGCCAAACTGCCCTAAAAATCGATTCAGACATTACAACGAGCCTTGTATTCATTATGCATACCGCCCGACCTGGGGCCGATATTCGATGTTCGGCAAAAACTGTCTACGATATAAAGGAGCTTGTTCTTTTGACATTCTACAGTAACTGAATACAGTAATTGAATGTTTCCACAAACATTGTAATTCAAAAACCAAACCAACACGTATGTATAAACCACAACATACGTCGACACGTAGGATGATATTAGATAAATTAGGTAGGTATGTTTATTCAACGATCCCATATTAGCACGCCAACCCTGTGTCTCAACATGTGTTTTTGGTTGGCAGGTAGAAAATGCCTCGGCATTAAGCCCACCCTTTGTACTTTAGTGCAATAAAGTTTTAAATAAATAAATAAATAAAATATTACCATCCAAAATAGTAGCTGGATTTTGCTTTGACGAGACGTCAAGCCTTAATAATTAATAAGGGTAGGTAAGGTACCTTTGTTTTGTACATTTGTATAAACATTATTATAAAAAATCCCGGGAGAATCACCTACCGTTCACTTTGTTTTGAAATCATTTATCTACGTTACTACTTAGTCTGTATCTCCTAAGAACTAAAGCAATGTTCAGCTCAAGGGATTATCGTCCTTCCTGCTCAGTGTCAAGGAAGAACTCTAATTGAAAGTTACTTGGCGGAGTGACGGGCCGTTAACAAGGCCGCACTGGCCGCTAGGCTAAGCTCCCGTAGTCAGAATAATTACTGATAAAACTAAAAATAAACTGAGTCAATAACATTTACCAAACTAACAGCACTTTCAATAATATTGGACTAAAGTGTGGGTAAGTGTGTCTGATACATAGTTTCTAAAAACCTTTTAAAAAATTACGAAACAAACAAATGAATTTGAAATAATTATTATGTACATACCTACGACGTAAGAATCGACCCCTACAATCTCAACCAAGTATCCAAGTAGCCGAAGAAGCCACTGCGAGCATAATAAGGTAACCTATATATTATAAGCTACGAGGATACTACCGTCGGATGTTGCTGGTTACCTTAAACCAGCAATCTCCGATCGTCAGTATTAACATCTACTGCGATCACCATCGTATCTCTTAGGATTAGTATGCGCTGCCTGCTTCTATTTTCCTAGCCAACTACAAACCGAGTCTCATCAAGACGAGATTGGGTGTCAAGACGTGGCCGAAGATGTATCACGAAGGTCTAGAACCTTCGTGATACATCTTCGGCCACGTCTTCACTTACCATCAGTATGAGACTGTGGTCAAACGAATGAAAAATGAATGAAAAAATTGAAAAAATTGATGAATGAACTGAAAAAATTAAACAATACGTCTGTCAATTTGGGGAAGAAGTTTCAGCAATAGATGACAGGCTGATGTGTACTGATTATGCTTTCTGATATCTCATCGGTACTGCGAAGGCCTGCGAAGGTTGGCAGTTTTCGAAAGTAGTATTTTTTGCTTTTACTTGCTCTGGTTAGCCTAAGCTTGCTTGGCTGTCAAAGAAATATCATTTGGACAACTATAAAATAAGTAGTCTATTGCTACAAATATCTACAGCCAGAGCTCCACCTACAACGGTTTACTAAGTATCCCCTGTATTGCGCTTTGTTAGTTGTCAGATTAACATTCCCCCAGCGTGGAACTACTGAATGGATTTATTGGGAGAACCGGGCAGAACTGGGCAGAAACGGGTAGGACTGGCCAGTGCCTAATTAGGGTCCATTTCGACGGCTAATTGATTGACAAGTTGCGGATTAATATCTAGTTTTGAGGGAGCCGAATGTAATTTAATTTGTACTGTTTTGAATCGACTAACTAATTATTGGAATTGGATAATCTTAATAAACTCGTGCAATATAATTATCTTTTGTTGACATTAGTTAAAAGTTTTTCCTTTCACATTATATCGTCACTCAATTTATTCAAATTTATATGAACTCGAATTCCTTCAAAAATGTCTCAATTATTTCCCGGCTGCTTATTTCATTGGCGTTCTCTAGATTGAAATCAATAAAAAACAACATTTTTTACAGAGCGAGGAAGTAAAATTTTATAAACTTGAAATGTGAATAAAATTGAAGTTGAGTGTGAATGTTTTATTTATGGAGATGTATGGACGTGTGAAAAATTACAAAACGGAGCCGCGGTCATATGCTAGCTTATTATATTTCGTGAATTAAACAAATTTCAGCAGTAACTTAAAGCTAAGTTCCAAGAAAAGCAACAAGACCAACATAATTTTACAGTCGCGGGCAGTTAATCAAAGCATGAGTAAACTACCACTAACTTCCAAACTTGCCATAGTTTACAAAGTTGTGCTTGACAGTTGACAACACACAGTTTAATGTCTTGACAACAACTTGACGATAACTTGACAGCGCCGACTTGTTTGTTCATTGTGCGATTTGCTATCTTTTGATGAGCCATCTTTAAATCTTCAAACTTTATTTTTAAATATACGTAGATTTATGTTGCATCGATGTCAATAGTTTTATTTATTCTTGGTTTGGTAGATAAAAATGTTTTTGTAAAATTTTAAGAGATGTATTTTTTCTTATTCGTGTTCTTATTAATTTGAAAAGTGTTAGGTAGATTTATATTTCGCACAGAACACGAAACAAAATATATTATTTATTAATGCAATTATCAATAAAACAATCTTAGAACAGAAGAAAATGCCCTCGGGGTTTACAATCACCCCCTTGTCACTTAGTAGATACACTTAGGGGGAGGTCCCCGAGAACCGGACACTTAAGGAATAACAAAAATAATACAAAACCTGTAATAGTCTTATTTCTTTAATCCACTTAAATAAGCTCTCAATTATATACCTACTCGTGTTGTAGTTTTACCACTTAGAAGGTGTATCGAATATTTTTGTTTCAAAAATAAATTAAAAATATATTAATTATTTTTCATCGGTTTTGGACTCTACTCATGATACTGAACCTCTGGTTTCAAGGATAACGCTATTCACACTAACACCCTGTATATTAGCAGTCTCAAATGTTACTTTAAATTTAGTAGATACTTACAAACAATCAACACAGGAAAAAAGATGTTTTCAAAAAGGTCCCCTAATGACGGACAACCAAATTTTTGTCAATTATAAGACGTAAACATTACCTAACAATACATCTCTAACAATATCTATTACAATAGAACAAAGTTAAACTGCTATAAAGAAATCGTATCTTAATTTTCTAAAACACTTTGGTCTTTCTTCTTTGGTTTCTCTTTCTCAGTGATATTTTATACAACATCACCTTATAGATGGCTTTCTTCAATGTCTTATGTTTAGAGGTATTCTCACATCTTGGTTTGAATTTGAATGAAACCCATGTTGAATCTGAAAAACAAAATACAAAAATAATTACTATAAACAATATACTAGCTGTAAAAACGTCCGGTACTAGGGGACTTTGAGAGTGTCCGAACTTAGGGACTCTTCAGTACATACAAGAAAAATTCTCATTCGCGTTGTGTGTTATGAATCACGAAAAACGCATGGGTAATATCAGATAAGTACAATAGCAATAATGACTAATAACAATGAACATCATTTCATACTTTAAATACTGTTAACAGACGTCATAAACTGACTTCGAACAAAATTTTAACTAACCTCCAAATTCGCTCCACGCTCCACGACGAACGAGTCACCACTGGCCACTGGCACACGCCCCCCGTTCTTCACTTGGAAGTTGCTTTCTAACCGCGGCAAAAGCAACATATTGGCATGCTTATTAACACTGATACAAATACACAATAAAAATATAAAAACAAAATTTTGTAAAAAAAAACTTGTTGCACAATAAAACAGGAGGTGTGTGACAAATTTTGTAAAAAGATATTAATTTGGTAGATACATTTTTTCAGAAGATAGGAGCTCGAGATCCATTTTACAAAATGTTTCAATGGTATATATAATTGAAGCAGACATGACATTGGAAAAATTACATTCTTACCATTATTTACATACCTACTTACAATGTAGAACATTATATTGTGGAGATAAACTTTGCCCAGCAAACATAACAATTTACAACGCACTTAAAAATTGTCATAACTTTCCAAACGCTAAAAACTTAACAAACATTACTCTCACTATCTTTCTACTCTTGACATATGACACTTCGTATCTTGCGAAGTGTCATAATACACACTGTTTCTTACACTTATCATGGATGACTTAACAGTAGGAAAATACAGTGGTTTCATTCAGACCTGTAGATAGTCAGTTCAGCTGGTACTTGTCATCAAATGCTTTCCTTTCACTTTTATCTTGGCCAGAATACTTGCGGGTGTAACTTGAGTTCGAATAGACTCCCGAGCTATGAAACTGAGTATGACTTGACTTGTTCGCTTGTACTGGACCCACTATTAGGAGGTGGTACCTATTGTACCTTTATTTTAAACTGAATTAATTTAAAGTTTTCTTCTATTGAAAGAATGGGCCCCTCCATTGCTGTCTATAGATGTTTCAACCCGAATGTCCACTATAGTAAGGGTCATGCAAAACTCCCTAATGATATGTGTCAAAAAAAGGCTAAATGGCCTAGGAAACTAGCACTAGGACACATCTTAGTCTACATATGATACCTGGGGAGGCATTACATATTTCTTGGAATTTTCATAAATGGCACTTCCTTGCTTAAGGTTTTGATCCTACCATGATCATAATCAATACTTCCAAGCCATATTCCACCTCAAACAAGCGCGGTAAAGTTCATTTTACTTATAACGGCAATATTGAATGGTTCAGGGTTCATTGTTATCTAGAACTACCTATCTACGTGGCGCTCCATTCTTGAATAATGGGTGTCATTGTACACTCAATTAGGTACAAAGAGGTTATTCGCATAATTAAAATGCGTAAATTTCATAAGAAATGTATATTTTTTACTTTGCTGGTTAGTATGAACTACTTACAGTTAAATTTCCTTCTACTTCTACCGAAGTAAAAGCACAGTTATTTGTAAGGAATGTTAACTGCAAAGATAACAGGTAGATTTTGCACTTTTGTTCTATCCTCTTTGAACCTTATTGGACAAATTTTAGAGTCCAAAACCGGATAAGAGCTTCTTCTACAATCTTATAGGTATTTAGTATAATATCCTATTTTATTCTTTTTTGTAATGGCTTGGCCTTAAGCCTACTAAATAGATAAAACCTGCCTTATCTTAATTCTAGATCGCTTTTAATTTTATTACGTGCCTTAATTAAAACGTGTGCAATACGAAACCATAACCAGAGTAGTTGCATAGCAATTAAACAGTATAGGACCGGTTGCTAACCTAGCGGGACCCATTCGCAGGTCATTAAACAACAATACTTCCTAATGGTGCATGCGCATGTGACTGTGGTGAGAGTTTTGTAATTTGTATGTACTGATTAGATTGCCAGCAGTTGCTTTTGGATTCGTTTTTGTCGGCGATGTATTTTTACCTTCTTAAAGGAATTGAATGTCCAGCAGCGGACTAATATAGGCTGATGATGATGATGAAAGGAATTGATGGTAGCATAAGCAGAAATCAAAACATCCGGTAGAGTTGCGAATTAAATTGATTTAGACGGTTTTGCCAGATTTGGCACAGATTCTTTTTAGCTCTACCAGCTTATAGCATCCTAAGCGAGGAGTGAAAATTGTTGAATTTGTAATTTATACCAATCATCATCATCATCATCTTAGTTGACTCAATGTCAAATGTCCCTATCCGCGAAAATAACCTACCTGACTACATAAACGACCACTTTGTATCAATTGGTAATAATCTTCATCTTTTATGCCCACCCACTGTTGACGAAGCCCTAAGTTTCTTACATAATGTTACTTTGAAGGAGACCTTTTTCGAATTTAGCTATATATCTAATGAAGAGTTACACAAACTTGCTAATAATAAAATAAAAGGATCATATACTAAGGATCTATTCGATATCTCGGGATCCTTACTATTCGATATGACAACGTTTCTTTCACACCACCTTGTTTTCCTTATTAATAGTGTTTTACACTCTAATTTCTATCCAAAAGTTTTGAAAAATTCACGTGTTACTCCACTGTACAAAGGCAAGGGTGAAACTTCTGACGTAAAGAACTATCGGCCCATTACAATTGTACCCACGTTATCCAAACTGATAGAGTCGATCATGTCAGAATCAATAATGAGGCATTTACAACACAACCAACTCTTATCAGACTGTCAACATGCGTACAGACCCGGCAAATCAACTACGTCAGCAACCATGAAAGTCATAGATACAATAAACAAATGTCTTGAGAACAAAAAGCAAGTAGCAGGCATCTTTTTAGACCTTTCGAAAGCTTTTGATTCTGTTAATCATATATTACTATTAGAGAAGCTCAAGGTCTATGGGATTCAGGGCAAGAGTCACAAGCTTATAAAATCTTTTCTAGAGCACAGGGAGCAGACGGTAGAAATTAAAATTAATGATAAACATGCGAGATCAAAAGCGCAATGTATAAATATAAGAGTTCCGCAGGGGTCCGCGCTTGGAAATACTCTCTTTTTAATCTTTTTAAATGACATTGCACATATAAATATTACTGGGGAGATAATACAGTACGCTGATGATACCACCATAGTTGTTTCGGCAGATACAATGGATGGACTATTGAAAACCATTAGTGACACAATTAGTACGATAGGTAACTGGTTCTCAATAAATGGACTTATGTTAAATGAAGATAAAACTAGTATTATGATCTTTAATGCAGTGTCTGCCAGACGACCATCACTAAATATCCCGCTGAAAAGCGGTAGATCTTTAAGTAGTGCTAAATTTACAAAACTATTAGGTTTCGAACTAGATCAGGCCCTGACTTGGAAAAATCATATTGACTCTACCTGTACAAAAATGGCTAAAGGCATATATGCTCTAAAACAATTGCGTCCTATGACATCCCAATTAAATCTTAAAGACATTTATTATTCATATATACACTCTATAATTAGCTATGGCATTATATTATGGGGAAACTCTACCGACTGTGAAAGAGTGTTAAAGATGCAAAAGCGTGCAATTAGAGTGCTCGTTGGCGCTAAATTTAAAGACTCCTGTAGAGAACATTTTAAAACCTTAAAAATATTAACCTCTACATCACTATACATCTATGAAATATTAAAGTTCGTTATAAAAAATATTTCTCAATTTAAGTTAAGAGGAAGTCAAAGCAAATACAGTAATAGGCATCAAATGGTTTTAGAAACAACTACTCATAGACTCAGAAACACGTCTAAAAAGCAACCGCAAGTAATCGGCCCTAAACTCTTTAACAAACTCCCATTGTGTGTTAGAATCATAACCTGTGAACGAACATTTCTAAATAATGTGAAAGTTATTTTGTTAGACAAAACTATATACACTGTCAGTGAATTTCTAGACAATAATTACAAACAATTTGAAATTCCTCAAAAACGAACCTTGCCTGATTCTCTACATGCCTAATTTAAACTAATTTATGTACCTACCTATTCTATAGGTAATTTTTAATATGACGAGAAACTGAACACCTTAACATGAAGTTAATCATTTAGTGTGTATTTCTTTTTCAATAAATATTTTCATTTCATTTCATTTCATTTCATTTCATTTCATTTCATTTCATTTCATTTTCATTTCATTTCATTTCATCATCAGCCTATATTAGTCCACTGCTGGACCTAGCCTCCCTTAATGAGCGCCATAGCGCCCTGTCTTCAGCTTGACGCATCCATACCATTTATACCAAATTTATCGCATTTTCAATAACTATTCAAAATTATATTTTTATTTTAATTGTGTGAATTTGCTCCTGTTTAGGTACCTGAAGAAACAGATAACTTTATTGTTTTATCTATCCATCTAATAATTCACTTCTGTAAATACATTAATAAACCCCACATCGTATTAACCCACTTGTTACTAGCGTTTGATATACGGATCAATGGACATTAAAAATTATAAAACGAACTGTGGGTAGTTTCAAATTTCATTGTTTATTGCATACGTTAGATGAATGATTTCTTTATAGCTAGAAGTGGTTAGTGCTAGTAACAGTTGGACGTATTAGATTCTACACGTGTTTGTAATTCATGAAAATTTATCATGAGTGTTTCAAGGTGAGTAAATAATATAAACTGCATTTATTTTGATATTGTTTTTGTGAAATAATGATAAATTGCTTTACTTCTTTCGTAAAGAATAAAAATATAAAAGTTTTCTCTTGGTATTTCTCAGTAATTTGTCGATAAAGTTGATGTTCCGTATATCAAACGATAGTAATATAAACTACGATGTTTTGTTGTTTTAGGTCGAAGTTCAAAAACTTGTCTTTGAATGAAGTTCTAGAAGCATTAGAGTGTGATGAAGATGAACCAGTGCCAGATACAATTACAATTTTCCCCCCGGAAAATTGTACCGGTGACATTACGGACGAGGACTCAGGAGATGAAAATTTAGTGAGGTTACACAATTTGTCTGGTTCACAACTGAGGGCAGAAGCCATAATCGGCGATAACGATACGTCCGATGATGATGACGAAGACGATGATGTCGCGCTAGCTCAGCTGTCTAAGCGCCCAAGAATGGATAGCCCAATCCCAAGTGTCAGCACTCTAAATGTAAGTCCATCTCCATCATTTTCGCAAGGAACTGCAACCAGTGTTCCAAAGAACAAAGCTTACACTTGGCGTTCACGAGATATTCGACCAGTAGACAAATCCTGGAATAACATGCAGGGAGTACAGTTCAAACAAACCCCCATGTATTTCTTTGAATGCCTCTTTGATGAAAGAATAATAAAGATGTTGGTGGATTACACCAATATCTATGCCACCCAAAAAAACCATGAGGGTAATGTGACTGTAACAGAAATGAAATGTTTCATTGGTATACTTCTGTACAGTGGATATGTTGTTGTACCGAGAAGATACATGTATTGGGAAAATGCCTCTGACTGTGGTATGCCAATAGTTTTTAATTCATTATCAAGAGACAGATTTACATACATAATGTCTTATTTGCACTGTTGTGATAACTCTAATTTGAATGCTAATGATAAATTCGCGAAAATACGACCCCTTTTTGATATGCTAAATGAAATTTTTTTGGCATTTGCTCCTCATGACGAAAATCATAGCATCGATGAAGGAATGGTTCCTTACTATGGTGGTCACCCATGTAAACAATATATCCGCGGAAAACCAATTAGATGGGGATATAAGTTTTGGGTTGGAGCCACTCGTCTTGGATATATCCTTTGGTTTTTGCCCTACCAAGGGCAATCTGGAGTGGATATGAGTAATTACAACATGCTTGGATTGGGAGCAAGTGTAGTTTTGCAATACTCTGACGTTCTTCGGAAAACAGACAGCCAGGCACCCTTCCATTTGTTTTTCGATAATTTTTTTACTTCTGTACCTCTAATTGATGAGTTACGTGTAAGAGGTTTCAAGGCTACTGGCACAATTAGGGAAAATCGGCTTTCTAAGTGTCCCTTACCAAAAAATAAAGAACTTCAGAAATCTGAACGTGGAACATACAAATATAAATCGGCGCCAAAAGAAGACATTCTCATATGTAAATGGAACGATAATAGTGTGGTGACAGTTGCCTCAAATGCTCTGAAAGCTACACCAACTATCAAAACCCGAAGATTTTCTCAGCAGCAAAAGAAGTACATACAAATCGACCAACCTGCTGCTATCAAGATCTACAATGAAAACATGGGAGGTGTGGATAGATCTGATCAGAACATCGGCTTGTATCGCACTTCGATTCGTGGAAAAAAGTGGTATTTTTCCCTGATTGCCCATTGTTTAGATATGGCTGTAAATAATGCTTGGCAACTTTACAGACACAACGGCGGAGAATATGACAATCTTAGGTTTCGCAGGAGTGTTGCTACAAGTTTATTGGAAACTTATGGTAAAGGTGTCTCTCGAAAGCCAGGCCGAACATCCAAGAATTTCCGGGAAGACTCACGCTACGATGACATAGGTCATATAATCAAATACAGATCAGAACAATTGCGATGCGCCGTGTGCCATAAAAATGCGATGTTTTTCTGTATCAAATGCAACGTGTCTTTGCATCCAAAAATTTGTTTTGAAACCTATCACAAACTTGCCGAGTGAATCATGTAGGTAAAGGTATAATTATATTTTAAACTTAAAAACAAGCGTTAATAAACATAAATAAATAAAATACTTACAACAAAATAAAGAGTTTTATATTTTGTACCCGACTGAAATAATCCTAGAAATTATGTTGTTTCATAGTAGTACATATTACTAGCGTTCCGTATATCAAACACCATTTTCCAGCATTTCCACGAAACTTAGATTTTTTTTTCCTATTTTTCTTTTATAATAAGCTTATAACTAAACATAATATAAAAAATTTTAAAGATCTATCGAAAAAAGGGATATCCGTAACAAGTGGGTTAAAACAATGTGAGGTGTGCCAAGTCCTCGTTAATTTTTTCTTCGTCTTGTGAATTGGCAGCATCCCGGATGGAGTTTGCAGAAAGAACTGATGAGGAAGTGGAAATAAGACTTTAAGTAATGGTTATAGAGATTAAATTGGTTAAAGTCATGAGAGAGTCTTTGAGTTTCCGTTACGTGTTTGCAACTCGCCGAGTTCCGGTAAAGTATATACTCATCTAAAAACCTCCTAACAATAGATTAATATAATAGTATGTAGATAGAATAGTAAGTTTAGTTACCTACTTAACGATCTCTCGGTACCATATATTAAATATTATGTACCTAATTTTGTTTTTATTTAATAAACTTTTGTTCCTACCTATTTTAATTTTTCTATTCCTTGCTTGTAATTTTTGTTTTAATAAGGATTTTATTTTTTAATAAACTAATTTCTATAAACATTTTTAATCATCTAAAATTTAAAAGGTCTAAATTGTAAAGACCTGAGTAAGATGCTGTAGGAATTGCTCATTCAAAAACGTCTATTTCCAACAGCGGACGATCATTGACTCATTATGATGACTTGAACCAAGTTTTGAATCCTGTCTCAAGTCCTATAAAGTCAGGCAAATTGTGGCAAATCGGACAACATTTTGTGAACTTAACGATAATGCCACAGAAATCTCAATATCTTATTTATTATTTTGTTTTCTGTGAATAATGAAAAGGACCTAAATTACCACCTATTATTACATTTAATGTCGCAGTATTATGATGTTGACATCGAGTAGGTGTGAATAGTATACTATCTCACTTGATTAATTCATGTTCCCTTTATGTCATCGCTAATTTAATGACCATTCTCAATAAATCAGCCCGTTACGATTATTGCTTTTTGATTTATCTATAACAACTACTTTGACTATCGGCTTCCTATTAAGAGCTTTGGCGCATTGGGAAATGATGTCATCTTTAAAAGTGACATTTCCTAATAGTACTCAAAGTTTGTTCTCTTTACTCTATAATTGACTATCACGTCAGGACGGATGAAGACCGCGATCCGGAAAATTATATGTAGGTAGAACTTTCTTTGTTCATGTACATATTATACATTGATGAAATGCGAATTATTGCTGGCATATACCGGATGCAGAAAGCTAAAGACAGGTCACCATGACACTAATTTGGAAAGAGCCAAGACCAGATGTGGTTTATTATAGGCTGATAACATCGGTAGAAGATAATTAAAATGTGAGTTGATAATGTAGTGTCGTTTTTGAAGTCTTTCTATAAAAAATATCTATCTATGTAACGTATTGTATTAAGTATATCAGTCATGTAGTACCCATAACACAAGCTCTGCTTAGCTTGGGGCTAGATGATGCTGTGGACTGTCCGGAAATATTTATTTATTTATTATTTATTCTATTATGAATGTGTAAATAAAAGCGAAATATTACAATTATATAACTCACTATGTGCATGGGAAATCTGTCGTAAGATTTAAAGCTACGTCGACCAGCACAACAGACAATATGGTTAACAATAATGAACTAAGTGCCGTGAGTCAATTGGAAAGTTATGAAAGACGAATAATCTTATGAAACTACCTAATACTAACAAAGACTAACTAGACGACTGCGTAGGCCTTTCTTATTTAGTGTCTGAATTTCTAAATCTCTTTACTTATTGTCTTGATCCTAATTTATGTTATCTTACCAGTGCCAAATCCATTATGAAACTATTATCTAACAATATCATAGAACTGATTTGTGTTGTTCGATTCATGAGTCCAATTATTATTCAAATTCTGATCTTTATCGAATTCTATGTTTACTTCCTTCTTCAAATTTTGTGAATATTAAATAACAAAATGTATACTTCGATTTCAAATTAATGAAGTAACCGTGAGCTTTGTCTGAATTAATCAAAATAAAATAAAAAAACAAACATTTCTAATAGGAGAGTACATAACTAATTCTATTTACGCAAGTACTTGACTAATTATAGTCTGCTAATGTCACATTCTCTACAAAAGAGCTGGCCCAAAACTTTTGAATTTTGGACTTGAAACAACGATGCAGGACGTAATTTATTTTGAAACGCATGCAAATACTGCTATTTGCAATCTGTACAAAATCCATGCTTTTTTATACCCTCATCAAATGTGATGAAATCACTACTTTGTAAAGATTCTAGAATTCATTATCACAAGTCAATGCTACATTGTTTCGAAGAATGGAAAGAATCGATGGAGTAGCATTTCGAACGTCCAATATGTTTTGAGCTTCCTCTCCGTTCTCCGCTTGAGAATGGACGCGCGTGTTAGGTGAAGTTTATTGGTCATAAAAAGCTCCTTTACTGCTGGTTACGGAGTTTTCAATGGTTAATATATCGTTGTTTAGCTTGTGTTGTGCATAGTTATTAACCGCACGACTATCTGTAGGGTCGACGTCCTGTTATTGGATACCAATATGGCATTTATAAGGGGTGTAGTATTGGTTACATCAATATATTAATTACCTTTTTAACAAAGAAAAATGCGAGCTTCTATTTCATGTTTCATTTTAAACAGAGGTGTTATTATAAAAAATGCCATATACAATTGTTTTTGGTGAAAAAATTTACTAAATAGCTGAATTTAAATTTAATGTAATGCTAACATAAGGTTTTTATATCAATATTTTTGGTATTGTCTATCAAAAAATAATTTCCTTTTTGTCTTATTGTCATGCTATTTTGATATTATCAATGAAAAAAAAATTTCATTATTGTTTTGTCATTACTTTTGGATATTATCTATCAAAAATAGTTTTATTCAACAATTCTGAACATCTAAATCATCTAGGTCCAAGCTAAGCAGGGCCTGTTATGGGTACCAGATGATTGACATAGAATGCAATACATGACTAAGATATTTTTACTTTAGACATAACAGCCAAACCCCTGGAACACGTATTAACAGATTTGTCCTAAGGCAGGAACGAACCCGCGACCTCCTGGGTCGAAGGCAGACCTTCGCCCGCTGCTCCACTAAGCTCGTGAAATAGATGTCACCACGATACCATTGTAGAAACAATGTTAACTCTCCATGTTACTCGAGGGTCCAACTTGTTTTTTTTAATTCAGTATTTTTCATCCTGTACAAAAGATCTCATTTGCCAGAGGTTGATTCATCTACTATGTGAATCATCGGAGAGTATTTTTATGACGAATACATAATGTAAATATGTTTGTATGTCGCACAATATCACCAACTTCTTTGTTTAACATCGTAAGTCGGATGTCATTCATCTTTTCAAACAGGTGGGTGTTGTTTCAAGTAATTTTACTACTTTTTAAATAAATTTAGACTTGCTTAAAAATTATTTCTCAACTCTGCATTCTTCATATTTTTGAACTTCCTTTGATGTATGAGAACTCAAAAAAATATGAATTATGAGAGATGGAACAAAACAAAATATAAAGGATAAGTTCTTATAAAAACAAAAACACAGCAATGAATGTAATATCGTAAAAGTGTAAGACGAAGCATTCATACTCGATTTTATCTTCCTTATATTTTTTAAATTTTTAATTTCATTGCCTTAATTCAGGTATGCTTAGGTTCCTGTTTGAAAAAGGAATTTCAAAATATGAATATTATAAAATCTCTTAATAGGCTATTAGTTTTATTGAGGTTTTTGACACATTTACGCTTCATTAAGTTCATTCTTTTGTTGCAGGCTTATTACAATGAATAACAATGACAATAGGTTAAGTTTACTATGCAATCATAAATTAGTTTCAGTGCTAGTAAACTTCACAGTTCACTTGAATAGACTATTCATTCGTACGAACAACATCATTAACTGTACGTCAAATTTTATTTCCTAACGTGCAGGTAAGTTTATTGTAGTACTCATTTTCATATTTTCCTTCACTAACCTACTGAAGGTTTTCGTTTAGGTTTTAAAATAGTAAACAATAACGAAATTTATCTTCATATTTTATTTCATATATTTTACAAGCTTCACAATTATATGGACGAAAATAATTTACAATGAATATAAATATTGTCATCCTTATATTTCACTGCAAAGTAAAGCCTTACTGTTTTTAATTTCTCAATCGTGTTTTAAGTACAAGATAAAAATTGTGATAATAAGATATGTCAAGGTGATAGCAAGCCCGATCGGAATAGAAAAAAACAACCATTCTAATGAGGTCCTCCCAACTTTAGATCCACTAAAATCATTAAAACAAGTCCTGAACTTCAAGCCAGTTAAAACGAAAAGATTCGTAGAACGATTAAACATTTAAAGTTTATCTCTAGCAACTTCAACCCAAGCCAGCAGTTCGACTTTGCTCCAATTCCCTCACAATTAGAGAAGTAAAGTTAATAGTAATTATCGAAGTCGATTGCACAGTGTAAGTGATGCAACTTGAGGAATGTCTATGGCTAGACTTTTTTGTGACGCTGTAAAAATAAGAAAATATAAAACAAATTGTATATGAGACTGCAGGCAGATGCTGGATGTAGGAAACAGGGTTCAATGGCACTCATTATTATGATAGATAATAAATAATGAAGCAAAATTATAGAATTATATTTACTTTTATAAAACAAGTCACTACTTTACTTGTCTCATTTGCTCTGTCGTAATGCCACTGCATCATTTATATTTTCTCATTAAAGATAAATAACAAATATTTTTGCATGTTTAAATAAATTCCTTGGCAATGCTTTTTTCATGGAATGTTTGATAAACTTTATTGTTTTCGTTTTTATTTGAATCTGTTTTAATAAATACGAAACGTTTGATGATGGTGTCTTTGACAATGATTCAGCTGTTCTCCTTTATCTATGATCACCCGTTTCTACTATCGATCGAAGTTCAATACAGGTATGCATACTAATAGCATTCTTAAAAGCCTTTGTCTCAGGCTAGGCGTAAGTTTTTGTGGACTCGCCGAGTTGTGCCTAAGTTATCCGAGTACCTTCGCCAGCCGGCAGCCAGTTTAGTTTTAGGAATAAGTTAGCAGTTTGGCATTCGAATGTGGACGGCTTCTTGTGTTTCTTTTGGAGTGTGCCTGAGAAGTTTTTGTGCCTTTTTGAAGAATTTGTTTGACTATCTAAGACTTAGGAGAGCTCATGTGTTTTCTTTCCATGTATTCTTGGTTCACTTTGTTTCTTTTGATTTCATTCTGAAAGTTCGGGTTCAAGGACTAAGTAAATATTGATATTAATCAATATTTTGTTTCAGGGCAGAAAGTGGAACATTTCTTCTTCGAACCTCGCACGAAAGGTCAATAGATCAAGCTTTTTATTAGAAATGTATCTTTAAGACTCTTTAATTCAATAGGAAACATCTTCGGCAATTGAGCGCACACCGTCATAAAATAAGACTTGATTTCCCGATGAACAAGGAAAAAAAAATTAAAAAAAAATCAATTCAAATTACACATAAAGATCTGTTTTAAAGATTCTCTTCGATGATTATGTCCATCTCTTCACCGGTCAATTTCGGTGACACTGACTTTGCTTCCCATTTTTCTACAAAGTATACATTTGAATCATCTCGATAACCATAAGAAACAAAAGTAGAACCCATCGCGGATGTACTGTTTGACCAGTCATTAGGAGTTCAACTCGGCAGTAATTGTAGCAGAACCCGCTAATGAACGAAAGGAAATTCGTTTTAATTAGTTTTGACTAATGGTTATTGAACTTTGAAAGTGAACTAGATTGGGTAGGTACTGTGTGATTATGTGAAGTAAGATATATATAGAAAAGATAGAAAATACTTTAATGCACACTTAAAAGCAATGGAAAAAAATAACAACAAAACATCTTAAAATAAGCAACAATTGGCGGTCTTATCGCTAATGAGCGTTTTCTACCAGACAACATTGAACCTACAGATACAATAGGATCATTAATTTGTACAAGGGAATCTATGTGCTTTCGTAGTTTTAAAAATAAATTACTTAAATAATGCACAAAAACATACCACATACATAATGTACGTAATAAACTACTTAAATACATAGGGAATTAATGTCTTTAGTGATAACAGGACAAATAGTGTTCTATTACTGTGATTTAAAGGATTGGTAGTGACTTTGCACGCCTTACTGAGATCGGCAGATTGGTATATGAAAGATGATCATTTAATTAATGGATTGGAGTTGCAATCGTACCTGGAAAAGATCTACACAGGTTCATATACATTTATCATGTATTCGATGACGGTTACTAGTCGTTAGTATTAACTCTAATCAAAGGCCTGCCTGAGCAGGTGATCGTGTTTGGTATGGCTATTAAAGATTTTTTTCGAATTGTAGGAAACTAAGAAAAGATGATCAGTTATTATCTTCTAAGTATCTAAAAATATAGCAAAATAAAAGTCCCAATCATCATTAAAACGATCATAGCAACAACTAAGGTCATAGAATCTTTGATCGAACATTACAAATCCTTAATTACATCTTTAGATTCGCTAGTCACATGCCTTTGTATCGTATCTGATTGAACCTCTGACAGTTTGATTAATTGTGATTTTAGCTATCTTGTACCGCGGCCTCTCTTGTGAGTTGTGAATGATGTACAATATACTACTAATATACATATGCATTTAATATACTAATATATATTTATTGAGATTTGTACCTGGGCCCAAATTCCACGAAATAAATCGCTTCACCATTTAAATAGTTTCATGTCAAAATGTCAGTGTAAACTCTTTTTTGACATTCTACTAACACTAACTTTTTGAGGTTCATTCATAGCTGTGACGATTACGTTAATGACTATTAATTTGAATTTCTAATTATGAAAGTCTCTTCAAGCTTAAAAAATAATAGAATACCAAATGCAGAAACGTCATTTTAATCATCTTGATTTAATGGCACTATTGAGACCTTTGTTTTGAATTTAATGGAATTCGGGCCCTGGATTGAAGCATCGAACAGTTATCATGATTATTATCTATGTAATGTATTGTATTAAGTAAATCAGTCATCTAGTACCCATAACACTAGCTCAGCTTAGCTTGGGGCTAGATGATGCTGTGTGGACTGTCCGGAATTTATATTATTATTGTTAATTTCTTATTCCACATAAACCTTATCTTATTTTATTTTCAATAGAAATGTTTATTTTTTATTTTCTTTTTCAGAAACAGAAAATGTCTAGGTGTGGAAACAAATAAGGCAAAACTAGTGTTTACAATTGAAACATGGTAATGCAGTCAGTGTCGTGGGGACGCTTTCGACATGGATCAGTTGATAACTCTAGACTGGTTGCAACCGTCTGCAGTTAGCTCAATTGTTTCAACTGTTTATAATATTTTAATTTATTTTTTAAACTTCTCCACCCAAGTTACCTTAATAATTAAAATTTACTATTTACTTAAAACATCAACAACGCAATAATGATACGTTTTTAGAGATTTCCATATTTGGTTTACGTTAAGCGAGTCCGTTTAGGTACTTTGCTGGCGGAGATAATTTTTTTCTTTAATTTTTTTTACCAACGAGAAAATATTTCGGAACGTAGTCACTAAAAAACTAGAGATTGGGCTCTTGCTTTTAACAAAGGATTATGATAGCCATGTTTTTGTGCTACCGCTCATAAAAACGTAATTCTGGGTCAGTCGAGTAAGCGAAGTGGCCCTTTCCTTTTATAGCTCGAACAAAAAAGTAGTGGCACGAGTCAGAAAAAATTAGAGTTTTCATACTAGCTGTTGCCTGTGACTTTACATCAGTCAGACACTTATTAGATTGTTTCGACCACTAAATTAATCTATTGTTTTAGAATCAAGGAATCAAATGAAATAGAAACTAGTACTTAAAATTGAAACATTTGAGCTAACTGCACATTGTAGATAAAAATGTAGAGGAAGTGTCCAAGAGTTCTATAAGATCCAAAGGATATAAACACCTTGAGTTTTGCTTTTCCTTTTTAAGGTTCATTTTTTATATTTTATCTGTGAATACCTAATAATAAATATACCTAGTAATAAATAATTGACCCATTAAAATTACAAAGTAAGTATGTATTCGTTGAAATTTTTATATCAATTAATGTAATAAAGTTTTCTTATTTAAAAAACACAAGATCAAACAAAACTGTTTACTCATTCGTAGTGCTATGAAATGTAGCGGAATGTCTATGAATAAATCGATTCAACTCGAATAGAAATGCTCGTTTCAATCGAGATAAATATCGATCAATATCCAGTGACGGTCCAATTACATTGTGCTACAAGCACGGGCTGAATCTTAAGGTGCTTGCTCAATAACATTAATTCTATAGGTTAATCCTTTCACACACTTGAATTGAATTTGTCTAATTGTGTGAACAATGTTCGAATGTCATTTTTATTACGACGACCGATGTGGCGCAGGAGGTTAAGGGTTCGATTTCTGCCTTGGAACAAATGTTTCTATTTCAAATAGGTACTTATTGTTCTGCGGTTTTAGTGTGTTCTATGTATAATAAAGAAACTATTTATGTAATGATTAACATTAAATATATCAGTTATCTAGTAGATACCCATAACAAAAGCTCTCCTTAGCTTAGGGCTAGATGGTGCTGTATGGATTGTCCAGCATTAGATATTATATATTTATTTATTTTGTATTTGTTTTCGATAATTAGGTGTTACCACATTTTTTTATTTCCTTTTTGTAACGAAACCTACATAATCTTTTTTTATGCTTATCTGATTTTGTTGTGATTTTTGAATGATATTCAATTCAGGAGTTTAGTCGTCTAGTCTAAGTCATATTATGCATTCCTTTAATTCCTCAGTCTACCACCTCCTTAAAAGGACATTTATTTAATTGTAACACGTACAGATTTACGATGCATTCGAAATCGGTTATCTTGTATCTGTCCAGCAATGATTTGTTTTTGTTCGGGTAATAACGTATGGGAACTAGTCTTTGGATGGCTTGCTAGAATATATTATTATCTGATGCATTGATAAGATGTAAAGATGATTCTTATAAGTAAGTTATATAAACACTATTGATGGTTCACTTTTCTTATCAAACTATCTGAATACACCTTTGGCGTATTCAATCCAACTAGATTTATTTATGTTATAATGTAATTGTTTGCAGAGCGTCTATTTAGAAGGAAACCTATGATTTTTACAATTGACTTCAAAAAGGAGGAGGTTCTCGACCAAAAGACATTTGCTGAGCGTCTTTTTAGAAGGAAACCTATGATTTTTACAATTGACTTCAAAAAGGAGGAGGTTCTCGACCAAAAGACATAACACTATGGAAGTAGCTGAAATAAACAAGTCTAGAGGTAACGTCTGTAAATTGAGTCTCTTCGATGGCTTATCTATGTGTGGACCCCATTGAAGCTTACTATGTGATAGGGTGATTCCTCAAAATACAGTACTTTCTAGAATGTCTAACATAATCTGCAATAATGGAGCAACCTTCAGGAAAACTTTCCTGGTCAAAAATATAACTCATGGTAGAGTTATTTTTTTATATCGAGTCAAATGAGTCAAAGTGATCAATATTTTTGAGCTCTACAACTATTAAGATGCAATTCGTAGTAAGACCCTGAGTAATGCATCCGTATGCATTTATTAAATAAAAAAATCAGGATATTTCTTAATAATAATATTTCATCGTTATTGGTTTAAAAAACGTATGTATGTGCATCTATCACCAATAATTTGACGCATCGATCTCCCGCATCATACGCGATCCATCATCTTTTGGGAAAACGACTCAATCGCGCGATAAAAAACCCGAAAACGTTAAAATGACAATATGACAGTAATAGACTGTGGATTATTGATAGGGGAATGATTGCGTGGTCTACCATAAAATAAATATAATAAGGCAAAACCGATGTTGGAACCATTGGATTTATTAACATTGGTTGTATTGCTATGGACGAGAACATTAACGTAAAGTGAAAATTATTTAAGTAGATAGTTACCTTATATTATTATTCTTGAATATTTTTTTTCATACCAATCCAGATAAACATAGAATTTATAAATATCTTTAGTAACTCTTCAATCTTCCAAAGACGCGCGTAAAATGAAGTTTAGTAACTCTTCAATCTTCCAAAGACGCGCGAACGTGTGAAGGCTTTTGAATTTATTATTTCTTCCGCGTATTTAATTATACATTTGTGTTGTGTTTTATTTTAATAATTGTACCTACTTTAATTCCTGTTCTCGGCCAACTGTAAGATCTTATTAAAATTAAACATTTTGAATTCTTATTTCCATTACCAGCTCGGTACATGATTTTTTTATCTAGTTCCACAATAATAGCAAGTCTAAATTAGCTACTCATTACGTTCGCTTTCTTTCTCACACATCTGTTTAAAACCTATCCTATTCATAAATTAAAACAATACCCAGTAGGTGTGTACATAATATTTCTTCATAATATGCTGTGCTCTAATTAATACATCTGTAGCTGTACAGTACCCGCATGGGGCGTGACAATTGCCATTGTCATCGACTGTTTAGGCGAGAGATGACGGGACCATGATGGTTAGGTGGTGCCACTACTAAATAATAATTAGGATCGCGAGGTTACTCCTTGACCAAAATTATAAACACGAAAGTTTGAATTGTATTTGTTTCTTTTTCAAGCAAAAACTACTGAAAATATCAGGATTAATTTTTTAATAGACGTACTAGTTCTAGCCTTGGAATAACATAAAAACATCTTTATATCTATCTCATAATTCAGTTTCCATGGGATATAAATTCCCTTGAAACGTTTCCATAAGAATACGCGAGCTGAGCCGCGGGCAGATACTATGTAGTTAAACATTATAAAGCGAAAGTTTGGATGGATCTAAGTATGTCTGTTACCTCTTTACGTCAAAACTTCTGAACGGATTAGGCGAATATTTTGAATAAAATGTAGTTCTAGGCCTGGAATATAATTTTTATTTATTTATTTATTTATTATTATTAAAAATATAGTACAGCTACCGTTACAGGCACACCTAATGCGATAGCGTACTTGTCAAATTCTTCATAATTATTGAGCTACTCTTTAAACTAATAAACTAAATGACACTATTATTCATATAAAATTAATCAACATTAGATACATTACAAAATTAATCAACATTAGATACATTACAAAATCATTATAATTAATTAAATTTCTAATTCTAACACTAAATAATAATAATCATACTCTATACATTAAAAAATAATAATAATAATAATCATAAATTGAAAATATACACGTTAATAACTTAATATAAATAATAAAGCCTTTGCCAACTCGCTTAGGGAACAGTGAAAAATATCTATCTTCTCCGCCAGTACATTGAGTGTGCGGATGCAGCGCGTCAAAGGAGCCTTGTGCAAAAGGTTTGTTCTCCCTTGAGGTAGAGCAAATAAGGTGGGTCGCCTCCTCCGATGCACAAATTCTTCCGGCACATTCAGCTTCATTTCCGCTAAAATACTTGGATTATGAATGACCCCCCGAAGAACTTTCACCGCATACTCTAATTAATACATCTGTAGCTGTACAGTACCCGCATGGGGCGTGACAATTGCCATTGTCATCGACTGTTTAGGCGAGAGATGACGGGACCATGATGGTTAGGTGGTGCCACTACTAAATAATAATTAGGATCGCGAGGTTACTCCTTGACCAAAATTATAAACACGAAAGTTTGAATTGTATTTGTTTCTTTTTCAAGCAAAAACTACTGAAAATATCAGGATTAATTTTTTAATAGACGTACTAGTTCTAGCCTTGGAATAACATAAAAACATCTTTATATCTATCTCATAATTCAGTTTCCATGGGATATAAATTCCCTTGAAACGTTTCCATAAGAATACGCGAGCTGAGCCGCGGGCAGATACTATGTAGTTAAACATTATAAAGCGAAAGTTTGGATGGATCTAAGTATGTCTGTTACCTCTTTACGTCAAAACTTCTGAACGGATTAGGCGAATATTTTGAATAAAATGTAGTTCTAGGCCTGGAATATAATTTTTATTTATTTATTTATTTATTATTATTAAAAATATAGTACAGCTACCGTTACAGGCACACCTAATGCGATAGCGTACTTGTCAAATTCTTCATAATTATTGAGCTACTCTTTAAACTAATAAACTAAATGACACTATTATTCATATAAAATTAATCAACATTAGATACATTACAAAATTAATCAACATTAGATACATTACAAAATCATTATAATTAATTAAATTTCTAATTCTAACACTAAATAATAATAATCATACTCTATACATTAAAAAATAATAATAATAATAATCATAAATTGAAAATATACACGTTAATAACTTAATATAAATAATAAAGCCTTTGCCAACTCGCTTAGGGAACAGTGAAAAATATCTATCTTCTCCGCCAGTACATTGAGTGTGCGGATGCAGCGCGTCAAAGGAGCCTTGTGCAAAAGGTTTGTTCTCCCTTGAGGTAGAGCAAATAAGGTGGGTCGCCTCCTCCGATGCACAAATTCTTCCGGCACATTCAGCTTCATTTCCGCTAAAATACTTGGATTATGAATGACCCCCCGAAGAACTTTCACCGCATACGTAACAAGCGCCGCGTCGCGCCTAACCTCCAGCTTGTTGTATCCAACCATGCCTATAACAAACAGGGTTGGATACATCAACGGGTAGAAAGGGTAGACACCATAGTGCTTAAGGTACAAAAAACGGGTAAACTTGTTCTGTATGCGCTCTACCATAACACTATATTTGGCCTCGTGTGGAGCCCATATCATAGAGTTGAACTCTAGATGGCTTCGAACCAAAGCGTCATATAGAGCCCTTACTGCTCTAAAATTGGTAAAGGTGTTTGCTTGCCGAAGAACAAAGCCAAGAGTCTTGAACGCCTTTTTGCAAACTTTAGTAATATGCTCTCGAAAGTTCAGATCTACATCTAAATGAACCCCTAGATCCCTTACCGAGGTCATTCTCTCCAGCCTGGACCCGTTTAGTTGGTAGTTGTAGAGGAGTGGCGTCTTTGCTCTACTGAACGTGATTACTGAGCATTTGCTGACGTTAAACTGCAGTTCGTTATTACGACTCCACTCCTCCACTCGGTCCACGTCACGTTGAAGGCGCTCACAGTCTACTTGGTCTTTGATCGGGAAGAGCAATTTGAGATCATCTGCGAAGAGCAAGCATTTGGCGTCCCTGACCACCTCCGGAAGGTCATTAATCATAATGATAAACTGAAGCGGGCCGAGATTGCTACCCTGACTCACTCCAGTCTTCGTAGCGTAAGCCTCGGACTTGCAGCCCCCGTACTCTACATACTGATGTCTGTCCCTCATGTAACTCGCGAAAAATTGCAGTAGTTTGGTTGTGCATCCGATCGTTGCCAACTTCTGGAGCAATATGTCATTATCGACTAAGTCGAACGCTTTTTTGAAGTCGAAGTAGGCAACGTCGATTTGCACCCCTGCGTCGACATGAGGAAGCATGTAGGTCATGGAGTCTAGGAGGTTGCTGGCTGTGCTTCGAGCTGGCCGGAATCCGTGCTGCGCATCAGATAGACGAGCCACGATCTGCTCTTGCATGCAGCGCTGCACCGCTGACTCGAACACTTTTGCTACAGTCGATAGAATTGCTACTGGCCTAAATCCCGTTACCTCATTTCCCGGCCCACCTTTCGGAATAGGAATCACACGTGTTATTTTCCAGCGTTTCGGAAAATATGAGTTATTTAAGCAGAGGTTGTAGATATGGGCGAGCGGTTCTACAAGAGCCATACGGCAGTCTCTAACTATGTAAACTGGGACCCCGTCTGGGCCTGCGGAGCGCTTCGGTTTGAGCCTCGCGAGCGCCGCACGTACCTCTCGCAGCGTGAGCTGCGGTACGTGCACTCGCGCAGCGCTAGCGCAGCTCGCCGCCTCCGCGGCTGGGACGTCCAGCTGAGCTGTCGAGGTGCCGTATACCGAATGAAAGAAATTCGCAAACTCTACTACGCATTCCGAATCCGAGAGAGCTCTACCATCCCTTGAAATTTGCTTTCGATTGACGGTCCCTCTCTTCGCTTTTACGTAATTCCAAAATGATTTTGGGTCTTCCGCCAGATGGTGCTCTACACGCTTTCTGTGCTGGTCCTGGGCATCTTCTATCATTTTCTTAACTCTGGCTCTACATTCAGAAAAAGCAGAATAATTAGACTTCGTTGCTTTTGCCTTAAAACGTTTATGAAGGTTAGCCTTTGATCTAATTTCTCTGATGATTTCTGTTGTATACGTTTATGAAGGTTAGCCTTTGATCTAATTTCTCTGATGATTTCTGTTGTATACCACTTTGGATAACTATATCTAGAGTTTTTCATGTTTCGGCATTTCTTAGGAACCAATGCATCGAAAATGCCTATCAGTTTGTCATAAAAATAATCCACGGCCTCCTCGGGATCCGTCGTGTCGTATAGGTTATCCCATTTTGCGGCAGCTATCGATGAATATAGAGCGTGAAAATCTGCTTTGCAAAAGTTCCACTGTTCTTCGCAAGCTGGCGGTAAAGTAGGTAGAGTCTGGGCCGAGTGCGACGCGGCGCGGCGGAGCGCCACCGCGAGGGGCGGGTGCTGCGCGTCCGGCGGCACCAGCTCCTCGTCGGCGGCGCTCACGCTCACCTCCTCCATGCACAGTGAGACCAGGACCAAGTCTAATAAACGGTTCTTACTGTTTCTAACTTCATTTCTCTGAACGAGTTCGCAATAGGCTGTAAAATATTCAAAATAATTTAAAACATTGTCACTACAAGAATACAAATTAAAATCCCCTATTACTAAACACGATTGATATTTAGAGCACCAGTTTTCAATAATATTAAATAATATCATGTATTCATTATCGCTGCTACGAGGCGGTATATAAATTACACAACAAAAAAATATAAACCTATTATTCAAAAATACTGTAGCACCAACTATTTCAAACGCGCAATTGTCCACCTCTACATTTTCCGGCACTTTTACTCTGTGTAGTTGTAGTCGGGGCGCGGCCACCAAAAACACACCTCCATGTTTTCGTCCGTCGGTTCGGTCGCATCTTAATATCTGGAATCCCGTCGGTATTATCTCGGCGTCTTCTATAGAGTCGTTGCATCCTGTTTCTGTGACTGCGAATAAATTGGACCCTGATGTTTCTATATTATTGAAAAATCTGCTTAACTTTGTTCTTAGTCCTCTTGCGTTCTGATAGTACATTTCTATGACACTCCTCTTCTTAATTGAAGATCTACGCGCCGCCACCGCTGGCTGCACGAAATGGCTTCTGTGATCTATTTTGTGCAATTGAATTAGCGCCATAAACAATCCAAGGTTTGATTTTAGCGTTAACCGGCCAAACTTCGGTTGACATGCACATGTCGGTGTATGCAACAGGGACTCCGATTTTGTATGATTTGTAGTCGCCTCTTGGAGTTAGTTCCATAACCGAGCAGGTTCCGCCTGGGCACAGGTCCCGAAGATAGTTCTTAATCTCTTCTGCGCTTGATGCCATATTCCAGAGATGGATGTAGTTGCGAGGCTCTACCGCCCTTAGAGCTGTCACAGTAGGGCCGGCCGTTCCACACAGAGAGGTTGGCCTGCGGCTTCTCCTAACTTCCGTCCACTGCTGCTTGTTCTCGCCTCCCTGGTTCTGGCTGGTAGATGTATCACTCGAGTCCCCATCTTCCCGCAAGCGTGGCTGTGCAGAAACCAGGACATTCTTAGCATTCCCTTTTTTATGGATCGGCTTTTGTTTTGGTTTTTCGGCCGATTCAATACCCGGATTTGAAACGGGTGAAGCTTCTAACGATATGCTGGCATCCTTTGTAGCAGTCTGAGCCGCAGCGAGATCGTACTTAGTGTGAAGTGCCTGCACCTGTGACGAATAACACTCGAGTTTTGTGTCATAGCTCGTTAAGATTGATACCGCCAGTGCCAGCTGATCTCTTAGCAAGGATACCTCTTGGCGTAGACTGCGAACTTCAACAGACAGCTGTGACATGTCCCCGTCCGCCTGGCGTGTAGGCGTGTCCATTTCGGTAGACATCGGTATCGCGGGTATCGACACCTTCTTACGGTGAGTAACATTAGGGTCTCTAATATTCTTAACGGCGCCCGCCCCGACCGGTGTTAGACTGTTGTCTCCTCCTTTCCTGCGCGCACAGCGACATTCTGGGCAAACCCAAGTACCCGGACAAGGTTTATTCTCTCCAGCGCAGGCCTGGTGGTATAGTTTGCCGCAACTCTTTCTCGTGCACGCCAAACTTTCATCCGTTTTTGATATCGGCGAGGAACAAGCCGCGCAACTCATGTCCATACTACTCATAATGCCCTCTTGCGGATGTACTTGGTACTAGGCTTAAGCGTTATTGATTCTATTGAATGGTTCGAACTTTAGTGCTGCAGTACGACTATTCCACCCTAGATGGCGCTGTACTATTCAATTCTTGGTGTAATGGTTGTGCGTCTGCGACACTTCAACTTCTTGATTATGGCTTAGCGATACAATTCTATTTGGACTTCGTAAACGTCAATGTCTAAAATGTCAGAGTCAACTCAGCTGGCCAGATTGACATCACAATCAGATGAACAAGTTTGTTGCGAATCCGGTGTTTTGATTTGAGCTCGTACTAATTATTCAGGCATGAGAAAAAGTGTAAAAAGTGAAGGTATTTTGCAGTAGGAGGTCTTCTCGTCATTGGCTGATGTTTGAGTTCAAGTTTGTGTGTAAATACAATACGGATGTGTGTGTGGAAAGCAAAACCCCGATCCGTATCTTCCGTTCGCAATATTAAGCGTAAAAACAGTGATTTGATGTGGTGGGTACCTGGTTTTCCTTCTCCTTTCCTTAGCGTTTCAGTAGATGCTGCCTTGACGTCAAGACTCTCCTTACTTCCAATAAAATTTCAATAAACTTCGAGGACACCGTTACAGAGTATGTTTACTTAGCGAACGCACGCACACACATAATAAAAAGTACTATCCACCAATTTTCACGCGGTTGAAGCCGCGGGACCTATCTTATTTTTAATAGTGTATAAACTATTATTGTTTCTCAAGCTAGACATGGCGGTAAACTTGTTCTTGATCTTGTATCCCGGTGTAATGAAGAAAAATTTACACTTGTATTAAAAAAAATATATATTCAACCACACGAACAACGCTAATATTCCTAACAAAGAACCAGCATTATTAATTGTAAAATGAAGTGTAGGTACTTTTGCATGAGGCTGCGATATCATTAGCTGGGTATAATAGCGAAGAGTCGAAAGTCACAATGATTTGGTGGGAATTTAATAAACTAATGACGTTGATATGATATTTATTGTCGTTTAGTAGATATGAATCGGCCTCTTTTCACTATTCAAAATGTTCATGCTTTTGTTCTCACAGAGTAGGACGAGTTATTTGGCCGGTATTGGAACGAAGAAAAAACAAAAGAAAACGTGAAATTTGATCGAACGTTTGATCAACTATAAAAACAAATGAATTAATGACCCATTGTTTTCAAAAAAGAACACGCGTTCGAATTTTGAAGTTGACATAAGTACGTAATGGCCTCGTGCGCACGCTTCTGTCACAGAATAAATGACAACTCAGTATGTATAGTTGAGTCACAGAATAATGAGAACGCAGTAGGTGAAGTGGCATAGAATAATAAAAACTCAGTAGGTGAACTAAAGATCAAAGGAGCGGCACTGCGCGTTGACAAGGCGACAATGCCATAGAGTAAATGGGCCAGAAGTGTTGACGTCCTTGTTTTTGTTTTAAATGAAGTGCGTTTTGGAATAATGGAGATGGTGGCAGTTCGTGCAGCTCAGAAAATATAGTATTAATTTGGTGTGGAGACATACCGGTTGCTTAACTAACGCTTGTTGTTCAAATTAATAGAAAAATCGATAAAACAGAGAAATAGATGGAAGATTTAAAAAGTTGTAATTTTTGGCATGTTTGGTTCAGTAACCATGTCAAGTAGGTAGGTACTGATTTCCACGTAAAAAGATGACAGGGATTTAAAAAACACTCGGTACTTTTGAATTCAAGTTATATTCAATACTCAATATTTTATTGCATACATATTGTGTTACAAAGATCTTAAAATAATAGAGGTCCAACATGAACCCTGTAATGGCATAGCAATCTTATTATATCTGAAATCTAGAAGTTAGGTGCCTCACCTTATACTTTTCATAATAAAGGTTCAGGGTCAAAAACACCCTAAATTGATATTTTTATTTTTCAAAAGTAAAATAGAGCTAGAACTTAGTTACAGAGAAGTCAAACTTTTAAAACTATCATGATTATTAATACTAATTATGTCGTGATCATGGCGCTTGAAACTGTGCCGAAATATCGAAATACTCAAATTTACTCAATGCAAATTAAATCATGGTAAACATCCCGTTTTATATAAATAAATAAATACGCTGGACAATCGACAATTGACGACCGATGTGGCGCGGTGGGCGAAGGTCCGCCTGCGACGCAGGAGGTTGCGGGTTCGATTCCCGCCTCGGAACAAATGTGTGCACGATCTGCAGAAATTTGTTTCGTTGGTCTGGGTGTTTAATATGTATAATAAAAATGTATATCTATGTAGTATATTGTATTAAGTATATCAGTCATCTAGTACCCATAACACAAGCTCTGCTTAGCTTGGGGCTAGATGATGCTGTGTGGACTGTCCAGAATTATTATTATTATTATTATATTATAATCCACACAGTACCATCTAGCCCTAAAGTAAGCTACACAAGCTTGTGTTAAGGGTACGAGATAACTGATTTATTATTATACAATGCATTAATAATATTAACTTTAGTATAAAGATGTAGGCAATATTATTTGTCTCGGTGTCATACACCATGTCCTATCTACAGCTTCAAACTCTCGACTGACCACCACCGTCGTGATACGTGGCGGAAACTCGCCTGTCATTTTATTGAAATGTAGCCGTTTTGAGGAAACTATCCATAACCGTTAGGAACTACCTCTCAAACGATTCGGTGAATTCAATCGAGTTTCTAACAACAGAGCGTTTTGATGAGTATCGAGCTGGATTATTAAGTATAAATTATTTTATTTCTTCTGAGCATGGCTGAACAACATATTTTTTTAACCGAAGTAAGCGTAAACTGATACTTCGTCCATTAAAGTGAAATCTGAAGCAGCACCAATAATATCTCGGATAAGTACCTACATTATTATTGAAAAAACTAGAAATTAATCTAAAATCAATAAATCATGCAACTTTTGCAACACAATTTGAAATTTTAGATTTATTATTTTTACTGTAAATCTAGTATTTACTTTACGTTTCTACTTCATTTTTATTCCTTGATTGAATTTTTCATCGTAAATAATGTCTTTGATTCGATAAAATAATAAGATAGTTTATTCTAGTTTAACCTACGAAACAATTTAAGATTTTGAAAAATACTCGAGAATATTCTAAGGTTTTGGTCGGTACTAGAACGTTTAAAAATTCTAAAATACTAGGTTGCTACTGAAATGCAGCTAGAATAGCAGCTGCATTTTAGTACCGATCTAGTATTTTCGAACGTTCGAAAACAAAAGCTCTAATTCGAAACAAACTGACACAAGACTAAGATTACATCTTTGCAACAACATTTACCAGATCTTAACCTATTTCACCCTCAATTTACCCATCCCCTGCGATAGAGTTAGAGGTTCCTGAATATTTGTAAAGGACCAGTTTCGGCAAATAGATGCATTGTCCCGGGCTCTCTAATGTGTGTTTAATGTATTAATAAGTCAAAGGATTAGGGTGTGGTGCTACTGTGGGCTTCTGTTTTGTGTTTATCTATTCTATAGTGTCTTTAATTCTTTAATCTTTAGTTTTTCTGTGTGATAATGTTAGAGATTGAATATACGTTTTATTATAACGAAGTTTGTTTTTTTTATGATTAATGTGTGTGTGAATTTTTAAAGTTAGTTTTTGTACCTATATTAGGAACAGATCTTCAAATTTAAACTTTATCTTCTATATTATGATACTACAGGAGGAGACCGAAGACTTCAAAATTGACGCTGATATGCAAATGTATTTTTCTTATTGAAAAACAGTTTATTTGTCTGGATTATTTCTACAATCAATTGTGTACTTAAGTCTAATTATAACTAGGGTTAAGTCCTTAATGACCTATTGTTTATGTCTTTTAAGACAATTTAATATGAAGTTGTTGAAGAAAATCGCTGACACTCAAACACATCCTCATACGAGTGTTAATCCTCCAAAACTGCTGTCTAACTAAAACTCCGGTTAGTGTTTAATCAGTTAAATCGTATTGACACAGGATTTCAATTAATGTTGTACTAACACGTTATTGTGTGAGTATGTGGATTGTGGATCCTACGGGTAACACCAGCTGTGGACTAAGATATAAGCATATAATGAGGTGAATATTGTGATTGAGGGTTAAAAAGATCTGTATTATTTTTATATCTCTCCATTTTGTCTATTATTGTTATCTAGAGTGCACGACAAAAACACAGACGCCCAAACACTGATTATGGCTAAGTCCCCCTATATTTATTCATTTATTAAAAACTAGCGACCCGCCCCGTCTTCGCACGGTTTTATTATACGTATAAACCTTCGTCTTGAATCACTCTATCTATAAAAAAACGCATCCAAATCCGATGTGTCGTTTTGAAGATTTAAGCAAGCGTAGGGACAGAGAAAGCGACTTTGTTTTATACTGTGAAGTGATAACATAATAATAATTTGTACACACATGCTATCCACACTAATTTCAATCTATCTTTATTATCTTTTCCTAATAGTTTGCTGTAAACAAACTTTTTTAAGATTAAGCACGCCAGTCACTATTCCACGAGGACATAGTTGCGGGCACTTCTAGTAAAAATTTAATATGTATCTTCGGGAACTTCATCTATCTCTGCAGTCCTAGTCACTGGCCGCTTGAGCCTAGTTTCGCAACCATACATAGTTTTATCATATTTTTTAGTATATTCTTTAATTAAATATATTTTATATGATTTAAAATAAACGAAGTGAAATAATAACAATTAATAATACTCTTAGTGTGAGGAGTTCAGGTCAAAATACTTTTTTATATAACCACCCACAACCAAAGTCAAACACAACAAAAGAAAATTAAATGAGTAGGCGTGACTTCAGAACTTTCGCACCGAAATGTAAAACATTTTTTGTTTTAATATTTCGCCCAAAAAGGGCTTTTGAAAAAAATATGACAATAGAAATGGACGGTTCTAAATAACAAAAGAATCAGCCGTAACGAATTGATTATTGCACCGCAAAAGTTAAAATAAAAAAACTTTTGAAAGTAGCGTCTCGTCGTAATCAGTCGCAAATTGGAGGATAGTGAGAAAGAAGAGATATTGGAAATAATGATCCAATCACACTGCATACCCATAACTATTGATTCCAATTTTAAATACATTAACAAGGGGCAAATTGCCCTTTAACTGCCTTTTTAAAGAATCAGTCATCTCTCCTACCCATTGATTCTAAATTAGGTAAATTATGAAATGAGTAGCAAATCTATACCTGTTACAAAACAAATGTAAAGATTATTTTCTATTATCTAATATAAAAGTTTAAAGCACAGTTAAGTTAAGACTAAGACTTGATTGACTGACAAAAAGGTGTGCCCAACCAAACCTAGAATCATAGTAAATTATTATTACAATTTAAATGAACTATTTCAGACGTTTATAATTTATTATAAGGCTATTCTATTTTATCATAATCCTACATGTTGAGTGGATGGATGTTATTTTGTAAATTAGTTTAAAACTTTGATAAGGACCTACATTATGTAAGCACTATTTTTTTCTAGATGTAGATCTAGTATCAAAGTTTGATTCGTATATAAAGTTCGTATAATAAACACATTATCTTAGATAATGTGTTTACACATTATCTAAGATAATGTGTTTATAAACACATTATCTAAGATAATGTGTTTATCCCAAAAAACACGTGTGAAGGTACGGACAGAAGCTACAGCTAGTAACAGTAGTAACGTAAATAACTAAGGAAGCACTTTGGATACGAATTTGTTCGCACGTTAACTTACGATCCGTGTTCGTAAGTATACGTAGGACTAATCACAAGTCTATGAGCTTCTATAGTAAGATCGTAAGTAATCGTAAGTTTCCGTACGAATCAAACTCGGACGAAAACGTTTCCAAAGTGGTACGGCCTATTCCTAATCCGTCCGCCGTATTACCATATTACAAGGAATGCCATGTCACAGATTAGTTTTACCGGTACCTTGTTACTATTTCTATTTGTTTATTTATTTTCTACAGGAAACGTTTATTGATTGCTTTAAGTTGTAGAAAGTTTTCGAATTGTATAACAAGACAAGATGAATGTTTCATGAATGTTGGATAAAGTACCTATTATTTTGCAGTTTGTATAAACGAATCACGTTGTGAGAAACTTTTTTGATTAATTGTTTTTTATTTTAATAGTTCTGATCATTTCGAGTTCTCTAGCTGCAACTGTCCAAAGCATACTTAGCTAATTCATAATAAAACTAAAATAATTCGAATACAATGTTTACAATCAAAATCATTCAGGGAATTGAAAAAAATAATTCAAAAATCCAGTTTATTCAATTGCATTCGAAAATAATAATTTCATCAATGTCAACATTAACTTGTTCATTGCCAGTGCATAGGCCTCCCCTAAAAAGCGCCATAGCGCCCTGTCTTAAAAAAAAGAAAAGAAAAAGAAAAAATGGTTTTTTATTTCAACTCAAACTTATTTTTATCAGCATACAATATACAGTATGTGTCTTCACTTCACCTTGCCTTGGTTAATTTACAGCACAAATTGAATTTTTTTGCCATATAAAATTAAGCGTTTATGGATTTCCGTATGATACTTTCTGTAAAACAGAATCTTATTTAGAGAAAAATATTATAATCTTTACCAACTATTAAGAAGAGATCTCATTTCTATCATCAAAACCATTCAATAAATCTGCTTTCATACCCCGAAATTGGTGCCAAACTCTTACGCAGTAAACACCCATTATCGATCATTCACCGCAATCATTAAAAGAAAATGTGTTTTAAATGAATGCGATTCAGAATAAATTACATTTAAAATAAATGCGTTTTGTCCAAAAGTAGGCTTGTTAATTAAATATGTCAATCAGTCGTATCCCGTGTGAGACAAAGATTAAAGGTGCAGATAGATTGGTTGCATCCTTACAATATTATAAACGTGAAATTTTTAATAGAAGAATGGATGTTTCGATGTACTTATGTATGAGTGTTTGTTCCTCTTTCATGCAAAAACTGCTGAACAGATCGGGCTAAAATTTAGAATACACGTATTTCTAGCCCTGGAATAGCACTTAGGCTACATTTCATACCTTATCAGTTCTTATGGGATAAAAATATTAATTTTCCATATAAAAACGCGGGCGATCCTTACTAATTAAAAAGGCGAAAGTTTTATGGTTGTATGATGTGATTTGCTACTATAATATAATCTCTAGAAACAATTATCTAGCATTTTCGGGTGCATAAAATTTCCAGTATTTTCTCCACGAAGGTTCTGTATTTTCTTCTAAAATATATCTTTTGATGCTGCCCATTCTGTCTGCACATAAACTTTTCACTCTTTGAAATCCGAAAACTTAACGATGGAAACAAATAAATCGTCAAATTAAAGCTCTTTAAAGTTAACAGCTTCACAGCTACTCGTTAATGAGACAACGGGTTTATAGTTATTTCCGTTTTATTTATTGCAACTTGAATTTACATACGGTTGTACTCTGAATAGCAATAAAATTTCTTAGTAGAAATAATAACTAATGGTAGGTAAATGTAAAACTGCGCCCGTAATGCACACCGATACCGAAATTATGAGAATATTAGGAAATTAGGTAGAATGACGATCAGCTTGTTTTCTTCTCAACCTTTGTCGCATCTCATCTTATTAGTACATAATTATATCTACTGCTAAATATCATAATATGCCTCTTCCAAATAACCCTTCGATTGGTTTTGTCATAAACTCGGAGGTGTGATGTTGCATGTTACGTCACCAATATGTATACTACTATACATACACCAAGTAGGTATACTATACATGGTGAAGTAAAATTTCAGGTAAATTTTAGGTATGTTAGTATTGTCTTTATGTAAGTGGTAACTGTCTATAGGTAAGTGGGATAAGGGGTATTGGGAAGTGACAAGTAGGTACATTTTTATAACTTCGATTGTACCTACTTATATTGTAATATATTTAGATCTTTTGTTTTTTAAGATTTCTAGTACACGCAATCTACCAGTATAAAATATTATAGTTTCAAACGTTTTTGTAGATCCGTTTAAAGTTTAAAATACACGTACACGTTACGTGCTGTCTTGAATAGGAGGAGGTACTCAGCTTGTGTAATAAGTAAAAGAGGTCTTAAATTAGGTAGTTTGACAATAATATCCAAGAGAAAATGCCGAATCAATTTACTATCGTGGCATTTATGCAACCAATAGCTCAAAGCATCATAAAACTCCAATATATACGAAGTTGGTGGCCTATAATAAAGATTCTTAACGATAAAGTTCAAATCTTGAAATCACAGAATCATCTCCAATATAAAATATAAAATGGTCGTTTAGATGACGTTTATTTGGCACATAAAATAAAATAATTAATTAGTCGAGCGTAAATAATTTTCGTAATAAGATGGCCGTTATATGATTATACTTTTTTTAATTTTTTGACAAATATGGATTATGTACTCATAATTGTTATAACAAAGAGAATTACAATCTAGGAATACATATAAATAAAAGTTAGTATCCCCAATTGAAACAATAGTGCTAACTGCAGACAGTGGCAAAGAGTCAAGAAGTAGATCAACTGATCCATGTCAATACCAATACTCTAACATTTCGAAACGTTGTCATCGAGACGATTCATTTTTGTTATTTATTTATACTTCACTAAAATTACCGAATGAATGGAACTGAAACTTGCTTAGATATTGTTGACTTGTTTACAAGAAAAAAAAAACATAAATTAATCTACTTTTTTCTCGTCTGAATCTGTAGGCAGAAGTTTCTTCTGAAATATGAGACAAGTAGGCAATAAACGATAAATAGAAAAAAAGTAAACAATTCCCAAAGTGCACAATCTTGCTAAAACAAGAAAAAACGACCCAAAATAAAGATTGATGTGAAATCAATCGCGCCCCACAGATAAAGGCGAGCGTCCACACAATCAATTTTAATCTGAGAACTTTGCACGTGCTTTTCCTTCTCTTTTGCTCTCACCCTAAACGTACCACGTTAGAAAGAGAAAAAAAGACTGAGTATTTTGATGTTACCAACGATGACGCCCGGCCTACTTACGGAATTAAATACTAAGGAAGATTGAGGGATCCTATCTACTAAGACAATGATGTTAGCAAAAACACTGATGGATATTGGTGAAGAAAGCTTAAGGGATGATGACTCGGAGTTTTTGAAAATGGGTTATCTTACTGCACGATTAACTTATACTTTATTATCTTTGTTTTATTCTTTATACTACTATATTCGTATAACTATAGTACTGAATTCTTTACATTCTTGTTCTATAATCTTCTACGTCTCTACGACATCTAAAATTAACAAGCGGTCTGGGTTAGTCTTTAATTAATTTACGTTAGTGAACTGCATTTAGGAATTCGCCTTTGGATTACTTACCACCTATATCGCTTCACAGCTTATTCACATATTAGCTGGTGGATTTCAACAGTTCTCTTTTCTCACAAATCATTAGAATCTCGAATCCAAGTTTTAGCAGTTTTTACTTTACGCTTTTTCCAGAATTTCTTCATATTATTAGTGAGTCCTGTTTTGCTGCGATGAAATAACTGGTTTATTCTAGACTAGCTATTTTATCAGTTCTTAATGTCATCTAATAAGACTCTATGGTTAGCTATGTCACCTAGATCTTTTCCCATTTCATCTTAATACCTTGCTGTTTATTTTCATCGCCCATTTGCTTGCAGAATAGGCTATTTAGTACCTACCTATCTAATGTTTACTTGTGTTAGTAACTCATGTTCACCAGTCACCATCTGTCTACGTACACTTTCATGTCTCAAGACGCACATAGTCCTGATCCGTCATGGCTGGACATTTAATGAGTTTATGTGTTATTTTTAAGACTTAGTATTCTCTTAGTTTTGATTTCCAATTAATTATTCTCTTCTTTTCTATTTTCCCTGTCCATAATTCTTGTGAAATGAACCATCTTTTCTAAGATCAGCTGTATCCCCCATACTGTACCACCTACCAAGAATCAGATATCACTAAGTAGCTGCCACATAGATTATGTGGGTCTAATCTTAGTTATGACAAAACAGGATGCCGAGGTATCCGCGTTATCTCGCCTGTGATGTCAGGCGACAAGGCGATGTCGACTATCGACATTGCGATAATAGGCGGTGAGTGAAGGGTTGAACACCTAGATTCGAGACTTTGTAATATCGATGATAATAAGAATAGGAACCTTCAGATGACAACAGGTAGATAAGTCCACACGGTGGAGTGGAGATGGTATATGCGTTTGGGATGAGAGGATGTTTGTTTGTCAAAGAATAAAATAAAGAGTTGAGGAAATATCGCGAATCAGACCAAATTTAATACTCTACTTACATCTGCAGTTAATGCTATTGAAGAAAGCGGCTTAAGCCGCTTGTGGCGTCACCGTATGTAAAAGAAAAAATGTGCCCAAAAATATTCTTTATCAACATTGAAAATTGAACAATCAAGGAATACAAAAACATTAAAACTAGTATAAATACAAATTAAATAATTTGAGCTAACTGCAGACGGTTGCAAACAGTGTAAAGGTAGCTCAACTGATCCATGTCAATAATAGTCGGAAGCGTCTTCAAGACTCAAGATACATTACCACGCTATAAGGCAATGCTGATGCGCTGCCCCAGATTTACAAATATGTAGATGAACTAAACTACCCAGCCCTTATAGTTACCTACCTATCAATATTCCTACAACAAACAGCAAATCAATCATAAAAGTATACATTCCCACTTCCAATATACTTAATCTTGTACAATAGCCGAGCCGGAAGTGTTTAGTTATGTTATGACCGTTTCAATTTGCTCCGATATTATCTACAAATCGTTTCAAACACTAACGCCCCGATATTCCGCGTGTAACGCGCCTCGACAGGCATAAAATGACATAACTTATACCTGAATAATAACGATAGCTTTCTTTCATTCTTTTCTTATAGCTTTGCTGTTTACCCTGTACTGATATATAAGCATAATTTGACAACCATACCATTAGGTTTGCATCTATGCTATGACTTATTAGTGTTCTAGCTGGGTATTTCAAAATGTTAAAAAGCTATAGGTGTCTGAATTTGTCTTGGGTCTAAACTCTGACTAATACCATTTATAACTATTTGAAACAGTACTTTATTATCCCTATCAAAATTCAGTGATTTCAGTAACGGGCATCAATCTATATCGACGGCAGAAAGCGGAAATGTCGTATCTCGAAAATTGGCCTAAATGACTTATAACTTTATTGTTGATAAGCAAAAAAAGCCGCGTCGAATGGTCTATGTCTCGTCCTTGTACGATGAAAAATTTTAATGATACGCCCTCGATTTTTTCCAAGTTTTTACACTACTCACACGACTAATTGCTGTAAATAGAGAAAAATCGCAAATTTTAAAACTAAAATAGATACGACAATACGTCCGGTATACAAAATAGTTACGACATTATTTTTCTATTACGGACATTGATTTAAAAGAGATACAGCATTTCAGCCGCCTCAAAATTTTACGTTGCCAAAGATACACCAATATGCTCAGGACTGGTGTATGTTTATCGAACAGTTACTACATTTCAAGCATAATCATATAATAGCGAAAATCTTACTTACAACATAGGAATAGAGTATTATTTTGTGTAAAGTTATCATTTACGCTATTCTAGCCAGACACACTCCCTTCTCCCACCCCGACGTGTTCCTTGAGTGTGACAATCCAACCGCGCGGCAGTAATGCTTAAGCGCTGAATAATAGAAAACGTGTTTGTTATTGACTATAATATTCTTTGAAAAAGTTTGTTTATGTGCTGGTTTCGTGTTTAAAAATAAAATAAGACCTCAAGACTTTAGGTGAGTACTTATATATTAAAATGTAACCTAAGTATTTTTAGTTAAATGAGTCTTCATTGAAAGTTTGTTTATTTTAGCATACTAGGTACCTACTATGGTGTAAATGCTAGGATAGTATCTAGCTAATAAGTAAACAAAGTCAAATTACCTACGGTGACATCTCGGTGACAATGCAATATTATGGTAACAACGGGCTGATCTGATGATGGAATCAGGGTCTGTTCATCAGAACTCCTCAGTAAATAACAGTAGATCATCCGTGTTTGTGCTCATTTAAATAAGTCCAACTTTTCCCCCCTAATATTATGATAACAGCGAGCGGATCTGATGATGGAATCAGGGTCTGTTCATCAGAACTCCTCAGTAAATAACAGTAGATCATCCGTGTTTGTGCTCATTTAAATAAGTCCATCTTTTCCCCCCTAATATTATGATAACAGCGAGCTGATCTGATGATGGAATCAGGGGTCTATTCATCAGAACTCCTCAGCAAATTACAGTAGATCATCCGTGTTCGTGCTCATTTAAATAAGTCCATCTTTACCCGTAATATTATGATAACAGCGAGCTGATCTGATGATGGAATCAGGGGTCCGTTCAGCAGAAATCCTCAGTAAATTAAAATAGATCATCCGTGTTTGGGCTCCTCTTCTCGCGGGTGTCGTAAGAGGCGACTAAGGGATATCCACCGGGGAGCGGGCAGCAGCGCATCCCGTAGAACAATTCTACCACTAAACTGCGATCCCAACCCGCATGCCCAGCGTGGGGATTAAGGGAATTACCCCAATGAGATAAAAGCCTTTAAGCGCTTATCAGGGGGAGGCCTGCGTCCAGCAGTGGACCGTTAAAGGCTGTTGAGGTGAGGTGAGGTGAGCTGATCTGATGATAAAGTCAGAGTCTGTTGAGCACAACTCCTCAGCAAAATACAGTAGATCATCCGTTTTTGGGCTCATTTGAATTAGCTTATATTTACCCAGTGAAAGCTTGTATTGAAAAATATTTTTCAACACAAAACTTGTTAGTTTATCTACTATCTGCAAACATTAGGTAAAGAAAGTGAGTGATGTTTTGATAACTTACCATAAGATTAGGCTAGTTCTAAAGTAGGTATTTGATAGGTAGACGCTTATTTATTTATAAGTATTAGGTAAATAGGTTATCTATAAATTAATTTAAGTATTCCTTTTTTTTCAGATTAGACCGGTACGATGTTGAAAGATTAATTTGCATCAAAAGTGAAGTCGCCGCTGAAGTCTTACGTGAAAAATGCTTACCTGTTATCGAAAAGAAGAATCCCAGTACGGCTAAAGTCCTCCCTGAAATGAAAGAATACATATTTGTTATCGATCAAAATTCACCTAGCGCCGCTGAAGAACCTGAAAAATGCTTACCTGCTATGGATCTAAATTCTCCCAGCACCGCTGAAGTCTTACCTGAAAAATGCTTACCTGTTATCGATCAGAAGAATCCCAGTACGGCTGAAGTCCTCCCTGAAATGAAAGAATACATATTTGTTATCGATCAAAATTCACCTAGCGCCGCTGAAGAACCTGAAAAATGCTTACCTGCTATGGATCTAAATTCTCCCAGCGCCGCTGGAGTCTTACCTGAAAAATGCTTACCTGTTATCGATAAGAAGAATCCCAATACCGCTGAAGTCTTTCCTGAACCAAAAGAATGCTTAACTGCTACAGATCAAAACGTTTCCTGCACCGCTGAAAAACCGCTGAAGATTGAAAATAAAGATTGATTACCTGCGATAAAACAAAAATCTCCTAGCACCGTCGCTCAAGTTCAATCTCAAATTCAAATTTCCAATTTCCAAGTTATGCATTGCAACATTTAAAAAGACAAACCCCGATATTATGTTCATAAAAAATTCTATGCTCTCAGATGCTGAGACTACTTCAGTGCCCTTGTGTGGTTTCAACAATACTCAACCAAAGATTAATTTGTATCCAACTAAACTTCCTGTTTCGATACAAAAATATAACGACCTCAAAAAGTTAGTCGACAAACAAATAATTCCTAAATGCTACTCGCATGAATATTTGCAATTGAATCATGACAAACAAAAAAAAGATACTCTGGCTGAAACTGATGAAGAGGACCAAAGTATAGCAGACTGATTAATAAAACTAATGAAGAAGATAAAATATAGCAGATACCCCCGAATACTCAAACGCATCTCAGATTTAAGCACCTCTCAAGTCGCGATTTTCTGACAGTTTTCAATGAAAATTTGTCAAAAATTCGTCACTTAAGACGTGCTTGTTGAGTTTGAGTATTCGGGCGTGATAGTTGAAACTAATTATGAAGAGAAAGTCTATACTTCCTCTTCATAGCCAGTCTGCTATGATTATTATTCAATTCAGTCTTTTTGATTATTATTTAATAAGCTTTAAGCAACTTTTTTGTGTCATTACATTCTGAAAAATACAATAAAAGCATTAAGTAAAAGATAAAGCATTTTATTTTATAACATCTATAATTCAAACTGTACTTAAACCATTTTATTTTTATAAACTAATTTCGTTAAAATCTCATACAGCAAAATGTCCATGCTTCGTATAGTTCATATTTGAGATACAGCAGATCCGTAGCATGAAAATTTGTATCTATTTCAAGTGGTCATATATTTCACCTTGGAGATACATCATTTCCGCTGCTCGATTATGAAACATCAATTGCTGTAACTAGTAAAAAATCAATGAAACAGTAACTCTATGACATTCTCATGCACTGTATCAAATAACGTTTGGATTGATACAAATATGTTCCAAATTTCAACTATCTATCTTTATTAGATTTTGAGTTATGATTTTTTGAAATAGTTTTTTGGCTCTGGTGTGAAATTGGATATTTCGAGATACGACAAAATCGCTTTCTTCCGTCGATATACAGTCCTAGAGATATCGCTAACTTCCTCTTTACAAGGTATTCAAACACCCTGACAATCTCTCTGTCTCAACTTCGTAAGCATTATCTGATGCACCTCTAAAGCACATTCAATATTATTCAATATGGCCCTGCATAATGAGGTACAAGCCACGGGCGTGGTAACGCTTTGTGCTGACTGATTGTGGTGTATTGGTTTAGTACAATATTTGTTCTGTCACGATTATTGATGATAATGATGGTGGAAGAGAATGACGCTATTTATTATGGTTGGTAGTGGAATAATATTTATGAAAAGATGGTACAGAAAAGGTTTTAGGTGCAAAGCTTTTGTTTGTTCTTTTAGAAATAGTTTTTCATAATCCGACACAGATAGAGAGGCGTTCAGTGATTGATTAAATACAATAATAAACATGAACGATTATTTTGTTGATAAAACCGTATTTTTATATCGGTAGGCATTAGGTACATATAATGCCTTATAAGAAATAAGAGTTAGTATGTTTATTTTAAATCAGTTGTTTTGTGGCGCGCTCAGGTTACTATAGCTTTTTACATGGGGAGATTAATTATATTTTATTATATTCTAAAATGTCCCAGGCGATTACTTACTAGCCAACTAGCTTTTATGGCAGATTCATAAACAAACCAATATAAATAAAAAGTTAGAAAGCTTAAAGTAGGTATAGATCAAGTTTCGGAAAGTTATTCCCTAACGTCTGAAGACTTTAAAACAAAACAGCAAACAAATTAAAAATCCGTTTTGTGGACAAAAAACGGCTAAAGAATTATAGGGACTCCATCAACCAATTAAAAATTAAAGGCCAACTTCCACCCCGTTTCTGAAGCAGCCGCTCAAAACCCAGCAAACTTCTGTAATTCACACCGATCAATCCAGAACTTCTATTAGTTTCATAACTTGGAACCTTAAGAATAAAGTGAAGTTAGAGTTTTAGGTTGAACCTTTGGTGTTCAGTCAAGTGGCCAAAAACAATAACATCTCTCATCACTCGTGTGAGAATTTTAAGTAGTCATTTTCTGTGTTTAATAGCCAATAATAGGTGAGAAACAAGTGTGCTACGTAACTCTGATAAATGGATAACCGCATTACATGTCCCCGAAAGTTACTGTTAAATAAATGACTAATAAAAATTATTTATTATCTAAAGATTTCATTTCTAAGGTTAAGCTAACACTATTTTGTTTCCATAGCGTAGAACTTTGGTTATTTGAGGTCTGCAGCACTATTTTTGAAAATTTACGAAAAAGTGATATCAACCAATCAGTCGATAAGTAGTTCGATTTTATTCCATAAACGGAATTCCAATTTTTAACTTAAAACCTCTTGAAAAATTCACAACTCTTGGAAAGAAAACCAATGCAAAACCAAAGGCTTCTGTCGTGAATTTTTTATGGTGTAGGGTGCTTGCCCCCTTGGAAAAGCACCACCTTGCAAGGGAAAAGGCTAATAAACGTCCAACACTACAACCAAGTTCGAAAAGCAGAAGGTACCTTCAAAAGACTATTCGTTTGAGGACCAAAATTGTTAAAATATATCGGGTTTTCAAGCTATTCCAGTACAGTTTTCATTCAGGAAACAAAGGAAATATCTTTTTAGGACTTTTATCCTTGCACAATACTGTTGTTATTCTTGTATTGTTTGGTTTTTGTATTTGTTTGCACTAGAAGCTTGTTGTTCCTGGCCTTTGGCGACAAAAGACAGACCAACTTTGCGGTCTCTAGAGTCAAAGGCCATGATTTACCTCGAGTCGTTGCGCCACAGCGGTGTCTAAGGAATAGTAGTATCAGAGGTCATTTTAAAAAAGGATTTCAGAGAAGGACCGCTTTACAATATGTAACTAAGTATTCAGTCATCATTCTTGGTTTTGGAATGTATGGAATTATGATAACTGAAGACTAGTTAGTAGTCGTTTACTTGATCTTAAAGACTTGGTCGCTTGCCAAAAGAAAATGTATAATGGTCAATGAGAGACAACCGGTAACGCCTCAAGATGGGTTTGATCCTGCGTTATGACGCAATAGGGCCAAGTTAGCCTACGTTGACTTTTTTCGCAGATGTATTTAACGTTGTCACACCATTATAACTCGTTAAATCATAGGCTTTACTGAGTTATAGACTTATAGTCATCTCATTCGTCATTCTTTGAGTTAATCGACAATTTTCTCAGAAAAGATGTGGCGCGGTGGGATTTAAGTCCTCCTGCAACGCAGGTCGCGTAAGAGTATAGAAAGTATAATATGTGTTATCTAGTACTCATAACACAACGTCTCCTTAGCTTTGGGCTAGATGATGCTATGTAAACTATTCAACATATTTTTTATAAAAATGCCACATCCTCACTTTCATTGCTCTTCGTTCGCCAGCAAGCAACCATCTGTCGACTCTCAGGGGTCCCCGTGTAAACCCGCCGTTAAAACTGCAATTGTACGGTAAGCTAGAAATACAGCCTGCAGCTACTAATTTGTAGGCTATAGTTCTATGGAAATTTGTATGGCGGTGTATTTAATATTAATGGCACCACTCTGTTTGCATAAGGTATAGTTCAGGGTTTGTATTAACTTGGTTTTGAAGATATAAATTTATTTATTGACTGACTGAACAAAAACCCAATCTCAGTCTAGGTTTGCTTGGATAAATTGGATATTGTTTGTCTCGGAGTTTCTTTTGAACTATTGACACGTGTATGATAATGTGACGTGCCTAATCAAAACTTTAACTGTGTTCAATGTGTCTTCTATTAATGACAAAAAATTATTATGTAATCTATGATCACCTAAACTTCTTTCTAATAATAAATGAAATTAAATTGCTTATTAGACGATACGTCACATAATATAACTAAATTACAATAAGTACCTATAAAAAATTTAAAAAGTACACGGATAATCTGAGGGAGAGACTAAGGCAACAGAAACAAAATAACTGAACAGTGGGTAGGGTACTAAACAGATCATCCGTAACTTACGTAAATTAATCATTATTCTTTTCATCGTCATACGGATTTCACTCCGTGCAAGGTAAGTCCTTTTAAAGTTTGTGCCAGTCACGACGACGTTGTTTAAATCTTCTACAAGTATTATCACAAGCTTAAAGTAAAGTATCCCGATCATAATCCAAGAAATAACCTGTTCTGAAGCTTAACCATTTGCCCCGCAAGTATTTTATAAAAGCGCCAAGGTACTTACAATCACTTTTGATCCATTCCATACCATTTTATGTTCGAAAACCATTTACTGAATGCGTCTTACAATGTTTCGATATCGAATCTCGTTATTTATTTTATCGTGAGATTATACGGTTCTACCGGTAAACTTTAGATTTCTAATATTTATCTTACAAAGTTACCGGCTGGCCTTTAAAATAGTGGAAGTCTAAAAACGAAGAAGTGATCTTTAAAAAAAAATACATTTAAGATCATTCACAACCATATGGTTACCGGCTGGCCTTTAAAATGGTGGAAGTCTAAAAACGAAGTAGTGATGTGTAAAAAAAATACATTAAGATCATTCATAAATATTAGGTGGACTGCTTGTTTTCACAGTGTTCTAGTTTCGTTTTTTTTAATAAAACACATCTCTAGACGACGCTTCTGGCGCGACGGGCGAAGGTCTGCCTGCGACGCAGGAGATTGCGGATTTTTTGATTTTCGATTCCCATCATGGGACAAATTTTGTACTTACTATCTACAGAAATATGTTCCGGGGTTTTATGTGTTTTCAATGTACAGTGAAAATATCTATCTGTGTAATGTTCAAATGTATATGAGTCGTGTAGAACCTATTACTAAAAGTTGCTTAGTTTAGGAACTGGGGCTAGATGGTGCTCTGTGAATTTGTCCAGCATTAATATTATATTATTATTGTTTTTATATTAAAATAAATTAATAGGTAGAGGGTACGTATGCTAATAGCATGATGGCAATGTATTAATTGTTTTTTAAAGTAAGTAAGACTCGCAATATTCCTATGACTTAAACACAAAGAATTTTAGACAATTTAAGTTATTCACAATAGTAGCTGTAGCTTGTACCGGCTTGCAAATTGATTAGAGACTTATCGCTCCTATTACAAGCAAGGAATGCGGTCGCAGCAATAAAGTTTTTGTTGTTTACTTCAAACGCAATCAAAATGTGTTTAGCATTTGCTAAAAGGCCGACTCTGATTACAGAGTCGCAAATTATACAGTAAGTTGTGTACTTAATCAAGCTGTCGTTGAATAATTTTATTAACAGTGAATTAATAGGTATCTAGAACATGAAGACTGTAAGCGTACTAACTACGAACTTAGTTTGTGTTGGAAGAATACAAACTATGACCGCGTATGTGCTTGTAGAGTGCCATAGCATAGCCTCAAAGAAAACTCTACCTCTGGACACCGAGGACGCCTAGGGAATTTTGGTAATATATCCAAAACTAACGTACACAACGAACACAACGAGCACAAACGCTTCCCAAAAAAGCTTAGCGAAAACCGAGTTGACAAGAAACAACATAAAGATTGGCATACGAACAAAAAAAAATATCGCAATATTTTTGTTGCGTTCTCGTCGATTCGACGAAGGTTAGGTCACTAGGGTTAAATTCGAACTTAGTTTATGTTGGAAGAATACATAATATGACCGCGCATGAGCTTGTAAAGTGCGATAGCATAGCGTCTCAAAGACAACTCTACCTCGGGACACCGAGGACGCCTAGGGCGGCAGTCACCGGTGACAGAGTTTATTTATTTATTACTAGCGACCCGCCCCGGCTTCGCACGGTTTAATTATACATTATAAACCTTCCTCTTGAATCACTCTATCTATTAAAAGAAATCGCATCAAAATCCGTTGCGTAGTTTTAAAGATTTAAGCAGTCAAGGAAAATAAGGACAGAAAAAGCGACTTTGTTTATAATATGTAGTGATTACCAGTCCAGAAAAAACTAACAACTATGGCTTCTTTTATTCGTATGATTTCAGGGAAACCGAATGCGACCAACTAGAATCCGCACTCACCTGAAGAAGTCCCTCGTTAAGGGTTTTTCTTTTGGTGTTCTTCTGACACAAACTACAGTTCGAAAAATAACGAAAGTCATAAAATGTCACAAAAATTTGAACTCTAGAGTCGAGTGTGGTAAATATGTATGTATACAACGTATAACATATTACCCCTGCTAAGCCGAAGGGGGAGGTTTCAGACCCCAATGGTGATCAGTTGTGGGGGGGGAGGAAATTAAAAATTCCTATTTTCAGTTTCCCATAAAAAATAAAAAATTTCCTAGTGCCAAAATAAAGTGACAACCCTATTCAAGTCAAGCAACCTAAACCTACCTACTACTTCTGCAGGTAGGTAGGTAGGTATTTATCTTCGTAGATTTCAGCTATGGCGGGAGATTAATAGACGATCTAATAAATGCGTGATAATAATAAGATGCTAAGTAGTAGGTATGTGTTTCAATCACAGACATGTAAAGCACTCACTTCAGCACTAGAACATACAGTCTCAGTGCAGTCAGCGCAGCCAGGTCGTGATTTTAGCTGCACCCACTTGTAATAATCAGAATCCACCATTGTTCATAAGTCTTACTGATTTAATTAAGACACGAAAAATAAAACTAGTAAGCCACTCACTACCACTGTTTTTATCTATTATTATGACACTACACCCGTCAACAAAGTCATTCTTTTGATTTTACCATAAATATTTTTAGGGTTCATTTTCAATTTTAATAAATCCAAAGGTGGCAACATGAGTATAGGTAGGTATTAGGATCACAGTCAAGAAATAATAGGTACAGCTGGTAGAAAATTGTATGATTATGTACTTAAGTAGGTACCTGGTCTTATTTTACATAGGTATTTCAAAATGTAGGTTCCTGCTACACACACATACACTTTGCGTGAATTCAGATAGTAGGTAGATATACCTGCTATAAAATCGTGCTTTTTTGAGGGTGACACATGTTTCATTAAAAAATATTTCCTAGTAGGTACCTTGTTACTTATGTACCTCTAAGTTTAGTAGGATTGGACGGTAGGTAGGTACGTGTGATAAGATTCGCTTTAGTCGGGTGTCTCACTACACTTCACAAATTTACTTATTTAGTATCTGTTAAAAAAGTAGAAAACGAAAGGATTTAATCTATGCTTTTGAACAAACGAATTTCAAAAAATTTGTTTAAAAAAATTACGGAACCCGTAAAAAAATATTTCGGCGCACTTGGACAAAGACAGCGCTGAAAGACCTCTTCTGTCGAAATCATAGACATAGAATTTTTTCTCTACATTTCGTTCATTGACATCCTAAGTATAAGGTCGAAATACAAGTGTCAAAGAATAATGTAAACAAGAAACAGCTGGCTTTAGGGTTGTCACTTCGTAATAAATCAGATGTTAATGTTGAAACTTTGTTGCAGTTTTTTTAAGAGAAACTAATCGAAATTCGAAAAGTCGTTGAACAAAAGTTGTTCCCCGGGGGGGTGGAAATACGCACCCTTTCGCTTAACACATGTATATTGTTACACCGTGTATAGACTGCTAATAGATGGTGGTACGGAAAGCTAAAGGGTATTATGGCGCTCATTACGGAGGCCTATGTACAACAGTGGACTGATAATTATAGGCTGCTGCTGATGATGATGAAGTAGGTATGTACCTATTATTGTTGACTGATTTTATTGGTTAAAAAAACTTCAATGTCATATTACTTACCTACTTGGTCAAATACCTACCATTTTACTATTGCAGTTTGCTCAGACAACGTTAAAGTAGACTTAACTTTTCTTTTTAACTGTATTTCTAATATCATTGTCTACAAATTCTCTCGAGCCATAAATATGTATAAGTTTCCATTCAATATGGATCAGTTTGCAATATCTCAACGGTAGCAGTATTGCTATTGATAGTGAAGGAATTCGTAGTTTATAAACTGCGTTGCGATTTGATTTTAGACTTTATTAGTCTGAGTTAACTAGAGTACTTTAGTAGCTATTTGTAAAGGCGCCGAGTCAGATATATCCGATGACTGGTAAAGAACTCTGTAGCTAACACTAAAGTATGTCTTTATTAACGTCGAAGCAGAGGTATTTCAAAGGTTTTTAAGTAGTGGTATTTCAAAGGTGTGTGTTGTCAAAGTACTTTCTGTCGAATTAGGCTGTGTCTCCAGTAACTGTGAGCGGTCGACTGAGTGAGCCGCAAATTTGTGGCGAACAGCTACAAACTCAGATCAGTTTGCGTGCGTATCGCAAGCATTGGAACCTGCGAGTCGGCCGCTAACTGAGACAGTCGGTGCACGTAAAGCGCAAACTAGCAAACTGTGAACAATCAATTTAAAATACATATATGGAAGGGCGTACTGAACTGGTACGCCGCAAACTCAGTCGGCTGCTCACCGTTTCCCTACTGGGGACACAACCTTAATGTTTGTCGAGTAAATGTTCCGTCGAAGCAATGACTAGTCGAACTTGTTTTACGAAGTTTGCAACGTCTCGAGCTCACGATCTGCCGAAATTTAAAGGTACTCTTACATCAAACAAACACTTAGATCAAATTTTAATCTGTTTGTACATTATTATCAAAATAATATAAATAAAGTGTTAATTGATTTTCTCTTCGCTTCAATCTTTTTTCTACAAGTGTCCATATTTCAAGTGGTAGGTATTACGCTAATATTATAAACGCGGAAGTTTGCATGAAGTGATATTTGTTACCGCTTTACGCCAAAACTAGAATGGATCGGGCTGTAATTTTGAATAGACGTAGATCTAGACTTGGAATAAAACAAAAGTTACTTCAATTTTCATGCAAGTAAAGCTACGGGGTGCAGCAAGTTTATTAATATTTAAAACATTATTTTAGCACACCGCCTGCTGAACCATTTTGCTGATGATTAAGTATGTCCTGTAAACTTGGCTTATTATTTTTAACGACTCGATTATCTTCTACATGCAAGTAAAAACTTTATCCCTTTTTTATTATTGAATATAAATTGCAAACATGAACAATTTCATCTCAAATGAGTTATTAATATGCAATTTGATCAAAAAAGATACACCACTTTTGCTTTATACGGTCTTGGATTAATCAATTTCTTGATCAACACATTACGAGCTACTACAGTCGTTATGGCTAGGTACCATAGAGTTTAATATTGTTTTCGTAATTTGTTCAGTACTATATTTATCGATATAGCTGACAAGTGGTAATGGATTTGTCAAGAGAAAGGATTTGTATACGAGTACATGAATTTGAATGAAGCTCAATTGAACAACTCATACATATTAAATTGAATGGAGATTTAAATCTTTATGGGTGCCGTAAAAATAGGTAATAATTCCGGACAGTCCACACAGCATCATCTAGCCCCAAGCTAAGCAGAGCTTGTGTTATGGGTACTAGATGACTGATATACTTAATACAATATACTACATAGATAGATATTTTTAATTATAAATATTAAACGCCCAGACCAACGAAACAAATTTCTGCAGATCGTGCACAAATTTGTTCCGAGGCGGGAATCGAACCCGCAACCTCCTGCGTCGCAGGCGGACCTTCGCCCACCGCGCCACATCGGTCGTCGAAAGGTAATATGTAGATTCTTTCGAAAAAACTGCTTTTGGCAAGTCTAATCATAATAGAAGCTTTTGAACATGGTTTTGTTCATCTTTGGATTTTTACAAAACTTCCCTTTGTTTTAGGAAAGCACGTTGAGCAAGCACGTTTCTTCTGATACTGCCAATAGCAGTAATTTAACGGGCAGATACATTTTTACCTACCATAAATATTTTAATCTCCATTCAGTTATGAATTGTTCAATTAAGGTTCTTTCAAATTGGACTAAATGTTTGTTTTACAACTGTTGATAAATACATTTTTATTTTAATTCTAAGACTTATATGTTAGTTGCAAATATATAAAAATTTAAGTACCTACTAAACAACTTCATGTTTTATAAAAAGTTTGAGATATTGTAATTTATTTAATCTGTAAGTCAGTTTGATTTTATATCAAAATCTTGTAACTAAACAGACGACAAAGCACAAAGCAACCATAAAAAAACAAAAATAATTTAAGCTATCGTTTACTACCGAATGCAAACGTCAACAACGCACCTATAAGAGACAAAGTAAGGATAGGTTACTTTGTTTTTTAAGTCGACGCAATAAACGTCACCCACCAGTCTACAACGAGGCTTTTAAACTGTACTAATCCGATTAAGGTGGCGCAAGCTATAGAAAAAAATGGACACTACATTTAAATTTGTTTTCGACAACCTCGGTATTCTAGATATTTTTTTTTATATTAACACTCAACTTCTTTATATTGAATAAGTAACTTTTAAAAATCTATCTAATATTTAATTATAATTTTTTCAGATTTTGGCTGTCTGTTATTAAAATATTTATAAATATGTAAAGATATCTAGCAACCATAAGCAAGCTTAATTGGACTAGATGACGCTGTGTGAATTGAATGTATTATTAAAATTTATTCGTTGTGTATTTTTTCTAGGCTTGTAATGTTTGTTTCTATTTTTGGATCATGGAACCATTAATGATATGAAGAATTCTGTGTAATATTTCCAAGCAACTACCTGGATTCTAGAGCTAGACTTAATTTATTAGGCTTATTAAAATGAAGCAAACTAGATTATTTTAAATATTATCTACCTCTATTTAGTTTGTTTACGATTAACAAAAAAAATATGTTAAAATAAAAAAAAATCTAGGCTTGAATACCTGTAAATATAGTGGACTAATAACCAATTGTAAAAACAGTTCTTGTTGTTGTGTAACGAAAATTACAATCAAGGAATAAAAAAAATTACAACTAGTATGTATAACTGAAACCATTGAGGTAACTGCAAACGGATGCAAACAGTCTAAAGATACCTAATGATTTTTCATCTCTTGGATGCAGATTTGATGTATCACCAGCACATCTACAAGATTATTGCTTCGATGATGGTCACTCATTATAAACCGCCTGGTTTAAGTAGTGCATTTACAAAATCGCTTCTCTTTTCTGCCTTTAGTCCCTGATTCAGTTTACAATTTTGCCTAATTAATAAGGTAGTTTTGCATGCCAATTGTTTGCGTTAATTCGTTTTCCCTTGTATTGGAATACCAATAATTGCTATTCCTATATTCAACGTTTTTAGAGTTCTGTACAATCACTGAGAAAGTAAAATTTAAACATTTCTATAAAACTCTGTCAGTTTGTTTTACGAGCATACTCACCATTTCCACATAAACAGAACTATTTAAAAATCCAGGATATCTATTGTTATTAATAACAGAATCGAGAATGATCATAAATAGAAACCTTAACAGCTGTCGTCAAATCCATACTAATAAACTGTCAAATAAAACATCTCGTTAACTTAATGCCTCGTAAATAAGAATTAAAATGAACTCTAGAAGAAAAACAACAAGAGTGGTGATAAAAGGTTAACTTAGAATAATAAAAGCAAGGTATAGGTAAACTCGGAATATATGATCATGCGCAATATTTTCGTAGGTACTTAATTTAAATAATTGAAAGATCATACAAAATTGTAGTTCAAAACCTCGCAATAAAGAATACATTGGAGAATGGATAAAATCTCTAAACAGTGGTACTACAATCGAATGCTTTCCTCTGCGTCGACGTGCCTCTGCGTCGACACTAAATTTCTTTTGTTATGCAAATTAAAAATTATGCAAATTACTTCCTCTGCGTCGATGTACAGTCAGCTCAGAATGAAAGAACGTATTTGTTTTATAATCTTTGTTTTAATAAGTAGTAAGACGTGATGTTATCTCTAGTTAACAATGCATAAATATTTTTATCTTAAATCTAACAACTTGTACGTGAATATGATTGATATTTGAACATGAAAATTATTAATAAAATAGTAAGTAATCAACAGTAGTAAAAAACAGTACATAGTTAAAAGTTATTATCAAAATAGTACCTAATAATAATCAACAGTCAATATATTTTTTTTGTAATAAAAAGTAATTATCAAAATAGTAAGTACCTAGAAATAATCAATAGTAGGTAAAAAGTTATCAATAAAGTAGGTAGGCAGTAAATATTTTTTTTTCTTTCTTAAAGTTGTAAATATAAAATCAATCATTACTTTGGGAACTGTTCGGAACATGTAGCTCAGGATCAGGAGGGTGTGTGTCTTGGATATTATTTAAGGTGCTTCTAAAATGTGGCTGATCAAGATCCAATAGTACATTTATACGTTATCAAAGTCATAATATTCATTACTTCTGTATTCGTTTTGTTTAACCGGTTCATCTATACGTGAATTGTCATTGTTCAAGTCTAAATGTGAATTTTTGTTACTTATCACTTTCATCACCCTCCCTATATTTATAATGTTGACAAGGTCCATTTTGATAACGATTAACGAACTCATTTAGCTGGTACTATTCTTATGATTTCCTACAAAGAAAAATTCAATTGAGTTTCGATGATAATTATTTAAAATGCTGTGAATAAAAAACTGAGTTTTTTATCATATTGCAATAGGTATTTTATTAAAATTACATTTAAATTTTATTATATCTTACAAAAATAAGATCGAGCTCTATGACTTCTTAAAAATTTGTCGTACTAGCCTACGAATAAGCACTGACTTTTTTTATTTAAAATTTAAATTCCAAGGATTTGCGGAGGTGCGGTTGCAATGGTGAACTTGCTATTAGGTAAGGTACGTGTGTATTCATTCCATTTTTAAATATTTGCAATAGTAAGTATCAATAAAATTATTCGGTGTCGAAAGCCGTGGCGGACAATGCCAAACTATTGAGTTTATCGTTTATTTTATTTGTGAGATTACATTCGTACATTCCTAAATCCATGAATAAATAAATGTGAATTACCTACTTACGTATTTCATATGAATGTTCCACATAAACACACTCCATTATATTTTGTAGGTATCACATTGGGTTACCACCTCTTCCAGGTTTGATGGCCAACTGATAATCTTGGGTAATTTAAACAATAGGTGTGAATGAAATAGTCATATATTAGTGTGAGAGAGAGGGAGAGATGCTACCAACCCTGGAACCCGCTACCTACTTACCTGTTATTAGATAATGCCAATTAATGCCAAACTATCAATGGGTGCGAAAGAAGCAGATAATATACCTACCTATTTCATACAGATTTAATATCTTGAAGGGTTTATCTAACACAAATTGCGCATAAATTGACTATTCCTACTACCGAGACGACTGTACCTATGACCTTGAATCGAGCGAGCCGAGCATCGACGCAGAGCCACATCGACGCAGGGGAAATGATTCCTACAATCGCTTTATAACGAAGTAAAATTGGATCGAAACCAATGATTAGGAAAGCAAAAGATAACGTCAAACGTAAACTATTGCGTCGCCGTCGACTATTCATACGTTTACTCTGGAACAGACGCTTCATTCGTTTTCCATCGAACACGAAAGCGAAGCGCACTCCGTCAGCTCTTCCGACACCTCTTAGGAGATTTGATAGATGCTTAGATCTAAGGGTTACTTAGAAGGTCTAAGAGAAGAGCCATCTGGCCAGAAGAAGTAAAGTAAATATTTTAATTGTTTTGAATGAACTAAAATCCGACTCTTAGATTAACCGCAGCGTCGTCGCGGCAGGCATAACTCTGCCAGCGACGCAGGAGGTAGCGGGTTAGAATCCCGTCCCGAAGAAAAAAAAATACAATCTGCATAATTATATTGTAATGTAGTAGATATATCAGTTTTCTAGAACCCTTTATACAAAGTCCTGCTTAGCTTGGGGCTAGATGATGATGTGTTGTAAAAAAATGTATAATAGAACTAGTGTTGGGTAACTGCAGACAATCTAGAGGCAATCTAAAGAGGTAAGCAATCTAGAAGTAGCTCAACTGATCCATGTCAAAGTCAGCAGTCGAAAGCGCCCCCAAGACGATGGCTCTTTACCACGTTGTATGGCAATGCTGATGCGCAGCGATGGATGCTGATATTTGCGTGCTTTCTATTCTTATATCAAGGTGTTCATAGAACTTCAGAAACAATAGTAGACTTCTATAGCTTGCTAACATTCAAAAGCAATAGGTATCAAATTCCCGCAAATAAGACGTAGAGCTGTAACTGCCTTGCAAGGAGGTTGTATTGTGGGCGGCTTGAACGATCCTTCCAGATATCAACGGTTGAAGGGACAGGATTTCGCGTATCTGTACTAATTCATCATTTTCATTTGATATCTTCACGAATAAGATCAGATTATTCATAAGAATGTGTTTTCGATGGGTCTGGTGATACTCAAATGCCGTCGTCGCGACGTCACACTGTTGTGTAAATTAAAATCATTTGGTACGATAAATCGGACAGATACAGGCAACAAATGCGAAAATTTTATTCTTACTTTGATATGCCGTGTTCTAATTTCGAAATTGTTGACTTGGTATAATGTTTTTAAAACTAATAATACTAGTGAATGGATCGGGCTGAAATTTAAAAGATGTACTTCAAGCATTAAATAAAACATAGCCAACCTTTCATTCCATAAATAAGTTAATTAATGTTAGTTGTACCTTTTCTGTAAATGTATGTTATCTGGTATGTTTAAATTGTAAGTAACCAGTTTATAGAAAAACTCTTTTCTCCTCTCAAAATCATATGTACTACCAACTATAAAATACAATTATATGTATGGTTTGTTATAAGGTTGCCTGGAAGAAATTGCTTTCAGCAATAAGGCCGCCTGTTGTACTTTTTTATTATTTGATGATCTTTAGATATAAGTTAATTTAAGTTCTTTTATATTTCAAAAGGTACAGTAAAGTGATAATTAATTCATTCAATAAGTTGTCATGGGATTTTAATAGCGTTGAAACGTTTCCAAATAGCGCGTGCAAAGCTTCCAAATAGTTTTACGTAATACTTATTAGTGTAAAAAAACTACGACATTCACGGACTCAGTTGAAGGGGTCGATTCTAACGACGAGACCGCCATAGTAAAACCAAAAGAGCTTGTTCATCATCAAAGCAATACTCGTTTCCTCTAATATCTTATAAGTCAATACCATAGGCAGATTAAGTTGTAACGTGGTTGTAACAGATCCATATCGCCTCCTTAGGATGAGGGTTTTATGATTAAGTTTACTGACCAGTGCAAATAGGAATAAAAATTTAAGGCCTCGTAAAACCTGATATTATTCCTATACAACGGGTATTGGAAAATACGTTGGATGTGAAATAAAACAAATAAATAATGTTGGACAATCCACACAGCATCATCAAACCCCAAGCTGAGCAGAGCCTAATATGTATAATACAATACTATCACTACATAATATAAAACAAAGTCGCTTTTTCTGTCCATAATGTATGCTTAAATCTTTAAAACTACGCAACGGATTTTGATGATGTTCAATTTAATAGATAGAGTGATTCAAGAGGAAGGTTTGTACGTATAATAAAACCGTGTGAAGCCGGGACGGGTCGCTAGTTTTACTATAAATTATTTGCAGGTATTTATTTGTAGATTGAGCGTCTGGTCGATGCGACGCGTGACCCGAAAGCTGGTGAATATTTGGCTCAGCGCATCAGCATTGCTATACAGCGTGGTAATGCAGCCAGTGTCTTGGGGACGATTCCGACTGGTATTGACATGGATCAATTGCGCTACCTTTAGACTGTTTGCAACCGTCTGCAGTTAGCTTAATGGTTTCAATTGTAAATACTAGTTGTAATTGTTCTATTCCTTGCTTGTAATTTTCGTTGTTAATAAAGTTTATTTTGCAGATCATAAAAACATTTTGTCATGTCAGAAAAGTCATCAGGATCAAAACGAAAAGGTACTTGAACGTAAGCTTGTTTCCTTAAACATTCTCATAACTACTTTATAGCGGTGCCAACACTCAATTTATGTTTTAGTTTATGTTCTTGATCAACAGTAAAGAAGTAGCAAACCCAGGAATTACTACTGTATTAATCAGGAATTTCCACTTTATAACGCAAAACGCGGCTTTTACGTTGGCTGTTTATGGTATTTTGCAATAAACTGACTTTTAATTATAACATTTTTGAACTTAAATGCATTAACTAGAGGTTATATAGAGGTAATGAAGGTTATATCCTGAATACTTCAACTTTTATAAATAGCAATTTTAATGCTTTAATATAATAGGCAATTAAAAATACAAAACCAATTGTGGTTATCCTATCAGATACTAGCGTAATTTATATTTCATTAGTTTTATCTGTAACAATAACTGTAACTGTAACAATTTTTCAATAACTATAGCTGTATTGTAATGTTAACTTCATTTATTTTTTATTTGTTTCCTTTTTAATAATTCCCAGACATTGGAATGTAATCTACATTGAAACTATATTTATTATGTAATTAGGAATAGGTAATTAAGGCACTAACTAGAGGTACACTAGCACCGCTACTTAATTTATCATATTATTACGAAAGGAATTTACATAGTATATTAAACGTTCTGTTTGTCATACCTAGCATAAACTTTTTTAAGCAGTAGTTTTATTTTGTCCATTTAAGAAGAGATACGAAGTTGCTCATGGTGGCTACCAAACTCTGTTTTCGTATGGCTATATGGCTTTCAAAAATCAATTACAGGGTGGGTTTTAGTTTAGTTTTGGCGTACCTACCCACACATATCTCACCCCATGTACAATCCGACGATCCTATCCATACCAGATTGTCTGGCAGAGATCGCTCTTGAGCGATTAGACCGTCAATTGTAGCTTAAGTTAATATATGTAACTGTTTCTCAGTTTTAAGTGAGCAATAAAGAATTTTCTATCTACCTAAATAATCGCTCGGTTGCTGAATTTGGATCCGATTTTAGCTGAGACAAGACATAATTTTCCATTAAACAAGCTGTTAAACAAAACAAAAGACAATTGTGATGGCTTGGTATACCATAACTTGTGGTCGAACCTAAAGAAACAAGAAAACATTCTAATCAAATTACGCCCAACAAACACAACTCTAAAGAACACGCCAAGTGTGAAAGCACTAACAGGCGCGTCTACAATAATTATATCCAAAACGGTGATGTTTACAGCAAATAGTATGTAGTATAATGAGAAGTCTGACTGACGGTGCTGCCTTGAATGGTATTCGTTAGAGACAAAGAAAACCGGGAACAGTGTGAAACGGTTTGAGAGCTTCTAAGTTTGATAATGAAGGTTTATGAGTTAAGTCATGTTTATTACCTAATGTGGAATGAAATGTAGTTCAAAGGTTGAGTTTCGGGACAGTTGTGTTTAAGCGTTTGCATGAAAACTAATGGTGGTTATGGCACCGTTTCATGGAATATAATTATTTTAAAATATTGGGTTTAAACCATTCCACAAATAAAAAGAGATGTTTCTACAATTTCTCGACGTATGTTTTCGATGGTTAGTGCTCGTTTCATACAAACCCGTAGAACACTTCTTTATATAGCGACTCATCTCTGCAGAGTTGATGGTTTTCAGTAGACGTTAGAGAAGTTGTTGACTTGTGTAACTCTTAAACGGTGAGACTTCTCATTGAGACTTTTTGGTATGTTGTTACAATGCCCTAGCCTAGTTAAATGCTTTTTAGTGTATATTTATTTTCCTTTTATTTCCGGAGATAGTGAGTCCTATATTAACGTAGGACGTTTTACGGCGAAACAGCGGCGGTCTGTTGTGAAGATAGAACGTTGTTTTACGGAAACATCTTAGCAAAATGACGTTTTATATTAACATGGGTCGTTTTTTGTTGGAGTTATCTATTCCGTAAGAGTCCTATGTGGATAAATACCTTAAAATATTGTAATAAAATTATAACTTCTAAGTACTAAAATCGTTAACTAAGTTAAAAAATCATCTAAATAAGTAATATAGCCAATATATGGCATGATTTAGAACAACAAACACGTCATTTAAAATTCAGCTCATAGAATATTTGCAGGGCCTATTATCACTACCCATGCCCTATTAGAAAAATGCTGAAGATGCGCATGAATAAATTTTAGACTAAGGTGCGAAATGTAAATATCTACATGTGGTGATAAATATTTACGTGGATTTATCAGTTTAGCTAAGACTACGTACGACGATAAGTTTATGACGAACTCTGTGGGGCAGCTGGCGAAGGTCTCCCTGCGACGCTCGGTTGCGGGTTCAATTTTCACCTTGGGTCATATATGATACTTGTTCAGAATGTTCAGGCTATTTTCTACATATAATATAGATAAAATAAAAAAATATACCTACGTAAGTAGTATAATTCTTTGAGTATACCAGTTATCAAGTACCCATAATACAAGCAATGCTTGGGGCTAGATAATTTTGTGTGAAGAATTGTCCATTTACATTTATTTTTTAGACATGTTACCTGTTTCTGACCTGGTTACCATTTTGTCATACGGTAAAGTATTTTAAGTTTTAACTATTACGCCAACAAGTCAGTTTTCGGTTAACGTGCAGTTTAATTGTCAAGTTTCAAAACTCGCCTCGGGCAAAACGATACTGATTCGTAATATTATAAATAATCTAAGTAAATATTTAACAAAACATGCAGATAGTTGTGTAAACTTCCGTTACCTCATTCAAAACACATACAAAAATAACAAAACTTATACTGAAATATAATTTAGAAAAACAATTAAAAACCAAATTAAGCACTTATTACTATAATTGAACATTGTTTCGCTCAATCAGTGCGCAGAATTTAGGTCATAAATTGATCAGCAAAACATAATATTGCTTGTTTGGTTAGGTCATCATCCCAGTCTTCTTTTCCTTATCTTGATGAAATTCCGCTCCATGGATCGGTCTCATAGTTGCCAAAATAATTATGAAGCCAAGCGCTGTTTGCTTTCAACACAGGGCATTTGTCAGCGGCATTTGCATGTTGGCCTGATGGTTTTTTCATCTTCGGCTTTTTTTTCTTCTAACAATTTTTTACCTTAATTCAAGGCATTCATTCATTAGCATTCAGCGTCTGTCTGTTTCTAGAAGCCACGTTGCGATCGGGATATCATTGTGAAGATACAGGCGAATTCATGTTGTAAATCAAATTAATTTATATCGGAACAAGTACATAGGTTAAAATAACTATAATTCTAAATAAATAACTGGAATTCGATGATGCCCGCAGAATTTTTTAGTAAAACTGTACCGCAAATGCTTACCAGTATTTAATCACATTGATTGTCCACATGACTAGGACGGAATACGCAGGTAGCAGACCGAATGGACATTAATATAAGACGGCATAGATATTATGTTGTTGGCAATGCCTTCTAGTTAAGAAAATTCATAATTAATACAGCTTGATGAGTTAAAATTTTATCACCACAGATCTACCCTGGTTAATTTTGAACTGTATAAAATTTACTGGGGTACATCTGTGGTGAGAAACTTCTAACTCTTAATGCTATATTAATGGTGAATTTTCGTAACTAGATTGAATTATCAAAGAAAATATACTAGCTTCATTGATTTAAACGTTCATGGCTGAGGTATTAGACACAACATTCGGTATTGAGCTATCGCAAGTAATTTCATCGGTCCACTATCTCATGCAGAATCTAATCCTGATTATATTAGCTAGTTTTTCCTGCACCTGGAAGCAAAGGCGACGTTTTTTGGTATCATGCGGCTGTTATCAACATTCACAACTGGAATTGAAGAAAAAACTAATTATTTTTGAAGCTATGTATAAAATACGTTCATATTTTATATATACTGAAAAAAAATGTACTTAGCAATTTATTACACTACTTAGAAATAAAAAAATCTCAATATTTAATGATGTTTTGTGAAGAACAACGTCCTAAATGATTTCATTATCCCACAAACAACGTTCTATCTTAACATCGAACCGACAAATCGTCTAACAGATTCCGATGGAAAACGTCCTATAGTCATATGAAATCCTAAGAAGCTCAATAGTGTTCGCATAAAATAGTCCTAACGTATCATATGACTTAAATTTTTTACCGTTAATTATTAAAGAAAAAATGATTACTCCTTTAAATATGCACTACGCCAAAGAATTTCTGTACAAAAAATGCGTTGCACGAGCTCTCCATCAAAAAACGTCCTATTTAAACATTGAACGCCTGCTACCTAAAACCGAGATAAAAAAGCAATATTTATATTTGAATTTAATGTATATTAAACCTATAAAAACACATCGAAAGAATTTCTCTTTTCCTATCTCCAACGAACAACGTCCGAACTGACGAACGGACCGAGCGCACGCACCGTGCGCCGCACTCGCGCGCCGTTGCATGATCACTTAGAACGTTGTTGGGCGGAGTTGATATCAGTTAGGACGTTGTTCGATTTTATATCTCCGAAACTAATTAAGATACAAAAAATTTAAAAACGTACTTCTGTAGAGCTTGTTCTTCTTATCTCGTTTCGCTATTAAAGTCATTTTTGGTCTATGATCACATAGAACTATGTTCTACGGATAAGTCGATAGGTTCTTGTGAGTTTTATAAATTCTGGTTAATATTAAGGAAAAAGTAATAAAATTGATGACGAATAATGTAAACTGTAGGGACGTTTTTCTTACTTTATCGAAACAGAATATTTTTCAGAATTGAAATAGATTCATAAAGCGTTCGAAATCAAATAAAGAAAGTAGATTGATATCCTTTTCGAAAAGTATAGGTAAAGAATGCTGAGACAATACAGCAATCAGCGTTTCAAATAAAAGGCCGAATCGATTGTGACACATGCATTATTGAATGCGAGGGAATACGGAAATACGGAAAACTCAATCGGATTATGATAAAGAATACAACAATATTCGGTGCGTCGGTTGTGGAACATACGATTTGTTCACCTTTTTGGAAAGGAATATGAAAAAATATAGATGGAGGCAAACGGGTCACAGGGAAAACAAATCTCAAATGGATTCCTGACAAAATACATCCTAGAACGAATATAATCGATATCTAAACATACGAAATAAGATATTGAATCAGATAAAGAAGGAAGATAACAAAAACTCTCAAACCTACCAGAATCAGTATTTAAAAAGGACTCGTTTGCATCGCTGTCAGCATTAGAATCAATGAGCAGCATTCATCATCATCATAATCAACCTATATTAGTCCACTGCTGGACCAATATATAGTAGTATAGTAGACCAATGAGCGACATAGAGCCCTGTCTTCTGCTTGGTGGTGATTAATATAAGATAAAATTAATAAATGTACGTACGTGCTTAATACTCGATACTGAATATAGTGCTCTGTGTTACGTACGCAATGTTTTGTAATAATGATAATTCCTATAAATATTAAACAAAACGACATACAAGTTGAAAACTACTATAAAAATCGTCTTTTCTTTCAAAATTATTTTAGTTATATCATGCAGAAACCTACTCTTATAGAATACAAAATGAACCGTTGCATTTCGCATCAAATGAAAAAGAATCCCTATTTTTTTCTTTAGTGCTAACCAAACCAAAAAAGTATTTTTAAGTTAAAGCAAGATCAGTAAATCAATATCTTAAATTTTTTTGTCTTAAAATTAAGCACTTAAAAAAGATTAAAGAACAACAATTGATTCCGAAATCTAGCAACACAAAATTAAATTAACTCACATAATTTAATCAAAAACCGTGATGTATTAGTTCTCGACTAAACAGTCGTTCTAGAATGCGAAAGTAGCTAACTGACTACTATGACACACCCATCACAAAGGTACAATACAAATGTATAATGTACCTAATAATCAGGAGAATTATACTGAAATTGTCCCTGCTTATTTTCACTTCGATGCTTTGTTCAAACAGAATATGAAATTATACTACTAAGCAAACAGTAGTTTTTCGTTGAATATGATTGTAGGACGTTTGAAATGCCATGTCTGTAATTACGGTTGAATTTTCTATGTTGTCTTCAAAATTAGTGTCCTTCCTATAACTTGGCTGTTTGAATATTTAATAGTGGCGCCTGGTAGATAGGTGGATAAAGTACAAATTAGTCAACCATTTATTATGATTATACACTTTATACAGTGGTGTATTTCTTATGGCAGTAGATATCACTATTATCACTACATAGTATAAACCAAAGTCGCTTTTTCTGTCCCTATGTCCCTTTATCCCTTTGACTGCTTAAATCTTTAAAACTAGGTACGCAACGGATGCGGGTTTTTTTAATAGATAGAGTGATTCAAGACGAAGGTTTATACGTATAATAAAACCGTTCGAAGCCGGGGCGGGTCGCTAGTAGTAGATAATATTATAAAGACGCCACTCGTATCAGACTATGTAAATGGAGTTAAAGCTACTATTTAGTATAAAGTAACTACCTAAAGTAATAAAGTTTACTGAATATTTTTCTCTTTTAAACGTTATATTTCTGAATATTCTTTCAAATACCTACTAGGTACTAGTCAAATATGCCTTTGTAATTAATAAATAAAAGCTGAAACTCAATGACAGTGTTCGGTTTTTGCTCAAAGATACATAGGCTAGTTTAATATTATATAAAACTAGCCTATGTATCTAGGTATTATAGTCGAACCTTTTCCTTTATGGTAAAAATAGTGGAAATTCAAAGGATGTAGCTATACATATACTTGTCAGGTTAAACATAGAATACTAGACTAAACACTGCACTGTACGTAGATGCAAATAATTTGTAGTGATTTGAATCTCCCAGTGCGGTGGGAGTTACACAGACTGCTAATTGACGACCATTGTGAGAACGTAGGCTTGGGACACGGTGCTTCCAGAATATTTACAACGGCCACATCTATGTATAAAACAATGTCGGGTTGGTAACTTTACCTATCTGACGTGTCCAAGAGTCCTGTGAGTTCAAGTGGAATTAAAGCTCTTTTAAGTTTAAGCTTTTTAGCTTATTATTTTTGAGTTATACTCAAAAAGGCTGTACCGATTTTTTCGACTTTTGATTTGCAGGATTTGATCTACTAGCTCTACTAGATCTACTAGCTCCATCCCAAATAGTGGAAAAAAATCAAACAGGAAAAAAATACGCGGGCGACGGCGTTACCATATCGGGGAAAATATTAAATGTAAACTTTATTCGGCTGTAACTTAGAATAGTTTAGATTTTAGGACTGTGGGTTTTGTTGAATGAATAAAAATAAAATTAAAATTTGAGAATCAGAGAAAGAGATAATCAAACGAAACTCAGCTGGGCGGCCCTAACACCCCGTGACCAAAATACAATAGTTGTTGTATTTCCCGCGCGGTTCCGGTGGTGGCGCTATCTACCACACGCGTGAGGGACGCGCAAAATCAATGGCCCGGATAAAATATTGGATTCGAATGTAGGTGGGGGAGATATGTGTTTGTGCCACTGAATATAGAAGTTCTGGCATTTGCATAATCTTGATGAGACAGAATATATTTTCATTATTTTGATGTAAAGTTGTGTGTCAACACAGAGGCTCGTCCAAAAGAGAGATGTAAGAGATTTTGGAGGAACTACATCAGGGCAAGCACTATTCCAAGCCGTTCCAGCTTCTTCCAAGCACAAAACTTGTACTTAATAGAGATTTAAAATATTAAAATAATAATTATAAGTATGTATATAATAAAATGATATTTCTTAGCCAGTTCCAAGACAAGACCAGGGTGAACATTGATGCTAGTAACACTGGTAAGACTGCCAGGAGCTAAATAAATCATAAGCCCAGTAGTGATGTAATGGTGATCATTAGGTATCAGCCAAAAAACTATCATTCAAGATAAATTATAAAAAAAAATGATTGCAATATCGGAACACAACAATATCCTGAAAATTTATGAAATTATTCATAAGGATAGCAATTTCACCAACGAGGTCAAAATCTTAATTATATCAAAACAAGCAGAATCTCATCACAATTAAAATGATTCACAGCACTACGTGACCAACAATAACCAAAATCAGAATTAGTATTCCGCCGTCAAATCTTAGACATCAAGATGCAAATCTTTTGTATCGTCCATCTTAAGGTGACTTTAGACTAAACATTTCCGAATAAATAATAGTAATGAATAGATAATTCTGGATAAATAAATCTGAAGTCTGAATAAACACAAGCTTTGCTTAGCTTAAAAGGTAGATAATTATGTTTCAATTGTATAATTAAAATGTTTTTTAGTGTATTTCTTTATTAAATATATTTTTTATTGCATAATTATATTTAAATATATTTTAGCCCCTTCAAGAGTAATAGGTATTTTCCAGGTTCGTAATTTGAAGGCATATAAAGAATACGTTTTATATGTATATCTTTAATAGTTCGTTTTGGGATGTAAATTTTAGTATACGTTGAAAACGCCAAGTGTAAAAATCCGTAAGCCAACGAAAGGTCCCAAAGACGCCAATCTAGCGACCGAAAGATTAATTATAATTGTAAATGATCCAGCAGTAAGTCTTCCCAATCCTTCAAGTTAACTTCGAATCAAAATGTTTACGGAAAACAATCCCTTTGAAGATTAACTTAGAATTGGACCGGAATATTTATAAGGGTTAATATTAGAAAACTGTCTTGGTGCTATATCAGGCGAGAGGAGATTGGGAAAAGACAGAGCAATCCGTCAAATGTTAAATATCAATAACCTAAAATTTGTATATTCAGTGAATGTATCACAACAAATGAATGATTCATCGTCAGCCTACAAGTTCACATAGGATAGCTAGACCTAATAAATGAACGGAAAAAAAGGACTGCGTCAGTGCAGATCCAAAGTTTTTAATATTTTTTTATGTGAATTTCATTTGAGCTCCGTTTCATTTGAAGAAGTGAACTTGTGGCATAAGATTGAGCACTTTTCCTAGAACTGGTTAATAGATACTGATATCTAAAACGATAAATAAAACTTGGTAATACTGCTCTCTCTATTGGAGATTGAGAGATTGAAGATATCAATAAAATACAATACCTACAGAAACTCAAATAGGTTCTTTTTATTTTTCTTGTAATATGAAGGGCACCCTTATTGCCCGATCTCCTTTCTGAATTTTCTTAACTTGCTGCTCTATCAGATAGAAAATTAGGTAGAAATTTTTGTTTTAAATTCTTGCGAGGGAGGCTGTTTCTGTTTATTGTTTTTGAGTTGAAATGTTTGGCTCAGCGATTCGGGAAATTACTTTCGCTTGAGTTTTAGGGAGTATTGATTGTCCTCATAATTTTGAACATGAATTTCAGAAATGATTGCCATTTTTGCCATCATGTCTGACATGGTTGTTCGTCAGAATTCAATCAAAATTTGGAATCAAATATATTATACCTACACTCCTCATTCAACTGATTTCTCATAGATCAAGATATATTTTTATTTATTTAAAGAAACCGTCAGGAATACAATAAGATAATGATACAATAGAAATTGATGGGCTATTGACAGGATTCTACGAGGATATATTTATAATTATACAACTTGAAGTTACCTTAAACTAATGTAGGTACTCAGGTCACCGCTTACAACTATGTAATGAGTAATTCAAGTTGTTACATAGCATTCAAGAAGCCTAAACTCTTAGCCATTTCACGGGCATAATTCACTCGTTGCTCGTCTCTTTCCTGAAACTGCTTCCAATTGCACTTCAGAAATAGACAGTGTATGCCTCTAACTATATTCAAACTCCGTTTTGCTTACCTACACAAAATAGAAACAACACCAAACATCGGGACCGACAGAGCAAACACATAGAGCACTAACTATTACCCAAAACACATACAATATCGGTTCCAAATGTTATTTGAACTGAAGTAGTAAGCCATTACTTCGGAGGGATTAACAGAGTAGGATTATGTCTCTCAGTTTGCGTAGCTCTCAAGGCGGCATCCAATATTTGCGTATCTCCCAACACACCACTGTCTTTGTCTTCGACTGCGGGTTTAGGACAATCAGCTACGTAGGCTAGTAATACTAATACTAACTTCATGTGTAAACACTTCCACGGTATTTACGACTGCAGATACGGTAATATCTCTAACATCTAAGTCCGTTTCAGATGTACAAGCTGGTTGGAGTTAATGGGAGTGAAATATCGTCTTTTGTCTTCTGACAAAAGATTTAAGCGAACTGAAAATCAATATACTTATTATTTTGATAATTATGTACCTATAGTATTAAATTTGACTTGTGTAAGTGCTTATTTTGTAAGCCTTAAGAAATAAAGATAGTGATTTGCTGATCTGTCTAGTTCTTCGTTTTCTGTAAAAAAGTGTACTTACTTATACATTTTTCTTTTGTTAATAGAGTCCGTGTCTACAGTAGAAATGATTTTTTGTCTCATATTAAGATTTTTTACTGTTTACCTCTAAATATCAGTACTCACGAGATCTCCACGGTAAAAAATCTCAACACTATAAATATCTTTGGTTCCTATAACGAGTGAACATGGTACCTAGATATAAACAATACTATAAAATAATTTAGTCAAGATGTCAGGAATCCTACGGTGTATTGAAATGACGTATGTAATCGTAGGCTATTTCTAATTATGTGGTTCCTCAAAGCCAGTTTACGTATAAGTTGTTATAACGGTTCTGCATGTTCATGTCATGTTCTTGCAAACATTTGATTTTTGCGTTTACAACCGTCACATAAAGGTATATTACGCTCTAGTACCTCTCCTATGAAATCAAAGTCCTATTTTCCTTTCTTTTTCGTACAAATGGATGTAACGTGCCCTCTTAAATCTTTTGAGTTAACACTTCATAGCATAAATTGTTCAACAACATACAAAGTATTCAAAAGAAATACTTTGAACCCCTCGAACACTAAACAGAGTTCAATAACAAATTGATTAAAATACTTGCCCCGAAGAGTTAACAGTACCCGAGTTGATTACATCCGTTATATTAAAGAAGGTCGAAAAAGTCGAAATTAATAGGAACAATTTAGGGAATTGAATCTTGGACCCTATTTGTTAACACTGATCAGCACTACACTATGGTAAAGGTAATTTAAAAATATTTTTATTTGGTTTAATAATTATGATATCAGTACATTGTATTCAGTAAACTAGTTTAAAGCTTGTATTTAAATTTTGAGAGTTGGCTTATGATAATTTCACTATGCAGTGTAAAAAAAATCCAGTACTCTATAAATTAAATGATATCAATAAATTAAATAAGAAACAAAATACATCCCCGTCTTAAAAAATATTAAAATTATTAAAAAAAAAATTGCGAAACTTGCTGATGTAAAAGTACCTCTATTATAAACAAGCCTAAAAGGCAATCTTAGGCAAAGTTATCCATCCATTAATGTTGTCTATTAGCTTAATGTTTATAAACCATGGACGAACGTTGGTTTCTACTTATTTAAATTTAACAATAAATGTATTATGCTGATTCTTGCTGGTAAAGTGGCGTGAATCCCAAACTCTGTGCGCAAGCTGTATCCGATGGTCGTTGATATGAAATGGTGAGACGGAAAAGAGCACTTCCTTTTCCGTTTTTGCATTTGTTGCTAAAATTTTGTAAAGCAAGTTTTTGGTGTGACTTGACTTGAGGAATTTATGAGAAATATTGAGGGTGGATGAGGGTGTATCTAGTATATAAGGGTGCGAGAGCTGATTATCGACAATTATAAAAAAATCGTAGGCCTGCCTTTGTTTAAATATTTTTTTCGATTACATTTAACTCAAAAACAGTTTCCTTCAGTTTTAAGAACAATAACTGATCACAAACAGAGTTTAATTTGACAATACTATTTTAATAAAGTTATTCTGTAAATATATTTACTTTGTAAATAAAGGGGAAATAATAACACAAAGGTACCTGATAAATACCCGATAAGTTATCGTTATTGGTTATTCTATGATATGACTACAATACGAGTATCACTAGATTGACGCTGTGGCCTACTCCCTGTTCCATTGGTAATACATCAAAAAAGATTCTTGTAACGGTATCTAACTCCCTATCACCAACGAAAATACTTTCCCCATGGCAATACCTTCAATACCGCTACAGATGCATATTTCATACCGATGCTCAAATTGAATGGCTCCGTTTTTACGTAATTGGGGTCCAGGCGTGTATCTATACTTCGTGGATTAATATTCGGGAGTGCAGGCTGATTGATCCTTTTCACTTATGATTTAGAGTTATTATTGGTACCTGAAAAGCTTGTAAAAGGCCAATTTGCAAATTACAGGTTCATTCATAATCGCCCTTACAAGTATGGTTTGTAAGACTTTAGAGACATTAATCCAATATTCTTATCAAGGTCGAACTGATTTTTTATTCAAATCTTAAACTGTTTGAAGCATATCTTGAAAATACAACAGGTTTTTTATCATCAAAAAGACCACATTTGGGTTAATGAGTGCAAGAAATGTATGCTTTTATATAACTACATACTATAAAACAAAGTCGCTTTTTCTGTCCCTATGTCCCTATATCGCTTTGAATACTTAAATCTTTAAAACTAAGCATCGGATTTTGATGCGGTTTTTTTATAGATAGAGTGATTCAAGAGGAAGGTTTATATGCAAAATAAAACCGTGCGAAGCCGAGGCGGGTCGCTAGTAATATATAAAAATACGTATGGATGTGTATCTAAAGTATTAAAAAGATATTAAAGTATTCACAGCAAGAGAGAGAGTAGTTTGAGTGAGTAAGGTAAGTACTTTCTATACATCCATGTCTAGTAATGATCACTGATTTTTTCTCCCTCTAAAATAACATAATCCATTATAGGCAAACCCTATCCATCTCATTTTTACCGACCGCAAGATTTAGAGGAGGCACAGTTTAACCGGTAATTAAGAAGTTTACTGTTACTTTCTAGACAAGATGAATGGCCGTTTCAAAGTTATGTCGGTGATGTATGATGTACTGGCTCGTTAGAGGTTAGCACCTTTAGGCATAGAGTCGTTTTATGACTGAAAGTGAAAGGGTTTAGGGCCTATTTTAATTGAATTTGAAACAAGGAAGAGTTTCTTTGCTAGGCTTTGACCTGTATGTCTGATGATTGGTCCTTAAAGGACATCAATTGTTGACGGATTTTAACGATTAATTAACTACTGTATAGGGATGATTTCGAGAAGATTTTTCGTATTGAAATTTTATTGCCAATCTTATTCGTCCCGGAATTATATCAGTTTTTCGACAGGGCTGGACGGGTGCTCATTAGAAGAGGCCTAATGACTAGCAGTGGGTAAAGGATGCTGATGATGATGATATCGGTCTTTAGTTTTTTTATGGGGCAAGCGAACCAAGACTTCATTAACCATAATACGTTCCAATATCAAGAAAAAAAACTGGAAACTAGCTTCGTAGAAATTAAAGAAACATTCTTCCACAAGTGGACAAAATTGAAGCGAAGAGAAAATCTATAAACATTTTATTTGTTTCATTATTTTGATAATTACGTGTAGTTTAAAGTTTGACTTGGCTTAGTATTTATATTGTAAACTTAAAGAAATAAATTCATTGATTTACTGAAAATATATAGATAGATTTTCGCCGAACCATTATCATATTACGAATTTTTAAACTCCAGTAGTACCTAGTAGTTACTGTAGTTTTCTACCACTTTCATCGAGTTCATCTAAAAAAGGCGAGAAAAAAGATGTACCTACCTACAACAAAGCTTATACACATAAGTGTTATAAAATGTAATTTCTTAGCCTCCCGTGCAAGAGTTTCTTTCCTCTCAACACAGCAATAATAATTTCAATAAATTTCAATATCCCTCGAGCAGCAATAACGTTGTCTGCCATCGAAGGTCGCAGCTGCTAACTCCCATTAAGTACCTTGTAAGAAAAATGGAGGCTTTACGGGAGATAGAAAAATGTTATACGGTTTTTTACTTGGAAAAGGCGCAGTATTTCAGTGGAAATGATTTTTGGATAGCATTTAAATAGAGATAAAAAATAAAACCCTGTTTCTTTTATAATCTTTTTCTATAAGTAGTGTAAATGTACCAATGTATATTACTGGCAAGAGCGGAGTCCCCGAACTTATTACAGCACACTTATAAAAGATATAAGTAGTTACAGTAGAATTGAGCGTGTTTTTGTTTATTACGGTTAACTATTATTTTATAAATTAATTTGTGGTCTATCATCTAATCATCAGTCATTTTATCTGCACAATGAAGTCATGCTAAGTATCCGTTTCGTTCCTTTTCTGGGATGAATATATTCATCCCTTTTCTGATGTAGAAACTCATCTTTAGTATTTCTCCCCAAATTTCCCACGCTGAAAATATCTCCCGCTAAACTAAATCGATTCTACAATTTCAAACTCCAACCAAACAGTACACGGCATTGGCGAATGTAAAATTCAATTAACACACACAATATTTGCTGGTGCTTGCAGTTAACATGTATACTGTCTGGCGTGCCAGAGAGAAAATAATTAAACTCCAATCTAGATACGGCACGGCACGGCTTTTGTATTATTTATTTTTATTTTGTTTATTTAGAAAACCCAACAAAAGAATCACAATAATACTCACAAGCGCAAGAACTAAGTACGCTTCATACTTCATAGTAACCATTAGCATTTTAATTATCATGAGAGCTCCCTTAAGGAATTAGTTAGATAGCTTGTATTTATTTTAGTATAATATTCTAGTATCTGCGCTCCAACCATTTATAAATTCATTATTATAAAATTTTCATGGGTAAGTTCATCGCGTTTATTTCGTTTATTTTCCTATTTTTCCGAATTTTCAAAAAGTTTATAGGTACGCTCTGTCTTGGTCACAGGATGTCTGAAATAATATAAATTCAGCTACCATGAATACAATTATATTCTTCACCATAAGCAGAAACTTATATATTATTATGTTTAAAAGAATCATTAGCCCTTCTATAAAAACCAAACTAACAACTTCGCTCAAGTGATGGCATCATAGCTATATAAACAGCTAAAACTTTATTAATTTTCTACTGGTTTAAAAAATTTTAAAAGTTTTATCTTCTTTTTAGACGTCGAGTACTGAGTCAAGACGTAAGTACCAACCTAAATCCGTAGATGGAAAGCTTAAGTTTTGGAGATAAACTCAAAAAGTGGCTAACTACGTACTTACGTAAGTTGAAAACTTTATGCTAACCGTTTAGACAAATTCAAGTGTATTCCCTTGCATACCTACTAACTAAGTACTGAAAAACAAATCAGATCTGACAACACAGACTAATGACTCAATAGATCGCAGTCGCGAATTTTGACAGAACTCAAAAATGCTTTTATAAATACAATGTGATTTTTCGAACCTTGATCAAACGAAATGTGCGGATACACGACACATGTTTATCGATAAAAACCGAGATAAAAAAAATTTAATGTTATTTTTTTTAAACACAAGTCAAGTACAGATATCAACAGGAATCTCAACTGATTTAATCTAAATGGCAGAAAGTACCTAATTTAAATGGTGAATAACATGACAACGGAAAGAGATAGACCCCCCGTTTTTGAAGGATTTGTAGAATAAATTATGAAGTTTAATACAACATGCAAAAAAGTACACCTTAATTACCCAGTTTTAAAGTTACAGAGAAAAAATAAAATAAAAATCGTTTTTTTTTGTCTTATTTCTAAAAAAATACTGTTTTTACTACGCTTATGTATCGTATATGTATTTTTTATTTATTTTATTAGCTAAGTAAACTATCTACTTAGCTTTCAAATGAGACTACTTCGAATAAAATACACCATTTACTCAAAAAGAAACGAAGAAAAAACCAGATGAAGTAGCCTTCATTTTAAAAAATATGAAAACTGCTTTGTTTTTGAGATAAATAACATTTAATTTTTTTTATCCCGATTTTTACCGATAAATATGTGTCGTGTATCCGCACATTTCTTTTGATCAAGGTTCGAAAAATCACATTGTATATTTGATTGAGACTCATGTACAATGTCGTCGGATGACCGTTCATGTAAAAAGACGGATAGGATTACCGATTCGTTATTTCTATGACTTTTTTACAAAATTGATTTTACCATTATTTTTATAAAGATCCGAAAAGAAAGGTATCATCAATTCGTCGAACTATTTTCATAGTTCCACACTTAGTTGCCTTAAAAAATCAGCGTAGAAGTAACGATATCTTCCTTCAAAGCACAGTGCGACACAACTCATAGGCGCTCGATACAGTCATACAGCATTCAATTAAGTAAAACGCATCACTGTTTGCCGAACACTCCATACGCTCTATTTGCAGACATTTGAGTAGGAGGGGGTTGATTGAAACACTCTTCAATTGATTTTGGAATGAAAAATCAAAATGAATCTGCATACCGTATTTATTCAAATGAGAGAGCATCAGAAAAGTGGTATAACGTTTCAAACATAAACAAGTAATTTATATAAGTAGACATTTCTTAGCGTCACAAGCTTGTCTGCTAGAATTTTTCTTACATTTCCATAAAAACCTGAGCTAAATTGACCTTGATTGAGACCTTTCATATTACCTATATTAGTCCACAGCTGGACATAGGCCTCCCCTTATGAGCACTATAGCTCCCCGTCTTTAGCCTGGATGTATTATTTATTTTTGTTTCATGATAAATTTTCATTTTATTAAACGTACGATATATTAATATGTCCCTAAGTTCCTAAAGCCGCGTACAGATTGCTGTAACGTAACATGCAATGTAACATGAAAGGAGCATTTCACAAGTGTGGACGCAGCGCGCGCGCGAACTGAGCACGTAGGTGTTCGCATCTTTTCCGGCATGCGCGCGGCGAACATAGCTCAGTCTGCCGAGAACACGCGGAGAGAATTTATTATACAATTATTACTGGCTACGATTACTGTCGATGCTTCAATGATTATCATCAATCATGTGAAAAAAAAACGTAACATAAACGGCTCTACTGTAGCTGTGTTTTCTTCCATTCTTCTAAAGCCGCGTACAGATTGCTGTAACGTAACATGCAATGTATCACGCAATGAAAGAAATTGCCGTCCACACTGTCGCAATGTATCATGCAATGTAACAGAAATCACACAGTGTGGACGCCTCGCGCGCACGAACCGAGCACACTACGCGCACGAACAGAGCATTTCAACTCGTGCTCGCCGCGATCCGCCATTTGTCGGTTTTTTCGCCGAACACAAAGGGGCGCGCAGTGTGCGCGGAGCGCCAGTGTGGACGGGTTGTTTACTCGAACGCGCGCGAACGGTAGAAGAATGGAAGAAAACACAGCTACAGTAGAGCCGTTTATGTTACGTTTTTTTTCACATGATTGATGATAATCATTGAAGCATCGACAGTCATCGTAGCCAGTAATAATTGTATAATAAATTCTCTCCGCGTGTTCTCGGCAGACTGAGCTATGTTCGCCGCGCGCATGCCGGAAAAGATGCGAACACCTACGTGCTCAGTTCGCGCGCGCGCTGCGTCCACACTTGTGAAATGCTCCTTTCATGTTACATTGCATGTTACGTTACAGCAATCTGTACGCGGCTTAAAATGGATAGAAGTGAACTTAGATAACGTCTAACATCTTGTAATTTTTATGTCGTTTTTACAACACCAATTTCATTTGTTTTTAAGTACAGTTTTTATCAATTACTTTTATGTCTGGCTATCTAAGAACTTTTAAAAGCCTCTCTACCTGTCGATTTTATGATAGCCAAGTAGCCAGGTATCTATACGATGTTATAAAATTGATATGCAAACTCGTATTTAAAGTACGCCCTAAATACAGAAGTGTCAATAAAATGGTATTGATATGACGCCATTTCCTACAATTCCTGTCGAATGAAACTAACGTGTACTTATGTGAGAAAATCATAAAACTGTAGAGCACTAAAATTTCAAAAGTTTATGGAAAGATATTGAATTTTGTTGTCATTTTGATCTTTATGGCTAAGGTCAATATATTCACTTGATAATTTTTTATGTAATCCAAATAGCTTCAGCTAAGTATTTTTCTTTATTTCTAAAATAGAAACTCCCTATACTAAACCTACCTTTGTGAATTTATAATGTATTTCTTGCAATAAATAATACTTTGATTTACTTTACTAATTAAATAATACCAAAAAAAACAACGAGTGACGCTCTTCCGTTTATCTTTGCAAGATTGGAAACATAAGTTTGAAGGTTACCAACCTATTTGGTAGCTTTTACTTCGAAATTAAAAGACCGCACCGCACGGTGAAATGTGTTCCGTCTAAAAAACAAGACAACACAATTTTTCACTCACAATCCCCAAATTCTTATTCCCGTAATACGCAAACAATAAATTAAAACCTTCTTGTAATTTATTTTAATTAATTCTACCTTCCCAATGACAAATTCACATCAAAGCTTTTCAAAAAATGTTCGAAATTTGAGACGATGATGTCACAAAGAAAGCAGGTATTTTAGCACACCTTCAAGGATAAATTGGAACCAAATGATTTTTAGGGGGTCTGCTGTGCGATTACGCTAAAACCACCCATCCAAATTGACATTCGTAAGCCATTTCAATGGCCATCGCGCGCGTCCTTTCCATACAATTTCAAATTACGAAGGCCATTAAAAGGGCTTTCATATGTCAATTTTGGATGGGTGGTTTTAGCGTAATCGCACAGCTGATCGTCCAAGGCCTAATAAAACCTGGGCTAGTAAAGCTAAAATAGACATAATATTTTTTTAAATAACTAAAAATAATCATAGAGTTCGTTGTTGTTTGATATTTTAGTTAGATTTTTTTTTGTACGTATGTATATGGGTCAATTATGTGCCTGAAATAAACGGCTATTAGAAGTAGGTATTCATAACGTGTTGTAGATCAATCCATTGCATGGGTTGATCTACACCAACACCCAAGTTATACCACTGCTGTTTTATTACTTTACCCAGCTTTCATTATAAAAGCGTTGGTTCCATTCCTGGCAGGGGAATATTTAAATGATTATCTGGAGATCAGGGTATGAAATCTGAATCACATGTGAGACGCTAACGAGACGCGAAGCAATGAACGGCTTTATGTCAGAACATGGTGCAAGATGAGAACTTTCCTCGGACGTTGTTATGGTTGGGTCCTACCTTAGTAGGTATTTACTAAAACAACTCAATCTTAAAATGCTACCTGTTTGCTTGACACTCTAGAATGGTTTTGCATATCGCTTAACGTAGTTTTTACGACTTTTTCCTTTTACGTTTCAATAGATCTCTATATACTATGTCGTGGTTCCGAGATGATTATCACTTATCTACCATTAGGTGGAATTGTGGTCAATTTGATTGATCACAATCCCACCCGGTATATATGATTTAATTCCTTAAATTGAGTTCAGTGTTATATTCTATTCTTGTTAGTCACCTTTAAATTGGACCAAACAAAAAACTGAAATGAAATATGCTGTGCCACCGTTATACGATGAACGAATGCTAGGAACGTGACGTTGGTGGTCCTTCGATCCGGATGAATCAGACACAATCGTGATAGGGGTAAATATCAGATGACTTTTCTCTCCTTTTATTTTAATCATGAAAACTGTTCAAAATATTTTTACTAGCCTTTCTTTTAAATTATATATTATCCTGCCTAGCTGCTTTAAAATATATTTGCAGGAGCTGTCAGGTAGTGAAGTCTTAATAAGCGTAGGTTACTAATAACACTGATCAGGGAGGTTTCATAAGGCCAATAATGATTGATATTTAAAACCACCGCAATATTTTAGTTTATATTATACCAGCGTAATTGAATGTAGGCGGATATTACCTTCCGAGTACATGCTGGTTTATTGAAACCAACATGCAAATCTCTGTAGGTATAACATTCATCTCAAGTCTAAAAATAGAAAAGACCAATTGTTGCAAATTCTGGCGAAACGCCAACGTGACACCGCGGCGCCGCGTCCTGACATCTGTCACTAAAGTGTTTTTTTTTTTATTTTTCATTGCAGGGGTGAAATACGGATGTAGCAAATATTTTTTTACAGAACCGTGAGTTCTCTCTGTGTCAACACATTGAACATTGTTGACGTAATTAAGAAAATTGTTTTTGTGACTCAAACAATTTCAATGGATGAAATTTGGTTAAAAACATCATTATAGGATCTCTTTTTAGAGCAATAAAAGGGTTTATTTCTATAAATGCTACAAAATATAATTTGCATAAAAACACTGTTTTAATTCGATTCAGCCCCATTGGAGCCACAAAACATTGTGTATTCCTACTTAGCAAAGTGTCATCACTCCATAATAAAGATACGCTACGTCACATCTCAGCTATAAACCCATTTTTCCCATGCAAACTTCCTCCTTTCATCATCGGCGTCCCAACTTCTTTATCTTGTTTGCCATCATCTAGAAACAACGCTCTATTGTCGACAATTTGGGTTAGGCAGTTCACTCAACTTGTGGCATACTCCTGCGGGATATCTACAGCTTTTGTTTTTTCATTTACCTCTTTTGCTTTATCATCTCCTTCAGTATACATTGCTTTGTTTTCGTTAACTGTGTTTAAATCAGTTAGATCTTACCCAGCAATGTGTGCATAGTCGTTCGTTTTGGTCGTTTGCATTGGAGGTTTGGTAGCAGCAATGTAACTTGATACCACGGAACCTCACGCGGTTTACACAGCAAACACAATATGAAGTGACTATTGACTATTCCTGTTCCCATGCTTTGGATGTCTTTTTAATTTTGCATTTTCTATAAAGAGGATAGTGTCAGGTTTCAGAAGGGCTAAGCTTTCCTTTTTGTTTGGTTATTCTGGGTTAAGTAGGAAATAATAAGAGCTTTTGAATGTGTATCGGGTTTCGGGAATTATTTTGATTGACGGTTATTGATGATCGTTTTGTTGTAATTTAGGTTCCTTTTTTATCATCCGGGCTGAGAGGATAGGATGTGCAGATTGTATAGGGGTTCAAAGGGTTGGAGCAAGATTTGTCTTGGAGAACTGAGAGTTAAAATACCGAATAACGTGTTGTAAAGAATGAGGGAATTACCATGCGTCTGTCTACATACACTTCTAAACTTACAATAGCTTATGCACTGGACTTTGTAAACCATTTCTGAAATATAAACACTTTTTTATTTATTATTTGTGATGATTATATTAATATTTTTATATATTGTTTTTGGTCAAAAAATAAAGACTGTCATATCAACCTTTGAATTGTATGTATATGCCTTATAATATAAAACATAGAGTACAAGTTTTTCAGTCTACTCGAGTTGTTTTTCATAGGTACGTCAAAAACGTCAGAAAGTTAATTAAAAAACAAGAGATAATCTCAATGTTCTGTTAGTTCTGTGTTGACAAGAAAATAACTTGAAATAAACAAAGACTGATCCATCTGTTACTACGAGACAGTTATATAAATTCAAATAACAATAAATATGCAACCAAATAGAGATCTAACGTTGAATTCTCACAGCGATTTGACCTAAAAATGCTCTCACACTTTCCATCAATGGAGCTCATCAGTGAAAAGGGCGTCAAAAGTGACATTATCATCAAACACTTGACAGTTGACATTGACACCTCTCGAATCCAAAAACGGAACCGCACCGCTAGTTCAAACAGTTATTCAAATTATGCATTTCATCTTATCTCCCGATAAGCGAATAGCCGGAGGTGTCGACTCGATTAAAGTCGTTTAATCGATTCCGTATCGGGAGATTCGATATCTAGAGAGGATAGATAGGTAGACGGTATTTAATTGTGGTGGTAAACCTGTCAGTCTGTAATGTCCGTTAGTGATGAGGTCCTTAGGATGTGTGTAGGAAGGTCTTTATTGAAGATTGGAACTTGATTGTGGGATAGAAACCTACCGACGATATTTTCTGCGTTTCTGATAGGTAAAACCTCCGCATTTTTTTTATTGACTCAAACCTATAGTAACCCTTATGGAGTCTAGACATGAAAACTTATTGGCGGACATGAGAAAAAACACTGTTAGTTGTCTATACTGACAGAATTTTGGGCCCACCGGGCTGTGCACATGAAATTATTTAATATCATGGAATCTTCCTAATAAAATACAATAAAGATTACTACAATGCGAGCTTTGACACACCGCGACATTAATAAGAGAGCTAAGATAAAATATTTGTTCCTATCTACGATAATGTATTTTTTAAACATGCAATATGTCAGCGTACATAGTAGTGGTAGGAACAACAGAATCGTGCTGACAAAAGGGTGACTCATCCATCTGCCATTTAAGGTTTTACGTCCGCCATAGCCTTGTCCTACAAACAACCCTGAAAACCTATTTAAAGACCCCTATCTAGGTCGGAGGTAATGTCAATTTACTTATTCACGATGGTCCGGTGTTTTAGGGCTGAACATGTATTTTAAATGGATTAATATCGGTCGAGTCGACCCGCGTCAGTGAAGGGTTAAAATTACCATTAAATTGGTGAAAAAGGTCATTTGGACCTTTGATTGTCTCTTGTTTCGTTGATTGTCACCTTTCAGAAATGATGGGTTTATGTGTTTACCCTTTATTTGTTTTACTTACCTATACTTTTTCTACTACACTTCTCTTGGTTTTTATGAAACCCTGCATTTTTTAGTCTTGAAACCATGGTTTGATACCAGCAGCTTAATTCATATATTATTCTCGTGAGTCACGTAACTGTCACTCTAAGTTACGTTAGTAAGTTTTTTTCACTCATTTGCCACATTTCGAGAAAAACTGAAAAAAAATTAAACAATGAGCGGCAAAAACAGACTGAGTAATTCACATCCAAACACATCTCAATTTACCAGCTGATTTTATTCTATTTTCGCTATTGCACCATCTTTATAAATTAAAGTTACATGAAATTAAAATTTTATTTATTTCAAACAATTTACATTACCTAATTATCCCCCACGATTTCCCCCAAAAACCAAAAAAAAAACACCCCAAAAAAGTCCACGCCACCCCATAAATCAAAATAACCTTCCACACGTGTGCGATTCGACTTATAATTTCTTCCAGCGCATATTTTGTGTGTAATTAGTACTCCGAGGGCACCATGTGTCCCCAATTACTCCGCGTGAGAAGTCGCTTCAGTAATCATTTCTGAACCACACTTACATTCATCGGGAATCTATTGCTTACGTTCTTCTACCGTTACGTTAACGTTCCGTTTTCGGGTGTCTACGCCATGGATATTATTATAAAACTAGCGAACTGCTCCAGCTTTGCACGGTTTATTATACGTATAAACCTTCATCTTGGATCACTCCCTCAAAAAAACCGCATAAAAATTCGTTGCGTAGTTTTAAAGATTTAAGCATAGTTACATATGGACATAGGTGATTAACCGATAAGATGTGAATTGGACTATAAAGCGTATAAAATCCCAGGTCCGTCGTTAACAAAAACATACATATATTTTTTTGGGTATGGTTTTTGTTGAAATGGCCGTATTTACTACTGTATTGTATAGGTTATCTGTGAAATATATATAACTTCCTGATTGTCTTACAGATCATAACTACCTTTATCTAAAGGCTGCCGCGCCAGTTACACATTAAAACATTTGGTTGTAAAATCTTTTTAATGTGAGCGAGTTAACACAAACCTTGTTAACATGTTGGTAAAACTACCGTTTAATCTATAATCTGATCAGGGTAATCGGTAGGGCGGGTGTTATTATAAATCATACAAAGATGTTTTTTTTGTAAAATGTAGTTATAGTCGTAGTCGCATGGCACCGATACGGAACCCTAAAAAGTAGAAGAGAAATTAGGGTCGTCCCGGGGACGGATAGTGGATATAAAATGTAGCTTATTAAATACAGTTTTTATCCTCATAACGCCATCATAATTGACAACAGGCACTGATTTAAAATAATGGTGGAATTACATGCGTGTTAACTTCGGTTGGAGTAAAAAATAGCTGGTTTTTGTCATCGATGTCATTTGTTTTAATTAACATCAGGATACATTAAGGGATGTTTAGGTTTTAGTCCTTATTTATAATGAATATAGTCTAAAAAAAGCTTTCTTAGTTACAGAATTATCACAAATATGATAGCGACAAAAATGTTTTTAAGCTTTTTTTAAAAAAACTTTTTTTTTAAAGAAAAGTAATCTGGTACCCATAACACAAGGCAGCAGCTCTGCATAGCCATAGAGCTTGATCCAGAATTATTGATTTATTGATAACATTTATTTACTGCAAAATAACAGATATAATATAAGCATTTTACATATTTGTCATAGTGAATTAACTAAATGACCACAACCTAATCCCCGTAAAATCTTTTGAATGCGCATAATGACGTGGTTAACGCGGTAGACCACAAGCGAATTGTTCTACACACGTTACTGACGTTAAAACACGTCCGAGAATTGAACCTACATCGAACATGGACCGTAAATCTTACACCCAATAAATGGTCAGCGGTGTCTTTGCGGAGGTATTAAGCTCAGGAAAGATGTGAAACTCTTTGAATGATAACTTTTGTGGTTGGGTTAGGTAAACATCACCATCACCATTTAAAATAATGTAAGCAAGATGTCGAATTAACCGTATGCATAAAACATATATTTTTTTATATTGACATGTTAAGGGTTTCGTAGGTTCGTTAGGCACTCCTTCAAATGTCTAGTCTGGTCGATCTGAAAGAAACAAATGTTGTTGTGATAATTTTTATGTATGTTCTAATATTTATTCTGGGAACGACTGATCAAATCTACAAGCAGAGTCAATCTAAGTTTCATTTCTAAATCCTTTATTATCTATTATACGATTGGTCCTGCAATTAAATCCTTCGGGATTAAATGGTGCCCATTCATTTGTGGTCTTGCCCATCTTAAGGTGCGACGGCGGAAGGAATGCAATGACTTAAGCGTATAAAAAGAACTTACATCTTTATTTCGTTATAGCTATTTCCATGTCTGAAGAGTTCCATCGAAATTACAAATTTTATACAGCCTTTTTGAATGCTCATCTCCTCGAAGAAGCTTTAACAAAAAAGTGCTGGACAATTCTCACATCACCTAGCCACACTTGTTTGTTTTTCGGTTCACAAATACAATTTTTAGAAACTTTCACGTTTTAATGGTGTGAAAACCGCTTCTGGTTCCGCTCCCGCTAATTCTTCTAAATTGAACCTTATGTAACTCGTAATTAATGCTTTCATGTGACTTTCTAGTTTCTAGCGACAAAGCAGATTGCATTGGACTCCTCGCTTGCCCTGAAAAATGGCGTTAGCTGTATATTTTACAACTTTTAATCTAGAGTCGAGAGAGGACGTTGCTTTTCCTTTGTATTCGTTTTGTTGGTAAAATCTCTGATGGTTTCTTTGATGTTTTGGTTTGTTGCAAGCTTTGTTTTTGAGATAACAATAGGAACCCTAATAGCTCTCAAACTGATCATCAGTTTTCAATAATACACATACAGGTGAATGTTTGTATGGTTAACTGAACTACGTTTGGTACTGTTTCACGCTCAAACCAGAATTTGGTACTTTGATCCTCAAAAAGTGTAGGTTTCCCATGAAATGATGACCTTTTTTTAACTAAAGAAAAGCGTCTTTATCTGAAAACGGAACAAGATATGTACTATTAACATGTTTTACTAAATATGACTATATCAACAAAAGAGTCCAAAAATGTTACTTTTGTGTATGTTCTAAAAAAGGGGCAAAATAATAACTAATTGTATTTTGTTTTCAACTCCATATTTGGTCGAGACGAGACTAGTTATTAATTTCTCTATTTAGACCTTTCACAAAATCCTGTTTTTGAGTTCTCTTTAACGATAAATTAGGCTTTATGTGTAGTTTAAGTAGATGGTTTTAAATACCTGTAAAAACTGGCATTTTAAAACGATCCAATCAAACTTAAAATAAAAGCGGTCTAAATTAAAATTGCTACCTTTTGCATATTTAACGGTTACACTTGCAAACGGTGACATTTAGATTATAAGGACGTACAAATTTATTTTTTCTTACATCCTGACTTTTATTTTAAAGGAGTTAAGGTTGTTTTTCTTTGGTTTGTAAAGAAAAGTGAGTCTTATAAATAAGCAAGTGCCGGCCGGTGTGGACAAGTGGCATCAATCACGATAAAGACCATTTTGTTGAGAGCTGAGAGTTATATGACCAAGCTAGTTGGTGTGTAATGTGAAAACTGTAATTTGAAAAATAGAGTAAAGAATATCTTAACCATATAAGCTGCTCTTCATTTGGCACCCTTTTTATATTAGATACAAAATCAAAACAACCTTGAACATGACATAATAATTTCCATAAGTACCTCCTTATATGAAGGGACAACTAAAGGTGTGACAACAAAGTGATTAGTGTAATTATAGCTTAGCACCGCAAGAAGTAAATTTTAATATTTTTTACTCATCTATCAAGTCAATTTGTTACAAATCATTATAATTAAAAAGAACACAACAAAACAAAGATATAAATGATAAAATATCTATAGTTATAAAAATGTATAAAAGAAGTGTTCGTTATTTCAACGTAGGGAATTAAGGCATGACATTAATGTTAATAATTTATCCTATAACAAAACTCGACAGTTTACAGTATATAATATTTTAGTTAGTTTTCAGTTTAGTGTTTAATAGTTTACTACAGTAGATCCTTGTAAAATTGAAAGCGAAATATTGGCCTATGTTCATATTTACGCCTCCGAGGGACTATTTTGTAGTGACATTGCCCCGAGGCGCGTGGCGTTGCAGTTGCGGTGTTTTACTTAACGATCGGCGATTTTACTCTATTTTTGCAATAAAGCTTTAAATTGCTTCTCATTAAATATTTCATCTACAAATGTTTTTATACTCACGCAAAATTTTCAAATTCAATTTTTGTTGGATGTGTTTTTGGCTAATGTTGATTATAATTTAAAAATATGATTAAATAAATAATTTAAATTTAATTATTTTATTTAAAAAAGATTAAATTATATTTATTTAATATATTATATATTATTATTTTTTATTTATTTATTATATTTAATTAATTTTAATTTTTTTATTTTAATATATTTTTTTTTTTTTTTTTTGAAAATATTAACTTATTGATTAAGCTCATTAATTGAGGCGCAGATTTTATATCACTACATCACTACATAGTATAAAACAAAGTCGCTTTTTCTGTCCCTATGTCCCTACATCCCTTTGACTGCTTAAATCTTTAAAACTACGCAACCGATTTTGATGCGGTTTTTTTTAATAGATAGAGTGTTTCAAGAGGAAGGTTTATACGTATAATTAAACCGTGCAAAGCCGGGGCGGGTCGCTAGTTAACTATATAACCGACTAATCAAAACATCAGCAAAAATCGGTATTTTCTATCTAAAAATTAAAAAAATACTTAGCGCACGTTCATCTTTAATAAAATATATTAATTAAGCTTTTTAATAAATACATTTTGGCTATTTAGGTAAATAATAAAATACATTTAAGCTTTTCATTTTTTAAATTAAAAGTAATTACGTTCAAACATCAGGGTTACCAATTAATTATCGATGAACGTCACTGTATCTGGGTGATTCTACGAAAACTCGTTTTTTCTCTGACTTCTGTGGCACATTTTTTTTTGTTGAAATTGCTCACAATGATGGTATATTCTAAATGAAGATTTAATTTTAAATTTTTTGGTAGTGAAGGGAACTTTATTGGCTTTAGGTATGGTTACGAAGTTATTCAATTTTAAAAATATGGTGTCCACGGAAATCAGAATTTATATCACCAAAATCAAATATGGGTTGGTTTATCAATAAAAATGTGTTTTCGGTAGTAAGTAGATTATTAAGCTTCTTAAAACTAAGGACCAATTATTTGATGATTATAGTTTCAATCAGTTTTTACAAAAACACCTGTTGGGTTTACTTTCAACGGCTTGGTTTGAGAACGATCAAATCTTCCCGCCAAAACGAGCCGAGCCTAGCTTGCGACTTCGGTGGAGTGAATAGTTCCACGCCCCGCCGAGAGGGGTCGCGCACGAGCGCCGCGCGCGCAACTAACTTCATTATTACAAGAAAAAAGACCGGACATCGACCGCGCACACGATAACCATCAAAATTACTAAAATACTCAAAATCAAGACCTTATCACTGTGAAATTGAACAATCTAGTGTCAGTGCAGCATCACGAAGAATCTGTGCATATCTCCCGGGCCCGGGAACACCTCCAAGGCAGCTCAGGTCAGGGATATGAGAAGGTCAGTTTCTACAGATCAAGCCGTTACATTTCATACTCAAATTTAGCTATCGAATCGCACATTTATGGTCATTCGAGCCAGGATTATCCAGTTACGAATCAATACAACTAAATATCTATACATTTACACGTATTTATTGGCATAATTCACACTAACCTTTTCAATTTGAACTCTGTTCGAGCGGCCCATTGTTTTAAATTTCGTTACACGTATTTTGTCATATCTCAATAAGTAACCAAGTTACAAGTTTCAAACCCATTGCAAACTCATTTTTATACGTCTTTTGTCCTATAACAACGTGGTTCGTAAGTCAAAACATTGTATTTCGTATCATCATTTTTAATTATTACTTACGTAAATTACCGATACTACGCCGACCGGCCGCCATTGTACGTCGTATCTCGTGCCGTGTGTAGTTATTACGTTGCAAAATGCCTCCTAAAGGTGATAAAGCTAAAGATTCGGAATCATCCGACGAGGAGTATGATACGTTGGTACAACCACATAATACTACTAAGGAAATGTGTTTTATGAGACTTCAAGCTTTGTACGAGATTTCTAAAAATGTTCGTGACAAACCACAATTGCTAGGTGATTTCAACGCTCGTTTTAGCGAATTACCTACTTGGCGCGATAAGTTTGAACAAAGTTTATTAAATATAATTGTTCTTAAAAAAAGGTTTATACCTAACTATGTTCCATCATACAAGGAGATTGAAAGTTTCGATGAAATATATTTTTTCATTCGTGGGGTTTCAAATAGTTTGAACGACACAACACAAAATAAAGCCGAGCAGAAATCGGAAGTCGCCGGGGTCAAAGCTAGGCTACCTAAACTGGAGCTATTTCCTTTTGACAGTAAACTTGAAAACTGGCCTACCTTCCGCGATACGTTTTCTAGCCTAATTCACAGTAATAAACAGATAGCGAATATCGAGAAGTTTTACTACTTGCTATCAGCTGTTAGCGGGCCAGCTTTGACGATTGTTAAGTCTGTGCCGGTTATTGCGGATAATTATCAAATTGTTTGGAGCGCTTTAGTGAAACGATATGAAAATAAACGCGCATTAGCAACTACCTATCTCGACAAGTTATTCAACTTTAAACCTTTGATGACGGAGTCAGTTTCTGGACTAAATGTATTCTTACAGACATATCAAGAAAACATTAAAGCGCTCCAATTGTTGGATATAAAGGATTTGTCGGGGTTTCTGTTGTTTTATGTGGCGTTGCGTAACCTTGACCCCGTAACTAGGCGTGAACTTGAGCGGGAACTAGGACAGGATGAACTACCTTCGTATGACGAATTGATAACTTTTATTGAAAAACATGTGCGCGTTCTCGAAATGTCAGAGAGTACGACAAATTCCACGCCCGCTAAAGGTGTGCCGTGTTCTCGTAGTCAGTCAAAGGTCAACCAGCCTTCTGGTTCAAAATCTAATAATTCGAAATCGCAGCGGGCGACCTTGTCGTCAGCTTCTGTCAATGCAGACCAGCCTGTAAAATCAACAAAATCCATGGAGTGTCTGTATTGTAAAAAGATGCATTCTATTTATCGATGCAACGAGTACACTGACCTGACGCCGTCGCAGCGTCTTGACAAAATCAAACAATTAAAGTTGTGCGAAAATTGTTTACGTGAACATTCTGTCAGCGACTGTCCGTCTAAGGTACTCTGTACGATCTGCAAAAAAAAGCATCACCACACACTGCACATAGACTCTGTTGCAAATTCGAGTTCTAGTGCGATCGCATTGACGTGCTCGGCTTCTTTGACGGTGTTGCTCGGCACCGCGGTTATACACGTCGCAGATTGTTGGGGCCAGTACCAAACCGTACGTGCTATTATTGATAGCGGCGCTATGTCGAGCTACATAACTCAAGACTGTGCAAAACGTCTAGGGCTGTCACGTCGTAGATGCAACTTCGAGCCCATCGGTCTAGGTGGTAATCCAGTGCGAGAGTTCGGTTTAACTACTTGCAATATTAAGCCGCGGCACTGTGCTAGTCCCGTCCTATCTACTGATGCGGTCATCGTGATCAACATTGCAGGTAATTTACCTACAATGCCCCTGTCTGATAAAACTATTGTTGAGTTTAAAGATCTGATGTTGGCCGACCCGGCTTTCTACAAACCCGCGCCAGTCGACTTGCTAATCGCAGGTGATCTGTTCCCGTACATCTATGATGGTGACAAAATACTTCCGCTGGAACCCGGTTTGCCCGTGGCAATGAGCTCAGTATTTGGCTACGTCATTTTAGGTCAGACTGAGCTAGATCAAACAGCACACGGCAGAATAAAAGCGCGTACTGGATTAAGTCACGAAAGTCCTTTCTGTGGTTTCACTATGAACCTTGACGGAATAATGAACTCGTTCTGGGAGGTTGAGAAGGTTCCCCTTGGGGTACCACGTCGTAGCCCTGATGACGAGTTAGCAGAGCGCCTCTTTGCGAAGGATTATCGTCGGAGCGACACGGGTAGGTATATAGTAAAATACCCCTTCAGACCGTCTGGTGAACTCGGCGACTCGAGCCAAATGGCAACTCGTCGACTTCTCAACTTAGAGTCAAAGCTAGAGCGGGAGCCCGAGTTGAAAACTCAATATCATAAATTTATGCGCGAATATGAGGACCTCGGGCATATGACTTGTCTTGGTGATGTCCAGAACGTGGATTCGAAATATATCATCCCGCATTTCTGCATTATCAAACCAACAAGTACCACAACATCTCACCGTGTGGTATTTGATGCTTCTGGTAAGACATCAAATAATATGTCGCTCAACTCTTTGGTGCTACCGGGTCCCAAACTTCAAGCTGATATAAATGAACTGTTAATCAACTTCCGTCTGCATGAAATATGCCTCTCTGCAGACGTTTGCAAAATGTACAGGATGGTGATCCTCGATGAGATTCAACGACCTTATCAACATATTCTATGGCGTTATTCATCGGACCAGCCAATACAGAAGTATGCTTTAAATACTTTGACGTATGGTGTTGCTAGTTGTCCATACTTGGCGATTAAGGTCTTGCACACACTGGCGGATGATGAAGCGAGCAAATTCCCAAACGCAGCGCCAATTTTGAAAACGGCTTTCTTTTTAGATGATCTTTTATGGTCGGTGTCTACCGTAGAAGAGGCGCTGCAGCTTCAGCATGAACTCATGGAGTTGTTAAAAGCTGGGGGCTTCATGCTCCGCAAGTGGTCAAGTAATTGCCCACAGGTAGTTGAGCATTTGGACCAGACTTATCGCGAAACGCCAATTGCATTCGACGATAATTCTAACTTGTCCATTAAAGTACTAGGACTGCAGTGGTTGCCAGCATGTGATGCGTTTTCTTTCGCCACCACTCCGTCTAACCCTGTTATCTCAAAACGAACAGTTCTGTCTCAAATAGGTCGGCAATTTGATCCTCTGGGTTTCGTGGCTCCGTGTATCTTTTTTGCCAAATGTTTCATGCAGGAACTTTGGGCTCTTCAGTTGGACTGGGATAAACCATTACCATCGGATCTCGAAGCGCAGTGGACAGCATATGTCGATGAACTTCCATTGCTGTCAAATATAAAGCATGACCGCCATGTCAAGGTAGTGCGCCATACCTATATTCAGATTCTAGGTTTCTGTGACGCTTCAACTAGTGGCTATGCTGCGGTGGTTTATATGCGATCTAAAAACGCGGATGGTGAGAGCAAAGTCAGTTTAATCATAGCTAAATCTAAAGTAGCACCCTTAAAAACTGTCACTATTCCACGTCTAGAACTCATGGCTGCACACTTGCTCGCCAAACTTGTCAAATATGTCCTCAATATTTTGCGTAATCGTCTTGTGGTCAATGAGACTATGTTGTTCACGGATTCGTCCGTCGTGTTGGCTTGGCTCAATACCCCCAGCCACACACTCAAAACATTTGTGTCTACTAGAGTGTCCAAAATTAATGATAGTGTGCCTAGTAAATACTGGTATCATGTGAGTGGTGTTTCCAATCCAGCTGATGTATGCTCCCGCGGTGCCTTACCGTCTGCTCTGCTAGCATCGCACGAATGGCTTAACGGGCCTGCTTGGCTCGACCTAGACCAAGCGCAATGGCCAGTGAAGACGATCGACGAGTTCCGAGACTGCATTCCTTCTGAGCTTAAAACTACAAAACCGGTACTCCTTATTTCTGGAACTGTCTCATCTGAGCTGCTGTACGATCTCACGGAAAAATATTCCAGTTATACTAGACTGCTTAATGTTGTAGCTCGATGTTTTCAGTTCATTCGGAATTGCAGATCTGCTGCTCATGAACGTAGGTCGATTTCAGTTACTGACATCAGAAGAGCTCATGACGTCTTGGTAAAATCTGTCCAAAAACATCATTTTTCAAACGACATAGAAGCGTTAACAAAGAACGGGAATTGTAGTCAGTCCTTGAGAAAGCTCAACCCTTTCATAGATTCGCACTATTTCCTCAGGGTGGGGGGTCGACTTTCCCAATCGGACTTAACGTATCAAAAAAAGCATCCATTGCTTCTGCCAAAGAAATCTAATTTCACCAATATTTTGATAGACCATTTCCATAGATACAACTTGCACGTAGGTCCACGCACCCTTCAAAGTTTAATTAATCAAAAATATTGGATTATTTCAGCGCGTAGCGCCATTCGATCGCGTACAATCAAATGCATGTCTTGCTTTAGGGCGTCTCCTTCAAATCAACAACCTAAAATGGGCGAACTGCCTAAGTTCCGCTCTCAAGATGTTCATGTCTTCCATACTGTTGGTGTCGACATAGGCGGACCTTTTGCTACAAAAGAGTCGACTCGTAGAAATGCTCACGTATCCAAATCGTATTTGTGCGTCTTTGTGTGTTGTGCCACACGAGCTGTCCATTTAGAAGTCTTGTCTTCTTTAAGTACTGAGTGTTTTCTCGCATGTTTTGACCGTTTTACCGCGCGAAGAGGTCTATGTCATTCGATTGTGTCCGACAATGGCACTAATTTTGTCTCAGCTGGTAAACAGCTAAAAGAGGTAACAGATTTTCTCAACAGTGCCTCAGATAGTCTATCCAACGGCCTTACCTTTCGGGGTGTGAAATGGAGACATAATCCACCAACCGGAAGTAACTTCGGTGGGCTCTATGAGGCTGTAATAAAGTCTGCGAAACTGCACTTAAAACGTTCCACTGGTACACGATCTTTATCTTTTGAGGAACTCGGTACACTGTTTTCTCGTGTTGAAGCTGTGCTTAACTCAAGACCCCTCTGTGCTTTATCCAGCGATCCCAACGAGTTTGAGGTGCTTACTCCATCACACTTCCTCATAGGTAGAGAGCTATTGTCGGTACCTGAATACAGTTTATCAGATATTTCCAGTTCTAGACTGAATCGTTGGCAGGCAGTTCAACAAATGTCACAACAATTTTGGAAACTCTGGAAACAAGATTACTTGCATACTTTGCAACAACGGCAAAAGTGGTTTACCAACTGTCGCAACCTTAACGTCGGTGATCTTGTGCTTATAAATTCGGATGCACCTGCATTGAAATGGGCTTTAGGACGCGTTTCTAAATTACATAGTGGTCCGGACGGCGTCGTACGAGTCGTAAGTGTCCGAACCGCGAATAATCATGAGTTTACTCGTCCGGTCTCAAAGCTGAGTCCGCTCCCGTTAGATCAGGACACCGAATAATTACATATACATATACTACTTTTACCAATTTTATGTATACATGCATGTTTGTATTAATTTATATATTTTATCTTATTTCAATACTTTCAACTATTATTATATTATACAGTCCACTTGCTACATTGTAATTTTTAATACTACTTAATTTTCAACTATATCAAGGTCCAATTGTCCTGGTATCGTAACTGGGAAATCCTATCGGATTTCGGTGGGGGGAAATGTTGGGTTTACTTTCAACGGCTTGGTTTGAGAACGATCAAATCTTCCCGCCAAAACGAGCCGAGCCTAGCTTGCGACTTCGGTGGAGTGAATAGTTCCACGCCCCGCCGAGAGGGGTCGCGCACGAGCGCCGCGCGCGCAACTAACTTCATTATTACAAGAAAAAAGACCGGACATCGACCGCGCACACGATAACCATCAAAATTACTAAAATACTCAAAATCAAGACCTTATCACTGTGAAATTGAACAATCTAGTGTCAGTGCAGCATCACGAAGAATCTGTGCATATCTCCCGGGCCCGGGAACACCTCCAAGGCAGCTCAGGTCAGGGATATGAGAAGGTCAGTTTCTACAGATCAAGCCGTTACATTTCATACTCAAATTTAGCTATCGAATCGCACAACACCTTTATATCATTACTGTAAACATTTAAATTTTAATCAGTTTATTAAATCACATAGGTTATATTATATAAGCACTAGGTTTTTCAAATATTATTTATATCCTGTAAGACGTAGGTTTATGTTCTATAGTATATCAATGAAAATGGAACTAAGGCAATAGTTTACATCTACATCGAGTTCAGACAATTTTATAATCAGTCATGTTGCTAGGTTCTATTCTAAAGATGGAATTATAGATCAACTACCAATCAAAATAGGCTTATTCTATCCCACTCTTTTCTTTTACTTAGAGAAATAGGCGTATAGTATAGAGTAAACCTGGCAGAAGTTATTTTTTTAATGAGATTAAAGTAAATTTTTCATAAAAGTCACGCTAATAATGTTTATCTTTGTATTAAAAATATTATAATTATTCATTTTATATTTATTATAAACTTTTATCCTAAAAAACATTATAAAAACATAAAATTATTATTATTGAGATGTTAATCAACCCGCAAAATACACGGAAATCAGTACCACGGAAATCAAAAATAATTACAAAATCCTAGAAATTTTCTTGATTTGCTGGTTTATTTTACATTGAAATATGCAGTCGAAATTAGGAACAAAAAAGGCATAAATTATTGCAATTATTATAACAATAGGATTAGTATGAACAAATTTATAGTCAACATGGTAATCAGAATTTCGATACCAAGCCACGGAAAGTGATTACGTACCGAAATAAAAGAGTGACGTGGAGACATACACCTTTGTTGTACACACCACTTATGGGGCGTGACTGATAGTTTCTCTCAATGTAACAACTATTTACGCAGATATTAGAGTACAGAATTTATGAATAATTTATTGCGCACCAGGGAAATCAGAGCTAAACGACGGACGCGAAGTTATCTCGTTGTAACTTGTCAACTAAAGCTTAGTTTTGCATAGTAATAGCGTCAAATAAGCAAGTAACTATCTGGGTTATTGTGAACCTATGTAAATTAGTACCAGATTTTTTAGGAAATGATATAAAAATTCATTAACACCGGAACATGAGGTCCGGACGCACCACGGAAGTCATAATTTCCAAGGATTTTATTTATTTTTACTTATTTAAAATAAGAATTTTAAAAAAATTAAAAAGGCCTCCCCTATTATCTTTGTCTAATCTACTATCATAAAAAAAATCAAAGGGCTAGGGATACTTTTTGTATGATTTTTCGAGCCGGACATGTATTTTTGAAGCCCGGGAGAATCACCCATCTTCAGATTTTGCGTCATCCCTTATTCGAGATCTGTTTACTTTGGAGCTGGATATTGCTGTGTTAAAAGTCCATCATATTATCTGAATCAATTTCACATTCTAGGCTGCAGAGAATCTCTCTAAGATAGTGTTTCCTAACCCCAAGAGACCACAAGGGGCATAACATCAATAAGCCAAGATGGCTATCAAGCCACGCTTAGCTAACCAAGCGAAGTCTAAAGTGGCCAAGCACTCAACCCATAATCGTAATTAGGTTAGCAAATCAAGCAATCAACTGGGATAACGAAGGTGTTACTAATTAGTGGAAACTTAGGGTTAACTTAGTTCCTAGTAGCGTAAGCTTTAGTTATACCTACGTAATATATAGTAGGTACTGGTGTACCTAGATGTATACATAACTGATGTTTAAACCTACTAAAGGTAGATTACTCAAAACTGGTTCATTTATGAGCGTAGCGTAGCTGAGCGTAGCTAGATAGATAATATTTTTATTGCATTGCTTAAAAAACAGCACCAATTTAAAAAAACATTATAAAAGAGATAAGCACTACACAGATATCACGTGCCATCGAATCTCTTATCAGAGCTTAAAAAGTCCTTAGACTAGATCAAATCACATTTTAGCATTATCAAGTTTTCAGTTAACAGAATGTAGGTAAGTACTCGTCTATCTGATTTTTCGTAGAGTTCCAGACTCGAAGACCAAGAGTTCAGATCAAAACACGCTAAAATACGTTTTAAAAACGATTTGCGACCGCACCGGAATTGGATTAGGAGCGAGTGCAGTGTGAAATACGGCAATTACCTCAAGAGCCGTCACACGTCCTGCTCTCAGGCGAGCTAGTGATGTGTTCGTTGAAAGAAATTTATATCGATAACTTCAAGTTTTTAATTCATCTCTCTCTCAACCTAGCTAGTATTATCATGAAGTGCTGTGTCAGATTTTAAATTTATCTCCTCGGCGTTGCCCTATCATCGACATCGTCTTCGAAAGCGAGACTTTACTCGACAAAAAACGAACTAGTGGCACAACACTTATGTAAGTTTTTATTTTGCCTTCATATTCTACCGTTGTAAAGGTTTCCTTTTTCAGGTATCCAGGTAGAATCAATCTCAAATAACCGACTCCAGATCATATATAAAATCACATATCAACTGTATCGTTCACTTGAGTCATAATTTATTTTTTATTTTTATGGAGCTGATGTCATAACCAGCTTTAGCACAGCTTTAGCTATAAGCCCATTTACCTGCCCGTTTATACTCGTACCTGAATAAACAGGTGGCAAGAGAATGGCAAGGTGATTTTCCTTACTCAGGTTTTTTTCGACCATCGATATCGATAATAATTCTATCGGCATACTCCCCTCACTAATCTAACTCCTGAGAAGCGTACGACAGGCGTCTCATAGCGCTCTCAAACACGACTGCGGTCTAATGACCTGAACCACCTATTTCTACAGCTTCTGAGTCCTAGATCCAGTGTCACGCTCACGATTTACTCACAGGTAACAAAAGGTACAAGAAACAAAGCTTTTATTTACATAATGCTGCGGTCTCGGGTAAGCACGGATTATGCTTTACCTACTTGTTATTTCTTGTTCTAGAAATGTCTCGATCGAGGCTCTGTCGGTATTGACCGATGGATTATGTACTTAACATATACTGCAAAATATATACTGCAAAGTTTCATTTAAACCTTGCGGATTTAAACATAAAATTTTGAAACTGATAACATTATTTATCACTAGTATCAGTCCGCAGCTTGGCACGTGTTCTTTCTATATGCATACATATAAACTTTCGCGTTTATAATATTAGTACGGATGAAACTTGATCTACGTTATCAAAAATACTCTATCAAAATACTCTATCTCCTATAAAATTAAATCGAATATTTTGGATAAAAGAGTCTAGTCAGTTAAAGTAAAGACAAAATATTCTTGATTTTATACACTTTCAGTGCTTAATTCAAAACTCCAATTTTGTAAATAGTTTCTCAATGCTACAAATATTGCAGAAGCGACGAGCAGAAAAAATATTTTACGAAGTTGAAGTTTCCTGAAACGAGAAGAACTTGGCAATATAAAATACAGAATATTAATCTTTTCCTTGGCCGGGTCGAGACTCTGAAAGGATGTCGGTTCACTGAGCTGGAGGGTATTAGGAATAATCGTATTGAAATTTTTCAGGTTAGATATTATTTGAAAAATTGACCTATGGTAAACCAGGATAGGTAACTAGATATTTGGAGATAGGACAAGAAGTTTGATATTCTGATCATCATCATCAACTTTTATCAGTCCACCTGGCCGGAGGGCGTCTTAGACTACGATTGCCGAGTCGCGGTCTCCACTCAAGAAGACGTTTTGCTAAACGGTTGTCGGTTCTCGCGATATATGAAGTGGCAGTAGGCCGATCATTAAATAATATACTTACTAGAATTGACAAAAACAATGAAAACATTTGACAATGTACTAGAATGGGTGAAAATACCCTCTATTTGAAAAAATATTAATAAATTGCTGGTTGTAAACGTAAAGGTTTTTCAAAGCTGTTACTAAAAAATTACACTTTTTGTACACAAAAATTGTCTGGGAGGGTAAAGGGTAAAGTAGTAATCCTTAAGCCTACCCACATAAAGATCCAACATGAGCGCGCTTGAAGAATACGAATATTTCAAAACGCCTGACGATTTACTCCGCGCATTCATTTATGTGTAAACGGATAAACAAAAAAATATTATATTTTCTCTTACGTTAAAAATACCATCTATTACAATATCCCATCTCCTTTGCGATCTAATTTCCTATTCATCGAACGCTTTTTCTCACTTCGATGGCAACCCTAAATATTAAAACAGTTATTTTCTCCCTATTTCAATAACAGTAGGGTGCAAAATCTTTCAGCGAAGACGAAAAGCAAGGTTGTCAGATTGTAGAATACGAAACAATGTCTTTGCATTTTTTTTTCGTTTTAAGGAAAAACCTGTTTTTGGAAGTATTTGGATAAGAGCATTATTCTTGGTCGATTGGCTTACGTTTTTAGGATTACCGTTGGGATGTTTATTTAAATGGAGTGAAAAGGGGTACCTCGTTTGTATATACCTACCACTTGTATGAAAAAAGCCCCGGAAGTGTCACAAAGGCGTAAAAAGATCGGTAAGTGAAAAGAGACGATTGATTTTCCAACGCCTAAGCTTTTACTCTCACTTCTTATGTCCATAGAATAAGGACATTATTAGTCCTATTTAGAGACTTACAGGGGAACACTAGAATAAAATTTCTTTATTTTACACCGAAAATCAAATAAAGTACCTATAGATTCATTTAAAACATTAGTGCAAGTAAGTGGCCATATTACTTACAAGCTATTTCTTCCAGATATCCACCAAAAAGTAAAGTAGCGAGTAGATTCATCATAAGCTAGTTTATGAGTTATTCTATAATTTATTCCTATTATTTATTTAATCTCAATAGGTTTATCAAAAAAGCGAAACAATTTACGCAAAGGAGAACTTAAAAAGGATGTATATTTACATATATTAAGTATAAAAATAACTACAATAATAAATTTTGTATTTAGTTATTCATTGTATAGTATAGACAGAGAGTATCCACTCGCCCACCCTGCAAATGCCACGTCAATCAAACAACTAATAGGGCGGATTGATTGAATCTGCCCTTCCTTAGGGAATTATATTGTGGCAGTTCTTTTACAGTTAGATACATTTATATTTAGTTTGCACGAGTGAAAGGTATATAAGTGAGGAAATGAGACAATCTCCAAAAGTATGCCACAACGATCAGATTAAAAAAAATCACTCGCTCTCAAGCAAATTGTAATAAGCCGCTAGTTAAAATCTAGCTAGTGGAGAAAGTGATAAGTAATCAGTATCTTATTATGTTTGGAAGTTAATCTTGGAAACCATTGATTCTATTTCGAAGATACATACAAAACATATTAATGCTACTTTAAAAGGCTTTGTCATACGTGTAACTTAAAGGATATCCTTTAACTAAATAAGACCCCTATTTGACCAAAAGAAATAAGTAAACGACGCGACCAGCTCTTTGTAAAAGTTGGGTGATCATTTAATTAGGAACAAGAAGTTAAAGAGTTCCGATTGAGCCGGATTAGTTTGCGGCGACAACTTTATTTATCAGCTCAGGTTTGTGGGGTTAACTGATTCTTTTAATTTGTTTTTAACCCTTGGGTTTTCCTTACACTCGTTTTATTACACATTTAATCAAAGTCAAGTTATACCACTTATCTTTCCACTTTACAAGGAATTAGTGTAAACAAGTATTCACAATCTACCAGATATTTTATTAGAATATACCTATCACAAAAAGTCAGTTTTGTGACTAACAAATGTAAATCATTTGTTTCCAGAAAACTGGTTATAAAGGTTAGTTCGTAGGCTTCGTTTAAAAAGCCTTTCTTTTAGGATTAACTAGATAATGAAAATGACATGACAGCCAAAGTTACTAAAAACCAAGTTTTATTTTGAACACTTTCACACAGTCTCCAGTTCAGGCAAAGGAAATTTATTCAAGTCCAATGTACTTACCTAAACACATCACTCCTTAACCTTTTCCGGCGCATGTAAACCGGTAAAACCCGGGTAAAAAGTTGATTGCATTGCGAAGAAGACTATTTTATTTATTGCGAAATATCATACCACACGACCCCGATTATTATCACATTATTATATCATAACCACCTGATAGTTCACATGGACATGAGTGTTTTAGTCATCTAGTGCCAGGATCACGATCAAAAAATGTCAGGCGTGATCCGAGAGCGGTGAGTATCTGGTAAAATGAAGTATTTAAGTACGTAGAAAAAACTTCAGTGCTCATATTGTATTTATTGTACGAGGATTTTCAAAAATAACACCTTTGACAACATCTACTGTAAAATACCCACATTGTATTAAAGTAATTCCATGCTCAACAGAGAAGCGAAAGTCGCTTGTAAAAATTATCACCGACGTTCAAAAATACCAACACCGTACATTTTCACGTGACTGCATTTACGTAGGAAAATTCAATTACGTTATCGCGATGCGAAAAAGCTATTCGTTTTTTCAGTGCGGGCGGACCCGGGTAAAGTACGGATATCCGATAGTGGTTAATTTATTTACTCGCGGCGGGTCACTGACCCGGATCCGGATATCGCCCGGGGTTGCAACTGGTAAGGTAAGAAGTTCGATTGATCCCGACGGTTTTTGAAAGGAGTAAAACGGGGATAAAGTCTGTTGTTTAAGTCTAGAGTTTTGTTAAACCTTTGTTTTATTAACTTGAAGGTTGTCCTTTAAAAGCTGAGCAATTTAATAATTAATATACAAAACTTACGGCCATACGTTTGCGTATGAGATTTGAACTGACCATATTTTGTTTTATACCAGAAGACCTGTCAAGATCATTTTGTAAACCTCCGGCGTCCTATCACTACATTCCCCCATAGAGTCCTAGTAACAACCAGCCCCATTATCATGGTTTAAGAGATCAGCCAATATCAACTCGGATGTCGGACTAATTTGTAACAAAATGTCCGCATAATAGCGTGCAACTATTATATCTTTACCGATTACTCACAAAGGTACCAAGATATCACAATTATTTTGCGAAGTAAATAGGATCTACGTCCAAAGTCCCCCACCCATAATGTCCTGTCAAATTACCTTCAACCTGTCACATTGGATGACATTGTATGACTCAAATCCAGAAATACTGGAACCGTTTAGGCATCAACCTTTCGTGCGCACATACAATCTTTCGTTCGTTAATTTGATGACGGAGTTACGGTTTCGAGAAATACCTTCTTAGTTTTAAATTCAAGCTTGTGAATTGTTGAAAAGTTTCGGTGAGTCGTTTCTTTGTGAATGTTGTTGTTGAAAGTTGCAATGACGTATTTACTTTGGGTATCTTGAAAACTTTATGTTCCGATTTAAGCGAGGTTCATATTGCTGTGTCGGGGTGTGTTGTGGCGCGACAGAACGCTATCGGTATAGATTTAGTATGACTAGATTCACATTAGTGACAGATCGCGCCACACCCCAACACAAGCTACTAATGTGAATCTAGTCATACTAAATCTATGAGACCGATAGCGTTCTGTCGCGCCACAACACACCCCGACACAGCAATATGAACCTCGCTTTATGTGACATCATGTTGGTGACTCCCAAAGTATTTGGTAAATTTGCCTGGTTATTGGGCTTTAGCTTTTTAAAGTTGTATAGTTAGATAAGTCTTTTCTACTTGTGTGTTAGTACATACTAATAAGATACTACTAATAACATACTGCGTAAGATGTACGTTAACTTCAAGAGCTTTTTGAGAGATGAGTTAGCCTGTTGGAACCTACAAGTTATTTTCTACCAAGAGCGATAGCAAAATCCAAGAGGATGTGCAATAATCTTACGGTCACTAAAATACTCGGCTGCATACCGCAAACCGTGCAAAATCCGATGGAAAATGACATATTAGGCTCCTAGTCTTAATTTTACTCTGCACGATTAAATTTTATTAAAACAAAAAAACGGTAGGTAAACAGCAACTTCACATTCATCATTCACAGACTGAGTTAGAATTTACATGTAAGTACAATTCCATATACAGGTCTCGACAGAACCTACGCATTTGCTCCCCTTGGAGTCGAGACCCTAGGTCCGTTGGGTACCGAGGCTCTCAGGGTTTTTAAAAAAATATCTGAGCGTCTGGTCGATACGACGCGTGAACCGAGAGCTGGTGAATATCTGGCTCAGCGCATCAGCATTGCCATATAGCGTGGTAATGCAGCCAGTGTCTTGGGGACGCTTCCAACTGGTATTGACATGGATCAATTGAGCTACCTTTAACTGACTGTTTGCAACCGTCTGCAGTTAGCTCAATAGTTTCAATTGTAAATACTAGTTGTAATTTTTCTATTCCTTGCTTGTAATTTTCGTTGTTAAAAAAGATTTCAATTTATTTCCATCAATTTCACATATTCTAAACTACCACCAGAAGGTAGAGTGTACAGAACACTGGCAGCATTACCACGTTGAATGTCTTCAATTTAGTTGACCGAAATAGATGCCAATATTCCTATGCCCGTGACTCTATGAGAAGTTAGGTAAGATCTGATTATATATAGGTCCAACCAAATAGTAGGCCAATAACCATGGGTTTATAAAATCTAACTAAGAGTTAATCATCATAGACACTAAATGTCCTTTTACTTACGCATATAAGTTATTCCAATTTGTTTATCATGCTCAAAATCAGAACTGGCCAATTGATTCCAATCCTTATCAATCGACAGAACCCTTCCAAGACCTCGCCTCAGGTTACGAAAGCCCTTTTATAAGGTCAATGGGTCACCGAGAAAAATGTAGCGAAAATACAAGCAGGATTTTCCCACAATAATCATAATTTCTACCTCCTTGTAGACCTTTCAATACCCTAAAGTAATTTGTATCAATTTCCGCAAAAACTATGAAGGAAATAAAAGCACGCATGAACACAGCTGATAGTCAAAGAGCTGGTCCAATCGTGATCAACAGGATAAAATCGATTACTGTAATGATTGGTGCTATTTCGGGCAGATTTACTAATCTCCCGTGAAACAAGTACATCGTTCACACATGAATCGAACTCAGAAATCAACCGAATTATAAAAATAATGCTGGATAATCCACACACTATCATCTAGTCCCAAGCTAAGGAGAGCTTGTGTTATGGGTAATAAATACAATTACAATATATTATTACAATGATAGATATTTTATTAAAAAACACACAGCACCTAGGAATAATTTAAATATTTGCATTTCGTAAATTTTGTTCCGAGGCGGCAATCGAACCCACCCCTCCTGCGTACCTTCGCCCGCCGCACCACATCATAAACGGTAATAAACTAAAATAGTTATCTATCTTGCGCATCATAATAAAGTTAAGTAAAAAATCATTTATTGCCTGATAACCTTAGATAATAACTTGACTAACTAAACCTAACTAACCAATAATATTGAGACTTAATTGGTCTATAAGTTGTTTAGTTTTTATATGTGAGAACATTTTAATGGTTAAGAGTTATATTTTAAGGTTAATTACTCCTGTTTGTACAACTGTTTGTTATCCAAATAAACCAAAATAAATAAAATAAAATACCTTACAAGACTCAAAGTTAAAAGGAGGATTATAAATAGTTAATGTCTTGATAACAATAATTCTATTCAAAACCAACTTTACCGGCTTTTCTCAATTTGAGCTCGCGCAAAAACTTCAAATCCTTAGGGGTATTGCACACTAGCGTGATTGAATCAGTTTGATTCGCGTTGTATCGTGTAACCCTGGCTTAGACTTCTCTTTGTTTTTGTTTTATTAATGCTTTTGGGACCTTTTCTAAGGTCTCTTGGTGAATTACGTAGTTTGTAAACTAAGCAGGTGAAGTTTTACCATTTTACCGTAACAAATAGTAGATTTTTTTAATTTTTCATTAATATCTTATCAAAAAAATCAATTGATCATATAGGTATGTTCATCAATTGACGATAGCCTTCGGCCAAGAAAAAGGCTAAGCAGATCTTGGAAAATCCTGTTGATCTTACCCAAAAATAGTCTTAAAGCACTTAGCTAGTAGGATTTCAGCTTAGAAGATGGCTCTCTTAGAATAATAGTAGACAAACGAAATGACGCAAATCAGATGTAACAAATCGGTCTCATTTTTCTATTCGTAGACGTGCGAAGTACTAATATTAGATATGCAGGTAGTCTAATTTATTAAAGGCTTCAAAATCATGAAAATTATTAATTGGCACTCTCTACAGCTGTGACTTGTGTTTTACTTCTACAATTTTCATTAAATAATCCCGTCAAAATCTATATTTTCTGGAAGTTTTCAAGCTAAAACTCAATCCAATTCCGAAGTGCTACACGCTAGCTAACCTATTTCCCGTGACTTGATTCGTATTCGCCGCAGAGGCGCCACGTGACCCGAATTAACGCTATTGCTTCATTCCTTTTAGTCCAGGAGATAATCGTTGGTTTCCCAACATTAAATTAATTTCTTATATCCTGACTACTAAGGTATACTAAGATAGAACGCTATGGAGCTCATGCAAGCCTAATTCTAGTAGTGGACTTATACAGGCTGACGATGATGATGATGATGATAAAGGCATACCTACTCATAATGCTAACTGAAGTGTTTATTTTTCTCCAAATAACAGAAGTCACCATTGTGGTTTAAAGTTATGTCAGATTTTGGTTCTTAGCGTATATATTATCTACTTCCTCAACATCACTTCAGTGATGCTGTCGGTCACCAATGATATTTACAAGATAATAAAAAAATACCATTTTGAAACATCGGGATCTGCTGCCCCAATCTGTATCCTTCTAATCGGTATATTATGTAGTTTCGCCTTATTCCAGTTTTCGCTCTTGAAAATTCCCCCCATAGTGGAGAAAACTAGAACCTGATTTTAAAATTATGTATAGTTTTCTCTCCCAACTTTTTTTCATTTCACTTTTCTCTCGGATAAGTCTATTCAGACGGCAAATCTGGAATCTTAATTTATGCCCCGATCAGTGGTAACTTATATCATAATAAAATCACCGTTATCTCCTGCTCTATTTCAGACCGTACCCGTGTTTTGTAGATTGCTCTTTTATGACCAAACTTTAGTGTTTAGTTCCGTTTTACGGTGGATTAGGAAATACATATAACATGTTGAAAGTTGCAGAAACAGACTGCAAAATCTTAAGTTGGCCAGGTCTTAGAAGAAGGTTTTATAATTTATATAATCGATGGTCTACTGATATTACTGATAATAAATTGGAGGGTTGGGGCTTAATAAAATAGTTTTACCTAAAGGAATTCAGGTCAAAGTCCACTTAAACTATGCATCACGTTTATACAAATACATTTAAATGATTTTGAATTAGATAATTTTAATTACTAAGTCAAAATTAATGGTTAAAAAGGAAACAATTATTTAATTAGTTTTTAGTAAAAATTGTTAATGTACTTGGTTAAAACAAATTACTTTGTCAACACCATGATACGAAATTTGAAAAAACAATGACATGTAAGAATATAATGCAAAATTTGCGATGAATGGATGGAATTTTGTTTCTTCTTCACGCCAAATCCACTGAACGGAACCGGCGGAAATTTTATATAAATATAAGTTCTAGGCCTAGAATAATGCATAGGCAATCATCAATTTTCACGCGGGTGAAGACGCGGAGCTAAAATAAAGGCAATAATCGCAGTAAGTTTTATATAAACTGTCAAGACAAGACAACCACTTTCTTCCAAAAACATCCATGATAACACTTGTCTGAAGTTGGTAGCATCTTTGTTAGACCATAATACCCAGCTTATCCCAACTTCATTGACTGGACATAGGCATCCTTTCATCCCTACCCCGATACACCCTATTACTCAAAGCGGGTTCTCTAATATACCAAATGCATATTTAATGTCGTCATAAACCCGTACTGTATGGTATTAAGCGGTGATAAGGTTTTGCTAGTCAGGCTGGCCCTTGCTTGGTGTATGCATTGATAAATATTCGTAGGTATGTTTTTTTAAATTACGAAATCAATAACTTTATTTGTTTAGACTTACAAAATGAGCACTTAGACAAGAAAAATTTAAACTACACATAACTAATTATCAAAATAATATAAAAAATAAAGTGTCTATTGATTTTCTCTACGCTTCAATATTTTATGCACAAGTAAAAGAAGCGGAAAATAAACTACTAGCACGTGAATAAGTTATGTGTTTAAAACATGTTTGTCCACCAAATTGAAAAATGGCATGCGGCCCGCAGCAATTACCTCAGCCTATAGATGTCTGACACGTTATAATACGCGCGTTGTAGACTCTTTAAAGTTCTTAGAAGAACCCCATGAAGTAGTCCTGAGAGAAAACCTAAGGACAGGCAGGGAGATTCTTCATTGAAAGAAACTGTTGTATTTCCTAGGGTAGATTCTCTAGGAAGACTCTAACTACATCCACGGGATCATGTTCAAATCCCGATCTTAGAACTACATCATCCAATGGCTATAGATAATAAGTTTGGATAACTTGGTGAATGAGCAGATTTAAATAACGCTTCCACTCGGTAGCGCGAGCCCAGCCAAGAAGTTCCTGATCTTTGAAACTAAAGCGATAACTGAAACGTTTGGTCTAAGCAAGTAAACAAAAAACGAATTGCATACTTTTTTATTGATTGTGGTTCAGAATCTTGAATTGGAGAGTAATTTTGGTGGGTATAGGATGTTTTCTATGCATGTATTTCAGTCATCTAGTATCCATGATCATGACACAAGCTTTAAGGCAAGATGATGCTGTGTGGATTGTCGGTATTATTTATATTGTATACAATAAATAGTGAAAATAGTGTTATCAAAAGTCAAAATGAATATATTCATTTTTACTTTTGATAACACTATTTTATCACCATAATAGTCTCGTTCATCATAGTGATTTTTAAGACAAATAACTTTTTAATCACACAGAATACCTACAAAAGTGAGAATACTACTTACTGTGTTTTGTGACGCTTTTGGCTTGATAGGAGTTGACATAAAGGTATCATAGTGTTTCCCGTGGCTTGCGCCACAATTTTAAAGACAATACCAAATTTAATTAAAGTCTAGTCTGGATAGTTTATTGTTCTTCTGCGGTGGTCTTGTTTTATAAGGGTCTTTATTTCTGACGGGTTTTTTCGGTTTCACGGTTTTATTATAGTAAAAACCTTCCTCTTGAATCACTCTATCTATTAAAAAAAACCGCATCAAAATCCGTTGCGTAGTTTTAAAGAATAAGCAGTCAAAGGGAAATAGGGACAGAAAAAGCGACTTGTTTTATACTATGTAGTGATGTTTCTTAAATCATGTAAGATTTCTATTGGCCTGTGTACATATATGAGAGAAAATACCTAATTTTGATGGTAAATAATACGACGGTAAAAGAGCCCTTGTTTTCAGAGGTTTTGTAGACTAAATCATTAAGTTTAATACAATGTGCAAAAAATACACCTTTAGTTTTAAGTTACAGATCGAAAATAATTATATGTAACTTTTCTTCTCTTTTTTAATTTTATTTACTTGGCTCATGTTACGAAATCGCATTTTCTTAGCTTAGTAGACTATCTAGCTTTCGAGTTTGAGTAAAATACACCGTTGAACTAAAAATAAAAAACCAAATCAAGTAGTTTTCATAAACCAAAAATTTAATCAGCTCTATTTTATTAAATTTATTTAATACATTATATTGAATCAACCTTCCGTTAATTTGCTTCTGGTGTCCGTTTTATAAAGTCCCCGTTATTTAAAGTTGCCTTTAGTAAAGTTTGTTCAGCTAGAAGGAAGCTTGCGAGAAGGTTCTTAAAGGCAAGACATCCTTTTCAGAAGCCATCGGTTCCTCGTATAAAGTTTCACAAAGCAAAGGTTGAATCCTATTTGTTACATTATCGGGTAGTTTCGTGGAAAAATAATAAAAAAAATACTAGTAACTGTAATTTAAAAAATGATAAAAAATATTGTTTTCAGTCCGTGAGTTAGATTTTCGAAAAAATGGATACGTATTCTTTCTCATAACAATCACGCAACCTTTGTTTTATTCCAGGCCCAGAATTAAGTCTATTAAAAAATTCAGATCGATCAGTTCAGTTGTTTTAGCGTGAAGAGGTAACAAATATCCTTCCATCCAAAATTTCGCATTTATAATATTAGTATGATGATAAAAACATTAAATTGCATTGTGCTATGTGTTATTTGACTACTACTGAGATCTAGGTAAGAATGCTGATCATTGCTCGTAAATAGGGACAACCAAAGCGAGTGGCATCCGATGAACATCTCGTTAAAGCACAAAGGGACTATTGTGTTCTCTTCAAGGAAAATGTATGATGACTTAAATTGTTAGAAATTGATACATTTGTGAACTGATGCATGATTTTTAATGGAACGAGCTATTGTTTGAATTTTATGTTTGGAATGTTTGATTTTTAGCTCCGCCTATTGCCTGGTTTCAGACAAGTTTAAGACTGCAAAAAAACAGAAAATCAATTCAATAGTTTTCTCCAGACCTCCACAAATTAAAATACTTATACGGAAACCACATCAACTACATCAGGACTATATTTGAGATACCTAATTATGTAAATGTTTACTTTGCCATAGTTTTCAAACATTTTTGTATTTTCTACAGGATTTTTTTTATTAATGAGAAGAAAAAAACGGGGTAATGCAGGCAGAGACTTGGAGACTCTTCCGACTTGGTATGGATCAGATGCGATACAACTAGATCGTTTTGCAACAGTCTGCAGTTAGCTCAATATTCTAGTTTTAATTCGTTTCCATCAATAAGCAACATAAGGCATTGACATTGTATCAAACAGTCTAAAGGTAGCTCATACCTTTAGACTGTTTGCAACCGTCTGCAGTTAGCTCAATGGTGTCAATTGTATATTATACTATTTTTTTGTTCTATTCCTTGATTGTATATTTTGTAGTTAATAAAGTCATTATAAGTAACTCATGTTAATTAATCTTTGTAGATAATTAGGATTCTCAACTAAGCAGACATTACTAAAGAAAAACTGTGTTTATTTTTTAAAAGTATATAGAGAAACAGAAAATTCACAACAAAAACAGAATCCTCACAAAAATTTGCAAAACTGCCGACCCTTCCATCAGTGTCCACAATAAAGAATCCGAAAATTCCCAACATCTGTTGCGGACAAGTCGGGATACCCGACAAATTTATTCCGTCCTCAAAAGAGTAAATTACATAAAATATTGTCAACTCCAACTTGGGAAGACGTTACAGAAACAAATTGTTTAACTTTCTTTTTCAGATCATTACCTACCCGGTTACGAAAATTTAAGGCAGAGAGTAATTTGGAACTTGTAACTTTAGAATACCCTTTATGAAATGTGTAATAGTGGCTTATAAGAATATTGATGACTGTACATACACCGACCCCGTCAATATAGCCTGGTGCTACATTTCAGTGGATGAATACCAGAAGGCCTAGCCAGCGTCTTTCATCCATCGTTGAAGGTCGCATCCTCACTTTTTTCGGACATGTACTCGCCGAGGAGACGCGTGTGTAGAGTACTATAGTTGTAGAGCAGGGTAGAGTACACAGTACGGTAGAGTACTACAGTTGTAGAGTAGATAGAGTACACAGTACAGTGGAGTACTACAGTTGTAGAGTAGAGTAGAGTACACAGAACAGTAGAAAACTACAAGAAAAATTTGAAGGCACAAGAGGTCGTGGCAGATCCCCTATGCGCTGGACCCTCCACAAATGTACCAGGAAAGCAGCGGTGACCATTGTGTTTATGAACCGATGGAAAAAGACTGGAAGAAAAGGGGCAAAGCGAAATGAGGGCAAAAAGTAAGTAAATAATTAAAAACTGTAGCTGTAAATGTACGAATTACGAAATCCCTGGGAAACAACCACGTTTGTATTTTCCCCATGATTCATACTGTCTTCTTGTCCCTTCATCAAAAATGCACCGTTTCTAACATCAAGTCAATAATTTCTTTAATATTCCGTGTTTCCCCTTATTCTTGCACGGTGTCATTTACGGCAGCATAATTACGGGGATTCCCAAATAAACGTTCTTGGCGTTTAATAATATAAATGGTAAGGTGAAAATACATTTATAAAATTTAATTTTAGAGGAATTGAATTGAAAATTATATTTTTTTATTGTTGTACTATGGAACTAGATTCTCAAAATTACGTTTCAGCTTTGAAGAAATTGCAAAGTACGTACCTACAGATGCTTTAGCACGGGTTGTGAATACTTTATGAGAACTATTAAATTTTTCTTTCTATCCATACATTTAAAGCTGCAGTGACTGCCATTTTACTGAAGAAGGAACTACTTTTCGTACGATGAAAACAATCAAACGTTCTTACGAACTTTGTGACAAGTGAATAAACTGGTGACGTTGGCTATTTACCATGCTATATGCTGATGTGCCAGATACTCACCAGCTCTGGAGTTATGCGTCGAATTGACTCTGGTCAAATCTGTTCGAATTTTTTAAAAACCCGAAAAGCCTCGATACCTCACGGACATAGTGTCTCGACTCCAAGGGGAGCAAATGCATTGAAACAATTGAGCTACCCCCAGATCGTTTGCAAACATAATATGCAGTTAGCTCGATTGGTTCAATTATTATTATAATTTAATAGTTTTAAGGCTCTAATTAAGGGATTGATTGATTGTAATTTTCTTTGTTATAAAACTTCTGTTCCAAAAAAAATACGTTTTGTTTTTTTTCGTCGGACCAACCTATACACATTCTTTTACTAACTATGCGTTGGGATATTATAAGGGATGTTTTAATCACAGGAATCCTTTCAGCCCCCAGGGGGTGAAATATTAATGTAAAACAAAAGCTTTGTTTACCCCTATGCGAGTGCGTTTTCTAATTACTTGTCACTTTTTGTGCGCACTTTTTTCATTTGGTTGTTTGTTCTTTCTGGGTGCATTTGCAAAGAAAGTTAAATACCAGAAAAATCATTATGTTTAGTAAGACTACTTGGCGTATCGATTTTTTAACAACAAACACTACTATGAATACTATACAGAAAATATTGATTACGAATTATTAGAAATAATTTCTTAGATTTCCTGCTATATTTTCTATAATAAGTGCTGATGCCGATGATAATTAGTGGATCAATCTAAAAATCATAATACCTAACACAACCAACATTGGGAATTTTAATTTTATAATATAAAAAAAACTAAAAACTTGAAACAGTCTTCGAATAGCTTTTATGCATTTGCCTGCCAAGCGTGCAGATTATGGCAAATCAAAAAGGGGGTTGCTGCAGTGGACACTTGAGTGTTGATAGGTCACTTTTGGTTCACTTTGAATGACATTAACCCTAGGACCCATAGATCATTTCCAGCATCGACCCTATAAATCAGCAGACTAGACGAAAAAAAGGTGAAATAAAAAGAGCAGGCAAGGTGAAGCCTTCCGGTAAAAAAGTCATAAGTCGTGATAACGGGACGGGTCGCCGCGCTAATCTCCAGGTAATAGAGTGGAAGCGCCGACGTGGCACTACCCTAGCTAATTGAATGGAGACGACCTTTGCACAGCAGATAATGAATGTGGGAAGTGGAATAATAGATTGTTTATCATGAGGCAGGTGATGTCTAAAAAGGTTCTAATGATACATGTTTACGAGTTTTTGTATGCCGTTTTGCTCTTTATCAGCAAGAGAATAAAACCAGTTTTGGTCTACGTACACCTGCAAAATTGGTCGTCGTTCGGCGCAGTTGTACAGCTATACCTAGATGTGTCAACTAAGAGAAAACAACATGATCATAAGCCATATATTAGTCCACGGCCTCCTCTAATTCACAGGTCATTTCACCTTGTGGAGTCATGGACTCAATAGACTCCACTCAAGAACTCGTATAAATAGGTTCCTACCTCTAAGTCAACGAAACTACAAGCACTACTTATATCGTTGTTACCAATAGATTTTAATATTGAAATTGATTCCTGAGTGAATATCTGCAGAGCTTTTTAAAAATAGTGATGTCCATTGGAGTTAAAAAATAAATACCTAGGTACCTAAGTAGGTAGTCGGTCATTATTCGAAATTCTTAAAAAACGTATCCACCTACCTATTTATCACCATAGATTTAAGGGATATTGCCTTTTACAAGTTTTAAAATAAAGTTGTCATGAGGCAAGAGTTTTATGAAAGTGAACTGCTGAAGCCATTATCGAATTCCACTATTCGGGTAGATTATCTGTACTCGGTTCCGAAATAAATACTTTGAATGAAATATCAGAAATAATCAGAATATCAAATAGACCTATGTATATTAAGCTTCAATCAGAATACATCACACAATAAGCACCTGTTCATTGAACATTATGTATGGTATAAACAAACAAACAAACAAGTATTTATTTTCAAAATAGAGAACCAAAAAACTTACATTAAAATGTAAATTGTAGTGAAACCTCGCTCTTACTAAGAAAGTCTTGTATGAAGATGCGAGGGATCCCAGCTTCGGATTTTAGATACCTAGTTATTTAACAAATTAAAAAGCACAATGATTAAATCTAAGAATAATTATACAATTACATATGAATAAGCAGCCAGTAAAAAAAAAGGAGTTGTGTGTGTAGTTTTTGTGTCTATGTTATGTGCGGAGTATGTGAGGTGATCTGCTGAGGACACCAGTCTCATGAGAGTCTGGGCACGTATAAGTATACAATGAAATTATGCTCCAGTGTCCAGATAATACTGCATTCAAAAGATAAATTCAGACATATCGCAAACAGTCCATTTACGAAATTGGCGATTGTTAATCAGCGATGTTTACCGAAATGTTTGCGAATGCTAATTATTGATTCGATTAAGTGATATTGAATTGGTCTGCTCATAACGACAGATGTTATGGGGATGAATTGATTGCGTTATTAATAAAATCATGAGGATCTGAAGTTTAGTGATTTTTGGATTCATGATTGCTGTTCACTGTTCAGTAGGCCAGCGAGAGAAAAGAAAGGCATTGTCTAGTAGGGTGATAAATGTATATTGAATTCGAAACAAAAAACTCTAGCTGTGGTCTAAGTATCACTATTTACAAGAGTTATTTTCATGTTAATTTGTTTTAAAACCATTTAACTCGTCTTTTATGTTCAAATTTCATTCAACATTTCAAAGCTTGCTGTGAAACATTCCTATAAAATTTGCTGAAATATTTCCTCTTTGGGATTTACGATTACTTAGTATCAAAATATTCTCGCTCCGAAATTCCTTAATAAGATGCACAAAATTTACAAATTCCCTAAAAGCTTTTGGCAATATTTTCGAGCTACAATAGAAAATACGTTTTCTGGCGCATGATGACCTTTCTAAGGCACAGCTGGCTAAAAATAGGTCAAACCATACGTGCGGGTACACTGCGGAGTAAACGAATCACCAAGTTGTTTGCCAAATGTATTAAGCGGTGTGACTAACTCAATTTTATGGGTGAAACGAGTTTTGCAAGAATAGGGGAGTTCCGGTGACAACTCCGAATTGCCTTTCAAAATTACATGAATGGAAATAAATGACGTATTGACGGTACAAATGTGAAGGCAAAATTGTTTCCTGTTTTGTCTGTTTTCGGGACAACCCATTTGCACCTAAATTTGCAAGATGGCTTAATTTTTTGCAAAACGTTCACTTTTGTACATGAATCTCTATTTATATTTAGGCTAAATGATGCTGTGTGTATTTAAAATGTTTTAGATGTAGAGAGTAGAAACACTTTTATATGATTTTGAGAAAAATCTCGTTGGGAAAGCCAGTCTTGAGTTTCCGTAAGAATATGTACTTTCCTAGACACTTTTTTCTCTCTAAAACGGGTTTTCCGCTCTCTTTAAGAACCATAACTTACAGTCACATCCACACTTTAACAAAAGCATTTCACATTTCCCGAGAACCAGAAATAAACACTAGACAACGCATTAATTTCGTTGACAAGAAAAACATCCTTTTCTTGAAACTTAGTTGAGAAAATGTGGCATGACTGAAATTTCACTGTAACTGCGACGTAGCTTGGTTTATTGAAACTTACGTCTTTTCCAAATAAATATCTGAAACATTACGTCTAAATTGGTTGCGAATATGAAACTGATTATCTCACTAATACAAAGAACAAATTTTAAATCCTTTTATTATCATTAATTTCAATAAACAATTTCATTAAAATTTGGGCTTCATGTAATAGTAACAAGGATCATTACCGATATAAAACAGCAGTGGCTGACTCTTGGAACAATTTCGCAGTCCATTACTGGGTTAAGTTGGCCATGAGTTTGGAGGCTGCCAACGGACCGTGCGGTGTAACGTTGAGTCAAAGCACTGGAAATATAACAAAATAAATATAAGTGATTTGCTTATACATGTAGTTACAAATTATATATGATTATAGAGAAAACTAATAATCCTTGACCAACCTTGCTAGTTATTCGAAACAGTAGATTAAGAAGACAATGAGTGGATTAGTAATCAAATCATAGACTTATAAATAAAATATTATAATAACAATTTTTCTTTATCTGTCCGTATAAAAGAACAATATTGTCATTTCCCGCGCTCACAAAGTACACTCGAAAATGTTTTGTCTTATTCCTGTAAATTGTAAAAGACCTCGACGACAGCAAAGATGAAATAGATACGCACAGATCGGACCATTTTATATGAACTAGATCGTCACTAGAAAGTCAATAAAAACCTCTTTTCCTAGTGTTAGTATGACAGTTCCAATAATTTTGTAGTTACGATAGTCCTTATTATAGTCTGAAGCTGGATGGACTACACGAATAGTCCGAGTTGTAGAAGTACAATGTCATGAAACTACATACAAGAGCCTGAAGCCATTAAACCATTTAGTCTTCGAAAAGTCCGAGTCAAAGAAGAACAATTTGTCAATTTGGGTCCCAAACACAGGACGAAGGTAAAATGTAGATGAAATGTAGAGCCAATAATGATCATGATGTAACCTGCATAATAATTATCATCGTCACAACTCGTAAGATTGGCTGTCCAAGTGGAGAGCGATGAAAAATTAAATTGGTTTAAAGTTGTCTAAAATCTATGTGTAATGTAAATCTGTGTGAAACAACTATGTCTCAACAGGGTTTTCAAGTAGAGAGGAATGATTAAATTAAATTGGTTCACGGTATCTAATATCACGGTATCTATTTGTAGAGTGATTTTGTGTGAAACTCCTATGTTTGGTATTTATAAAAAGCGTGAGTTTTCTTTGTGGCCCAAAGTATCTCGTCACTTCAGTCGAGAACCCTTTTCTTTCATGTTATAGGCTTTTCACATCGAACACAGATGCTCAATAAGATTTGTGGCTTTTAAGAAAACACGAGGAAAAACTCTGACGAGAATTTTGATGTCGACATTTCTTAGCTAGCTCCTACTGTTGACATGAGTGAGGTTCTTTTGGTTTTGAAATGGTATAAATGGTCACTTATTAAATAAAACATAATAAGTAATAATTATGAAGGGAAAATCAGTTTCAAAGTACAATAACATTTTTTTATTATTCAAACTATAAAAACACAACCTTGTTAAAAACAAAAAGATATTTTGAGAAAATTTAAATAATCTACGAAATTTGCCATTGTTTAGGTAGATACATATTTGGAATTAAGTTTTTAATCAAAGTACCTACATTTTGCGACTTTGTTTGTTGGATTTGAAACATCTAAATGTCTCTTAATATAATAGATTCAGAACAAAAAAATACAAGCTAGGATGCACTAATGAAATAGTTGAGGCAGGTGCAGATTGGTTGCGATCAATTTAGAAGTAAGTTCCCTACAAATTATCAATCGAAAAAGTCTCCAAGACACTGGCTGAAATGATTAGAAGGTACTTTTTATTTCAGTTCGTTTAACTTTCTATCTTTTATGTATTTATGTGATTGCTAAAGTAAATCCTACTAATATTATAAACAAGAAAGTTTGTAAGTGTGTATGGATATTTGTTACTCGTTCTCGCAAACACTACTGAATGGATATGGATGAAATTTGACACAGAGATAGTCTGGAATAACACGTAGACTATATTTTATCCGAAATTTCCACGGGAACGGGAATTACCACTGGTGAAACCGCGAGGCGCTGCTAGTAAATAAATAATTTCAAGAAATTATAACCAACTAACAAACATTACTAATTAATTACCTACATTATTTGTCTATAGTAATATTCTTATAAGGGATATGAAAAGATTAGGCAAAAACTTTGGCCAATAAATCACAAATCTGGATGAATCAGCGATAATACATCCATTCAGCAGGGTCACCCGGCGAGGATGAATGTAGCGATTTTCGAAACTTTTCTGCGTATTTTCCGCTCACTCATCTTCATTCAGTTGACATCCCTCAGGGTGGTTTGTTCCAAAGCGCACTCGATATTCAACGACTTTTGTTTATTTACTTTTATTTTTAGATGGTATAACATCTTTATTAACAACGAAAATTATAATCCTTATTCACTTGTGATTAAGTTATAGAATAATGTTAACCTTAATTTACTATTTTAAGAGTGTGGAGCTAAATGTATTCAGTTTGCAAACAATCTAGGCGTAGCTCAACTGATCCATTATATCAATACCAATCGGAAGCTCCTAAGACGCGGACTTCAATACCCTGCTTTACTTTCATAGGAAAATATAGCATTCGTTAGCATATAAACTTTAATCCCTTACGGTACGTCTCGATGCTTCTACTTAGCATTTTACAATTTAATTTTGCAGTAGAAGCATCAGGACATGGGTGTCCCGGTGCTCCTAATAGTAGAAGTATTAAGTAGGAGCACGAGGAGGAAACGGATTTTATGAAACACACAAATTATACCAAGTGAGTGTCAAGTGTCATTGTGGCAATGTGGACTATTTTAGGAATGCTTATAAAATGAATATTAAACAATTCAGCAAGTGAATAATATACGTATTAGTCTTCTTTTTTTAGCACCAAGGCAAGCAGGCATGCGGCCCGCCTGATTAAATGCCTCACCTCAGGTTATTGACGCCTACAACATCAGATTATGTCTACTTTTGAATCAAAAATAAATATTGAAAAGACCATTTCCTTCAATTGTTCCAAATGAGCTTAATATTTTATTACCTTTGATTTGGCGCAAAATTCTGACGGATTTCTGATGGATAAAATAGAAAATATTTGTATATTTATCAGTTGAACCGAAAGTGTCGGCAATGGGAGCTCTAAGGAACAACCCCGACGATGGCTTTCTGCACAAATAAGCAATATCCCTGCCCAAACACTCGCGAACCAATAACCTGCACGTGTCGCAGAATATCTCAATTTGATCGCCACTTATTGCCCTTGCAGCTTTCTTCAAGCTGTTTTATACCTACAATGTCCTACATAAAGAACAATATCTATTAACCGTGCTGTGTGATGACTTTTTTGATGGTTCAGGAATAAACAGATTTTATTTTATGAGGTGGACTAATAGATTTTTAATTATAGACTCTCACACAGAATCTAGCTAGACCAAAGCTTAGCAAAGCTTTGGTTTGGATTTGGATGGTATTTTTTATTATACTTAAAAGCACGGTGTTTGCAGATTGTACAAATATTTATCCAAAGACGAGAAAAGATCCCGCTACCTGTTTCGCACGAGGCCTTTGCCTGGGAGATGAATTATTTTGCAGGTAAAAGAGTTTTCTGGAAATTATACCTACGTGTGTTAAATCAATAAAATCTTCAAGGCAATTCTTTGCAATTACAATACCTAATTCGCAAAACAATGAATTGTTATATGAACCACAACAATTCATTGTTTTGGCAATAATTTAGTTCATTTACCAATCAGGCAACATAGAGTTGGCATCTGCAATTAATGGCAATATGGGGTTCACGGCATTATTAGGTAGGCTAGAATATGTCTCATACCATATCGACGTAGGGCTTGGTGCGTCTGTGAGTGTATTTGTTCAAATGTCAAATAAAAGCTCATTCCTATAATTTGGTAAACACAATGTTTGAATTCAAAAGATGCTATTTAATTGACTATAGAATTATAGAATACCTATAAATAGACCGAAGTGGCAAGAGTAAATACATGTCATAAAGAGACACAAAGAGGTGTCATCAACACGCCATTAAAAATATAGCTGGACCATCCAAACAACAACGTCTAGCCCCAAGCTAGGCACATCTCGAATTATAATAATCATAAGATTCATATATTCTACATATTTATATAACTTACACATCAAAAAAACTACCATTAAATAAGAACCAAGATTATGAAGACACAGTTTTCTAGGAAACTGACAAAATAACGCTGATGCCTTTTTGCCCTCAACAAACTACACTTATACATTTTCGTCATTTGGTACTCATAATACACAAGATTCAATTTATTTTCAATTAATTTTTTATTAATACCATGGGCTCACAACAAGCACTTAGTCAAGTCAAATATTTATACATATTGATTACAATTTAAAATCACAAGCATAAAATTATAGAAAAACAATAAAAAAAAATAATATCAGGTAGCTGCAATAGCATTGTCAAAAATGTAAAGAGAAAATTAAGAGTTAACCGTTAATTACATGTCAACCATCCAACAAAAATATATTTTTATCAGCAAAGATCTGCTTAGCTTAGGGATAGATGATGCTGTGTGGATTGTCCAGCATTATTTATGTATTTATTTAATGCTTTCAATTTCCTTTGAAATCCTGATACTACTAGGTATATACTTCAGGTATACTTCAAAAGACACTTCCTAGTCCGCTACACGCTATCAGTAGGGCTAAACCTCAACTTGCTCGACCACAATGCAGCCCTTATCGGTGTACCGGCAGACAGGTGGCGCGATCAGCAAATTAATACGCCAGCGGTAATTGATGACAATTAGCACTTGAAGGGTTGACTTTGCCTACTCGTATAGGTACGTACTCGTAGTTTGGAAGGTGGCAAAGGAAATTCAACTTTAAATTCATTGTTGTTGGACGAAGTAACTGATAGATTGGTAGGAAGATAAAGATAATAATAAGATAATAAAATAGATAATAAATAAATAGATAAAAAATAATACAGATACAAACATTTGTTTAAACGGAAACAAAACATTGAAGAGAATAGAAAATCAATGAACACCTATTTCTTATATTACTTTGATAATTATTTAAAGTTTAAATTTGACATGTTTTTTTTGTAAGAATAAAAAATAAAGTTATTGATTTCTGAGTTGAATAATACCTAACACAGTTAATTTAATTTGTGAAAACTCGGCACTTCAGCTCAAATCATGCGGAATATCTAATTTGGACGAGTCCAACGGTACATAATCAGTAAAATCATTGGTGATAACTTATTGATACTTAGAGCTATTTTATTTACAAGGCTGATATTGCCAAAAGCTAGGTCTTTATCAAACTTATGCTGGGCACACAGCATCATTCACTACCTTGCAATACCACCCGAAAACCGTACAAATCGAAAAATATCAAAAACGATGACTTCACTTCGCAATTTCAATGAATTCCATTACTGACAATAAAGACTCCGTAAGAACCACATAAATCCTTTAGTGTCTTCGCCAGGTTTCACCTGTAAATGCCGTTATTCATCTTGTGAGAGGAAATTAAAATGGTTTTCATTGCTTTATGGTGGGTCTATACTTGTGTCATAATAATGCACCAAACCTTTTCTCTTTATATGTGGAAACAAAATATATTGAAAAATCTTGATCCCTTTACTGTTTAGAGTAATCAAGATCAAGAGTACCCGAAAATTAGCTAGTTATAGTGGACAGACTCTATAGTCTAGGACAGCTGTGTTTCATGCACTACACTATAACATTCGAATGTTATAAATTAAGTTTATTAAAATAGAATGAAGTACTTAGATGCATAGAAAGATCCAACCCTAATGAGTCGGAAATAAGAGCCCTAACATCTTCATACAAGTATAAACTTAGTAAGAGTTAGGTATCATTAGACTCTGATCTCAAAGATTAAACTGAAGTGCGTACACTCAATACACTGTTTCTTAAATCAAGATGTCTTATGATAAAAGTTAGGTAAATAAAATGTATTAATTTAAGGATATTACACTAATTATGTACCTACTCTGTAACATTTTCTGAAATAAACTATTTATTATTATTTATTAAAAAAAATAAGGTATTTTTTAAATCTTTAATATACCTTTGTTGGAATCAATCCAATATCACCTAACCGACGCGACGAGTTGGGTCAACCAAAAACAAAGTAGTTTAACAAAAGTTATTTTAATTTTCTGACATTTTCAAGAGTACCGTGTAAGGCCTAAAGTAAATAAAGCATTTTGAATTATGAAAGAAAATAATTCTTATAACATAATATTATTATTAATACATTTTTGCAAACGAAATTTTGATGCTTTATGCGTAAATGTGTCACCATTTCTGGTTAAACCACGAAAATACGTCACAGATATTAAATTTGAAAACGCTGTTATAATGTGCGGAGAATACCTCTTCAAATTCTCATATTTAATTTATTTACTTACGATATTTAAGGAAACGGCGTTTGTTTTCTAAATTACTAATTAAATTATAATTGGAATGTGTTGATGCACACTCCATCTTAACTCATAATACCAACATATTAAACCCCGGAAACAAAACCATTGGCCTCACACTCAGCCATCCATAGAATTGAATCACGACAGAAAGGTCCAGTTATAAGCGTCTTTTGGTCAGACTCGGCACATTTGGCCTCGCGCTCGATTTCACACAAATGATGCGACAAACATCTCCATCCAGCCAGTTCTATGTTTATTTATGTCTATTGAACTAATGTTGACTATTGCCAATGGACCATATTCTTCTAACTTCGGCTTTTGAATTCCATTGCTTTGTATGTTACCATTTATAAATTCCTGACACGTTACACTTACCACCTTCTTATTTCTACTAGATTTTACATCACTTGCGTCGATTATGATGGAAATGGTCATAATAGTAAAATGTAAACTCTGTTATTATCAGCATTAACGTCTTTTATTGTAAGGCAGTCTTTGGGTCCACCCTGTGAGTTTGAATGACTTATTCCATTTCATACGTATTTCTCAAATATCACACAGTTGAAAACAGTTTTCTACTATTAGACAATCATTTGGTAACTAACACTAATAAGATTAATTATGAAAACCTCCGTAGCGCTGAAGGCGAAGGTTCACCAGCGACGCAGTTTGGATGGTTCGATTCCAGCATCGGGACAAAATGTCTTGGTTTACTTTCTGCAGATTTGTTCAGGGTGTTTTCTAAATTTAATGAAAAATAAAGTATAACGTTCATCAATCATGTAGCACCCATAAACCAACACTGCTTAGCTTGGGGCTAGATGATTCTGTATAAACTTTTTTGTCTTTTTGGACCAGCAGCCTTGTTATTACTAGATTATTCCATCACATAAGCTTAACCTACAAGATTATAGTTTATTTTAATTAATACAGAATCCTTTGTCTCTCCATGCTTCATGCAAAGCAGCACAATCATGTAGTTCCGACAGCTGACTTATTGAGCATGCGTTAACCTCAGATAGCTCGGCTATCTCCCGTGTTGCACTGTAGGACGTCTATGGAGATAAACTTGCCTTACTCATTGTCTTGGAATGGATATTTATTGTCCCACTGCTGGGAGTAATGCCTGATTATGCTTCGGACACGTGATGATAATAATAATCTTGTTTTTATCATATTCTTCTATCAACTAGCGTAGAGTCTCCTCTACGCTAGTTGATTTATTTATTTTAATTTAATTAATACAGTCAACACGACCAGTTACATTAATTAAAAAAGAGTATTAACTAGAATTAAATTATAAATTTATCAAGTACATACAACACAAAAACAACAAAATAAACATAATAAAAATTAAAGCATGTCAAAGATAAACTAACGATCACAAAAATTTAAACATTGTATTGCTAATTTGGTCCAGCCGTCTTCGAACAGGTCAACTTCAGGGTAGTCGTCCAAAAAAATTCAAATTCAGATTGTTTTCTTAAATTCTGTTTGTATCGTAGCTTAGTGTTTCAATCCAAAAATAAAATTATTAGGAAGCTATGAGTCTAAACGTGAATCTAAAACCAGTTCCTCCAAAACTAAAGCGATATAAGAATATAAGTTGAACGACCCCATTACAATAATAGTGTCAATTCCACCGAAATATCCGAAGATTAGCACATTTACACAAAATTCGTTGGTGACCTCTGTCACAGATGATACAAGAGCTGCTACGTAGGTTCACTTCAGAAATCAAACGCAGAAAATAAACGTAAAATGTAGAAAATATAATGAACTACTATAAATGTAAAGTACTATAAATGAACTACCTACTAAATTATTTTACATTAATGATAAATTCACAGATGCTTTTAGTAAAGTAGGCAGAGGATAAGATTGAAGAAATTACAGGCCATTTGTGTCAGAATTGCCTTTGAAATCATATGCTGGTGCAATACGGTTCATTTTACTCTAAACAGTAATAGTAAATGATACAAGCCTATCGAAATTCCACTATTGGATCCGCGGTCACGTAAGAACAACCAATGCTACACAAATGTGTATCGATTTCCATAGTACGAGGTTCGAATCGTAAGCAGATTTAATGTTTGTCGAATGTTGCTGTTTTTCTTTTTACTTGCGATCCCGTTGTGAATACAAATCAGAACAGGAAATATTATAAAGGAGCAACATCATAATTTATTGTGTGATACTAAGAACACAATTTGTAAACCCAGATGCCCAAAAAGCGAAGTGCTATCTCGAAGGATTAAATAACACGAGCTCTATCAAATAAAACAAAACTCTGACAAGAGTATATCTGGGTAGCTTGAACATTTTTGAACCTGCAAAAACCAAAAATACTTTTGCTAGCCAGTGGCAGCCAGAATATTTTTACCGATCACTGCAAAATAACAGTGTAGAAGGCTGATTCGGCATCAAAATCTGTTTTTATTAAATCCTGAGTTTGTTTTGCGGATTGCCTGCGGATGAGCCCAAATATTAAAGTTGGCCCAAAGAAATATATTGCGTTGGCTTCAGGATTACGAATGTCAACAAGGATTATGGTGGAATGAAAATGGAACACTTTTTCCAACCTGAAAATTGTAAGACTAGAGCTTAAAGGCGAAGAAAAAATGGTTGGATATACGTTAAAACCATTTGAAAACGTAGCTAACTAACAAATTCAGTTAGGCCAAACCAATTTTAATGATGTGCCAACAATACAACGTCAATAATAACGTCATTTCCTTTGCTAAAATAGCTTTTTTAACTGTCTAAAAACTGGTTGGTTTTTTTTATTATTAGTAATTAGTTAATTTTATCATTAGCTTGTATTTTCATAATCTAATATGCATCTTTATATGATACTAGAACAAGTCTATGTTTATGAACCTAGATCTATGACCTAGAATGTTAAGTTATATTCAAAAAACGATAACGATAGAAGAACAAAAATATATGGGTTCGACTTATGCCATAGGTAGATATGTCATGTGATCGAATTAATGAATAAATTACTCAAAGACAATGTCTTTCAATGATCTATTCATTTCGATGCCATCAAGCGAATCGATATCATCGAACTTCCTAGCCAAGTGGTACTCTTGACTAACAATTTCGCTAAGTCGATTGTCTACCAATCGAACTTCGCCATCGTTTGAGCGCTGACGATTGTAAAAAAAGTATACTGGTTGGCTAGACCTTACAATATGTTACTTCAGTCTGACCAACATCTTTTTGCGTTATTTTATTCGATGTTATTATGTTAATCGTAAAACCTAACAGTAATTTTGATGATCGTAGAAGTTGTTTTCAACTAAATACTGGTTTGTTTTTGGAAACCATTCACAGTTATTATTTGATTTTAAGCATCAATCCTTATACGGACTCTATTGTGTTTACACGTTGCTTGCAAAAAAAAATAGTTACAGTAGTCATGAAAATCTTACCTTTTTTGCTTTTATTTCATAACAGTGTAGCTATATTCTATGATTCTTACCATGGAACCCCTATCACACCTGAGGAATTGAAAAAGCATGACAAATCTAATACAACTTTGTGAGTGTTTGTCTTATAAATTTAAATATTTTTACAAGATATTTTCATTTGAGAATACGTAAAGTACCTATCTTATTCACTATGCCTTTTTTGACTTTTATTGATTGGTAGGGTTCTATCGTTGAGTTAGTATATTTTTTTATCAACAATATCCTTACATTTATTTATTACTAATATACCTTATATTTGTAAACTAGGTGACTCAATATGATAAATCTGGAAATACAAAAGCAACGAAGCTCAAATTTTGTATGAAAGTTCCTTTTACGATGGCTAAAACGAAAGGGTTTACTTTACTATTATATACTATTTTTTACTTTAGAATACGAATTTCCGTTTAGCTGGGTGCAATTAAAATTGGTATTTTTAAAGTCCACACGAGTTAAATCGAGAGCCAGCCAGCTAGTCTTTTAATAAATTGAAAAATTGTTGGAATTTAAAACTGTTTAAAGATTAAAATTTCACATGTCCAAGTGCTTAATTTCTAAGGCTAAATAAATAAAGTTATAGAATACTCAGTACTTTACTAATAAGCTTGTGTCTCGTCATAGTTGGTGCACCAACGACATCAGCAGCCCGTGCGACCCCCGGGAAGGCAGGCGGGTCGACGGCTCCTGCAACAACCTGCAGAACCCCACCAAGGGCGCCGGACACACGCCCTTCCTCAGGGTGCTGCCTGCGCTCTTTGATAAAGGTGAGGAAGAGTGTTCTTGTTTTTGAAGACTTTTAAGGCGAGTTTGAAGCACAGTAGATGGTGGGTTCGATTCCTACAAATATTTGAACCTTTTGTAGTTTTTTTTTTAAACAACATCGCCATTTCAATCTAACACTTTATGCAACACTTATTTTTATTCTGGAGAAAAGTAAAATAATTAGTTGCCTTTTCGTTTAAAGTGATTTCACCGAAGATTAGTAGAAAATATAACAGGATTGCGTTGCAGGTGCAGTAAGGATGTGTTCTACGTTATTAGGCTATTATCTAGTAGGTAGGTACCCATCCATAACACAAGCTTTGCTTAGCTTGGGACTAGATGACGTATATTAGCTTAAGGTTAGATGATGTACGGATAGTACAGTATAAAAATAATTCCAGATTTCGAGACCCACAGAGCAGCGTCCGGGAAACCCCTCCCGCTAGCGCACCGCCTGCTTGGGACTAGATAATGTATCGTAGCTTGGGACTAGATGATGTATCTTAGTTTGGGACTAGATGATGTATGTATTGTCCAGTACATCTCTCAAAACTCGAGCATTCTATTCTATGTTCGTATTTACCTACCCTCAATTTTTTAAATGTTAATTTCATTATTAGTATAAATTATGAACAAAATAAAATGTTTTAGTGTTATAAGATTTTTGTAACTACTGGCTACTGTATCTGAGGAAGAGTGAAACCACCTAGCACAAGTATTCTTTACTTAAAAGGAGGCTAATATTGTTTTAGATGCATGAACATTGTGAACGAAATAAAAAACATTTGTATTTGTATTTGTTGTCATTTGTATAATAATACTTCCAGATTTCGAGCCCCGCAGAGCAGCGTCCGGCAACCCTCTCCCGCTAGCGCGCCGCCTGCGCACGCGCATGCTCGCTGAGGGACACGTGCCGAGCCAGAGGTTCACGCAGCTCGCGATACACTTCCTGGTCTTCATGTCGGGCGATGTTGTGTCTCAGCATGATACAAGTAAGGTGCTCTTTTGATTGTACTCTGTAAAGGTTCTCGAGTGGCGACAGCGATACAACGCGAGCAGTCATTATCATCAACAACTTATATGATTCCACTGCTGCAAGACATAGGCCTCCCCTAATGAGCGCCATTGCGCCCTGTCTTCAGCTTGCTGCATCCAGCATATTCTGCTAGCACTCTTTCACAGATCTTCGTCCCACCTGGCCGGAGGGCGCGTCTACCCAGTTGCGGTCTCCACTCAAGAACACGTTTATTCCAATGGTTGTAGGTTCTTTGCGAGATATAGGCAGCCCACTACCTCTTCTGTTGATAAAAGCGGAACATCATGTAAATACAAGCCTAAATCAAACTACAACAGTTTTAGGATCAAGAGAACTGCAGGCTTTACTTTGATGGTGTTCTTGATTCAAAACTTAAACATACTCGGAAGAAAATTCTTAGGAATCGAAACCTGTACAAAGTTGGTTCCTTCAAATATATTTTTTTGACGTGAGAAAAAACTATTATTCAAAATTTATGTAGAGGCATTGTGGGGAAATCCTACATAATAAAGCCGTGTGGGAAAATCCTCACGTCATTGACCTTCTTGTTTTAAATTTAATGAATGTGGCCAAGATTTAGAAAAATAACACCAGAATTTCAGATTGCTAGATAAAGTTATGCATTGACAATGTTTTCCCAGTAAACTACATAGCTTGGAAGCCGTACTGCTGCGCTGAGAAAGGAAAGACCGACTACGCTTGCGTTCCAAACAAGATTCCCGATGACGACCCTGTACATCGCTTCTCCGGTATACGTTGCCTCAACATGACTAGACCGCAGTCTTTTCAATCTATTGGCTGCATCCCGAAAGATTCTACTCCTGAAAGGGTAAGCTTTGATATGGTCCGGCTCAGGATGTAGGTACTTCTTTTTTACTTACAATTTATCGTAAAATGTTTATTATTTAAAATAGTTTTTTGGTAATCTTTGCTATGTAATGTCTTAAATAAATTAGTCGTCATGAGCACTAAAAATAGTTTTTTAGTGCTCATAGTTTTTCAGAGTGGGTACTCTACTTAGTTTGGGGCTAGATTATTCGTGTGGGTTGTCTAGCATATTTTATACATTATTTTCTCTAATTTTGGTCCACTTGTTGACTCTTTACTCCATTTCTTTAACTCAATACATAGTGGTTTTTGCTATGAGATATTTTAGTTACATAAGTTAGTTAAATGATACAGTCAGTTGGCGTTCATTGGGGGAGACCTATGTCCAGCAGTGGACTAAAACTAATAAAGGTTGATGATGATTATTTTAGTTACTAAAGGTTTTGATTATGATAATAATGTACAATCCAAATTAGTCAAGACGTTTTCCAGTAAATTTTTTACAGCTTAGGGTTTTAAGTTCTCTGACTCTGATTAACCTAAAATAACCGTAAATTTCAGATTGTCTCAGCGACTCCACTATTGGACTTGTCGGGGTTATACGGGATTTCTGAAAAATTCCTGACTGAAAAGTACAGGGTTCTCAAAGGCGGTCTCCTCAAACAAGAGGTTGAAAATGGAATTATTTGGCCTCCAAGTGTCAAGATAAACGTAAGCGTCTGTTTGTTGAACGATAGGCCAACTGAAGGAAGGTGTCATGACACTCGTGAGTATTTATTATTAATATAATTATTAAAATAATATATCCTAATAACATCCCGACAGCATTGAATGGAATGAGTCAAGTACTTCAATGTGTCACAGATTTTACAATACCAACCAATGTGTGTTGTCATTATAAGAATGCATTATAAAAACCAGTGGTCGTCACTTCGGCTTATTTTTATTTTTACCCTTATAAGTGTGGATGCTTATTAAAATAGGGATCTTTTGCTTCACTACATAATTTGAAAATATTCTATGATTTTTCGACATCAATTAGTAATTTATGTCCTAGGATAGGGAACATTTTTGATAAGTAAGTACGAAATAAGATTATCAATGACAGTTTAACAAACTTGAATTTTTATTTTCAGCTGATGATGGGACCAACACCCTTGCTGGTATCAACTTGTTTTCCGTTTGGTTCTGGAGGCTCCACAACCTGATCGCCACCGAGCTGGCTAGAGTCAACCCATGCTGGAGCGACCAGAAGCTGTTTGATACAGCGCGGGATATAAATATTGCTACGGCATTGCAGCTTTACTATTATGAGATAATGCCACTTCTTCTAGGTAAGCTCAAATTAATTATAATATTTAAAGTACCAAGATATTAAGATATTGATAATTTGACGATCGATGTGGCACGGTGGGTGAAGGTCCGCCTGCGACGCAGGAGGTTGCGGGTTCGATTCCCGCCTCGGAACAAATTTGTGTACGATCTGCAGAAATTTGTTCCGTTGGTCTGGGTGTTTAATATGTATACTTAATAAAAAATATCTGTATATGTATATTATAATGTATTAAATATATCAGTTATCTAGTACCCATAACACAAGCTTTGAGTAGCTTACTTTGGGGCTAGATGGTGCTGTGTGGATTGTCCAGCATTATTTATTTATTATCTATACTTATAATAAAACTGTAACAGGTCCAATTCTGTACATTGAAGATATTTTGAAAATTTTTTTTGCAGGGCACTTTATTATCGATTCTCAAGCCAAAACTGTAATTTTTTTCATTCATGTCTGTCTGTCTGTCTGTCTGTCTGTCTGTCTGTCTGTCTGTCTGTCTGTCTGTATCGTAAACGCGCATCACGCCGAAATTACTTGATGGATTTAAATGAAACTCGGCATGATTATTGGTCATACTACGAGGAAGGACATAGGATACTTTTTATCCCGGAATTCAGTAAGGTTCTCATGGGAGAGGGTTTGAAAGTAAAATTCCTTTACCGCGCATCACGCCGAAACTGCTGAATGAGGTAGAATGAAACTCGGGACGATTTGAGTTCATACTACAAGGAAGGACATGGGATACTTTTTATCCCGGAATTCGGTAAGGTTCCCCTGGGAGAGAGGGTGAAAGAAGAATTCTTCAACCATGCATCACGACGGAAGTGAATAAATTCGAATGGAACTCGGGACGATTGGACATGGGATACATTTTATCCCGGAATTCAGTTAGGTTCCCCTGGGGTATACGGGTTTTCAAAATTTCTCACAGCATCACTGAACGACGCGTGTGTACGCGTCGTTCAGATGCTGTGAGAAATTTTTGAAAACCCGTATAGCCCAAGGGAACCAAACTGAATTGAACTGATAAACGCGAAAGTTTGTAAGTATGAATGGATAGATGGATGGATGTTTGTTACTCTTTCACGCAAAAACTGCTGAACTGATCTGGATGAAATGGCACAGAGATAGATTATAAGCTGGAATAAGAAATAGGCTTTATTTTATCTCGAAAATCCCACGGGAAAGGGAATTACGCAAGTAAAATCGCGAGTACTCCAAATACTAATCATGCGCAGACGAAGTCGCGGGTACCAGCTAGTTAAAAATAAAAGTGCCCTTACAACTACAATGGCATTTTTAGAGACAGCGTTACGCACTGCATCCGATCCGACTCGGGAAATTGAATTCGGAAAAGAACATGCTATGAAGCAGCTGTAGTTTTGTCTGTATCAATTTCTGGATTCGATCGGATGCAATGCTTAACCGCTCTGAGATTAAGACTGGATTTTTGTCAGCATTCAAAGTAAAGCTTAACCGGAAAAAAAATCTATTGAGAATTTGAAAACTGATCTGAGCTGATGTAAACGCACCTCTACAATAATAAAATAACAGCAAACTTTAATACCTAGTCCAAAATATGGTGTATAATAAACTCTCATTACAGGAAAGGAAAATTTAGAAAGAGACGGTGTCATTACCCCGACATTGGCTTTCCGAGATATTTACAACCCAACTGTGATGCCTCAAATGTCTCTGGAGTATCCTTATGTACTCCGATGGTTGCATACTATGCAAGAAGGCGCACTCAAGTAAGTTGTGCCACTGTATAGAATTTTGGTTGTTCTAATAGTTTTGTTGATCTCTTAGTAAGGAAAGTATGCACAAACTCTATTTTGGTACAAAGTCTTGGGGATAAAATACTATGTCACTGGGTAGGTACAAGAACTCGTTTAGATTTTTTAGAGGAAGCAAGCCTATGACAGGGCTCTATGACGCTTATACGGGCTTATGTCCTAATGTGGGCTAGTATAGGCTTATGATAATAATAGTGAAGAAGGCACTACATTTTAATTTGGTTTTAATTACGTTTGTACCTATTATATTCTGTAAACATGCTAAGTATCTGGTTGTGTGAAATTTTATATTAAAAACATATTTTGTACACACCTAATACAAAATAAAATTCGAAAATGACAAAATCACAATGGTTCTGGTTTCCTTACATTCAGTTCTCAATGACTACCAAATCGACAAATGACATTATGACCATAGAAACAAACAAGTATTTATCAGACTAGCGATGTTTCTCTTTTTATCTGCTACTCACTGGCTCTTTCCAGAATGTTCGACACAAACGGAGCCTACCTGAAGCAGATCCCCATAGTGAATCTGACGCTGAGGACCGGCTACTTCGGTATAGACAACAACATCGTCTACATGACGCAGGGTACCTTCAGGCAGGGCGCTGCCCACGCTGATTATGTTGTGGATCCAGATGTAAGTACTGATGAGTTTTCTTATAAACGACAAATTCAAAATTTATATTTATAGTGTACTAGCGACCCGCTCCGGCTTTGCACGGTTTTATTATACGTTTAAACCTTCCTCTTGAATTACTCTATCTATTAAAAAAAACTGCATCGAAATCCGTTGCGTAGTTTTAAAGATTTAAGCATTCAAAAGGACATAGGAAAATAGGGACAGAAAAAGCGACTTTGTTTTATACTATGTAGTGATAAGCTGACCTGCATAATGCATTATCATTCGTACTTATAATTTTTAAACAAGGTTAGCCTATGGTCGTGATATGAAAAAGCAAGAAAATAAACTGTTGTAGTAACATGGAAGTCATAATTTTTATAAACACTAAGCACCTTAGGGAAGTGGTAAGCGATCACTAAGTAACAATGCACTTTGACCAATAGAATAAGAAATATAAACGAATAGAATAAACTTAAAACTTAAGATTATGACCAAAGGCATGTGGCACCTTGCATTGCGATGAGATGAGCTCGGTTTAATACAACACTCAATATAAGTTATCAATTTCAGATTGCTGAACAAGGATTAGGACCTCATCAAAGAGTTTCGGATTTACCAACAAACGACTTGTCAAAAAGCAGATATTTTGGTTTTCAACCTTACATCAAATACAGAGAGTTCTGTTTTGGAAAACGAATCAGATCTTGGGATGATCTCAAGGGTGTAATCGACCCTGAGGTAAGACTTGACATCATTTAAGTTTTTACGGTGTTTGGCCGTGTGGTGCCGGCATAGAATTGCACCACCCCAACTCCTCCCGTGGGTGTCTAAGAGGCGACTAAGGGACACACCGGGGGCGGGCAGCAGCGCCCCTGCAGAACCAACACCATCACCTAACTGCGATCCCCAACCCGCATGCCCAGCGTGGGGATTACGGGCATTACCCCCTTAATGAATAAAACAGCCAGAAAATGGCCCCCAGTTCCCGGTCGCCTCGCTATTCCTGGCTATGGTGGCGGTCATGGTAACGGCGGGGCTGCGGGTGCTAAGAATCCCCGGGCTACATTAGGCTTCCACACACTTTCGAATTTGACCCTGGCTACGTTTAACGGACGCACTCTGAAGCTTGACCATCACCTAGCGCAGTTGGAAGTAGAGTTAGAGAACATTAAATGGCATGTTCTAGGGTTATGTGAAGTCCGTAGAGAGGGGGAGGACACCATAACCCTAGACTCGGGCCATCTTCTCTACTTTCGCGAGGGTGACAAAACATCCCAGGGTGGCGTAGGTTTCCTCGTCAATAAGGCCCTCTCTAGCAACGTTCAAGAAATCTCCAGTGTGTCGACCAGGGTAGCGTACCTGATCCTTCGGCTATCCAAACGGTATAGCATGAAGGTAATTCAGGTTTACGCACCGACCTCGGCACACTCGGATGAAGAAGTGGAGGATATGTATGATGACATATCCAAAGCCTTACAACACCACTAAGGCTCACTTCAACGTTGTTATGGGGGACTTTAACGGCAAGGTGGGAATCCAAACTGGCAACGAATCCCGAATAGGCCCGCATGGTTATGGAGTTAGGAATCACAGGGGGCAAATGCTTGTCAACTTCCTTGAGAAAGAGGGGTTGTTCTTAATGAACTCCTTCTTTAAGAAGCAGCCCCAAAGGAAGTGGACATGGCGAAGTCCCGACACTGTGACTAAAAATGAGATCGACTTCATCATGACGGATAGCAAGCACATATTCAGAGATGTCTCAGTGATCAACAGGTTCAATACCGGATCTGATCACCGACTGCTCCGAGGCACTCTGAATATCAACTTAAAGCTTGAAAGAAACCGTCTGATGAAGTCCACGCTCCGGCCTAATCTAATCCAAATCATGGCGGGCACCGAGAAGTTTTAGCAGCTTTTCGGGGATAGATTTGTTGCTTTGGAACCCACTGATGACGCTGACGAGAACCTACACAATCTGGTCGAAACGTTGAGGGATGAGGGCATTAAATTCTGCAGAAAACAAGGTACTGGCAAGAAGTCCAAACTCTCGGATGAGACTCTGGATCTGATGACAAGAAGACGGGAAACCACCCAAGTGACTTCGTCAGAGAGGTCAGACCTGAACAAGCGAATCGCGAAGATGGTACGGCGCGACCTTCGGAGCTCCAACACACGCCTCATTGAAGAGGCGATAGAGCGCAACCGAGGGTCCAAAGTATTCACTCAGCAGCTTGGCAGGAGCCACCTGACGAAGCTTAAAACGCACGATGGGAGGACCGTTTTGTCGAAGCCGGAGATCTTGGCCGAGATAGAGGATTTCTATGGCCGTTTGTACACTGCACATGCCCCTCGTTCCCGGCGAGATGACCATGATTCCAGAGCCACCCTGACACGCCACTATACCGACGAACTGCCAGATATCAGTCAAGATGAAATCGTGTTAGCTCTGAGGCAGCTTAAAAATGGAAAAGCCCCGGGTGAGGATGGTATTACTTCAGAGCTTCTGAAGGCAGGAGGAGCTCCCGTTATACAGGAGCTACAGAGCCTCTTTAATGCCGTCCTTCACAGTGGGAGAACTCCTAAGGCGTGGAGCGGGGGTTTGGTGGTGCTCTTTTTTAAGAAGGGCGATAAAACCCTTCTTAAAAACTATAGATCCATCACACTCCTGAGCCACGTCTATAAGCTGTTCTCGCGAGTGGTCACGAATCGTCTCGCCAGGAGACTCGACGAGTTGAATTGAAAAAATTGAATCAGCCCCTGTGTCTCGCTTTTGTGGACTATGAGAAAGCCTTTGACTCTGTCGAAACCTGGGCTGTTCTGGAATCCTTACAGCGATGCCAAGTAGACTATCGTTATATCGAGGTGCTGAGATGTCTCCACGATGCCGCTACTATGAGTGTCCAAGTACAGGACCAGCAGTCTAAACCCATCCAATTGCGCAGAGGAGTGAGACAGGGGGATGTCATATCCCCGAAACTGTTCACGAGCGCATTGGAAGATATGTTTAAGACGCTGGACTGGAAAGGTAAGGGCATAAACAGAAACGGCAATTACATCTCACACCTACGATTCGCTGATGACATAGTCTTAATGGCGGAGTCGCTAGAGGAGCTGACCCACATGCTGGACGGCCTAGCCTCAGCCTCACGACGCATCGGTCTTGACATGAATTTGGATAAAACCAAAGTCATGACCAATAACCACATTAATCCAGGACCGGTCGTCGTAGAAGGCCACCTTCTCGAAATTGTTTCCGAGTACACTTACCTTGGGCAGATTGTGCAGTTAGGTAAAAACAATTTTGAAAAGGAGGCCAAGAGGAGGATTCAGCTCGGCTGGGCAGCGTTTGGAAAACTACGTCGAGTCTTCTCGTCATCCATACCGCAATGTTTGAAAACGAAAGTTTTCAATCAGTGCGTCCTACCCGTAATGACCTACGGAGCTGAGACGTGGACACTCACGGTAGGGCTGGTCCACCAGTTCAAAGTCGCTCAGCGAGCTATGGAAAGAGCTATGCTCGGAGTTTCTCTGAAGGATAGGATTCGTAATGAATACATCCGACAGAGAACCAAAGTCATCGACATAGCTCAAAGAATTAACAAGTTGAAGTGGCAGTGGGCCGGCCATATCGCGCGAAGAACCGACAACCGTTGGGGTAAACGTGTTCTTGAGTGGAGACCGCGACTCGGCAAACGTAGTGTAGGACGCCCTCCGGCCAGGTGGGATGACGATCTGCGAAAGACTGCTGGCAGATGCTGGATGCGGCAAGCTGAAGACAGGGCGCTATGGCGCTCATTAGGGGAGGCCTATGTCCAGCAGTGGACTAATATAGGCTGATGATGATGATGATGATGATGATGATGAAGTTTTTACAGAAATACTATGGATTTGGATTCCGATCGTGCCCTAACATAATTATTTTTTTCGTTCCTCATATTTTATCATCTTCTACAAGTGGACAAAAGATTAAAGTGATCAGAAAATACAGAACAGAAACTATCATTGTATTTTTTATAGTTATTATTTTAGTAATTATGTACCTATAGTTTAAAATTTGACTTCTCTTAGTGCTTATTTTGTAAACATAGATAAATTAAGTAATTGATTTCTGATTCCTTAATATTTTTTTTCAGAGACTCGAGATCCTAAGGAGCAATTACGAAAGCGTCAATGACATTGATATAATGGCTGGCATATGGCTTGAAAAGCACATCCCTGGAGGCAGTGCCCCCTCTACCTTCTACTGCTTGGTGGTGGATCAGATGATCAGGAATGTAGTCTCTGACAGACATTGGTATGAGAGACCTGACCGACCTAATGCTTTTACTTTCCGTAAGTATTTCATTATATAGTGCAGAAGAGTGTGCGCAAACACAAGTGTACCTACTAACTAGAAAAACACAACTACTAACCTACACTACGTAGGACAATCATTTAGCGTACAAAATAATGAGAAACTTGATCGTGAAAACTGTTCAAATAGGATGGATCCCTTAGATTTTATCAAGTATAAGAAATCAAAAGCGTTTGAGTGAAATAAAAATAATCTTTTTTTATATTTTTATTTCAGTTTTTTTTTTATAAAAAGACAAACATACCTACATATAGTACGAGGAAAAATAAAACACTTTATACATTTAAGTCAGCTTACAAAATTAAAGACACTAAGACAAGAAGACTCCTATTCACTCTAGTGTTAAAGAGACCGTGGTTGCAATTCTCCATTTAAAATACGATTTTCTTACAGCTCAACTCCTTGAAATCAGGAAGAGAACCATTGCTGGTGTGTTGTGTGACGTCGGTGATTCCGTCAATCAGATACAGCCTGAGGCGTTTTTGAGGATAGGACCATAGTAAGTACATACCTACTACTAGGCAGCTAGCGAGATATTGGGATGGCACGTGGAAAGGACTCTAGGGAAAGCAGTTACAGTGCTGGCCAACCACCTGCTAGAGAAGGAAAAATGAAGGAGATTACTAATTAAACCTGGATGGATCAGCTCAAGATCGTAATTGGTTGGTATTGATACACATTGGAGAAGACCAACTATCCAGCAGTGAGAAGATACGGATGGTCGAGGATGAGCTGAGTATGATAGCAATGAAGTACTGCCATCTTCCTTGGAATAAATATTTGCGAGTTGAGTTCGATGTTTCCTGTAACAAAGAGATCAATGCATATTATACTAACGAAGTAGTAACGTTGGTGTGCACTTTAATAAAAAAGCTAAACAATTAGCTTTTAAATTTCAACTTCTATGATTGTATGCTGTTTTGTTCGGCTCTTTGGTTTTTTAAAACTATGATTTTTATGGAAATTAAACGTATCGTATTATTATTATTCATACTGATTCCGTGTCTTTGTTATTATTTTTTTAAATATATTTTTTCTGTGTTTCTTTCAGTAACGAGGTCGTTAATTGCGATATCATCAACAAGTTTGACTACTCTGCTTGGAAGGACCCGTCTTGTAGACCTCTTCTTAATGAATGGAATAATTACACGTAATTTTTAAATTATTTAATCATCGTCTTCATCAGACCTTGTCGCCTAACTATAGGTACACAATTATACATAGGCCTTTTATTGTTTCTGCCATTTGCCTCAGATAAGTGTTGTTTTATTTGAAGAACTATAAATAAACTAAGATTTAAAATCCTATTGTACATTTTGTTTTATTTGATCTTTCATATTAATATTTAATATCATGTCAATTCGATGAATACTTTTCACTCATAAAAAATATTTTGAGCTGAAATGATTGATGTTATTTTTTATCTTATCAAATTATGACGTTTTTTAATGTAGTAAACCCAAGGGAAAATTTTTATGTAAATTTTTGTAACGATTCAATTCAACTAGGTCCTTAATAACTAAATTACCTTTGAGCGCATCTGTGTCAAACATAGATAGGGCACCATAGCGTTATTAGGGGAGGCCTATGTCCAGCAGTGGACTAATATAGGCTGATGATGATGATGACGTGTCAAACATGGGCCGGTTCTCTGTCTCGATTTTTCGATATGAATAGGTAGTAGGATAAAATAGGCCCTTAATAAACCGTTTTTCAAGGATCAGTGACGGAGAGTCGAGGAAAATCGGTAAGTTCTTAATGATTTCCTACCCAATTTCACACGCGAATGAAGATGGGCCCTCTTTGCTTCCAGAATAAATTAATCTGACAACCTCCTTGGGTCAATACGAAGGGTCTTCATCAAAGGTTCTTTTGTAGCTTACAAGTGCAGAAACTGGTTCAAAAATTCAACAAATTTTCACAACAAAAATACTTAAAGGCTTCACTAGTTACAGGACAGTCTAATTTGATAAAAATAATATAATATTTTGTTTATAATTATAATTTAAACAGAGAAGGAAATAATATCACTTAATATAATTCATCAAAATTAAATAATTACTGTCGTACGAACTCTATAGCTAAGCAATTATAAAAAAAATTCGTTGGATAATCGAAGATAGTTAAATTTTGTTTATAGTTATATTTTGAGATAGGTATGTTTAAAAAGACAAATCTTTCGCCTTTTGCCCGTTATTCGGAAAACTTTTTTAGAGGAAATTGCATTTAGGATTATATATTCAAATTTTTAAATATTCTCTGTAGAAACAATAGTAGTTTCAGAAACAAAAAGAACGACAAATATTTTATCATTAAGAGAAAGAAATGGACAAATGCCAACCAACGAAACAAATGTTTGGACTGATAGTTAATGTTTGCACTTATGCATTTAAGTACATATTATTATTACTAATAATAAAATGCGCTATTTTTTATCTGCAGGATATTAACGTTCCTTTTGGTAAAACATTCGATGCACAATAACCGGATGGCAGCGCAGTAAAACACGCGTCAAACCATAACAAATGATGGGATATCTGCCAGACAAAGAATGCACCAATGATGTCCTGTCAGGTGTCAAACTGATTATTTACTATCGTTGCTATCTCATGTGAAACAAACGGGCGATTCGATAGCTTATTTCTTTCTGACCCATGGACTCACTATTGATATACACTTGTCTACGTGCTTATTTTGTAAGCCCAAAGAAATAAAGATATTGATTATTTGATTATTTGGGTGATTCTACGAAAACTCGTTTTTTGTCTGACTTCTGTGGCACATTTTTTTTTGTTGAAATTGCACATAATGATGGTATATTCTAAATGAAGATTTAATTTTGAATTTTTTGGTAGTGAAGGGAACTTTATTGGCTTTATGGTTACGAAGTTATTCAATTTTAAAAATAATGGTGTCCACGGAAATCAGAATTTATATCACAACAATCAAATATGGGTTGGTTTGTCAATAAAAATATGTGTTTTCGGTAGTAAGTAGATTATTAAGCTTCTTAAAACTAAGGACCAATTATTTGATGTTTGTAGTTTCAATCAGTTTTTACAAAAATACCTTTAAATCATTAATGTAAATACAAGTAACTTTTTACAAAAAAAATAAAAATCATACTAATAATGTTTATCTTTGTATTAAAAATATTATAATTATTCATTTTGTATTTCTTATAAACTTTTATCCTAAAAAACATCATAAAAACTGTAAAAAAATATTATTGAGATGTTAATCAACCCGCAAAATCCACGGAAATCAGTACCACGGAAATCAAAAATAATTACAAAATCCTAGAAATTTTCTTGATTTGCTGGTTTATTTTACACTGAAATATGCAGTCGAAATTAGGAACACAAAAGGCATAAATTATTGCAATTATTATAACAATAGGATTAGTATGAACAAATTTATAGTCAACATGGTAATCAGAATTTCTAGATACCAAGCCATGGAAAGTGATTACGTACCGAAATAACAGAGTGACGTGGAGACATACACCTTTGTTGTACATACCACTGATGGGGCGTGACTGATAGTTTCTCTCAATCTAACAACTATTTATGCAGATATTAAAGTACAGTATTTATGAATAATTTAGTGCGCACCAGGGAAATCAGAGCTAAACGACGGACGCGAAGTTATCTCGTTGTAACTTGTCAACTAAAGCTTAGTTTTGCGTAGTAATAGCGTCAAATAAGCAAGTAACTATCTGGGTTATTGTGAACCTATGTAAATTAGTACCAGAGTTTTTAGGCAATGATATAAAAATTTATTAACACCGGAACATGAGGTCCGGACGCACCACGGAAGTCATAATTTCCAAGGATTTTATTTATTTTTACTTATTTAAAATAAGAATATTAAAAAACTAAAATAGGCCTCCCCTATTATCTTTGTCTAATCTACTATCATAAAAAAAATCAAAGGGTTAGGGATACTTTTTGTATGATTTTTCGAGCCGGACATGTATTTTTGAAGCCCGGGAGAATCACCCATTTGATTGACTTTCAACTAGAAATATAAGAATATGATGATGATTTGCTGGCAACTTTTTATCAAAAAACATGGAATAGCCATGTTTTTTGATAAAAAGTTGCCAGCAAATAATTTGGGAAAATACAGATAGACTGTTATAAGTTCACTCTGAGAATCGGTAATAAGTGATAGGTAGTAGATTATAACCCCATAAAAACATCATAGAGACACTACCCCTTCAAAAGATTTCACTACATTTTCCACAAAAACTGATCTTCTTGATGGTCAAATTGACTGCAGCTAGTTTTGCTTTCACCTTATTGATTTAACTTGTTGTTTATTTCTATATAATAGCTAGACAGTAGAAAGACCAGTTAAATCAGAGCGGTTTTGCCGCTCGTGTGCACCGCTCATGCCCAATCGCACATTTATTGCATTACAGGCGCGTCATTGAATGGCTTGCTCTGCTGAATTTTGATAGATTCTTACGATTATTGACTTAGAACTAAAGTCGATATGAATCATCAACTTGGATTAAGTTGTATCTTCAGAAGATATAGGTAGTCGATACAAAGCTAGATTTCTGTGATTTGATCAAACCTAAGGTACCACCTTAGGTTTCATTTTCATCATCTATAGTTTATCTCCATTATTTTAATATACTCAAATTAATTAAAAATATTGTTATCAAAATGGCTACCATGAGATATTTTGTTTGAATCTTTAAAACAAAATGTTCAAGCGCATCGGTATATTGCCTTTTTTGCCAAATGGAAGTTGTGAATATTTTCAGATAAAAAAAGCATTTTTACCATTGTGGTTTATTCGTCTACATTTCCTATTCACATCATATCGAGAAAAATATGAAAATACAACAATAGGAAACAATCAGGCAGTAGAGCGAAATAAAAATGCTTGAGTGTGCGCCTGACAGCGCGTCGTGGCCAGATCCATGAAGCGTTGCACAGTGAGTTATAGACGCAGAATAACCACTCAAAGTTTAAGTAAATGAGTTGATAAGAGGTTCAAGTAAATAAAAAACCTACAAAAGAAAAATAAAATAAAATTAACCAAACAAAAAATAAACAAGTATCGAACTTTAATGAGAAATTCTCATGAACCTTTGCAAAATTAGGCCCTGACCACATGGGAGAAAATATAATAGTATGTTGTGATCGTTACGTAAAACACTTTGTGATTGTCGATAAATGAGCAACATTCAATATCATATTAAAAAAAGTATGTTAGTGCTACCTTTTAATAAAGGGTTTTCAGAAGTGAATCAGTTGTAGACCACCACTGGAAGGCTGCAAGAAAGTAGGTTGGTAAAACCTAGGTAGTGGTATTTCTGCAATTCCTATAATATTGTGACATTTTCTAGTAGAAATATCCTTCACAATGTTAAAACTTAAAACATCCTTACTGGAATGCGGACTTTTGAAATGTCAGACATTTTCTTTATAAAGTTATACAATCATATCTACTGGCAAATAGGTTTGCGGGCTTCTCTCGTTTATTAAATTAATAATCCTGTCGATTTACATATCAAGCCTCCTATTTAATGTTTGTGTAAGGAATACTTTTACGGTATCACGTTTCGCTTGTTCATGACAACGAAAACATATATTATACGAAAACATAGACGCATAGTTTTTGGAAGATTTGTACACTTAAGGCGGGCTAAGTAGCTAAAAATACGGCAGAAAAACCAGGAGAGTTGACAAGGGCTACCTCATAGATGGCGCATGCCTACCGTTAATTAGTATATTAGTTTTTATAAGATCGTGTTGCTGGTACCTGCGTAGGTAGGTAATAATGCTTTACTATGGGTAACTTTACCCTGTTTTGTACCTGATGTAACGACCTCCCCAAGTTCCTAGGTAATGCATAAGTAAATTGATAATATGTATGGTTATGCCTAGGTACCTATACTATATTTCATCATTATCATTATAAAATATAATATAATCGCGAAGAAACGACAACCGTTGGGGTAAACGTGTTCTTGAGTGGAGACCGTGACGTAGCAAACGTAGTGTAGTACGCCCTCCGGCAAAATGGGATGACGATCTGCGAAAGACTGCTGGCAGATGCTGGATGCGTCAAGCTGAAGACAGGACGCTATGGCGCTCATTCGGGGAGGCCTATGTCCAGCAGTGGACTAATATAGGCTGATGATGATGTATTAGTCCACAGCTAGACATAGGCTTCCTAATGAGCGCCATAGCGCCCTGTCTTCAGCTAGCCTAGCATTCAGCATCTATCAGCAGTGTTTCATATTATTATATCAGCCTATGCATTTTATAAATTCATTTCGAATATCACTTAGGGTCACACTACACGGGCGGTTCTCCCGTCGCGGGTATCCGCTCGGCAAAGCTGCCGTAGACCATCAAACTACAAGGGATACGCGGGGATGATAAATCCGCGCAGAATGACGTATAGCGCGAAAGCGTCCATGTAGTAAGAACCTGTTATCAGCGGTGGTTGGAAGCTACATGTGGCGGTCGTATTGCTCCCGCCTAGCTGTGAACCGCGAAGGAAAATCATATCTTTCATATTTCATATTAAAATGTGATTAGTGCGGTCCAGAAGCGTATTCCCGCAGCGGGAGAACTTCCCGTGTGGTATGACCCTTAGAAATCCGCTGTCAGTTTAAAATGCTGAGATTTTGACAATTAGGGGAGAACAGGGCAACAGGAGCCTACTCCAGGAATGTTTTAATAAAAATTTGACAAACTTGTCAAAATTCTTCCTATTATTATTTTCAATTTCATGTATTTGTATAGTATACCTATAGTTAAAATACGGGACTGGCATACAAAAGTCTCGAAATATGAAGAATAAAAAAAATATTTTCTTTTATTAAATGGTACTTAACTATAGATATGTATTAAGGTACAATTTACAGTTTAACCAGTCAGTCGCTCCTTTTGCCTGTCAATTGCAATGAATGAGTGCCCATTTAATGCTAGAGCAAATATAATTAATTTTAGATCAAAAAATTGCAAAACTCTATCAGTAACATTTGTGTTACTGTTAGAGTTTTTCAAATCATAAAATTTTTACAATCAAAATTTATCAATTAATTTGGCAAACAAAACGTAGAAAATAAATATAAAAATATTGATGGAAAACAAAAGATTTTATGGATCCAGACTTTATGGATCCAAACAAAATGTACAAAATATCTCTCGAATCTGGACTATCACTGCCAGTACACTTTTTCATCATCGGTACCACATCTCTACATGTTTCAGTATATAAAAAAATTGCATATAATTTATCTTTTTCAAAATATTAGCTAGGCTACCATCAATTCAATTTTACCTTATCACTCATTGCCCGACAGCTTTCATTAGCCTACGTTCCCCTATGCCCGTCATTCTTTAGCATAGAGCCTATGCTAAAGAATGACGTAGCTCGGTCACTAGAGTGGATTCGAGTTCAAATTCGAGATTTTACAGAATGAGTCTGCCTGCAGATATAGAGGTAGATAAAGATATAAAATAAGGAAATAAACAACTTTATTAACAACGAAAATTACAATCAAGGAATAGAAAAAAATACAACTAGTATACAACTAAGTACATGTATACAATTGAAACCATTGAGCTAACTGCAGACGATTGCAAACAGTCTACAGAAAATCTAATTTGCTTTTTAGGTAAATTCAGGTAAAATAAAACATATTGCGAAATATTACGAATATGAGGTATAATTTATAATTCTCTATTTTTAATAATGAGTAAAAAATACTCAAAGTTCAAATTCGATCAAAGCTAACTGTCTGCTGCAAAATAAAAATGCTAACTAACATACCTTATACCGCTAAGGTATGAATATATCCGAAATGCTACAAGATGATGGAATAGATAAAGTTTTGTTATAAAAGTCCCGAAATTTCCCGAGAAATAATGTACAATAACCAGGTTTCGAAATCATCCAGAAATTTCGGGAAATCCCGGGAAATTGAGAACCTGGAATGCCCGGGCGCAAATCCTAATTTATAATTTACCATCATAATAATTTTCGTGCCATCTCTATTACGTTCCAGTTCCACTCTATGCAAAACGATATCATATCTCTGGATGCTAAATGAAATTTAGTTTTGATAATTTGTGTAGCGTAGTGGTATTCTATATTCAAAAATTCGATTTGCCTAAATCCTAGTTGTCAATCGAAATGAAACATAGTCAATCTGTCAGGGAACGCTAGCTAAGAGCCTGTCCAGATGGAGCGTTTTACTCGCGAGTGCTCTCGCGTTTAAACATTCGCGCTTTCTCCAGATACTAGAACACTATACCTATATCCCGTCCAGATGCTGGTGCGCGATTCCTCGTCCAGTCAAAAAAAAAAAACAAATTACCGTACTTTTCATAGAAAAATTAAAAAAAAAGTAGCAGTATGGGAAAATTGAATCAATCAGAGATAATCCAATAGAACCATGAAACGTTACAATTAACTAATAACGGAAGAATTAGTAGAATTGGATGTATGTTAAATCTTTGTAGTGCTTTTTGCTTCCGACTTTTCCAGAACTATTTTATTTGGTTCCGTGTTTATAACTGTCTCCGAGTCCCTCCCTAACGCACCGCGCATAGGAGCGCACGTAAAACGCCCCATCTGGACAGGCTCTAACCGAATATTCACGATAAATATTACGTATGGTTTGTCATTGATATCTGAGACGACATCAAGCACACGTCCGGCCTTGACAGAGGTCACGGCGGTACTGATGCATGGGCGGCGGGCTCAGCGCCTGCTGTAAATCGAATAAATTAATATTTAAATTTATTGAGAATCTTCATCAAAAGACTAAGCTAACCGGATTCTAGATAAAAATGTTACCTAACTTTAACAATAACTCCCTAGTTGATGTTTATCGTAGCTATCAATATATTTTTATATTAAATTCTGAAACGTGCCATTTTGAAAACATTTATTAATTGAGAAAAGTTTCTGCTGTTATGTTTTCAGCTTAGCTGTTAATCTATGTACGAACGTGAAGTAATATATATTTATAAATTTGAAATGTAGCTTGCTCAGAAACATTACCTATTTCTACTTAAAAATGACCGATTGTCGACAGACAGGGCCTTAATCAAGAAGTTTAATCATCATCATTAAAATTTACTAGTCCACTGCTCGACATGAAGTTTATTACAACATACAAAACAACAAAATCACCTCAAAGACCCAGATTTAAAGCATAAAGTTAGGATGTAAGTAGTGAAAAATTTTAAGTCTATGATTTAAAGTAATAGATCAAAAATAAAAAAAAAAACAACGTATTCGTAATCCACCTAGTGTTTAAAAATAAACCGACGCTGATTAGCGTCAACGGGTAGATATTATACTATTCGCAGTAGGTATGTATATTTTTCTTTGGGTGCGTCTATCACAGAAGAATGACCATCCGAAAACCAACCTCTCTACCAACCCTAAATATACAAATATCCTAAATATACACACGTTCCCGCCGCGTGCTGTGATCATTAGAAACAGACGCCACTGGTGTGCGAATAATCATCGAGGGTGTATATAATCATAGGGACAGAGAGAAAGGGAGGGTTTAAGTATAATCACAGGGCAAGGGAAAGGGAGGGATGATTGTCATTGGCAGACCTGTCAGCGACCGGTATGGAGATCGTATGGAAAGTAATGCTCGAATCTAGACTGACCGGGCGGGGAGGAAGCAAGAATGAATAATTGCACTGATTAGTCAAGGTGGATAGTCAAGCTTCAATTAAGTTTTCACCACTTCGCATGTAAGTCAGTTGAGAGGAAATAATTTATATCGGGCCAACCAAGTCAAAGATTTTGGTCTTCTTTGCCTTTTTAAATTATTATTTAGTGCTGCTTCTGGATATTTCGAGAAATCATGCAAGCCAGTTAGCTTTGAGAAAGCAGCTGCTTTTATCATAAGTTTAGATAGTGCTTGAAACAGCGAAAAAGCATATTTTTCTTAAATAATTATGAACCTACCTGACGTGTTGCAGATGTAAATAAAGCACTTTTAATTTTATTTTGAAAGATTCAAAGGTGTTAATAAAAAGGGAGGTACTTTTAATTTTATTTTGAAAGATTCAAAGGTGTTAATAAATAGTTAGGTAGGTACTTACTTACCTATTATGTAATGTATATCTTTATCCAGGATTATTTAGTTAAGAACAAACTATAGTCTTCGAAATTGTAATTTTAAGTTGTTACAAAATTAGCTTAAAATGATAGTGAGCGTTGAAAAAAGTGCAACAGTAAAAAACGGTTCAACGGAATTTCCATATCAAAAACCCAGCATAAATTTTAATTTCCTATTCTTCATTCTGCAACCCCTTCGCCAACTGAAAGCTACTGCGAAATAAAATAAAACTGTCGTCACATTTTCTTTGATACACAAAAGTATTGTATTGCTAAACAAGTGCAGGGAAAACTGTTTATACGCTTAGCCTTATAATATCACAGACTCCTCGCGTTCTAAAAACATCCTTACGGTTACAGTGACAAGGTTCCTTTGTAAAATGGTTAGACAAGTATTTTTATTAGGTTTTTCCTCGGTAGGGTAGGTCGGGGCACGGTTTCCATGGCAACGGCACGAATGCCACTGATGGATGTGACAGTATTCCTACAAACTACAAGCTTTATGAATTGTTTCCAGCGTTTTGAAGACTGTTTGCGAAAATATGAATTGGAAATGGCATGAAATGAAATAGAAATGTTGTTAGAACGAGCGCTGGTTGGAATGGCGAGGCTTATGAACAACTGGCAGACGATCCGATTGGTATTTATTTATATTTATAGGACTTGCGAAATAATGGCAGATGCTGGATGCGGCAAGCTGAAGGCTAGGCGCTATAGCGCTCATTAGGCCTATGTCATACAGTGAACTGATATAGGTTGATGATGATGATAGAAGTTGCAAGGAGAATAATTAATTTTAAATTGGAAATGTTTCGTCCCAATTTTTACTTCTTAGTTTTTTTTAATCGATCCACGGTATTTGATTAGCCGAATCATAACATAAATCAAAACCTATAAAAAACCTATAAAAACCTGTACAACACCCGTGAAAAACAGTAATATATCTCTCAAGTTTTAAAAAACTGTTTTCTTCTACCAAACAGCATCAAATTGGGAGAGAATTATTCGATTTCAGATTTTTTGCAGTAAAATCATAATGAGTGTTATTCAATGAGTGATCACTCCGTAACGACCCTTTCATTCAACCTTATGAACTCTGCAGTCATCTGTGTCTCGGACAAACAGGCAAACTGCTCTAATTACGGTCTATTCAGGACCTGCAGCGTCGTCGATAAACTTTAGTGCGTAATCGGAATGGCTTCCGGTAACTTTGTGAATTGGTGGATAATTTTTGAAGATAAACCATCATCAGGTACGTTGGTACAAAGAAAGAAGATTTAATATCGATTTGCAGGTTTGCGATGCTGAATGCAAAGTATTGAATGTGGATACTAGCTATGGACCCAGCCATGACTTGACTAGATTTAACAAACCGTGGAGAGGGAGGATCATGACTATGTTTCTATGTCATTTGTCTAGAGTTTCTAAAAGAATTTTGTATGGAATGAGTCTTAATTGAAAACTATTCTAGTCAAAACCATTATATGTAAAAAGGCTTACTATAAAATATCCAGATTATTTAGAGGATAAAAATGTTTGGTACGATTTTTGCTCTAACATGAGAACAGACAAACTAACAAGGTAAAAGTATCTTGTTCGCTTCTTTACTTTATCTTAAAACTAGCGACCCGCCCCGGCTTCGCACGGTTTTATTATACGTATAAACCTTCCTCTTGAATCACTCTATCTATTAAAAAAAACCGCATCAGAATCCGTTGCATAGTTTTAAAGATTTAAGCGTTCAAAGGGACATAATGACATAGGGACAGAGAAAGCGACTTTATTTTATACTATGTAGTGATGATATTGCAATGACCAAAAATCAAAGTGATCACTTTATTTCCTAGTTTTATTATTTGTGACATGAATTTTGTGTTGTGTCCTTGAGTCCTGTTAGGTCTAAAGGAAATACAGCACTTTGACTTTGAATTAAAAAGCTACTTACGTACTTGCTGTCTTACAGCAGAGGGAGATTTTTTTGTTGCGGAACAACGGTAGGCGGTAAATAATGGTATCGGTATTTATTTGGTATACTTACAATGAATTTTTGAGCCAGAGGTTAATATAATTTTATAAATAACACAACTTCGCCTTACAATGTTGCCATCGAATGGTTTAGCAGCAACAATGGAGGCTGTAAACTAAAGATTGGATGTAATGCAGTCGTAAACGGTTTCACCATAACATGTGCAATTTCATTGTTATGTCCACAAGTGGCACGAAACTCTGAAGACAGTGGTTATGTGTTTCTTCATGACTCTATTGTAGCATTTTGTGGCTTCGCCGAAAAAAGCTTTGCAAGTTTTAAAATAGCGTTGTTACCATGTTGTTGTGCAACGTTTAAATGGGATAAAAAAGTTATACCTGTAGTAGGTATAACTTTTTTATCACAAAATTCGCTATATCTATCTATTGCAAACTACAAAAAGGTTTCACTATAAAATTGTCGTCGCTGAAGAAACTTTAGGTGGATCGATTTACTTAGCGCTACAGACTAAAATTTATATTATTTTAATATTTTTCTGCAATCTACCTAAACGGTATAAACGAATGAATTTCTCTGCCAACCGTACCTAAACCATTTTCTATGAAACCATGTTGTTACAAAATTCGATTCAATTCAACCTACATACTCGTCAGTCATACTTATATAAATCAATTAAGTACATTCATCCTGTACCCATTTCCTTTCAGGCTATTTACTTGTAAAGTTTACGCAGTAACGGCAGTGCGTTTCCGGCGGGGGATGATCTACGCAATTTCGCAGTAAAAACAAGGGGTTGCTAACAAATAACATTAATATATAATGCACTTCGATTGGTTTCGTTCTGTTTATGAGAATTTTTTCCTTGTTTGGCTTTCCCAGAGCTTTTCTACAATTACCTGCTAGCTAACTTACATAGGCTACTAACCTTCGCATCTTACAAAATATGTTTTGTAGTGCTGGGTAGTTCTCATAGCATCATTTAGCTCCAAGCTAGATATTCAGAACTTGTGCTATGTCTAAGTACTTGATAACTAATATCTTCTTACAAACAATTACTATATATTGTTTTTATTAGACACTAGCTGCGCCCCGCAGCGTCGCCCGCGGGGAAATTTATGTATTTGTCAAATATCATATTTTTCTCGCCGTAAAAACCATCCTTGAACTTCAACGAACATTTTAAAAAAAGATTTGGCCAAATTGGTCCAGGGGTTGTTGAGTTATGCGCTTACCAACACATTTTGCGATTCATTTTTATATTATAGATAGAACCCAGAACGTTCGGAAAAATATAAGCAGATAGTAGAAACATTACGGACTGGCCTTCTGCTTCGCATGGTACCAATTCTTTACATACTAAGAAAAAATCATGGGACCGAAATTTTTCACAATAAAACCAAATCCGAAATTAATATCGGCTTCCGTAATAAAAACAGATAGCTGTTGTTGTTTGTCACACTCGGGAGGCGGAAATTAATGTTTGTATTTTCGAATTTTTGCGTTAAATTCGCAACAACACTGTTTCCACTTTCTTAGCCATCGACCACTCAAATGACCTCATAGGTCTCTTGCGTATTAACTGACTGAGTAGCTAGTACCTATGAGTTGATAAAAAGTCTTTGGAGTTCATCTTACTATCTTACTTCTTACTATCTTATCTTATCATATATTATACTAGCGTCCCGCCCCGGCTTCGCACGGTTTTATCATAAGTATATAAACCTTCCTCTTGAATCTCTATATCTATTAAAAAAACCGCATCAAAATCCGTTGCGTACTTTTAAAGATTCAAAGGGACATAATTATGGACATAGGGACAGAAAAAGCGACTTTGTTTTATACTATGTAGTGAAGTAGTATTAGTATTAAGATGCTCTGATGTCTACAACTTTGATGGTGAAATAAAGTTATTATCTATCTATCTATCTATAATGAATGGAAAAGTCTGTGTGAATGTTTGTTATAAGTAATTTGTTAAAAGAAAACTTTAAAAGTTTTCGTTTCCTTCCATACCAAAGACATTTTTCAGTGAAACCTCATTGTTCTGTAGCTTCGGCTTCTTGTTTCTTTGCCATTATGACTACGTATCCAAAAATGTCTCGCAACCCTAGAAAAGGACCCGGGAAAAGCTCCCTTGATGTTACAAATGCTCTTACACTTACCTAGTATTTTTATAGGTATATTAGTTAGAAGGATTAGGCCCCAGCCGCAGTAAAGGAAGGTAGATAGTTGATAGGCGGCTAGTTTCGCTTCAAAAATGTCTCGCAACCCTAGAAAAGGACCCGGGAAAAGCTCCCTTGATGTTACAAATGCTCTTACACTTACCTAGTATTTTTATAGGTATATTAGTTAGAAGGCTTAGGCCCCAGCCGCAGTAAAGGAAGGTAGATAGTTGATAGGCGGCTAATTTCGCTTCAAAAATGTCTCGCAACCCTAGAAAAGGACCCGGGAAAAGCTCCCTTGATGTTACAAATGCTCTCACACTTACCTAGTATTTTATAGGTATATTAGTTAGAAGGCTTAGGCCCCAGCCGCAGTAAAGGAAGGTAGATAGTTGATAGGCGGCTAGTTTTTAAATTTTTCGTTATCATTTTGCTGCTGGTAGTCATCACGTGCAGTTCAAATTCTGAAAGAAAACTGTCTGACAGACATCAGAAACCTAGACTCTTCCAATTCCGTTCATTTTTAAACCATATAAAATGTAACTAAGATATTTCCCCTGTAGTTGCATCACAAAGCTCTTTACCCTGAGCTTGTATTGCGAAATTTGAAGGTACTATTTTTACTACTATTTTTGTAACATCCCCTTCAAGACTCAGTTCTAACAGCGTTTCGGTAATAAAACGATGCATTATTAAATTTCACTTTGATGTCTCGGAATAAACATTATTGTTGACAGAGTTTGTGTATTTTTTGCATGTTTTATGAGAGGGAAGATTCGTTAAGTTTTCACGATTTCTGTCTTTACTGCTTCTAGAATAAAGAACATAATTAAAGAATAATTAAGTAGTTATGTTCCTTATCCTAGTAATATCTCTAGTAATCATTAAGATCTACATTGTATAGGACAGGATAAAAAAAAGACATAATAATAATAATTTTTTACAAACAATTTATAAGAACTGCATTTGTAAATGATTTTTGATAGAATCGATATCAGTTGGTTACAAAATAAACTAAAACAAAGTATTTTGTATTCTTAATGCCTAGCGATATTGATGAAGATAGCTAAAGTGCAGATAACCCTAAAACTAAAATAGAACTAAAACGACCGCTGACGAGAGAAACTAGATATGCCTGAAATTGGAGAATCTATACAATCGACCCGCATGTATTCAACAATTTTATAACTACGACAAGTAACAATAGAGTTCAAATTGACGGGTTTTCGGTAGGAAAATTATTAACTTTCCCACGTTGGCTTTGTATTTCATCAAACATTCTGCCATACAATATGCTAATACCAAAAAAAAACAAATTATTGTTGGCTACTTTGCATAATCTACGAATGACAGCGAGACATTAAGTTGTCTGTTTACTCTACGAACATCTCAGCGTTTTTCCCATGCAAAAATGAATCTTGACTGTTTCATCATAAGAGTCATCAAACTGAAAGTTGGTTTTGGTAGGTTGGTAACGGTCACGCGAAGTGATGTGACAGTGTTGAGACGGTTTTTGTTTATTTTATTTTATTGAAGTTTGAGATGCACTGTTTTGATTGCGGATGCGATGTTTCAAGTGATATTTATAAGCTACCGCAACTGAGTTGTGTGAAAGCATTAGGTTTTTAGCTGCTTGAAGAGTTTTTATGAAATAATTCCTATAAAATAATAATGTGTACCCAGAAAGGAGGACAATCTGCTGAAAAATGCAGTAGAAACCAGTAGAATCGACTTTGGACGATCAAAAAGGAAAATTAAAAAAGAGCCTTATAGCCTTTAGAGCTAAGGCATACGCCTTCTATCCATAAATATTATTAGAAAATACGACTGCAATCCCTGTCCCTTTAACCTTTCCTGCGCAGGAGTGTCCCGGCACGCCAGCCAATTAGAGGGGCGTCTGTCGCGCATGACACACGACTGAGCTAAATTAGATCCGAGCGGTACTCACGCGAAAGTAAACGATGTAGCACTTATTATATAATATTTCTTGAAAGCTTTAGCTTTTCCAAAAGTATCCACTTCAAACATATTCGAAATCCAACTATAGCTAAATAAACAGCAGATCAAAAGATTCTTCATCCGAAAGTACTACGACTCTTGCTCTCACGGTACGTTTAGTTTGACTAATGGCCGCATGCGACTTGCATCGGACAGACAGACAAAAGCAATGGAACTAAATTTAACACTCACTTTTACATACGGATGTCTTAATGAGTAATTCAATGGTAACCAATTTCGTGCGCGTCAGTGTAAATCTTGCGACGGAAATTTATTTCTCGGCGGTTGAGAATAATTGTGTCATTTTGTGAGGAATTTCTAGTGATTTGGTTGTAAATTATAAGGGGAACACTAAATTTTGACAGCTTGGCTGTCTTTCTAAATACGTTTGTTATGTGTATTAACAAAAATACTTCTAAATATTATAATAGAGAATCGTTATCCAGTAAGACATCAGATATCTTTAAAAAGTCAGAGCATCTTTTTCGTAGACAACTCATGAAAGTATCGCAAAACTGTAAAAAAACTCCTGTATTTTTCACCGTCGTCGTTTTTCGAAAATTAAGTTTAATTAAAATAATTAAATCCGTATCATTCCCAAACTGAGACGAGTCTAAACTTTTTCTCGGATTTCTCGCGCTAATTAAAGAGCTTGAAAAACTCGAATTTACGGTTGGACTGTTTTGTGATGGACGTTGCAAGATTTGAAAAACTTTCGGGACTGTTTTCAAGTGAATAATTTTATATCAAAAAACTAAGTAAGATAGATACATCGTAATTTTAAAAATTTTCACAGTTAAAATTATCGAATTACTGGATATTTTTAAGTTTATTCCACCTTATCTGAACACACCAGAGAGGCAAAATGTAGCAGCAGTTCCTTTAATTTTAAATTTAGAAAAACCTTATTCTTTTAGATTTGTGTACTGGCGACTCTACTCGAAATCTACACAGAACCAAGTACTACAAGTTATTATTTAGGAGAACTTAAGAACTCCTAAATCAAAATCAAATATTGAACCAACCAGAGGCACGTTTCTATTTTTAAACATCGAACATGGAAAATAATAGTCGAAACGACTGCAAACATTCTGCCACCGTACAATGGCGGACAATCGGAACTTTGAGCGCCCTTATACGACTCGTAGACATCTCTAATAGCCCTTAAGTCCCATTGAATGAAGCAAACAGTTTTATGCTATTGTCCATTTCACTCAAGTTTGTTATTTGTCAACCAACATAACTGTTTCACTTATACAACTCATTTTCAACCTTGTACGCAATGAGATAAAATCTCAAACAGATTTCTAAGTTGATTGTTTCTAGTCCGTGCCGTTTCTATGGCAACGCACTGGTTGCCAACTGATATGATTTAATATTTTGAACCTTTTGTGATGGGAAATAAGGTTTTGCTTGTTTGATATCAAATAGTACCTATTATTTAGTAGTGCAAAGAAATGTACAGATTCTGCGAATTGAATTTTTATTTATGTTCCCGTTTACTTGGTACTTTTCTATTTTCTATGAATGCTATAATTTCGTCAATCTGTACATGCGTCCGTTTACTAATATAATTGTGCTCTTAAACTTCTATGACTCAGTGACCAAAGTTTATTTTGACCAAAGAAGCCATTTTTGTAGTGTTTTTCATTCAATTTGTTTCTTAAAGCCTGTCAGTGAAGTTCAGTTGACTTTCCTTACAGGTTCATTCATTTAAATGTACATTTTCTAAAGTCCGTTTAGGCCTGCTCGGAATTAAACCCACAACTTTCAATGAAAGTCGACTATTCTGCCACTAAGTACCTAATCCAAAAGCTCGTCTCTACTGAAGCTGCTAACAGTAAATCTGTACGAATCGTTGATCGTCGGCTTGCATCAATTATCGGATTACCGGCAGCCGGATTAACACCCCGGATTGTGATGTCCCGTGTCCACGTGCACCTGTTTCGGTAAAAACATTGTAGGAGTGCAGTCTTGCTGTTATTTCTTGCACGCGGCTTTGTTTGTGAACAGATGAATACTAGTAGATATTAAAACCCTTTTAGGTGTACTTTTATCATCTTTTTCAATCAATCCTACTTCCTATTTATTTTATAAAAGCGAAAGTTTGTAAGGATGGATAGATGGATGGATGTTTTTTACTTTTACACGCAAAAAGTACAAAACTGATCTGGATGAAATTTGGCACAGAGATAGATTATAGTCTGATTTAACACAATAGGCTATACTTTATCTCGGAATTCCCACAGGAACGAGAATTGAAAACGCGAGGCGCTGCTAGTATATCAATTAATTACTGGCTGGTCCGCTCGTGACTTTATTCACGTGGACTTTAGTAATACCCCGTTGACCCCATTTTAACTACCTTAGAATACGAATTTCCAAAAATCCTTAGGTACCTACTTCCTAAAAGGAACTTCTATGCAAATTTCGGCTTCACAGCTCTTTTAGTTACAGAGATCCTTTGATCTTGTCACCCAGTGACTTTTATATCTCTTTTATAAAAATGGATAAAGGAGTAGGGAACCAGTTCTGAAACTCTGGTTCTATAGACGGCCGAAGGGAATAAATAATAGTAAATAAATAAATTCCACACAGCATCATCTAGCCCCAAGCTAAGATAGATAGATATTATTCATTGATAGAAAAGATAAATTTATCTAGTACCTAACTGACTGACTTTTATTTGACGGTACTGAATCAGCTTTCTCTTTTGTTTTACCTACTGCGTCGCGATAGTCATTTATTAAAACAAACTCTAACTTAGATAATAATAATGATCACCTTTGAATACCTTCTTGAGCTGTCAACATCTCCAGATGAAATAACAGTGGAGAGGCACCGGGGGCCGTCAATTATTGTTGCACCTTCGCAAACTGTGGGGCCACGACAATAATGCTAATATTTTCTTGTTTCTATTTTCACTTGCACTTTATGTGTAACTAGCGACCCGCCCCGGCTTTGCACGGTTTATTATACGTATAAACCTTCCTCTTGAATCACTCTATCTATTAAAAAAAACCACGTCAAAATCCGTTGAGTAGTTTTAATGATTTAAGCATTCAAAGGGATATAGGTACATAGGGACAGAAAAAGCGACTTTGTTTAATACTATGTAGTGATAGTGATTATTGGTATTAAGCTTCTCTGTTAATTCAAATTCTGTTGGTGCAATAAAGAAGTTATCTATCTATCTTAAGTGGCGGTCTCGGCGTTAGAATCCACCCCTCCAAAACATCCTGAGATGTCTTTGGAACCGAGTTACTAAGATAACGCAAACTCAAAGTGCTGTGTTTGAATGTCGTGTTTGCACAACCACTTTGATGCTGTTTTAAAATATAAGACATAAAATACAAATAATAATGGTAAACAATCCAAAGCATCATCTTGCCTCATTCTAAGCAGAGCTAGTGTTATGGGTACTAGATGACTGATATACATAACATAGATAGGTATAGGAAGGTAGGACATAAAAAACATCCAGAATCCCGGAAAAATCTACCTTCCCGTTCTGATACTGGAAGGTAACTTAAAAAGTTCAGAAAAGTTGAGAGTATCTGAAATCGCGCTTTCTTCCGCCCATGCGCCCGCCAGGTTCGTGGCCCACCATCATCTGACACAGCGCACGTTAATTAGCAACTCTTGGCAATTTGCGGCGTTCAAATTGACTGAGCCGGGCCTTCGCTGGAGGGACGCCCGGTTTGGCAGAGTATCATCAATATTGGTTTAGTCGGAGGAATGCAGGTACTCGTTTGCACCAATTATTGTAATGAAGTAGCGTTTTCTTCTATTGGAATTGAAGCCACTTTGAAAATCAAATTATGGTAAATATTATGTTCTAAATGACTTTCAAAAAACTTTTTGTCAGAGATATGATTTGCAGAGACGTAGCTCTTTCCCAAAGCCTTTTTGCTTCTTTGATAGTATTTTAACAATGAAAGTGTCTTTGACAAACAAGTCTTAGCCTATTTTTGATGAATATCTTTACATGTACTCGTATGTCACAGGCTCAAAAAACTTTAAATAAACACTGCTGGGCAATTCACACAGCAAAAACAAGCCCCAAGTTAAGCAGAGTTAGTGCTATGGGTATTATATTAAATTAATATTGTAGGATTATGCTACATATTATTACTAACAAAACTAAGGTAACTACCTACTTTTTATTTTGTACCTACATAAAGAACAGCCTGAATCGCCTTGATCAGCAGATTGTCGATAGTAGGAGGCTGGATTCAGAAATCAACTATTTTATTTCTTTTGGACTACAAAATAAACTGATAAATCAAATTTTAACAACGTATTTATAATTATTATTATCAATAAAATGTAATTTTCTCTTCACTTCTATTGTTTAGGTACTGGTTGATGTATAAGTATTGAAGCCGCTATCTCGGTCGTCGAGTTTATTTAAATAATAAATAAATAGATAATTATGTATATACTTAATGCTGAACAGTTGACACACCATTATAAATCTCCAAGCTAAGCGGAGCTTATGTTATGGGTAGTACCAGATGGATTTTCTTGTGTAGGATTAAAAAGTATGGTCTCAATAAAGTCAATGCTTAAATGTGTGGCATTAAAAAGTGGGTTTAAAAGTGTGTTTACAATCCCACACACGCCTTATTATATTCATTAAAAGTGGGATTAAAGTGTGTACGATAAAAAGTGTGGGATTTATGTGTGTTTATAATCCCACACATAAATCGCACAGTTTATCTTTTACACACATTTAATACTATCAGCAACGAATCAAAATTAAAAAGTTTATTTCAGAACAGGTATACATAGTAGATAAATATAAGTAGTAACAAAACAGATAGATAACACAACATAGGTACTACAAAACTGTTTGAATGAATGTTTTGCTGCAGACCAACCAACAGCTATCTATTTCTAATTCATTTCCATTATGCTGCTCTATCTACGTACAGCGGTACAAGCCTATTTTTCACGGAAACGTGAATTTTACGAGTTCCCCTACATTTAGGCGGCAATTCGCAAAAAGACAGATCCATCAGCAGCCAGACAGTAAACAAGACATTTGTATGCATTTCTATGCACACCCTTTCAGAAACATTCAGCGCAACACCAACCTTTACACAACGATTTAAAGCCTACGTATTTCATGTTATCCTCCCGGTAAGTCCAGCTAAAATGCACTTAAATGTCAAGGAATAAGGGTCATGATAAATTCAGCAAGCGAGGTGCGTTGATGCCGGCAAGACCTAGGTACACGCTCGGCGAGATACCCCGAGACAAGTGATGCCGTTAAGCCGGTGTTCCTGGCCCAGTACTCTGTAGTAGGTATGTCCAATCGAATTGTGACATTGAGTAAATAGGAATAGTACCTGTATTTATTTTGCATACACACTTGTGCAGTAAAATATGACTAGCCACCGCAGTTAAAATTCAGGTAGCCTAACTTAAGTTACTTAGTGAAATACTTTTTTGTGCTCTGCGCTGAACGATACAAGGCTCTCGCCGAGCGTGTATAGCTGGCAAGATATTGGTTCTAAGTGCAATAGTTTCCAGTTGAGTGAGTTTGATGAGCGACTTCAAAGAGAATGTGATAGAAAGACGATATCGCACCTAGTTGCTTTTGTGCGTGACTTTGCTTGCTTTTTATAACTTAATTTTTTTAATGCATGACATATATCTTAAAAATATTATAGAAGGAGAAAAGTGTAGAAAAATTTGAAACAATTCTTCCAATTTGGGTATGAAGCTTAGAATAAAACTGTTTTTTTTATTCGAACGAGGTGGCTTTCGTATCACTGCGGTGATGGTAGTTCTGTTGTAATCGCCACATTATGCCTTCACTCTTCAAGATCCAACGTTCGTAATTCGCCACTTAACCTCTTAGCTGGGCTTAGTATGAGCTTTCTCAGAAGAATGCAAGGTCTTTGTATAGTGCGTAATTTCCTAGCAGATGTAGGGACTTTAGTTTTTAACTAAAAATATGAATGTCTATAATTTTGTAGATTGTATTGTACCTCGTAAAATTTTGTATTGAACTTACCTATCTGCAACTTTCTCATTTTATTTACCATGACTTTCAATTCAACAAACAATTCAACTTTTGGAAACGTGATACTTTGATGGGTTTTTAGACAGATCGTTTTCACTCCCCAAACTTCTAAAAAACATACCCCTCATCACAATCCAGTTCTGAAGACCCTTGTTACGACTAAAGGAATCCTACCATCTTAGGGTTAAGACGTATTTTATGACACGAATTAGCATTTTCTTACTAATTCGAAATCCTTGTTCTGATATTCTTTAATTATAATAAAACCGGTCAAGTGTGAGTCGGACACAAGCACGAAGGGTTCTGTACCAATATATTAAACAGCAAAAAAAATCATGGATCATCAATCATGGCCCGTTAATATTTACAAACTTTACCGTTCCATTTAATCTATCTATGTAATGTATTCTATTAAGTATATCAGTCATCTAGTACCCATAACACAAGCTCTGCTTAGCTTGGGGCTAGATGATGCTGTGTGGATTGTCCGGAATTATTTATTTATTATTTTATTATTATTTAACCCCTTCAGAGGTCAATTTTTAATTTTCACTATCTTATATGTTATTCTAGGTCCTAATCTTTTTACATACCAAATTTCATCCAAATAACTTAAGTAGGAGATTAGCTATAACAAACATTCACACAGACTTTCCCATTTATTACAATAGTAAAATTTACATTAATAATTATTCGTAATTTTTGCAATTATGAGTGTTACATTGATAATTATTTCGAATTTCGTACTTTACCCGCCACATCTCGAAACACTGATGCACTCTGACAGGTGGGGTCCAATCCATAGGGTACGTTCGGACCCCATTTCCATTACGCTCTATTTGTGAGGGCTGAGTGACGTCACGGCTCCCTGCTGCATTGTTGGCGTGTTTGAAAGAATGTCTCGAGATTTCGGATGCGAGCCTGTCACGTCAAGGAAGACGGGCTATGAAAGGAGAGGAGGTACTAGCGGAAAGGCTTTGTTGTGAACCTTTCGGAAATTACTGATTCTCAAATTGCATAGATGAGAAAATGTATAAATTTTATGTAATATCACCTAGCACTGTTCATTTATTTGCCACTTAAAACTTCATAAAATCAATAATAATACACATAGAAAGACATAATTTAGGCGGTGGTGTCTAGAATAGAGAATAGTGTCCAGACTGTATCCCTAAATATGTGATTCATACAATGCTTAACTGACTTAGTTCTAGGGAGTGTAGAGGGTTCTTTTCAATTGGGACAGAAACCTTAGTTTTTAATTTAGTTAAATTTGGTAAAATTAAACTTAAACCAAAACAGACTTGACTTTAGCTATGTTAAAGATAATTTATTTGCAGTAAAATTTGTAAATATGCGATTTTTCAGGTATGTTGGTATCAACATTATCTACCGAATCCGGTGTACCCTCAAATTGTCTGATGGCATGCAATGCAACATAATTATGTCAGTATGTAAGTAAAATAATAATTCTAATAATAATTCTTTTTTTCTTCTCGAAACCCAACTCTACTATTCCGTTAGTTTTGAGCTATTTAATACCATACACCAAGTTCCTATAACAAAGATAAGGAATCCCTGCAAAGGCTACTGAATCCTCTAACCGTCGTCATCTCGTAGCCCAACTCCCGATCCCCCATCAAGCGATTGCTTACAGCACGGGGGTATATTGAATAACGTTTTGTTTATTTTTGCTCCGTACAATGGCCTTCCACCACATCCGAGATTATGGAGCGTAAGCCGGGCTTCAGACAATGGCGACTTGATTAAGATTTCATGTCCCACACTAATTGGTTTATTTTGAAAGGTGAATGCACGGGTATTTGCTAATGTTGTGGGTATGTGTGCAGAATTGGGGCCAGTATTAGCATATGTTTGGAAGGGTGGAAGCGTTAAAATGTTACAGTTATCAAAACCATGTGAGTTGTGTTGGAGTTGTTATTTTTTACCAACGAAAAAACGGAGGAGATTCTCCAGTCACCGAGTATTTTCCACTGCGATGAACGATGCATAACTTTTTACAGAGTCATTAATTTTTGAAATTTGTTTTTATTTGTAGAAGAGTTCAAGTAATATTGTGCGTTAATCGGTTTTCGAGCACACATAGGTTTTTTCATAAAAGACTGCATGAAAAAATCACGGTCTACCAATATTTTCCGAACAGAATTTCTGTATTGAATGAATTGTAGTGATATTATATTTTATATTTCGGACTTAACGCAATCCGTTGCAGATGCAATATTGATCTATCGTAGAAATCTTCACTTAGCAACACTCCTATTTGGGGTGATCTCTCGTAAAACACCTATGTACCTTTACAATAAACTTGAGTGGGCGAAGCAATGTTCTAGGTACGGCAGAAGGGAGTGTACAAATGTCTTTGTTACGCCGAGGCACAAATCCGTGGCTTTTCGAGGTAGTTTTAGGTTCGCGGCCTCGAGTTGTTGGAATGTCCTTCTGCCGCCAGTTCGTGCCTGTAAAACATTATACACGTTTAGACTCATGCTTCGGAGACTTTTACTCGAGGCGCAACTTAATTCATAGTTGCTCAACTTGTAAACTTACCGATTATTTTAGCAAATAAGCCCTCCACTTGGTCGTTTGTGTATAGCAGCATTTTTGCATATGTTACACTTATTGGTCTTAAGTGTCGCACAATAAAACAAGAGATACATGCATAGTAGTTGTTGAAACTCTGTCCTTTCGGTCCTTCCTATTTTTTGAGTCCATTTCTTGAAATAAACTATGAATGCAGGCAGTTACGATGAGTGTTGTGTACGCAGCACAGAATTTGAAAGTAAAATGACTTTGAATTTTGATTGGCAGATGGACAATTGTATTCGTTTTGTTTTTTTTTTCGTTCTAAAACGTCATAATGTTTATACTTGTAGCTTGGACGAACGATTTAACGTCTCTAACACACTCCTCTTGTTATACAATTTAATGTCAATGTTACCTGATAACCTTAATTATCTGTTAGAGACTTATATACCGGCATGGTGCTTGTTAAGATTTTTATTTTATTTTAGACTGATATTCTTTTGCTATGTGTGTAACTATTGGTACCTACACTATTAAACCCACCTTACCTTCTGTTCCATCACTATCACCCAATGTCCAGTGTTGCCTTCGCCAGTGCTATTGCTTATAAAAATATTTCCAATTTTTGACTGCACTCTATCTGAGCTCGGGCGTGAGTCACTTACTCTACTGGTCTTGGCTGAAAACCAGCGCTCTTTCACAATAGGTCTCCCATTCGTGTTAGAGCATCATGCTGAGCCAAGACCTGTTAGACGTACTTCCACACGCATATCTTTCTACCCGCTCACGGAGGAACTGCTTAGTACCTACCTACCTACTGTTTAGCTGTGCGTGTTTTTTGTTTACTATGTTTCCCGTAGGTACTTAAGTAGTATGTTTGCCTGTAGTATATCATGTTTTATTGTTAAGTAGCTTAGTTATCTATAATTATGTGTGTGTGTCGTATTGTCTAATAAATATTTTTCTTTCTTTCTTTCTTTCTTATCTTTATATCAGCACTAGCTGGTGCCCGCGACTTCGTCTGCGCATGATTAGTATTTCGAGTACTCGCGATTTTACTTGCTTACTTCCCTTTCTCGTGGATTTTCGGGATAAAATAAAGCCTATTTGTTATTCCAGCTTATAATCTATCTCTGTGCCAAATTTCATCCAGATCCGTTCAGCAGTTTTTGCGTGAAAGAGTAACAAACATCCATCCATCTATCCATTCATACTTATGTACAAACTTACGCATTTATCAGTTCAATTCAGTTTGGTTCCCCTGTAATATAATTTCTATAATTCCCTATAATTTCTCACGCTGTGAGAAATTTTTGAAAACCCGTATAGCCCAGGGGAACCAAACTGAATTCCGGGATAAAATGTATCCCATGTCCAATCGTCCCGAGTTTCATTCGAATTCATTCACTTCCGTCGTGATGCGTCTTTTGCGAGAATTTTCTCTCCCAGGGGAACCTTACCGAGTTCCGGGATAAAAAGTATCCCATGTCCTTCCTTGTAGTATGAACTCAAATCGTCCCGAGTTTGATTCCAACTCATTCAGCAGTTTCGGCGTGATGCGCGGTAAAGGATTTTTACTTTCATACCCTCTCCCATGAGAACCTTACTGAATTCCGGGATAAAAAGTATCCTATGTCCTTCCTCGTATAATGACCTATAATCATGCCGAGTTTCATTTTAATCCATCAAGTAGTTTCGTCGTGATGCGCGTTTACGATACAGACAGACAGACATGAATGAAAAAAAAACAGTTTTGGCTTGAGTATCGATAATAGAGAGCCCTCCAAAAAAAATTTTCAAAATATCTTCAATGTACAGATTTGGACCTGTTACAGTTTTATTATAAGTATAGATAGTAAAAAAGCTACAGAAAACAATATCTGCTTGCAATATTTCAGCGAAAAATGCGGTGTATCAGCATTTCCAAGTTCATAATCAAATAGCCATGATCCTTAGTAATTGGAGTTGGTCAGGCGTCGACGGTGTTATTCTGTTTGAGTATCCCTCAACCCGTTCGAAGTATCACAGTGACTGCGAACTTGGGCTATAAGTACGGTCTCTTAGTACAAGCGAGAATTTGGTTTGTACCCAACTGAAGACAGGGCGCTATGGTGCTCATTAGGGGAGGCCTTTGTCGAGTAGTGGTTTCTTCAATAATGTCTTGATTGAACTCTGCGAACAGTCAATCTGTAAAATCCGTTGCGTAGTTTTAAAGATTTAAGCATACTACATAGGAACAGAGAAAACGACTTTATTTTACACTATGTAGTGATTTTTGCATGTAATGTGACATGAATGCTTAGAAACTAATCAATCATAGAGAAAGCAAAAACTGCATATAAGCAAATTTCAACTCAAAGATACATACAATGATCGTAATTTTTCATTAGATGCGGGTTTCGAACGACGGCGTTGGATTAAAGTGACTGACCTAAAAATAAGTGAGCAAATGGAAAAAATATCTTGAACTGCAAAAAAGAGAAAACAAAGCCTGCTCTCTTTTAAAATACTTAAATTCAGTGTAAAGATAAGAGAAGAGAGAAAATATTTCTCAAGTCCAAATACCCAGTTGTGCCTTACCTCACCAGAGTTGGGGTAAATTGGTAAATTACCCGCAGCGGGTAGTATTTACCCGACCTCGCCTTTTTGCGCGCTTGCACTTCAGCTACAGCCACCGTATCGATTCCGCCGTTAAACTTTGATGGCCGCAGTTCAACTGCGGTTAGAACATTAAATTAAATTTTAGATTCGATTTAGAGTTTGTGCAATCGCTTGCGCTAAATGGGTCAAGGTATGTTGCTAAATTCTACGCATTCTGAATTGAAATTGAATGATCAAATTAATAAATACATAATGCTGGACAATCCACACATCATAATCATCTAGCCCCAAGCTAAGTAGAACTTATGTTATTTGTGACTGATATAATTAACAAAATACATTATAATGATAAGTAGATTTTTTTACTATACATAGAAAACACCCGGAACCCCTGAACAAATACTTGCATACAAACATTAATACATATAATACATACATATAATATAATGTATACACTACATATTATATGTATTACTAATATTAAAAATATTTGTCCAATACATTCTATTTGTTAAAGCTTACGATTTAGTGGTGTGGTGTTCCAGTATAATCTATTCGCACTTTTTGGATTTTATTCGTCTAATCTGTTTCTGTTTTGGGCACCTTTCCGGATGCGTCCTATCTGACACACATGATGCTTTAAATACTGAAATGAATTAAATGATGCTTTAAATTAAATTTTTAACACGTCATCGCTTCTCTAGTTTGCTCTTTTGCATTTTCAGGCTCCGCTGGGAAGTAGTTTTGGCACTAAATTATTTAGGCAGGTTTGCTAATATGACCAGCCAAAGCTCATTTGTTATACTATGCACAGTAATAAGACAAAGAAAAAAATCGAAATGTGTAGCGTCTCAAGGATCATTGTAATATACAACGTCCCACTCACCCAATTCCGTTGATTAAATTCTGAATTTATAAATTAACGCAATTATACTTTGACTTCGCCCTAATTATTGTTCGTGAATTCACGATCGAATCGTGTGAGCCTTGTTAGAGAACTTTCTAAGTTTACATGTTCCTTTTAATGAAAACCTCACGGTTATGAAATGAATGGTTAGAACAACGTTAGGGCTTTGTTTTGTTCTTTAACACTGTTATCATCGTGAACAACCTATAGCCTAGTTAAAAATATCTCTAGATAATAGATGCTTTAACATCTTCCACTTCATACGTGATAAAGTATCAATATGTCGCTTATCTGACCAACTTTTCATACCTAACTAAAAAATTTCTAACATCTGAATTCATTTTATTAATCCTGTATGTTTCCTTGAGTTTTTGTAGTCTTCTCCTATCCCGGATGCTGCAACGCGCCGTATGGAAAGAATTTATAAAACTCCAATGGAACGATTTTAGAACGACCATTAATTTGTATGTACCTGTGATCGGGTCAGATAGAGTTCTCTTCAGTACTCCATCTTCAAAGATGTATCCTACGGCTGGACTGTCTCCGGTCATGCTTGTACTTGGGTGATTCTACGAAAACTCGTTTTTTGTCTGACTTCTGTGGCACATTTTTTTTTGTTGAAATTGCACATAATGATGGTAAATTCTAAATGAAGATTTAATTTTGAATTTTTTGGTAGTGAAGGGAACTTTATTGGCTTTATGGTTACGAAGTTATTCAATTTTAAAAATATGGTGTCCACGGAAATCAGAATTTATATCACCAAAATCAAATATGGGTTGGTTTATCAATAAAAATATGTGTTTTCGGTAGTAAGTAGATTATTAAGCTAAGGACCAATTATTTGACGTTTGTAGTTTTAATCAGTTTTTACAAAAACATCTTTAAATCATTACTGTAAATACAAGTAACTTTTTACAAAAATCACACTAATAATGTTTATCTTTGTATTAAAAATAGTATAATTATTCATTTTATATTTATTATAAACTTTTATCCTAAAAAACATTATAAAAACATAAAAATATTATTATTGAGATGTTAACCCTTGACACAACGAATATCAGGTGTCAAAAACGTGCGCGTATCTAATTTCAAAGGCCCCCCACCGCGCACCTTTCAAAATGACGTCATATTTCAGATAATTGCATATAAAATTATAACTAGATATTGAATCTAAGTTCTGTAAACGGTATTAGGTTTCTAAATATTTTATCTTTATATATTTATTATTTATGCAAACTAATACCGATAAAAAAGTACCTAAAAACTAAATACAAACTCGTCTTTTTCAGAAGCATATTTTTACTAGAAAATTATCGCTATTTTCATGGAAATGTGATAGAATGGCATGAAGATAGTCTATTTATAATGTTTCAATGATAAACAAGAATGACGCAAAGAAAAACAATTGAAAAAATCGAAAATAAACATGAGCAATTTTTCGGTGATGTTCTGCACTTTTTTTAGTGATGTGCTTCGCGCAAAATTCGAAATTTTATCGAAATTTTTGGTTTCGATGCAAGCTTGTAAATAAATAAAAGAATATTATTTTAGTGCAGTATTTTATTATCCCAGGTTACATACTCGTTATTATCATGTCATCATCATCATCATTTATTGCATGCAAATTTATTGACATAAAGAAATAAACAAAAACTTATTACTATCTTATTTTATTTACAGCAGTTATATTTACTCATAGGCACTTATCTAAACTATTCAAAATTTATTAGACCGATAGTATATTTGTACCCATTTATAATAATTTCCAAGGAATGTCCGGGTGAACCTACTGAACCATTTTGAAAAAAAAAATCCTAGTAATAATACTACTAACTGAAAAGATAAGATGTATACAGAACTACAGGTCGTATTTCTAAAGTTATTTTACTAATACATAGCGACAATATTCCGGTCTACAATAAAATATTGGTCCTTTCTAAAATAGTTTGCATAAAGGTTCTCCAATTTTATTTCAAACATGTGTATTTCTATAGAGCTTTCATTTTGGTTATTGACATTTTAGTACAAAGGAGATTATACATCCTAGTAATAATATTACTAACTGGATAAATAAGATGTATACAGAACTACAGGTCGTATTTTTATAGTTATTTTACTAATTCATAGCGACAATATTCCGGTTTACAATAAAATATTTGTCCTTTATTTCAAACATGTGTATTTATACAGCTTACATTTTGGTTGTTATAGACATTTTAGTACAAATGAGATTATCAAATAACAAGATAACACAAAAATTTTACGCTAAGGGTGACCACGGAATCAGTTCGGTATTCTGTTATCAATCTTGATTGTTATATTGCACCCCTCTCACCAATCAGTTCCACATTCTCATACAGGGCATGCGAGTCCGGGGCAAAAAAATCACTAAAATCTAATGGATCGCCCGCTTCGTTGTATACGCAGAGCACAACGCCAGCTCTGAAATAAATGCAACGGCTTTAGTACCTGCACTCATCATATCTCGAGAGGTATCTCGTAATGTTTACAGATAATAAGTATTACTTACGGTTCCGTCGTCGCAGCGAGTGGTGAGCGGGATCTCGCTCGGGCTTCTGGGGATTGGTCGAAAAATCTGCAATAAATGAACAGTCGTTAGTACGTGTAGTCATCACATCTTGACCAAACCACAGATGAAATAAATAAATAAATAATGCTGGATAATCCACACAGCATCATCTAGCACCAAAGTAAGCTACTGAAAGCTTGTGTTATGGGTACTAGTTACAGCTAACTTATATATTTGATACATTATACCTATACATTGATAGATATTTTTTTATTATAATATTATAAGCCGTCCATCCTAGTTGATATAGGCCTGTCCCTGTTTGTTTAAGGTCGACGTGTATAGATCTATCCCGCTCTTTGAAAAATTTTCTACCAAATAAATCTAAGCCTTCAATCCATGCCATAGAACAAAAATTCGAAAATTAAGATAAAGTTATCTACTAATACATAGAAATAAATACTTCAGCATGAGACACAAAATTTAACCTTTTCTAACGCGATGCATTTTGTGGTACATTTTGGCGTTTTTTTGCTCGTTGACGTCATTATTTTTACACCTACTCTACACAGTAGTTGAATAATAATAAACAAAACACTTAACTAAATAGTTTCATTCATACTAAACATAAAAACATAACACTTGTGAGTGTTATCATAACAACTTGAGGCACAATGAATGGTTCTGAGAACCCGAGCCGCGCGGCGGGAGAGCGGGGCAGGTATAAAAAATTACGGGCATAGCGCGGGTGAGCGGAGTAGGCCAACCGGCAGCTCAGCGGGTATATAGAATTATATATAGAATAAAAAGGATTATACTTACGGTCCCAATGGTAGAAGCCTGCTTCCCCGGCGGCGCTCTGGTGAGGTTAGGGGAGAATATGCAGGAGGAGGAGGTGAGGCATGTCCTTCCATATCCTATAAAAAATATTTTTAAATTTCTTTAGAATGTACAGGCACCTACCTACCTACGTAAGGTACCAACATATTATTATACTATCTTTAGTAAATAATAATATATTATAATTACATTAAAATGAACACTCAAATTGAGAAATCTGAGGAAGCCATTATTCAGCAGTGGGACTAGTATAAGCTGTAAATGATGATGATCATTATAACGGTAAAAAACGAACATACCTCTTCATCACTCATGCGTCGTATTCGTCATCGAGGTACTCCTCGATAACCTCCTCCAGTTCTTGTTCCTCGCTATCCTCCGCGTAAAGAGCCGCCATGAAATCCGAAGGAGCTTCGCCATCATTGGAATTCCACATAGTTTTTCCTAAAACACATTATATATAAGTTACCATGTTATATAAATCTACGTCTCTTGTTATTGAATAAATAATGCTGGAGCATCCAGACAGAAAACACCGAGACCCAGAACAAATATTTGCAGACCATACAAATATTTGTCTCGAGACGGGTATCGAATCTGCAACCTCAGTAGGTTGTCATAAGCGAAAATTACCCTCTGCGCCATTATTGTCGTCAATAAAATGAAAAAAGTAATTATTATGGATGAATATATTATTTCACAGCCTTTACCCAGAAAAGCTGTATTATGATGATGATGATGATGATGATTATATAAAACCCAGATCCAAAACTAAAAGCTATACAAAAAAATCGCGGCGATGATTGAATCCGCTAAATTCCCCATTTAGCTCGCTATCCTCCCACTGTGCCACGAAAGTCGTTCGTCGTATTTATAAAATAATTTTGATAAACACAATTTTTTTAGTAATAACAATTATGCCTACGCACTTGTTCCAATGTACCTAATGTAGGTACATTACAATCTAAATACAATACAATAAAATGATAAAGGATCATGGTCCGTGGACATTTTAGCTGTCGATGATGATGATATTACGTCGATACGATTCCATCACTATTTTGTACAGCCATCCAAAAATTTTCCGGCCCAATGTCACTGACTGCCAAACTATTATGAACCCTAACGGCCAACATTGAAAGCTTAGATTAGCATAATGAAATAAGGATTTCGTTTTCATCCATTTCGCGTGGGTGTACGACGGAAAAATTGATACTTTTGTGGGGTCATTTTTCCTATTTATTCTATGAAACAAACAATTACTTGCGTAAATAGTAATTGCAAATGCGTTTGTGCGGCCTATTTCAATCATCTAGCTAAAGATTTCTTCGGAATTCACATGAAAAACACTAAAATCTTGTTGCGGTTTTTGAGGTTGAAAACAAGAAAAATACAACGAAATTCACAAATCCCATCATGTAAATAGCTTTATCGTACCTAAATTATTATAAATCATACTAGTTTTTCCATAAAACAATGCACTTACCTTGATAAAATCCAATTCACAACACACAAACACAACCAAAACACAACAGAACGCGCCAAACTTTTGCACCGAATGAAAGACAAATTTCGCTTCATCTTCTTTTTTACGGCTTGCCTTTTAGTGTTGCAATGGGTAGAATAATAAAATGCCTTTCACCCTGTCACAAGTTGTTCAAACAACCATAGACTCTATCACAATGAAAAAACAGTTTACATTCGCCCGGGTGAGCCGAGCCGCCGGCGGCTCGGCGCCAGCCAAGGCATTTTCCATGCAATTCCTAACCGAGCCGCCGGCGGCTCCGCGCCGGTGTAGGAGTTAATCAACCCGCAAAATCCACGGAAATCATACCACGGAAATCAAAAATAATTACAAAATCCTAGAAATTTTCTTAATTTGCTTGTTTATTTTACATTGAAATATGCAGTCGAAATTAGGAACACAAAAGGCATAAATTATTGCAATTATTATAACAATAGGATTAGTATGAACAAATTTACAGTCAACATGGTAATCAGAATTTCTAGATACCAAGCCACGGAAAGTGATTACGAACCGAAGTAACAGAGTGACGTGGAGACATACACCTTTGTTGTACACACCACTGATGGGGCGTGACTGATAGTTTCTCTCAATCTAACAACTATTTACGCAGATATTAAAGTACAGTATTTATGAATAATTTAGTGCGCACCACGGAAATCAGAGCTAAACGACGGACGCGAAGTTATCTCGTTGTAACTTGTCAACTAAAGCTTAGTTTTGCGTAGTAATAGCGTCAAATAAGCAAGTAACTATCTGGGTTAATGTGAACCTATGTAAATTAGTACCAGAGTTTTTAAGAAATGATATAAAAATTTATTAACACAGGAACATGAGGTCCGGACGCACCACGGAAGTCATAATTTCCAAGGATTTTATTTATTTTTACTTATTTAAAATAAGAATATTAAAAAACTAAAAAAGGCCTCCCCTATTATCTTTGTCTAATCTACTATCATAAAAAAAATCAAAGGGCTAGGGTTACTTTTTGTATGATTTTTCGAGCCGGACATGTATTTTTGAAACCCGGGAGAATCACCCACTTATAAAGATTAAAAACCTAGTTCTTTGTCATTCATGTCAGATCCTACCTTGTATAGGTAGGTAGGTACTTTTAGCATTTATTGCTCTAAACAAAGATTCGATGAGTACGTTAGCTCTTGAGGATTTGAAATCAGTTTTTAAGAATAGAATATATTTACTGTCAAATGGTGTAGAATATCCATAGGAAAGTTATAAAAAAGTGTTTAGTTTTCTAACTATGCTGTATCTATTTCTTCTGTGTCCACAATAGAGTAGTATCCAAAGATTCATAACCCTGTTAGCATACAGATTAGGGCAGTAACAGTATGCAAATGGTTTTAACCACGGAATACATTAATGTTGCTAAGTGCATTACCGTCTTATTGCGGTGGCCTGACAACTTGATGGAGGAATGATACTAACTTTATCATCAATGGTTTTCATCTTTAGGCCGGTAGCAGACAACACTGTTTGGCCTACCTCGATGTACAATGTACGTACATAATCTTACATTTTGAGTACCTAGTTTTTATTTGTTTATGTGTACTTTTGACCGGCCTTCAGAAAAAAGGACCTCAACTAGAGTGATTTTTTATATTTAATTTTTTAAATCTTAAGTCAAGAATAGATACCACTGTAAGATACCACTCTTAAGATACCACTCTATCTTAATGCAAATACTTACATAATGTAACATAATGACATTTTAAGATATTACTTTTTATGTAAGTGTAATTTTGAACCGCTTTCAAAAAAGGAGGTCCCTAATCTCGACTTTATTAATTTTTTTCTAGCGCAACCGATTCTGAAGATTTATTAAATCTGAAACCTGATGATTCTGTGTCTTAACATAAACTTGTTCAAGATTTACGTTTTTTACCCATTTCAAAATCCCCGATTAATAAAACCACCAACCAATTTGTATAAATCTGTTTTTGAATTATGAAATCACATTTCATGTTCCTACAAACCCTTTGATTTTAAATTTAACACTTCATTTTCGCATTTAGATTTTCCACATTAAGGTTCATTTTCCATATCTGCACGCTAAATAGTTTTCCGAGTAGTTCAGTGATCAGTCATTTGCGTAGATTGACATGATGTATGGACGCGCACGACATTTGAAATGTTAATTACTAGTAAGTGATCTATTCTGGGCAGGAGATGAGATATTAGTGGTTTAATTAACGGAAAATGTTTTATGTTTCTATTTTGACCAATCACGATGGGTCACCAAGCAAACGAGAGAGAGAAATGGCTTCGCACGCTTTGTTTCTTATAGGTTTCAATGCTGTTTCTAATACATGGAAACTAAAAAAAGTGGGGGGTCTATTCCAGGACCTACCTACCTACTACTTACATCAACTTATTCAAAATTTCAGTCTGAACTGGTTAGTAGTTTTAGCGTGAAAAATTAACATAATACATCCTTTCAAACTATCGCTTTTTAAATATAGATAAAATTAAATAAGTAAAATAAGATTTTTCACTTTGAAAAAAAGAAGGTTTTATTTTCGGGTGGAACATAATAACTCATTTTGAAACTGGTAAATCATACCAAAAAGTCCCCATTCTCCTTTCCACGAACACCTTCCAAATTCAAAACGAAAACGATCAACATAAATCACATTCCGCGTCACTAATAGAAAATTTGGGTGCTTTTGAACGCACCTGACGCCATCACGGAATTAATTCGAAACTCACGCCTGTAATTGCACGATTTAAAATTGGAATTCAATATGATTGGATGTTTTAATGTGATGAATTGCTTTCGTGATCAATGATAGGATTGCGTTGCAGGCGTAATGTGTCGCGTTTATTAATTAAATTCAAATAGTTTGACTAGCTTCTGCATTCGGCTTTTTCTGTTTAAATGGTCAATTAGCCTCAGGTAGAGATTTCGTTATTCCAGCACACAACAAGTACGCAAAATATTTGCAAACTTTAAATTTCACATTTGGAACTAATTTACACGATCAATTTCTTTTGTTAGATACCTACAAGAATCAATCACACCTTTTCATACTTGATAAAGTTCATCACATGTAACCTGAAAACCTCAAGAAAGAAAAAAATTGGCTCTAATAAATGGTATAAATGGATTATGCCCAGGTCTTCACTTTCCTAATTTTGCACAGTCCCAATTTTTCACATTCCTAGATCTTCGTTAAATAAGTAAAGAATGCTGCTCGATCCACACAACATAATCTAGACCCGAGCTAAGCAGAGCTTGTGATATAGGTACCTACTAGATAACTGATATTAATACAATTTATTAATTACTAGCGACCCCCCCCCCCCGGCTTTTCTCGGTTTTATTATACGTATATAAACCTTCCTCTTGAATCGCTCTATCTATTAAAAAAAACCGCATCAAAATCCGTTGCGTAGTTTTAAAGATTTAAGCAGTCAAAGGGACATAGGGAAATAGGGACAGAAAAAGCGACTTTGTTTTATACTATGTAGTGATTACATAGATAGATTTTTTTTACTATAGATAGCCAACACACAACTCTGGATCAAATATTTGCAGATCATACAGATATTTGGTCCCAAAACGGGAATCGAACCCGAAACCTCCTGCTTCGCAGGCTGACCTACGCCCGCCGCGCCACATCGGTCGATTTTGTAAGCTTAAGAAATAATTATAATAATAATGCTGGACAATCCACACAACACCATTTAGCCCCAATGTAAGCTACTCAAAGTTTGTGTTATGGGTACTAGATAACTGATATCTATACATTATATACATTGATAGATATTTTTATTATAGGTACATAGAAAAAACACGGGGGTAAACGTGTTCTTGAGTGGAGACCGCGACTCGGTAAACGTAGCGTAGGACGCCCTCCGGCCAGGTGGGATGACGATCTGCGAAAGACTGCTGGCAGATGCTGGATGCATCAAGCTGAAGACAGGGCGCTATGGCGCTCATTGGGGGGAGGCCTATGTCCAGCAGTGGACTAATATAGGTTGATGATGATGATGATGATGGCATAGAAAACACCCAAACCCATAGAATAATGTTCTTAAAAAATAATAGACCAATAAGTATTGACGTCTATCTTCATACCATATTAGATACCGCTCTACATAATACTATAAGTACCTCAATACTTAAATGAAGTCGTAGTACCACTTGCCCAAATGGATGGCTGTGAAGATTGTCCGTGTTTCCGATTCCCAAACGGAAATTAAAACAGCCGTGTGAAGTTACATGGAGCGTGGTTCCGGCGCTAAATGGATTTCAATGTGACATGGAAATCTATTCGATTTAGGAATGGACTCTCTCTCTGTAAGATGCTCTATGATGGTCCTTTTCATAGTGGTAGGTACTTTTTTGGTCTCGGAAATCGGAAAATATACATGAGAAAATTTCAACTCCTTGTTTCGGGGGTTTTCTCGGAAAAACGAAAGTGGAATTTACGGACTGAAATAAATATTAACATGTTTGTACATATTTTCTTTTTATCCATCGCTCGTCCATCCCTACACGAATTATAGGATTAAAACTTAGCTTGTAATAATTATAGGAAAAAAAGGTAAAGCCCTCGTTTCCAGAGTGATAAGAAAAACGAAACATTTACTGGCATCACACTGCGAACCAGGCCTAACTGCAACGGAGATACCTATCTCCTATGGTTTTAAGGATGATCTCCCATACTCTCAGGATATGGGATATTTGCATACGGAATTTGTTAATAAATCTAACCTAGCATCTTCCAAGCACTTAGATTCTGGGTGGAATTTCATAGGAATTCACGCAACTGTCAAAGTCTAGCCCGCAGTATGTTTACCGCGAATTGGCGTTCTTCCGCGTCGTAAATCAGTTTTACGTCCCGCCTGAGGTGCTACGTGGAAACGGCCTATACACGCTATTCGCACTATCTTCGTGATTTTATCTTTGACTTTGCAGTTTTGTATATGCTTTAGGACTATCAATAGATCAATAGGGATCAATTTAGCTACCTTTAGACTGTTTGCAACCGTCTGCAGTTAGCTCAATGGTTTCAATTGTAAATACTAGTTGTAATTTTTCTATTCCTTTGCTTGTAATTTTCGTTGTTAATAAAGAATGTTCCTTTAGGACTTGTGAAATTGTAAGAATCAAATAAATTCTTCGAGAAGTCGAGGTATCTTTGCTTCTAGCTAGCCAACGTTGAAAATTTCAGGTCTGTAGACGTTTCGTAGCAGAAGCTTGTGTTTATGGAAGAAAGGGTATGTTTTAGAGGGGTTCGTTTCATTGCTAGCAATTTTTTTTATTACTTATTTCAAAATAATTTCCCATTCACATATAAATTCACATATTATGAGCAAAGTACTAAAATTCCTTTTGAGCAAATTAAAGCAAAAAATATATTTTTAAGATGGTAATCCATATTACTTAAACTAGCTTTAACTAATCATAACGGATTATTTTCCGATATGTTACGGTAATGGTATACGCCCTTTTTAGTTTTTTTTAATTTAAATAACACATTGTTTTAGTTAGTTATTATATAATAATAACCTACGCATACCAATATTATTTAAAACTAGCTGGTGCCCGCGACTTCGTCTGCGCATGATTAGTATTTCGAGTACTCGCGATTTTACTTGCGTAATTCCCTTTCCCGTGGGATTTTCGGGTTAAAATAAAACCTATTTCTTATTCCAGCTTATAATCTATCTCTGTGCCAAATTTCATCCAGATCCGTTCAGCAGTTTTTGCGTGAAAGAGTAACAAACATCCATCCATCTATCCATTCATCTATCCATCCATCTATCCATTCATACTTACAAACATTCGCGTTAATCAGTTCAATTCAGTTTGGTTCCCCTGGGCTATACGGGTTTTCAAAAATTTATCACAGCATCTAAACGACGCGTGTGTACGCGTCGTACAGATACTGTGAGAAATTTTTGAAAACCCGTATAGCCCAGGGGAACCAAACTGAATTCCGGGATAAAATGTTTCCCTTGTCCAATCGTCCCGAGTTCCATTCGAATTCATTCACTTCCGTCGTGATGCGTGGTTAAAGAATTTTTCTTTCACCCTCTCTCCCAGGGGAACCTTACCGAATTCCGGGATAAAATGTATCCCATGTCCAATCGTCCCGAGTTCCATTCGAATTCATTTACTTCCGTCGTGCAGCGTGGTTAAAGAATTTTTCTTTCACCCTCTTTCCCAGGGGAACCTTACCGAATTCCGGGATAAAAAGTATCCCATGTCCTTCCTTGTAGTATGAACTCAAATCGTCCCGAGTTTCATTCCAACTCATTCAGCAGTTTCGGCGTCATGCGTGGTTAAAGAATTTTTCTTTCACCCTCTCTCCCAGGGGAACCTTACCGAATTCCGGGATAAAAAGTATCCCATGTCCTTCCTTGTAGTATGAACTCAAATCGTCCCGAGTTTCATTCCAACTCATTCAGCAGTTTCGGCGTCATGCGTGGTTAAAGAATTTTTCTTTCACCCTCTCTCCCAGGGGAACCGTACTGAATTCCGGGATAAAAAGTATCCTATGTCCTTCCTCGTATTATGACCTATAATCATGCCGAGTTTCATTTTAATCCATCAAGTAGTTTCGGCGTGATGCGCGTTTACGATACAGACAGACAGACAGACAGACAGACAGACAGACAGACAGACAGACATGAATGAAAAAAATTACAGTTTTGGCTTGAGTATCGATAATAGAGAGCCCTCCAAAAAAAATTTTCAAAATATCTTCAATGTACAGAATTTGACCTGTTACAGTTTTATTATAAGTATAGATAGATATTAATTATTTATAAATAATATTATTTATGGACCAAAGATGCAACTGGAAAGCCCATATCGATCACGTAAGAAAAAAATTAAATAAATTTATTTACATTCTTTACAGGCTTCGGAAAACTTCCAGCCTTAGTACCATTTTGACTGCCTATCATGGATCCGTAACTTCTACCTTAAACTACGGACTTATTCTATGGGGTAATTCTACAAACATAGAACTTGCCTTCATTGCTCAAAAAAAATGTGTTCGCGCAATTGTAGGTATACCTCCATGGGAGTCGTGCAGGCCTCTCTTCATTAAACTAAAACTACTAACATTGCCCAGCATGTATATTCTAGAGGCTGCTAAATTCGTAAAAGAACATTCGAATTTATTTACTAAGGCTAAGGATATATACCCAAGATGTGTACGAAACCCAGAAAGAATTGTTCTGTCTAGGAATCCAAAGACATCATTATATAGTAAGAACTGTCATGCCATGTGTGGCTCTATTTATCATAAAATCCCTTGTAACATCAAAGATTTACCTTTAAAATTATTTAAAAAAAAGTTAAAACTATGGCTCATTGAAAAAGCTTTTTATAGTGTTAAGGAACTTATGGACTTAAATTTAAGAAATTTGTAATTTGTAATCAACATTATTGATTTTGGTTAATTATTATTTAAATCATTATTAATCACATGATAAAAATTTAAATGGAAACCTATTTTTAAGATATTTTGCATGCCAATGTGTTTTGGTGAAGTATAAATAAATAAATAAATTTATTCAAAATAACTTAGGACTAAGGGAGTTTAAAAAGTACATAATAATTATATCTATAGGTATGAAACAATACATGTGCCTGAACTAGGTTAGACCTGTATCTCAGGCAGAAAGTGCTTAGATGGAACAAATAAAATCACATTAGTCAAAAGTCATACTAAAAGAAACGCAACGGTGCAAATTTGTAAAATAAACCAAACTAAACTTATGCTTACTGCGCCTACCTAGTTTGATTTTGATCAAAGTTGCTTATAAGAAATTTTATACCTACTTTAACAAGGTCAATTTGCTTTTCGTGTCATCGCATGACATACTTTATGTATAAAATACAGAAAAATATTCTAAAATTCTATGTTAAACTTATCGTCATCAATCATTAAAATTACTTAATAAAATCAAAAATTAAAAATCTAGGTTTAGGTACGCCTTTTTCTTACAGTAGTAAAATGGTAAAAAAGCTAAATAACAATGGAAATTATAAAACGTAAGGAAAAAGACTTAAGTAAATGAAACTGACTGCGCTCCTAGGCGATCCCATAATCAATAGAATTAATATATCTCCTCTCGGCCGCTATTTTTGCGGGGCAGTCTGCGGAGCCCGTGGCGTGGTGGTCCGGTTTCTTAAAGTGAGAACAAGTTGCACGTTTAGGGTCCTCGGCCTTCTTCGTGCACTCCTTGACGGTATGGCCTTGGCCACCACAGTGACCGCAAGTATGAGCTGCATCGCGACATGACTTGGCCGCGTGTCCGTACTGCTGGCACTTGTAGCAGCGGGTCACAAGAGTGAAATCCCGCACAGGACACGAGGACCAGTTCACGAACACCCGGTCCTTAGAAATAAGAGCTTTCCTGATGGTAGCAGGGACTTCAACAATGTAATTGCAGTACTCTTCGTTCTTCCTGCCCGACTTGTGGCTTAACCGTATGGAGGTCAGAAACTTTTCCAGGTCGCAGTTCTTAAAAGTGTCGGCTAGATTTTGATGGTAGATGCAGGAGAAAACTTCTTTTTCGGTCATTGCAGTCGGCACTCCGATAATGACGACTCTCGGCTTTCGTTTAAGCGGCTCGTCAATTGTAAGACCAGATTTGGTAATCTGCACTGTGTTCTTGAGCTTTTCGATATCGTCCTTAGAGTCGGTGCTGATAATGACGCCTCCGTTCCTAGTCTTACGTAGTCCTCGAACATGCAGGTTCATTTTCTCAGGGCAGATAATTTTTTGTACGAGGGATTTAGTATCTTCGCTGGACTTCATTTTATCGTTCGGGTATATGGCCACCGAAGTAAGATTTGCAGGCTTTATATAATTATTGGTCCCTTTTTTGACCATATCGGCGAACGAAGGCTCACTAGCCGGTTTTAAGGTTTTATCGATGGACTTTATTAGGTGTTCCAGGTGGCAGGATTGGGCGAGTTGGCTTTGGAGCATTTCTATAGTGCTGTAGGACTTCACTACTTTGGTTTTCAGGGATTGGTAATGTAAAGCCATTTGTGAAGTGCCATTTCCCACTTTACGGCAGAGAGCACTGATACGCTGTTTTTGGTCAGAGTTCAGTTTGCCTTCGGATGAAATGGCGCACACCTCATTAAGATATTGGTTGATGGAATTCATCCAACCTTGTATTTCCGGGGTGGTCACTACTTGGTACTCGTCTTCTTGTGCGGCGGGCTCATGGCGAGGGGAGGGCTCGGGTGCAGGCGTGGTGGGGGTCGGGGGCGGCGAGCGCAATGTCCTGGTGCTCCGATGTCCAAAGGGACTGGCATTCTCCATTTTTCACTTTTTTATTTTGTTATTCAAACAAAATTAAATCTATCATTTTAGTACAAAGTTGACACACGTTACGAAATGTTTGACACAGATTTGGCCGCAGTCGGCAAATACGAGGTCACGATTTTGCTAGTGATTATTTGCAATTTTTTTACATCAATGCACGTCTTTTCTCAACGACAGCATGAGTGTAATCTGTAAAAGTATGTGACACTATTATATTGTATAAGACCTCTATGTGACCATATTTGGTGCAATAAATGAAATGAAATGAAATAAAATTAGTGAAAATGTAATTGTGAATAAATTGAATTAACTGGATAAAAATAAATATAATAACAACAGTAGGTCGACAGGATCACACAGGTTTCAGGGCTTTACCTACAATGATTATACAAGTTTATTCAACGTAACTTTCCTCATACTTTCCTCGTACTAAAGTGAATTTTATTAATCGATCACGCAAAAGAAAATCACGCTTGTTAGCAACATGTAACCTTTTTACAAAGTTCAAGCCTTTCACAGTTAATTGTTATTTACGAACTAATCAAATGCAAGGAACAACGGTAACACTCGTAAAACAAAAGGAAAATAAAAGGAACGAGAAGGTATTCTTAATAAACTTGTCACGCGAGAGGGTGAAAGTTAATTTCCTGTTTCGTCCAGTTTGCGATGGTAAGGAATTGTTGGTGTGATAGCTTTGCTATGCTAGGCTCAAGCAGATCCTACTAGAGAATGCTTCCTCATTTGTCCACAGCTGAATCTGCCCCCTCTGATCTGTGGGTGTCGTAAGAGACGACTTAGGGATATAGGGGGAAGTCCCCTAATGGCGGACACCTAAGGTTTTCAGACAATAAAAAAGAAACTGTTTACAAAAATGCAAATTTATTAATGAATTAAGTAAGTCAACAAATTAGTATAAAAACAACAACTATGAATACATTAATACAAAGTCAAGGCAATAACACCCACTTAGATCTTTTGCGATGCATTGTATTCCCGCCAAAAGCAGACAACAACCTCTCCCAACTTGGCCACACGAGTCACCTGTACACCGGGTGCCAATCAGGGCCTCGATACGCTCCCCCGCGCCCCTTTCACCCATTTTTTAATCGTACGTATTGCTACTTCCCGAGATAGTACGAGTGTCCGAACCTAGGTGCCATCCGGCGTTACGGGAACTCGGGAGAACAACCCCACCATCAAACTACGTCCCCAACCCGTATGCCCAGCGTTGGGGTTATGGGTATATTGGGCATACCCCTAAATGAAAAGCCCTAAATGATACAGTTAGTTGGCGCTCATTGGGGGAGGCCTATGTCCAGCTGTGGACTAATATAGGTTGATGATGATGTAGGTTGATGGATCTGCCCCCCCCCCCTAAACTATGACTGAAGGATCATAGTGACGTATGATTGAGGAAAAACGGAGAGGTCGTAGACTGGTATAATTACCACAAGTCGGTAATTGATATTTTGGGGAGCAAAGAGATTGGTGAAACGGATGAAATTGCAATCCTTTCTAATTTTATACACGTGAAAGTTTGTATGTATGAAATTTTAAATAGAAATAGTTCTAGCCCTGGAATAAAATATAGGCCACTTTTCGTCAGATTCCCTTCCCTTCTTCAGATTTCATTTCCCTAGGTAAGTTCCGTAATCCGTTGGCAGATATTGTGGGTCTTTCGCTTCGCTTTGAGTGGTTATCAACCACGGAGGGATAAATTAGCGGTATATTGGCGACCACGACTAGCGGCCGTATTTACCCTCGCCGGGTAAAAAGCAGCGGTAATTTGATTCCACCGACGACGCGACACTGGCTGCGATTTCCTGCGCTAAGGCGCAAAATGGCGAAATTTGTATTTTTGGCTTAGCGGAGGAATTTTTGTAAATGATTCATGGGCTGCTATTTCTGTTGCAGTAAAACTTTTTATAAAAAATATACTAAGAGCATTAGAGCATACCTATTATTTTATTTTTGAAATTGTGTATGTAATTCCCTAATAATTTTGAATATCCGAGTTGTCAACTTAATAATTTTATATTGTAGACAAATATACGTCAGTGTATCTGTGGTAAAACCTCCTTTATTAGGGGATGCGTATGTCCAGCAGTGGACTAATAATTTGATAATGATGATGAATTAACTGACCAACAAAAAAAATATGCATTGGTATCTTGCCAACGTCAGACTTTAAAAAATCAACAAAATATTAATAATCACCATCTCTTTTACATTCCTGAAAGATCTCAATACTACAAAACAAAAATAACCTCACTACTTGCAAACGACAAAAAACTTACCTCAGACGGTAAAGTAATCGAGAAGCCAATCTTCTATCAAACGCAAGGAAGGAAGCGAGTTTTCCTCTCCCAAGAGAAATACATGCAATTTTCTATGCACAAATCAAAGTAGGATAATTTGCGGTTTCGCTTGAGTGGTTTGCAATCAGAAGCATTCAGAATGGCCTGATTGAAGCATTGCCCTTCATTTAGGGTTGCATGAATGGAACGTGATTAAAGACGTTAGGGCTCTAAGGACTTAATGATGTGCTTTGCGAACTTTGGAAACAGTGAAAGCCAGGGATTATGTTACAGTGATTACGGTTACAATGTTTGGGTAGTTGGTGGCAACATCTATTTAAATTTTGGTGCGAAAATGACTTTATTAAATTAAATTCATTTGTTGATTAAGACAACATAAAGATAGATTAGAGTAAAAAATGGCAACACATAGTTTCATTAGCCTAGTATAAAATAAACAAAAAAATGTAGGATTCATTAAATAATTTATTTATTTATTTCAAATCTTGAAGGATTAAATTGTTTGAAGTATTACCTATTGTGTTTTTTGTAAGAGAGCGATTCTAAGCGATGCGATAAGGCTTCCCACTGTACATGTCTTGTGTAACTCTAATAGTGTTCTTTTTCTGTCTTACTACAAAAAAATATTATTTTGTACGAAAATATTGTAATCTGTCGCAATTAAAGTTCTTTAAGAAACCATTTAGAATTTAGATTCAATCTAGAAGTTTCTAATTATCAAACAATACTTATGCTCATAAGGCATTATTAGGTCTAAATTACAGATATTACTCTGTTTGAGACATAAATCGACGGTTACATGACAATATGCGATAATCAATAGTGACTAATGACTAGTTAATTAGTTGTTTCATACGTCAAAGCAGCGGTCGGTAAGTGGTGGTTGTACAGAGAAATAAATTATCTGAGCTTGGGCTGATTTACAAGGGTTATGTAACTACACTCGAGAGCAATGAATCCGGGTCACTCAAAGAATCCAAAAAATCTCGGAAAGTAAGAATGCTAGGTTAATGCAATAAATTGTATTTAATAGACAATTTAATACTCCTTAAATGAAAGTATTAAAACTTCTTAGTTATTGTAAAGTTATATCATAAAAAAATCAAATTTGAAAAGGGAACACTGTCGAAGATGGAACTACGAAATTACAGGATTTGTTTTTGCTTTTGTTTGTAATCTGTCATTTATGTTGGTACATAAACCAGGTTGATAGTGCTCAATATTCATTATTCAAGCTGAAATCATGTCGCTTACACTTGAAGAATGCACCAGAATACTTACATTGGTGGAAACCGGCCGGAGTCAGCGCGATACAGCCAGGACTGTCGGTGTGTCGCTGTCAACAGTACAAAGAGTTCTCCGACGTTACGAAGAAACTGGTTCTAACCTACGCAGACCAGGAACGGGCAGAACTAGGTGTACCACAGCACGAGAAGACCGATACTTGGTGAACACCATGCTTCGAAATCGCTTTCTCACAGGAACTGAACTCACAAATCAGTTTCGACGCCTCGGAGGAAGTAACCCAAGTGCATGGACAGTAAGACGTCGGCTTGCTGAATCTAACTTAAAACCCCTTAGACCTGCAAACGGCCCTAAACTGGAGCGTGGCCATCGTATTTCAAGACTAAGATATGCCCAGAACCACGTAAATTGGAGTATTGAAGATTGGTCGAAAGTTATGTTCTCCGACGAATCAAAATTTATGCTCTACAAGCACGATGGAAGACACAGAGTGTATAGAAGACCAGAGGAAAGATTCAAGCAAGCATGCATCGAAGAAAAAGTAGCCTACGGTGGTGGGTCTGTACTTGTGTGGGCCGGAATTTCCTCTGAAAGTCGCACAGAGCTGGTGATCATAGAAAACGGCTCTTTAACTAGCGTAAGATATGTGGAAGAAATCCTCAACGAACACGTTGGTCCATTTATGGTCAATTTGGGTGAGGATGCTATATTTATGCATGACAATGCCCGACCTCATACAGGTAGGATTGTGAATGACTACCTTTAAGAGATGAACATTACTAGTATTGAGTGGCCAGCGCGCAGCCCGGATATCAACCCGATCGAGCATGCATGGGACGAGCTAGGGAGATGCGTAAAACCCAATCACGCTTCCTGAGCTCAAAATTGCTCTCACAGAGGAATGGGAGAATATTCCCCAAAATCGTATAAGGAACTTGGTGTACAGCATGCCAAACCGCGTAAACGCAGTAATGGAAGCACGAGGAGGTAATACGAAGTATTGAAATTCAAGAAAATCGTCATAAAGTTCAAAAATTTCATGTTTCCTATTTTTGTTTTAAGGAGAGATCAGCAGTTTTTTTTCTTTATGTAATTTTGTGTAAATAAAATGTATGGTGACTCATATTTTTTTAACTTTCATTTAAGGAGTATTAAATTGTCTATTAAATACAATTTATTGCATTAACCTAGCATTCTTATTTTCCGAGATTTTTTGGATTCTTTGAGTGACCCGGATTCATTGCTCTCGAGTGTATTAAGATATCTACTAGTAGATATTAGGAATTAACAAACTGAAGTAGCATAGGCCGGCCATATCTCGCGAAGAACCGACAACCGTTGGGGTAAATGTGTCCTTGAATGGAGACCGCGACTCGGTAAAGGTAGTGTAGGACGCCCTCCGGCCAGGTGGGATAACGATCTGTGAAAAACTGCTGGATGCGTCAATTGGAAGACAGGGTGCTATGGCGCTCATTGGGGGAGGCCTATGACTAGCTGTGGACTAATATAGGTTGATGATGATGATGGAACTATTTAGACCAAGTCTATGTTTTGAAGTAAATATGGTACTTGATGCATTAGATAGAACAAACAAAAACACAGTGTGTGTGACAGTGTGTTATTAACTCTATTCTTGTGCTGACGTATTGTGATGTTGTGATAATAATAATCACCCCTAGTCACCGGTCGCTTGAGCATAGCTTTGCGGATGGTGAAGAGAAAAGTAAAGTGAAATTTATTGCAACAAATGCATGTTAGTACGGTACATAGATGGTGTTATGTTAAAATAGATACGACACACCCTCGACACACCAACCATCATCGTTAGACATATTTATTGAATTTGAATATTTTTATCTTATTGTACCTACCTATTTTCTATAGTAGAAAAATGATTATAAAGCATATGAAATGAGAAATGCTTGTGTTAAAAATAAGCACTTACACAAGTGCTTATTTTTTAAGTCTAAAGAAATAAATATATAGTGTCTGCTCTGAGTTCAACCTCCTGTAACAGTCAACCTTTCAGTGTTGATTCCAAACGTGTTATCTGTACGTTCACAGACACGTCAGAAGAGCTCTATAAATATTGTCCGGGTGTTCGTCACACGGACATGTCCGTATTGACAATGTTCAGTGGCTATGTAGTGTGTTGTTTGAGCCATGGACACTGTGCGATAACTGTGTTTAATCATAATCTTCTGAGGCTGATAGTTTTATTATTAAACACATGGAGAAGAAAGGCTTGTTGGTGAACCAACCTGCTTTACCCATAGGTATTGAAGCAATATAAGTTAGCTATAAGCTAATCGTTTTATTTACTATTATTATTGTATTTATTTACTATTAAGCTATTAGCTATATGTTAGCAATGTAAGGTACCTTGTTCAGGTTTTTTAATAGAAGCTTCATACGGAAAGAAAAGTTAACAGAAAATAAAACTCTTCATTGTGCCCTTTAAATTTTAAGATACCTTCGTCTTCGTACTTTTTTTCTAGGTATTAACAAATTAAAAATAATCATTGTGCTTTCCTATAAAAAAATGTTTGGATAGAAGTGGATAAAATTATCTCCTTACCCAATGTCGGGACGTTCAGTGCATAGGTTGACTAAGTTTATAGAAGTTTTTTAATGTTGTAAGTGGATTAATCAAAAGTTTCAAATCTAAAAACAAGATCTTCGATGATAATAATACTAGAAAGACTGCACAACAACGGACCCTCGATTTAATATCCAGTGTAATCTGGATCCGCCTCAGCGCCGCGCCGGTCCGATTGAATCGCTTATTGAATTGTTCCAGAATATTCGAGATACTCCTCCGCTCCGATGGAAATTGGGGGTGTAGGCTCTGATAGGTATTCCATATCTTGTTGGCAATTCAGTGCCCATATTCGGAATGCCACATGAGATTTCGTGCCAATAATAGATGACCTCGTAACGTGGTATTGCTCTCCAGTGTGGTTTCGCTTGATAATAGTTCAATTCCAATCTCTAGGTCTAATAAAAATTACTATCAACGTAAATCAAATCAAAATCATTTAAGTACTTGATACAAATTAACATGCAGTATAACACAAGCTCTGATTAGGTTGGGACTAGATGTAGCTGTGTGAATTGTACATCATTATTTTTTTACTTAACCTGAACTTGATAATCATGGAATTTTTCTCTTGAACGCTATGATAGCGCGCAATTAGGATAGGATTTGAGCTGAAAGTCATATCGAATCGACATCTTACATGTTTTTCATTGCTTGATTGACGCGTAGGGCTTAATATTAAAACTATTAGAAATAATAATACATGCAATAAGCTATTCATATAGCACCACTATCTGTAAGCTGTCACATTTGATCTGTCAGCGAAAGCTCGCTTCTGTTCGTGGCAACAAATATAGGAACCTAAATATCTATTAAGTGCCTAAAGAGGCACGGTCCAGAATTTTTCTTAATTTTCACATAACTCAATAGATCGCTCGAACCGCCATGTAGGCTTGACTCAGAATCCAAGACATCAAATACCTAATTATTGATCCATGTAAATTTTGTTAGAAACCTGTTTTGAGATTGAGAAATTAGATTCCCTACCTTTTATTTTGCTTAGTACTACTGATATGTAGGAAGGTTATACACCAAGTACAAGTGAGTAAATCTACCTCAGTTTCCCGCAAATGCAGGCTCGACTCGCATTCCTGTACCTCGACTCCAACCCGGCTGTCTGAGATCAGACGTGTGTCACGCCAAAATGGCGCATATTGCCGAACGGTGTGCTAATCTGCCAAGCTTTTGCACTGTTTGTGTTCTTGTGGTGGGACGCTAAAATGTTGCTGTCTGACAAAATTTTGGTTCCCATTTAATTTTAGCCGCTACTCGCTACCTACACTATGGTTATCCCTATCCCTGATACGTTACTATGGGCTCGCTTAACCATCCATATAATAATATTCCTTTCATTTCCCTGTTTTCCTCGTAGGTGCATTCAGAGGACCGTTCGTTGCAACTTTAAGTTGGTTCATGTACGGCTCATACCGTTGAATGCCAAATGGCAAATGTATGGCATATTTGTTTGTATGGAGTGAATTTTTTGTAATCGCCCCTGAGTTGCTCTGCGTATGTGATGATCTTTTTGTCCATCATCATTATCACCGTCGCGTGTGCATTTAGAAAAGTGAAAGCGTTTTTAATAAATTGAAGAGTAGTGTTTTGACCGCAAACTTCATTATTTCTAGTAACATTATTGATATTTTTCTCTTAGGTGACTTTACAGTTCATCTTCAATCAACAACATCTCAAACGTCCAGACAAATGATACATAGCCATTTGAACATAACATCATAATAAAAAATTAATATAAAAAAGGATAAATAAAAGGTATTTCTCAACGCAAAAAACGAAAGCGCCATTTTAGGGCCCCAACTAAAACCTGGAGCTGGGAAGTCGGAACCACTGTGCAATCGAACATCTCCGCATACTACAGGTTCCAATTCAGAAACTGTACACGACATTCAAACATACTCTAATCTCCTCGAACTAAAGCATAAATTCGAATGACTTTGAAGCTGGCAGTAGGTACTTTCTATTTAGATACCTAATTTGTAAATAATAGTGAGCCCGTCTGTCAGTTGGTTGGTTTGGAAAGTAGAATTAAAGATTAGCAGATGCTTTCCCTCTTCTAAGATAGTTATGGTTGTATGCTCAGCTTTCTTATTTTATATTATGTTTTCCGCTTTAGTTTGCTCTTCCCTCGATCCTGTATTTGAAGTTTCACCCTTTCTTCCTTTAAAATCTAAGTAGCAGTATCTAAGAAACTATCTTATAGTAAACAGATTTTCTTTCCTCCAAGCTGTCTGTGAGTTTAAAGGTGTAATTTCGGGAAAAACCGTCTCGATGTCCAAATCCGAATCATTATTTTTATTGCTAGCTGATTGGTGATAATAGAATGTTCACGAAAGTTATTTTGAGCTTTTCATAATTAATTTAGCATCAGCTTTGTATAGCTTTGCATAAAGAAGCTAGGTATAAAGTGAGAATGATTAATGGAATGTCAAATGGTTTGCTTTTTTTTTCATCACTACATAATATAAAACAAAGTCACTTTCTCTGTCCCTATGTATGTATGCTTAGATCTTTAAAACTACACAACGGTTTTTTTAATAGATAGAGTGATTCAAGAGGAAGGTTTATACGTAAAACCGTGCGAAGCCGGCGCGGGTCGCTAGTTGTATAATATTCACAATATTCTAATATTGATCATATTTTTTTCTCCTATTAATACTTTAGGTGCCTCGGTAGTTACATACATACATACGACCAATCAGTAACACAAACCACATAGATAGGTACATCTACTCACTCAATGCTTTGAGCCGCATATTCATTAAGTTAATTGTTCCGTTAGGCGTAATTCATGAATTTGCAATATCTGTCCTAAGGTATGCTGCCGGGTATCTAGGCAGACTTTATTGTAGTATGGACATAACTGCGTTGTTGCTGAGTTTAGCTTGTAATATTTCATTTGGGAGTTTTTCGTTTGCCAAACTTATTTTTTACGTTCGCCAAAACTGCTTCTCGAGTCACCCTTAGTTCATCTGAATAGAATAGAATAGAATAGAATAGAATAGAATAGAATAGAATAGAATAGAATAGAATAGAATAGAATAGAATAGAATAGAATAGAATAGAATAGAATAGAATAGAATAGAATAGAATAGAATAGAATAGAATAGAATAGAATAGAATAGAATAGAATAGAATAGAATAGAATAGAATAGAATAGAATAGAATAGAATAGAATAGAATAGAATAGAATAGAATAGAATAGAATAGAATAGAATAGAATAGAATAGAATAGAATAGAATAGAATAGAATAGAATAGAATAGAATAGAATAGAATAGAATAGAATAGAATAGAACAGAACAGAACAGAATAGAATAGAACAGAACAGAACAGAACAGAAAGAGCAGAGCAGAGCAGAGCAGAGCAGAGCAGAGCAGAGCAGAGCAGAGCAGAGCAGAGCAGAGCAGAGCATAGCATAGCATAGCATAGCATAGCATAGCATAGCATAGCATAGCATAGCATAACATAACATAACATAAATAGATAAGATAAGATAAGATAAGATAAGATAAGATAAGATAAGATAAGATAAGATAGGATAGGATAGGATAGGATAGGATAGGATAGGATAGGATAGGATAGGATAGGATAGGATAGGATAGGATAAGATAAGATAAGATAAGATAAGATAAGATAAGATAAGATAAGATAAGATAAGATAAGATAAGATAAGATAAGATAAGATAAGATAAGATAAGATAAGATAAGATAAGATAAGATAAGATAAGATAAGATAAGATAAGATAAGATAAGATAAGATAAGATAAGATAAGATAAGATAAGATAAGATAAGATAAGATAAGATAAGATAAGATAAGATAAGATAAGATAAGATAAGATAAGATAAGATAAGATAAGATAAGATAAGATAAGATAAGATAAGATAAGATAAGATAAGATAAGATAAGATAAGATAAGATAAGATAAGATAAGATAAGATAAGATAAGATAAGATAAGATAAGAGAACAGAATAGAACAGAATATAACGTAACGTAACGTAACATAACGCAACATAACATAAATCATAATAGAATAGAAAAAACATTTTTTGGCCACAGGTACAATAAAAAACAGTACATAAAATTAACAAACGGTAAACAGTAATCTGCTAGCTAGGATAGCTAGGATTTATCGTATTCGTCGATTTATCACATAACTAAGTTATTGATTAGGTACGATAAATCCTTTGTAAAGCTCACTAGACTTTTATCTTCTATCTCGTTTACGCTTCGCTTGTATTAGTTTCATTCTGTATTTCAAGTAGTTATACATGCGTAAGGTAACTAATTACAAAAAAGGAATGGAGGAACTCATAATGTTTTTTTAATGCTGACGACCGATGTGGCGCGGTGGGCGAGGGTCCGCCTGCGACGCGGAGGTTGCGGGTTCGATTCCCGCCTCGGAACAAATTTGTGTACGATCTGCAGAAATTTGTTCCGTTGGTCTGGGTGTATAATATGTATAACAAAAAAGATCTATCTATGTATATAATGTATTAAATATATCTATGTATATAATGTAGTTATCTAGTACCCATAACACAAGCTTTGAATAGCTTACTTTGGGGCTAGATGATGCTGTGTGGATTGTCCAGCAATTTATATTATTTATGTTTCGTGAAAATAGCCTCCGTCGAATCTCTCATAACGATCATTCGAAACCTAAATCAAGTATGTACGTATGAAACAAAGATTCTCCAGTAACCTACGAGCCTAAACCCTGTCCTGTACTTCCACTCCAACCAACTAAACTGACCAATTAAAACTTATTTTTCTTTCTCAACGATACAACTTTTAGTAGTTTTGATAAGAACATTCAAGTTACAAGAGTCAGTTCCTCTGTATCTATCTAGTAGACGCTGGAATGCCCCAAAAGTCAATAAATTTGGGGCATATAATATTAGCAGAATGAAGAGATAAAACGTGACGACCCCAGCGGCGCAGCGGGCGAGAGTCCCCCTGCGAGACAAGAGATTGCGGGTTCGATTCCCACCTCGGAACAAATTTGTGTACGATCTGCAATTCCGTTGGTCTGGGTGTTTTAATGTATTCTTAATAAAATATATTTATCTATGTACCTATATAATGTAATAATTAATCAGTTATCTAGTACCCATAACACAAGCTTTGAGTAGCTTACTTTGGGGCTAGATGATGCTGTGTGGATTGTCCAGCATTATTTATTATTTTATTTATTAACCCAGCTATACTAATATTACTTAAAGCTGGTTCATTGCAGCAGTGACCTGTGTGTATAAAAGACCTTAAGTACTGTTTCTGTTGTTTTGTTACATTTCCTGTGCTGTTTGTGTGAGAACCTAATAAAGAGACTATCTATCTACAATTTTTATAAAGACCACAATATCCAGCTTTTATATAAGCCGCAGGAAACAATTATCAATTACCCACAGTGATTCGTGATTCCTCTAAGGAAAATATTCTCAGATCACAGTAACGACGTACAATTTAGTCCATATTAGGAGCATCCTATTTAGCGCGATTATGGCCATACCCGGATGTCAGCTAGCTAATCAATTCATTAACCGGCTAATATGGCCCCGGCAGGATATTATTGATTGAACATTCAATTATTCAGCGATGTTGTTCCGAAATGCAGTGATTTGGACTGTTGAATAATTTCTGAGTTTGGTTCGACAATTCAACAATAATTATACATGCTAACACAATCAAAAATTTATTTTTAACTTTAAAAATGGAGCCTGAAATATTATCACTACATAGTATAAAACCACAGACGCTTTCTCTGTCCCTCCCTATGTATGCTTAAATCTTTAAAAATAATCGGATTTTGAAGCGGCTTTTTTTAATTGAGTGATTCAAGAAGAAGGTTTATACGTATAATAAAAACATGCGAAGCTGGGGCGGATCGCTAGTTATTTAATAAAGATTTTTACTTACTTCTATCAAACAGCCACCGTATAAAAAGGATTAGATGCCAAATGCCTATAGGTAAGTATACCTACTATACCTAATACCTGAGATGTGTTAAGGTTTTTGTCACAAGGGCGAATAAACGCACACCCCGCTACAAATTTACGTATATTAATTTAGATTTAATGTTTCCCAATATACAAGTTAATGTCTAAACTCTATATTGCTACATATGCAAGACGGGTGATCGTCGTCCGTGGAAATATTGAAAAGTGTTTATATCTTTTAACCAGTTATTTTGCTTGTTATGTTTTAGACTCAAAATAGTGCAACCAGCTAAGGTGTATCATGCATAAACTCTTAAGTGCTTTATTTCCAGGACTCTTGGACACGTCAGAAGTTGAAATTATTGCATGTACCTATGTGTCAGTGTGTGTAGGTATGTCTGCTCTCCTGCTCCGGCGCTCTGCTGCTATTTGGTATTTGTGTTTTATGATAATAATAATGTTAACTAGATATATATTTGTATATTAATCTAATTTATTGTATATTAGGATAATTTGTTTATATAAATTTAGAATAAGCACCGCCATCCTATGATCTTTTCCTTACACTTTGGTTGTTGGAAAAAATAGCTTTAAGCGATAATGCCGCCAATTCAATGGCCTCGCCTTAGGATAAGTTTATTTCAAAGCCTTATTAAATGTTTAACAAGGCTTTGAAATACAGGATTATCTATCTATCTATCTCTCCTAATATATGCTCTCAAGTGTAATAGATCCTTTCTATCTTTATCCATACTAATATTATAAATACGAAAGTTTTTATGCATGTATGGATGTATGGAGGATGTTTGTTCCCTTTCACGCAAAAACTACTCAACGAATCTGGCTGAAATTTGGAATAAACGTATTCCTAGTATTGGAATAACACACATGCTACTTTTTATCCCATAAATCAGTTATAGGATAGAAATAGACTTGAGACTTTTCCATAAAAACAAAGCGAGCGAAGCCGCGGGCAGATACTAGTGCTTTCATAAGTTATTTTCGGCCGCAAGACCTGAGTCAGCACATGATCCCATAGACTCACAGTCACCTACTAACCCTGTCATCTCCCTCCGTTCCTAGAACCATGAGTAACTCGAAAACAAGGCCATTTTACCCGAATAACTGACTACCTACAAGTGACTCAGCGACATTATTTTTCGGGAATAGGATGGAACTGTCGTAAATTCAGCTTTATTTTCTTGTAAACAAATTCTTTTTTGGGTTATAGGTTTTATGCCTCGAGGGACTTACTATCTAGACTACATTTAGGTTTTTGACTTTTTGTTGGTCTCAGTTTTATGTTCTACAATAATCAATAATAATTAATAATCAATATCTTTATTTCTTTAGGCTTACAAAATAAGCACTTAGACAAGTCAAATTTAATTCGCCTCAATTTTTTGTCCACAAGTGGAAGAGGCGAAATAGACATAGGTAGGGATAAACTGATGTATTGGGCACTGGTATAATATTGTTTTCTTGGCTTTCATTATTTTTGTCATTTATCGTAAAAAGGTTAGAGCCTAAGTAGGTATGTACCTTCTAAGCTTATGTTTCATCATCAATGAGTTTTAAAACAGGTACCTACTGTTTAAAATACATCCAGGTAAATTAGGTACCTATGTTGGTTTAATAAGTACCAACCTTCCTATTAATTACCTAGTTGTTTGAAAGCTGGCATTGAAGGTCACCAAAATATACGATACGAAATAAATAATTAACTGACAGTTAAACGTATTACCTACTAAAACACACTTAAACTGTCCCAATTAAGGTTTAACTGACAAATGCGCAGTTAAGCGGAACTTTGAACTCTTTTTACTCACATGATCAGACTAATGATGCGATACTAAAATAACTTTGATTTGTTACTTGAGTTTAGTCATAATGATTTAAAATACGATACGAATCTGTCTTGTTTCATTTGTTTTCATAGAGCTCTTGTTATCAAAACGTTACAAGATTATAATGTTATTTATAAGTATTTTGAAAGGTTTGAAGTCTTAGATTCCCACCTACATAAAGATGATAAAGAATACATAATTAACAGCGTATTTTCATCAGATTTTCTCTAGGGCTGTGTTTTTTGTAACGTAGCGCACTCCTCCCTAAGCTTGTTCATCCTCCACGATTCTACGTAAGCTGCGTTCATTAACGCCCCACGACCATTAAATGTACCTACCTAACTAGATAGTATCGATGACCCACCTTCTAACTGGGTACCTTGAAAATAGTAAATCAAATGGTCTACTCTTAAGGTCCTAATACATGATGGTTGAACTAAGGCCGATGTGAGCATAGGCAAATCGATACAAGCCAAGTGCTTCCATCTTGACGTTTGGCAAGTCTATGCAAACTATTGCAAGTGGATAGTGTCTTCGACAGGGCACTATGGCGCTAATAAGGGGACGCCTATGTCCAGCCGTGGACTAACATATGCCTATGCCTTGGGTGCGTGAAAGTAAAATCTATGGGATCCAATACAATAGCAAAAAAATTATTTGAAGGAGAAACTGGCGAACGTAATGAAAACCCAAAAAACACAGCTCAACATAGAACCTTGCTCCTTTTTGAAGACCTATATAAAAGCATCTCATACTTTTACTTTTTTAAATGCATACATCAGCACCCCATACTTTTACTTTTATAAATGCATACATCAGAATTTTAAATTCACATCTATCCGTGACACTGACCAGACTTTTATCTAGTGGTATAAAAGCTCTACTAAAACATTAGTCACTTCTTATCTAACTCTAAATGGTTCTAAGTTTGGTGCACTCACATTCTGTTGGTGGCCGACACATGAATCACTGTTTTGACCGCTCATTGACGTTCATTACTGAGGGTAAATAATGTTTCATGTTTTATTGCGTATAAAAGTTCGAGTGGCTTGCTAGTACCGTTCTATCTTTAGAAATTTCAAGTATCTTTGGTTCAGTGCACCCATTTTCAATCCATTGTATTTTATGCTTCTTTTTTCAAAGTTTTTATTTCAATAAACACACACATACAATTTATTGGATTCATTTATTTAGATATCACAGATTACAATACAAAATTTACAATTATATTAAGTTACATAAAAAATTAAGGTTATGCTATGGCGCTCATTAAAGGAGGCCTATGTCCAGCAATAGTGGACTAATATAGGCTGATGATGATGATGATGATGATGATAGGCTGATAATGATGACAAAAGTAAAGTACAGTTCTTTTTACAAAAACAAATGCTGAGGTAAGTATATAATGTTTTAAATGCATAAAAATTGGCAGAACATTTCCATTGAATTATATTCAGTCTTTAAAACATTGTCTTTTAAACTTGAATATTGCTGAAAAATTGAAGAGCATTTTGTTTTACATAACTAATGAAAATGCAAACAACCTAATTAAATTACCTACTCTTAAAAAGCTCTTAAATTACATCATACTAAAAAAATAACTATTTTTAATAGAATAGATTCACTACTGCGATGTTTGGTTACAAAAAACTTCCTTAGCAATCCGGCTGCGCCAATAGGGCTTTTGTTTGGCGCAGCACGGTGGATTTATAAAATTTGTTATTTCATTGTCTACTTTAAGCTTAGGCCCGTTTATTTCATAATAGTCAAACATATCCTATCTCTATAACTAGTGTCTATGTTAGTTTGCCCCGCTGGAAGCGTGACTGCGACGTCCACTTTCGAGACGGAGGTAGGTGATGCTGTGACGAGATCAGCGAGTTGGGATGAACACTCGCTTGATCTGGATGTCATTGTTCTAGCTGTAGGACAAAGGAAAGGAACTTTATACACTTATGATTTATATACTTCATGTTATGGTTTGAATACTTTCAATAGAAGAAAAAAAATCTTGATTTCTTGCATTTTCACATATTATGATTTAAACAGAAAGAAGTTATGCAATTTACCTAACAACTTTTGTAGGAAACATTGTGTATTTTCAAATTGATTTCAAATTATGTGAACTTTTCATCTCATACCCATAACACAAGCTCTGCTTTACTTGGGGCTAGATGATGCTGTGTAGATTGTCGAGATTTTTTATTATTATTTTAATCGTACCTAACAAAACCAAACATTAAAACTAGTAACCAGCAGTAACCTATGAAATAGGGTCAGAATCTGGTTTGACATATTTGCAACTACTTCGAAAAACATATTCAGCCCATCTGGTCAAACTATATCTACAGTATCAGTGTAAAGGAATCAATAAGCCCCCATAAATCTACAGTAATCATTGTAAAGGAAAGCAAGAATCCCCCGCTGACTTACAGTTAGTGTAGCAACTGGAGGCTGACTCTCCCGAAGGGCTGTAGGGCTTCATCTCGTAGTGATGGCTCCCGGCAGACGACTGCTGTCGGCTGCGCGGCCCAAATGGAGACGAGTAACTAAAGGGACATCAGTACCAACATTACAGCACAACATCTATTTTATTAGCAAGCTGAAGTTGCAATGGGCCGGCCATATCATGCGAAGAACCGACAACCGTTGGGGTAAACGTGTTCTTGAGTGGAGACCGCGACTCGGTAAACGTAGTGTAGGACGCCCTACGGTCAGGTGGGATGACGATCTGCGAAAGACTGCTGGCAGATGCTGGATGCCTCAAGCCAAAGACAGGGCGCTATGGCGCTCATTGGGGGAGGCCTATGTCCAGCTGTGGACTAATATGATCTATTTTGTATCTGTATTATAATTATGATCATTTGGCGTGTAATATATAATGACATTAAATTCTTTAAGTAAACATAATTTTCATTTATAATTTTTCAGAGCTTGAATTTGATGAAGTTTTATGGTTTTTAAAACACGTCACATTTCATCTTAATAAATATGTATGTATTAAAACTTAGTCGAAGTTAATCAAATTTATATTGGAGCACATGAGACAAACCAGCTTTGAAAAAACTAATTTAAAAATCGGTTCACCTAGAAATAATAGTTATTTATTAATTAACTTAACTTAAAAAACACTAAAAACCATGGAAATAAATATATGGAAAAAAATATTTGCAGATCGTACAAACATGCAAGACCCAAGGCGGGAATCGAACCCTCTCGCCCTGCGTGTCGTAGAAACGTTTCAATTCTATTTCTAAAAAGTTAAAAGGTTACCTGTCTCGAACGTGAGGCATGTCGTAATGGTTGTCGGGTCCTTGCATCCAGTACTCATTGCAGGTCCTCGTCAGGTCCGGGCCCGCGGTGCCCTTGTCACTCCTGTTGGACTTGGGGACCCCTGAACAAAAGATTGAAGGTGACAGTGACAGTAGGTAAGCTTCAGGTTCAACTTTTTGTTGTATGGCTCTTGCTTTTTGCTACCTACGACTCTGCCAGTGTTTGTGTTAATGTCATAAATTTTGAAAATAGAATATGATCGATTTAAATGTGGAACGTTTCACGATTTTATATTTAAAGTTTTTATTTATTTCAAACTTTATTGCACTAAAGTACAAAGGGTGGGGTTCATACCGAGGCATTTTCTACCTGCCAACCAAAAGTTTTACAAACAGTCAATAACTAATAACTGACTTCAACTTCTTCATCAAACCACTTCGGGTGAAGAGAAGCATGAGATTTTTTAAAGAAACTTCTGTATTTATACGGGACTTGTTAAACAACTCAGTCTTTTCAGTTCAATAGTTTCCGCGTCGAGAAAAACCAAACATCCATCCAACCAAACTTTCTTCACATACAAAAAAAGTGTGTGAATAAGACGAAGAAGTATATAGGTCTGCTCACCAGTTCTCCCAGGCAGATACCCTGGCCGAGTACTTCTGTACCGGCACCAGACATACAAGATGGCGGCTCCGGCTGACAACATGGCGACCGTGATGCCTACCCCCACGTACAGAGACAGGTTACTGCTGTAGAGTCCTACAAAAGAAAAATAACTTAGATGGAGGTACTGGATTGAGAGCTAAGAGCTCGTATTGCAAGTGAAGAGAGAGAAAAAATACAGAAAGTTTGCGAGTACCCAAATTTTTCTGCATTTGATTTTAAAAAGCTGCCGCTATTCATATGTAAGATTTTCTGGAAGTCTTTTTCAGGGATTAACTCGTCTAGGTGGTCTAGGTCTTTAATAGGTATGGTATGGTCTACATTAAAGAATTACTGAATCATCTAGCTCCAAAGTAACAGACGCTTATTTAAAGCTATCCTTGAGTTAAAAAATATATATGTAAAAGATAAAAAAATGAACCAGTAGGTATTTGCAATACACACATTTTTGTTTTGTAACGGGAAACGCAACCGCAAACTTTTGCTTTATGACTAACCTTACGTTATCAAAACATAAAACTGGTTCCTAAGAAACATTTAGTTTGTTCTCTATGTATTCACGTTGATGAATAAATTGAGCGTCTAATTAACCCAAATAGAGAATTGACCTTGTCTGTTTGTTATCCCAAGTTCTCCGTGAGAAAGGATGTGAGGCCAATAACGAGGCCACTGGCCTTTTTGAACAACAAACAAAACTTAATATAACAATTAGAATATCCTTTTTAACCGCTAAGTTCTGTGGGAAGTATTTTGCACCTTTTTATGTTAATTGTATTAAAGGTGCAGTTATAATTTAATGGAAGTTTTTTCTTCTTTGTTATGGAAACATCTGATATAAGGCTGCGTTTACATAGACGAAGGGGATTGTGAATGCTTTTATTAGAGGTATTATGTTGGTTGAAATAAAGTTAATATCACGTCTGTACAGGCCGACCAGCTTTTTTTTATTCCTCTAACTTTCAGTAAACGGCTTATTGGATGCATATGAAAATTTATATAGTTGTCGGTATATTAATATTCGATTATTTGGAGGCTCATATTAGCTAGACAGGACAAAAAAAAATTATACAAAAATATATAGTTAAACAAAATCATTTTACACCTCATTTCTTATAAAGTAAATAATGTTTAAAAGTCTAAGTGCATGTAAGCCTAAAGAAATAAAGTTATTAAATTCTGATTTTATAAGAATATCTACATAATGTCAACACATCGGGTTTCATCGTTCTGAAGATCAATAGAACACGCCAAAAAGAACTGAATAGCGGCGGAGAAAAACTAAAAGCCGCCACACTTAGAAGACGTGGCCCGGCCCTGACTTCTGTCTATGACGGCTTTGAACGCCCCTTACTGAAAAATACAAAAGTAGGCTGCAGTTATTGCAAAACACTCACTAAGTCCATTAACACAGAGTCCATCGACGCAGCTGGCGTGCTCCAGCGTGGAGCCGGAACAAGCGCCTCCAGTGCACTGTCTGCGACGTACCCTCACGCAGTCTCCGCTGCAGGACGACCAGCCCGACCAGGGAGACCAGGACTCTGCTGGGATATGGAAACAAACATGTTTGAGCTCTTATTAAACTGGTTTGCCATATTGAATTTGGCTCCTATAGCTGTTAATTCGTGGTGATTTTGGCTTCCAGCTGCCACCAAATTCTGGTTAACTCCACGCAATTAACTTCTTAGTCTCTAGCAGTATCTCTCTAGTACTTACCACTCTGGCACCTCAGGCAGTCGTCGTCGGCCTGCGCGGCAAGCCCGCGGCACGGCGCGCCGCCATTGGCGGGCGCGGGCGCCGAGCACGTGCGCGCGCGCCGCCGCCCGCGCACCTCGCCGTTGCACCGGCACGCCGCCCACGGAGACCACTCCGACCAGACGCCGTTCACTAGAGGAATGGTGATGATGATGATGATGATTATTGTGAGCCAAAGGAAAAATCCTACTAATATTATAAACGTGAAGTTTGTATGGATAGATATAGATGGATGGATGTTTGTTACTCTTTATTTATTTATTTTAGGGGATCTTTCAGCACAATGGTACTTATTAGAGATTTGTAAAGATAACAGGTGGCTATTAACAAGCTCCCACTTATAGAAACAAAATACAATTTCAAAAAACACAAATAATGATAATAACAGAATATTATTCGCATTTAATACAGACGAATTCACCATAAATTAATAAAGATAACGCAAAAAGTACTGAACGGATCTGGATGATATTTGGCACAGAGATAGATTAAAGTCTGGAATAACATTTAAGCATTTTATCCCGGAATTCCCACGGGAACAACTACGCGGGTGAAACCGTGAGGCGCTGTTACTAAATAAATAATGCGGGACAATCCACACAGCATCATCTAGCCTCAAACAAAGCAGGGCTTGTGTTGTGAGTACTAGATGACTAATATACTTAACCCGCCGTTTGTGACCTATATGTCTGTGAGACCGGGTGGATCGAAAAAGTCGAATAACTTTTTTACCCGTAATTGAATTGAGTTGCAAATTCGTGTACTCTCCTGATTTTGCGTACCCCACCATCAGTACACCCGGAATCGGTAAGGCAGGCCCACGTTTTTGAGTTTTGGCGCCAACCCGGTGCGTGGGACCGGGGTCACAGATTACGTAAGTAAAATAGTCAAAGATAAATATTAAATTTTATAATAATTTATAAGTATATATATCTATTTTTGGTTTAATTAAGTAGTGTAGTTATTGTGATTGTTTTTACTATGTTACCTTTGATCTTTTTGCATATCTTATAATATTTAACTCAGTTCATACATATTTGTTGCCTTATTTCTAAATAATGTTTTAGCATGTCTTACACATACTAGGATAAGCAAGGTTTGTCAAAAAATGGTCGGTTCTTTGAGTGCGAATGGCAAAAAAATTGAAAATCCAAACATATTTGCCACCAGCCAGCAAACCTAGAGAGTGCCAACATGCTCAAGCTTTTTTTTGGCTCTTGAAGAAGTATGATTTTTGGGGAGTTTTTTTTAATGCTTTTTTATTTAGTACGGGTATCTTTTTTGTTTGTTTTTTTATAGTTTCTTTTGTAATAAAACAGAGAAATGCTGATTTAGTTAGAAAAAATAGATTTTTGGTAAAAAATCTAATACGAATTTAAGAGCGTTAGAAAAATCTTGGATATTTTTAATGTTTTAACTATGTAAGCGTTAAGTTAAATAAAAGATATGTGATTTAAGATATACCATTGTATTATTATAATAAAAACATACCTTTTTAATATTTGAATAAGTAACAGTTCCATGGAGTAAAATCATTAAGGAAAATTTTAATTTGAAAAACCCGGTCCGTAAGACCGGCGTCACAAACCACGTAAGTCAAAGTGACGTCACAAATGGCGGGTTAAAACAATAAATAAATAATTCCGGACAGTCCACACAGCATCATCTAGCCCCAAGCTAAGCAGAGCTTGTGTTATGGGTACTAGATGACTGATATACTTAATACAATAAATTACATAGATAGATTTTTTTTATTATACATAGAAAACACCCAGACCAACGGAATAAATTTCTTCAGATCGTACACATATTTGTTCCGAATACATTTCATTGATAGATATTTCATAATAATTTATAGACCTTTTCTGTCTGAAGCAGAGGATAAGGGAAACAGCCTCTATACCTATTCACTTTCCCACATATTACGGTCAATGCTATTATAGAGCAATCCTAGTCTCGATGACAACATCTTTCTATGCAGTTACACAAATATTTTGGCCATGGACCTAGAAATGGAATGGCATTGCCTCTTTTCAACGTCTTACTATCGAAGCATCGTCAGTAAGTAAATATTACGATTAGTGTAAGTTGTACTATCTATAAATTTATATCTAAAGGGTGTTTCGTAAATAAATACTGAACGACTCGATTTAAAACGGTGATGCTCAGTTGATTTTGAAAACCCTTCGTACTACATACAATGAGATCGAATGAATCCGTAACAACTTCTATCCACTTAGAATCTTCAGAAACCAAATTGAATAGACAATTTCAGGTCCAACACCTTCTAATAGCTAATTTGCTTAACTAAAGAACGCTCAGAGACAAGAAGCTATTATGGACCAAGCCATTGTTTCAAATCCAATTAGTATAACATTATGCAGCACATTAGGGAGAGTACACACTGCACAGTCAGTACGAGGAAGTTGGGTGTACTTCCTTACTAATGCTGATAATAAAAGTTCAAGTCTGGACGGTTATTAAAGTTCTGATTTACAGTATGAGTGGGTTAACTATACCTGTTGGTGGAAGAAAAATCCCATCGTGGCTATATCACAATGATCAGGGCGAGTTCGGTTCGTCGGTTTCAATAAAAAACTTATGGAAATAGTTTTTCTTCTTTCTGTATTAATATACTACAGTCAATAACATCGATCTTACTCATAAAATATATCGCAATTAATCATATAATTGTATGAAATTGTTTTGGTTTGGTATTGACCAATCAACCCACTTTACGCTTAAATTTGCTCAGTTTTTAAATTCAAAACCATCATTATGATTTATTTATTATTATGATTATTGATATGATGATAAAAATATGATTAGATAATGCAAAATAAAATTCGGTCGGACTGAATTTTGAATAGACATAGTTCTTATACTAAAACATAGGCTACTTTTCAGTTCTCATAGGAAAGAAATGGCCATATGGCTGTGTCCCCAGTAGGCAAACTGTGAGCGGCCGACTGAGTGAGCCGCAAATTTGTGGCGAACAAACTCAGATCAGTTTGCGTGCGTATCGCAAGGATTGGAACCTGCGAGTCGGCCGCTAACTGAGACAGTCGGCGCACCTATCGCTGCAAACTGCGTGCAAACTGCGTACAGTGAGCGCAAACTAGCAAACTGTGAACACTCAATTTAAAATATATGGAAGGGCGTACTGAACTGATACGCCGCAAACTCGGCTCGGCTGCTCACCGTTTGCCTACTGGGGACACAGCCTAAAGAGTTTCCATAGAAACAAACCAAGCGAAGCCACGGGCATATAAGAATATATACAGGGTTACAGGAAAAATCGTGCTAGATCCGTTAAGAGCGTGGAGTAACCACCATTCCTGACTTATTTCACTATGAAACCCCCTACCCTAAACTTAACCCATTTCGAGATATTCGACTTTTAATTTTTTTATTGAAAAGTGCCGATTTTTAGGCTACTAAATTTATTTTTGTTTATTTTGTGTATCTTATTATTATTATTATTGCATTTTTACATGTGTAATAAGATGCTTTAGGACGTCAATGATTAAAATAGTGCATAAGTTAATTGAATAGACCGTAGTAGAAAAGTGAAAGTTAGGAAATAAAAAAAAATTAGAAAGTTTATTTTTCTCTAAGGGATATCTAAAAAAATATTATGGCAATTCTTCGGCAAATGTTTTTAAAAATATCTACGTTTCATCAGCTATCTAACGAGGTATAACAATCTAGGGTTTGTATTACATTTCGTGGAAAAAAAGTAGTTGGGACGCTCCAGGTAGCAGTTCTAACGGTCCCGCGCCTATTGTCCTTCAAGTTCAGACACACCGTGAGAGCGAGACAAGTGACGATTTATGTAGGTATGAATGAAAGAAAAAATGTGTAGAGACCGGTTAGGGCTGGGAATACAACAGGGGGTATTGTTTTGGTTGTCAGTCTGCTTTTGTGCTTCGTACATAGTAGATGTGATATCGTTTTGCTCTTTTTCTCGACTTGGCTGTGATTCTGGACTATTTCTTCTGATTTGTGACTACTATACTTGTTAACCGGACTCTGATTTGTACCTGTGATACGGAAGTGTTGAAGATGACGTCCTACACACCTGAGGAATATGCTGATATGCTTATTTGTTACGGATACTGCGATTGTGTATCTGCGCAAGCTCGCAACGAATACGTAACTCGCTACCCCGGTCGTCGAGTGCCGGATGTGGCCGTTTTTGACAGAGTTTATCGAAGACTTCGAGAATCTGGCTCTGTTTTGAGACGTAATACAGACATGGGTAGACCACGAATTGACGACGAAGAACAGGACAATGAGATAGTGCAACGCTTTCGAGCGGATCCGACTACTTCCACTAATATTGTTGCCCGTGATCTGGGACTTTCGCAATGGAGAGTGTGGTTTACAGTGCATACTGCTGGCCTATACCCATACCATTACACGCCGGTACACGTTATTGAAGAAGGAGACCCCGCGAGAAGATTGGACTTTTGCAGATTTATGCTAAATGCTGACGTAGAAGACCCAGATTTTCTAAGAAATATCTTGTGGACGGATGAGTCCAAATTTGATAAAGATGGCATAACTAACTATCACAACGCCCATTACTGGGCCCCAAAAGCACTAAGGAATCCCAATAAGAAAAGAGTGAAGGGGTCCCAACGAAGATTCAGCGTGAATGTGTGGATGGGCATTATCTCCAATCATTTGATTGGACCTTACTTTCTACCGGATAATTTAAATGGGGAAAGCTACGAAAATTTCCTGAGAGCAGACTTGAGTGATTTGCTGGATGATCTGCCACTCAACCTGATCAGGGACATGTGGTTCCAACACGATGGCTGCCCTGCCCATTTCAGGAGAAGTGTCAGAGACTGGCTGGACACAAATTATCCAAACAAATGGATAGGACGAGGTGGGCCGTTGCCATGGCCAGCAAGAAGTCCGGACCTAACCCCCATGGATTTTCATGTGTGGGGGTGCATGAAAAGTCTTGTGTACAGCGAGCCGAATCCAGTTTCGTCTGTGGAAGACCTAAGAGAAAGGATTGTGGATGCAGCAAATAAAATGAGGACCACGTTGACCACTGGAGTAGTGAAGACTGGTCTCCGTAGAAGGATGCGACAATGTATCAGAAATAGAGGCGGCCATGTTGAACATGAACTGTAGAATAAGAAAAAGTTGTGTGAAAACCTTTAATAAATGACATTTCATGCTTACCTATTGTTTTACTTTTACTTTTTAGGGCTAAGTATAAATTTTCTTCTCCACTGTCGCCTATAAAACTAATTTTTTTTCAATGCAATTGAATAAAACCCTAGATTATTATACCTCGTTAGATAGCTGATGAAACGTAGATATTTTTAAAAACATCTGCCGAAGAATTGCCATAATATTTTTTTTAGATATCCCTTAGAGAAAAATAAACTTTCTAATTTTTTTTTTATTTCTTAACTTTCACTTTTCTACTACGGTCTATTCAATTAATTTATGCATTATTTTAATGATTGACGTCCTAAAGCATCTTATTACACATGTAAAAATGCAATAAAAATAATAATAAGATACACAAAGTAAACAAAAATAAATTTAGTAGCCTAAAAATCGGCAATTTTTAATAAAAAAATTAAAAGTCGAATATCTCGAAAAGGGTTAAGTTTAGGGTAGGGTGTTTCATAGTGAAATAAGTCAGAAATGATGGGTACTCCACGCCCTTAACGGATCTAGCACGATTTTTCCTGTAACCCTGTATATAGAATGTACTAGTCCTTTACAATAGCTCTTTCATAAACAGAGCAGAAGTGGCTAGGTATAGAGTTAGGACAGAGGTGAGTAATGTCAACATACCGTAGACAGACAATACCGCGACGTCCGACTCGCGCCGCCCCGCGATGTTCTCAGCTATGCACGTGTAGTTTGCCATGTCCTGCATCATAAACACATTTTGTTCAAGATCGAACTTGAATCACTCTAATCTTCTTTTTTAGTTCTTAATAAGAATGTTTGGCACTGTTTTCCAGGATACTAGCACCCGGCATTGACTATACAGTCAGAACTAGATGATTTTATGGATACCTTAATGGTCTATCTATACAGAAGAAATAAATACAAAAAAAACAGTTTCCATATTTCAAAATCACCTAATTTTGCGTAAAGGTCGGTTCAAAGTACTAACGAAAGCAGACTTCATTTCGTTTCTTTAATTTTATTCGTATGAATCCCTTTACTTGTGTCTTGTCGCTTCCGACTAGAATTGATTGTAATAATGCTGGACAATCTACACAGCATCATTTATCCCAAGCTAAGCAGAGCTTTTGTTACGGGTAGGTACTAGACGACTGATATACATAATACAATATAATATTACAAAGATAGATATTTTATGCATATAGAAAACACCTAGACCAACGGAACAAATTTCTGCAGATCATACACAAATTTGTTCCGAGGCGGGAATCGAACCCGCCCGTCTTCGATATAGATCAGTTGAGCTACATTTGTTTAGCAACCGTCTGCAATTTAGCTCTATTTTATATAGTTATTAGTTTTAATTTGTTTCCTTGATTGTAATTTTCGTTGTTAATAAAGTATCTTCACTATTATCAACTCATTATATTATTATTTTATGTGCTAGATTGATATAGATTGCTACCTGTAATTGGGAGATCACGACTGGTTATACATTTATGTTCTCTCTAATTTGTGTTTATTGTGTATCTTCTGATGGTAGTTCTAAATAAATAAATAAATTCTCTCACCTGCAACTCAACCTTAGGCAGTACCAGAGCTTCATCCACCGCGTCCAGGTCCTGTCCGTTCCTCGTCCACCTGATGGTCGGAGCCGGCTCTGCTGGCGGTGGTCTGCATCTGAAGGTAACGCCACCCCCTGACTCCACTGTCGCAGAGACGGGCTGCAGTGCGAATTGCTTCTTGATGTCTGGTAGAGAAAATCACACTTATTATAAATGCGAAATTTTGGATGGATTTTACCTCTTCACGCCAAAACAACGTAAAGGATCAGACTGAAATTTTGTTTTAATCATAAAAAAAACTACAAAAAAGTCTAAATTATTTATAACTAGCGACCAGCCTCGGCTTCGCACGGTTTTAGTATACGTATAATATAAACCTTCCACTTGAATCACTTTTATCTATTAAAAAAACCGCATCAAAATCCGTTGCGTAGTTTAAAAGATTTAAGCATACATAGAGATATAGGGCAGAGAAAGCGACTTTGTTTTATACTATGTAGTGATGCGAAATTTTGGATAGTTTTTACCTCTTCACGCCAAAACTACGTAAAGGATAAAACTGAAATTTTGTTTTATTCATAAAAATCAAACTTCAAAAAAGTCTTCATTTTTATAATTATGTTATTTATTTAGTTTAGGTACTTTGAAACTATAAATTAGGAATACCTATAAGGTCAAAATGGAGCACCTTTTTTAGGATATTTCTAGATGCTCCTGTATTAGGTATCCGTGCTGTTACTGTTATAAGATTGACAAATACAAGAGGAGGAGGAGTATCAATATTTGTACACAACAATCTTAAACACGAATTCCTAGATGGAAAATGCGATGACAACAATCACTACCTTTGGATTCACTTGAAAAAATTATGTCTGGATATTGGAGCCATCTACAAACAACCATCAGCTAATGCTACAAGATTCCTCGAGGAGTATTCCTCACAGCTATCAAAAAGAAAGAGAGCTATTGTATTTGGAGATCTAAATTTAAACCTATTGAGTAAAGAAAAACCTACAAAAGAATACAAGTTAATGATAAAACAGAACGGTTTCAAGCTACTGAATAAATGTGACAAAGACCATTGTACACGTGAAACAAACACTTCAAAGACTATACTTGATCATATATGCACGAACCTGAGGGATAATACCTATCACATGACCATCATAGAAAGCGCCCTATCAGATCATAAACAAATCTATTTCGAATTGAACCGAATAAAACATGAACGACCGAAAAAGGTTAAATACGACGCTATAGACTATAATAGTCTCTATAAAACTTTAAGCGAAAATATCATGACAACCGATTTAATGAACGACTTTTGTAAACTTGAGGACCTACTACACAAATCAATCAATGAAAACAAAGTTACTAAAACAAAAGTCCTAAATGCACCAAAAACTGACTGGATAAATAAAGATATAATCAAAGATATAAATACAAGAAACAAATTATGGCAAAGCGTGAAACAAAATCCCGAAGATGAACTACTACGAAATAAATTTGTACAACAAAGAAACAAAACACACAGCAATATACAACGGACAAAGAACATATACTACCTAAAATCTTTTGACAAATGTAAGAAAAATCCTTTAAAAATGTGGCAGCTCATAAATACCCTCGCAAACAACAAACCTAAAAGTAACCACACAATAGCTCATTTAGACACCCCCACTGGTAAAATCACAGACCCAAAAGAAATAGCCAAGCACTTTAATACCTTCTTCTCTGAAATCGGTTCCCAACTAGCAAATTTGATTCCAAAGAAACATTTTGAAAATTATACTCAAACCTTATCTAGTAAAACTCAATCAACTGAAAAACTATTAGAGTTCAAACCTGCCACTGTAAACGAGATCAAAAAGATTATAAGTGACTTAGATTCAAACAAAAGCCTCGGTTTAGATGGAATTAGCACCAAAGTGATCAAATGTACTAAAGATTTGATTGTTGAAGACCTAACAAACATAATTAATAATAGCTTATTGGTAGGTAGGTTCCCTGATTCCCTAAAACAAGCTAAGGTTACTCCGATCTACAAATCAGGCAATAAAATGGATACCGGAAATTACCGGCCGATATCAGTTCTGCCGGCTCTATCAAAAATATACGAAAAAATACTACATCTCCGCCTCAATGAATATCTGACAAAAAACAATTTCTTAAACAAAAAACAATACGGATTTCGCGCTAACTCCAATACTCTTGCTGCTACTGTAGATCTAATTACAACAATAAAAGTCAACATCGACGAGAAGAAAATAGTTCTAGGCATATTTATAGATCTCAAAAAAGCCTTTGATACCGTAAGTCATGACATGCTCTTGACAAAACTTAAGCACATCGGTATCGACGGAGTTGCTCTTGAGATGTTTCGATCATACCTAATGAATAGACGTCAAACTGTCAAAATCGATAACTACTACAGTGATCCCCAACAAATTACCTACGGTGTTCCCCAGGGATCTATCCTTGGCCCGCTACTTTTCCTTATATATGTCAATGACATCTGTAACATAGGTCTGCATGGAGACATTACTCTCTATGCTGACGACACAAGTCTCTTCTATTCAGGTCATTCAATAACTTCTCTCGTAGGTCAAGCACAACATGATTTAGATCTTTTGTATACCTGGTTACAATCAAACTTACTAACTATAAATACTTCTAAAACAAATTATATTATATTTACCGCAAAAAATAAGAAAATAGAAAACTACTTACCTCTTACAATAAACGGAGAAATAATAAACAATGTGAATGAAGAGAAGTATCTTGGCCTTAGAGTGGACAGTCAACTCTCATGGAAACCTCATATAGAAACTATCCGTAACAAACTATCTAAGCTTACAGGTTCCATACGTGGCATTGTTCGATGTCTACCTAGGCGCGTAAGATACACGATTTATAATTCTCTGGTCAAACCCCATCTTGACTACCTGATAGAAATTTGGGGAACGGCTGCGAAAACTAATATAAAAACATTACAAACTACGCAAAATAAATTAATTAAAACTCTGTTCGGATATAATTACCTAGAATCTACTATTACTATTTACAAACAAACTAAATTAATGAACCTAAACCAAATATACAAATACAATACATGTTTATTAATAAGAAAGATACTTACCAAAGACATTCACTCCCAAATAGTATTTACAAAAAGAAAAACTGTACAAAAACGAATGACAAGACAAGCAAATAACCTTATTCTTAGAACAACTAGAACCTCATCTGGGAAAAAAACTATTGTTTACGAGGGAGCGCAATTGTATAATAAAATACCTAAAGACATCAGGGAACTCGATTCAATTACTTCATTTAAAAGATTTCTTAAAATACACATTTTAAAGGATTTTTCCTAATTATAACCAATCCTGCCTTTCTACTTATCAACTCAAACTAAATCAATCTAATAACTCACTGGAACACAGCCCTAACAAAACTTCTATTGTTTGGCTAGCGTACCGAGTGACGCGATGACGCGATGCTCGGTTCGTTTAAGTTACTAAGCAGCTCTACCCACATTAACAAGGAATCTATTAAAATAATAATTTATTTAGTACTGTAATACTTGGACCTACAAATCCAAGTACTTAGTTATTAATTTACTATTGTAACATCCTAGTTTTACTATTTAACTATATTTAGAACGCTGAAAGGCCTACTCTCATTACTTTATCTACCTAGTTTCTCTGTAAGTGAATTTTGTAAATTCTTAAGAGAAAAATAAAATATCTCAAACCCCAAACCCCAGATTGTGGTCCAATAAACTAGATATTTCAAACAAAATTTGCGAATATAACTAACGACAATTGCGAATATAATTAACGACAATACTATAATTTATTTAACGAACTAGCGACCCGCCCCCGCTTCGAACGGTTTTATTATACGTATTAACCTTCCTCTTGAATCACTCTATCTATTAAAAAAACCGAATCAAAATCCGTTGCGTAGTTTAAAGATTTAAGCATTCAAAGGGACATAGGGATATAGGGACATAGGGACAGAAAAAGCGACTTTGTTTTATACTATGTAGAGGTAGTGATAAAATTAAAACTTTGAATAAAATTAAAACTAGTATCTATTTGGAATTGAAACTATGGATCAACGGAATATAATGATACTCAGGAATAACAAATTGACAATGTATTGTTTACTATGCATAAAAATAAAATAATCTCAAAGATTATGAAAATAATGAGGCCTGGTTAATTAGTGGTAGTATTAATAATGCAACTGGCGCTAGTACTCGCTAATGAGAGTCTATGAAGGATGTATATAATACTTCCTCGCTTGAAACAATGCATTCTATGAAATTGTAACGCCTCGTCACAGATTAAATGAAATTTTCCATGTATCGACGGTAAAAGACCACCCACGCAAACAATAGGTATTGCCAATTCCTAGAACTTGCAAAGACCCATAACACATTCCACTAACGAGGTGGTGCAAACAAAAAATGTGTGAACGACCGTGTCAAAGTGTTCATTCAATGGTGAGAGAAAAGCGTGGAAAATATTGTGTATGGATTCAGATAGAGTAATGAATAAACAAAGTGACAAAAAGGTGTTAATGCGAATAGAAAGAGATTTCACAAAGAGAAACAAACAAACAGTTTAGCTCGCAGTGTAGCTCAAATAAAATAATTAAGAATACCTACACTGAGATTTGAAGTGACTCGAGTGACTCTTAAACATTTAACAAGTACTAGCTAAATCACACTACCTAGTAAATACCAATGCGTAAGAAGAATAACTATGTGCTTTTAACAATAGTCCAAGACGTAAATGAATCTTTCTTTCTAAATGAATCCGATTATTCAAAGTCTACGACTTAACCAAGCCTGATGAAGAACCGTCTCATCTAGTTAAACCCCAAGATACTTTTGAAAGTTAACTGAGCGTATCGAAAGAGTCAGATATACCACTCGTCTGCCATCACCCTAACCTTCTCAGAAATAAAAAGCTAGTGAGCATTTATCAAAGTGCAAAGTACTCAAGTTAACGAGCGGAAATAATGTTTCCTCGACTTAATGGTTCCGTTCTAGGCCACCCCAAAACGAGGGATGATACAAAACACCCGTTAAAATTATGATTTTCTTCCCTTTAAGTGACGGTATCGATGCAACAATTGTGTAAGTTTTCATTTTATTGTTGTCTTTTCTCGGGGCTTTTTATTATTGCTTTTAGGATCGTCGCTTTTTTTTGGTTAAACTGCTAAAATTCAGTTCAGATCTCTTAGGGAAGGGTATCATAATTTTATGATTTATTTGCTGGTGTAAAACATTTACAACATCAACAAACAAATAATAAAATTAGGATCCTCTTTCCTAAAAGTGGCGATATCGAAGTATCAGAGATCCATTTCTCCTATTCCCAATTTATTGTTGTCAATTTCTCAGTGTTTTCATTATTTTTGTATTTTTAACTTTAAGTGCAGGGCGTATTATTACTGAAGCTACTTTTTTGAGAAGCTGAAATCAAATGAGGTCGGTAAATGTATCTTTTGCACCTAAATTAAAATCCAAGTTCAAAATGTTAGTAACAAAAGCTTCCACCACATTATTCCTATTTAAAGCTCTCTCTTATTCCGCCATATTCAACCAAATTTATGAGATTCTGTAGAAGTTTTAATGAAAAGTGAAAACCATCCAATTGTCTTGATTCCTTTCAACGTGGCATGGCCAGGGGTGATATTTCGAGACAATGGCGGTTCGTTAATTGTGCACGTTTTTATTTTCGGCCGTTGGGGGGAGTTTACGATTTCAGTGACAACAGTACGTTTATTTATATGTCGCTTGTCGCTAACTAGATGTAAGTAACATTCTTGACATTATGTTGCTTCTGATTTATATCCAATGATTTGTTTATTTTCCTTTCCTGAGATTTTTTTATCAACTTAAGTTCAATATAAATTTTTATTTAAAGTTATTATCATTTAAGATATATATGTTCCGATGATCGATGAGCAATGGTTTTATCGAGAAAGAGAAGAAAAAAATTGTACAACACGCGAGTAATTAACTACAACATGACTGCACTAGTTCATGCTCATTTTTTTAAAATGTAGATTCGATTACTATAATAGCTGACTAAATTTGAATAGAAATCTTTGTGCCTTCAATCCTAGCAAGTTACCTATCTTGTCACATCTAAAACTTGTTTACCTACATCATAATTATTCTTTGGTAATCGGGCACTGGTAGAGTAATAAACACATGAATACAATATCGTAACGTATCATCGATGTAAAATTTTATATCTTTCAAGAAAGTCAAGATGTAAGTTAGTTTCTTTTTATCGGCGCCAACGGCTATTTACGAAACTTATTGGATAACTTTAGTATTTTAAACAAACCTTTAATTAAAATATTTGAATTTTAATCGTTGTTTGCGGCAAACACGAACGCTTAACTGAAACTTAATATTAATGAAGTTGAGTCATAAATAAAAAGTTATAAAACTGTATCTTAGTTATTAACCAAGTCTCCGTGTAATTATCATGTTTTAATTACTATGTCTTTATCTTCTCGGTTACGGTTGTTGTGGCGTATTAATTATTAGATATAAAATGTTTAATTTATGTAAGAACATTAATCGAAATTTGTTTTAATTAAGTTTTTTCTTTAACCTTTTTGAGATCTTTATTTAATGACTATATTATCATGTTTCAATTCAATTTGTAAACATAAAGTTTAACGTATGTTAGCTTAACCAATACATTGATTTTCACCTTGTAACTATTATTAAACTTGAAATATAACTTGTAACTATCTTTCTACCAGTGTAGTTTCGATTTTAAAATCTTCCGTCACTGACACCCATTAGCTTATTGAAACCATAGTAACTAAAACCATCCACAAATTCATTACCTTCTTCAAACTAGTATCATTAGTGTCAGGATAAATATTCAAACCCCTTTTGAAACTATGTATATCCCAGGGCTTAGCGCAATCTAAAAGACAGTAACAACATTATGAGCACCCCTCGCTACTAGAAATGCAATGCGCATCGCCAACTGGCGTCACGTTTTGTAAAGTGCCTGGGCGAGCCAACTAGAACTTGTGACGTCAGTTTTTTTAGGAATTACGACTTTTTACTCATTATTATATTTTAATTTTATAGATATAAGATACATTGATAAATGTGTGTGGTATTGATTTTACTATATCAGCATCAAACTGAAAACTAGCGTTGATCAAATTTACTTTAAAACTATCAGAAAATCTCTTTAATTACACTCCAATATGGCGGCTCGATATCGAAGAAGTGAACAAAATTAGCAAGGATACTCACAAGCAAAATGTATATAAATCGCCTGACTCCGAATCTTTCCCTTACTATTCCACGCATAGCATTCACACCCGTACTTCCTCCCAAAATATTCATCCAGCTCGTTTCTCGTTACATTAAGCTCTGCTTCCACCACTCTGACTCCACTCATAGGATCCACATGTTCAAGCTGCACTGTTCTATCGGTCCTCACATCATTGCATTTGAAGAAGACCTGTAAAGCGTTAGCAGCTCGACAGATCAGCGTGGCTGGTTTGGTTCTTAGTACATAGGAGTCTTTGGGTTCTAAAAGGAAGATTGGGAGGCCGTCTATTGTCTCGTCGTTTTCTGGGATGGGGATGTAATCGTCATCTTCAGCTTCTGGCTTGATGTCGGAGAGGTAAGGGTCGAAGGTGAGTAGACCGTCTGGGTGAATGTATTCGGGGCGGGTTTCTTTTGCAGTGGTTTGTTCTGTACCTGTAACAAAATTATAATGATTTTTACTTATCGCCCTGTCACTTAGCATATACAATTATAACAAACTCTTAAAAATCTAAGCCGTCACCAGAAGGCAAAGTACCCAGAATGCTGGCAGCATTGCCACGTTGAATGGCAATGCTAATTCGTTGACCAAAATAGAAGCCAGCATTCTTATCTCCTGTGGACTCTATGAGAAGTTTCGTCAGATCTTTAAAAATTGTGTGTGCCCCAGGACCCCAAGGACCAAGGGTTTCCACCCCAAATGGCTCAAATAGGTAACCTCGGTAAGTGACTTGACAAATAAATATATAGCTACTTATCGCCCTTTAACTCGATATTTTTTTTCTAAATTAGATCAACAGTTGCTCTAGATTTCATTTTAATTGTGTTTTAGACTTAAAATTTGTTAAATTTTTAATAACTAAATAAAAATTTTATATTTAGAACGAACGTTTTCTACAATAACGCTGAAACTTAACAAGTTTCAATAATTTAAAAGAACTACCTTGTTAGTAAGATTATGGGAAAATAACACATAAATTGACTTTAATTTAAGTTTCAAAACTTAAGTAAACCGATTCGATATGAATCAAATTGACGCTATGCTTTTTAATTTGATTGGGATTTATGAACTGGAGAATTAGTATTGTCTTATTCGTTTAGACAATACTATAACTGAAAAACAATAACATCGGAAAATTTACTATTTCTGAAAAAAATTACGTCTTTCATTTTATAAAGTTTTAATTTGTTCCCTATTCCTTTATTTTAATTTTCATAATCAAGTTTAACTTTTCTTACTATAGTCTCACGTTTATTCCTATATTGAATGATCTTCGAACAGTAAAGTTGGTATGTACAAACTTTAATAATGCCTGTGAACGGTAGGACTGGTTTCTAGGGCTGGTCTGTGGTGAGCTTCACAACGAGTCCCCGATAACCGCATCGTTGGAGGTTCTATAAATAAATACAGACTTCCGATCGCATCGGTGCCTGCCTACTGATTGACTAAGATACAAATCTACTCACAAAGATCCTACGCTTTTATGGTGCCTTGGTAGTTACTCTTATGACATTTACGTAGGAGAAACAAATTTCATAGTTAGGTACAATATCGAATAACATTTTGATTTTCGAATCGCGGTCTTATAGTCGTACATATAAAAAGCTTAATACATTGAAAGGACATAACAATTTAAATAAAGAACATAATCCAAATTAAGGACAAAATGACAGCAGATAGGGATGTCCACAGTGCCAGGTGTTTTTTATTCAGTCATCTATCTATACCTATGGCTTAAACGGTACATCTAAGAGAAATGGACAATATCCCATTGGTAACAAATAAATCAATTTTAAAAATGTCTACAAAATAAACATCTATGATCATTAATTGTATCGTGGTGATTAAAAGTTTTCACTAATAGCTAGTCGCCGTCAAAAACCCGCTCCCGCTTCCGCTATTCACCAAAAACGGACCCTAAATTCCAGAAAGGAATCATTTTGTTGAACTTTTTATGTAATTAAAGGAACTCAAAACTATGTGGAGCATTCCATAACAGTAATAGTGTTGTCAAGCAATAAAATATAACTTTATAGTTTTCCGGCTTAGAAGACCAAGCACCGGATGAGCGTGTAAATTAGAGGCACGAGGCTTACATACCTGAATATATTGCCTTATTTAACGCCATGCAAGCTTGCATACTAGGTTGTAATTACTTAGGATGAAAGATAAATAAGTATCTATTAGTGCAATCAAACTAGCAGTCTGGTTATTTCCCGAATTTAGGTAGGTATATTTTTATCTTTGAATCAAATATACTCATTTAAGAAATGTTTCTTACCTCCATTTCTAACAAATCCGATCAACATTGCAAAAACAAACACAATTCCAAAACAATAACTTAGAACGCACATCACTATTTCTATTTACCTACTTTACATTTAACTTTTTAAATCGCGAATACGAACTCTATGTAAGTATATTATTATTACTGGAATTTTTAAAATTCGAATGGTAATTTTTTGTTTTTCCATAAACCAAGTCAGTTTGAAATCATATTTTTTCCGGCCTGTTCATTCGTATTCGAAATTCAAAAACGGCGCGAAGTATTTTCTCGAGCACGTGTTGTATAGATGGGCTCGCAGCAGATACGTGCGCCCATAATGGGGTGCCGCGGAACACTGAATGGCTACCCTATAGGTTGAACAATGTGTTGATTTCGATCTTGTAACGTTTTTTGGGAATTATAAACAGTTTTTTGATGAGCTGCATGGACAGATGTTTATTAGAGTTAACTGTCGTGTAACAGTTTTGGTGCGTTAACTAGGGAAGATGATAGCGATCTACTTAGAATACACTACAATAGACCAGTAGGTGTAGATGAAGGATTCTTATCCATGGAAACCTTTTTAAAAAGGTATCCTTAAACGTTTCTCTAAAAGCATCTAACAATGCAAAATGAATTTGAAGAACATGTAAGGTTGTCTCTACAATTTTTATGAAGACATTTTCCGCCGATTATAGAATGAAATTAAAACAAGAAAGAGTAGGTAAGTAAAAAAGAATATTTTAATTGACAATTATTGAGCTAACTGAAAACAATAGAAATCTAGAGCTCAAGTGATCCATAATCAATCAATCAGTCGAAAGCGTTCCCAAGACGCTGCCTATTGCCCCGCGGCTGTTGGCAATGCTGATGTCAGCAATCCCATACAGCCAAAGCATACAGCTGCAAACCAGCTTATGCATGCTGTCTTTATGATAAGGTACCTATTTGATAATTTGACTGAAAAATAGTCATAATGGAAAAACACGACTATATTGATTGAAAGTATTAAGTAGCAGGTAGAGCAGATATTGAAACTAAACAAATCTAACTTTAATTGAAATTGTTTAGTTACAAATTATAATAAACGTTCATTATAATTTCAAATTCACGATAATAATATAATCGTGACCAAGCAATGAAAAAACCGCATGAAATTGACCCCTAGCGCCACCTTACATAAGACAGTGGTTTTATAAAAGCTTTTGATACTATGTGAACCGTCTCTCTCAAAGTTCCATCCAATCTAAAAGCTCCAAAACCTTAAAAGTTCACAGCACAAAGTTTGCTAAAGTTTTCATAGATGGCGCAGTGCCCCGCAAAAACATGAGGGGCAATGCGCGATGAGCTTTGAAAGCTCTCGAGAGATTTAATTATGTAGTTCTCAGATTTGATGGCAGATGGGGTAAGTTGTGTGTGGTAAGGCGGTGCTGTGTCTGTTTCTGTATTAGTCAGAAAGATGGCGCTGCTTAAATTTTAGGGTTCATGAAACGTGAGCTGGATGGACAGAAATGAAAGCTGTGAGTGTTTGGTGAGGTTCTATCATGATTCTATTTTACAAAGTAGTTGAATGTTTCAATAGATGGCGAGCCTAGTAACTGGCAATTTAAGGTTTAGAACGTTGAAGAAGTAATGTTTTCTGTTAATTTTATTTTGTCTTTTCGTTATCAGGGCAAAGTAACATTAAGCTTTTGTTTGAGATTAGTATCGTAAAAATTATTATGACATAAAGTTTGATTGATAAATCTGCTAATAATTAAATACGTAAGAATTTTCATCTTACCCTACCTAAACCGGCAAGGCAAAAATGATAGTATGTAATAATTTCTATATATTTTATTAATTTGTGAAAATGATGAACAAAATTCGGATGTTCTCTGCCACGAAGTTATCTGCCTTCGTCCGTCATTTACACATGGAACGTCTTTGAAATTTGAAATTCAGAATGATTGATTTCAAATTCAAACGTGGCTAGCAGTGTTGCCAACATTGAATATTGATTGCACAAAAGGAGCTTGGCGCCAAAGCGTATTTTCAATTCAAAATTATTCCTCAAACATCGAATTCTTTTGATGGCGTAAAAATATGTAAGTAGCTCAAATTCCCAGTCACATTTTCTTGTTCCAAATAACATTTTTATCCCTTTCCCTCGTTTGAAAACTGAGTTTTTCTCTCTTTCGTAAATTGCGGTACGGAAATTCAAATTTGGCGGGTCGCTCGCCTTTCCGTCGGAGATATTCCAGTCTAATGAGCTGGTGAAGGTTGAACAATCAATAAGAATATCGACGGTGAGGTTTTTATTTGTCTTCATTAGTTCCAAATTGAATACTTAGACATCTCTTGGAAATTTAGGAATGAGTTTATAAGTTCAATTTGGAACTAATGAATAGTTAGCCTATGACTAATATTAACAAGTAATTATGCATATATTTAATGGCACTGAAGATAGATAATAAAGTAACATTTTGGTGAAAATACACCAACAAAGTTGGTAGACAAGAAAAACACCCGTAAAACCCTCTAATGCCGAAAAGACTAGCGCAAGACAAGAAGAGAAAATGAACAAAGTTAAGTAAATCCGTATTTGTGGGCACTGCGGATTGTGGACACTCCAGTAAGGTAAGTTTGTGGCCGGCTTACTTGAAGTGGGGAAAAGATTTTTAGAGTGTACGATTCTTTTGCAGTCTGAAGTCGTTTTGGAAGCTCATGAAGAAAAGGAAAACCTACGTAAATAATAGTGTAACAGAAAAAATACATACTTAGTAGGTACTAGACTTTTCACAGTTGGAAGCGTTTTAACATTTATTTATAAATTCCTTTTTAATTTTGTCTACCTATTCGGTGGGTAGAAATAATAATATTTTCATTTAGAAATACATCAAATGAGCGCAACATTATTTTTAGGTTCCTAGTGACTCCCATTTCTGGTTTCCACTGTTCAATGATCGTCACGCATGACAATCTTATTAATATGTCCGTATCGTCTAAAACTCCCTCTTCAAGTACCTCTCAACAACCCGCTCACGTCCCGCAAACGAGTCGAATCCGCAGCAATTGTTCGAATCTTGGGGACTTAACTCGATCAGTCCCGTTGCCGGGCGATAAACCGATCACGGATGATTACCGAAAATTTGGGAGAAATAATTAGCTGGCAACCCTTTAAGAGTTGTCAAGTGGTCAGGTGGCAAGGGCTTAGAATAATAATTATTCTCCTTTTTCCGTTGATTTATTATATAATATATCGTCTTATATCGTCGCGGATAAATAGGTATCTTCAGCGTCATCAACTGCCCATGCTAGTCCATTGCTGGGCTTATGAGCCTGATTCGAATCTAAATTTGCTCTCATCATATTTATCCATTACCATTATGGATAGACAAAAAATCTATAACTGACATTGCCATTGCCTCATTTGCCACTATGGACGTAGAGCCTTTTTTGTGTTTTATTAACCACCCTATAGTGCTCTCAATTAGGTGCAACCCTTATGGGGCTGTTTTTTTTTTTAACTTCATTGCTGCAAAACTCGAGGCGGGACCCCAGGTTCGTTGGTCACCGAGGCTCTCCGGGTTTCAACAAAAATATTATTTGATAGTCTGGTGCAACGCGTGACCCGAGAGCTGAAAATATAAAATTTTCGCTCAAGTATTATAATAGTAGTATCTAGCCTTTTATATATTTATACATAACATATTAGTTATACCCGTGCATAAATAACAATAAAGAACAAAATTTTGGATACAATATCAAAAGATTATGTTTAAAACACATTTCAAAGGCGATTTTTTGATCAAAAACTCATTTCACGGTCCCATCAACACAAGTGTTCACTCTCACGTTCTTTATTAATATTTTTATCGGAATTAATACCTTTATCTGATTATCTGTTGAAAATAAATATTATTTCATTATTTCGCGGCGTAAGCTGATGCGGTTTTACGCTGCGACGCGTCTGAATCAAGATACGTTTTGTGCTTTTTATTATAATTGGCAATGTTTTTGAGCACGTGGTTGAGTTTGAGCTACAGTTATAGTATTTTTAAACATAGTTTCTTCAGAAAAATCATACGAAATACCTATCTTAAGCCCCATTTAGTTTGTTTTGGTGATTGTGTTGACTTTCTTCTTTAAAATATTAAAATAGAAATCAAGGAATACAAATCAGAAATCAATATCTTTATTTTAAAAAATATTCTATCTATCTAACTATCACCATAGTTTTATAACTTGTATCATAGTTTATAATTTATGCCTTGCTAAATGATGGTCCGATATCCACCATGATTTGAGTTGATTTGAGTGCATCCTAAGAGTGCATCGATATTTCGGCATAGTTTTATGCTTCATGCATAATAATGAAGAACACTCTCACAATAAATACTGGAGAAAGTTTTATCAAAAAATATGTTTTAACATTTGATATTCTTTCTATTTTATCACAACCTACCTGTAAGCTTTTGGCTAGAACTTTGCCTCTTGAAAGGTATCGGATTTTAAAATATTTTATTGTTTGGTGGTTTGTGTAACCCTTTCAAAATATATTAGGCAATAGTCCGCGCTGAATTCTCGCAAAATACCTGCCAAATTACATAACAGTAATGCGTTATTTCCATCACATAGGTATTTTGCGGTTTTTCAGGTTTTTCGAAATAATATTTGTAATAATTACCACTATTAATTATATCCAATATAAGCTAAACATTTGTTTAGCTTTTTAGAAAGAAGTAAAAGTCACGCTTTCTAACGCCTTTGTCAGGGCTTCTACACCTAAAACCTATGGATCAACTACACCAAATGTCCGCTGGAGGCCATACGTGTACAATACAATAATATATTTAGAATGATGTTGGGACTGCCTCGATTCTGCAGTGCTTCGGGGATGTAAGCAGAATATGAGACGGGTGGCTTTGCTGCCATTCTTCGTAAGACCGCATCCCTGATACGCAGGGTAGGTGACAGTCTCAACACCATTCTAAAAACCATAGCTGGTAGAATACCTCTCCCCTGTGGAAAAGTTTCATGGGGAGAGTTATTTATCTAATTTAATTTAGTTTTAGTTTTAACCAACCCTAACTTATTAAGCTCTTCATTTAACTAGTAGGTATATACAATTGAAACCATTGAGCTAACTGCAGACGGTTTCAAACAGTCTAATGGTAGCTCAATTGATCCATGTCAATGCCTGTCAGAAACGTCCCCAAGACACTTCAGTTAGCTGAAATAAACTATATTATCCGAACCCTGTAGGCCACTTATCTAGAGAATCTCTAGGTTCCAAGGTATACTTTAGAAATAGCCGGTCTACTGATTAAATTAAATAGGTATCCACTGTGTCTGTAGATAATTTAACCAGAGTAAACCAAACCATCTCGTATGATCCGGCTCGTGCTTATAATCCGGGAACGTTCGCTACCCTTTAACCAATACGTGACCACTTCGGATCAACGAATGTATGGATGTGGTGGTAGTAGAAAAGAAAAATATCTACCACAGCTACTTGCCATATTGGTTGACGATGAGATAGGGTAATCCCTACCTTAGCCATCAACCAATATAAATCCACAGCTGGACATAGTCCTCCCTAATAAGTACCCTATATTGACGACACCTGTGGCTCAGGGTGCTAAGATCCACCTGTGACGCAGAAATTTGCGGGTTCGATTCACGTCTTGTCTGGACACAAATTTATGCATGATCTGCGAATATTTGTCGCGGGGTTCTGGGTGCTATCTATGTATACCTTATAAGAAGTATCTATGTAATGTATTGTAAGTATTAAGTTTATCAGACACAGTCACTGACAGCTTAGGTAGTTGTTCCTGACACGATAGTTAGTGATAGTTTCATAGGCGGTGCTGATTTGAGCAAAAATAATTCCTGACAAAAAGTTGACGAACATTAAAATTAGATAGTTAATTATATCATTATAAATGGATCATCATTTATTTATCTATACTGTACGTAGAGGTGAAGATAAGATAGGTATGTTCAATATTTCCGACATTGGCTCATAGAATAGAATAAAAACACCTTTATTCTTAACAACAAAATACACTTTAGGAATAGGTACCCACTTAAAGTACATAACAAGTTTAGCCAGTTTTATTTTGAGTTCATAACAATAAGATGATCCTAACTCAAGATAAATACCTAATTTTCTCTAAGGTCTTGTCAAAGACCGACCTAGCTCTGGTCTTCCCTTAGACTGACGCCACGAACGGACCTGCGCTATGTAGGTAGACTTCAAAAAACTCGATAAGTCAAATATTATACCTAATTCAGGTAAGTATCTTATAAATGCTTGATTCCCCTGAACACTCTTCTACCGCATCCATATTTCTCAGCTCCGTCCGCCCGGCTTGTGTCGTGTCGCCACAATCGGCTCAGTGACCAGCGCGGCGTAAAATTGTGTTTGACGCGCGCTCGGACGCTCAACCGAGAGGGGGTGTGGGAGGGAGGGTAGTTAGCACTTTGCTGTCTCACTTGATAAACCTCGACAAGAAGAGAATTGATAAGAGCTAGGACCCTGGTTGTGAATGATCATTCTAGAAAACCGGGTCTCAACAAACTTTAGATTTGTCACAAAAAATGCAATTTCTATGTAATCATGCAAATCATCATCATCTCTATTCAAATCATGTTCATTATTAGCCCTGCAGCTGAGCCTAGGTAGTTTTTGGGAGTATTTTTTGGACTATTCTCCAGTGATTTAAAAAATACTGCCTTTTTACATTGGATTCGACTCTGTCCCTAATTTTTTCCATCCGGTTAATGTGAACACAATAGATTATTTTTAAAGGTTTCAACCACAGAAGTAGGAATAATAAGTATTCCTACTTCTGTGGTTTCAACGAATCTTTGATTTTGTTGGGAGTTTCGTCAAATTGATCCATACAGACTTAAAAACAAGGTCCATTCCACATTCCTTTCAATATTGAGTGACGGAAAGCAGCAGGGAATGAGCTAACAAGGGGAAATTATCGCAGCTTAGGAGAAAATCTCCGTGTTATGATTTTGCGGTGTCGCGCAGATCATCGATTTTAGTTCCAGTGCCTATGGTGAGGGACAGGTGCTTTTTGTTTTAAATTTGTTATGGGGCTTATGGACTGTTTTGTTAATAGTAAATATAGTAAAAGTAAGGAAAGATTTGGAAAGTTTAGTGCTTAGACATGGAGGTAAGTACTATTATATCAAACAGTCGTTAGCACTTTCAATGCCCACGACGTACATGGACGTCTTCAACCTGCGGTTTGCATGGCATCAGCTGGGCATGGGCATTGGGTAATTGATGCGATTGCTTTACCAAAGACCTTTGGAAATTATTTAGAATTTGAGGTTGGCTAAATCATTTATGCTCAAAAGCACCATTATAATCGAGCAGATTCTGATCATTTTCACATTTATTTGTATCTAGAATCATACTTCAGTGCTAACTTAACCAAGGATAAAAACCTTAAGTGTAAATCCCAGAGCAACCAGTTCATCAAATATCAGTTTCATTTTAAATAACGCGAGAAAAGATCTCCAGAACCCTTCCCGCATATTCCCCCGAAGTACAGTCTGCATGAAACCTCTTGGGAACGTAAAAAGCGTCGCTAAAACGTCGGCTCTCATGCGGCAAAATCATATTCTGTTAAACTCGTTACTGTCCGCGCCTTGTCGCGCTGACCTAGCAAGGGGCGGAATAAAGTGGATACGACTTCATTTTTATAAAATTATCTTCATCTATTTCATTGCTCTAGTGTCAAAATTATCAATAAGAAAATGAGTGTCAATTTCTTGTAAAAATGAAGGCGTATCCATTTCCCTTGATTACTCGTCTAGAATTTACGTTTTAATTGCTTAAAGATCACATTTTCGAGATAATGATGAAACTGGAGGGCTCGAACGAGTCTCAAAAGTCTTAGCGTAACCAGACCACGAGCGAGTAATTGCTTTTCTTTTTATTGCCATGATTGATGTATGGTGCCTCTCGATTTCTTCTCCTCGTATTTCTATTTCTGGTTTTTAAACCCAATTCTCTAAACTCAAAGGTTCCAAGTAGCGGAGCTAAAAAAGAGTCTGTACTTAATCTGGTCAACATCACAGGTTTCCCGAGAACAAAGGCTATTTACTTCTATTTACGTTGATACTAATTCTGTAACGTCTTACTTTGTTATCCTGACTCCAATCAAGGAGCTTTTACAGCAGTTGTGATGTTGTCTACTGCATCAGATATCCATCAATTTTCCAGATTGTATCATCAAATCCTACTTTCTTACATTTGAAAGCCACTAGCCAGCTTCCAAAACTGGCTACGAGTTGGAACTTACGAATTTCCGTTACGTAACCAGCTTCGAGTCGGGATTATTTCTCCCATTTAGAAGCCAGCTTCTAAACCTGGTTACGAGATGGAAGTAAAAAGACTAGAACGTATAGTCTCATCCACACAACTCCAAACACAGCCACTTCGCTGTGAAAGCAATACTGTATTGGGTTTTTAGCGCAGGACTCAACTGTCGGGCGATAACGTAAAATATTGGCTGAGAGCCTTTTGCCGGGTGATGATTGACTTTAGATTGGACTCTACTTCCCTATCATGCTTGGGGTAATCTGGTTTTACGGGTCATTTTGAGAGTTAAAAGAAGTGTATAATTTGAAAAGGTTTTTGATTTGATATCGCAGACTGGCAAAACTCACACACTTACAAATTTACGTGCTTATGAATGAAGTTACTTTTTGTCCAACATTTTAACTATCAATGTTTTGTATTGTTCTATATTTTTTTTGCATAGAAAAGATTTTAATAAAATGTTTTTCGATTTAATCACGCAATCTGTCCTCACTTTGGTCCCAGGCCACTTCACATTCCAAATTCAATATTCTCACAGGAAACACCACAGCGGGCACCAGTCCATGACCACTTCAATCGACAAAATGGCGGATACCTAAAACAATAAGAACTACAGAATCCAGTGATGCGTTCTTACAATTAAAGTATTTTTTATCCCTTTAAATGAGTCAAGTACCTATCGCATTGCAGGCTTGAAGGAAATCAAGCTTTTATGTTCACCCTATTAATTCAGTAACCTCTATGTTAAAGGGAATAAGGTGTAAAATTATGAGTGTGGGGTGAATCGGTAAGTTGGTTTGGGGGTGTAAGAGGGTATCGGTAAAATGATTTAATACAAAACGGCTTATGAAGAGCCCTCTAAATATTGCTGTAAGAGCTTTGGTGCAAGATACCGCAATTTCAAAACTAATAAAGCTTCTCAGTGCTATTGTTTTGGTTGTTCTGGGAATTGTTGGTTACAAGCGTGTGCAAGAAAGAACAGAAATACTTTAAAATCAGTAGTTAGTCCATCATCATCATCAATTTATATTAGTCCATTGCTGAAAATAGGCCTCCCCTAATGAGCGCCATAGCGCCCTGTCTTCCTTCAGTGTGCAGCATCATACATCTGCCTACAACAGTCCTGTCTTTCGCATATCGTCATTCCACCGGAGGGTGTCCTACACTACGTTTGCCGAATCGCGATCTCCCCTCAATAACACTTTTTCGGCGGTTTTCAATGGTTGTCGGTTTTTCGCGAGATATGGCCACAATATGTCCATAGTAGGTACCTATCATAATATACTTAGCGGAGCAGTTTATTTTTATATTATAGCACTCGTTGCCATTAACCAGTAATTGATCAATTACATATTGAATTAAAAAAAAGTACCTACCTAAGAACAAGACAATCCAGAGAAGACTCGGCATGTATATGGTAGGTACCTAGCTTTATTATATTTGTTAGCTATTTATATGATAGCTATACATAGTGGTTGTATTTTCTTTCTAACTCATCAGAAACTTGCCCTAACAAGTAAATTGAAACGCTCGTCATCTTCCAGGAACACATATCTAATACCTCCAGATAGAAACCTTGGAGAAACCCACGCCCTTACAAAGTCCTAAAGCCTCCACGATATTAATAAGCTACATTTTTTACGAGACAATTTCCCGGTGGTTGCTATCTCCGCTAGCCACGACTTGACCGACATATTCGCAGCCTTATGATCTTACACTTGCGTAAAGGAAAAACGTAGAGAGTTCTTTAGCTTGAAATTTTGCCCTACTTACCTAGGTACTCAAAAAGGGGATACAAAAATTGAGAGATAATACTTGGCTATACCTGCAGAGCTACCTAGATATACATATTTCATATTTGAGGCTCAATGCAGAAAGATAAATTGAAATCCTTAAAAAATATCTGAACATCTGGTCGTTCGATGCGACGCGTGACCCGAGAGCTTGTGATGCAGCCCGCATTGCAGCAGCGTCTTGGGGACCCTTCCGACTGTCTGCAATTTGCTCAACATAGGTGCATACTTATTTTAATTTGTTTTTTTTCCTTGATAGTTGTTTCTTTTATAATAAGGAAAATGAAAATAGACACCTACGCTATTGTATGTCAAAGTAAACCCAAGTTGCAAATCCCAATAATATTTCCCAGAAAATCTATAGAAAATCCAATAGAAGTGGTGTGAAATCATTTGGATTGATTCTGTATGGATTCACTAGGAAGGTAACTTTCTAATCCTTACAACAAAATATTAGCCAGGTAGGTCAGCCGATTGCTCTGTACATTTTCTGTTCTAATAAACGAATATATTTTTACGATTCTCGCGCCATCTCCCACAATCCGATGAGTTACTGCCACAGCCCGCCCGCGACGTATGCTGTTCTATATTCAAATTGAACGGCGCAAGGAACGATCGGCCGCCATTTTGTCGTCGTCAACCGTCTCGAGAAAATGGCGGACTGTAAGCCGCTTAGAGGAAAATGTGCTGGGTATTTTGAATTCGCTGAAATATGGTTGGTAATGTTTTGATAGAGCTCTTGATTGTGTTGCCTGTTTTAGACTGAAGTTCTTAGAAGCAGGTACCTACTGCAAGACTTGACCTGTGTAAGCAAATCAAATAGCTAAGATATTACAATTTGGCATTGTGGATCTATGCGATTCCTATGCGACTACTTATGAAAGTGGTCGGTGTTACTTCTCTCTTTTATTTTGATAAATAAATAAATCCACACAGCATCATCTAGCCCCAAGCTAAGCAGAGCTTTTGTTATGGGTACTAGATGACTAATATACTTACCTAATACAATACATTACAAAGATAGATATTTTTCATTATACAAAGAAAACACCCAGACCAACGGAACAAATTTCTGCAGATCGTACACAACTTTGTTCCGAGGCGGGAATAGAACCCACAACCTCCTGCGTCGCAAGCGGACTTTCGCCCACCGCGTCACATCGGTCGTCGTCAATGATCAGAAACAAACATTCAAGATTCCTCAGCTTGATGACAAGGGAAATTATTGTAGGATTATTCTTTACTCCTATGGGTTGATGATGATGATGTTAAAAGGAAATACAAAATTAAATTTAAAAACATTGAATCAAAAGCCACAAATGCCATAACCATTTCATAGAGCCATTCATACTGGAACTCGCTCAAGCACCGAACAAATGTCGTATCGATATAAAATCGAATTAAAATTGATATCGAGTTGAATGGAATCTGTGAATTTAGAGTTTGTCCAACCGAGCGTGGGTAATGGTGGTATTATACGAATGTGTTCGACAACTGTTTTGGGGTTTCAAGATTTGTGGTGATTCGTTATGACTTGGAACTTTTTAATAGGCTTTGGAGTGAATAAGTAGTTTCAATTACTTACAAGAATGTTTTCAAGATAACTTTACAATATTGAAATTTGTGTCCTATAATTTTTGTACAAATAAACATCTACATACAGCCCCTACCAATTCACTGCACACGGGTCTTGCCATTATGAACAGCATTCCTAATCCACAAATTGCACCTAACAATAGAAAAGCTAAATGGTATTAATTATATATAACTGACAGTCATCACTGACTATAACCATTTGTCTAGTAGGTAGGTACCCATAAAACACAAGCTTTGAGTACTTTGGGGCTAGATGGTGCTGTGTGGATTGTCCAGCATTATTTATTTATTTGTACTTAGGTTTCATTGAGCTGTTCCTTGGTAGGTATAGTATAGTGTATTTAATACAAGTTCACCTCTACTGGTTAAGTACCTATCGTTCTGTTATAAACCTCCATGGAGACAAAGATATTGGCAAAGCTATGAGCTTTCCATTGACGCTCGTCCATGGTGATGATCCCTAAGGTCAGAAATAATTTAGACTGTATGCATATAACACGCTTAATATTCAACATGTTAATCCCAGATTGAATTAACACCTTCCTTGTAGATGGCGCTTAGATCAAGTGATATCTCCTTCACATACGTGAACTGTGACACAGGGTGTTCTTATCATTCTAAAGGTTACTTTACTCAGCCCATTTTTCTCTTGGTGATAAGTCAAAGTCAAAGTGCAATTATTCTTTTAGAACTTTGGACAAGTCAAAAGCTCATATATATATATTTTGTTCACTTCAATCTATTTAAGGTAAAGTAAAAAAGCGAACAAGAAACATTTATTTTATTTTGTAAGGTTGTTAGTTTTCAAGTTGGAGCAAAACTCGTCCCAAGCTTTTTTTTCTTCTAAATTATCAGATATCTCACAGATTTATTTAATGTTTGTTTGCCTACGTATACATCTGATACATTTTTTTTTTCTTTTTTTAATTTTTTGCTTCGAAAAGTTGTAGTACACCTTTTCGAAGCCCGGGTGAGTCGCTAGTCTATACTTATAATAAAACTGTAACAGGTCCAAATCTGTACATTGAAGATATTTTGAAATTTTTTTTTGGAGGGCACTCTATTATCGATACTCAAGCCAAAACTGTAATTTTTTTCATTCATGTCTGTCTGTCTGTCTGTCTGTCTGTCTGTCTGTCTGTCTGTATCGTAAACGCGCATCACGCCGAAACTACTTGATGGATTTAAATGAAACTCGGCATGATTATAGGTCATACTACGAGGAAGGACATAGGATACTTTTTATCCCGGAATTCAGTAAGGTTCCCATGGGAGAGGGTATGAAAGTAAAATTCCTTTACCGCTCATCACGCCGAAACTGCTGAATGACTTGGAATGAAACTTGGGACGATTTGACTTTTGAGTTCATACTACAAGGAAGGACATGGGATACTTTTTATCCCGGAATTCGGTAAGGTTCCCCTGGGAGAGAGGGTGAAAGAAAAATTCTTTAATGACTTGGAATGAAACTTGGGACGATTTGAGTTCATACTACAAGGAAGGACATGGGATACTTTTTATCCCGGAATTCGGTAAGGTTCCCCTGGGAGAGAGGGTGAAAGAAAAATTCTTTAATGACTTGGAATGAAACTTGGGACGATTTGAGTTCATACTACAAGGAAGGACATGGGATACTTTTTATCCCGGAATTCGGTAAGGTTCCCCTGGGAGAGAGGGTGAAAGAAAAATTCTTTAACCACGCATCACGAGGGAAGTGAATGAATTCGAATGGAACTCGGGACGATTGGACATGGGATACATTTTATCCCGGAATTCAGTTTGGTTCCTCTGGGCTATACGGGTTTTCAAAATTTCTCACAGCATTTGAACGACGCGCGCGCGTCGTTCAGATGCTGTGAGAAATTTTTGAAAACCCGTATAGCCCAGGGGAACCAAACTGAATTGAACTGATAAACGCGTAAGTTTGTAAGGATGAATGGATTCATTTCATTCATTTTCATTATAAGCTGAAATAACACATAGGCTTTATTTTATTCCGAAAATCCCACGAGAAAGGAATTACGCAATGAAATAGCGAGTACTCGAAATACTAATCATGCGCAGACGAAGTCGCGGGCACCAGCTAGTCTATAATATAAAAATGAATCGCAAAATGTGTTGGTAAGCGCATAACTCAACAACGCCTGGACCAATTTGGCCAAATCTTTTTTTAAAATGTTCGTTGAAGTTCAAGGACGGTTTTTACGGCGAGAAAAATATGATATTTGACAAATAAATAAATTTCCCCGCGGGCGACGCTGCGGGGCGCAGCTAGTTAATAATAAAATAGACATTGATTGTGAACATCCTGTAGAAGCCGCGTGAGACAGTCCATCGCAATCCGCTTATGTAAACTGGAAGACGGGGTGGGAACCACATGTCCTGTCGCACCTGACAACACCCTCTATAATCCGATACACGGATTATTATCAACTCAATCCCTTGGGTGATTGTGTGGTAATATGGACATGGCGAATTATATGCATCTATCTTATAATTATTATTTTTTATTTATGAATTTAAAAAATCACCATGTAAAAATGATGACGTAGCTGTTGCCTAACGAATACCTATTTATCGCTTCTTTTAAAAGAGGACAAAAAATTTAAGCGCAATTTAAATAATTAACACCTTATTTACTGTTTTTTTATAGTTATTTACAGTTTAAAATTTGACTTTCCTAAAAGCTTATTTTGAGATCCTAAGGAAATTAAGTTTCTGATTTCTGATTAGGTACTAAAAATCAAAAGGAGGCTTATTTCTGTTTATTATCTTTGTTCTACGTAAACTCTTTACAGTCGAGATTTAAAAACAATGGTTTGCTTGCAATAAATAACAACCGTCCGGCACTATCTGTTGAGCGCACGCGACACCTTCCGCGCATCCTCGCGAATACGCGCAGGGTAGGACAGCAAAACAAGCAGAGGAAACTGGCATTTTGTGTATTTTCTTCGACCCTTAAATTAGTTTCAGAATTTAAATACACTTTGCGTGCAATAACTAGTGAAAGTCTATATCTGTATGTGTGTGTTTAGGTATAATCAAAATCATAAATCAACCAATACTTGACCACAGCTGGACATAAGCCTCTCCTAATGAGCACCAAAGCGCCCTGTCTTCAGCTTGCCACATGCAGCATCTGCCAGCAGTATTTCGCTGATAGTCATCCCACCAAGCTGGAGGGCGTCTTATACTACGTTTGCCGAGTCGCGGTCTCCATTCAAGAACACGTTTTAAAAAGTTGTCGGTTGCGGTTTGCGAGATATGGCCGACTCACGGTTGTTAGGTATGGTTAAGTATACAAGTCTGTTGACTTAAACGTCGTGCCTAGGCATTAAGCATTAAATTCGGGATAATGCGGGATTATTATTTATTTAATTATCTACCAATTAGTTTAATTCAGTTAAGTTTTATGGAGTATTCTACTTATACCAGGCAGATGATAAGTTTACTATAGTTTCATATGCACGATGAGGCGTTTTATCTAATCGCTTTCAAAACATGATCCGAGTTCTCAATTTTAACTTTCCGTCTCACCGTATAAACAGAGCCGTGTGTCTGGTTGATGATAAAGTATCACGACGTGATCTCATCACATCTCATTTTTGTATGAAATTACGTAGTTTCCTGTCCAGATGATAGAGGTGCTGTACGAAATCCCACACAAAAAGCAGATGTTGCGATACGTTACAAAACAATACGCTCTTTGAAAAATATGTCTCCATGAACTCCAAAAATTATAAACTTGTTCTGCGAGCGGTACAGCAGGCAGGCCGACTATTAATCATGGTTTATCGAGTGCTAATCCAGGTTTAAATAGATAACTATTCGAGTCGGCCATTGTCACGAATAGGGTTGTGCTGAGGGAATTAATTACGTTCACACATTGTCTGGGTTCTCTGTGAAGGAGGTTTTAAATTTGATGTTTAATCTTATAGTTGATAAATTTAGTAGTGTTTACTTTTCATATAATATAATATATTCTTTGGAATTTAAAATCAAAATAACAGGTAAGTTTATCTAATACACATAATAATTTTTCATTGTCATAAGAACCTACGGGAAACTATTACAACTTGAAAATAGTATGTATACGAAAACAAGTCGTTATTTACTTGAGACTTATTTTACTTATGGAGTTTAATTAAGTTGTTATATTAAAAAGTAGACATCTTTTGAATTTGACTAATTGCTATCCTGAACATAATTTATTAGGTGCAGAGCTTGCATAACGTTAGTAGTTTAATCTGAGGCTGATGATTATGTTGTGATTTGACAGCCATCGACAGATTCAGTAAAAAAAAAATACAAATCATTTTCAAGAATCACAAAGATCTTAGTTATAGAGGCAATCTACCACATTAACCCTGATGATGATGGGAGTCGTCCAGCCTAAGGCTCCCCACCCTCGTCAGCTTTAATGTTAATTCACACAACAACAGTTCGCATTGTCCTCGCAACCCTATACGCTTTGTGTTGTGACCCTGCCTTTTTGTAGGATTGCGCTACAAATATTTCAGGCTGATTTTGTTGAGTTTGGACTGGATTTATCATCGCTTGCAAGGTACTGGCGAAGGTTTTGCGTTGTCAAAAAATAATAATGGCCCTTGAATTTTATTAGTTTTATTTAAATTTAAGTATTTATTATGTCACGAAATAGCCTACAAACAAAGTTGGTAGAAATAAATATAAGCTTAGAATAATAATATAAGTTACGAAACATCAAAAAATCGGCTAAGTGTGAGCGCACGCGTCGTTTCTTATGAAACATGTCAAGACTATTTCCGATTCTATCCTTTGGGAATTGATTTATGGGTGAAAAGTAGCCTATGTGTTTTTGCAGGACAATCAATGCAAACGTTCTTTTTTAAGAAAGTATTGTCAAAACACGAGAAACAAGGTCATAAGGTACTCAAAGATAAGAGCTTCCAAACAATTCAAATTTGTTCCGAATCAAATTGTAACATTAAAAACCCTTTCAATAAATCACATTTAAAAAGCCTATCGCTCTAACGCTAAGCACGATCCGATCTTACAAAACATAAATTTAAATTTTACAATTGCACTGCACACCCTTTATGATCGCCCTCGCTGTTTCGGAAATCATCGGTCTAGGGTGGGGACAGAAGGAAAGTAAGACCTATTTTCCTTTCGTTACCTATCGTAGTGGAAATTAAGACAATACTGCTTTTCATCAGGTTTTTCTTCAGGAAGTTAGTACGGAATTCATCGAATATCCATTCCCTCTCACATTCCCTTTGTCAAAAAAAATATTTCTTGTCCAGTAATTTCTTAATTTTGTAGTTAAAAAACTCTCTCTTTATCCATTCTAAGAAAGGTTACATAATCAAACATCAGCGGACAGTTCTAAAAATTATATTCAATTTTAATCTTCTGGAGAATAAGTATGTGTTTCATGTTGATGTTTTTATAAAATAATTAATATGCAAGGATTAAAATAATGCAAGGAAAATGTCTAATCAAATATATAATATAATAGCATATGCAGTCAAAAAAATCCGTCAATTTACAAACGTGGATACTTCTAGACTTGTTTATTTCAGCTACTTCCATAGTATTATGTCTTATGGTATACTACTGTGGGGGAACGCTGCAGACATTAACACCGTATTTGTGTTGCAGAAGAGGGCTGTTCGTGCAATCTATAATATGGGTCCCAGAGAATCTCTCCGCAATAAATTCAAAGAAATAAACATAATGACAGTACCATGTCAATATGTTTATGAAAACTTGTTGTACACTCATAAAAATATCAATAGGTTCACTAAAAATAGTGACATACATAATGTTAATACTAGAAATAAGAATAAACTCGCTTTGCCCACAACTAGATTAAACAAAGTTAATGTATCTTTCAAAGGGCAATGTATACGCTTCTACAACAAAACTCCAAGTGAGTTGCAAAAACTGTCAGTAAATAAATTCAAACAAATTATCAAAACTATTCTTTGTAAAAAGGCTTACTATAAAATATCTGATTATTTAGATGATAAAAAAGCTTGGGACGAGTTTTGCTCCAACTCTAAAACTAACAACCTAACAAGGTAAAGGTTTCTTGTTCGCTTCTTTACTTTACCTAAATAGACCGAAGTGAACAATAATCAAAGTGAGCACTTTATTTCATAATTTCAATTATTTTTAACATGTATTTTATGACGTGTCCAAGTGTCCTGTAAGGTCTTAAGGAAATAAAGCACTTTGAATTTTGAATTTGAATTTTTTTGAATTTTGAATAGACCTTTTCCTAGCATTATTTTAATTGTTCACCATAATTACATTTTATGGTATACCTAATGTCCAATAAGTCAATTTAAATAATTATTTTAAGTATACCTAAATTTATATTTGGGAAAACAGAGCATGTTTTTGATGTGGAATAAATAAATATCAAAATCAATAAGCTGCCTCACAAGCTGTGTACTAAACTCGCCTTTAAATAGACATCCTGAATAATGATCATTAAAAGATTCAATCTTGATTATAAAACACTCTTCCCATCACTAATCGTCCCGAACCAATTCATTCCACTGTCATTTCTATAACTTCAGCTTAAAGCTTAAATTCCCTCGTCCACCACAAAATCTGGTCCAAGAGTTGTTTTGCAAAAAAAGAGTTTAATAGAATTTGGCGTATCTTTCTAATGGAGCCGTGGCATAATGAAATAAGGTACCGTAATGGGAATGCCTGGATTTATTAAAAAATGGCTTTAATTCAATATGCGGAATCGAATCTGTTGATTTATTGCGTGCTTTCAGGTTATTTCAGCTTCCAGTCTGAAAGTCACTACGGGAGTTTAGATTCTAGGCGATTGTACCCACATAATATTTACCTATGTTGTAGTTATTACAACTGCTCGGAAAGCGGCTTTTTTCGTATTGAAACATTAATAGAATGATATAGGTACCTAATCTATTGCAGGAGAAATAAATCTATGGAATTCTAAAACGTTTTAATATATTTAATATGAGAAAAAATTATATGGAAATACTGTTACTATTTTTTTTTGTCAAAACCAGCCGTTTGAGTTTCATTAGATGTCAAACGACTAAAAGTTTGAACTCAGAGTCCACCAAATGAAAACAGCCTCCTTCATTTTCGAAACGATAATTTAAAAAAAAAGAACCAAAATGAAGAACGCGCTAGCGGGTCGCATGGGTAATGGTGTTGCTTACAATTTCCAATTTGAGCTTAAATAATATAAGAATTTTGTTCATAATAATATAGTTTATTGTATTTTCTCAATATTTTATTTTCCTTAGAGATTAAAAACTCATGTATTAGAATGAGTTGCAAGATTTTTGCCCATTCTATTGAAATATGTTTATCTAAGCGAAACCATTAGAATAAATAGGTAGTGGTATTGTAATGCAAGTATCTGAAGCCGAACAGAATTTTAATTCTAACATAACACTTAAAACAAATTGCCTGCTGTCCTCCACTAATTAAAGGAAATGGTCTAGAAACAAGATTGCGTTATTGTTCTCTCTACCAAACGCTCTGTCCCTTTCTTACGTTCAAAAGCTCCATAGTTTCATCCCGCTCACCCTAAACGTTCCAGAGATGTCACTCATTATGCTAAATATCCCACCCCAGTCCAAAGATTTTAGATAAAGGTAGACTTCCGAGCATGGTAAACGTCGAACAAAATAAATGCAGTAGAAACCTAGTCATGAATTTATCTAGGAAGACCAGTGGATCACTAGCTCCAAAGTATCTCTGGAAGTAGGTAATTGATACCGTAGTACTTAGTATCTAACTGTACTTAGTTAGATATATTAGATGATGAGATAGATGTAAAAGACAAATTTACACAGCTTTTGGATTTGTGGAAACATAGAAATCTCTAGAATTGTTCAAAAATTCATATTTCAAATCTGAGCAAAAAAAACGGTGTTGAAAGTAAGTATGTTGTTGTAGCTAACCATCGTCGTGGTCGTAAGTGTACACGACCGTAGTTTTTCCAAGGGTTTTTTTACGTTCTTTCTTCTCTGACAGTTGGTATATGGAACTGAATTAAGATAATCCAGTCGAGGTGTTTTTATAAGATGTTTAATTATTTTGCCTCGAGATATCTTTCGGGAAAATGTGCTGGTTGAGTTATTTGAGGTTTTTTGTTATTTTTTTGGGAATCGTAAAATTTCAGCTCTGACTCTGAATTGAGTAAATAATAATTAACCTAAGTAAGATTTTTTTTGTTATGTTTTCTACTTTCTTTATTTCCCCAGGACAATTTGTTCTTCGATACTTACTTTCGATACTTACTTTTACAACGTTTGCAAAATTAATCCTCGATGATAAATAATTTTGTATCAATTTTTTAATGAATTAGATTTCTAGAAGTCGAAAAAATGACCTCGATCAAGTGACCAACTTTAAAATTGATGCTATAATAATTGAGCTCGTTTTAGAACCGTCCTGTTGGAGCTACATAATTACTATCCTGTCCTAAATCGTAATTCATCCGACTGAGGAAAGAAAGAGCTAAGATCTAAGTCCCAATTCATCTGATTGAGGAATAAAAAGACATTGATCATGGCTCTATAGCGGTTGCCGTCAACATTGTCACATCTAGTCTTGTAAGTTTGAAGCTATACAAGCTCAAAACAAACTAACAATACAATCCCACAAACAAAACCACGGCCATAACAAGCCATCTAATATTGCAGGGTTACCGAATCTTTCCATCGAATTAACCCTTCAAAGCGATCGTAAACTCTCCGCCAGAGGGCGACACGGCCGTTACTGCAATTGAGACATTTTGAACTGTCCAAAACGACATTGCTACCAAACTGTTATTGTAAATCAAACTTAACACATCAGAGCTTAGGGTTCACTGGCAAAATCGTGATGGCTCTGCTATGAAGGACCATTGTGATTTTATAGCTGTTTGAATTTCAGCCCTTTCCATTTAAACTCAAAGCTTTATTTGGCTTGAATGTTGTCTTTCATGTTTCAATTGAATACCTCGTGTTAATGTAGTACACTGTTGTAAATGACAGTGTAGATAATGAATTTAATTCGGAAGTCATTTGTTGACGCGTGAATGGACGAATCTGGTTAAATGATTTGTTACAAAATGTAGTTTTTGTTTGTCAATTTTGTAGTGTAGTAACCATTTGGTAACTTGAGATAGTAAAAATAGAATTCATAATTAAATAAAAGAAATATTTTATAAATTTAAATTTGTAGAGTGAGTGGGGGCAAGATCGAACGGTTTTTTGATGAGATGATCAGTGTTGTTTTTGAATCCTTGAAGAAGAATAGATATTGACTTTAGCTAAAAGTAAATTAGACATAATTAAAGGGTAAAGACTAGATTTTTATAATATGTCAATATCAGCCTGATAAAGCTGTCCAAAAAGTAGAAAACTGTAATTAAAAAAAATATTTTTACTTAATTGAAACAGGGGGAAGATGAAAAGGTGACGGGGTAAGATCGAATAAAAATCTAAAATCGTTAAAACGTGTCTTAGGCAGGTCTTAGGCAAAGTTTATGGTCCTTAGTCTATAGTGTTAAGTAATTTAAAAAGCTGTAACTGACTGTAGTGCCAAAATACCTATTTTTAACAAAGATATAGCAAATTTAAAAAAATATATATTCCGAACTTACCCCACTGGGGAAAGATTGAAGCAGAGATTCTCAAACTTTGCAGCCAATTTGTATAAGATTTGACTGAAGAAAAAAATATTATCTTGTAATGAAAAATCAAATAAAAACTGAAAACTTTTTTTATTTCACATGATACCTATATGAATATTCTTTTTCATCACCATAAAATAATTGTTTATTTTTTACTTTTGTAATTTTTAACGTAAGTATTTTCTTTTTCTGTTTGATTTCTATTTTTATTTCACATTTCTTAGCATACCTATTCTTGTTTCTTTTTGTTTTACTACTTTCAGCATTATTTGCTTATTTCTTATTTTTCTTGCTGAAACCTACACAAAGATACAGTTTGAGGACCTCTGGCTTTTAGTATGAAACCTGAAAAAGGGTCAATAAGAAAACTTTGATATGTTCATCTTACCCCGTTAAATGTAAATGGGGAAAGATAAAAAGTTGAAATTAATTCTAAAATACGAGAAATAGATAGATTTAGATGTAATTACATAAATGTCTACAAAAAACAATAGGCAGATGTTTCAATTAAACGCTCGTACCTGCCTTGTAATTCAATTTACAAGACACGGGGCAAGATGAAATCACTTTTGTGAATCCTGAAAAGTACACTGTCTTAGAAAATTGCACTTTACACACAATCAGGCGTTCTCATCGGCAACCGCTGACTGAGGTGTGTAACATATTGAATTTGTGGCCCTAACGATGTAGTCAGCACTCCAATAAGTACTATAAATCTGGTGTTATGGAAGACTTTTTGTCTTACCCCTTTTTTCATCTTCCCCCCACTCACTCTACCTTATTTATTAAAAAAAAATTACTCCTTAAATATGAACTTATATACGATATCTCTAGGAGTGATATTGTAAATTCAGTTAATACCTACCTATAGCAAAAACGCGAAAAATACTTTGACGGCACTAAAACTAGTATGAGTAGATGTCATAACAAACCAAATAAAAGGATAGCGTTATTTTAGTCCAAAAGGGTCAAAGTTAGCTTAAGTATATCAGTAATCTATAACCCATAATACAAATTCTGGTTAGCTGAGCCTAGACGATACTGTGTCGATTGTCCAGCATTATTTATGATATTTTAGATTTGCGTAAAAACACCAAATTCTACCTTAAAACTCTTTTTCATAACTAGCAGTGTCCTTTCCGAACTTCAAGCAAATCGATCTCCAAGCCATTACACATTACGCAAGGGAAAATCCGTACAAAATCATAAAAAAGCACCTAACCCCCAAATGAATGCCCTCATTACGTATTCGAAATCCAGTGGGTCGGTCCGTCTGGCCCGTTTGATTTATGGACTATTTTTTGTGGATCTTTTGCGATTTTTTATGGATTTCGTGCGCCAAGGCGTTTTGCCAAGAGCGTTGCTCAAAGAAGCATATTGATAAAATAAGTTAATTAATTCACCATTTTTTGGCGTGGATTTTGTGTGGTTGCTGGATTGTGTTAGTTTATAGCAGTATTAAGATAATTAAAATTACAAGCAAAGGAATAGAAAAATTACAACTAGTATTTACAATTGAAACCATTGAGCTAACTGCAGACGGTTGCAAACAATTAAGATAATTCGAGATTCGATAGTGAGAGATAAATAAATAAAACTTTGTAGATGACTTCAAGGCATTCATTTATTTTAAATTTTTATTTTTGTTTCTTAAAGTTATAACTAGTGTCAACCCAGATATTTCCAAAACTAAAGAATAATAGATTACATTGGTAGATATTTTTTATTCTTCATCTAAAACACACAGAACTTTACTATAACATAAAATACAGATAAGTCTCAGATCGTCATCGATTACTATGATGGCGACACTGGATAATCCTCTCTGTTTAAAATTCGTTCTTATAATATGGCTCGCTAGACCGAACTTGATCTTGAATATCCACGGTTCATACTACTCGTATTTAAAAACAACAGTACAGCATCAGTACAGTATAATTCGATAAGTAATGATTCCGGACAGTCTACACAGCATCACCTAGCCCCAAGCTAATCAGTAGTCCTACCTAAGACTTTTACGCTAATTAGACATAATTTAATATAGTGTTATGGGTAAAAAAGTGTAGTCCCGAAACCTTATATCTATAATAAATTATGTCTAATTAGCGTAAAAGTCTTAGGTAGAACTAGGTTAAGCATTTAAGAGCTAAATAATAAAGCTAATCTTTAAATAGGTAGGATTCGAACACAATGTTTTGTGCAATGAAATTAGCTATTAAACTTACTGATTAAACCTTATTAAAAATATCCTTATTAACATTTAGAGCGCGGCCCAATACAATGAAGACGTCAGATAAGTATACACATGATAAAAATAATATGAAAAATAGTTTTTTAGATATCTAGGTTCCCTATACTGAAATCGGTAATTTACGATAGAAGGTTCATTTTATGGTGTTTGTTTTTAAGTTTTAATATCCTTAGCTCTATCAAGATCGTCTGTAAATATTTTTCTCCACTTTGTCATCTCGAACCGGCCATTTCTTTCTCTTTTATTTCAAACTTTTCGTATTACGAAATAATAACAATAATAAAAACGTTATTTATTAAGCAGCAACGTGGAAAAGTTATCATTTGAAACAATAAAGTAAATACGAATTCGTCAAGTGAGAGTTTAACGTTTGGCTCGGGAGTTCCATTATTATCTGAGCCAGAGGTGAGGAGGCCAGTTCTATTTAGATTATAGACTTGCAACAAATTAAAAAAAAAATCATGTATTTTCACAAATAAAATGACACACAAAACTTTATACAAGACAAGTTTAGTTACAACAGATAAAAATAAGACCTAATTAAAAATATTGTTTAAGTACCAAGAAAATCATTGATTTTGCAATAATTGGGTAATAATTTCTTCTTTTTAGGTAGTTAATTATGACAATAATGAAATCCAAATCATGTCTCTATTTTCATCTACATAATCTTGCCACCGTATTTAGGTTATCACACAACACACATTCTGCCTAGTTTGTAGCTGGATGTTAAAGTTATTACTAGATCAAAATCTTTTCTTCAAGACAAAAGGTACTTACAGAGAAAATTATCACATCACATTTACGGAGCCCTAAAAAGTCCCACTCTACAAAGAATGGCGAGCACTTATTCACGCGGCGTTTCCTGCCCTGTGTTCCGACGACAATGTACTTTTGTTCACCCTGAACTAACTTTTTCTGTTCATTTGTTCACAATTTTCTTTTTTTGTTCACCTCTGCTCAGGATTTCTTGAACCCATATTTCATCTTCATATTGTCTGAATTTGCATCTAGACTCGGATCCGTGCTGTTTATTGGTATTGTTGTGGAGTATTTTTAAAATAAAGCTATTGTAAGTTTTCCTTTTATTATTTTCTTGGGATATTTTGAAAGTACAGGAACACGTTGGAGGAAAAATATAATTTTGCAAGAGAAGTTCACATTCTTTTCAGCAGTAATTACCAACAAATAAATATACCTACTAACATAATTACTAATTTAGTCTTTAACCGAAAATGGGATCTCAGCTTCTCTACACAACAATTTTGCTACTAACTTTTCTCAATTTAACCGTAACGTGTAACGAGTTGTAGAGTAAAAATATTATACATCTCTACTTTTTTTTTTGGGTTGGCAACCCTATTTGCAACAGCTGTTCGCAAATGTTCCCTACGATTTTAATAAAAAATAATTGTTTTTACATAATTCTAAAGTGCCCTTTCCGATTTAATCGCATATTTGTAACTAAATACAAGTTTATAAATAAATATTAAGGATATTTGTTGTGAAATAAGTGTGTTTTGGCCAACGGAAATTTGTCGAATTTTTCGGTTACAAGTTTTGCTGGTTTGTGTTTTTCTGAGTGTTTTGTGCTTACCTACTAATAAATCCCGATTTCATAAGTGAAGGAATACTATTTCCAATAAAGTTTACATCTTTATTTACGTAAGTACATTGAACTTCTTGAAAACATAACCTAGACATTGTGCAATCTGCCTTTTCATATTTCAAGTTGTTTTTTCAAAACAATCTACTAATTCAACATGATGACTCGTAAAGCCGACAAGTTGAACCAAGTTTTACTAGAATTAAAGTCGGCAAAAGGGCAGATTTCACAATTAGAAGCGGAAAGAGATGAAAATGAAATTATTCTTCTAGAAGCTCTAGATAATAACAAAAAGCTAAAAATCGAGATGTGCGCACTTCATTCTGAGAATACGTCTATTAGTGAGGAACGGGATAGGCTTCAGTTGATTATTGATAGGTTCGATGAAAAATGTGGCATTGAGTTTGAGTCCGTCCTGCATAGAACTTCAGTCCTGGAGAAACAACTGTGTGACGCCCACCACCACATCACCCAGCTGGAGGAAGCAGCCGAGAGCTCTGCCACCGCGAAAACTCAAAGTTTATTTGATGAGTTGATATCCGCTCAACCATCCCAGGGCCAAGTTTATGCTGCGGGCAGCAACTTACACACTATGCAAACCATTGATTTAACCAAAGATGACTCAGTGTGTAATGTGGAGGCTTGCAGCAAAAACATCAACAACACACACAACCTTAGTAAAAATAAGTTTAAAAAATATGTTAAAATAAGTAAGTTTATAGAAAAAACTAAAAAATTATTAAAAAACCAGAAAAATGTTGTATATAAACTAAAATACAAAAGAAAACTTGTAAATAAATTAGACCTGTGTACAACACAGCTAAATTATAATCAAATTCAATATGAGGCAGACATGCAAGACCTGAGATGTAAACTTGGTCAAGCTGAGCACTCCCTAGAACAGTACATCAGCCTCTATGAGAGAACTACTGAACAAACAAGGGAACTCAATCTGGCGATGCATTACTCAGAAGCCAGGTGAGTCTGGAGGGCAGAGTTCTGGAAGGCTGCGGCTGCTGTGATCCCGGCCCAGTCTCTGACCACTCAGGTCCGGACAGCACCGTGTCAGCCGCATCCCATCTGGATCTCAGCACTTCATGCTCAGGTATAAATACAATAATGTACTGTGATGAAATCGGAAAAAACATGGGCCAGTTCTTAAATAAGAGTATGGAACATCCAGTAGTAAATAATTGCTTTCAAAATTCAACTCTGCATAGTATTATGCAGAAAATTAATAATGAAACTTTTAACACACAATCAAACTTGATAATATGCCTTGGGAATAGGGGTAATGTGAACAAATCAGACTTAATTAAGTATATGGACAAACTTTGTTCTTTAAATTTAAGACAAATTGTGATGTTCACATTCCCCTACAGCGACAGCTTGCCACTATCTGAAAATAAGCTTAGATATAAGTTAAATATGACATTGTATACTATTTCATGCAACAATAATGTTCATTTGATTGATATTAACAGTATTGTTAATAAAAAATATTATATGACTCAAGGTAATTATTACCTTTCTAATTTTTACAAAAGACAGATAGCTATTTCGCTATCATATTATTTTGAAACTACAGCCAAAAACTTGGCTATAACTAATGCTTCTTTTGAGCATTGTAATAATTTACAAACCAAGACCTTGGAAATTATTCCAAGTCATTTAAATTAGAAATAAAGACAATAGAGGAAGTCTCTTGCCTTAAAAAAACAAATAATATCAATCAAAATAAAAAACAAATTTGTAAAATTAATACAAAGTTTACTAACTTGGTGCATCAAAATATTCAAGGATTAAAAGGTAAATTATTAGAATTGGAATTGTTCATGAACTCATTTGATATTGACATCATCTGCTTAACAGAACACTGGCTGAAAAGCTATGAGCTCATGTTCAACTTCAGTAACCACCAAGTTGGTAGTTCTTTTTGCAGATCACATGCTATTCGTGGAGGCTCTTTAATATTACTAAATAAACTACTGAAATTCAAAGACCGTAAGGACATAATATGTATGTCTGTTGAAAGTCACATCGAAGTAGCATGTGTTGAGTTGGAGCAAAGTATTGTAGTAAGCGTATACAGCCCACCATCAGCCTCCTTCGAAATATTTGAAAAAATTATGGATGATATCTTATTTAAATTATCAAATTCAAGTAAAAATCTCATAATATGTGGAGACTTCAACATTAATCTTTTAGAAGTTTACTCTCTCAGTAACAGATTAACTAATTTATTTAATTCTTACAATCTAAAGCCACTATTTATGGAACCTACTAGAATAACTGAAACCTCAGCAAAATGTATTGATAATATATTTGTTTGCCTAAATGATAAAATTATAAGTAAAAATGTAATAAGTAATTTAAAATCAGACCACTTAGGTCAACTTATAAAACTCAACATTCAAATAAAAAAAAAAATTGTAAAAAGAAAATAACATATATACCAGTAACCACACATCGATTTGAACGTATGAAATCACAATGGAATTCCATACCAACACCTAATTACTCACATAATAACCCAAGTGAGTTGTATAGCAGTTTTTTTAAGAAATTCACCTCTGCATTCAATTCCATATTTACACCCAGATCGATTGTGGTTTCTGATAAACTTACATTTAGTGAGTGGGCTACTGTAGGTATTCATAAAAGTAGACAAAAGTTGTATGAACTGTATAATGAAAAACAATATAATTTTAGTGAGGAGTTCAAAGATAAAGTTAAAAATTACTCAAAAATGTTTAGAAAAGTTTGTCTAGTAGCAAAGTCAAATTATATTAGCTCAAAAATTAAAAATAGCGAAAATGTTATTAAATCAACATGGAAAATAATAAATAGTGAGACTGGAAAGGTTAGTACCTATTTTAATGATTATAATTTAAAAATTAATGATTGCACAATCAAAAAAGACGTTGAAGTAGCTCAAGCATTTGAAAACTTTTTTACTAACATTCCAATCTCTACTACAAAGAATCTTAACTCTTCTCAAGTCAACGCCGAGTCTTTACTCATAAAAAATGTACCTAAATGCGGTAGTAACTTTAATTTCAATCATGTTGATGAAAAAGATATTGTTAAGGTCTTTAAACTTTTAAATATTAAGAAAACTGCAGATCTCTGGGGCATTTCCGTTAAAATCATTAAACCTTTAATTGAAACAGTCGCACCAGATCTAGCTTTCATATTTAATGAATCTATTGATTGTGGCGTATTTCCTGATCTTATGAAACATAGTAAAATAACTCCATTGTTTAAATCGGGTAGTAGGTCTGACCCCACTAACTTTAGACCAATATCAGTACTGCCAACATTTAGCAAAGTTTTTGAAAAACTTATATTACATCAATTGCTTAAACATTTTAATGGCAATGACCTGCTACATTGTAAGCAGTTCGGGTTTACTCGAGGCAGGTCAACTACTGATGCCGGTGTAGAGTTGGTATCGCATATTTTTGATGCTTGGGAGAAGTCGCAAGATGCTTTAGGCATTTTTTGCGACTTGTCAAAAGCATTCGATTGTGTTCATCATGAGACATTAATCAGGAAACTACATCACTATGGAATAAATGACACCTCTTTGGCTCTTCTTTCTTCTTACTTAAATGATAGGATACAAAGAGTTGACATTAATGGGAAACGGTCTTCGGGGTCTGTAGTTACTATGGGTGTACCGCAGGGGTCTATCCTCGGTCCTTTCCTATTTTTAGTTTATATTAATGACTTGCCTGATCTTGTAAAGAATAATCACGAGATTGTATTGTTTGCAGATGACACTTCTTTAATTTTTAAAATGAAAAGACAATCAACAAATTTCGACGATGTGAATAATGCAATCTCAAAAGTTGTCCACTGGTTTAGCGTCAATAATCTTTTGCTTAATGAAACCAAAACGAAATGTATTAGATTTATTCTACCTAATGTGAAACAAGTTAAGGCTGATATAAACGTAAGAGGAGAAAGGTTAGATATTGTAGAAAGTACTGTATTCTTAGGAATCACCCTAGATAGTAAGCTTCAATGGGGCCCACATATAGATAAGCTATCAAAAAGGCTCAGTTCTGCAGCATATGCAGTCAAAAAAATCCGTCAACTTACAGACGTAGATACTTCTAGACTTGTTTATTTCAGCTACTTCCATAGTATTATGTCTTATGGTATACTGCTGTGGGGGAATGCTGCAGACATTAACACCGTTTTTGTGTTGCAGAAGAGGGCTGTTCGGGCAATCTATAATATGGGTCCCAGAGAATCCCTACGTGATAAGTTCAAAGAAATTAACATAATGACAGTACCATGTCAATATATTTATGAAAACCTGTTGTATACTCGTAGAAATATCAATAAGTTTCCTAAAAATAGCGATATACACAATGTCAATACTAGAAATAAAAATAAACTCGCTTTGCCTACAACTAGACTAAACAAGGTTAATGTATCTTTCAAAGGGCAATGTATACGCTTCTACAACAAAACTCCAAGTGAGTTGCAAAAACTATCAGTAAATAAATTCAAACAAATTGTCAAAACTATTCTTTGTAAAAAGGCTTACTATAAAGTATCTGATTATTTAGATGATAAAAAAGCTTGGGACGAGTTTTGCTCCAACTCGAAAAATAACAACCTAACAAGGTAAAGGTTTTTGTTCGCTTCTTTACTTTAAAAAGATTGAAGTGAACAAAAATCAAAGTGAGCACTTTATTTCCTAGTTTTAATTATTAATAACATGAATTTTATGACGTGTCCAAGTGTCCTGTAAGGTCTTAAGGAAATAAAGCACTTTGAGTTTGAGTTTGAGTTTTACTACATCTCGTCCCAAACAGGCCGCACTGAAAAAAATAGGCTCCAATCAAGTGGCTTTTTAACTTGATTGGCGAATTCTTGTTCACAGTAATCACAACATAATTGTTTTCACCAAGTAGCACTTGTTTACACCAATCAAATTAAAATGATTAACCTCTCAAACAAGTTTCTTAGTTAACCTTAACAAGTGCACATTGTTACAGCAAACAATCTTGAAAAATGTTTAAATCAAACAACATAGTTGTTTGCTTCAATCAAACACTCCTTGTTACTGCAATAAAGATTATTCAAACTTGATTAGGCTTACTAAGTTTAAATGACTTGTTAGAGTCAACTATTTAACTTGGTTGTTTTAATAACCAAGCTTGCTCAAAATTATCACACAACTTGATAGCAGCTATCAAACGCGTCACGGTGCATAAAGTACATACCTACATACATATACCTGCTTACGGTTAGTAGGTTGGTACATCTATCACGTAAAGTTATAGTATCATATAAAGTTCTTAAAGCCTATTATTATACCTACCTTATAGGTACCTACCTACTTAACTTTATTGACTTGATTTATTGGTAGGTACATACAATTCGATAGGTAGGTGTACCTACCTATGCTTTCTTTCGAATGAATTGACGCTTGATTGTCTGCATCGAATTTTATACCGCTAACCTAGAGAAGAGTCCGGTATACGAACGAAAACAAACTCAGTAACTATTAGCATGGCCCTTAAAATATCTAGGTAGGTATCGTTATAAAAATGTTCGCGTATGTACCGTTAGGGAATAAATGTGCGATGCGAGTATCGCGAGCTTATGATCGTGAACTAAAACTACAAAAGATGATAGTAAGTAGGTTACTATCATCTAGGTCATTCTAGGTACGCAAGCGCTAGCGCCCATCCATACAAGTTTTTGGTTAGAAATAACAAATACCTCTTGGCATCCCTGTCTAACACCCGGATTCTCATGCAAGTAAACGAGATAGATTGTTAAAAGCATCCTTGTCTAATACCAGGACTACTACTACCTACTGGATTCTCATGCGAGAAAATGGGATAGTTAGTTATTTTAAAACTCATGAACATGCAGCAAATGATTTTTGTACGAGAGTTTGCAACTTTTTATTACATGTGGCGCGAAAATAGGCTCTGGCCTCATTTTTATATAAACAGATACCTATACCATAACCTATAAGTACCTACCAAATTAATAACCTAACTCCCATTTGTACGCTAATATAATAATTCTCTCTAATATCTTTATAGTGCAGACACACAATCTTACATCTATAGGTATCTGACAAACATACAAAAATGGTTTTAAATACCTACAAGATTTTAACATAAAAAAAGAACAAAAATGTGTGAGTGCATGTCGATGTAGGTTGGGATCTTAGATTTTATAGGTGGTACTTTACGTAGTACCTATATATATTCTCTTTGGGTTTTACATAATTGTTTTCACCTAGGAAGCGTTCCCTGACTGACAGATGGAATGCGTTTCATTTCAATTGACTAAGATTTTGGAAAATTAAAATTACGAAAATTCAAACAATTTTTATTTCATTTCAAACATATTAAGTAAGCTACAGAAGTATAGAAAGACACACAAATTATCCAAAAATAAATTTAATTTAGCCTCCACGTGTAGTAAAAAATAGAAATCAATTATTTTATGAAATCCGAAACAATTTGTTTTGCGTAGAACGGAACTTCTAAATACTAATAGAGTTGAGACAAACAAATATTATTCCGGGAAATCTATTAATCGAATAAAGCAAATTAAAATCGTAAATTTCACATCATTATTTTAAATTTGATTACGGTAGTACATACCTATGATTATTTGTTATTCATTTTCAATTACCTACCTATCTGCTGAATAGATTATTAGTTATGACGCATTACCTATTGGAAATGCAGATGTTTCCAGTTGTTTTTATTTATATAGTAGGTCTATATAAATAAAAACAACTGGAAACATCATTCAATGTTTTACTCTGTTAAAGTCAATTAAAATATTTTAAATTAATGCAAATATTTTACGAATAATCGTTTTTGTTACTAAATCATGTCAATAATAAAATCAACTTATTAAGATTACACTAAGCTAATTTCTATAACTGTCAAACTGAAACGTCACCGAACGCTTCTTAAGTGAGAAAGACTATAATTCTGTACGTAGGTAGGGGCGTAGGGTTATGCCAGAAACATACTTACGTGTCGCGGTGTGTCGGGGCGCGCCAGAAGCATATCGGTTTTTATACATTTAGTATGGTTAGGGACATACTTGTATGGCGTGTCGTGTCGCGACACGGTCTATCGTGTCGCAGAATGCTAGCCGCCGATTCGCTGATTGCGCCAGAGAGGTGGTGGGGGTTATGTCGCGACACGTAAATATGTTTCCGCCCTTACTAGTTTGCGAGTGATGATGATGATGAATGATCTGTAAAAATAATATTCAAAATGTTTGCCGCCTACATGATACCTACTGACTAACTTACATACTACAACCTATAAATAAATTTAATTTTTAACATAAATATTCATTTGCGTTCCTTCGTCGCGAATTTCGTTCGTTTTTCGATTTCGAATCTCTGATTGAATGTGGCATGGTAGCATCCCTAATCTGCATTCAACACGTCACACGGCCCAATCGGTTTTCTTTTGGATTTTGGCGTCGATGGCGACTGTTGTATTGTGCTGGGAATTTTTGAGGCAGACAAAACAAAAGGTAATTACTATCCTACATTTTATTAGAAGTCATGTAAGTTGTTTAAACTTTGTGGAGTGGTTGGATTACTTGGTATTTGTTCGGTTTACAGTGGATGCATGTTTGATTTGGCTACACGCGTCACGCTCGCTCACGCTTACTATTCGAATCGAACCTTTGATTCTAATAACAATGGACGAAGTAGCAGAGCTTCTAACCGCGTGGGGGCTTTGCGAGCTAATTGGAACTTTTACAGGTAGTTCTAAAATTCTTATTTTTATTGTTGAAATGAATGCTCAATCATTTTGCTTTTACTAACAATGGACGAAGTAGCAGAGCTTCTAACCGCGTGGGGGCTTTGCGAGCTAATTGGAACTTTTACAGGTACCTAGTTCTAAAATTCTTATTTACAATGTGGAAATGAATGCTCAATCATTTTGCTTTTTCCCTGTGACGACGCCGCCAGCCGCCGCCATTACGAGCCGGCGCCGGCACACACATGGCACACACATCACTTATCATGACACGGAAAATTAAATATCTACCTAGATAGATTAAGACTAGAGTTATATGAACTTGAGCCCAGATTTAATTTCTCCAAAATACGGAATGGGCCACCTAAAATTATCCAACTTTTTCATAACCTAAAAACTTTCTAAAAGTAGGTACCTAGCTTATGTTCTTAGCTTACAATAATAATTTTACGCTTGCAGATAACGCTATTTCGTTAGAAGCATTAGCCTCCCTTACACCTGACGATATTAAAGAACTCATTCCCAAAGTTGGGCTTCGAGTTCTTTTTCTCCGTTGTTGGAGGACATGGTTTAAAGAATATATGGGGAAACAGCCAACAGAGTTGGAATCAAGTAGTTTGTTGGTAAGTTACATTACATCACCCACCATTACTATCTTTTAATAAATTGGAATCAAGTAGTTTGTTGGTGAGTTACATTACATCACCTTTACTATCTTTTAATAGGTATAGGTTAAATCTTTAGGTAAGGTGTGTAAGTCTTAAGTAGGTAGATAAAGTTTGAGTGGATTGATCTATGTTGACGACCTCGGAGGCGCAGCTGGCGAAGGTCCGACTGTGACGCTGGATGCAGTTGCAGGTTAGATTCCTGCCTCGGGACCAATATTTTTATTATCTTAGTTTGTATTATCTGCACATATATGATCAGGGTGTTCTGGGTGTTATCTATGTATATTAAGAAAATGTATTCTATTATATATAGTCGTTGATGGTCACCTTCTTGAAATTGTTTCCGAGTATACTTACCTTGGGCAGATTGTACAGCTGGGTAAAAACAGTTTTGAGAAGGAGGCCAAGAGGAGGATCCAGCTAGGCTGGGCAGCATTTGGGAAACTACGTCAAGTCTTCTCTTCATCCATACCGCAATGTTTGAAAACGAAAGTTTTCAATCAGTGCGTCCTACCCGTAATGACCTACGGAGCAGAGACGTGGACACTCACGGTAGGGCTGGTCCACCAGTTCAAAGTCGCCCAGCGAGCTATGGAAAGAGCTATGCTCGGAGTCTCTCTGAAGGATAGAATTCGTAACGAATACATCCGACAGAGAACCAAAGTTATCGACATAGCTCAAAGAATTAGCAAGCTGAAGTGGCGATGGGCCGGCCATATCTCGCGAAGAACCGACAACCGTTGGGGTAAACGTGTTCTTGAGTGGAGACCGCGACTCGGTAAACGTAGCGTAGGACGCCCTCCGGCCAGGTGGGATGACGATCTGCGAAAGACTGCTGGCAGATGCTGGATGCGTCAAGCTGAAGACAGGGCGCAATGGCGCTCATCGGGGGAGGCCTATGTCCAGCAGTGGACTAATATAGGTTGATGATGATGATGATGATGATGATTCTATTATATTAATCAGTCATCATCTAGTAACCATAACACAAGCTCTGCTTAGCTTCGGGCTAGATGATGTTGTGTGAATTGTCCAGCATTGTTAATATGATTTTATTATTAGGTAATAAGTACCTATCAAGGTTTTAGAGTGAGAATGATATTGATGTACCTTAGTTTCTGTGTTAAAATTTGCTTGTTGTGTTTCTAATATGTGCAAAAATGTATAACCATGAACAATTCCCCAGTCTAGTTTTGTCTGTTCTTTCAGAACATTGATCTCTCAGCCACAGCGTTGGAGGTTTTTGATGAACAGGATGGAAAAAGTTGTGATGTTAATGAGGAAGGAAGAATATACAACCTAGTACCTACCAGTGCAATCACAGCCAGACAGTGCAGCAGCTCAGTCAGAAAGTGCACCAGCTCAGGCAGTAAGTCACCTGGCTAATTTATTTAGATTTGTTTTATCACCGGAGGAATGCAAACTATGGTATTCCCAATAAATCATATGATTCGTTGGTGGTTGCATCTGATCACAAATAATTTTCCAATAAATCTCGGATTAATTGCAAACAATAAAAAGTTCAAAAGAATTCCATGGACACGTTTGTTAATTTGAAAGTGCTGCCTTACCTATTGGTTTTTAGTTTAGTGACAACATCTTGTTGTTTGGCTTGGCAAGTTGGCCCTGATTTCAAAAAATATAATCTAACCCATAGACTTAGGTTTTTAATTTTTTTCAAAAACAACTTAGCTTAATATTATCTAGAATCACTGTTTTACGGGTTATAATCCATGTTATGAAGCTCTCTGTATATGTCATCTACCTGTCACATGGATCTGTAATGGTAAGAGAGAGCAAACTATTTCTAATATTTAAACCTAATGCTGATAGTGTTGTACTTTTTTTTTGCAGTTGGAGTTAGATTTTAAAGCAGCCTATCCAGAACACACAGAAAAGTTGTATCGAAACTTCCCACAGACAAATCTTCAAAAATCAATTTGTCAAGGACATAGTTGAGCTTGCTGATTGTAAGTAAATAATAATCATCATACTAATATTATGAATCAATGAAAGAACGAAAGTTTGTCAGTGTGTTTGTTACTTCTATACGCTAAAACGGCTGAACGGATTCGGCTGAAACTTGGAATATACATAGTTTATGACCTGGACTACTTTTTATAACCCATAAAATTAATATTGCCATGGAATAGCATGTTAACTTATTACCCGCGTTTATATTTTTTTAGAAAGATTTTATTTGGCTTAACTTGTTTAATAATAGTATATTATTATGTTTCATTCAATCTCATCTCACTAAGATTATAAATGCGAAAGTTAGATGTATGGATGTTTGTTAATTTTTCACCCCTTAGAACCCTCCAGTTTTGAAGGAGGCTCTGTCAAACAGTTAGTACCTATGGTTTGTAAGATTTTATTTTTTTCTTTTTCAGCTCCCAATGGAGAAGTCACAAATATCGTAGCCTTTACGGCTATACCGCTCCTTCTTCGGTCAACTGTGAGTCAAACTGATAAAAAGAAGCTAGCTGGAAGCCAACAAAAGTGGAGTCATGCGACGCCTTCATAACCCATATAAGGAGTTACACGGAAATTCATGCAATAATGATTGGAAAAATAAAACATGATCGTATGCTGTATATTTTTTTTAATTTTGAGATTTCCCTTGTTTTTGTGAACAATATTGTCATTACCTAATGGAATAGTTAGTATACCTAGTAACTTTAATCAAGTAGCTTGTTTGCCCTAATATACTTAGTAACTTTAATCAAGTAGCTTGTTTGCCTAATAAAGTATACATAGTAACTTTAATCAAGTAGCTTGTTTGCCCATTTATTTTGTCATGAAAATATTCTCAAATCACATAGGCTAACTCCACATCTGGTATTTTTTACCCGAAAGGCAAGTTTATTCGAGCCTAGTGACTGGTCTACTGGGCTCGTATTGTCATGCCTTTGTTGTGAAAAATACCAAATAATGGAGAAAGCCTATGTGATTTGAGAATATTTCCATTAATGACAAAATAAATGGGCAAACAAGCTACTTGATTAAAGTTACTATGTATACTTTATTAGGGTAAACAAGCTACTTGATTAAAGTTACTAAGTAAACTTTATTAGGGCAAACAAGCTACTTGATTAAAGTTACTAGGTATACTTTATTAGGGCAAACAAGCTACTTGATTAAAGTTACTAAGTATACTTTATTAGGGCAAACAAGCTACTTGATTAAAGTTACTAGGTAAACTTATTAGGGCAAACAAGCTACTTGATTAAAGTTACTATGTATACTTTATTAGGGTAAACAAGCTACTTGATTAAAGTTACTAAGTAAACTTTATTAGGGCAAACAAGCTACTTGATTAAAGTTACTAGGTAAACTTTATTAGGGCAAACAAGCTACTTGATTAAAGTTACTAGGTAAACTTTATTAGGGCAAACAAGCTACTTGATTAAAGTTACTAGGTAAACTTTATTAGGGTAAACAAGCTACTTGATTAAAGTTACTAAGTAAACTTTATTAGGGCAAACAAGCTACTTGATTAAAGTTACTAGGTAAACTTTATTAGGGCAAACAAGCTACTTGATTAAAGTTACTAGGTAAACTTTATTAGGGCAAACAAGCTACTTGATTAAAGTTACTAGGTAAACTTTATTAGGGCAAACAAGCTACTTGTTTAACCCAAACAAGCAACTTTATAAAACTCATCACATAATCTTGTTTATGGTAATCAAATTATTGTGCATGTGTGCGTATTTATGAAATGCACCATCTTGTTTGGAGCAACTAAGTTGAGACTTGATGGGCACAAACAAGTTTTGTGATTGATGCAATAAAGTTCCCGTTATCAAATAAGGTTTGTTGCTGCAATCATTGTGCTTGATAGGCTCTGGTGCAAACAAGTTACATGTTTACCTTTAACAAGATCTTGTTTGCCACAATCACTTTTTTTTTTCAGTGCGTAGGCATGTTGATGTTTTAGGTAACTACCTACTCAAAACCTTCAATCAATACGTTATAATTATCTTTGATTATTAGTGAGCACTCTTTCTTATTTTCTAAATTTTGAAAAATCATGGCCTATGTAGAAAAATCTACGCATCGCAACGTTTTCATAAAATCTTGGAAGAAACCTTGAACCAAAACCCAATACAATATTCATTGGAGCCAGCGCTCAGCAGCACATATGTCTAAGTGGGGCTTCGCAATTAAAAGCCGCCACTCAACTTGGGGTAACTTAATGCAATTACAGTGAATTTTTCGCGACATATGGCCGTCTGAACTAGAAGCAGGGGTGTGCTTCTGCTGATGAGGCGAAAGAAAATAATGTCAATGAAATATTATTTAGTTTGGTATTGGTGAAGTCGGAAAAAGACGTCAAATCGATCAAAACGGTGATTCTAATGGTGTAACTCTTTGTTATTAGTATTTTACAGCTACTGACGCAAATCAGGGTAGATTATGAAACTTGGTAGCATGATTACGAAAATTCAGGATGTAAAGTTCAGTCAAATAAATCTTGAAACAACGCAACGAATTTGTGAAAAGATAATGCTATTCAAAATGAGCTACCAATAGTAATTATAGAAAATCATTTACAGTACTAGAACATTATCTTTCTAGTATTCTTCATTTTGAAGTTGAACATGACCAAAAAACAAATGACGAAATACGATACTGTAATGCATCGTATCAAACTAGATCACCAAATGGAACCCACAACAGCACTATCCGTTCCTTGGCGATCCCTAAGTACTTTCATTACGAAACATCCCCTGGGTGCTAAGCCCTAAAGTACATATGGCGTATAAATACCCTTCGTATTGCCCCTGGCCATGACCGTAGTTTTAAAAATACTGCGGTTTTTAAACATGTGGCAGAGCGATAAAGTTGCGTAGGAAGAGTTAATTTGAAACCTTAGATTTTGCGGTTGGTGCAGTTACTTTTTTATAGTAATGCAACTCGCATGATTAACCCGAAACATCTACTATTCCAGGGTACTATTTATCTTTTTAGCTTTTCTGGACTAGCTATAATCTATAAAGTTCTTTCCTTTCTAATTCAAACATATCGATGTTTCTTGACAGCCTCGTGCTTGTTATATCTCTGAAGTTAGAAGGCCTGCTTGATGATTATAAGATGTGTATTACTGCAGCTTATGGACACCTGTAACTTGAAAATAATAATTATTATTATCTTCAACATGTTTATTATTATTATCATCCAGAGCTTCTTATTGAGACACAGGTTGTTCTTCACTTATGATAGCCTTATGATCATGAAACAAAAGGCCTTCGCGTCTCCAAGATACCGATCACCATCTGCCATCAGGTCATTGCTTTAGCGCATTTGCACTTCAAAGTGGAGCTCTGATTACTCGCAGATAAAGGGGATAGCAGGTACCCATTATGGCATGCGATCAGATGAACGCATATGTTGTGTGGCGGTTCGATTTATTTAAAGTCTTGATCCTTGACTTGAGGTAACATCACGATTGTTTTTCTCAAGTCTTCAATCAGTCTAGTAGTCTATAGTATTTTTCACCTAAGAAGTGTTCGGTGACGTTTCTGTTTGACAGGTATAGAAATGAGCTAAGTGTAATCGTAAAAATTTGATTCGATTTTTGACTTGATTTAGTAACGAAAATGGATTATTCGTAAAATATTTTCATTAATTTTAAATGACTTTAACAAAGTAAAACATTAAATTAGGTCTATATAAATAAAAACAATTGTAAAAATCTACATTTCCAATAGGTAATGCGTCATAACCTAGACATAGGACGGTAATAATATCAGCAGATAGGTAGGTAATTGAAAATCAATAACAAATAATCAACAATAATCACAGGTACGAGTATCGTATGTACTTCCGTGATAAAATTTTAAAATGAGGATATTGAAAGTTACGATTTTAATTTGCGAGAATCGATTTATAGATTTGCTGGAATAATATTTGTTTGCCTCAACTCTATTACGTTTTGTTCTACGCAAAACAAATTGCCTCGGATTTCATAAAATTATTGATTTCTATTTTTTATTACGCGTGAAGGCTAAAATAAATTTATTTTTGCATAATTTGTGTGTCGTGCTATACTTTTATAGCTTAATTCATATGTTTGAAATGAAATAAAAATTGTTTGAATTTTCGAAATTTCAATTTGCCAAAATCCTAGTCAATTGAAATGAAACGCATTCCATCTGTCAGGGAACGCTTCCTACGTGAAAAAGACTATAGTCCAAAAATTTCAAGTACCTACATAAATGCAACAAAACTTTACAAAAAGTAAAAAACTATTATATTCTGGTTAAACTTAAAAGCATTTAATACATGTAACATTATTTTCTCAATTACTTTGTGTCTTGTGTGGACTTTTTTAATATTTAAAATATTTGTTACCTTACCATTTCAAATTAGATAATATGTGGTAGTTCTTGATGTGTCGAAATTTATTAGCAAACAACTCCTTTGACTAAATTTCTATGTGATTGTAATACAACATAACACGTTTTGACCATAAGATTCAGAATTAAAAGACGTGATTTGACATTGTGTTACCTCCACAGAAATCTAAATAATTGTGATCAATTCACAAATGTTCAGTGAAAGGACTTCAAATAACATTCTGAGAGAACGTGTTAAAAATAAAAGTATCAAAACCAATTATGCTGAGTTAAACGCTATACACCAGCAGTTTTGCGGCCATACAATACAATACGCATTTAGCGAATGACATTGTGCAAATGTTTATTTGCGCACGCGCTCACGGCATTACAACTTGACAAGTAGCTTTTGGAGATGAATTTTTGCACTTTGTACCAAGTAGGTATCATCATCATTACAGCCTTTGACACACACAGTGGGGTTTTATAGACTGTTTTGAATCTCATCTATGTCCTCTGATTTTGCAACTACCTCATCACTTTTGCCTTTGACTTTTACCCAATATTTTACCAAATCCAGAAATACCAAAATAAAAAACTCATTTCATTTCCACTAATACAGTTAAGTAATATGCACCTTATACCTTTATGAGTAACAACATGCTAAGGAAAAAAATATATTTTTCAAACAAATAAATCAGCATTTTGTGCTCATGACACATCGATCGAAAGTTTCGGGGTCACCTTACCCAATACAATTCCTTTGAAAATGCTTTTAACACGTCGCATATGGTAATAGACCATGGAGCGATGTGGGCGCATTGTCCGGCGCGGCTTTTACACCATATGTCCTAGAAATTCATAAACAAGTGCTCGCAAAATCAAACTAAATACTTGCTATTAGCCCCAAGAGCAAAAATTGCATTATAAACCATAACGCTATCAAATTAAAGTCTAAATCACTTGATAACGTTTGTAGTTTTATTAAAATTTAAGAAACCTCTAATATAGACTCTTATGTGAAGCAAATACGATTCAAAATCATTACAACTACAACGGTTGTAAGCGATAGAGTACCAGCACAAGCTAAAAGTGACAGAAATACTATAAACGAGCTTGTAAATCAAAATGAAGCTGCGATCTAAACTGTAGCTTACGTTATTGAAAATAAAGTTAAGATTGAAGTGAGGGTTTTGATAAAAGAAGTTTTGACAATTAATAGGGTGAACGATCTAAAAGAGCGGACTATTGAATGCGTATTGGGGATGATTGCGATTGCCCGGGTCGCTTTTGTTGTAAATCGTGTACCGTATGGTAGGGCTGTATTAGTCCTCTATTCAGCTAAAGATTAAGTTAAACATATTTTAATAACGTACAGGTGGCATTGTGACGGTTTGATTTATGGGATCAGCTGTCTTGAAAATATTTTGACAAGTTTTTGTACGATTTTACTGTCGTATAATGATGATTATGATCATAGATGGAAAATATGCCAATCTTATAATAAGGTGTAAGTAAAATATATTTAAAAAATGGTGTGTTGGCAAAAATATAATATGTTATTTAATTTTCGCGTCAATGCTAATTCCATCCCAATTTTGGAAACTATATAATGTGTATTTCTGTGATTATAGTCTGATGTTTTTACATTTGACACTAAATAAAAAAATACATTGGACTTTAGTCCATCTTTTTCCATAATTATAACTACAGAACAAATTCATCCATAAACAATACAAGAGCGTTCTAAGACAACCCGTACCTTTGCACAATACATCATTGTCACATCCCAATCAAGCGCTGCTCCTTCGGGACCGTCTCGATGCCAAATAAACATTAACAGGAGCAGTAATCTGTCCAGACTCGCGACAGGAGTCCAGGCTACAATTGATTGTCTGGAGAACCAATCAAAGTTGCACATGTGACTTCTGATTGGTAAGTCTTTTAGAATTGACTTGAAAGCATGCTGCTTACTGTCTTTTCTTTGGATGAACGTGGTGAATTTGTAAAAGTGCCAGCAGTGGTAATCGAGAATGATGAAAGGAATGTAATAACAATTGCAGCGTCCTTGCAGGAAGTACTCGAGAATTGAAATCAAACAATAAACATAGATAAGATATGAACAATAAACATTGATAAGATGACGACCCATGTGGCGCGGTGGGAGAAGGTCCGCCTGCGACGCAGGAGGTTGCGGGTTCGATTCCCGCCTCGGAACAAATTTGTGTACGATCTGCAGAAATTTGTTCCGTGGTCTGGGTGTTTCCTATGTATAATAAAAAATATCAATGAAATTACACCTTTAGTTTTTCTAAATATTGTCAGTTATTTATAACTTAGATATAATTAAAATTTGTATGGAAGTTACTACTTTATTTATTGAGAAAAAAACTGTAGGCATGTTCTGATTATCGACCCAACTGTACATTAGAAAACAAACGACAACTGAGTCGTTACGCTATCTTGTCTTTTAACGATTTAGTCCAAACGCAATGTAACCTTAACGCGATGTAGTCATATCGAGATTTAGTCTTAAAGCGATCTAGTCATACCTGCTGTCTCGTCGTATTGAGATGTAGTCCTAAAGCTCCTAACCCCTATCTATGTAATGTATTGTATTAAGTATGTCAGTCATCTAGTACCCATAACACAAGCTCTGCTTAGCTTGGGGCTAGATGATGCTGTGTGGATTGTCTGGAATTATTATTATATAAAATAAATTCGAAACCAATTTTAGTTGTGTGCAAAATTTTGAAAAAAATGAGTCTGAATCAAATTGCAGGTAAATAATTACTAAGTACTACCTTCTCCACGCGGCTTTTCACGAGTTTTCCAAGATTAAAAAAACCTTTGTCTATCCACGGAATGCAATTTACCGTTCTGTTAATTTTCATTGCCATCAGTCAAACCGTTTAGGTGGCAAGAGCAAGAGCATTACTTTTGCTTTTAGAACAATAAGTGTGGATTAGTATCTAAAATTAGGTGACCATTCAAAGGGTTACTTGCCCTGATAGTTGAGTCTGATTCGAAACCCATAAATTAGACTATTGACAAACAGGATCACACCCCATTCCTTGCAGACACGTGTGTGGGATCCGGTACACGTGCCTACAATTACTTATCAAAGGATTTAGAATCTGCTGATAACAGATTAGTCACTTCATTTGCAATGTTATTAAATGTATCTATAGGGTTGGTTTGGGTTTTTCGGTAGTCTTTTCTAACATCACTAATGACCTTTTCTTTTCCTTCGATATGCACACTGGCTTTAGCTATTTTCCTTCTTTTCATTGAATTGTTTTCCAACAATTCAATGGGTAACATAGAAAATGATATCTCATCGATAGTAAGTATAGTTTTCACATGAATTTTTATGTAACAAAATTATGTGTGTTTTATGTCGATTACCCATCTTTTATTTCTTTACCGTCATAAATGAGTTCGAATAGCATTATTTTATTTCATACTTCCAACTGTAAAAAGTTACGAAATAAGTAGACTTTACCCTCATAATAAAAATTGTTGTCAATAAATCCAAAATATAAATAAATCCAATTAAATACAAACTAAAATAATCATTTGATTTCTTCGAGTTAGTACATACGTATATAACATCCAACTTGTGACGGGTAGGTATTAAGATGGATGGGTAGCTGCGGGCATTCTTAGAGACATTGTGAAAAACACGATTGATGTCACGAGACATAAAGTGGTTTGAAGAATGACATTAAAAATATAATCACATTTTATTTCGGCCGTGAACCACATTAGAAACACTACATTATTACATCAAAGATTATGTTTTGATAAATACAAAACTCAATACTATACTCGAACTGAGCCTTCCACTTATAAAACCAATGCTATGCAGATTTCTATTAGAATTCAAATCTAAATGATCCCCTAAAAATATTTCACTAAAACCTCATTAACGCCTACCGCAAAATAAATGGAACAGATTTTCATTGAGCGCGAACGAATGGCGAAAAAAATGGCTAAAATCTGACAAATGGGTTTCCTTTAACGTCTGCACCCATCTTATTATCGTTACTCGCTACCGAACAGAACTCATTTTGATCTTCTTTTAGCTACTCTACAACATTATCATCACTCAAAACTAGGTCTTTTTCTGTTGCATCGAAGTCTATATTCGTCTGAACTGTTTTCTCTATATTAGCTACTAGGGTCAAAACAGTATCGTCTGCTTTATTGCTAGGTATTAAGGTTCAAAGTCGTGTGAACTTTCAGTGAGTAGGATATCAATTTGAGAAGAAGCGTCTGTGTTAATAGCATTATACGCAATCTCATCCATACACTCGGGGGTTAGGCCTTCTATGGTTGGAGTATCATTTTTTATGTGACATATAAAACATATTTATTGCAATCATAATCGTTGGAGTTCCTCCAGAGCCATGTTTGGGCGAGATAAATAGAAAATAACGAGCGGCAAAACTTTTCTTATAGAATTTTATGATTCATTTATTTGTGAGCACTTAAAGTTTTATCTGCTATTAGTTTCCTTAAACCTCTTCCTTTTCAATAAACCTATTTTAACCCTTTTTCAAGCGATGAATATATTTTTATTAATATCAGTATCAAGAATTAAAAGTAAAACCCGTCCAACATAGTGCAGAATCACAAAAACCACAAAATCAAAACTAAAAATGTTTAACGTTAAACGTTGCCACATCATTTCTGCTAACCATACACTCGAACGTCGAAATGAAGTACAATTTTCAATATCTCGCCGCGATTGCCAAGCTGACCCTACCAAAACTCAATGCGCTCTCAATTCGCGGCAGTTATTATTATCTTGACCTGGTGATTGAGCTCTCCTGCTCTCGATCGAGCCGGAGCTCCGTCATTGGGCGGCCGGTTATCGCACGCCTCTCGCTCGCAGCTGATTGGCCGAACCCGGCACGCCTTCCAACTTCAAAACCTCTGCTTCCAGTACTACAGACCCCACTTATATATTTTTCACCCTTATGTTTCCCTCGCATTTGTAGAGCAACCGTCGTATTGTACGCACGCGTCTCCACAGCTTTCTCGCGAAATAAGTGTGTAAAAGTTTTAGAGTTTCGTTCCATGAGCGGTAAATTAAATGTTTGAACAATGACAATGGACGTTCAAAATAACTATCAAAATTATAAAGAGACGTCTCCTGATTCAAAAGAAACCAATTTCAGCATCGAAAGTTCGAGAACGGCTCAGATCAGCAAACCAGACATGCAGTCCACGGTGGTGAGTCCAGGGAAAACTTCCAAGAGATCCTTTGACGTTGCTTTCCTGATGATGCCTGATGATAAGTCACGCCAGAAGCCTCCAGAGCGACAACTCAGAGTTTCGAAGCAGATTTTCCAGCATGAAGAATGGGAACAAGCTCCGAAGAGAATCCCTGAAATTTACAAGCACAGTGAATACTCAAGTGATGCTGATCCAGAAATTAAAGATCAAGAAGACGAGCGTGTCCGCGTGAATAATAACATATCGCCGACCTTCAGCTCCGATATCAACATCGACGTCGGTACAGACGAGTATCCAGGCAAGTCCATGTATTGCAGTGATTCTGATAATTCCGAAAGGTCGCGAAGCCGGCCCAACTCGAACGAGAGCGCTGCTAAGCAACCCAAGTTTTTACCAGAGTACAAGAATAAAATATTTGATGATCCAACATTGATAACTATGCAGTCACGCGCTAGATATGAAAATCGGTTCTTGGATAAACCGCTGGAGATGTCACCAAAAAGTGCTTTTACTAAAGTGTCAAATTTTTCAATGAGATCTCCAAATCCTTCGGTTAGTCCTGACAATCTTCTCTACCAGAACTCTGTGAGTCCTCCGCTATCCGCTGCCAGCCCGCCAGTAGGCCCATACAATAAATCCCCCGGTTTTAACAATCTTCTAGCACCGGCGCATCTCCTGAACAGCAGCAACTTTTTCAAGCAGCAAGGCCACAACATTCCCAGTTCATCACCCAACTATCCAGATCCCAACATGCATCCACGAGCTGGATTCAACAAAGGTATGGACTATCAAGAAAAACCAGACCAGAAGACTCCTCAAATATCTCCAAACAAAATTAATTTCCTACCCTTCAGACCTGAGATTCCGTATCTGCAAGCTGGCTCATCGTATCCTTTCGGTGTGCAAAACTTCCAACAGCCCAATTCAGAGTTCATGAAATTCCCCGGGCCCCCTCGTGAATCAGTCAACCCGCTTATCTCCAACCCGGCCGCTGCTATACTGAGTACGCTCCTGCCACCTACTCTGGCTGCGTTTTCTTTGCCAGCCCAGAATGTTTGCGCCAAATGCAGCATCAGTTTTAGAATGACATCGGATTTAGTCTACCATATGCGGACACATCATAAGAGCGAGACTACCAATGACCCTCATAGGAGAAAGCGGGAGGAAAAACTGAAATGCCCCGTGTGCAATGAAAGTTTCCGAGAAAGACACCATCTGACCAGACACATGACGGCTCATCAGGACAAAGAGGGTGATTTAGACGATGTGTCTCGACAGGGGTTCAAAAAAAGTAAACAATTTTACCCTCACAATGCCGGTCCCCTTGTTCATAAATAAAATGTTTATGCAAATACGCTGAGCCGATTCAGTGCAAGTGCTTAATCGATCAAAATTATAATATCGGTCAATAGATTTTCAGAAATCTCTAATGTTTTCATTGTTCTTTTGAAGTTCATTGTTATTGTTAATATTATATCCTCTATGTGCAATAATAGTTGTTAAGTTGATATAAAATTGTAAATATCTATTTAGTTCTAGTAGTGAAACATTAAATTATTCAAGAATCTCAGTTTGTATCTTTTATTTACGTCCCATCGTATTTTTTAAGTGTTGTAGAGAAAAAAAAAAAGAAGGGTAGTTTTTTTTTCATTCCGACATAACTCCAAAATTTCTTCTCTCTATTTTATCTTTAATAAGACAGCTCTACCTACGGGATATTACAATTTGTATTTTAAATTTCACAGGTATTTTCCTACCATATTAAAAACTAGCAGGCACTTGAAAGAATACTTATTGTTCTCTTATATTTGTTAGCTATAATAACTGCTCTTTATAAATCATTCTGTATACACGCACACTACTCACCCAATTCGGTTAACAATAATAATTGTCTTTCTTTTTTACTGCTTTAATAATGTTCTGTTTTGTGTGCCAAATAATTAAGTAATCTCCACACAAATTTATTCAGGGTCTTGCATAAATTTGAAAAAAGTTAAATTCAAGTAGAGATTTCGCGAAATATTATGTCACCTAAACCTTTGCTAAACTTCCCTAAATTCATCAATCATTTCGCTAAACTAGACAATTCCAAAACAGTTTGAATCCCACAACCCCTGTTGCTAATAGGTTCACGTTTGTTACATTCGATTCCGTAAGTAAGCGTGGCGGAGCCAATCTAAAAGTGAGGGTGGTAGATAAAGACATCATCTCCTTTGTCCTGAATTATCTCAGCCTCATTGTAAAACGCATTACTTTGTGTGATATTATTATTTTACAAAATAAGTAGGTTTTCTGGTCGACTCCACATAGTATCGGATAAGATCCGGAAGAAGAAGAATCTACTTCTTTTAATTATCTTTTGATTACCTTCACGAAATGTGATCCATCGTGGATCTTAAAGGCCAATGATGATGATGATTACCTTTTCCTTACCTTCATTTACTTGAAATTCAAGCACTCTAGGTTCTAGGATCTCTAGCGAATATCTCTACACATCTCATCACATCTGGTTCTATTTTTATAAAACATAGATATTGCACTTCACTCCACAGCATGGATCGAAATTTTGCAAACAAGTAGGTAATTAGTTCTAGACAAAATGATCTTTTGGATCGGTAGATTTTATGAACGTTTGTTACTTCTTCATCTAAACTAATGCACGGATTCAGTTATCATTTTCTGTAGATGAAAATCTAGACTTGGTAACTCATGAGGTTATTTTTATCACATAAATCAGTGCCCATGGGATACAAATAAACTTAATATAAACTTTTTCATAGAAAAAACGCGTGAAATTGGAGGGCAGAAACTTCAATATAAACATTTAAAGTTACTCAATCAAAAGAGCTTATTGGAACTTAGATCCCACTGTTGTGCTTTTCAAAAATTCAGTTTAAACGTAAATACCTAGTTGTGAACAAAAAATATTCAGCTTATACCTCAGCAGCTATTAGCTACTAAATGTATAACAATGTATTTTTTTTCTTTAGCAGCCTTTTATCATCCCTATTCTATTAACTTTATTGAAAAACAAAATGATTTGCAATATGATTTCCGAAATAAATCCCACCCCATCGGCTAATTAGATTACAAATCTGGATCATACTCCAATACCCCAAACAGTGCGTGACGAAGCATCGTGTCGAAGTCCCTGCGAACGTCGGCGTTCCCATGTTGGTGAGGATGGAAAGCATAGTGGACCATTGACGCGGCGGCCGTGGCGAATGGCTATGGGAATGGGACTGCAGATTGGAACTTTCTGCATATATGGATGGATAAGGGGAGCAATAAGATGATATTGGAATGAACGGAATAAATAAATAGGTTGATATAGGTGATGAACCGGTTGATAAAATATTTTAGGAATAGGTTTACTCTGATTTAAACAAAACGTCAATTCAAAGTACGAATAGGAATGGAAGTGAAATGAAAGTGAACAATAAAAATTTCTAATGGAGTAAATTTGAAGTAAGTATATATGTATTACTAGTATTTTACTAGAATAATAAGATTATAAAACTAAATGAAGATTTTTCAAATAAATATTTGCATACCGAAGACACTCCGCATATATCATAAAAACTACCTTGGACATATTCCACAAAACTTCGCATGAATGTGTAAACTTAGAGGGTGTTCTCAAACGTGTTAACTTGCCGAGTGTTTGAATGTGCAAACTTACAGGGTGTTCGTAATGCGAGGAGAACAATATTTCCGCCGGACCGCCGAACCGTGAGTAATTCGATAGAAAATATTCATATTGGGGACAGTCTTGTGTATAGGGTGTTTGTTTGGGGTTCTTTAGCTAAATTGCTACTTTGGCTATAAGCAGATTTTAAGAACTTACTTGTTTATTTGGCTGATTAAATAAACTAATACAGGTCAAACATCTTAAACTATTTTTTTTTCAATACTAAAATGTATTTTCCATGTTGTCAGTTAGTTATCAAAACTGTTGAATTCGGGGTTCTCAAACTGCTCCAAATCATTCAGCTAAGTCTACTCATACTAGGTAGTTACTACAATACCTTTACACATATAACTACAAAAATGTTGGATCTAACACAGTACAGCGTTATTCTGAAACGTCTAAAGTTCTTGAACAGAGTTTCGGACACGTTTTATTTCTTTTCTCTAAGTGTTGCCAACTATAAAAATCACATATCTTCCCAAGGGAATAAAAAAATCGACACAAATCTACGGAAGCCGAAATATTTTTCCAAAATTGAATTATGAATTTGGGAAGCACCGAGATGATGTACGCAGTGTGAGGAAATTGAGAGAATCATCGAATTATTCAAATGACAGTAAAACAAATGCCGGCCCAAATTAAATAAACAATCCATCAGAATCGAGGCCAGACAAACGTTAAATCAATAGCAAAATCACAATATTTTCCACTCAAATAGCTCTGCAGAAAAATATAAATATGTATTTTACTGAACGCATTTACAAGATTACAATATTAGCGAGCGCACGTCCTTCCTCCGCCGCGGCGTCATTACAAATGATAAATAGTCGACACACTTCGATAATCAAATTCAAATTTGGAATCTGTTGTAGCGTAGACTACCCTCGTATTTTTTGCAAGGGCTCAGTCATGCTGGCAGTATTGTGAGAAGCTTGTGACTTTATTAAGCGTGAACGAATGGTCTCTTTAACCGATTCTCTTCGCTGGCACGTGATCCGGAACCGATTTTGGTTCCGTACCCGATTTGTATGTATTTGTATGTAAATCCCAGCGTGGGGTGAGGAGATAACCGGGCGTGGTTGATAGGGATCGCTGTTATTGAATTAAGTGACGTTTAGTGACTATTTAGCGACACTGTTATGCTTTCGCGAGATAAACTTTTGAATTGAATATGGGGTAAGATTTCATATTGCGTTTTTAATTATTTTTGAATTATAGCTTTATAAGAAATAATCATTAGTTACAACGTTCGTAATCGTTCATACATCTGAGCTTTTCACTTCCTAAATGGAATGTCTCTGAATCATGCAAATTAATGTTTCTCGGCACCATCTGTATTATTTAATGTAGTCTAGTAAGTACAGCTAAAACAATAAACAAGAAATTACAATAACCAGCCAGCGGGTGTGACCAATGTTTTCCGTCTGTTGTATCCATCCTTATGTCTCGAAAGGAAGCTGGTTGTATTCATTCTGCTGCTTTGTACTACTGCCTCGTTTGTCTAGAAATTGCTGCTCTATATTTTCATACCTGTCATAATATTTTCGGTATAATTCTGGTTTAGATATTTCGAAGTCTTGCAACTTTACCTATTTAATTTTTTTACATAATTAATATGTACCTTCTTTGGTCTTTAATCATTGTGATTGTGTGAGTGAGTGAGGATTGTCTTACTTTCTCTCTATAAAGTTGCTTAAAATTACACATGTGAGTATTAGATACAAATGTTAAACTAAATAAATTAAGATTTCTGTTCTTGGATTGATCAAAAACTCATCGTAAGCTTCAACTTATCGATCCGAGCTAATCGAAGACTCTCGTTATTTTTTTTTTAGTCTGAACCTTGCTATTTCTCTTTGCACACATTTTAATCATAAAACTCGAATGAATCTCATATTTATATTATCATTGATATACGAAACATTACTCCCATAGCAAAATGCTCTGCCCTCGCGTATATATTTCATCAAATACTTGCAAATGAGGCCCGAACTTGTGCCAGTACGGTACGTAAGACGCAGTAATGTATTCCGTGAATATTGCGGAAGGCCGCTTATTATTTTCAACTTACTTATGGGAAGGTTCCTCTTGGCTCCGGAATTCTCTTCTTCAATGTTGTGTTCCGAGCTTAATCTTAGTCTGTTTTCAGGTGGCCGCCTTTCACTCTTATTAAATTTCATATCTCGAATGTCTGTTTCAAGATATTATTTGATGTATTATTGCACACATCATTTCAAACTCCATTATTACCCGCTGCCCACTGATAATTAATAGGTTTCCCTTAATTCCTATCACACCAAATTTTTTAAACGTCGTGTTAAAGACTTTTATTTTCATTATTACATTTTAATATCACTGGCTCCAAATGAAAGGAACTCTTTCGCGCGGTACTCGACGGCATATATCCATATTAATTTAAACCATATTTCACTGTTTTAATTCATATGCTAAACAGATACGAGGTTTGTCAACCGTGCTCTATTTGGATAAAACTTTATTAGTTTCGAATTGGGGAACAATTAAGTGAATATTATGCAATAGTTTATAGGTAACCACTCAATTAACACTGTTGAGGTCAACGTGATATGCGTTGCTAAATGTAGTGTGGGAATTGTTTTGTTTGTTAAAGTATTTTTTAGACGTTTAGTTCACATTCTACGAGTATCTTCAAATGATGAAAAATCGTTTTGAGATCCCTCAAATGATAAATTTATCTATATGGGTTCTTTAAGATTGTAAGATAAAAGATATTATATGTAAGATAGGTGAGTATTTGAGTAAAATTTTATGCATGTTTATTTTCCTAACGTACTTAGTTACATTTTGTAAAGATACCTCTTTCAGTCAAGACCTATTGTTTCAGAACTAATAAAGCTTGTAACAAAACAATGCTGCCAACGGAAAGGCAAGAAATATTTTAGACTATACTATACAGTTGTCAGTTTGTGCGTCACGCCGGAAGCGGATGTGCGTTAGTTTTCAATTGTTTGGGGGCTTTTGTTGCCTGTTTAGATATTTGTGAGTTATAGGATCTAGTTTACTTATTCAAATTAACTACAAAACTACCAAATATTTTTCATTTTTAACATTGCCGTGGCGGTTGCCGTGTAAGAATAGACCACTCCGACTCAGCTCATGGTTGTTGTATAAGCTGTATAAGGGAACCTACAAAGAACATTAGCAGCGTCCTTCTACATAACTTAAGAACTCAACAGTGATCATGGCGATTGGCAATTGTATAGGTGATACGATTGCCAATCGTGGTTGTAGCCAAATCCCCCGTTTTTGAAAGGAAGACATTCCATGTTGCCTCTATGGAAAGATAAAATTTTAAAAAATAACGTTTATTTAAACTTTAATTCTGCTCTCCGATTCCAACTCCGGTATCGCATTATAAAAACTTGCTAATAATACAAGCTTAGTAAACGAAACGATGTTTCTTTTCACTTTAATTTCTAGATTGAATTTACATAATAAAAAGCAACTTATGGAAATATGACTTATGAGGTAGATCAATATTTTCCTCTAAGACAAAGGTCTATTTTACCAAAATCGTGAATTATTGAAAGTATAAATATCTTTAAAGTAGAATCTATCCATTAGGCTTCGGCAGCGCGGCATAAATCGAACTTCACATTAGCTTGATATATTGAGTGACGTCGCGGGAAAGCGTTAGTGCAATCTCTTAAGGCGATGTCGATTCTTAAGACGTTGAATAAAGTTTTCCTACTTCTTTTTTTTGTACACGTAAGCAGACAAAATAGATAGGTTCGTAAATAGGTAATTATGTGAACAGAAAAGTGATTCATATGCAAAACTTTAATAAACTTTTGAAATAAGTAGGATATAAAAATTATTTTGTAACATTTTCTTTTTTTTCATTTCACTTTCCGCAGCTTCACATGCGGTGTAAAGTTAATTTTAATTTATTTATTTTCTACAAATGTAGTTACCTATGTATGGACTGTTTTAACACAACATTTTCTTTATTTTTTTGTATAATAATGTAAATATACAATTGAAAATGTATTCTTGGAAATTAATGATTGTTATTAATAAAAAACTAGGTTCGGCAATTAATCGAATCATTAATTAAAAATAAAATCCCAATTTTTTTTCAAAAAGGCTGCCAATACCATCCCCTTAAATAAGAATATGATTACAAAAGAATCGCCTGATCGCTGATTTATAGATAATCGAGAATGTGCTCTAAATGATTGTTCATATGATATAGAGCCGTCGGCGAGCTTAAAACGTTATTGAACTTCATTGGGATTTATGTGAGCCAGCGCTTTCTTTGTACAACTACTTATGAAACAAAAGCATGAACAATCTTTGTAAAGCTTAAGATGGTTTTACATGTTCTTATTCGACTTTATATAAATAAACAAACTTGATTCCCGCTGGCTGTCTGTCTGTCCATGTATGCTTAGATCTTTAAAACCTTCAAGTTATTTAAGACGGATTTTTTTTATGAAAAATGAATTTATTTTAGTTGGAAGATAGATTCTTTCTTTTTAATTAATAATGTTCTTTCTTTTATGATCTCATTTGTCGATGGAATAATATAAACAATCCTATAACATTATTTGATTACCAATCATTTTAGACACTTGGTTTCGAAATAAATTACAAATCATTTGAAAATTTTATTTCAATACTATCTTTTCGAACAAAAATTCCTGAAAACATTAGTAAGTACTTCATTTAATTATATTCTAGTTGTTACAAAGAGTCTTGTTTCATTCTTTATGACCATCGCCGCCCTCAAAAACCAACAAAAACCTTAATATTTCCGGTACAAGTCGCATATTCAAACAACAAACTGTCCAAATTTATTGGGATATCTTCCGTTTTCGGAACAAAAAGCATTATGTCGTCAATAAAATATTGCCGATTTGTTTACGCAAATATTGCCGATTTGTTTACGCAAATATTGCCGATTTGTTTATGCAAATATTGTTTCGATTGTGTGAATTATGTGAAGTGGAACGAGATAAGACTGGTCTCTGCTTCGACTTCCATCTGTAGATTGGATACGTTGTTGGAGAGACACGTTCTGTTTCGTGTTTAGGGTTACCTCGTTATTTATCTAAAGCTTCCAATCGTTTATGTTATTTCTGTGATCGATCTGAAGTTTTATATTTCAACTGGGGTAAATTCAATATTCGAATTGTCTTTAATTATTGACGACCTCTGTAGCACAGCGGCGAAGGTCCGCCTGCGACGCAGTATGTTGCGGGTTCGATTATCGCCTCGGGAGGTAGATCAAGGTGTTTTCCATGTAGAATAAAGCATATATTGTAATATAATATATTAAGTTTTTCATAACACGATCTCTGCTTAGTTTAAGGCGAGATGACTCTGCCATTAATTACCATTTTATATTTGTAATAGTAATTTTCTTCAAATTCACCACAATGCAGCCAAAAAGGAATAAATTCAAGAAAAGCAAAAATGATTTTTATTGACCTTTATTATAGTTTTACAGACATTATGAGTCCATAAGCTCCTGTATTAGTTCAAAACTGTGTTTCAGGAGCCAGTGATTATAATCAAATCGTTTTAAGCCGTAAGGGCGCCAATTTCATTGCTTATCTCTTTCATAATGTTATCTTAAGTACCTCCTGTTTTTTAAGCGATGTAAAAAAAGTATTATCTATCTATTAGTTAATTATTTCAATCCAAGAAACACTTAGAAGCGGTTTAAGTTTTAAAACTTTAGTTTTTAAGTGTAAATAAAAACATGCATATTATGTTCCAGTGTGTGTGCCCTACATACTCAGTATTCATTAAAACAGTTAAAATACAACTGTAACACATACAATCTCAACAAATCTCACCATTTCGCATATCGCGTAAAATCCAAACAAAGCGGTCACCAGCTACAAAACATGTACAAAACCAATACAGTCGCCCGAAAAACCCATCAATCTTACAACAAAAGGACGGACAGTGTTGCGCTGAAATCTTTTTTCAAATCTCACCGGATGCGAACCGCCGGAAGCGGTTTCCATGGCAACGGCTATTTTAATTTTCAGCGGTTTTCGCGGATATGTCCCTCTCTGTTTTTCGTCAGGTGTTAGAAAGAGAAGTTAGATGGTCCCGGTAAATGGAGGGCCACAGGAAACGATACTCGATCCTGTGGAATTAATGACAGCGCGGATGGGAGACAGGGGTGATAAACATTGGCTTGTTAGCAATAATGGTGAGTAAAACCTATTAGTTTTTTTTAAGTTTTTGCTTTGTACTAACCTAATAAATCTGCAGGCAGATGCTGGATGCGCCAAGCTGAAGACAGGGCGCTAGCGCGGTCATTGGGGCATGAGCAGTGGACTAATGTAGGTTGATGATGATGATGAACCTAATGAAAGCTTTTGAAATCTGATCGACATCATCCTACGAAGTGATCAATAAAGTATCATGGCAACGATTAACGTTGATGTTCCTCTAACTTACATTTATTCATTAATTTCGTAATTAGCTTACATTCATAATGAATTATAATGGATCTTGTTACCCACAAATAATTTAATTCACTACGATGCATGAATTTAGCGCAGACTTTATATTTTATAGGGTATTTTTTATATGTTTATAGGAATTACCTGCTTACCTACCATTCTCCTGACTATTTATACTAGGTGTACTACTTCATAATCAAAAGTAGGAAAAATTACATAACTTAAAGCTCGCAGTCCAACAGTGCTCCACCCCTGCCGTTAGCAATATTTCAGAGGAACAATAGCCTTGCAGCGGCGTTCGTTCAGATTTCACCTGCGGATATTTGTTGATGACCCCTGCTCTGTGGCTCTATGGTACGGGGGACGTAGGTTCGATTCTTGAATTCTATGATTTTATCAGAAATGTAAGGGCAAGGGTTAACCAGTAGTTTTTATTGTCTCTGGTTTTGGGTTGAAATCGGTACTCTACCCAGCTCCTTCCCCACTACTTTCCTTCTTATAGAATGTTTGTTACCACACATATTTCCATTAAATTAATGTATGTAGATAGGTAATAGGCCTATGTCCAGCAGTGGACTAATATAGGCTGATGATGATGATGATGTAGATAGGTTTAATTCTAGTATAACCCATAGGTAGGCTAATCTAATTTTGAAAAATGTATCTCTCCTCAGAGATACGAAGCCTCAGATCGCAGCTAGTTTATAATACCTACTCCTACGCTTCAGGTACTTTGTTACGAGAGAAAAATTTGCAATCTCTAGATATCAGGTGTTTACTTTGTTTCCTAACAAAAGTTTTGCTTAGCTTGGGGCTAGATGATGCTGTGTGGATTGTCCAGTATTATTATTTATATGTAGTAAATTACTTATAACATCAAGGTCGAGAAACAAATTCTGTTTTTTTTTTCTTCACAACTTTCTGATTCATTTTTAAAACATAAAAACCACCCTCGGAAAATCCCAACCAAAGTGAAGCTCTCCGAACCCGGTAATTATCCCGCATCCGGCCCCGCTCCGGACCGCATCCGGACCGGGCGATCCGATCGCCCCCGATTCTAATTATTGTCGCGAATTGATTTACCTTCATCCTGTTTAGAAGCGTGCTAATTATGAGCGGTTTCAGTCCATTTTGTGTTTGAATTAGAATTCTCGTGTCTATAATCTAAGTCCTCATAAACTATATTTCGACTACGTAAACGGTGTATATTTGGAATTTACGCTAGGAATCTCAGACTTATAATAAACTTAGGACGGCTCAGATCAGATCTTAACCCCTTAGGACATAGTCCACTGCTGGACACAGGCTTCCCCAAATGAGCGCCAATCAATGTACCTACTCTATAAATAATCATAATTATTTATCCGTAAAGATTACAGTTCTTATCGTTAGGACGGTGAACTGTGATCTTATTTTAGGGGCTTATGAATGACAATGCATAAAAAGAAAAAAGCGCGATCAAACACAAGCTGTTCAACTGAGTTAAGTGATTATCCGAAAATGCGTCTATAAGAAAGGATTACTTAAGAGGTCGCATTGCAAGCCATTTGTGCCAATAGGATTTTGCATTAATAGGAGCGACAACGAAATCAGACATACCTTTCTGGAAAGGCGTAAGTATAAAAATTCAAATTATTGTTTTATACATGAAAACTACACAAATTATACCTAATTATTACTTACCTGGACCTGGTTAAGAGGAACCAAATAATTACTGATCTTAGAGGAATAAGGCATAGAGAGATAATGTCACAAAAAATTCCGCTTTATCTAAAAGTCAAAAAACAACCAATGTGTGGGTAAGCGGCACGTGATTACATCAGCCGACACGCACACAAACGCACGAATAATGTTGCAATCATAACCTTTTCCCCATAAAGTAGATATATATATATATATATATGTAGATATAGATATATATATATAGGGAAGTTTTAACATTTTGTACAATCATAGCTAATCATTTTTCTGTTAGATGATTTTTCATAAATGCATTGATTCGTCAATGGAGCGTTCAACGTTCAGAAAACGTCCCGTTAGTATAACATACCCCTTACATATTACCAACTAGTTGCGCGCCGCGGCTTCGCCCGCATGGAAATTTATTTGCCAAATTTCAGAAATTTACAGGGTGTAAAAAAAATTAAGGACCAAACTTTCAGGCGGGGTGTAGATCCGAACACTGAATTCAGGAAAAATATTTTAAAACAATCCCGCCCTTTAATTTCCGAAAATTAAATAAATAATCAATTTTCATTACATTAGGCAATAAACTCTTATGCACGCAATTGTGTTTTTGGAATTAAAAAAAAAATGACTTGCGTACCTGTATACATTTCTTTTATAAGCCTAAACACGTCAACTGTGCCCTAACGAGCGGCCGCCGCGGTCATCGACCATCAGTCATCATCGAATGCAGTAGACATTGCATTAAAGAACAGATGCAGTAAACTAGTATTTTAACTAGTATTTAGCTTTATGTAATGTTTAATCTGATTATTTATTAATTTTAATGTTATTCTAAATTATTTTCCACCCATATTATTTGATTCTATTCTTCTAGTTATGTTTTGTTAGGTATATTTAGTGTAGTTAGTGTTTTGGTTGTAAGTAACTGTGAGCTAACTACTTTTTTCTTAATAAATAAATAAATAATAAATAAACAATTGAAACCATTGAGCTAACTGCACACGGTTGCAAACAGTCTAAAGATAGCTCAAATGATCCATGTCAATACCAGTTTAAACTTTGGTCCTTAATTTTGTTACACCATGTATACATTCTTTACGATTCAGTCTGAATTTTCAATCCATAGAGAAGCAACAACCTGATCAGAAGGAAATCTAAAAACAAAAAAATACGTATGGGGTAAAATATTTTTTCAATAGCTTGCAACATTTCATTGTATTGACGTCTGTTTTGTTTACATTTTATTTTTAAGACAAAACTAATGTCTTACTCAAGAATATAAGTTTCCAGGTTGTATTTACCCGTGAAATAGAATCTTCGACTGTTTTTGGTGATTATGTGATGAGTTGTGACATCTTTTCACTGCACAATAGGTAATTTTTATTAGAAATTCAGGGAGCTCTTCCCCGTAGGACTTGACATAATGTACTGACGAGTCGAGAGATGTACGTAGCCTTTACAGGCTACCTTTAAATGTCCACGCTTCGCGTGACCCTACTGCGGTTCTAAGCGTAATTATTCTAAGTTACTGATAATCTACGAATCAAAATATTAGTTATTTCAAGAGATTGCAGGGTGACTGACAACTCTACTAAATTATGTATGTGCGGAAACGAGCAATTTCATAATTTAATTTTCGTATTTTTTTTCTCTACCTCCTTTTTATTTTAAATGACATAAATGTAATTTTATGTCATTCAAATTATTGAACACGGGGGTCATATGAGAACTGACACTAGCCTAGGCCTAGTCGGATTAAAATAGGCTATGGTGCCGTCTTAAATGGTACTTAATTAGATGGCGCTAACGCAAAAGTTGGGTGATTCTATAAACAGTAAATTTTTATGGTGGTGATATTTTTTTACTGTTATAGTTACTTCAATTTAACTCGATAATCTTGCTTAAAACTATTGTAAAGTATGTAGATAATAAAATGCACATTTCATGATATTTTAGCTACCATAATACTTTAATGAATGTAACTTTCACAGAACGTAAAAACAAACGGAATCAAATCTTTCTCTAACCCGGGCAATGATTTCTTGGTTGTTTCAAATTTTCACCAAAATGATAAGTACAATTTCCCCGAAGTCAGGGCCTATGCCACGGAACTAAAAGGTGTTAAAACAAGTTTACAATCGTTAATTCGGCAGCATCTTATCAGCCGGTCCCGGATCAGTGGGCACGCGAGTTACCGCCGCGAGCACCAACTTTGAGGAATGGTTCAAAAGTTACACTTATTAAGCGGATCGGAAGGGCTCATTCATCATGAGTTCGTTGGTACAGTCGCCTGAATTTCATATTTACTTTATTTTAAATAAACTGTGTATGCGTTGAAAGAAATGTTTACTTATCTTTTTTATTATAGGTATTCCAGGATGACCCGAAGAAAATCCCGAAGCAACCCACTGCGTTCTTCGATTCCCGTTGTGGGACAAATGTTTATACGATCAGGAGATATTTGTTCCGGTGTTTTTTAAAGTACAATAATATAAAGATAAATGATATATAGATCTTAAAAAAATATTTCTGTATAATTTCAAAAATAAACTAGAAGAAAAACAAGCATGCATGGCGCGTTAGGTATTAAGTTGCACACAGGCAAAATTAAAAAAATACCTTTGTTTGCACTGCTGTATGGATTGTCCAGAATTAGTTACATATATGGATTTTTATTTATGCTATTATCAACATCCTTCCCCAAAAGACGTGTACTAGTAGTGGGTCACTGTAGTGTAGAGGGTCTACGACAACATAGGCCCTACGACGTAGCACTTACGTCGTAGACACGTCGCGTACTCCATCGTATTCTACGAAACATAATTTGGTGTTTCATATCAAAACTAACCTTGTAATTTCAAGTAACTTAAAAACAATTGGTCAGATTTTGATCAAATTTAAATGGGACGCGAGAATAATTATTATTATCATAATTATTCATACATTTAATGTTTACCAATGCTGTTAAAAACGTGTGCCACAACTAGTAAAACTGTTTTTCAAACGATTAAAAAAAATTGGGAGCTGGTTGTTTCATACAAACTCGGTTTTGGTTTTTGAATGATTTTCATAAAATTGATGGAGGCTATTTTCTCAGGATATTGTATTGTCTGTTTGTTGTATACGTGTTCACGAGATAGAAATTAAAGTTCAAGCTCTCAAAAACTTTAATCGTAATCAAACGGCGTAGACTGGTAGTAAGCGTACAGGTGATTTGCCCACATTCGATAGATTGTAAGTGCTGACGTGGCGCTCCGATACCTTAATGTCTACATTCGAATATTCAGCAAATGGTATGGAAGAGTCGCAGATACCACTCGAAGGGGTTCAATTGAAAGGTATTTAAAAAGGCATTAGGCACATTTTGATAAAAGTAATTTAGAAACAAAAGGAGAACAAATTTGTATTTATTTGTTCAGGTGTAAAAGCCGTTACCATATCCAATTCTTCCAAAGTTGTAAATCGCTTAAAGGATGATTTTAAAAGACTTACAATGTTGATAAGCAGTAACAATATTACCTATTAATATAATAGATAGATGGCTTATTTGATACACCTAAATAAACAACATAACAAATCTATTGACCCCATTACTGATTGGGATTTATCTTAAATGGAAAAGAAGAAACTTAAAAATTATTAGTACTCTTCCCAAAAAGTGGTTCCAAGTAGACGTAAGAAAGAGGACTGTGCACAGAGAGAACAAACAATCAGAACATTTTTTGGGCAAAGGATTTTTTTATTTAACTCCAATAAAATGTTTACTCTTAAAAACTTCATCATCATCATCATCACCAGCCTATAATAGTCCACTGCTGGACATAGGCCTCTCCTAATGAGCGCCATATATGGCATCATTATGTGGGGGTTATTGCCCTTAAAAACTTAAATTGGAAAAACTATGCTGCTATCTGGGTACTTAGCTACAGCAAAAAATACTATAAGTTTTCTTCACGATCAACTTGAAAATGGTTTCACCCACAAACAACGAGGTACAACATTCCCTCGGAGCGATGGCAGCCTGTAAATCAGTTAGCGAAGATTGTTGCGAAGATGACTCCGTAACTCGGTTGGAGTGGATACGCTACTGTTTAGCACCCGTTCGTGGTAGGGCTGTCAGGACACCGCTGATGGGTCTCGGTTCAGTGACGGTGGATTATCAAGTGTTACAATGAATTTAATACCTACAACATGCTTGAGTATTTAATATTGGATATGATATTAAACTACATTGACGTGTTAGGGGGTCCATAATCCAGCAGTGGACTAGTATAGGTTGACGATGATGATGATGACATTAAAACTTAATCCTAATAAAGACAAAAACACATCTAACGCAGGTTGCTCTGCCCATTTACGGTGCCAAAATTGCTTAAAAAATAAAATCTCTAACTAAAATCATTGTTTCACGTTTATTACCAAATTTTGAGCCATTTTCCAACAAGGATCCAGTATTCCAAAGTATAAAACTTTTATTCAACTTATTATAAGTAAAAAGAAGTTTGTAAATCAGATGAGAATAATCGCCTACCTTTATATGTTTTTCTAAAATATTCAAGTATATCCAAAAATTTTTCTTAAATATCACCCCATTGAAGTGACAACCCTTGCTTACTGCGGGTAGCCTAAAGGGTTTCGCTCCCCGTCAAATTGTCGTTTAAAAACAACGCTATTAAACAAACCGCACTCTGATGCGTTTTGCAAACTCATAAATATTAAACAACACCGTTTTTAGTGGTTGTAGGACGGAAAAACTGATAGAATAGATTTTATACCGGTTTTTTATCAGATGTAAAGGGAATCAGACCTTGTTTTTGACAGTAAACGTTATCCAAGTATCTACTTATGATACTTGATGATGAAGTTTTTCCGTCCGTTGATTTTTCTTAAATTTTAAATCAAAAAGATCCTTAAACTTTAAACGTTTACATTTTCATCAATAGTGTATCATCATCTCTATTCTACCCAACACAACTCTTTGATAAAAAATCACTTTTCTGGTATAATGATTATTTTTTATTGAATTAAGCTGCAGTGATACAATTTTTCTAAAACTCTTTATACCTATAGTAGGATTTTACAGATAATATATTTTAGAAAAAAGAGAGAACCATTCAAGAAAAGTCGAATGTCTACAATGTAGATTATCTTTAAATATGAAAACTAGATTAATAATTACTTATATTATACTTCAAAGTTTGTATAAATAAATTGATGTTTGATCCTTTTTCACGCATAAATTACTGAACGGATCGGGCAGAAATTTTACGTAGTTCTGGCCCTGGAATAAAACATGAGCAATTTTATGCAATAAATAAGATCCGTCTTGGCGAATGCCTACGTGCTAAAAAAAAATCCGTCCAAAATTTCAGGTTCGTAGCTCTTATAGTTACAAAGATCTCTTGATGAGTTACCCAGTTTACTCTTTTATAAATAGAGATAAGAAAAATCATTCCTTATACCAAGACTACAAAAGCAGGTAAATTTTGACTAATAGCCTAGTACCGTATACTCTACTTACCCTCAAAGCCTTTCATTCCAAATATTTCACCACCCATATTTTGTTACATGTTGTATCTACAATGTACCTACAGGTATGAAAACCTCTCAACTAGGAATTACTTCCTGTATCCGGTCCATAGTAACTGACAGCTAATCTGCTCCAAGCCTGAGGCTGCCTGAGATTGGAATATGCAAATACCAGATCGTGTTTTAACTTCGACAACTGCTGTGATGGTGTTGTAGCGTATTTGTACACGGTTTTTTTTAGGAAATGAGGTGAAATTCTATTCTATGCAATTATTAGTAATTCAGAAAACATAATTAGAGCTGAAACACAGAAGACTGACCCAGATCTTGCAATAATCACTACATAGTATGAAACAAAAAGTCGCTTTCTCTGTCACTATGTCCCTATGCCCCTATATCTATGTCCCTTTGTATGCTTAAATCTTTAAAACTACGCAACGGATTTGATACGTTTTTTTTAACAGATGATTCAAGAGCAAGGTTTATACGTATAACAAAATCGTGCGAAGCCGGGGTGGGTCGCTAGTTTATAATAATTTGATGTTCTATAAATAGTACTAAATAGTCTATAATAGTACACTTACATCGATAAGGTTCTGATAACCTTTTCTCGTACCCCTTCGTAGCCTTCGGGATACATTTTGGGGTTTGATCCCATCGGCTTAGCGGATGAATTAGCGAAACGCGTTTTAGCCGCGAGACTGTGTCGCTTCAATAATAGATATACCGCATGTAATATATTTATTAAGTATAAAAGTTGGCCTTATTGTTAATAACAAATCGACAGGTCTCAAATTAAATATTATCACATGGTTTACATCACACAGAAAATGATTCAATTTGTATGTCAAATTGTTTTATTTCTTACGGAGCTTCGTTTCTTTTCGTATATTTTAGAATTTGGCAAAATGGTTTTTAAAATTTCAATCAAAAGTAAATATGAAAACACTCAAATAACAAATAATTATTGTACTTCCTCGCCGGTTCCAGCCGCAAACATCTCGCTAAGCGCCGCCCGCCCTGGGGCCGATCGGCCGCCCAAAGGGTAAGCAATTAAGCAGATTTACATCCTTTCCCACCGTTACACGCCGTTATGGTGGTCGCCATTTGCATGAAAATGGCGGAATGGATGGCATTGTTGTATTGACAGTTTGTTTAATGAATATTGTGGGATTTAGAGGGTGTGTTTTATTTCTTCAGGCATTACTAAGTGGATTGCATTAGTTACAAACTTATTAACCCAACCCTTGAGGCTTGAAGTATTTAATGATGATATTTCATAATTAATTATCATCAAAGCAACCCACATACGTCCACTGCTGGACATTAAATTAAATTTATTTAGTGTAATCTAAACAGTAACGAATGAGAAATTAATTAATTATGGAATATGATAAAACTGAGTAGCTTATTTTTAAATAGGAATACTAGCATTCACTTTTAACTTTAGTTGTAAATGGTACACGGTTTGTCAATGGCATTAATAGGCTGAAAATTTATTAAATATTTGTCTTGCCGACCTTGCAAACTTATAATGCTAAATGGCCATTGCATCACACCAAGTAGGTACGCACGCAAAAATTTTCCACCTCGTATATTCAACGGCATATAAGATAAAACTACCTCAACCATTTCAAAATTGGAATAGCGTAAAACCTTCATGTTCCGGCTAGAGATATTAAAATTGCCAAAAACTTGGCGGACATAATTAAATTGGACAACGCTATGCAGTAGGACTGTCATGTAGCACGCTGAAAGGAGATACGAAGAATTGGCAAACATCTTTTGGAGGTGGCAATTTGAAAATGAAAACAAATATTTAAGCTACTCTACTCTCAACAGCCACAAATAAAATCCATCAATTCAACTCATTTTATTATATGTTTGAATGCTACGGCGTAGGTACACACCTTCAGTAAGCTTACTGAATTACGTTTGCCCTTCACTAAACTGTAGGATAGAGCAAATTCTATTAGTTACTTTACCACATAATCTAAATTAGTTTCTCTGTATACTAGCATCTACCCGAGGCTTTGCACGCGTTATTTCTTTGGAAACGATTGAAGGCTATTTATATGCCATGGGGACGGTTTTATGGGATACAAAGTAGCTTAATCCAAGGCTAGAACTACGTCTATTCAAAACTTCAGCCCGATCCTCTCAGTAGTTTTTGCGTGAAAGAGGAACTAACATCCATACATCTATACATACAAACAAACTCTATAACATTAGTAAGGATAAGGAAGTAAGGATAAAGATATAAACAAAAACACTTCAAAATACTTAATCATGTTATGTTATTATAAGAACACTCTTCAAGGTTTATTAGACCTCTTCTACACAAGAAAGTTACTCAAATTATTAAGAAGGGCTTAGCGAGATGTAAAATGTAAAAACCATGTCCAAAGCATAATTTCAGTTTACCAACTCTCTGTTCCCATTAAGTGGATTGCACTGACGACACAAACCTGTCACATATGCGAGCGGACACTGTCAGAGTTCACGTTGTTTGCGCGTGTTATATTCAGTACTAACTCTTGCATTGCATTACCTTTTTCATATGGCCACAATACAATAACATAAAACATAATCAACTGCCATCTAGTTAAATTGGTTTGAACTATAATTTACTGATAGACGGTAGCTTTCAGAAATCAATTATTTATAGAGGGTAGATTTGCAAGTACCGTGCACAATTTAGTATTAGCACTATGTAACAGATGGCGCTTCCGTTTCGATTAAAACCCTCTATGATTGTTTACCAATTAAATAAACTATAATGTAACGTACATAAAGCAGATAAGATGGATAAATCATTATTGAAATTTAGGAATACTTCTGTATACCTAGAGTCAATTTTAATATAAGCTTAGAACATCACCTCTGAGCTTGTTTAGCAATTGAATAAACTATAATGTAAAGTACATATTGAAGAAAAGATGAATAAATCCTTATTGTAATTTAGTAATACTTTTGTATACCTAGAACCTATTTTAATATAAGTTAAGTATATCGCAAGTAATGATGCTTGTTCAGCAAAATCTTTAATATGACAATAATAACCTTAGGAATTGAATTTAGCTATTTTGATGAATTGTATTAGTCTTGGAATAAGTTTCAACACATGTTTATATTGTTATTTGATTAAAACATACTCTTATATAATATACTGGATGGACTGTAATCCGATTGGCTGTTGCATTTTGCCAACATTACCTTATTTGGTATTAACGGCAATTTGCAGGGGCTCTGAGAAAGCTTTATAAGCAAAAGAATACCTGATACGGAGTTCAGTTTGTGTTGTGCAACCTCGATGTCAAAGTTAAGTAAACCATTGTTATTATATACCCTTTCATGTGTATTTCCATGTGTATGTGTATTTCATGTGTATTTCCTACAAATAAGTAGGGTATTTTACCTGTAATTTACCTTCCGAGTAGAAACTTAACCAAATCGTTGATAAGCTGGGTTATGTACAGTTTGCCTTTATTATTTTAAAATGTGTTGATTTATCTTTAGAGCTAAAAACCTGTCGAAATAGCAATGGTGTTCATTGTTATTTATCAAGTACCTTCATATGTATTTCTTTGTGCGTGGTGATAATGTATACTTCAGTATTATGTAGTTATGTACTTTATGTATAATTTGGAGAAGTGCTTTGAGATGATACAATATAGCCAAGGTACTTAAAGTTAGCATGAAGTGTTTTCTTCCTACTACCCAACTTAGGTACCCCTTGTAGGTTATTATATCTTGTAGATTAGATCAGTTATGGATGGTGGTTCTTCTACAAGGTCGCAGAAGCCTCTTGTATTACATATTCAGCTGATGTGTTACTTTATTAGGTGTTGGTGGATGACTACCCGAATCTTTACGAACCTAAGAATCTAGAGTTGTCTTAGCCACTTCTGTTAATGTAGTTTATACACCAATAGCTACGCATTTGATATGTAGATTAGCATTCTATCTAGGGAACTCTCCTAATTTTTTTAACATCAGAAGAGGGATACATCCTGATTTATTAACTAATTTTTATTCTTATTCCCAGCATGGCTGTGCCGACAACCAACAACTTCGGAGCCAATCAAGATGCAGTTTCATCGACCCCCCTACGTGGATAAGCACAATGCTCATCTTCGAGCCTGACAAGAACAACTGCGGAGCAGCAGGTTGGTGTAACAAGTATAGATCTTCGTCGAGGAGATGGTGATAAAGCCGGCAAGACTCAAGGTTTTTGCTACATACTAAAACCTCATTATGTTGGGACGAATATTTAGGTGAACCGCCTTACATGAAACTTATAAAATCTGTGCAACTCTTCAAAATCTGCAGAATCGTACGTTAAATCTCCAGCTGCTTAGATAATAAAAAAACGCCTTTCAAAGTATAGTTAGTTGTAGTAGAATACATATTTTAAAATTTTCTTCGATTCTATGTTTGTTTGTGAAATTTACGAGTAATCGTACAAAGTATACCTTTTCTGTTCATTGCGTTGGTACATTTATTTTTGCTGTGATCACTTAATCAATTTTTAAATAAAACAATGATTAATTACACAATGACTCACTGAAATTTCCTAATGACTATACTAATTAATTAATATTAACGAGTAAAATAACAAAAAAAATGTACCCATAGCAACAATAGTAGGTAAAGAAAACACTAGTGAGCCAATTTTGAAATTACCAAATGATCGGTTTCGGTAAATAAAATTGTGCGTTACAATAGACGAGTATAAAACCATTTTAATGACATAAAAATTCGCGACACAATTCATGATATTTTATTTTGTATACAAAATATGGATTATACCAACTGCATATTTTTGCACTGTGGCATTATAAAAATTTCATTCTAGCGCAGTGCTCGCTGTTATCAACTACCCACATTTAAGTACACTAAAAAAATGTAAGCTAACTGTTTCGTTCAATTATTTTATCGCAGTAGCTATTCGGTCCAAAACGGGATCTATTTCATGCAAAATGATGGGTATCCCATTACTACATATAGCAAAATGGAAGATAGTTAAATCTAACCTCCTAAGGCGTAAATTCTTAGAATCTTGTTTTTCTTGTACTACTTGATCATCGCTAATAAAATATAGTAAGACTCGCAGTACAGACGCAGCAGGTTGCGGGTTCAAATCCTACCTTGGGACAAATGTTTATACGGTCTACAGATGTCTGTTCCGGGTGTTCTGCTTTTTTTTCTTATATCAGTTATTTAGTACCAATAACACAAGCTTTGGTTACTTTGGGGCAATACTGTTTAAATTATCCAGTACCTACTATTATAATTAGGTATTAAGAGTTAAGTATAAAAATTAAGTTGGTAAATACCTATCAGTCAGGACCGTGTTATATTACAGTTTAGGTAGTAATAAATGGAAAATCATGTGTGTAATTGATTAGAACGATACTCTTTATTATTGACATGTTTCATATTTAATCAAATCAAATCGTTTATTCATATCAGCCATGGTAAAGAGGTGGTATTACAAATAAATTGATCTTCATATCTTTCCACATTCTTGGCATGTGAATACATAAAATGTTCCAATTAATTTCTAGAAACAACATTTCAAAAATATTTAGGTTTAAAGAACTTTATTTCTCATACAAACCATATGGTTCATTTACAATGAGATAAGTTCATACATTACTTATGAATATAGGTGTACCTAACCTCTGATATTTACAGTACTTAAGTATTAACAATCAGGATACCTACTAATTTAGAAAAACATATTTCGTAAACTAAAAACCAAAAACTATTGCAAATAATAATTCTAATGTTAATTAACAAACAATAATGTAATAAAGTTAAATTAAAATTAATGTCATTTGAAACTATACAATAAAATATACACAATTAAGATTGGATTATATGTCAATTAAATAATTTAAACTTCAGGTCGGAAATTCCTGGATTATATAAAAGCTACGTTACACGAGCCATTCTTTTAGAAACTTTATTAAACAATATTCCGTTATGTTCTAAAAGCCAAATGGCCAATGGTCTTATTCCAAATGGTCCATCAGATTGGCCAAGCGGATTATGCAAATTTCAACCAACTTTTGAGCGAATTTTCAGGCACCCACAATTGTGTTTTCCTTACATACTCGATTAGTTTATACACATTTCCAATGCTACTATCGTTACAACCAAACTGGTAGGTAGTGTAAAGTTTGACAAAGTTTTTGAAACAAATCGAAATGTTAACTCTCATTCGCTTAATAAGTATTTGGTGTATTACACAATTACTTAAATATGCTACTACCATGCTAATACCAAAGCAATCAGTATTCTAGGTATTCATTTCCACTGTAGTATTTATATTCGTATTCATTTATTAAGTCGTAGGGATTAACTATATACTTGATTTCGTGCTAAAGCTATTTCAAACAGATAAAATTAAGATTTAGATTTTGATGGTGAGGTAGATAGGACATTTCTCACCAGCAATTATACCTTTATAAAATTATTTGCCTGGAACATTGACGAACATGTACACTGTATTGGTTGTAACCATTATAATAAAAATAGATACAGATTAATTTTGGATAGGTGAATAATACAAGGCGGACCCACTGCAAGGGTCTATGGGTCCTTCGACTATGTAGTATGGTTTGTACTTCCAAGGGTAAAACCATAGTCCTTGAGCATAATAAAAATAATAGTAATGATACTGATAACCTTTCTAAATTGACAAATTACTGTGGAGTCCGACTGGCTCTTGCAATGAGAGGTCATATGTCAGTGAAAAGATCTTCGAGGTCTATGGCATGGCGAGATGGTTAGTCTTATCAGGGGACAATATTTGGGACAATGTTGGGATATGACGTCGGCGAGACCGATTAGCGTTTTATCGGGGGACAATATTCAGGAAAATGTTTGGAAATCACGTCAGGCGAAACGGATTAGCATTTTTTTCGGGGGACAATCTTTGGGACAATAGTGGGAAATCACGTAAAAGCATATTTATAAATGAAATTTATCAAATAAATAGCTATAAAAAATATATGCCTGGTGTAGTATACACAAGTTTATACATTATAAGTAGATGCCTGAAGCTTGAAGATAATCTGTTGTTTCGGTGTGGCATGGACGAGAATCATGGCAGGCTAGACGGATCACTACCCGTGTGACCGCGGCCGGTGATAGACGTAGCACGGCACTAGCGAACCAATATTCAAATTAAATTATTATATTCCTTCTCAAACGGGATAACAGTGTACATTACACCTTGTGTATTACATTTTCATGAGGAAATGGGTATGGTAAAACAATGGATAATGGGTAAAACCGTATTTGATGCTTTGAACTTGATTAAAGCTGTGGATACAGCTGTGGATACGGCTGCGGATAGGGACGTGGATAGAGGTACATTCGGGACGAAGTACATGTCAGTTTGGCCGTGTTATATTCAGTACTAACTCTTGCATTGCATTACCTTTTTCATATGGCCACAATACAATAACATAAAACATAATCAACTGCCATCTAGTTAAATTGGTTTGAACTATAATTTACTGATAGACGGTAGCTTTCAGAAATCAATTATTTATAGAGGGTAGATTTGCAAGTACCGTGCACAATTTAGTATTAGCACTATGTAACAGATGGCGCTTCCGTTTCGATTAAAACCCTCTATGATTGTTTACCAATTAAATAAACTATAATGTAACGTACATAAAGCAGATAAGATGGATAAATCATTATTGAAATTTAGGAATACTTCTGTATACCTAGAGTCAATTTTAATATAAGCTTAGAACATCACCTCTGAGCTTGTTTAGCAATTGAATAAACTATAATGTAAAGTACATATTGAAGAAAAGATGAATAAATCCTTATTGTAATTTAGTAATACTTTTGTATACCTAGAACCTATTTTAATATAAGTTAAGTATATCGCAAGTAATGATGCTTGTTCAGCAAAATCTTTAATATGACAATAATAACCTTAGGAATTGAATTTAGCTATTTTGATGAATTGTATTAGTCTTGGAATAAGTTTCAACACATGTTTATATTGTTATTTGATTAAAACATACTCTTATATAATATACTGGATGGACTGTAATCCGATTGGCTGTTGCATTTTGCCAACATTACCTTATTTGGTATTAACGGCAATTTGCAGGGGCTCTGAGAAAGCTTTATAAGCAAAAGAATACCTGATACGGAGTTCAGTTTGTGTTGTGCAACCTCGATGTCAAAGTTAAGTAAACCATTGTTATTATATACCCTTTCATGTGTATTTCCATGTGTATGTGTATTTCATGTGTATTTCCTACAAATAAGTAGGGTATTTTACCTGTAATTTACCTTCCGAGTAGAAACTTAACCAAATCGTTGATAAGCTGGGTTATGTACAGTTTGCCTTTATTATTTTAAAATGTGTTGATTTATCTTTAGAGCTAAAAACCTGTCGAAATAGCAATGGTGTTCATTGTTATTTATCAAGTACCTTCATATGTATTTCTTTGTGCGTGGTGATAATGTATACTTCAGTATTATGTAGTTATGTACTTTATGTATAATTTGGAGAAGTGCTTTGAGATGATACAATATAGCCAAGGTACTTAAAGTTAGCATGAAGTGTTTTCTTCCTACTACCCAACTTAGGTACCCCTTGTAGGTTATTATATCTTGTAGATTAGATCAGTTATGGATGGTGGTTCTTCTACAAGGTCGCAGAAGCCTCTTGTATTACATATTCAGCTGATGTGTTACTTTATTAGGTGTTGGTGGATGACTACCCGAATCTTTACGAACCTAAGAATCTAGAGTTGTCTTAGCCACTTCTGTTAATGTAGTTTATACACCAATAGCTACGCATTTGATATGTAGATTAGCATTCTATCTAGGGAAGTCTCCTAATTTTTTTAACACGCGCGTGACGGATGCGCGTGCCAATATTGGTTGTTAGCTTTATTTGCAGCAATCTGTTGGGTGTTTTGTGTTGTACTTGCCCTTTTGACTGGCAAGTCGATGATTTGAAGGTTTTTGTTTGGGAAATATCAAAATACCCATTTGACTAACGTATAGAAGAGTCGAAGACTATTTTCTTCTAACTGGTGCATATACCTCAAGTTGAGGCTTAACGTCATTACTTACCCAAACAAGAACCAACCATTCCCATACAAGAAACGTGATTTTTTTACTATTTTTGAATATTTCGAACATATGTAGACGTGTTCATTTTGATAGTGTTTTTTGTTGTCGCTATAACAAATTATAACAAAAATGTTAATTGAAACGGTAACGCCCATGCAACGTTGCGAGGACTCAGTATATGGATGTGTTGCTTTATATTAAGCAATATAAAGCAACACATCCATATACTAGTATTTGATCCATAAAAAGAATTCTGTTTTTCTGTTTTTTGGGTTTAATTTGCGAAAAACAACTAACTACTTAAAAGAATACTTCTGACCCAAGAGAAAACTTCGTTGATCTAACCAGGTAGTGCCAGGGAGACCTCTTTTTTTAAACGTCGCCCCTGACGGTCTTCCGCCAACCGGGTCTACTGACTCCCTCACAAGAAACGAATAAACTATCACCAGTATTTTCCACTTTTTTTATGAATTACCTACTTAGAAATAGTATGCAATTTCTTACTTATAACCGTCTCAACCTGTAAATGCCCTACTTGGCTCCAGGAAAAATACTACTCTTCTAACAAATAAACGTAAACAATTTGTTAGTCGTTTATCTGCTAAACGTCTTTCCCGCCTCACCGGCCGCCCGCCGCTGAATCATAGTTCGTTGTAATGAAATGCGTTGGGCGCTTGTAATGTCCTACGCACTGGGTAACAACACAGACGCTTTATAATTTGTTCAATATTTATCTGCTAAACGTCTTTCCCGCCTCACCGGCCGCCGCCCGCTGAATCATAGTTCTTTGTAATGAAATGCGTTGGGCGCTTGTAATGTCCTACGCACTGGGTTACAAAATAGACGCGTTATAATTTGTTTGACGTTTATCTGCTAGAAAATTTATTTAGCCGCCCGCCGCTAAATTATAGCTCTCAAATTGTGTTGAGTTACAGAGTGTTATTTTTCTAAAAATCTGTACCTATAACACCCCAACGATATTTATCTTTGGAAACAGATTTTTAATAATCATTTCTTTTAAGCATTTATTTGTAGATACAGCAACCAATAAAGTAAGTACATAATAAATTAAATGTAAAATGCTGGATAATTTACGGTGCATCTTCTAACTCCAAGATAGTAGAGCAAATATTGACAAAACCTTATTTAATTTTCAAAAATGGTTCAATGCCAATCATTTAAAAATAAACGTTAAAAAAACTAACCTAATGCTATTTCAATCAACGGCCAGAAACAGGGAAAAAATAGTGACAGTTTTTAATAAGGAGAAAATCGAGAGTGTGTTTCAATGTTGGACAACATTGAAAGCTCAATCGCCTCGGCATGTTATGCTATAAGAACGTTGCGCGAAGAGATCAGTGTTGACCAATTAAAAATAGTATACTACGCATTAGTAGAGTCAAAAATAAGGTATAGCATACAATTTTGGGGGAATAGCTATAAATATAATATGGAAAAGGCCTTTGTTATGCAGAAAAGGAGCATAAGAACAATAGCAAGAATTTCACAGGAAGAATCATGCAAAGAACATTTTAAGTCTCTGGGTATTATGACGGTGCCTAGCATTTACGTTCACGTACTCATCATGTTTCTTTCTAAGTATTTGCACGAGTACGAAACGCCTGACGAAAATAAGGAGCGGGTTCGTAGTAGAAATAAAAACATAAAAAATAAAATATCCCCTACACTAAATATTATGAAACACTCAACAAGATACCAAGCTTCTAGAATTTTCAATAAATTGCCACTAGAAATAAAAGAAGTCATAAATAAAAGAACAATTTTAAAAAATAAATTAAAAATGTATCTTCTGGAAAAGTGTATATATTCAATTGAAGAACTTTGACATGTACCTACTTATTTATAATAAACTCCATTTCTATGTTGACCTTTTCACTATTCTCTTGTTCTAGTTTTTGTTTTCGTTATTTATTCATGTTTTGTTATTGGTAATTAATTTGACATGTTAACTCTTTCTTATTTAAATTTAATCTTAAATTTATATGATAGTAATTATGCAACTAGTTAGGTAGGTATGTAAAATTATTTTTCCTATGTTATGATTATGTTTAATTAATTAATTTTAAGTTTCCGCACACAATGTATTTTGTTGACCTGGAATAAATAAATACAAAAAAAAATACAAAAATAAAAATTATTTTACGGCTTTTAGATTTATAACTATCTATCTGACTTCATGAAATAAACAGAACATGTCATGCAAGGGTCTAATCTTAATAGAGTACCCGACTAAGTTATCAGGTGTGTCTGGAGTAAATGCGTTAGCTAATGCGAAATGGTATTATGTTGGTCTCTTATTATAATGGTATCGCTTCTAGCCAAACTATCGTTCGACATTTCCACACAGTGCGTCTACACCGACCATTAGCGAATAACACGCAACCGCATCAATCATAGTCCAGCCAATTCATTACCACCACTCCGCGCAGATTGCGAGCTAAATGGTACGTAGCTGTAAAACATATCCTATTTATTATGCAAAGGTTTCAGTTTTGGAAATATGTCATATATTTCAGTATAGTTATGAAATGGTCAAATTACGGCTATTCAGATTCCTATTAAGATAATATGTTTTGAAATTTGAAAACAACGAACAAAACGTCTGTACTCATAAACGTGATAATCATGGTCTCACATAGGTACGGAGCAAAATTCTTCAAAATTCGCAAAAATGGTCATCAAATATGAAATAAATAAATAAAACAAATGTTCTCTTCACAGATATTACAGAGCCTCAAAACGAAAGTCTTAAATCATTATTATAATCATCAACAATATATCACTGCACTGCTGGACGTAGGTCTCCCCTAATGAGTCTTCAATGTAGCTACTCGTATTTTATAATATCCAACAAAAACCTACAAAGCAATCTGAGCATTTTATCTGTAAATAAAAACAACAAAGCTATACTGGATATTTTAAAGTGTCGTTTTTTTATATTTTTAGGCCTCAGATCTTCTCAACGAGCTACAGACATAGCTCCAACTCAAAATTTAATAACCTAACAAGGCAAAGGTTTCTGTTCGCTTCTTTACTTTACCTAAAAAAGATTGAAGTGAACAGAAATCAAAGGGAGCGCTTTGTTTCCTAGTTTTAATTATTTATAACATGAATTTTATGACGTGTCCAAGTGTCCTGTAAGGTCTTAAGGAAATAAAGCACTTTGACTTTGCTTAAAAATTAAGTGATACACAGGAGCCTCCGCGAGCTATCTATTATCTAATGGCTTCAATATACATTTTATATTGACGCCATTAGATAATAGATAACACAACACATAACATAAAGCTCAATATGTATGTGGATTGTCCTTCATCATTTATTTATTAAATTTTAATGCACATTTCTGTGAGATCTACATCTGCGATCACCTTTACAAGTACAGTACAATTGATTGGTTGTCGAAGACGACAACAAACACCAGGAAATCAAGCTACGGTCTCCTGTCTTGAGCCCCTGCTTCCTTCATAACTAGTAATATCTCACGTGAACAGAGCGCCACGTCGGCCATTTAATCACCAAAGTGGCTTATTGCACTAACATTGTTACCCTCTACACAATAAAGCAGTAAATTTCAATCAAAATGATGGAAGCAGCCGGACGGACGAAAAGAGGCTTACTCTGGAGATGGGATGCGGTATAGGAGCGATCATGTTCGGAAAATGGCAACATCGACGAATGGCTAATAAATGAAGAAGTAATTTTTTTCCATCCAGAGGGCGCTTTGGATTGGCAGGTAGTCATATGGATAATTGATAATTATAGATTTTTGAAACTTTCAATAATAATAGCGAAGTTAATCGACGAAGCTGCTAACGGTCTGTTAGTATTTTTTTGTTTCTTTGTTAATAAAGTACCTTACAGGTAAGTTAATAAGCTTCAGCTAACGTTGAATTCTCAAGTTCTAGTACGATCCAAACTAAGATGTTAAATTCAAACGGTGTATTCTAGCCAAAAAAACGTTCCTGTTATTTAAAAAAACAGTGCTCCTGTAAAATTGAGCATTTTTTTCACTTTCGATACTTCTGCAGAACTAAAAACTAAGGATTCGATAATCGCTAAAATTGAGATAGATACTCTTTGTACCTCGTAGAAAAGTGTCAGTAACTGTAGGTCCAGAATAAGGGTGTGCACGAGTGGCGACGGGCGCATGAAATATGCGACCGTAGCGAACCAGAGACTACACGACACTTTAAAATATTAACCCCCTGTATAGCCTTGTTGTTATTACAAAACGCCCTATTTATTTACAGACATAATGCTTAAATTGTCTTTTTAGAAGATGCTGGCTTTTGGTGGAATTTTAAATATTTACCGAGGACTAACGGAATTTTGAAGCTCTGTCCGTGTCAGTTAGTTCAGTACGTTTGTGTGTGAGTTAAAATTTTCTGAATGTTTTGTTATGACTTTTTATATAGGTTCAAATCATAGGCTACCTCTCTGCCGCAGTTATTCACCAATTGCATACAATAGCGAATTATTTTTGATCACATTCCCCTGCGCTTGAGTTGCTTTTTTATTTTAACTCACATACTTTAGTGGAGCTCGAGGAATAGCAAAAAAATTAAATTAATCATTTTACATTAAGATACTTTCTATTTTACACGAATATGTACAAAGAAAACCACTTCCATTTTAATATTTAATATCATATTTTCCTCGAAACCCAAATCCTTGAATCTGCAAAGTTATTGCACTAAAATCTTGCGAATTACCATTGGCTCCGAAGAAACGTACCTTTTGTTTCAATTACTTAAAGTGTCACTTAAATACGTTTTCTCGCTTACATCTATGCGCATATTTCTGACCATACGGACAGCCTTTTGCGGGGAATTGAATGCGCATATTGTTGCCAAATAATGTCTTGGAGATAGGAAAGAGTTTAGAAAAATACCTACAGTATAAGCAAGTAAACAAAGATTTGAAATTTTTGCGGCTCAAAAGTTTGCAGTTTTTAGCCTTGCATCTGACAGAAGTAAACTGCTACGCTTTTTATGGTAGGTTATAAAAAGCGTAGCAGTTTAATTCTGTTTATTTTAACACCTCTACTGCGATCACCAAATCGCCTGCGTGTAAAAGTAGTAAAACCCCTCTTATTTTGGGTAAGGATCCGGACAGTGTTATCTGTAAAAAAACAGCATCAATGTGTTAAATCATAGTTTTAATTAATTTTCACTTATAAAGCAAACACTTGAAATTTGCAGCTAGGCGAGAACATTGTTTATTTTCCACATAACATAGGTGCCTACATAACCCAGAATACCTTTGAATCATCTTAACTTGGCTTTGGGTAATAAACCTATCGAAAGAACTGTGCATTAAGTCACATAAACAAGTTTCACATCGACGCATTTACATACGTGGCGGTACAGGTGGGCACGGAAGTGGAACGTAGGTTAATATATCTTTAGCGACAACAGTTGCTTACAAGACTATCTGGGGGAACTGTCTACGTAGAATAAACCCAAGAAAACGTTGAGGTCTAAAGCTTTGGGTAGATGACATTATTTGTTGAGAACACTTGGATGCTATAGGCACAGGATAGAGGAGACGAGCAAAATTTTATTGCTGTATATCCAGCAGACTTTTGCTATGACATAGCTATTCTGATGCTTCGTCGAAACTGTTGCTGCATCCTGGCGTTTCAATTGCTACGTTTCATTTTCTCAATTGCTACTTCTGTTCATTTATTTATTCTTTTGGTGTAAATGTAGCTGTAGTGAAAACATGTAAGCCTTAATAATTTAAAGACTGAAAACTATTCAATGGAATTCTTCGCTTACGTTCTATAAGTATTATTATAATTTTAATTTATCAAAATTAGTTTTGAATATTGTCAACGGCCGGTAGCGGATAAACCGTTACCGTTTAATATCTTGGTCCGAAGTGTAAGTAACTCTTAATTTGTGTACATATCACGACATTTTGCGATCGCCTGTACCCCTGAAGCGTTCGTGTCGCCGCCCGCCGGAAGCGAGGGCGGGCGGAAGCGGCCCCGGCAGCCTGCGCTTTATAGCCGCCCATCGCGCGCTGATCGCTTTTTGAACATCTCTGTACGTGGTACTGGTACCTCTGTAGGTATGCTCTATGCAGATTGGCTTTTGAAGATCTCGGTCGATCTGATTCGGAGAGGTTTGGCTAAGGTCACAGTAAGAGCAGGAGAATCGCATCATGTGTCTGCAAGTAGGTACATATATTTACCTTCACATACATGTACGAGTATAATATTATTACTAACTATTTTTTGTTATCACATAAGTTGGTAATAAGTAATAGGGCAAACAAATATAATAGTAAATATTCTGTTTCTGCACAGTATTTTTACTGTTAATGTGTGGTATCACAAAACGAACTTTTAAAAAATGTGACAGTTTCAATTTCGTTTAATCGCAATCTTCTCAGCAGATACAGAATCAAATAACAACTTACAAACTTTGCATAATCCGACTCTTGACAGTTTTATTCACTTCTCTTTTAATGTAGGTATCTAGGACAATTATGCACTATGAATAAGCTTTCAAGGTACAAAACCGATTTCTATTGGCCGTTTCTCTTGGCCTCGTAAACCCAGGAATATGTTACAGCCGCAGTGAGAAATGAGCCGTTCCTGTGTGCTACCCGCGGACACGCCTACCTATTACCTTGCGGCCCCGAGCGGAATAGAATGACTGCGCTCTACAAGGATGTTGTGTCTGCTAGATTAGGTATCTGATATTTATCTTTAGTGAAATGGATATAATTTATAAGTGTTTTATATGTTATTCTAGGAATGAAAAACAGGTCATTCAACTGAAACTATTGAGCAAACTGCAAATGATCGCTGTCTATAGGATCCATATCAATACCAGTCGGAAGCGTCCCAAAGACGCTAGTTGGACATAGGCCTCCCCAAATGATCGCCATAGCGCCCTGTCTTCCGATTTCCGCATCCAGCATCTGCCAGCAGTCTTTCACAGATCGTCATCTCACCTGGTTGGTTGTGGTTGTTTATTACCAATTAATATCTCAATTAATGTGTTCACTAAATAAGAGGTGAACCACTTTTACAGTATATAAAGAACATATACAGTATGTAAATAATTTTTGTATTGTATTGTATTGTATGTATGTCTTGGTCGTATCCAGATTTGTTACATCCAGAAGGTTCTCGAAACAAAAAATATGAGGTCCAGTATAAAACCCGCATCTCCATATTGGCAGGTCGGGGCCGTCGGCCATATTGAAAGACGTTCCATCCGCGATAATGGACTTTCAAACCGACAGGCTTGGGACAAGCTTTATATTAAAATGCAATTTGTGGGAAAAGTGTTTTTTCCGTAACTTAGTCATCCTTTTTAGAACAAGGTGATTTTCAGAAGACTGGAATTGAATCAGCGTCTTCAGAATTATATTTGTTATTAAAGTGGGGACTGCTTCTGTGTCGTTAAACCTACTAAGTAGATACATATCTCGCAAAACTCTCAAATATACATAAAAATCGTTCCAACGTCCAAAAAGAGGAAATTCGTAATTCGATTTTTTATGTATTTTTTATATTTTTTTGAAATACACGCACATGTTTGCATGCTCTACCAGTAAAAAGAATCATTGTAGACATTTGTGATGTCTTTCAAATTCAACAAACTTTCCATAATATTTCGCGGATTTTGTATACAATTATTATCTAAGTCGATATGAGCATGGACGTAACACGATCATGACAGAACTTTGGGAGGAAGATAATGTTAATTAACTGCTTATTGACGTCGCAGTCCTAATAGGTACAGTTTCAGCATCTAACCGCACCTGATATAATCTTTTCCTTCTACCCAATCCCACTCAAACAACATCAAACCCGAACTAAAACATATCAAGCACCGCTTTCCAGTTGAAGAAGTCCCATCTTCTCATAAACAAGCCACATTACAAGTGGGGAATATGCAAAGCGTATAGGTACCACTATGTACTGGTACATACGACGTACAGACAAACAAGCAGTTGTTGGAGTTACTCAGGAAGAGGGGGTCGCGCGCGTCTTATGTTCAACTGGCTGGGTTGGCAAGGAGGTACAAAAGAGTGGAGGCGACGATGTAGAAGATTTAAATATTAGTAAATAATGCTGGACAATCCATAATATTAGAAGCTATCACTACAAATTATAAAACAAAGTGGCTTTCTCTGTCCCTATGTCCCTATGCATGCTTAAATCTTAAAAACTACGCAACGGATTTAGATACGTTTTTTATAGAAAGAGTGATTCAAGAGGAAGGTTTACACGTATAATAAAACCGTGCTAGGCCGAGGCGGGTCGCTAGTCAGATTATAAATAGAATTATTGATCCTGATCATACTTATAAACGCGTAAGTTTGGAAGTATCGATAGATAGATAAATAAATGGATGGATGTTTGTAACTCTTTCACGCATAAACTACTAAACGGATCTGGATGAAATTTGGCACAGAGATAGATTATAGTCTGGAATATCACATAGACTATATTTTATCCTGGAATTCCCACGGGAACGGGAATTTCGCGGGTGAAACCGTGAGGTGCTGCTACCTAGTTATTGAATATTTTAGAGCTATGTCTGAATAGGTTCTTCTGCAAATCTCATATATAATTTCAGATTTACAGAAGCTCCGAACATAGCAAATGTCTTTGAAATCATTAAAAGACTTATAAATTAATCTAAATCTTTAATTTTCAAATGCCTTCTCTTTGTCTTCCTACTTCACAACCCTTTCCACGAGATCGCGCCACTACCATAACTCGGTTCACATTCGAGTTATGCAGATTCCACGTATTTATCGTCAAACTTCTGATGCGAGACAACAGGAATCTGATTCCTTTTGCTGTAAATTTGATTTATCTACATATACTGTATCTACTGTTTGGGAAAACTCTAATAACCTTCTTTTAACGAGCTACTGACTGAAGTGTATGTGAGTAACTTTAATCGCGTACGGCCCATGCATTTAACTATCGCATACATTTTGACAATTCATCCTGTTCTACAGATTTAAAAACCAAGAACTCTGTCTTGCTGTTTTTTCTCACTACTATTATAAATGAAAGGATCGATACGTTTGGCCAGGACATAATTTATATGGCAACCTGCGGAAGGGTATAGAAAACTTTTTTAGTCGGAAAAGCGCGTGAGACGCCGCGAGTGAAAACCAGTATTCCTATACAAATGCTTATATGTGACTCGATACTATCAACGTGCAGTTACGGTTTACGATTGGCGGTTATCGTAAAGGCGTCTACTTTTCCGGAAAAAACAAAACAGAGATGTAAAGCCGCATAGTTAGAGTTTTCGGGATCACATTCTTGTTTTTATTCGTTATTCCTGCATAGAATATTATAAAGAAAAGAGTTTCCTTAACCTTGAATCAACGTCGACTAAACATCAGGGGCCTTACTTTATAACTTGAAATCGATTATCAGTAAAATTCAAACAGATTACCGAGGTACAGTAGCGTTCACTATTTGCTATACCCCTTATTTCTAAAATATTCGCCAACAATAATGTTGAAGGACTTCAAGCAATCTTAAACTAAGTGCAAAAACTTAACAATAGTTGAGATTCGAACCACGGCTTATCGCAGCGCAGTCGACCGTTCTTTCAATTCTGCTACCCGGTATGTTAACTCATAGTTCAAATTTTTAAGCCAGTAGTTTTTATCTTAACGGTGGACGTTGAATCAGTTGAATGCATTTATTAATTTTGTTCAAATAAATGAGGGTAGTTATAGTTTTATGCAACGAATGACAGTCAAGTAAGCGTTTCACCACCGCTGGAGAACAATTCTTAGTAAACTGTGTTTACGTGTTAAAAAGTTTATAAATATCAAAAATGAATAGCCATATAAGCAATTTTGTAAGAACAAAAACTATAAAAATTCACGAACAAAACGTTCCTTATAAGGCTATTGCAAGTCAGCTTGGGATAAGCGTAAGTATATTTTTATTTTGTTTTGTATTAATTCGTCGTATTTATTGAGCATAGATAATTAAATTTTTTATTTAACTTTCAAGGAAATAACGGTTCAATTTTGAGTGAGGAGATACGCTTTGACTGGAGATGTAAAGGGAATGCGATCGGGTCCACGCCCATGGGTTTTTACGTCAGAACGCCATCGACAAATTGTGACTACTCACAGCCATGTCTGACATGGAGGGTCGGATAATACTATGGAGGAAACCAAACAAACGACTCCTTCCACAAAATATACTACCTGTTCAAGCAAGTAGCAGAATTACCATAGGTAAGATGTGATATAAATAATAAGTATTACCATGAAAATTCTGCTGCAAAATCAGTTTCTTTTACTAGAGACTCAATGATCTATGTAGTAAATTTCCAACATCTTTTTTATTACAAACTAAATTGCCTGTCCAGTCACTTTTTAATTGAATAATATACCCCTATCTACAAGTCTTGAGAAGTCAGTGTTTTTTTTTCAGGTTATTGGGGCTGGATGTCATCCATGGGCCCAGGAGAACTCGTAGAAATTGGCGGCCACTTGAGGAACAATATTTACAAGTGTTGAAAGAAGTTATGATACCACAGTGCTCGTTGCTTATCCAGTATCTCAAATGAAAAGTAGGCTAGAACAAAGTATACCAAGCGAGGGTTATCCAATTCGATATTAATTTTGAGTAAACAATAAATTAGTTTTGCTATGGTAGTTCTAGCATGCTTTTCATTTAGGGTATTGCATAATTATGGTCCAAATTTCTCTTAATGGGTAAATAATGGTCTGTTACACACGAGAGATCTAAATTGTTAATATTTATTAGATGCTGCCTATAACAAAGTAGACCTTACAGTATACTGTGGTATAGGTATTCTAATAATAACAAAACATGTTTGTTCTACTTGTGTGTTGACTTTTATTTACAAGGATTATAAAACAACATAGTTGTGTGAAAAGGAACCGAAAATGTAATAAATTTTCTTAATATAAGTTAATAACATTGTAATGTAATTTATTTTCTTCAGACTTTCTTTCTATTGTATTAATTAAATAACATCACATAAAATCTGAGATGTGTTTATTATATTCCAATCATATCCTATTTCTTATTAGTAAAAAAACAGATTATAGACAATTATTACGCTATAAAGTCATAGGTGAAAAAAAGCAAAAATAACATCGGTATAAAGAATCGAACATCCTACCCTAGAACACAAGCCCGACCCTTGAACCACTCATCCAGATTGTGATTGCTGTTTAAGTCGAAATTAAAGATAGCTTTTATTTTAGCAAGCAAAAATGTTTTAAGTGTATCATTTTCATTACTTACCAGGCTATTTTTTTCTTTTAAAATAATAGTAGTAATTTTCTTTGTTATTTTAGTTACTATTGCTTTGTCAAAAAAAGCAAAAAATTGTTTAAGTAAAGCAGCAGGATTCGATCCTGGTATGTCTATTAGGGGGGGTAAGCAAATAATGAACGCCTCTGAAATCAATCAAATCTCTCAATCGAAGTCCAGGCTAGGTTTCAAATGTCCAAAATGAATTGATTTCGATTATCAGTTTGGTTGAACAATAAGGCCCCTGGTGGCATTTAAGTCAAAAAAGGTCCATCAACGTTGATGTAGGGATATCATAATGATTGATTTCCCGCTCCCTTCTCTGACCACCTTGCTTACTTGCGAGCTTGCTATAGCTAAGTCATAATAACCCTTGAAATGCCCTCTAAACATGTTAGTTGTAACCCTAAACTTTTTCCCAGCATCTGATATTGAATGGAGTCGTTACCTCTTATCTCTGGAAGAGTTAGAGCCGCAGCGTTTATCTGCAGCTCTGTATTCAGAAGGTGTTCGTCGTCGTTACTTCTGACAAGAGATGCTTAGAGCGGTTCATATTTTATTGGAGCTAGTTCGCGGGGGTAGGGTTGTCACAAATAAATGAGTATATAAAGTTTAGAGTAGCATTATACAAGGAGTTAACAAAACGGCAAACGACGCGCCGGCATGTTTTGTGTAAATAACTATCCATAGCTATTAAGTTTTCCAAAACTCTTCTTCTTCCGGACCTTATCCCACGATAAGTTAAGTTTTCCAAAACTATCGAAAAAAAAATATAAACGCCCAATTGGGCTCCTTCTCAAATGGCTTGTCAGGTATTTAGTCAGGTGTTAGGCATTATTACTTTTAAACCTTTTTTATTTAAGAACCTAGCAGAAAGCAAAGAGAGTTAGAAGTTTAGGAAACCATTTACTCACAATTTGAACCTCCATTACCTAAACCAAAAGGGGTTCCAATAGTTCAGATTTAGAGTAAATGGCTTCCTAAACTTCTCTCTCATCTCTTCTGACTTCTGCAAGGCTCATAACAAAAAAGGTATATAGTTTATAATACCTATACAATAATTATTTATGTACAAAAATTAATCCAGCTTTAATTATTTATTTATCAGCTGTGAAGTAACAGTAACCTCGCGTCTATCAATTTATTTTCACATGTAGATCTTTTTTAGTAAGTTTAAAATGAATTATTTAAAACATAAATTTACAACGTGCCCAAACTAGGATAAACTTATGTATTTCTATAGGTCTTCCTTCCTTGAGTTCTTTACTTAGTAGTGTACTAGTAATTTTCTAAAGCTCTGACGTCCAGTCGAGGCTAGGCCGATCCCTTATCGACGTCTTTGTTATTTAAGATATACTTGGTACCCGTAGGAACCAGTCAGCATCAGCACAGCCCTATGATTCAAGAAGCTCAACCGCGGCGTTATCAAGATCACGTTCGCGCTCGCGACTTGCATATTCCGAGCTCTAAACCTTATCGTTTTATATAAATTAATTGCGCGGAACAGAGATGGCGCTGCCGTCTTATCTCGCGGTTAATTGGAAACTGGGTTTGAGTCGCGTGCGGTTTGGGCCAATGAGCATCGGAAGTGGGATTGAAAGAGGTCATGAGCATAGGGTTGAGTTTTGATATAAGGCACTTATTTTCAACATCATGCCACAGCACAACTTGGTCCGTATGACCCGCAGCGTAAAATCTTCATGGTAATTCGCAATTGAAATTATAACTTAGTTCATCTTATTCTTAGCTTTTAAGATTACTTATCTATAATTCTATAGTGTAAGAGCTTAACCTGATTCATCATCACAGACCCGAAACATAAAAACTTTAGACTGCTGAAGCTAGAAAGTTTAAATTTGGAAAGTAGCTTCTTTTTTTACCAAAACAATTTTTTAAACTTCTGTGAAATGGATGAAAGCGTTTGTATACCGATTTTTTTATGCAAAGTGCGATTTATTGACACTTAATAACCTACGTACCTCAAAATAAAATTGTTCAGTTCTATCATTAATTTACCATTCTAGTCTGCTAGCGGCTTCGCACGCGTGTTTCTATGGAAACGTTTCAAGGCTATTTCTATCCCTTGGGAACTGATTTATGAGATGAAAAGTAGCATAGTTTTTATTACAGGCCTACAACAACTATGTCTTTTACAAATTTCAGTCCGTTCCGTTCATAGTATTTTGCGAGAAAGAGTAACAAACATCATACATCCATACTACACGTACAAACTTTCGCGTTTAAAACATTAATAGTACCAAAGGATTTAGGTACCTATATCGACGACGTGACGTAGCAGGTGAAGGTTCGCGTGCGATGCAGGGGGTTGCGGATTCGATACACGCATCGGGACAAATATTTGTGCGAGCTGCCGGTATTTGTTCAGGTTGTTCTGTTTGTATATTTATGTATTTATCTATGTCGTACTAAGTATTAAGTATATCAGTCATCACCCATAATAACACAAGCTTTGCTTAGCTTGAGGCTCGATTAATTGTTACTTACTTTAAGTATTATTTAACATATTATATCACATTTTTGTAGGTAAGTATGATAAGTATAGCCAACAGTATTGCTTTACATACTACCAAAAAATATTATTTCTGTTCACACGCCACGGTCGCAACCTTTTCGATCACTTCTTGTCTATCCTAAAGTTGCCTGGAAGAGATTGCTTTTAACGACAAAGCCATTTTAAATTAATTGTTTTATACTTTTTTTATTATAGTTGTGCAATAAAGAATAATTGAATCTTATTGTAAGAAATTCGAAATAAATCTTTTTAAAATAAAAAACGTTATTTTAAAAGTCAAAGTCAATTCAAACTTCCTCAATCAATTCACTCCAAAAAATCGTCAAAAATTATAAGCAGAAAGGAGAAAGTTTGGGAGGGTAGTATCGGCGACAATATCTCATTTATAGTTACGAAACAATCCCCCAGAGGACGTTAGTAGCCAATGATTATTTTGTTCCATTTAGGGGTGAATTCTAGGGTGGAAAATGTCGACACTTTAATATGGATACCGATTTAAAAATGGATAGTTATAAATAAATATACCTAGTAGACATTGGATAGGACTGATATGTCTGATTTTATACCTAGTAAACATATTCGACAAATCGAGTACTTACTTAAAATAAATTATTTTATGTTAGGATTATGAAGATATTTTTGCAAACAGCGTCTTGGGGACACTTCCGACTAGTATTGATATGGATCGGGTGAGCTATATCTAGATTATTTGTAAGAGTCTGCAGCTAGATCAATCATAAATACCTACTAGTTATAACATTCAACACACAAAAAGGCAGCAATTGAAGGATTAGCCGCTAGCTAATCCTGGGATGTTGATGTAAAAGTCGAGTTTGTCGGTAAAAGCTATATTCAACTTATACAGGGTGTCCCATAATGAGTGGATAACCTGAAAGGTGCCTATGCGCCAAGTCAAGGCCAATCAGAAACTTTTTTATTTTTTTTCTAACTTGACCCGTTCGGAAAATATTTAATATTTTGTAAATTTGGAAAAATTTGTACCTTTGTTCACATTTTTGGACTTTGTGCCTACAATTTTAATAATTTTTTAATTTTTATTATTGGAATATAGTAAAGAAAAACATCGTTTTTGAACACCGTAAGAAATATTTTGGTAACTAGGACCAGTAATTTTCAAGGCAGGTTTAAAGTAGAAATTTTTTATTTTTCATATTATTATGCAAAGTTTGAGCTGCTGTGGTTAAAAAAAAGATAAGGAAACCTAAGATGCCAGGTACTTTAAAAACATGTCCATTTCAAGAGCATCCTAAAATGATAATTAACGTTGAAATTTTGTAGGGTAAAAAACTGAGATATTGCTACTTTTGTGCCAAAAGGGGCCAATGATACTAAAAATAATATCGAACCACACATCAATAAAATATCTTTTTCGCCTTACTCGTTCTAAAATTGTTACTTTGCTTCTTAAAAATAGTGAGGGAAATCTATTTTTGCTGATTCATGCTGGAAAATAGGAAATATATTGATAAATAATAAACAATAATCTAGCCGAAAGTAAAGAGAGTTTGTGTTATGAGTACGAATTTGGTGGTATGAATTTGGAAAGAAGATTCCAACTGCATTCAAACTACAGAATGACGGGTGTCCAGTACACTAAGCCGTTCAGGAACGGCGTTATTTAGATTCAGCGTATCCAAACAGATGGGTTACGCGTGGTGGCGCTTCCCAGTGGCCAGCGCGGTCGCTGGACTTGAACCCATTGGATTTCTTTTACTGGGGCAACTTGAAGGAACTGGTGTACAAAAAACCTATTCCCTAAATATTATAACTTAATTTCATTTCATTTATTATAACTTAATATAACTTCGACGTCGAGTCCAAAATGATGCGTAAAAATTAACCCATATTAGTCCACTGCTGGACCCCCTAATGAGCGCCATAGCGCCCTGTATTCAGCTTGACGTATCCAGCATCTGCCAGCAGGCTTTCGCAGATCGTCATCCTACCTGGCTGGAGGTCGTTCTACACTACGTTTGCCAAGTCGCGGTCTCCACTGAAGAACACGTTTACCCCAACGGTTATCGGTTCTTCATGAGATATAGCCGGCCCACTGCCACTTCAGCTTGCTAATTCTTTGAGCTATGTCGATAACTTTGGTTCTCTGTCAGATATATTCATTACGAATCCTATCCTTCAGAGAACCCCCTCACATAGCTCTTTTCATAGCTCGCTGAGCGACTTAGAACTGGTGGACCAGCCCTACCGTGAGTGTCCACGTCTCAGCTCCGTAGGTCATCAGGGGTAGGACGCACTGATTGACAACTTTCATTTTCAAACATTGCTTTATGGATGATGAGATTTCACTCACTGTTTTTAAGTAGCAAAGTAACCGTTTTAGAACGAGAATGGCAAAAAAGATATTTTATTGATGTGTTGGTTCAATATTATTTTTAGTAGCATTGGCCCCTTTTGGCACAAAAGTAGTAATGTCTCAGTTTTTTACCCTACAAAATTTCAACGTTTATTATCATTTTAGGATGCTCTTGAAATGGACATGTTTTTAAAGTACCTTGCATCTTAGGTTTTCTTATCTTTTTTTTTAAGCACAGCAGCTCAAACTTTGCATAATAATATGAAAAATAAACATTTTCGACTTTAAACCTGCCTTGAAAATTACTGGTCCTAGTTACCAAAATATTTCAAACGGTGTTCAAAAACGATGTTTTTCTTTACTATATTCCAATAATAAAAATTAAAAAATTATTAAAATTGTAGGCACAAAGTCCAAAAATGTGAACAAAGGTACAAATTTTTCCAAATTTACAAAATATTAAATATTTTCCGAACGGGTCAAGTTAGAAAAAAAAAAAAATGTTTCTGATTGGCCTTGACTTGGCGTATAAGCACCTTTCAGGTTATCCACTCATTATGGGACACCCTGTATACGTAAAACTACGACTAATGATGCTGATGATAGTGAGTGCGGTTGGTATCGCTGCTAGTGATGCACTGTCTGCCGACTGACCTAGTGACCGCTCGTTACCTCCGCGGTCACGTATGTACTAATTACCTAGTTAATCGGACCTGCTGAGGCAGCTACCTAGTTTAGGGATCTAGGTGATCGATGTGTATCGAACAGCAATACTGTAAGATTTCAAAAAAAATAGTTTTGTCCAAGATTCAAAATCATCATTACCATCGTTTTTTTACCTTCTTTAAAGACAATGTAGGTAATGCCTTAAAGGCATACCTAATGCCTTAAGATTAGTGGTACATCATAAAAGACCAGATAAGTCTCAAGAAAATCCAATCCCGAATACGCGCCCTGCCGTATTCACCCCTCTTAAGATTCTCATAAACATGTTTTTCTCGCAATAAAAATGATAAATCATCCGTTTTTTATATGGTCAATCAGTAGATAGAGTTCCCTATTGATGGATAAAATCTATGAAGTTATTTGGAGGAAAATACTAGATAATAACAAGTAAGATTTCACTTTGATTGATGATGTTGTGACGCGGGAGTGTGAAGCGAATTGCTTTTTTACGAAGAGGCTTCTTTCTGTCGGTTTTACGTGATTATGAGAACTTCTTTCAGAAAAAGATTTTATTCCGATCATGATACATGATTTTTTTATATTTTACATACATGTTCTTTTTGGCAACCAATGTGATGCGGTGGGAGAAAGAAAAGGAAAGATGCAGGAAGTTTCGGGTTAAATTCCCGCTTGAAGACAAAATGCAAAAAGCAGCAAAAACATGGGGCTAGATAATACTGAGTGGTCCAGTATTAATATTATTTATCTTTATTTATTTTAATTCTTGTTAAATTATACATTTTTTACTATAGAAAATCAAAAAATATTATAAAAATATTAAACTAAACTAAAGTAAAAAAATATCAAAACAGTGGATCACCGGCCGCGAAGCTAGGCTCAAGCTTATTATTTATATTATTAACTTTGAGATTTTAAGGACGTTATCTTAGTCTTATCAAGAAACCTTTGGTTTTAATTAAACGTATTATGTATAGGTATCAAATTAACTGTCAAACAACTTAAAACCCATGCCGTAACTATAAAAACAGTCGACTCATGAGATCGTGATTTTTATAGCAATAATGCCAAGTAACATAGTACTATAAATGTGGCTGATCTCTCTTACATAATGATGTCTCAAATATTAACGAAAGCTGGTAAAAATTGTGTCAGCCATGAGAAAATACCCAATAATTCTATTATTTCCATAGATAAATAACTTTCTGCTAACAAAGCTTACGTTATGCCTTATTAGCTATGCGACGAAAACATTGTATGAAATATTGCAGGCCGCGTAGGCCCTATATCAAGCCTTGCATAAATCTCTAGCATACCCGCACAAATATTTTTCTAACTTTCGGCTGATGTGGTTGCTTTAGGTAAAATATGTGAGTACCTATTAATCTTCTTATTATTGTATTATATTTCTTCTACCTACTTCAATAAATAAAATAACTGAGTTCATAAAAGTCGGGTTTGGACTCTTAAACTGTATTTTCATATCACCAATATTTAGACTATTCTTTTTTTTACTAACACGTTCCAAAAAACTAGAATCTTAAGTCACCTTTAAATGTTTTTTTACTGATTAAGTATAACTTTTTTGTGAAGATTTTATTTGGTACCTCCTCAATCTTTTACCCTGAAAACTATATCTAAACTCTAAACTACACCTAGAAAATGAAAAACTACCCAAGAACTCACAACAATCGCGACCAACACGAAATATTTAGACGTTCGTTATCCTCAAGACCAAAATCATAAAAATAAATCAGAATTCGACACAGAAATAATTTCGTCAAACAGCAATCATATTCAGCGAACATAAAACTGCGACTTCAACGCAAACTTTAATTATTTCACACCCCCGGGGCTCGTAAAGGAAACTAGTTAACGCGATACAATAAGCAAATAATAAACTGAAACAACAAAACAGTTATTTGGTTTATTTTTCATTGCTTTACTTGGAAACTTCGGATATTTCGGTCGGGGAAAACTGTTTGGAGACTTGGTATATACCGTAAAATTATGGAGTCAAGAAGACTTGAGTGGAATGTTTCATATTTTATTAGGAAAATCGTTGAGAATTGTGATATTTTAAGGGGGGAAATATTTTCATCTGATGATAAGCCGAACTTCGGTCACAACGCCCAATAAGCCAGTGTATTCCCAAACACAGTTGTACTCTATTCCCTTATTATTCTTACTCTCTTAATTGGATAGGACGGCAGATCGACTCAATCGGAGAGAGGTCAGGCGTAGGACCAACGGTGTTCCGAGGTGCGGGGATGCAACACCGCCAACTTTTTGACTGTATGCTACTGAAAATGTTTTTTATTTTTCTGAATGATTAGGTATTCATCCCATTCAGTAATTTGACTAGGTAACTACCTAAAAAAAGAACGAGATTATCATATCGACTGTATTTTTTGTGTCAGTGAATTTAATTTAAAAGCTGGTATTTCTAATGTGGTCCCATATAAATAAGTTTTTCCAAAAAATATCGAATTTTATTAGTACCTAGCTAAACCATTCATTTCTACCATACTTTGTAGATATATGTAGTATATGTAGTATAGCTTTTTGCTCTACATAGCATAAAGTTGGTAGAGTTGTGTCAAACACACACTATGGTGGTTCACAGTGCCAAGATTTGATGATCATTGTTTTATTAACCAATATTGAGTAGGGAAATTTTATAGAGCCAGTTTTACCGTATAACTTAACCCTTAGTTAAACGTAATCCATTCGGATACTCGTATGGTAGTTTGTCTAATATCGTTATCATTAGGTACCTAAATTAGGATACGGAATTAAAATAGATAATAGTTAAGTACTTGAATCGATTAAAATATGTGCTATGAGAATTGTACACTATTTCTTGCTCACAGACGGTATTGAACATCTTATGTGTTAGGAGAGACTTCTCTCTGTATGTGTTCTACCGCTTGTACAATGGGCTGATTTCTGATGAACTGTTCGACATGGTACCCGCGGCTCCTTTTTACCATCGCACTGTTTGCCATCAGCAGAGATATCATCCCCTTACCTTACCTTGCCTTTTAGTTCGTGGACTGTAAGATTCATGAAGGATTTCCTCCTGCGAACACTCCAGTTGTGGAATGATCTCCCTGCCGAGATTTTCCTTCAGGACTACAACATGGAGTTCTTCAAAAAGAGTCTTATAAGAAGATATTTAAAGGGTACGCAACGAGCGTGCAATGATGCTGCGGTCATCCATAGGCTGCGGTAACTGCTTTCCAAAAGGCTAGGCGGGCAGGCTTGTTTGCCACCTAGATAGTAGTAGAAAAGGTATAAGCTATAAGTGAACGTACCTACTTTATCTGAAGCCGCTTTTAATTAGATAAATTTTCAGTTTAACTAGACAATCTCATAGCCAGTAAGTTGAGTAGGACTTGAAGAATCTGATGAAAAGAAGGTTATGAATACTTGTAAACAGTAAAAATAGTAAGAACTTATCATTGGTTGAAAATAAACTTGTGGATTGTCACAAAACGTCAGTTAACCTCGTCTTGTAAACAAACCAGCAGTTAAACCACTCGGTGAAAGTGGCCCCTACGTCTCCCCGAGGAGCACAGTTACCCGCAGCGTCGCCGTCTGATTGGCCCTCGTAAAACAATCGACAGCACTAGCTGCTAGGGGTGGGAAAATGTCGACGTATTTTAAAATAAAAAAAACAAATCGAGAAGTTATAAATTTGACTGAGGTAGTTCTCATCACACTGCTCGCTCAGCAGAACATTGGCTCAGAAAGGTTCCTGCTATCAAAAAACCTCATAATGAAGTTTATTTTTGCCCTCTTCAGTTCTTAGTGTGCAAAAATCTAAGTCAATAGACACTTCATTCCTTATGTTATGTTTCCATTTTTAAATTTATTTGTAAACATATTAAACGCTTATTTTGTAAGTCAATGTGATATCAGTAATTAAGTCAATGTAATTTTATTCTGATTCATAACATAAGGTTTCAGACGCTATTTGAATGTAGGTAAAATTATTTCTATTGCTAAATTAGTACTCACTCGTTTTGAATTTCAATTGACTGGACCTTAAAATACTTGTCTCTATTTTTGATTATTATATTACAATTCCAAAAAACATAGATCTCTAATTTTCCAACTTTGAGTACCCACAGCGCGGTTTGAGCCGAAACGATCAAACTTATGTGTTTTGTTCGACAACTTATTGAGGCCGAAATGGTTATTTTATGTTGTTCTTGTTTTGTTCCGGTTTTATAAACGTTTATTGGCAGAGAAACAAGGTCATTTTCATAAATTGACGAAACATAACTTAATTTTTGGGGAGTATTTCACTAGGTTTTATTATATTATGAGTTAGATAATTTATTTAGTAATGTGTTTTTTCTAATAATAATGTATTGTTTATAATGCTATTGTGCACTTCCTCTCTCTACCTTTTACATCGCCTCTCCTATAACTTTAAGGTTTGCTGGAAGAAAATTCTTTCCAGGGTTAAGCTTGCCTATGTACTGTACATATCCTATTTATAAGTTCATTCATTGTATTTATGTGTACAATAAAGAATTACAGAAGTAGAAAAGAAAGTGGAAACTGACCCACATTTTCTTCGAAGAATTTGCACTAAGGGCTCAAACACAAAACTGCGAGCTCGCATCGCATCGCAAATATCTCCGAGCTCGCACGATAACGTCAGATCTCATTTGCATCGCGCATTCCTGTCATATTACGTCATACTTGGTGACCCCCATTTTAGTCCGCTCTGAGACAACTTTAGCGAAAGATGCGCGGCGCCTGAGCCGCCTTCTTTGTGTTGTAAAAAAAAAACTGCTTCAGTTCTCAACTCATAGTAATTTCGAGTAAAATAGTTCCCTTCAGTGTTCATAATCGTATTAAATGGATGAATCCAGAATCTTCTTTTTCTTTTATATCTATTTAACAATAACAGCAGTGCAATTGGACCGATTTATGCAAAAATGATCCAACCCACAACCTAGTCAATTTCGAGTTTTTTTAACCTATGTAATCAGTATAAGGTATATTTTAACATATCAAAGACTCACACCTCTATGTTCACAATTGTTATTTATTTATTTATTTATTCATGCCACTTGAATCATTTTTGTGTTGCTTTGGTTACCCTAACATATAACCGTTCTATTTTGCTACAATGATTCAAACTATAATATTAAGCTGGTCCATCAGTTCAAAGAGCTCAGAAAGCTATAGAAAGAGCTATGCTCGGAGTTTCCGACAGGGCCAGCAGATTTAATATTAGATACCAGATGATTGCATTGATTAATTTAAGAAACCGAAGGGAAGCTGCAATAATAGACGATGTAGATGGTTTATGTGATGAACCTTATTCTGATTTGGACGAGGAGTAGAGTAGGTAATTTTGTTTGTTTTGTCTTTTAAAACACAAAAATGATTACTAATTTTTATCACACTTTGAATCATTTTTGCATTTTAATTTTTGCACCCTACATAGCTCTTTCCATACAAAATTAATTTTGTAATAATGATCCAGGCGCAAGTTTTCCCAATTTTCTACTAAACTATTACAATTTATTCTTTATATTATTTATAGCAAAAAAGTTGAGTGAAACATAGCATTAAATTAAATTAAAATAACAACATTTTGTATTACAAAGCTAGAGAAATACCGCCACAAACTTAAATATCGATTATCTCGAAATGAGGTTTGTGTGGGTTGGATCATTTTTGCTTAAATCGGTTCAATTATGTTTTTGGGATCCATCTTACGCTTCCTAAAAACACGTCCAATACGGCTGACTAAACTTGAAGGTATGGTTACCCTACAAAACGGTTCGCCGCACAAATTCGCATCGCAGAAATTCGCAAATCAAGTTCGTGTGACATCGCATCACATCGCATCGCATCGCACCAAATCGCACCAAATCGCAGTTTTGTGTGGGAGCCCTAAGTTAACAGTTAGACATACAAAATTTCTGATCTGAAATACTTCTAGCGCCATCTACAAAATACTGACAGAACTACCAGTCACAAAAGCTCACTGACTATTCATTGTCTTCGCGAACGCTTTTATGTACACACTCAACGAAAGCTCTTTCTAGTCAAATGGTTTTCCAACAGATGGCTCTTACTAAAATTTTCTGCAGGCGTCGTTTTTATTCGAAATTAGAAAATTGTATATTGTTTATTTATAGTAACTAAATGGCTTTATTAAAAGTGTTTTTACTATTCTATAAGTTTATTTTCTATGTATAATAAGTATTGGAATAACATACAAATACTAGTTAAGTAGGTACTGTAAATCTATGCCCTAAATAAGTAAAAATTAGGTTGATTCAACTGTAATAAATCAAGATCAAACCGATCCTCGGCAAATCCAATAATGGACCAATGTTGGGCAACAAATCAACGAAAATATTTACACCGATCTGACGGGAAAGAAGTCAAGAAAGTGTTTGGATTTTTTGTTCATGGTTCCGTCCGTGGAAGATAATTTAAGATCATATGAATGGAGATAGGTACTTGAATTCATGACCTAGATTTTAGAAAAGCTGGTGTATACTTTTCACACAGATTCTTACAGCAATAGTCTTGATAATCCATCAAGTGCTATTAGCAAAATCTTTTCCCGTATAAAAGACATAAACGCGCTCTCTTAGCTACGAGCCTTATCTTAGTATCACTTTGCGGTTCTAAATTTTCTTAATTTTCCAGAATTTCTTTAGTAAGCTAATACTTTTTTTTTATTACTTACATTTCTATAATATAAAATAAATAAACGTAAAAAAATATATCTGTAAAATAAACGTACCGAACCGTAACGTTTCTTTGTTTTCAATTTCTTTAGTCATTTTGGGTTTTTATTATTTTCTAGATTGCGCTAGCGTGAAACGATGTTATTTATAGAACTATCCCACGGAACCCTAACCCCTAATCGGTCGTTACGGTGTCCCGATAAAATATCTATGCGTGTTCCTTCTTCCGCGTGTTCGCTTTGATCGGCTGTAAATAGCGGCCTAGATCCATGACCATCACCATTCGCTTACAGGTTTATGAACAAAATGGACAGCGATTTCTAACAAGATAAGTAGATTGATAAAAATGTATTCAACAGTTTTCTGATAAAAAGGAATCCTTGTTTCCTTACTATTGTTCTAGATTTGAAAGTTTGTTTGGGTGAATGGATGTAGTAGTATCTGCCAGCGGCTTCGCACGCGTTGTTTCTATGGAAACGTCTCTAGGCTTTTTGTATCCATGAAAACTGATTTATGGGATGAAAATAGCCTAATACTATGTGTTTTTCCAGGGCTAGAACTATGTATATTCCAAATTTCGTCTCGATCCGTTCTGTAGTTTTTGCGTGAAAGAGGAACAAACATCCATAAGCTACTTTATAATGTGAAAAAAGCGTTGTAAGATGTTGAAATACGGGATGAAAGTTTGTATGGAAGTTTCGTAATTTTTGTAGATAAAATTTGAAACTGAATTTTTAGACTTATTAATTAGATATGTTATAATTATGACATTCAAGTTTGGAAAAAAAATCCCTAATGAGGGTAAAAAATGATTGGGGGTGGAAGTTTGTATGGAAATTGTACCTACTTAAAGTTTAAGTAAATAAATAAATAAATAATTCCGGACAATCCACACAACATCATCTAGCCCCAAGCTAAGCAGAGCTTGTGTTATGGGTACTAGATGACTGATATACTTAATACAATACAAGTGAATCTTTCATAAATTTTATTTAAAAATAATTACCATAAAAAGATTGAATTTGCGGGCACAGCTATATACAATAACGTAAAATAAAGCATATAAAGTCTAGTAAAAACTAAATCTTAGAATGAAGTCCGTCGACGCAGAGTGCCGGTGAAAGCACAAATATTTGACAGATGCCCGATTGGCAATAACGGCCCGCTAAATTACGGAGGCAGATAAAATTTTACGCGAACTTATCAGTGATTCACGCAGGCGCGGGCTCAGGGCGAATTTGCTTTTTATTAGATTTGATTTAAAAATAAACAGACACGCACCAGACTTGATATTAAAATCAAGTCGATTTCAGCTACGGCGACGGCGAGCAAGCATTTTAACGTAGTGTAGAGGTATGGTCATTTAGTGCGATCAATGATGGTGCGTATGCACCGGGTGTTGATAGATGGGTAAACCTATAGCAATTTCGCGATATTATTACAATCTCACTATGATATGATATGTATATGCCTAATTTAATATCTAATTATATAGGTTCCAAGCCAAACTTACTTCGTAAATTGTAATGCGTTTACTTCGTAAATTGTAATGCAGACCGGTTATTTTTTTCACCGTAAGAGGTAACAAACTTCACATCTGCTTAACTTGGTTCTGGATAATGTTATGTGAATTGCAGCATCACTCATAATTACATTTACCTTTACATAAAATGCGATAGTGTGAAATCTTGCCTGATCACAACTCAAGCCCAATCTATAGACTTCTTCGTTTCTAACCCTTTGGTGCCCTAAGTGGGCCCCTGGCGCAAGGTAGGTGGCACTTGTTCCGCGAACACCCGGGGCCCGCGGACCCCCCGCCCTTCGCGGCTATAAATCATTTGCCCGGTTAATTATTTCGATTAAAACACGGCCTGCCCGATAACTGGGGCACATTCCTCAGCTTAATCAAATGGTAGCTGTTGGGAATATTTTGCATTAATTTTTCATGCTAATGGGCATTTTTAGGGCGACCAAGGTTTTGGGAGGACTTTGTTGTGTTATCTAGATTAGTTTGGTCAAGCCAGCTGTTTGTTGTCTAGGGTAGAATAATATAAATTGTACGTGTAAATTTTACCACCCTATGTTACCAAGTAGGACTTATAAGTAGATATGAGAAATGTCAACGAACTCTAAGAATAACTGATAGTCAGCGTAATACTAGTTGTCGTTTGTTTTTATCATTTCGCTGTTTTGTTTGTAAATAAAGTATTAAATCGTTTGTAGTTTACACCCTTTTTACAACCATAGTAGAAAGGTCTTCATCTATAGCACACCGTGCAATATTGGCGTCTATCGTAGAGAGGATTTTTAGCCATAAAACGCAACTGTAGAGGCGTCTCCTCGCGAGCCAGCATTAAAACTCAATAACAACATCATAATAACTCAATACTTCAGTCAGTTAATAAATAAACATACACGTGAGCCCGCCGGGGAGCCGAAAAATAAAAAAAACTAAAATAAAAAACCGCGTAAGGCGTACAACTCAATTTTGGAGGCTCAGCTCACCACGATGGAAATAAACTCGGGAAAAAAATTGCAGGGGCCTTTGTTAGTGAGCGCGCGGTTGACACGAATTGTGGAAATTATTCGCACAGGTATTTTTGGTCAATTACAGCTTATCTTCTAACGCGTTGATAGATGACGCGGTTACGCGGTTTAGCGCATAAATGTGGCTAGATTTTGACTTTGTGTCAATATATTAAGTAAAGACAATCAGCGCGACAAATCAACTAAAGAGATGTAACGTACCTACCGACCGCAGTCCTACGTGTAACCTTGCTACAAAAGAATATCTCAGCAATTGGTGTTATTTCCACCTGCCCAACTAATGTCTTAGATGTACCCCGATCCTACGTGTTACCTTAATTATATAAGAATATCTCTTCACTTGGCGATATTTCCACCTGCCCAAATAAAAGCTTAGATGTACTGCAGTCCTACGTGTAAGCTTGATATATCAGAATATATCAGTTCATGTTTATATTTCCACGTGCCCAGCTGTTGGGTCAGCAACAAAGTCCCTTGCGCGCTCAGATTACAGAGCAGCGGCCGCGCGCGCCGAGGTGGTCCCTCGGCCTCCCTCCTCTAGCGCCGCAGTCCTACGTGGAACCTTGCTATATCACTACTATAAAGCACCTTTACAGCCTATATAGCCCTAACTCTCCATGATGTACTGCAACTGATACGTAGTAGATAACTGATAAACCTATACTTAAAATAAATAAATAAGTAATTCCGAATGATGCTGTGTGGACACAAAGCATCATCTAGCCATCTATCCCAATAAAACACAATAAGTATTACTTAAATATATTTTTTCTAATACATAGAAAACAAGAACATCCTGAACAAATATCAGCAGATACCCACAAATATATGTCCCGAGGCGGGAATAGAAACCCCGCAACCCCTGCGCGTCGTCGGCGGACCTTCACCTTTACTCGCTGCGCCATCAAGGTCGTCAAACTACAACGTCAACTTCAATCGCATCGCATCACCTCGCGCACCTAACAAGCGGCGGGGCACGTCGAGCCCGATTAATTTGCAAAGACCTTTATGAAGGAGGTCGTCAAACTACAACGTCAACTTCATCGCATCGCATCGCGTCGCGCCCCCGTAGGACGCCGGAGCCCTACCAGTCTACACCTAACAAGCGGGGCACGTCGAGCCCGATTAATTTGCAGACCTTTATCAAGGTTTAGGGCCCTTATGGTAATCTCTGATCGTAATCATGAGGAACCTAAACAAAAGCCTTGTTGGTTTTGAATGATCTTGTTGTTGCAATTATAAAATCATACAGCCAAACAAAATCACGACTTAGACACGTCTTTAACAATTGTTTGGCAAAAGTCATCCTACAAAACCGGTGGTAAGGCCGATTGTGTTTAACTATATTTTTACTGTATCTGCCGCGGATTCGCAAGTGTTGTTTCTAGGCCAGGTGCGATGATGATCTGCGAAAGACTGCTGGCAAGCTGAAGACAGGGCGCTATGGCGCTCATTAGCGAAGGCCTATGTCCAGCAGTGGACTAATATAGGTTGATGATGATGTTGTTTCTATAGAAACGTCTTAAGGCTATTTCTTACCCATGGGAACTGATTTATGATATGAAAAGAGTGATATTCCAGGGCTAGAAATACGTCTATTCGAATGCATACAAACTTTTTCATTTAAAATATTAGTAAAGATGTGATTCAAGGTTTATTACATTTTTTTTATGAATAAGTGTGACTTATATACCAAGAATTGAATTGAAAAAATTGACTTATTATTATAAGTTTTATTATTATACCTATTCCAGAAATGTTCTTTTCTTTTTCAGTGTCGGAAGCATTCATGAACATCATATTGAATAAACAATGCAGTGTACAGAGTATAGCAACGTAATCGTTTATCCAATTAGCCGCTATCTTCTGAATTGCGTATTTACTTATTAAAGTACCTACGGAACGTAGTAATGCTAGAACCTTTGACTAAAGTAAACATAGCATTTGACAGACTCTAGTCAAAGGACATCAAAATTTATATCAAACCTTAAAAATCCACCTCCAATAAAAGCTTCCAATCAAACAGGTAAGAAATATCGGTCCAGCAATATTTCACAATCCCGAACGTGCGCGGCCGAGGGAACCCTGGATTAAACGTTAGACTATGCAATACCGGGAACACCCTTTATGATCTACAGAATAATCGATAGTGGCTGCACGGCGTCGAAAAAGATGGACTCCACGTTTCGATACTTCGTAAAGTAAAGCGCGCACGGAAAGATTTTTATTACTTATCATTTGTAGTTAGTTTTTTGTTAAGTTCGAAAGTTTAAAATTATTGTAATGTGGGAATTAATGTCCTGTCTGTCCAGGATTTATTTTATCTATTTATTAAACAGCATCTAGTCACAAATCTACTGTTTTAGTATTTTATACCAAATAATTTTATACATATTAGTAATATTTAATCAGATGGGATTTTTTTCAGATCCAAGGTAGCTTTTGCGCATTATCAGCGATTCAGGTATGTATCTTAACTACAAAAACCTTAACGTCCCTTATGATACGAACTTACTAATCTTAGCAGCGACAAAGATACGATTGGTTCACATCCTGCTGCTTCAAGCTAGCGCGTAGTCCATTTTTTTCAATACTATTTTGTCAATCAATAGTGTTCGAAAAGGGAGAAAGACACGTATCATTGAGTTTTTGGGCACTCTTGTGTTTGTCGGTAGTCCTTAGACGTTATCGTGTTTGTCGGTAGTCACGCATTCATCGCGGCTGTGGGAATTGGCGAGTTTACAGGTAAATAATAATGTTTATTGTGGGTTTCGATCTTACTCGTCCTTTGGCCCACCCTGGGTGCTTACTACATCGAACCGTAGCCCAATTATAATTTTAGTCCCACCTATTTCTGAAGATATCGGTCCCAAATTCAAACAAATTATGTGTACTTACATGTCTTACATATAAAAGAGTTAATTTGTTGTCTTACAATCTCACTCAACTTTCATTTCAATCGTGCGCTAGCATTCAAGCAAGTCCAAATTGTAAAGTCAATCAATATTCGTCTTTTTTGAGAATAAATGTTTTAAAACGTAAGTCAAAATCATCATGTTTAATCTGTGATATTCTCCAATAACGTAATTTAATTGCAAAGAGGCATTATTAAAAATCCGAATAATATCACAAACGGTTTGAAAACCAAATGTAAGAGAAAACTTTCAAAGTATAAGTGTAACGGCATGTTTTAGATCGACATGGCACTTGTTGTAGTTGTTATACTTATTAGATTACTTCAAAGCCTCAACAATCCGTTGATTGCCTATGACGGTTCAGAAAACTGCAGAGAATACGAATATTATAAGAAGTGCAGAGATAATCTCTGGATAATGAAACACGCGGCACTGGCAGCGCGTCTCCATTCGATGCAAATTCTCACATCGGCGGGACTGGCGCGGTGTAAGGGATAAGCGATGTGGGGAAACAAAGTCTCGATAAATTAAATAACAATCACAAATAATGTCTAGTACTAATAAATATTTTATTTGACCGTGGCTTAGCACGCGTTGTTTCTATGGAAATGTTTCCAGGTTATTTTTTATCCCATGGGAACTGATTTATGGAATAAAAGTAAACTATGTTTTATTCCTAAAAAACATCAATACACCATACAGACAAAATTTAGCGTTTCTATTATTATTATGTGCAGTCTATATTTGGAAAAAATATACGCCGTACATCCGGATATCATATACCCTCTTTCTTTGTAACCGTCTTTTTTAGGGTTCCGTACCGAAAGGGTAAAACGATATTTCTAAGACTTCGTTGTCTGTCCGTCTATCTGCCTGTCTGTTACCAGGGTTTATTTAGGTTCTCAAAAACACGTTATAGATTGACAGTAGACATTTTCACTGTAGAGCTGCTTTAAGTAGCCTCATACAATAGACATGATTTTCTGCCGGTTTATAGATAATGGTAAAATGCTAAAATCTTCGTGTACGAGTCTGACTCGCACTTGGCCGGTTATTTTCACTACGTGTCATTTACATGATCTTTTTTTCGTTTTTTCCTTAACTAACTTACCTCTACTTTTTTTTTCTAACTATAGAATACAATAAACATTTTTCCTTAGTGAATTTATAAATGTTTTCTAAAATAGCTATTTTCTCCAGTCCTCCGGTAGTGAATTTTACGTGTTTTTTTAAATCGCTATTTCTTTTAACTTGAACTCACCCCCAGGTATGCGAGGAATGCAATATTCGCTTGTACGGTGTAAGGGCCGACTTTAAATAGCTATGTGAACGAATGAGGGATCGCGACTCATTCGCAATTGTTTTAAACTATGCGAGCGACTCCGAGGCCTAGTGGACGAGTAGCAGACTGGAGCTGCGGGTTCGATTCTTAGACTATGATCTAACTACGAACTATTGCACTAAAAAAATAGATAATAAATATATGTGACGGCTGTTGTGGACTAGTGAGCTACTGAATTATTTAAAGAGCAGGATCGATTCTTGACGGGTAGGTTTAGTTCCCTACGGATATTTTGGTACCTTTCACTTAGTATCTTAAAAGCAATGGTGAGTAAATTGACCTGACATAAAATATTATTTTTAGCCCTAAATGATTGATCTAGGTACGGACTTTAAACAAAATTGAAAATTAAAAGCGTTATAAGAGTGTATAAATGCTTTTCGTGACTTATAGATACAGTACAACCCTATAATAGTTTTTCCAAGTTGTTTGATCCTTTTCGGTCGATGATTATAGATCAAGGAATTTGTCTCTTAAAGGCTGCTAGATGATAGATTAAGGTCATGAATAAAGTGATTATTTTCATTGTTTACGAGAATGACGTAAGGAATGAGTATTGATGACTTCAAGCCGTGAGAGCAGTATTTATTATGATAATTTATTACATTGTAATTCTTGATACAAATTACATTGTCTAAACTTGGTAATCCGTCAACTATAATTTTATTACAATGAGAACTAATTTGAAAATGGTCAATTTTAATTACTAAATCAGCTCTTACTTCTTACACCTAATAAAAGAGATATTTAATAGCGACATGATTGAAAACGCCAACCCAAACAAAATGGCGTGATTTGGTTCAGTATACATAAAAACCTAGAAGTATAAATAATTAAATGTCAGATCATAATTATGGTCCTACATTTTGTCCTACGCCAGGAATCAACTCACAACCTGGTGCGACTTTGGACCTTCACCCACTACGCTATAAAGGTTGTTTAATCAAATGTTAGTAGTTCATTTAAAATCCAAACGAAGGAAAGTTTTACAACCCAGAGTTACGTATAATTACTCAACTACAGAAGATGGTATCAAAGCTTCCACCATTACGATAAAAGTCATATTTATTACATAACTACTGTGAACTCCGCAAAACGAAGCCTGCGACCTGAAATAGGGTGACGACGACCGGCTTTTATACTCTATCCGACTTTAAGTAAAAAGCCGGATCAGTCAGTGACATCAAATTGGTACAGATTGGTATGAACCTTACTTATGTACTTAGCGCATTAATTAGCCGGATAAAGCATCACAGCTAGGACTAGTCGGCTGTACCAGATATCTCTAGATGACAAACGATATGCTGATTGAAGTGAACTCGATGCTTACTAGCCGACGAGGGTCAGATTTAAACAGCCTGGAAAAGTAAAGAGTCATAGATAGGCCGCGATGCACTTTTTTATCCTGGATAGACCTTTGTTTGACTCCAATCTCGTCTGTTTATAAATGAAGGTGTTGCAACTTTGTAGTAATAACGATACCTGACAACCTATTTTTCTCAACACCTAAAAGCCGGTAACTTGACGGCAACAGACCATCGGCCACTGACTACCCAGAGCTATTGTCCGATATCTACTTTGACTTACGTTTTGGCGATGAGTCAACGGAGTAATTAGTAAACTACCAACTTCTAACTCCCTTACTACAAGTGGCATTGAGAATTGCAATGAAAAACGGCAGAGCATTCAATCAGGCTTTCAAAAGTGCAATTTTATCCGGTCTAATGGCGAACTCTACTGCTGGGACATAAATAAAGTATGCAAATGGAGAATTCACCGATGGATTAATACCTCGCTGGCCGGTAGTTCTCACGATCAGGAGCTGTGCCACATTATAGCAGTAAAAATCAGTAGAACAGCTTCAACCTACTTCGAGATAATTTGCAGATGTGACCTTTTCTACTTTGTAGCGTTATTTATTACTACTTGCGCGAAAGATTTCTCTGCAAAATTATTTCAGTGAACCAAAACAGTATGGAATCTACAAAAATCAATGTGCTTTATATTTATCATCGATAATTTACTGTGAAGCATTTGATCAGGTCAATTATCAACTTGTGGAAATTATTTTCTTAAAACAAGGAGGAATAGACTCCTAAGTAGAAAATTGGAAGGAAAATAGAAAGAAGAAATAATCTAAAGTAAAGTCTAAGTTAAAGTTAATGTTTTTAAAACAAATAGGAGGTTTATCTCTAATAGGTTAAAAAAGCAATGCACCATTTTCCTGTCGAAAGAAGAGAAGAAAACTTGGAAAACCTTATAGAATTCAGAAAAATCAATACCTTTGAGATCATTGGCACATAATGTTCATATTAAGTTTTCTCATAAGAACACCTGATCTTTTTATTATTATGACGGAATGCATGATAATATCATAAAACTTTGTGTTAAAAATAAATAATATTAGACTAATTTATCTACAACACAAAGCTTTACTTCTGTTTTCCCCAGTTCGCTGTAACTGGATAGCGAGGGAGCCAGGTGAGGTGGCTGCGTCTACGCTGTTGTCCGACATAAATGCAAATCGAGTTATGTGTGCCGCTAATGGTACCTACTGGTAAATGAAATTGCTGAGCTTAGGAAGGTCCAGCTTTTCCTAGTTCATTATAGATTTCAAACAGAAAGAAAAATTACACATTTAATTGTATCTCATATTATAGTACCTGGTCTGGGGTTAAAAAACTGTCACGAATTGTCGTAGCATGGACTTAAATTTTTTTTTTTTGCAATTTTTGTCAGTTTGATTGTTATCAAGGGTAAAAAAGTGGTACAGACAGACTAATACTGCCAAAGTCGAGCTCAAAGTGATAAAGAAAAAATCTTGATAAAGATTAGGGAAAATTTATGAACTGTCGACTATATTGCCGCACAAATACCATAAGATGAAAATCTATGAGTTAGTAAAATCAACAAAGTTTTAAGGACCTCAAGCTTGATGTTTGCCATGGAATTCAATATCGAATTGAGTATATTACATTAGCCACAATATTGAGACCCATTATGACGTTTTATAATATCCATCGTTGTCCAGTAGCATGACATGACTCCAAAAAACAATAGTAACAACTGGACAATAAAAATATTAGCTCGTTAGCGTAAATCATATGAGCTACAAGTAAAGCACCTTCTTTCATTGTGACCTACATGGGCACAGTTTAAATGGCCGTGCCCAGTAATTGCGATATTAAACGACCAATTCCCACGGGTTGGCCGTAAAGGCGACCACCGGCTACTGACCACCCAGCGCTATTGTCCGATGTCGTCCGACCACTACTCAACACTACCAACTCTGTACAACAAATATAATAAACGATAATAATACTAAGAGTACATAACTTGATAACTGACCAACTAAATTGGTACAGGATTGGACGAAATATATCAGATAGGAGGCCTAAAGACTGGAGGTTATTAAGAGGTTGTTCAGCGGGTCAGAAATTACTAAGTTTATTTCTTTAGGCTTACAAAATACACTTTTTTAAACCATAAATAATTGTCAAAATAATAGAAGAAATAAGGTGTTACTTGATGTTTCCATTCGCTTCAATTTGTTTCGTCAACCCGCTGAGCCCTACTGTAACCGTAAATTATATTTCAAAGTAAAATATGTTTATAATAAATAAAAATTAATATTAAAAAAATAATACAATAACTATTATAAACGCGAACGAGTTTATAAGTATGGATGGATGGATGGATGTTTGTTACACTTTCATGAAAAAACTACTAAATGGATATGGATGAAATTTGGCACAGAGATAGATTATAAGTCTGGAATAACACATAGGCTTTATTTTATCCCGGCATTTCCACGGGAACGGAAATCACGAGGGTGAAAACGCGAGGCGCTGCTAGTATAACATAAAGTCTAGTAAAGTATATAAAGGACTCTATCTTTCTACTTAGGAAGAGATTAAATATCTCTAGCTTAATAGAAAGGTTAAGACTTAAGACTAGACTTACAAAGTTAGTGTGCGTCGTAAAAACGGACTGATTATGATGAAAATAAAAACTTGTATAGAAGATACGCTTATAGGTAAGTCTCGTCAGTACTTTTCTAAATATAAAAAACACCTATGTACGAAAACAAGACAGTGACACCGCTGTTTGTGTGTGAACTGCCTCACAACTTGACAACTTGTCTATATTGCTAGTTTCAGAGAACACAAGTGTCTAGGCTAAACTTATTTAAGTAGTATAAAACTTTTAAAAATTCCTCCATGAAATGGCGTATGAAACTGTGCCGAAATATCGGAAAACTCAAAACAACTCAATTAGGTACTCAACGCAATTTATAATTTATGACACTATTTATCAGAAATTTGTAATCTTTTTGAATAATTATGTAATAGCTGTCAATGGCGTAGTAGACGAAGATCAACATAGGGGTGGCCATTAGGGTGCAGGGTCGATTTCCGCCGCAGCACAAAAATAGTTGTATGACTGTACTAATTTTTTTATGGCTTTTCAGAAAATTTATTTGGTCTTGATGATGCTTTGTATAATATCTTATCATTTTATCCTTTAATGGATTTTAAAAATTATTTACACTGACAAAAGTATATAATCCATAGTCCTGTCATTATTTTGCAGCTTGGATCCATGTTGCCTACAACATCGGTCCAATGAATAAACAGTTTTAGCCGTAATTAATGTTTTCAATAACCAGAGTAACGACGTACATTTCCTATAGTAATAATTCCTTTAGGTACTAAGTTATAGTTTCACATTAAACCACGAGTTAAACTTAAGTTTATGTGGCGAAGATTTAGATAGAAGGGAATCGGCTATTATATTAGACATTAGGCTTGATATTTACCAAAATATTTTACCTTTAAACCATGTTCAAAAATAAAAAGATAGTTGAAAGATCATCTAAGCCTAGAAGGATTTTGAAGTCTCTCGTTTTATACTAGCTTTTGTTTATTTTTGTTTATCACCTGTAGTTTTATTAATTTGACGTCTAAGTAAGTTAGAGTAAGTTTTAGGCTTACGTGTTATCATTATAAGCCTATAAAGTCCCAATGCTAGGCAAAAGCCTCAAAAAGCAAACTGAGTATGACAAAAAAATAAATATTTGTTACTTCATTTTAAAAATAGAACCAAAAAAGGTACTTATGATGGATGAGTCATCAACGAGCCACATCCATGCCCCTACCTCCATAGAGTCTGGCCGGCGCCGCGTTGCCTGGCAACGGCCGGCGCCGCGGAGGCTGCGTCTGCAACCAATAACTGCTGTTTGTGTACGTACTTACATATAAAAGAGATAAGTTATGCAGACGATCTGTTATTAGCTCAAACCTGCTTAGTGGATCCAAGCTAGAGACGTCATTGAGACCTCTACCAGCCGAGATAGGTAAATAAGAAAACTTTGGTAGTGTCCAGTTCTACCAAAATACGTAATATCAATTAGTAGAGTGAGAGTAGAAATGACTTTATAAAATAACTAGCTTGTTCCCGTGACTTTGCTCACATTATTTATGGATAACGTAGCGACTATCCTTCTAGTCTATGGTTTCTCTCCCTGTCTAACTTTATTGAGATCCGTTTCCCTTAAAAGGTGATAGACAGAAAGAATCACTTTAATTTTTTTGTAGAGTATGTTAGCATGGATTTATGTGTGCATAAAGGAAACTCTTCCTTTGCATGACTATTATTTGGAAAACTTAGCATAATTCAAAGTTGGGTGAGTAAAACATTATTTTGTATGAGATTTGATTCCAAAAACGTAGGTGGTCGATTTAATTAATTAGGAAATAAACACAGCAACAGAAAAAGGCCATTTTATTTTATGAAATACCTCGCGAGATTCCTAAATGAAATTTAATTTAAATGCTTAGGTAGCTTTGTGGTCTAGAACCTTCCTGCTCGGTTATAAATCTCTGTTTTACTCTTTTATAAAAAGCAGCTTGTTAAGGAGCATAACAGCCACCAATTTTTTAATTAAATTTATAGTATTATAATACAAAAACATAGATTTGTTTATACAAAGTTTGAGATTCTATTCAGACAATCCATACAGCATCATCTAGCCCCAACCTAAGCAGAGTTTGTGTATGGGGTACTAGATTACTGATATACTTCATACAATACAAGCACGATCCGTTCAGTAGATTAGGTATGAAGACGTTTAAACATCTATCTATCCAAACTTTCGCATTTTTAAACTATGATAGATTACATAAATGGAATACAAAAAGAATTTGTGTCCGTCTATCTAATGCCTACTTGATTATCTACAAACTCAAGAATTGCGCTAACGTAGTTTAACTTTTTAAATTATTCAGATTTTGAGAACAAAGAGCCTTAATAAATTAGGAATTATTCGTGAAGTCAAAGCAAACCTTCCAAAAAATACAGCGCAGCAAACGTGGGACTCGCGAATAAGGTAACTTTTATTTGTTTACCACCCACATAAATACCTACCGGTGTAGCTAATACATTGGCTACTTTTCCAGTACTACCTATTTCGATGTACTCATTTTACCCGGAAAAATTACACAGAAAATAAAGTTACTTCGTGTGGTCGTTTATAATTTTGATCAAGACTTGAGCGGTGGTTTTCGAGATATCCTTAATAACGTGTGAAATTAGAAGATTTCGCTGTAGTCTAATATCATAAAAGCAAAAGTTTGTAAGAAAAACTTCTACAAAAACTACTGAGCAGATCAGGCTAAATTTTTGAATAGAAGTAGCTATCTATCCCTGGTATAACACAAGGGCTACTTTTCATCAAACAAATAAGTTCCCATGGGATAAAAATAACTTGATACGTTTCCATAGAAACAAAGCGTGCGAAGCCGCGAGCAGATCATCATCATCATCATCATCAGCCTATATTAGTCCACTGCTGGTCATAGGCCTCCCCTAATGAGCGCTATAGCACCCTGTCTTCAGCTTGAGGCATCCAGCATCTGCCAGCAGTCTTTCGCAGATCGTCATCCCACCTGGCCGGAGGGCGTCCTGCACTACGTTTGCCAAATCGCGAGCAGGCTAGAATATAATATTAAGTTTTAAAATACCTACTGGCATATTTTAGGTATTAGGTATTTTGATCCAGCAGTCCATTGACGCGAGCCGGCCTGCGGTCACGCACGACAGCCCGCGCCGTAGACGCACTAATTACACCAGCCGATAGCATCCGAGCGCGCCGGCCGGAACCGAGAAAGTGAAGCAAGTGATTCACCTTAGACCTTAACTCGCCGAAATGGATTGATAGCGTTGGCTTTATGAGCCATTAGTGTCTGTAGGATTGCTAGCGTTAGCTTTATGAGCTACTCACTAGTGCCTGTAGGATTGCTAGCGTTGGCTTTATGAGACACTAGGGTCTGTAGGATTGCTAGCGTTGGCTATATGAACCACTAGTGAGTGTCTGTAGGATTGCTAGCGTTGTCTTTATGAGCCACTAGTGTCTGTAGGATTGCTAGCGTTGGCTTTATGAACTACTAACTAGTGTCTGTAGGATTGCTAGCGTTGGCTTTGTGAGCCACAAGTATTGGTAATTTAGATTGCTAGCATTGACTTTATGATCCACTACTGTCTCAAGGATTCCTTGCGTTGGCTTAATTACAGAAGAATAGAAATAAAATATATAACATTTTTATTACATCGCTTAAAAAACAGGAAGTACTCAATAAAACATTATAAAAAAGAGAAGCAAAAGAGTTGGCGGACTTATCGCTTTAAGTCGTGTTCTTCCAGGCAGCCAAAAAGCTTTATGAACCAATCATGGGGAGACAGCTCGCGGCTTCGAACGGCTTCTTTCTGTGGAAAAGGTTTATAGTTAGGTAGGTACCTATTTATTTTACATGAAAAATGATTTCAGGGAGGGTAAGGTCTGTTCTGTGTTTAATTCCAGGTCTAAACCTACACTATGCATTTATAGTTATTATTGTGATCATTTAGAAAGACTTAATGTGATTACCTTTGCTTTTAAGCTATTTCATAATATAAGTGTTAAAAAAGGAAGATGGTAGAAAGAATTAAAATATTACTAAACTAGCTACCCGCCCGGCTTCGCACGGTTTTATTATACGTATAAACCTTCCTCTTGAATCACTCTATCTATTAAAAAACCCATCAAAATCCGTTGCGTAGTTTTAAAGATTTAAGCATACATAGGGGCATAGAAAGTGACTTTGTCTACTTTGCGTACTATGTAGTGATTAGTTCATCTAGGATTTACAACATCGATCAACAACATTATTGTAAGAGTCTCGTCGTCATAAACGACTGTCGTAAATACTTTCCGAGTTATGTCTGTCGCACCGTTAAGAGCATGTATTTATCGTTGTAAGGCTTTGGGTTACGGAGGTCTGGATGGTCGTAGAAGGTAACAACATGATGTTTGTTCTTTCAATATATATTTGATTTTTTTTAGAAAAACTATCGAAAGACTCCAAATTTCACGCATTATTAAAGATAACACAAAAAGTACTTGTCACAAAATTAAGTAGTAAAATAAATACCTAAATAAATATAAAAATTATGCTATTTTATTTTCCATCATAAAAATCGGTCTCCACCGTGAAAAAAGTTATGTCATAACTAAAATAATTGAATTGATCACCTCCTCCTTTTCGTGCAGGTTGAAAGGTAGAGCCGGCACCGATCTCAATCAAGTTTGTAAAGACAATGATAGTATTGACTAACAGTAAAGATGTATTTTTATAAATCAAAATTAAACGTGTATATTTAGTTGCTTTAGTTGTACGTGTTTGTGTTCAAAAGCTAAATATGTATTATTTTTCTTGATTGTTTAAATAACTTCTTAATTTTTTGTATTCTATATGATTACATAGCGTACCTATCTTATTTCTAAGTGTGTACATTTATTTATTTTCTGTCTAAAAATTATATGCATAACTGTAAATTTTAGTCTGTTTTGTACTGTGTAAGCAGCAAATAAATTTTTGTCATATACATTGAAGCAAATTCAATTACTTCAAATTCAATTACTGTTCGAATGATCACGACCAAGTCTCAAGACTGACGCCGAAAACTTCACACCATAAAACGTCAAAACATCGCAAAACATGAATTATATTCCGCCATAACTTTATCAGCGAGATTATAATGGTGGGATACCAGTTGTGGACACGGTTGGCGCGCGAGGGTAGATGTAGATACCCGGTGCTTTCACTCAGAACGAGCCAGGGTTTGCCATTGAACCTGCCCTTGGCCATGAAAAGTTCGTTTAGAACCCTCCAAGCTAACAACAACACAAGTTATAAGTCAAGTCAAGATCTGCAAGTCAACTTTATAATTTTAGATGTGTTTCAAAAATACTATAAATTGACTTCAATCATCAATGTAGTCGTAGTCAATACACATTAAATAACTCAAAAACTACTACTAGTCAGTCAGACCTTGATAAAATTTATAAACTACTGGTCAGATACGTAATAAACGACGAGTTTACTTCAAAACTCAGCTACAGCTTATAAACATAATCGTCACATGAGCCTGTTTTTCTACACTGATTTTTGTCAAAATAACTTAATCTGTCTTAGAAGAAGAAAAACTTTTTATACACTGAAAAACGCACAACCTTCGATAAATCTTACTCATTTCATTTAATGATCTCAATAACGATTGATGTGTAAAACAAATCAAAGTGACTACTTTAAGTATATGAAATGTTTCTAGTTTTCCTGAAATTTGTTTTTTTTTAATGTGTTCTAGAGTTCTTGCACTAAGTTTTAGGTTTATTTGACATGCACAGATATCCCATTACATATTTACTTCTTATTTCCGGAATAAAAAGGAGCATTAAGGAAAACACTTAACAAACGTGACATTACATTCCAGAACATCGCAAGTGACACCTACAGCAAACTTAACCCATCGGCGGGCGAAAGTCCAAAACCTGATTATTTTCATCGTATGACATTATAAAATGGCAAAGACATAACGGCAAGATACATTCGTTTTCAAAGGTCCCATATTGCCGGCGGCGGGCCACCCGAATTTTCGACCACCTATACAATTTATAAGTACATCTACATGGGGATATGAACATACCTACACGAGACTGAGCTACAGGTGTGTGTCATTTAGCGAATAAAGAACGGGTGGAGAAGACGTGTGTAACTTTATTTAAATTAAGTACCTATTTAGTCAATGGTATTGACATGGATCAATTGAGCTACCTTTAGACTGTTTGCAACCGTCTGCAGTTAGCTCAATGGTTTCAATTTTATACCAGTTATATTTTTTCTATTCCTTTATTGTAATTTTCGTTGTTAATAAAGATCTTGTTAGGTGGAATTTTTTTTTGTCAATAACTGCGATAGAAAAATTATTCGTATACGAAACAACTTTTCTGATGGTACTATTAGGGGTTGCTTAATATTATCATTGTCTCTACCAAGCTGGGAGATGAGAATTGTAAAGACAACAGTTAAAAGTGAAACTATTCGTTTCACTTTTTTCAAACATGTACATCATCATGGGACCTAGTCAAGTCAAGGTATATTATGTTTTTTTGACAATTTTGTTGCAGCAGTTATGTTATAGCAATGAAAGCAAACATGTACGTTCATATATTAGTGATATCCAATAGTTTCTGATTCACCTATACTAGTCGAAAAAAATGTATGGTAATTCAATTATCTTTATTTTCCTCTTTGATAATATTTTATAGTTTGACTTGTCTGAGTGCCTATTTTATAAGCTTAACAACATTATAATGAATATGAGTTCTAAATTTTGTAATTTTCCACAATAGCCGCTTTGTGCCATCCGGCCCTTGTTGATATGAACTAAACGACATTTACTCAATTGTTTCAGAGAATGCCAAGTACTCACCGAATAGTATAGCATCAACATCTACTCCACACCTCTCCTGTCCGTAGCATCGAGTGCGCAGGACACGCGACCGATGCGCAGACGCAAGCTGCGCGACGCCCTTCCCGTGTCACTCCTTCATTACTCTGACAATAGGGTAACAACTCTATGTTAGGTCAAGTTTTTTAAATGTTTATTGTGAACCTATGATGCTTTTTACTTGAAGAATAGATAGAGATTTGTAGTTTTTGTGATACATTTGTTTGTTTCTCTAACCCTCCTGTAGGTATTTAAACATAGAGGTTGTGGGTAACTTTGAGATTTTTTTCTATAGAGTGAATTTATAAGATCTTGTGACAGAATACGACTAGACTAGATTCTTCAGTAATATAACAAACATTTTTTTTTTCAGCATTTAATTTTTTTTTTTGGTAGTATGAGGTACGTCATACAAATAATCGTTCATTAGAAGGACTTTATTAAAACTTAACTATAAAACGACTCTGACATGATAAGTCAAAATCAGTGGACAAAAAGAAATAAAAAATAAACAAAAATAGTGATAATTGACTTGTCCAAGTCTTATTTTGTAAGACTAACAAAATAAAGATAATAAATTCATGATTCCTGATTAGTGGGTGTAGGTAAGTGTGACTTCGGTATCCATATGGATAATCATGTTTGTTATTTTATACAGGACGTAATTTACATAAAAATAAGGAAGTAAGATCTGTCGTCTTCAATGTGTTATGAAGATACGCAGAGCAGCAGTTCATGCAGCATCAGTGTTACCAGTGATCCTGTAGGTGTACCTTGCAAATTTGCAATGCAAGTGAGTTGCAACAATTATATCTATCAATAAATTCAAACAAATTATCAAAACTATTATTTGGAAAAAAGTCTTACAATTAAATATCTGATTATTTAGAATTTTAGATGATAAAAAAACTTGGGACGAGTTTTGCTCCAACTCTAAAACTGACAATCTAACAAGGTAAGGGTTTATTGTTCGCTTCTTTACTTTACCTAAATATACTGAAGTGAACAACAATCAAAGTGAGCACTTTATTCCATAATTTCAATTATTTCCTACATGTATTTTATGACGTGTCCAAGTGTCCTGTAAAGTCTAAAGGAAATAAAGCACTTTGAATTTTTAATTTTGAAACTCATTCTCTACCCGCAATTTGAAAATTATCAATTTCCGCTACCGCTTCAGCTCTTCACCGTCTACGCACCCGTAGAGCAGCAATATCAAGTGAGGTTTAGGTGATGTACATTCGATAGTAACCTAGAAGCGGTCAGTTATATTTACTCCGAGGTGCGAGGGGACATTAACCATTCTGCTTTGGAAGTAGGTGTTCCGCTTACCCGCTGTTGCCAGGGTTTTGGATTTGGAGCATTCTGGTCTGGAATACTTTTGACCTGATAAGATTTTGCCTAAATGTACAGGCATAGGTTTTTATATTGTACATTTGAACATAACATAAATACATATCTGATTGATATAAAATTTCAGACACACATTTGTCTTTGCTCTGTAAGAATCGAATCCACAATCTTTATCGTCTAACCTTGCACCACAGAGGTCGTCAGAATAGCCTTGGACAAATCTATCAGCGAAAATTTTAAACACACATTTTCACACTTACCACCCGAAGTACCTAACCAATTCTACTGTATCCAAAGAGCAGTAAGACTTAAAATTTATTAACCGACAAATTGGGGTCCTAAAACGCACAAATTCTTATAAAATGTTTGCAATAATCGTTATCAGGGAACCGATAAATAAATATTTATGGAAACATTATGCGGAGGAATTGTGACGATTCGAACAATTACAGCGCAACGAGAAGCGCGGGCGCAGGGGTGGCCGACGGCTTGCAGCGTGCTCTACTTCAGAAGAAGACATAATTTATTGTTTAATAATATTACAAAGACTCATATAATAAAATTGTGGAGTAACCTGACGGCTTGCAGCGTGCTCTACTTGGGAAGAAGAAGATATAATTTACTGTTTAAAATATTACAAAGACTGATATTTTTGAAAAAAGTTAACTAACCTGTCTTGATAATCACGTGGTAAGTAATTCAACGCATTCATTGCGCAGCCTTTGCCACCCCGCTGCCGACGCCTGGTGACGGACATGTGAATGAAGGTGTTAAAAATTATTAAATTCTAACTCATATAAGGCTTAAGCTCGCCTGTGGGATAAATTATGCCAGTTTTAGTTTTAAGATTTTCTTGTATATATTTTTCATTTGTACATTAAAAAATTAAATTAAGGTAGGTATTAAAATGTCGCTTTTGGTATTGTTCTCGCTGTTTTTTCTGAACCTTGCAGTGATCGAACAAAACGAAATAAGAAGAATCTAGTATATCGAACATTCCTCTGTTAAAAATCATTGAGTTAGACGTTTTTTAAAGTGATTAAAACATAACTAAGCAAAGTCAACTTATCAAAGTGAACGGAATAACTGACTGAACATCCGTTATTACGATTCAGCGGATTCACAACGGGTTCTCATTAAAAAATTACATCTTTATTCTTTCATCATTTACCTACCTATCTTTCAAACATGTTTAAACAAACGCGTTAAAAAAAGCAAGTAAAGCATATTTTGGAGTGCAAATGTTCGGATCATTATAATTTTATGAAGTCATTTCAATTTATTTAGTCATTTAGCATCACGACTCCGCTCGTAATGAAGATATCACGTTTATAAAAACCAAAAACAACTAAAATTTATTTAATATTGTAAATAACACATTTTGATTTTTTACACCTCGAGTTTTATGTGCGTCTCTTCAGATTAGAAGGACCTAATGTTTTTTATTAATTTGCAGATGTGTCTTCTTTCCTTTGGGTTTGTTGATTTAATAAAATAAAATGAAGTAGGTACCTACCTACCTATCAATTTGGTATGTGTCAATTTGGTTTGCTTATGTGTGCTTATATTTTTTGGTCCCTTTCGATAGGTAGGTTCAGTCACTTCGTATTAAAAGCTGAAGTTATTGCTTCTGCTCATCTGCAAACGTTTAATATCATGCAAATTAATTTAACAGTCCAAAGTTTACCGTCTATAGACGCCACGTTACAGCTAAATAAGTTGTAAGACATCTTTAAGATTTCAATGAGATAAAAGTAACAATGAAAAGGTAACACAAGTGTTAAACCAAAGAACTTACCGAAAAGAAAAAGTAAATTGCCATATCCGTTTTGTCAAACAATAAAAAAAGATTCCCACACCCCTAATTCACTAATTGCTACCACGTGTTACCGAACAAAGAGAAAACACCTTTATTCCTAGTCTATTGTGTGCTATTGTTGAATTCACAGGTAAGAAGGATCCGCTCAAGCCAAATAACTTTGCGATCGACTGGTGGCGCTAGTTGGCTTTTGTCTATTGAAAATTGTATGGCGAAATTAGTTCCAATTTTGACCACTTGCAGATACTTGCCATCAACTTAAGCAATCGTAAACTAACTAATAAGTAACAGTAGAAATAGTAAAAGTATCTGTTGAGTTAATCCATAACACCTGTTTGTACTGATAAATATGATTATCAGTTGAGCTGATAAACTTATAACTTAGAGTATTGTTCTTATTTAATCCTTAACACCTGGTTAGTTTATCAGTTTGGCTAGTTACTGGTCTTTGTTGGTTAGTTACTGGTGATTTTACAAAGCAAACTCTAGGTTATTTAAACACTGGTGGGATGGAAATTGCTTTGAAATCGCATGTTTAAATTGTCAGAGCTTTTCTAATGGTAATTGAATTAAAGTTACTCAAATAAACTTTTGGTTAAGTCACCCACGATCTGATGATGTCTTGCATCTGTGGAGTAATAAGAGGACTGTTAATGTATGAATGCTTATTTTAGTAATTGAGTAAATTAATTGATTTGGATTTAAATTGAAACAAGTCTTCGAAGCTCAAGGGTCATGAAATATGAAGACATAACGGTATACGACGTGTTATATAGTGGAAAAATTTATAAACAGACGTTCAATCATTATAATTTCTGTAAATATTTGTTTTACCTGCAAAAAATCTATTAGTATAAAATTTCACTCAAATTATTAGTTCTCATTCACAACTTTACCTGCTAGACTGTGGGAAGCGCGTGCGTATAGTAGGAGAGTACGCGTAGAGACGAGTTCCGGCGGCGAAACCAATGCAACTATTTATTGAGAAATGTGTCAAGTACATTTTAACTTGAGATGGGGTTCTGTATAAAATTAAGCGTGTTAACTTGATATGCAAAATGTTAATCATCCTGAAACTACCTCCGCCGGCATTGGTCTGATCGAGTAAATTTCTCCATTTGATACTAGGTATTTAGCTTTTCCCTTCTAACCGGTCCCTCGGATTACTTTAAGGTTTGAAAGAAAATAAGAAAATTTGTTTAATGGGTTCTCTACATACCTACTTAAAACTATTAATAACACCAGTTCTTAACTTACTTAAAATAATAACAAGCTATGCAGCATAATGTTGCTCAACATAAAGTAGAGCAACATTGGTTTTCTGACAGGATCTTTGGCGCGTGTTAGCACGGGCGACAGACAGAAAATAACTTAAAAATAACAGAAAATAATTTAAAAATAACAGAATTAACTTAAAAATAACAGAAGATAACTTAAAAATAACAGAAAATAACTTTTAAGTAGAAGAGTCCCATCGAGCCATCTGACCTTTGGTCTTTCAGATGGACTTTGGCCATCAGGCTTGCCACACACAAGACTAATTGTGACCAACCCATCTAAGACGGGTACTTTTATATTAAACAAAATTTAGATGGGTAAGGTGTGAAAACCCGTTGCAAGGTGTGTCGCGTCTTTGCGGATGCAGTAAAATCAAAGTGGATGGCAAAACTTCGAGAGGTCTGAATTTAGCAATAAGTACATCATATAGTATTTTGATACTGATGTGCAAAAAATTAGCTGCATGTTAACTTGACTGATCAGATAAATGAAACTTGTTTGGACTTCGTTGGAACTTTGTTTGGTTGGTAAGATCTTAAGATTTGATCTAGTCAGCAAAAAAAATAATGTTTAAAATGATTTTATGCTGGCGAATTTACCAGTTTAGCATTATTTAATATTAATGATTTAATATTAGTTACATTTTATCTTAGGATATACAAGGTAGAGTTAATATGGTTCTTATATCTATTAATAAATAATATACAAAAACATATTTGATATAATTTGTTAAATGATGGTGTACCCTAGTCTTGATCCATTTTGAGAGGAACCCTAAAATCGCCCGGTCATTCATACCGGGGGATGAATGGGCAGCTACCTGGGGTGCCGAAATAAGGTTGTAGTTATTTTTATTCTTTTACCGGATGTGCGGCGAATCGAGCCCGTTAGATCCTTCATTCATACTCCTGAGAACGTGACCAGAGAGCTTTTTAATATCGTCGCATATTTGTAAAACAAGGATTTTTATAGAAATGTTTAGCAGAAGTAAAGGTACAAACAGGAAAGGCGTTCCCGGCCCACCATGAGATGGGAAAAATAAAGATTTTGTGTTTATAATACGTAAGCGACAAAACACTTGTCCTCTGGCAAACCACGTAACAATATAATAAATAAATAATGCTGGATAATCCACACAGCATTGAGCTATGCAGAATTTGTGTCAGAATCAATAATCTATTACTGATATACTTAGAACAATAATATATTAAATAGATGGATATTTTATATCCATCTCAAAATCTCAAATACATACAATGCAATTTGGCCAAATTGGGAACCAGAGGGCTGTAGTGTAGTGTAGTAGAGATTTAGTGACTTCTATTAACGCGGTTGCCAGAGTAGAGTCAAGTTCAATAGCAACTTTACTGTGATATGATGAGATGAAAGTGGCTGATGATAACTGCAGGTTCGTTTAATAATTACGATCATACTGTTAATAATTATAATTAATTTCTTACGCTAAGAATGATTTTTTCTAAGGATGTAGGTATAAGATATATTAGATTTTTATAATAGGTACGGAACTTTGGAAAATAAGTTTACGGTTCGGACGAAACGGTTTCCGGATGAAATCAAATCATTTATATTTGGCAAATTAATATATTATTACATGTCAAATCTTATAGCTAGGGTGATGAGAAATGAATACAACCCGCAGGCAAGTGTGCAAATATTAAATTTAAATATCAGCTAAAATAAATCATAGGACCATGTCATAGGAAGTAGATAATGTTAAATAGACAAAACAATGTACCTACGTTGGTACTTACCTACTGCTACGAGGGGTCAGCTACGGCTACGCGCGTAGCGGCCTACGAGCGAAAGTAGAGGCTTGGCTACGAAATCACGGCTAGACAGAGTGCTACGAAACTATAGTTATTTTTTTTTTGTTCTACTATCTAAAATCGGAAAATTGTGCTCCGTGTATATAGGAAATGTTGATCTATTTAAAAATGTCTACCTGTGGTATTATTATTAAGACGGTTTTTAAAACTGTTTTATAGCCTATGTCTCTAAAATGATAAATTTCTTAGGTAAACGACTCGCTAAAATATGATAAAAAGAAAAAATAAACAATGTATTACTCAGACGCACTTTATTTTAAAAGAATCAGTTCGTCTTCTGTTTGTACCTAATATGCAAACCTGTGGCCTAAAACTTACACCCAAAAAGGGCCAATCCAGACCCTAATGAAACCCTCGATCTGTAATTATCCGTAACGAGCTTATTAATCATCTGAGATAAATAAATGAGTCGCGTGCCGCCGCGCGGGCGGGGGACGGGGCGATGCGCGAACGGCTGGGCGTGAGAGTGATGACAAAGTGGATTATAACTAGCTATTCCCGATCAAAGTCTTGAACTCATGAAATTTTATTCAGGTAACTTTCGGGTATCTATTTTATTGCTTTAGTTTTTTTTTGTAGCATTTTGATCATGAAGATAAAGCTTTCAGGCAATTTTTTGTTATTTTGGAACTGAAAAAAACATGTGTCAATATTATATTGATTGTAATGCAAGAATTCGAAATTTGGCATAAATATGAATTAAATTCTGAGTATCAAAACCGCATCGCATATCTATTTATTGTGATATGATTTCGTTCCGTTTATACACAGTACGTCTTTAACGTCCAGGGTCAGATTATTGTGCATGAAGGAAAACTAGAGTTTGTAAGTTTAGTCGGTAAGGCTAGACTTGAAGACAACGTGTAGTATAGGCGAGGGAAGTCGGGGCGGATCGCGCGAGTGGGCGCGGGCGGCGGCAGTCGCGCGCGGTCGCCGGCGGCGAGAGCACGAGCACGAGCGCGCGGTGCGATGGAGCGATGAGGGCTCGCGCTGGCGCGGCGTGGTGCAGTGCGTGCTGCGTGCTGGCGCTGTGTCTGGGCGCGCTGGCCGCCCCGCGCCGCTACTGCGAGCGCGCCGACGTGGCCTGGCGCGCCTACCGCGCCCCCATCGCCTTCGAGGCGCGGGTCCTGTCCCTCGCGCCCGACGCGGCCACCGTCCAGGTCCGCAGGGCCCTGCGCCGCCAGTCCCACTGGCCCAAGGAGGACGCCATCATACGCCTCAAACTGCCGCAGGAGACTCTAGAGTGTTACGGACGTTTCGAAGTGCCTCTGCAGAATCGAAGGAACTATATAGTGTTCGCGGAGCGGCGCGAGCACTCGGCGCTGGCGCTGGGGCCTCCGCTGCGGCGGACGCCGGCGCTCATGAAGCGGGTGCGAGCCGTCTACAAGCAGGGCTACAGTGAGTGCTAGTGTTATGTGACTCGACGACCGCCTGCCGGAGGCCGAACGAACGGAACCGACAGAGTACTCGACAGGTGAGAACTTCCCATCTCGAAATTCACGACGATAGAGGGAAATCCTCAAAAACAGCGCGGAAATAGGCTTTTCTAGATAATAATTTCTGGACCCGAAGACTTGCTCCAGGTTCTGAGAGGTTCAGTCGTTCGGTCTCCGAGCGGCGGAGATGCATGCTAGACGATAGAGCGAGTACGTAAATAGAATTTAAGATACGATAAATAGTGGCAACAAATACTCGATGGCAGGTGTATCGTCGAGCGAGTGGCCATTATGAGTCCATTTTAGGGCGAGGAGTGAATAGTGGTCAGTACTAACGTGGCCGAGGCAAAACATACTAGCGCGTACCACTTATAGACGGACCTCATTTATGCACCCTTCGTGAACGGTCACTTGGATAAGGAAACAGATATAAAGGCTCTACAAGACGTTACAACAACAGGTCATTTAAACGTAATTAAGTTACTGGGAATCGTTCAAATATTACGCTCAAAACAGTTTATTCGCTAGATATTTAACAATTGCAGATGTTCAAGAATTCTAGAATTATCATCAACATAGTTTTGCTACACGTGGATCCAACAAAAAAGTACCACCTACTTACATTAAAGATCAGTCACTCCACTCAAAGTGTGAGAAAAACTAATCTTAAATTCACGATATCTACAAAACTACAAAACTGTATCTCTATTATAAGACTCAGGTCATAAATCAAGATTTTATTTGAAAACTTTAGAAACCCGTCATTTTTCTCGTAAAACGCTGGCATGTATCAGTTTTTCTCCAGATTTCAGCACATGTCCCATTTACTGTAACGTTTAGCAGCATGTGTTTTCAGAATATAAAATGAACCAGCTATTCGCCACCTATTTCCCAAGAACTTATCCCTCAGACAAATCTCCAGACTTTTATAATCCAGCCCGTAAATCTACCACCGGAAGCTGAGGGTTTGCCAAAATACAATAAAACTATAACAAATCACAAATTTATACGTCCTATATATTTGATTATCCGACGCAAAGGCCCAATGTTAAAGCGCAGGTAAATAATCAATGGATTATAGCAAGACATATTTTTCGTACATAACGTATTAAAACGTTGCACATATTTTTCGTATTAAACGACTTCAAAAAAGGAGGAGTTTCTATTTTGTTTTAGCGATTTTATACTCTACGTATGTTCGACGATTATTCAGTCATTTGTGGACCAATTTTTATAATTTTTTTGTGTTTTCTTAAGTAAGTATTTAAAATGATTCCGAGATGGTAGATGGTATAGGTCCCGTAAAACTTCGAAAGTGTAATAATTTCAGTGAATTTGAAGACGCGTTTTTTGTTTTTAAAACAATCAAACCATGTTTATTGATATTATAGGTATGCTTTGTCTGTATTTATGTCTTTTACTTTTCCAAGAACCCTAATGAAATCGATTCAATAGGAAATAAAATCAATAACTTGAACTTTTTTATTTCTTTAACTTTTTTTATTTCTTCAGGCTAACAAATTAAGCTCAAAGAAAAATCACATGGAAACTTTAAATAAACAATTTTAGTAATTTTATTAAATTCTGAGGTACCTTATGATATGTTAATAATAAAGACAAGTAATTAATAAAAAGCAATGAATTTAATAAAATGTGACTTATTTTTCTTTTCTTTTAGTGGAAGAAGATTTATAGATGTCTTCTTGAGTTAGTACCTATTATGCTTTTACTATCTATTTCCCAGAAGTAAATGATACCTTCGATCTATTACTCGATAGACCAGATCACATTGATATTTTATTTAGATACCTTATAAGCATTTGGTGAGGTCCAAATCCAACATGTCTGAACTAGTCTGAGTGACGTCATCCATTGATGAATTCTCAATTCACTGACCTAATTTTTTCAATAATTACTACGACATCTGGCTCCTATTTCGTTACAATATTCACGACAATCAATTATACTTCTTTTGCGTTTTTTCTCCAATGTTCTAAGTTTCTAATGTGTCTAAGTACCTTTAACTACATATGTTTTAAGTTTATCTTAACATTTTCAACTTTTTTTACGCTCATTGTCACAAAGTCCTAAAGATTTTTAGCGTAAAAGTTAGAAAGCACTGCAAGTTAGTGAACTTTAAAAAAGTACAACGCTTACTGTTTACTCCAGTCTGTTAGCAAAATGTTTATCTTTCTGTGAAGCATCCTTCATTTCTTTGTGTGTGCTCGATACCACTACACTGTAAATCTGTCTCGATCGTTTTGATCTGAACACTCATACGGTATCTTTATTTTATTTATGCTTTCAATATTAGAAAATTCAAGTGGGTCATTGAGACTCATTTTGAAGGTAGTAACGCCATAATAACTAAATGGTAGGTGATTGTTTGTCAGTAAGTGTAACTAAAATATACCATACCAACGTGTTCTTATGTCAGATATACGGTAGGAAATAGATTTGTAACTCGGAGCAAAACCAATTGATGTAAAAGAATCGCAAGTTTTAAAAGTGATCAATATTTGTTCAATCCATTCTTCGGAAAACTAGAAAGCATTTCTTAGGTTGCGATATTTATTCTTCAATAATAACGATTCAGATACTTTGTAAAGTAGAAAATGTTATACAGACAAAAACATGATAATGATAACCTATGTGTCACAGGTTTTGAAGACGTAAACATCTTTGAGCACCGAACTACATCTGAACCAGGTCTAGAAAATAGATTCAAAGACACAACAGTCGTAAAGTATAATAATTCCTCGTATGTTAATATTTATTAGGACAGTAAAGTCAGCGAACCGGCACGGGACTTGGTACTTCGTACTAATGAAGCCGTGTTAGGTGTGTCTCACAATGCTGAGCCAGAAGAAATTAAAGATAATGCTCTACAATTAGTTTTATTTCACAATGGTATACTAAGTACAGTTGCAGGTGATGTAGATGTAGATACACTTGGTATCAAAAGCAGCTCAAACAAAGATTTATGTTTAAGAAAGGAAGTAGCTTTATCGGAGATAGCGATATTTTTTATTATTTATCCGGTTACCTTAACTGAATTTATGATTTCATTGGATTCATCAATATGTAGTATTATTTTCATTTAAGTCAAATCAAGCCGTTTACCAGCGTCTACTTCAATGTTACTTTACCTACCGCACTCTCTTTGATTTCCATAATTTTCATAATAACTTAATTAATATTAGACCCGCCATTTTCTCAGCAAGCTTGTAGGTCACTTACCATAACAAGCTCATCATTACGGTTCAAAGTTATTAGCTAAAAACCAACACTCGAAATAGGCACTAAAATCTACGAACAACACGTGGGAAAGTTGTTTTTATGATAAAACAATGGAGGTGGTAACTGGTTATTAGATGATGCCAATGATTCTGAAAGATGAAGATTTTACGGGTGGAATATTTTGAATGTATGAAAAGAAACTATCCAGATACTAGTTTAATAATAGAGAATAGTTTTAAATCTTCTTCATCAATGTTCAAATTCTAATTGCTTTATTTTCGTTAGACCTTAGATATACCTAAGGATTCTTACTCACGTCATAAAATTCATGTTTAAATAACTATTATTTCAATTAATAAAATCTATGTACATTAAAACTAGGAAATATGTATAGTGCTCACTTTGATTTCTGTTCACTTAAATCTTTTTAAGGCAAAGAAGCGAACAACTTCAAACCTGAAAATAATCATATCGAAATAGCCGATAGTTAAATACCCTTATATAAAAGCGTTAGTTCAGTAAAACTTGACTAAAGCAAAATACGTGTGCAAATGGGATTAAATCTACACAAATAAGGAAGATTTTGTGTTCTTTCGCTCGAATTCACAGTCGATAACGACGCTGATCAGAGCAGGGGCACTATCGGGCTGATGTCCGGTGCTCACAATGGCCCGGCCTTGCAATTAACGCGTGGTTCCGCCCAGCCGTATCGTTAATTGTATTTGTCAATCGATGCATCAGCTGCCGTCGATTTATTAGGTCATTGCAGATGTGATGGTGACAGATTAGGGGACGTAATCCTCAAGTGGGTGGAATTGTCACGTTTGAAATAATGGGGCGGCAAAGTCAATGATGCTGTGGATTAATAAGAGTCAGGGCAGACAGTTGGGGATCAGATGAATGGCAGTTACAATTAACTTATTAAATTTACATAATAGCCTTTTCTAGGATTATTCCATTATTCTAGATTCTTTCCACTAATAAAATTGCATTATATGCATCAAGTTTGCTGTTGTTCGAAATAATGTTTAAATTCAGGTAAAATTCAATGACATTAACAGCCTAGACAAAATTTTCGCAATATCTCACTCGGAATTGACCTCCCTTTTCAATTGTTTTTTTGTCTATGTTGATAAGATCCCCAAGCCAGCCTCGGGAGACGTCCCAGACGAGACGTCGTCTAATTGGGAATCGCAAGAATGTCTAGACGACTTTATGTGACAAATAAAAATTCCACAATTTAAATATATTGGCGTCGGTTGAGACGGCTAGACTCTGTTAAAAACACGGGAATAGACCAGGTTTAAAATATAAAGTTTAATTGGAGAAAGTAAATGTTTTTGCTGAAGATGTTCAACGTATCTAAATATGAATAGGCAAATCCAATAAGAATCACATCTGTCAAGATTCTTGATTGTTCGAATTCAGTTGGAAAGGAGAAACTCTTCCTTATCATGTATTTTTTTCATCTTTACAATTATTCACTATGCTTACGATCAGTTGTCTGACTGAATACAGATTGTAAGACTTGCTTTGTGAAAATCAATTATGTGTTTACGTCATTCCTACAAACTTGAAAAATCACATCACAATCAACGATTAGTTTTTGTATCCTTTTGAAACGTACATCAATATAATTAATAATATTCCTCTCATCCTCGCGACAATTAATACGCATCTCGTGAATGACTTCTGTCAAGTTGTAAACCTAACTGGATAATAACCGTGAGACTCTTTTAAACAATTTACCCATTAGCTCCAATTGACAGTTCTAACAGCAGTATTTATTAACTTAACGCTGCAACTTGACAAAAATGACTGTGGTATCTTTGCTATTTTATTATCATACCGCCAGGCTGCAGTTCAATCTATAACTGACTTTACAGCTTGTTTTGCTGCTAACAAAGGAATGTTTCATAGTATAAATTTTAGTTCATGAGACAGGTGTACTCTTTGATACTTTTCAACATAGACTTGAAGATTGATTTCGCTTTCTTACCCCTGTGTGGTTTTCATATCGTTGCAAATTACTATACTGAGATTTTAAGGTAAGGTAGGCTTAGGTTACATAACACATACGTTCCCTGCTTCACTTGTCCCAAACGTCGGAGGTCTGCTAAAATCATTGCTCGATGCTGGTGGGTTTATGAATGTAGTAGAATTATGAAAAATATACAGAAGAAAGCTCAAAGCTGAAAGAGAACTCGACTGTCAGACTTACAAAAGAAAAAAAGGAGAAAGACTTCTCCAAATTTACAAAACTAAAAAGGGGAAGATTTTTGGCCAAATTGTTATAAGCTTGGGTCGAAAGGTATGAATATCATATCCCTTACAAGAGAAGGTAATAAACGATAACCGCAAACGTTTGTTTAACTCGCTCCTCGTCCTGCAATCATCGTCTGCTGATATGGAGACGGCTAGTTTTTGCAAGGGCTTCTGCCATACTTACCCAGCCCGTTACGGTACTACGATTTTATTTACTAGTGGTAGCCGGTGACTTTGTCTCCTTTGATTCCATATCTACTGGTTTAGCGTTGTCTGTCGATCGGGTTGTTTTTTTCAAAAACTTTTAGTCGTTCTCCCCTTTCTGTTTTTATGTTACTGTGGCGTTTAAATGCTGAATTAAGTGCTCATACAAATATTCTTACTCCTTATTTTATCTACTTACCTATTTAACTATGTAACTGTTTTTAGGGTTATATTAACCAACAAATGGACAAACAGGTCAACTACTGCAGTACTGTATTATACAAAAGTTATATTTGTTTCATTGTAAAAATTTTATTTTTATTGTAATGTTTATTGCTGAATACATTTGTCGAGATTCTGGCACAAGGCATTCTTGCGTGTTTCTGGAAAACTGCTTCCTGGGAGAAATATGTTTTTTTGATAAAAGTGTACCGGCCACAGTATTACCAAGTGCCTTGAGCATTAGGTGAGGTGTAAAAATGGCGAGGTAGGTGGATAAGACGATAAATACGAGGTGATTTTTACTCATTTTGAGTCAATTTTGTACTTGTAAAACTTTTAATCCGGGCTGAGTTTGGTAGAGACCTGCTCAGCATTTGGATAATTTAAAACAAATAAGAATCTAATAGTAATTGTTACTGTTTGGAGTAATTGTAAGACCAAAAATGGAACATCTACTTACATTCAAATGAAGCTTGAATTTAACATATTTTTTTAATATCATGGGCGCACGACGAATACTTTATCAAGCCAAATAATTATTTACAACTCAACTCAGCACATACTTATCAGCTTATTGAAAGAATCCAGTCACATCAAAATACCGTGTTCAAACGTAAGTCTCAAATATGCCAAGTGTCGATGCTTCGGGATAAATAAAGTGATTTTCGTCATGCGTAGTAATTGCACTCGTCGTAACAGTAACACCATTAGAGGGAGGTAGACGAGATTGCGATCCTACGGCGGCTTCTAGGAATGACTCACTGTCCCGAATTCAAACAAATACTTAGTACACTTTGTGCTGTTGAGTTTCTTTTTGCGAAGTCGAAGTGTACTGTATAGATAAATAAATAATTCAGATTTCAAGTCACTGGTCTTATGAGTCGCTAATGATATTGTAGATGTGTTTTTATAGATGGCACAAGGTGAGATATTATCTTTTTGTCTATTTAGATAGTAATTAGCTGACTATTGCACTACGTGCTAGATTCTTAGCAGAAATTTCGGTTTATTTTTGATTGATGAAAAGATTGATAGAATATTATTGACCAAATTTCACATAAAGTTCTCTTGCAATCTTATTATTTTATTGCGGCCATGATAGGCTTATTGAAATCTCCACTTAGTGTGTTTTCCCCTGAAGCTGCACGTTTGTAAATTCGCTATTATAAACGTGCAATAGTTTGCGTCAAAGAAACCTACATGCTCCATATTAAAGCTTAGTAGTTTTTAACTTTGAAGTCTTCGGAACACGAAAGAATGTCTCACCTTTTAATTTCAGCATTCGCCTCGATCCAAAACCACGTTCAGACATTTTTTTCTTTATTATTGTCCAAAAGGAAGCGACTCGCTGAGTGATACGCGACACATGACGCCGCAACGGAAACGAAACGGCGCAAAACCCACATATGGACCCATCGCAAAATAAACTCTAACAGGTAAACGACAAGGTCGATATTTGTTTAGGTAGACGGCGCGCGCGCACGGTCTCTGAACTCCTAAAATAATATTTCAGTTCGAACCACTTCAGATGTTACGTAACCGGTGGGATAATTATAAAGCTAGGGCTAGGACCAAGTTTTAAGGCAAAGTAAACGCAAATCGTAGTGTTCGGAGCGAAGCCGAATCCCCAGGCGGATGTAGGGATTACAATGATTCACGATGAGTGCCTGCTCGCGATATACAAGCAATCTCAAGTGAAAGATCAAGTACTTTGGGAGATAAGATAAGTACTTAACGACATGTATAATCTAAAAGATGACACTGTTGAAAAGTACAATCTTCTTAAACTCAAGGTAAAGAGAAGAATTATAGAAAAGCTCAGTTATAATGTCTGCATTCCAGAGACTGAATTGTTCTTCGATCTGTGGGTGGTACTGATGATTGAATCCAAAAGGAGAAGGAACAATAGAATGCATTTGGATACAAACAAGAACATAAAGATTCTTGCATGAAATAGGAATCTCAAAAAGCAACAAGACTGCTGTCCCGAACCTTACGATACAAAGAGGCCCGCCATACGCCAATCTGACCAATTACAAACCGACCTGCATAAGGTAAAGCATGGGATTAATTTTCGAATCGTTAGAAAAACTTCATCATCCTATTATGGACCGGCGCCTGGACTCTGTCTGTACGTGCACCGCCTTTATATGTAGTTATATTGAATATGGATATTCGGAGATCGATAGATATTAGTGGAGAATACATTATTACCATGTGACGCAAAAAATTGCTCTAAGAGTAGAGAACATAACATAAGGACAATGGTAAAGATTGATATGGGCAATGCATGGTTAGAATGTCACAAAGGGATTTCCACAAATAGACGATATAAAGCTCCAAATAGGAATAAGGATAACGATAAAGATATCATATTGGCGTAGAGTTGAATACAACAAGCCTCTTTCCTTACGATGACTAACAACTGATACAACTTTAGGTGAAGTATTTAGTCTCGCAATTCACTAGAATGTCCAGTAGTTTGAAGACCTTTTTTTATGTAAACGATCCGGTCGTAAAGCACGTCAGGTGTAATCAAACGATGTCACTCAATGAACTTTAACTGACCCAGTAGGCTTTGCTACATAACCAGAAGGTACGTGCACTTTCTTCCGTTCGGTCGACATTTCTACCGCGCCCTCCAATTAATTCTAAATGTCATATGAATCCACATATTATTTTCAAAATATACGCTGTGAGCGGGTTGAATTGCTTGTTGTGAACAAGACATTTAAACGCAGTTGTCTAAAAATAAAAATCGTATAAAGGATCAACAAAATTTTAAAATTGCGAAAACTTATAAATCATGTTACGAACCAATTGACCTGAGAAAAAAAAGAGTGCAATTGCATTCTGAACATTGGTGTTTCAAACACGAGTTTTCACTTTAGACGTCTCGAAGGCTGATGAAGTAGAGAACGGAAGAAGGAAAACCTACTTGTTTCCTATGTAAATACGTGCTGATTGTTAACCATGATAGTATGAGATAAAGGCATTTAAATGAAGATGTGCCTGACTTTGACGTCGCCTTTAACTTAGCCCTCCAGCCGGTGCCCTCGACATTTGCTTGTATTTAACCGAAACACCCGGTCGGTTGTTACGTAACATGCGGCCCGCGATCGTTTGCATTTATTAACTCATGTGGGGTGAAATTGTAGTCATTATTGAAATTAATCGGAACGGCAAGTGCAGCTTTTAAATTAATTGGCTAGTTTGTGTAATTGAGAAAGAGAACATGTGAGTTGTTTGTTCTCAAAGTGTGGCTCTGTCTTGATTTGAACATCTTTATCTTCGCCTTGTCTATCACATGGCATATGCTATGTTTAACCATTTTACAATTTAGCTTAGGTAGAGACAAACGGTTTTAGGTTTTTTATCTCTCTCAAAGATAAATAGTTAATACACCGTTATTTTATTTGTAATATTATAATAAGTAAATTGTAATCATAATAATGCCTTGAGTTTTGCGAAGTTTATCATTTCCGTTTTGCATTAATATTAAACTTTCAAGGTAATCTGAAATATATAACGCGGCTTGAACGATAAAGTTCAATTTTTTTCTTTTCTTTTACTCTATCGATATACGAAGCTTTCGTAAATATTAATTAGCGAAAGCTTAAGATACTCATTGGTGAAACTGCTACAGTTATCTACGACGGTAGTTCATCTGGCTTACACAAATCCCTTCATCAGCATGCGGTAGGGCTAATTCGCGCGAGTCAATTTGCACATTACTAGGGGTGTCACCGACTGATGAGGCATGCGGGTGGCCACTAATGTCCTCCTGATTGCCAGCCCTACCACATCGATACTAACGGGACTTGGAGGGAAAATCGACGGCAAAATTATTTTAATTAAAATTACAATGATTAGAACCTTTCTAGATGACTATGGTCGATAGAAACTACAAGGAAGTGTTCTGGTTTTAGCAGCTTTCGTATGTTAATGATATCGATACGATTTATTAGTTAATTGATAGGTTAAATACTGATTTTATACATATCTATATCACTTTTAAAGCGTAAAGCATATCAGGAAAAGTTTTAACAGATCAGTAAATGTTTCATTAAATTCAAATTTAACTTAGTACATACATATATTACTCATCGTTTAGATTAACGCGTCACGTAAGTTCAAATGTATGTTCGATAAATTAAATTGTGGTGATCATGTCCAGTTGAGGCAACTAACAACCAAGATATGAGAACTTTTGTTTCATTCATCAATGAATGAACAAAGAATGCAACACCTGTACTATAAACTTCACATTTTCGCCCACAATCATTGTCTAGCTTGGAGTGCGTAGCGGATTCCCAGTATAGCTTTATTTCTAAGTCTGCCTCAGTTCTGTGGCAATATGTGCTAAAGCAGTAGTAATTCCTGACGCTCGTCACATAGTCTAGTCCGAACCTAATATGTAGGGACTGACCTCGGCCGTGGATGGGTCGAGACAGAGGCGCAAGCGAGTGTTAAGTGTTACACAATTTTATCAAAGTGTATCATTGGTAAAGCGGTCCATTTTTAAGTACTAATTACCTTTATGCAATCTGATACTTTGTAATTTCACACCTAATATTAGTTTTCAATTAAGTGCTCTACGTGTATCATCATAATTAGATCAGGGTCTGAATTCCTCTAAATAAATCGCTTTAACATTTAAATATAATAGTATCATGTCAAAATGTCAGTGTTAAACTCTTTTTGGTATTCTACTAACACAATCTTTTTGAGGTTCATTCATAGCTGTGACGATTACCTTTACCTCTATAACTACCAATTTGACATTCTAATTATGAAAGTCTCTTCAAGCGCAAACAATAGTAGAATACCGGAACGTAGTAATGCTAGAATCTTTGTAGAATACCAAATGCACAAACGTAATTTTAATCATCTTGATTGAATGGCACTATTGAGACATATGTTTTGACATTAGTGGAATTTGGCCCCAGCTTGATTGAGAGTTAGCCGAACCCTTTTGAGCTTGATTGAAAGACCTACACTATTAGCTTTTAATAAACCTTTGACTAGCTAATGTTAACAGCTTTGATCGCTTCATCCTCTCCCTTGCTCCGGCATATCTCGTTCTAATCAATCTAACGCTTATAGAGTTACAAGTTGACATTAACACATTAATCTCGTACTGGTTCGCGTTTATTTGTCTTCGCTAACTGATTAGCGGCACTCTGGCGATTTGTGCCATTCGCAGACGCATTTTGCAGACGCCTAAATAGGCTATTTGAGTTATGACTTATTTTATAGGAGACGCGATTTTCTTTTGAGTGATTCCTTGTCATGATTGAGACGGCGAGATTTTTTAGATTTAGCAGCGCAATTTGAACACAAGCAGGTACTTAGTTGTTTTACCTGCGATTCTTAGCTGATTCTTTTATTCTATCTTCTATTTCTTCTTATTTCTATCGCAAATAAACTGTGTATTTGCGTGAGGGCATAGGACACTAACCGACATTCAAAAAATGTCTATTATAAAAAAACTATCACATATTTTCCTTGTAAAAGTTAGTACTTTCATTCTGTTTACTGGGTAGTACATGTGTTCAAGAGAACACACCAACTCCGTATCTCGTAAATTCTCCTTCCACTATCGGAAAATGTTTTGGCACACATTTAGCTCAGCAGATACCAACTCAACGCTGCAGTCTTCAAGCTCTAACCACTGATGACCGAATAGTTTTTACGATTGACTCATCCAATAAAATTAATTTTAGCAATATCAATAAATATCCGCTGAATTTGAGTGCTCAGCGCAGTTTCCATTAATTACCGTATTATGTCCTCTATTCTTATATAAATGAGTGTGTTTTGATACATATTTGTGTGTAGTGCTGTTTTCTAGTCACATTTTGATAACCTTCATGGTAACACACTTTGCGACTAATTAGAAACTTTGATCATACCTAACATTAAAGTGCCATGTACCAAAAGTATCAATTAAGAGATTTAGTTTAGATGATCACGTGACAAATGTACGTACCTAGCTTTACATTGAGTCTTTAAATCAATATTAACTTTCATGTTTCTTCAGGCAAAAATGGTCTCAAGCGGCTTTCAGACTGCGTTATCTTCGCTACGGTCATGTTGCAAGGTTCAATCTCGTATACAATCTCCGATCGTATAGTAACGTGATCTTTATTTGTTCCTTCCGGCCGCTCTTGACATCTAGACTTCAGAGCCTAGACTAAACAAACCCTGCCATGTGAGCTGGAATATGCCTGGAATTTATGATAGGTGAACCATCTGTACTTGGGATTTTGATTTTGATCCTGTACGATTACGATTAAGGCTATGTTTTGAGGTAGAAGTTACACTTCAGGTCGTGTTTTTTGTAGTGTTATTTACACTTTTGCGTCTATACAGTATAACTATCAGGGTCTTTGAATCAGACTATAAATCCAGCAGCCTAAACATAATGCGCGTAAAACTTTTAAATAACCTGATAAAATTAGGCTGAAGTAAACAGACAGGTCAACGCATTGTGAGAGAATTCTGCGAATTCTTCATTCGTTCTAAGCTATTCTATCATGATCAAGGTTTCATATAAGTATATAATGACTGTAAATTACAGTATTATTTCAATTTAAATGTTCGTCCCCACGTGAACTCAATGTCTTTTAAATATTGTCTCAGTTTTCATTTCTTTAACATGAGCTTATTGTCTATCATTATCACAAAGCTCCTTACCTATATACCAACTAAATTATTATTGTATGCTGTTAATTAACAGTAAGGTAAGGCCACTGTAGACTTGCTGTTACAGGTTTTTTTTAAACCTACGGCGGTCTCTAGCCACGCACATTACTGTTAAAATAGAAAGACTAATAAAGTAAGCTAAAAACCTCTGTGAAGAGGAAATAAATAATATAATTTTATAATCATTGCCAGTTTTTTTCTTTATCGCACAATCCATCCATGTGCATTTGCTTTTTTTCAATATCTTGGGGCGTTAGATGAGGCACCAACCTTGGTAGGACTTGTCAGAACCTTGGTAAGTGGACTTGACGAAGCTTTTATGACTCTAATTATTTGACCGCTAGTCTTTTCACTGTCCAGTTTATGGGCAATTTCACCTTGAGTTCGTGGCAATGATAACTAGGTAACAGAAGTGGAAGCTTATAGCTCAACGGTTATAAATACTGCATATAAATTATTGTAAGACAATCATTGAGAAATGTATTCATAACAAGAATTATTATTACTTTAGCGTAATTTATAGTTATATCTCATCAAAACGGTGCCTTCATAAAAAAGTCACAGAAACTGTGCCTGCCTACAGGCGTTATTTTGTTTTTAACTCGACTATAGGCTCTTCGTAGTTCAAAATTACCTTGAAGCGTCCAATTTATGCTATTCCTCTGACGGTTTTCAGAGGAATCAGAAAGTTTTTAATGGCGAAAAACCATAAGTACTTTATTATCTATTCTCATGGAGACTTATCTATTTTGTTTTCATTCCAAATTTGGAAGCACGACTTTCAGTTTAAAATACTTACTAAGAATATTCTCTACTAGCGACCCGCCCCGGCTTCGCACGGTTTTATTATACGTTTAAATCTTTCTCTTAGATCACTCTATCTATTAAAAAAACGCATCAAAATCCGTTGGGTAGTTTTAAAGATTTAAGCATACAAAGGGACATAGGGACAGAGAAAGCGACTTTGTTTTATACTATGTAGTGATATGGGTAATTGCTTATTTCTAATTGAAAAAAAGGTGTAAATCTGTTAAAAAGTGATCTTTATTTCCATACATGTAGAGAGCAGAGTACCGTGCGCTACAGGTAAGATCCCAGCTGTTTGTTTACCCAGCGCATAGAATGTTGGCGCCGCGTGCCCTCCTCCCGGAACTACTGAAATATGCCGCAGATGATAAACTAAGCTTCTTCAACTGTATTGTTGCTTCTGTGACGTCATCACATCTAGGGGTTTTACTTTTTACATTCGTTTCTTTTTCTTTATTGGAAATTGTCGAGCGTTTGGCTATCAAGTGGCAAGTATGTAAGTGAAGATGTGGCCTAAGATGCAGCACGCTTTCTAGAAGGAACTTTTTCACTCTTGATTTTACTCATTATGCTATTTTAGCTTTTTAATACATTTGATATTAAAAAGTACTGACTGAAAAACGACACACAGCCTAAAGCGCAGCTGGTAGGGATTTCAGTTTTGGAGGGCTTTGGGTTATCCTAAGAAAGGAATTATGAAAAGACGTATCGTAACGGTGGACCCCTTACGATACGTCTTTTCATAATTCCTTCTAAGATGATCTTGGATGTAAAACGTAAACGTATTTTTTACGTTTTAACCAGATTTCATCATCTTGTAGTGTAGTCTAACTAGTCATTTAGTATCTACAGCAGAGGCTTTAGTGGTAGATCATAAATACACCTCAGCATAGACAAGTAGCTTTGCTATAAAATATTGTAATGCAAAGCTGCCTGTGCTAGATGATCTGTGATATAACAATGTAGTTATTCAAGACATGTCATGATTCAAGAGTTCAATATGCAACAACAGCCTGTGACCTTTCGTTCTACCTTCACCCACATTCAGCGATATCCATCATCGAAATTGCCCCCCATCGACATCGATACAAGGATTGCTACCTGACTATTCGCGATACCTATAAATGATCGTTTTCAACATTATGCTGTTTATGTTTAGACATTCGAACAAGGATTGTTTTATTACGTGTGATAAATGTATCATGGCAGAGATTTGACGTTCAATTCAAATAGCTGTTCAATGTAAAATTGTGCATTAATAGTGTTAGGTATAGTGACTACAGGGTAAATATAATCTTTTTCTTAAAATATAGCTTAGCTTTTTATATCATTTCCAATTAGACATAGATTTATCAGTGCTATTTCATTAAAGTTTTTGAGTTTGCTGGCACGTTTTTCAATGGGGGCACTTTTGACAAACGAAGTGTTTTAAGCTTGTTAAAGCGTGTCAATATTTTTCAATACTCATACTCGGAGGTAGTAGGTTGCCTGAAGAGCGGGTTGAAAGTGATACTTTTCAGCCCTGGGGAGAATCGTTTTCAACTGACGGCTATCACGTTTCTATTGAACCACGATAATGCCAAAATGTGAAAAATAATGGCTGAAGCTAAAAAACAAAAAAGAAAATGCGGGAAAGCGGCAATTCGATCTTCATTTATTTTATTTTCTCTGTTGTTGAGTTTAGTTTGTATTACAATTAGTTAATTTATATTTCCTTGCATTCGTAATGAAAATCATATTTAACCTCGGGTGAAAGGAACTTATTTAGTCCCTCAAACTATTGGCCAGTATCCTTTGCTCATTTCCAAATCTCCAATCATCTACTCACTCCTCTACAGATAGGAACTTGCGTGTTCATACAACACTTGTAGTACGTCTACCTAGCTACACCGAGCTAAGAATACAGGCAACTCACCGAGTGACTAATGTTCTATTGTTGCACTGTCAATGCGATCACCGAGTACACTCGCGATTTCGTCTCTTTGGATATATTCATCTTTGTGAGGCTAAGCTTTCGTAATTAGTAACGGTTTATCCGGTGTCGCGGTGACGCTGGAGTTGATCATTATTCTTAGAAAATGTATTTCGTCAATTTTTAAATATTTGACGTTTGTATCGTCTTGTTTCTACGGCCGTATCTATTTTATAATTGAATATTAATTTTGGATTTAATTTTATTTACTTACTTAAATTCATTTTTGACAATTTTATTTAATCGTCCATATTCAAGAGATAATCAGACATGAGTTCAAATTATAGATGATATCACATATCATTCGAGATTTTATCTTCAGAATGTCTAATTTTTCATTTTATTTATCGTCAGCACACTTGACTCAATGGTGTTCACCATTGAGTCAATGGTGTTCACCATTGAGAAAACGAGTCGCATCGTTAATAGTTTAATTATTAAATTCTTAGGAAAATAATCGTTATTCTAATTCATTCAGTGAACATTATGTAATCGACAATAGACAGGTAATGAGTTTATTTGAACATTTCTACAACATCAAAAGTACGCATGAATTTTAATTCCACTCATAGTGAGTAAAGTAATAATGATGAATGCGCGCGCGCCGCCCGCCCAAGTATCAGTCGACAGAGTGTAAAAAGTACGGAGCGCTAGGCTGGCGTGGCTGCAACCACGTGGCGAGGACTTAGGGGTTATATTTGATACTTAGTTACATATTTTATTTGCAGTATTTATTTTATTTCAGCAGATTGTTTGATGATTATTGAATTTGGATCATGCTTAATTTATCTTGATATATTTTTTTCGAACCTAGTCTTATAAATTAATGGGTCAACAACCTTTAAAAAACGGCAAATTATGCTCCTGTTGATTTTATAAATAGGTACGAGTACATTATTTTATAAACACCCTTCTACGGCAAATTCTGGTCATAGAAGAGAAACATTTCTAGTATATTTTCATAAAACGATGACAAAACTTAAGTTTTTGAAGTGTTTATCAGCAATCACTAACGCCACCTAGTACCTAATTGGTGCCGAGCGATCGCTCCGGGAACCCGACACCTGCCCCTTGCGGGTTTGAAGTTTGCGCCTCATTCGTTTTTTGTGATGTTATTGTTTAACCTGCCAACATATTTTCATCAGTCGAGCAATCATATTTAGCGTGAAATAAATGTAGTTTTTTATCGCTTTTTGTTTTAGATCTGAGGTCATTCGAGGTGATTCCTTGATTGCAAAGCTGTCTTTATTTTTAATAAGCACTCGTTAAAACCTAAAACAAACGTGTTTATTCAAATGTTTATAAAAAGATCGAATGCTAAATAAAAACGCATTTTTCTCTATCATTTTAGTCTTGTTGTGATGCTGTTTTGAAATGTTGATAGTACTCGTAAAGTTTTAAAATGAGTAATTGTAAACATTTAGCAAAAATCACGAGCAAGGCCAACACCTAATTGCATTCTAGACATTCCTGATGATGAATCGTATAATTTTGTTTATAGGAAAAGAAATTTTGCACAAGCAATTAAAAACTGAAATATTCCATATCTAAAAAACTGTTTACAGTAATCTTTCAGTGTTAGAAAAAGCTTTAAAACTTCAATCATCTCCAGATAAAAGCGTACCTATCGAGCTTTACGAATTAATTGGAAGTCTCTCATTTAATTTAATATTAAACCGCTTTTCAATTTCTCAAGTTTTCATTTTCCAATTCTAAAATAGAAGCTTCCGTAGCAACAAGCTTCAAGTTCCTACACATCACTACCTATCGATAAATCTTTAGTAATCGCATCTGTCAGTGTATACTCAAGCCACTTGAGATCATCGACATATCGACAATATGTCGATAATCAGCAATCATCACTAGCACTTAAAGTAAATAAAACAGATGCTCTACTACTTATTTTAGCTGTGCATTTAAAACTTAAATTTTATAATCGTTTTTATGGCTTTTCACTACTTTTAAAACTCGCCATTTATAGCACGATAAGGATTTGAAATTCTAGATTAAACGTGCCGTTGAAAGCATTTAGAAATAACAATTATGTGTGGTACATTTATTTATTAAAATTGAGAGAGTTAAAAATAGACTTTAGTTTAAATTAGACTTTACTAAATATTTCAGTTATGGTGTACCTAAATAAAAAAAATTGTTAAATAAATTGCAGTAAATTAAACACTCCCATCGGCACACATTTTCATCCAATGCTATTAGGGGTATTGCCTGCCATAGTCATTGCGCTTTGGTTGGTGATTGGTGATAGCAATAGAAGTGTTAAAAAATCGCAGAACACCTTCTTTAGCTAGATTCCCATAGTTGGCTTCAATGACAGCCAGGACCTAAGGTCGAAACTCACTTGAATGAATGTAGGTAAGTCAATGTAGTACCTATTATTTATTACATGGCCACTTTAGATATTAGTATCCTATTGACACGTTACATATGCCATTAACTAAGCCATTTGCCGTAGATCATTCACAGATCAGACAGGAAAAACGATTTTATTGCCTGTAAATACATCGCGATTTTTCATTCAAATGATTTATTGATATTGTAAAGTTTTATGGGTTTTGAAGATTTTTTCGGACCAATAAACAACTTATGAGTAAATGGGTTGTTTAAAGTTTCCTGTGTTTTTCAGAACTTAAATGGGTAACTTCTTTTTCTGTGTTACGTAAACGGATGGTGGGTGATAAATAACTACCTAGTAACTTAAAACGGGTATTCTATATATGAGCAATATAATAATTTTCAGAATACGGTCATGAGTTACCTGATGTGATTCTGAAAATGGTTTGATCGTTAGCTGTTGGCTACAAATACATATTACATATTTTAAGTTTATTTTAAGATAAACTGTAGAGCGGGCAAAAGTTGAGTGAAGCCAGAGTCATAAGGTAGTCTGCTGTAACCACCACATCTATAGCACTATGTAACCAGTTGTCAAGTACGTAATTTACAAAAACGGAAGGTCCTATCACCTATCACTTGAAATTACACACCGCTGTGACTAGCTCAAATAAATTTATAATAGTATGACTTAAGGCGTAAACACCACCTAAAGTGGCACCCCCACATATTTTATCATATAATTTCGTTAAACAAAGGAATTTTCAAAATTCACGCGTACAGTTTATTAAATCTATCATAAGCTTTTTTTAATGCATCCGTAGTAGTTTTATTTTGTCTAGTTTAGGAAGAGATACGTAGTTGTCTTTGGTGGCCACCAAACTCTGTTTTCGTATCTCCTTGAAAATTATTTTGTTTAACGGAATTATTTGATAAAATAAGTGGGGGTGCCACTTTAGGTGTCGTTTGCGCCTTAAAGCTGAAGCAAATGAAAGAGGAAAGTAGCTCGTCGAAACTAAATCAATCACCAATCCGTTGCCAAACGTAGATTATGGTGAACCTCCATTTGGGGAAGGCATATTGAGCCGACGAATGTGATAATCCATACACGAAAGTCACAACCACGATAGTAAATCTGAATTATGAGCTTACTTAGAGGCTAGACGGTGCTCAAATTCCCAGCTTTATTAGAATGTCTTTAATCGCATGGGCATTAAATGATGGCACTAAAGCAAGGTCGCTGAACTCAGTTTGACTAATTATTTTAGTTAAGTTTAAGTGTGTGTTTGGTCGTTTTCTGATGAGACTCTTTGTTTCCGCATTTTAGCGATAATTTTACCACTAGCTTCTAGCTGCGGCTTTACAAGCACTGTTTCGATGTAAAAAGTAGCCTTTGATCTTTCCCGTGAACGTTTAGGTATCTCCTGTTAATATACTTATACATTATATATTTTCGTGGCCTGTTATCACAAGTAAAATACATCATGAAAACATGAATAAATAGGAAATTGCTGGAAGCTATGAAATTGGTTTTGTTTATTATTTTCAATTTTCATTTGCGAAGTATAAACTTTAAGATAGTTTTGTCAGTTTTTGAAATAAACTGTTACAGTAAAACAGTGCAACTTTGCCCAATTTTCTTGGATTTAGTGGTTCAAGTTTAAATAACTTAAAAAGTATGTATAGTTCAAATTATGTTTGCGCTACATTATTATAAATAAATACTGTTCTTTGCAAATAAAAGATTAAAAGTCGAATAAAATGGGACGGTATGTGTAAAAAATCATAATTTAGAGAGCGGGCCAAATAAAATAAAAACTTACAAGTTTGCTCATTTTGCAAAAAAAATCGTAATTCCGGTATTTTTGATCGTATGATCTCAAGATTTAAGGAACAAGCAATATGGGAAATCAATGTTACTTTATATCTTAATATGAAACGTTCAAGCAAGCAAATTAATCGCCTAAATTGAGTGGGCAAAGACACAAATAATTTTATGACAATTTTCATACAAATAAAAAGATGTGCTAGGGTTGTAACTTTTTGTTGTTCATTCTGAAAATAAGCATTACATTAATTATAGCTTTTTTGGTTTAACAAAACGCTGGTTATTAGTATCTGACACAAAAAAATATATTAATAATAAGGTAAGTACCTCATTTAGCTTATAAAACAAATTAAGGCATTAATTTACAAAAAAACTGTAGAAATGGTAAATTTTTCATTACATTATTTGATAAAGAGGAATTGAAATAAATAAATACTGAAAACTAAATATTTTCTCATAATAAAATAAATATATAAATAATTCCGGACAGTCCACACAGCATCATCTAGCCCCAAGCTAAGCAGAGCTTGTGTTATAGGTACTAGATGACTGATATACTTAATACAATACATTTCATAGATACATATTTTTTATTATACATAGAACACACCCAGACTAACGGAACAAATTTCTGCAGATCGTACACAAATTTGTTCCGAGGCGGGAATCGAACCCGCAAGCTCCTGCGTCGCAGGCGGACCTTCGCCCAACGCGCCACAACGGTCGTCTAATAGGTGGTTAGATAGATACCAACCGACCTACTAATAAAATAGGACATACAAAAATCAATTTAAATTTAATGTCGTAGTGACAACCCTGACAACAATATTTTGGTGGGCAAAGTCGTAAACAGTACTCCAGAAAAAGTAATTTGACATTGCCCACCTGAATATTTTCGAGTTTAAAAAGAGTTTCGCGTCAGATATTCGACAGTTATTGTTTATTTGTTATAAACTTATAGTGGTAAAATAATTACTTGCTTGCTGCAACTGCAAGTACTGTTTTTCAATAAAGTTTTCCGCACGAAATTTGACCCGCCAAAAACACCACCAACTTTGACATCAACTGACAGTCAATTGAAGTGAAATTAGCAACAGTCGGTTATTTAGTGTTGTCAGTGACATATTCAGAATTCTACCAATAAATAAGAAATAAAAGCTACTAGAACATTCTCGATAATACTAAGAATTTTAAAAAAAGTACCGTGGTGGGCAAAGTCAAATTAGTTGGGCAATCTTGTAACGTTTTACGGTACCGAAATAGTGCTATAGCATAATAAAAAAAATAGGTATAATTTTGAACAAATCATGGCTACTACAAACTGTTGATTATTTAACTAAAAATGTGTGTATGAAGCGGTGGCAGATAGGCAATAGCTCAGTGATTGATTATATTGATCTACTTATGAGCAAACACTGATTTTCAGCATGACCTTCAGGATGACGAGGCAAGGCGATCTCAAGGACCACACGTCTGTCAATAAATGTACTTACTGCCTACATACAGAAGGTAACATCTTTAAATCGGTTTAGTACCTACAGGCTACGGCATACACAAATACCTACATACATGTTTGACTCCAGTTTTTTACCCCGTTTTGAGTACAAAATGACTTGTATTAGGAGTATAAGTTCTTTAAGTTCGGTAGTATAAAGTATAATTTAGAATTGTTAATTTCGTTGTTTCAGGTTTTTACAAAAGTCTTAGGTAAATAATATGTATAGTGCCAAAACTGAAACCCGTGGGGACGATAAAAATATAACATAATACTCTAATTTGTTGTATCCAAATCCTAACCTTACCTATTGTATAATTGAATCAATGCTGGTATTTCCACAACACATAATTAGGGAATAGCGGTATTGGACGTTTTGCCAATACCGGTAATTTTTCGGTATTAATATTTATAAAACCGGGATCCCGGTATTTCGGTAATTTTTCGGTATTTTACTTAAAATATTAAACTAGTTGAAAAACATATTTTCTTCTGTGTTATTTATGGTTTTAGACTGAATAAGTATATCTAAATTGTAATAAAAAAGGGTACTTAAAAAAAGCAATACTTTTAAATCAACTTGAACTTTAATAAGAAATTTTTGGTACTTAGGTACTACTATCAAGTCTTTCTTTAACTAAAACAAACAAAACAATCAAATATTTATCACAACAAAAAACAACTTCAACAAACTTACCTTTATGACGACCGATGTGGCGCGGTGGGCAAAGGTCCGCCTGCGACGCAGGAGGTTGCGGGTTCGATTCCCGCCTCGGAACAAATTTGTGTACAATCTGCAGAATTTGTTCCGATGGTCTGGATGTTTTCTATGTATAATAAAAAATATCTATCTATGTAATGTATTGTATTAATTATATCAGTCATCTAGTACCCATAACACAAGCTCTGCTTAGCTTGGGGCTAGATGATGCTGTGTGGATTTTCCAGCATTATTTATTTATTATTTATTTATTTAGTAAACATTTATAAATCGAAGGTTTTCACACACCAATGAAACAAAATAATCACGATGAAATCAAACATTTTTCACAACGATTTAGAACTCTAAACATTCCTAATAACACATTAATCAAGATTCGAAATAATCAACATTTAGAACTCCAAAACTCTTTTCTGATATAATTATAATTACCTATTGAATTAACCACTATACCGACGAACTGCCAGACATCAGTCAAGACGAAATCGTGTTAGCTTTGAGGCAGCTTAAAAATGGAAAAGCCCCCGGTGAGGACGGTATTACTTCAGAGCTTCTGAAGGCAGGAGGAGCCTCTGTTATACAGGACCTACAAAACCACTTCAATGCCGTCCTCCACAGTGGGAGAACTCCTAAGGCGTGGAGCGGGAGTTCGGTGGTGATCTTTTTTATATTTCTCGTACTTCATGGTTGGATGGAACTGAAAATAGGACAGGTATTTTAGAAAGTCTATCTCAATAATCTCTATTCTATTTTATATTGAAGACTTTTAAATAGGAAAGTAATCGACAAGACCACAAGATAAGCAATAACTTTCAAATAACGAAAGAATCATCAAAAGCGTTTCACCTAGAGAAAAATTCGGTGGTAACATACAAAAAAACAAAAACAAATACAGTAGAATTGAGATCCACCTACATTTCGGTCGGTCAGCGGTTGAAAAACCTTTCTGTTTTGAATTCATTCATATTATGCCTATTGACATCCATCAGTAATTCAGTATAATAGTTATTTAATTGCTCTAGACAATAAGACGTGCAATATAAAACTTACGCTATGGTAAATTGTTTGAGAAACTAATATATGAAATGATATGAAATATTACTTACCGTTTATTCTTTCGGTGTTTGTTTTTGTCTCCAATACCAAAACAACAACACAAACTGTTTTTGAACTTGTCACTGCCTAATAAGATACACTGGTTACCGTTTGAACCTAGTGCTCGTGCGTAGTAACAATTATTGTTAGAGAACGCCCACCGTGCGAGAGCGCATTATGCAATTGAAAATGTGCCTGACAAAGAAAGACGCACGGTTCTGACGGTTTTATTCCCAAGAAATTACAGGTACAATACTTTTTTTCACTTGCACGTGCATTCGTCGTTAATTTCGCCAGTCAGTTTTGAGCTTTATGCATGCAGAAATAATGTCCCTGACGCTATGCTCGCTATTAGCTAGGTGGCTAGCTCAAAGCCACCCGCGTCCGTCTATCTGCTTGCTCCTACTATAAAAGTAAAGATTTAAATCAACAAACAGTCTAACACTAGCTTACGGGAATTTGTACGTTTATTTATTTTGAAGTCGGTTTGTGACCACGTGAAGACATGTTGAAGCGAAAACGTAGACTGTCCATCAATTTTACAATCATTATAAATTTAAAATAAATATAAATTAGTATTATAAAGTAAATTTGTTTAATCCAGAGCCACCTTATGAGTTTTTTCATTTATTTTTACGTTTAATTCAAAATACCGAATTACCGGTATTAGCAATTTCAATTTTCAATACCGGTATTCCGAAGTGCCTAAAATAACTCGGTATTACCGGTTTTTCGGTAATACCGAATACCGGTGTCCATTCCCTACACATAATGTTATTAATCTGTCGGTTTCACGTTACATTGTAGAGTGTCTGACTGTTGTCTAGACACCATTCTCGTGCTTATCAATAACTAGGTTCTTAAAACTGTATTCTGTGGCGCAGGTCAGGTTTATTTTTATGAGGTGTCCGGTATACGGATGTGTATCTATATTTTGAATAACAAAAGTTTTTGCTTATCTTGTCAGTCCTTAAAATATAAATAAAAATACAGCTTACCGACCTTGATTCTAGAGTCGTGAAAAATACGAACAGCGGAGTATGATCCAGATTCAACGCTGTAAGATTCAGGATTGAAGATCAGAAATCGCGTTGGTATTAAACTTCTGAAAGCGTTAGCATAAGACTAGACTTTATTGTTATTCAAGAATTACCACAACTAAACCAAAAAAATTTGTAACTTGTTCCAATTTCGCAAATAAATAGAAAAAATAACCTGTTGTTTTGAAGTTGGCAACCACCACTGGCCCTGACCTAACTGTACCTACCTACTAAGTACCTACTAATCACCTATCTATTGGCATTGGCGTGGCTATAGACACCGCTGTGCATCCGAAAACATCGTTATAAATAAAACAACCCTTCTTGCCCTTGGAACAAGAACAAATGATCATTTTCAATATAAAATCTATAAAACGTTTAATAAAAGTAACTCCAATGAGGAATGGAAAATGAGGAGGATGGGACATCAAATACCGTTTTGATCTAACAAATTTCCAAATTTATTTTCTGATTCGTGTCAAATATTACAAGAACTAGAAAAAAATATTGTAAAGGATGGTGTGGAGTGAAAGCAAGTTGCTACCATACTCAGTTTAAACAATGTTCACTTTATAAAACATGGATAGGTATTCAAGATTAAAAGATATAATTTTAGGTTGGCTAGCTCTTCCTAGCTTTGAAAATGAAAATGAAAATGAAAATGAAAGACTTTATTAGCAAACGACACAAAGAACACTTAAAATGGAAATACTAATCTATGATATAAATGAACAGTTAAAATAAAAAAATAAAAATACTTAATAACTTATGTCTACCTACAGACTAACACTTTGCTAATGTTATTTTTCTAAGTTTAATAGTCTTAAGTTTTCATAAGTTTAAACCACCCAGCATTAGCATTTCCACAAACTGCTTGGTAAACCATCTAGTGTCATTTCCTAAAAGGTATCAACTCAGCATGTTGCTGAATAGATAACAAGATTACCTATTCAGCGCTGGTCTTATGTTGACCCTCGTTAAATGAGTTACGTCACCAACGACAAACTTTTACGCACACTTAAATTTACTGAATAAAATGAAATAATAAAAACCTTGCTTTTATGTATGGTAAATAAATAATAATAAATAATGCTAGACAATCCTCACAGCATCATGCCAATTTTTTCTTAAACAACACCCAGAACACTGGCACAAATATTTGCAGATCGTACAAATGTTTGTCCCAAGGCGGGAATCGAACTCGCATCCTGACCTTCGCCCACCGTACCACATTGGTTGTTAAATTGTTAATTAAATAAATAATAAAATAAATAAAATTATATGTAAGATATTGATATATTTTTATTACCGCCCTCAAATTATTGAAGCATCGTTAATATTGATGCCGTCCCACTTCCTCTGTTCCTGAATTAGAAACTGCTTTAATTTTGTTCTGAAACCAAAAATACTGCTGGAGTTTCTAATTGGAGGGGGGATGTTATTCCAACATCTTGTCGCTGCATATCGGAAACATCCGCGGAATGCAGCAGTAGCATGTCTCGGCGTGGCGAGCGGCGCCACACACTGCCTGTTCCGGGATGCTCGCCAGTCTGACCGCCAGTCAAGCTTCTTAAAGAGATATGCAGGTGACTCGAATTGAATCACCCCAAAAAGAAGGCAAGCCAGATGCAGTTTTTGCCGTGATTTCATTTTCATGATGAAATGCTTGTTTAAAAAAGGGGTCACGTGTTCCCTGGGGCGTATATCGAAACAAAAGCGTGCACATGCGTTTTGCACTCTTTGCACGAGTTTCTGTGTACGTGCCAGGAGTCGCGGACCAAACACGGTGTCAGCATAATTAAGCCTAGATAGGACCAGTGACTCTACTAGCTGTAGTCGAAGGTTCTCGCTTAGATAGGGTCGAATTTTATATAAAACCTTTAGCCTGTAAAAGCAGTTGCTAACACTATCCGAGATATGCTTTTCAAACCGAAGATGTGAGTCTATGTTAAGTCCCAAGTTACGAGCTTCGAATACCCTGTCTATAGACGCTCCCATAACTGCAAGCTTTAACGGAAAATATATCAATGGTTTAAAATCTTTCGTAGGTAAGTATATAATTTTTCTATCTTCTTATATCTTTAAAATCGTTATAAAATCACCACCGAACCCTGTTAAAACAATCTTTAGATAAGTCTATAAAGCACAGAGAAACAAAAGGTCCCTGCGCCGCCGCCGGCGCGTGGGAACAGCAGTAGACAAAGACTGCTCCGCACCGGTTAGCAGCAATTATAACTATTATCTTACTTCGCGGTGTGTTCATTTAAATGCGCATGACCTGCTGCCGAATGTAAATAATGGAGGGCTGATTGAAACTTCAAGTTGTGGAGGAAGAAGTTGAGTTTATTTAATGATATTAGCTCAAGACGGCCAAGGTAGAGTAAAGATAGAATCATATCAGAGACTGTACATGGACATAAGTCTATCATGATGGTTATTGTTATGTATATGTTTCTTAATCAATTTAAAAAAGTAATAAAAAAAATAACCTAGGGGTTGTGATGGGGCAGAACAGAATCCGAGGTATTTTATTCGAACTTTAGCTAAAATAAGTGCAAACGTCTTCGGGTTTTTTGCACGCACCTGTGGTCCACCTGGTGATTAGTTGGTAAAATTTAATAGTAGCATTAATAATGAAAATAAACATAAATTAATTTAGCTAATTCACGGTTTATTAAATTAGAGCGTAGCGAATTCAAATTTTCTGACGATTCAGCAACGCTTCAGCGAATAGAAATTATAATGAATTGTGATCGCGTAGAATTGATATTAAATTAGTTCCTTCGCTGTTTTCATTTGTTTTTGTATATAAAATGATTTAGATTTATTTATGATCACGATTGATGTTAAAATAATTGTTGTAGCAGTAAAAATTTCGTATATAAACGTTAAAAGGCTACCACCAAACCTAGCAGTATCTGCGAATGCAACGGTCAGTGCGCAGCTGCGCTCAACATCTGCCGGCGCACGCGCACGGAATTACGCTTTTGAAGCGCATTGTACTACTAGGCACTCGACCTTCTAATTGAAGAAGAAATAAGAAACAAACTACCTTTCAAATTATTGTTACCATTCAGCTATTCCTACATCGAAAATGAAGAATCAGCTGATCATGTAGCCTTTGATGAGGGCTGCAACAGCAAAGCGCCAAGAAATCATGAAAAAGAAGTACAAATGATACGATGAAGGCATCAAAAGAACTCGAAAAGCTGTCTCACAATTTAACACTTAAAAATTTGAAAGTTCAGTTGGGTGGTGTCCGCATCTATAAACTACTAGAAAGTCCTCAGACTAGCCAAGCCGCGACAGAAGCTACAACCCCTAAGTATTCCCAAGCACTGAAAGAACGCCAGTATCGTAGTGTCCGCTGGGCAGTGTCAATAAACTTGGCAGGGCGGGCGCGATGGAAATAGCATGGAGACGGTACTAGCTGCAGCACAGTTGGGTTATAGCAAGTCTAATGTCCTAGGTGGGCTTTTAGAGCTGACATCAATCGTAGATGGTATGAGATAGGTATATTCACAAATTCGCAATGTATCTGCATATAAATGATGAGGGTGGTAAATGGTGAAACAGGATCCATGTTCACATCAATGTTTTGAATTATGTGCAAGACATTAGGAAAATATTGTTGGCAAGATGTTCCTAAACTCACTATTCATTTTGGTCTTGAATTTTTCTTGATAATTGATTCAGTGGCTGACTAAGATATTATGGTTGACAAGTATTCTCCGTTAGCTTATTTCGAATTTTATATAATTTTCTGAGTTACGAATATCGTGATCACAGTCAGTGCAAAACTAGGTGATTTTCGTATACTATTCCGCAAGTTTCACCTTACCAACGAGTGTTAAGCTTAACAATCCACTTTGAAATCTGTTTTGCGATCAGTACCTCAGTCTTATTAGTTTTTTCCCGTAAGCAAGCATTTCTGATTGAGACGTTACACTCGCGTGGCGAGTGGGTGTCGCTTTACGTTCCATAAATTGCTTATTACGTGTTTGTGACGTCATAATGTGATATGCTGAAAATGCAGCTGATATTCTACAATGCCAGGAGTGTGTGGATGAGAGGTAGAGCACCTACCAATCAGTCAAATATAACAAACCCAAAACAATCGACATGAATCGAGTAAAACGTTCTATCCGGCAAAAATAGATATCGAGGATTTGGCAAGGCTGAGGAAGTGATCATAACATGGTTTTTTCTCATTTAATGTTCGAATTTATAAAATCTTTGGACCACACTTGGATTCAACACTTGTATTGTTGTACTCGTTTCTTATTATTCGACCTATTTAGCAGTTATGTCAGATTGGTTACAGCCGTAAATAAATAAATGAGAAAACTTCTGAAAATTATTATTCTCTTGAAATCTAAAAAATTCAGGTCACAAGGTACACTCAGCGAAATTAATTAATATACGGTGACGAAAAACGAGGAGTCCGATGCATCCGTCGACCCACCTGTCAACACAACTTTAAGGGCTACAAAATATTTACGCAAAATACACTGCCACTGATTAAATTTTAAATTACTGCGATATAAATAAACACACAGTCAAATATATGGTCCCATGTTACTTGTCCGAGTTAGCCTTCGTCATAATTTTTCATCGAGATGATTTAAAATGTTGATAAAATCTCTGAATTTCAATACGGATGATAAATGAAAATTGCTTTCTCAGCCTAGCCTATCTAAATTAAGGACAAGCAAAATAAGAAAGGCAACACTTGGTAGAGGTTAAACATTAATCCCCGAATCGGAAAGCAGTATTAGTTTAAATTGCATTCGAATCCATTCACTAATTCCTGGGATATTTTGGTACGAGACAGACGGCTACCTGCAATGTTAGATCTTCCCTTAGCTAAGGTATTCGTGTTCGTTTTCGCGTTTTCTCCGTCGATTTCTGAAACGGTATTTTGCAACCAAAATACTTTGACGCGACGTAAAAAAAGTCCGGTCTAAATTTAAACCGTCTGGACTTGTGACCGAGCCGGCATCTCGGGAAATGCAAGTGGGAATAGACGCGCGTAAATGAGTTATTGTTTTGTTGCATAAGTCTTTTGGGGGGAGTGTACTTGCCAAGATAATTCATCGGCCTTTCAGACAAAATCGTATGATTCATTTGATACGTTTTCACGTTTTCTATTACTATTACTTGGTCTTGAATATCCTAAATAGTGGTCGTTGGCATGATTTTCTAGTCAACAAATGAAAAAATCTGAATCATTGTAGAATCATTAGTTTTTCCGGAATAAATCATTAGTTTTTCGAGTTTTTCCAGTAGATTTACAGGCACTCATTTAGATGACAGTCATAGACTTAACTTATTCATCCAGATGAGTCAGTCTCTGGTTCAGTTTCAGTGATCACTCGTTACTCATTGAGTGAGATATGAGATCTTAAGAGCCGATTTAGTTATTGATGTGTTTGTTTTATGTTCCGTTGGGGATCGAAAAGTAGTGCAATATTATGGGATAAGTATCGTTTATTTTATACAGTGGACTATAGTATGTCAGGTTTTGGTGACATTTTAAAAATAAAGAGAATCTATGGTAGAGATACGAGTATATAATGTTTATTGTCAAAAATATTTTTTTTTTCTAGTTAGCTATGTCTTATCATAAATTAGATATTTACTAATAACAATACACTAGGTACAACAATTTATCCATACCGTTACCATCCCGATCATTACGTACATCGAAAACAACCACGAATTATCTGCTAAATTATCGTAAATATCGTGCATTACTCCTAAATCAAACAGGTGTTATACTAAATATAGAGCAAGAACCTTGACAATCTCATAATTTCAGTCTTTAAAACTGAAATAATGTGCCATGCGCAATCCACAATAATTTACTGCTCATACAAAATGCACATTTCATAATTTTTTCATGTTTCACGCAATACGCGCGGAAGACACTTAAAGTGGGTAATTTGTATGAGAGCGGTTGCCAAAGGTGATGTTTTATATTTAGTGGCGATGTTGGTGTTTTATGTGACGTGTTGTACCTACTGTACGTGAACGCTGCTATTTGTTCTATGCCTACTGTGACTCATTGGCGCAGCGCGGAGAGAACCGTTGGGTCACTACCATGCTTGGTACATTTTAGTCAACTCGACTTACGACACAATGAAACATAATAAGATAAATAGATAGAAGATAAAATGACATTTACTTCTACACACACACACACGTAAATACATAAAAAATACTTAAGGAGACCAACTTAGGCTAACTTACAGGATACATTGCTCTTCTTAGATTCAAAGAAGTCCTATTAAGCTTTTGTCGAGGTAGAGAACCAGTCGCAACTACATCACAAGTCTAGAACTTGGAGCGACTCAAAATATTGAAATAGGTTCTAAATACTTAGTGCATCCTAAAGTTCTTCCCCCGATACTCAAATGCATCTCAGATTTGATCACGCTCGTTATCAATATCATTAAAAACTGTTAAATAACCGAGACTTGTAAGTTACGTAAGAAGTTAAGATAAGTCCGATAAAGGTTAACTAAATATTTTTTTATAAACATGAAGAGGTTGGTGTAGATAGAGAGGCTCGCTAAAATCATGACTGAACAAAGACGAGCCAGCTATCGTCAACACCCTGGGCCTTTTCTGTGAAGCTCCTAAACTTAGCCACAGAGAACAAAATTGGTTAACCCTTTGAATTTGTATAATCCGCGACTCGCAAAACACGGCTAACTCACAAATCGTAAATTTAAAGCTCTCTATGCTTTATTTACCGCACGTTGATTCTGGCGCCGGCTTTTTGACAGTCGGTCTCTTTGCCGATTTCAAACTGTCAGAATCTAATTATCAAACTGTAGACCAAAATCTCCTATCAACAACACCTTATATTTCAAAGTATACGGTTTAAAGTTGCTTGGGAAAATTTCATATGGAATATTAAAGTTTTTGCCGGCCATTCTTTATAGTAGCGGTCGCGTTTTTATTTTTTTACCGAAATAGGGTGTTGGGGTCAGCGAAGCGACGGCGCCACGGCTGTGAGATTGATGGCCCGCGCTGCGACTAACGCTCGAGCTTCAACACTAAATTATATATGGAAAACTAATTAAGTAGGTATTAAAACATTTCTATTCCCAGCCATAACACTTAGCTGCTTCTGTATCCTAACTGTCGTGCTTTTAAATATGGAGGATTCAGAAAACGCTCAAATTATCGTCTTTTGATGACCCAAACAATATTGGAAACCAATAAGGACCGATTATGACAAAATACAGGCAAAACATTAACAAACTAGCAATTTATTAACATACAAATGTCGCAACTTTTGAATCTTTGAGTGGCAAAAACAGAAAACAAATACGAGATGCGGGTTTACCATTTACGATGCGCATCGAGTACGCAACTGGGATCGAGGCCCGACAACTCCACAGCGGCGCCTTTAAGGCTGAACAAAGACTGCAAGGCATTTATGTAAATGGCTGAATTCCGAAAATGCCAGCAACCATCGGGCAAAAACAATGAGAAGTAAAAAACGTGGGAGGCGAAAGTTCGCTTTTTCGGGTTGTGTCGTTTTGCCGCTTATCGTAATGTATGACTTTATTGGGCAATCGTGGAAATTCGGACGTTGTACTTAGCCCAGATGTTAATGGCTCTCAGTTCGGATTTTTACTGACGTTAAAAACGTTTTCTGAAAACATTGAAATACTTGTAAAATAGTCAGACGAGCTTTGCCTCGGCCGAGCTGAAAGAATATAGTTGGAAGAGTACAAATAAAATAATAAGTAATAAGCATAGATGCGTTTCAAGATATTTTCGTCCATCAAATGTCCCAGGTACCAGTGTCCCTTTTTGTTTCCTAATACTCGTTCCATTGGTTGAAAGTTGGGGAGACTTTAATCAGCGTTGACATTATTTTAGTGTCATATCTATTCAATCAGTTTTCCACGCATTCTTCAAGCCAAGGGGTCATTTAATGTAGTGTCAAGGCTACCACCCACTGGAAGTTTCGCAGCTGTATGTAGGCCAGCACTATTTCCAATGGGATATATATAAAACGTGTCAGTCCAACCACTTCTTTCACAACTCTAGTTTACAGTTTGAGTTGAATGGATTCACGTTAGTTCACTTTATGGTTATGGTTTCCCTTTGGTTTTTTGGACGTCGTTTATTCGCTTGATGGACTATTTTAGTTTTTCAACAATTTTTGTTTTTCTATAATTTCATTTTCAATGTTCCTTTGTTTTTATACCTGATAGCTTTTATAATTACCGGGTACTATTTGACTACATTATCACATAGACATTTGTAATCTAAATTAAGAGTGCACACATAACAACATTTTGAATGTAATATCTAAAGTACCGTTTTTCCAACTTGTTTAAACCCCAAAAATCTAAAGCCAGCTCCGTGTTTGATCAGCCAAACGCTGCAATTAGCTGATGGTTATCGACTCACTCGGGATGCCGACACGACTTAGTTTTAATACTTTTTGTGCGATTTACCTTAAATGTCAGTAATTAGAGAAAAAGTTAACGATTAACATGTGTGTGGTTTCGCTTAGTAGGTATGTTTATTGTGTCTGCTGGTTCAAAGGCGTTATCATCATCATTATCTTCTTGCGATATTCCAGAAATGGCAGTTTCGTTTCCGATTTTCCTCTACAAACAACTTAGCGATTTTTTTACAGATTGTCCATTTAGGTTAAGATCGTTTTGTGCAATAGTTATCCATAAATAAAGTAATGAATAATAATTAATTAATGTTTCTTGATTCCAATTAGTATTGATAAATCATGGATTAGTTGAGCTACCACTTACTATATTCTTTGCATTGTCTGCATTTGGCTCAAAAGTTTTAATTTTAGATCTAATGTTATTCTATTCTTAAATTGTGAGTTTATTTGTCAACAAAATTGAATTTTCCTGAAACTAATTAATCGAGGATGCATTAACACATTGCACAGGCTACATATGACCAAGAAACAGTAATTTCTTCATCTGTTCTTTAATTTGCCAACAACTATGCGTCCAACATTAACCGCATTCACATCTAAACATCTGTCATGTGGCACTTGAAAGTACTCATGCAAATGCGAAGCTCATTCGCTTACCTCTTGCAAATGTCTGTAATCACTGTCGATTAGCCATTGAGATTCTTATTACTAGACTCGAATTGTCGCTGCTTGTGGCAAATTTTGACAAATTCTTAAAAATAATTACCTATTCGTTCTGATCTCGTATCTCGATTTTGCCATCTCTTAAAATTCGTGCCGTCAACTGGATAGAAATGACAAGAGATCTTAACAACTGTTGTTTTTTGGTGTTGAAAAGAAACCAAAACACACTTTCAGTAGTCGTATTAATTATGTTTATTAGTTAATTGGTCTTCAAGAAGCTTTAACTCATTGCTCATAATAATTTGTTTAGCTTAGTGCATGTGGTAGGTTACTAGGTAAGTAACTCCACGGATTACAATGGATTGTAAATTGCCATTATTTGAATTGCAATGCCAACACAACACCTCTAAATTACAGTATCAGCTTAAGGTTCACCTTTTAACCCACATGGACTCCTCTGGATTCCATCGCATTATCTCACCACATTGCTATTCTGCTCATACTTTTGTATACACCCTGTATTTAACACCTATCTCACTCTAGCTGCTTTAGTTTATGTATTATCATCTCATTCCATTTCATCGACAGTAGCTTCAGCTTTATCAATTTGTTTATTCAGTTTTTGTGGTGATATATTTGTTCAACAAATGTTTCGGCATTTTTGATTTGTCGGCATTGGTCGGGATATGTTTGGTATTTCATTATTGGTTCAATTGGTGCATTATACGTTTGTTGACTAATAGTAATATCCGATTCAGCTGTGTATTTGCGAATGTTTTCAACTATTCTTTTGATGTTCCCCTGCGTTATGAGAACCCGGGCACATATTTTTTTATTTTATGTCGACCTAAATGAATTATCACGAGTTTCTTTGACTTAATATCGCGGATCACGTATCCGACCGATCTCGGCAATGTGAAATATTCTAAATATACCTGAAATTACGTGCACGTTACTTTAACTTTTGAAAAATTATCATAATTGTCTGGCTGTTGCTATGGAATTCAGTTTATCAGGTGTATTGTAATCCAATTAGAATCCATCCGTTTGCGTGTCGGACAGTCAGGCTTCGCGACCTCTAGGACGAGTCATCGAACCTTTGAATATTTCCTTAATCGGTTATTGTCCTAATAGGGTAACCAATACTATAGGGTGACTGGAACTCTATCTACTTATTTTGTCTAATTTTTATTCGTAGTTGTTTTTATATCAATTTTTTTTAAATACAGTCAGTGGATTTGCAAATAAATTTTGCCATCAGAAATATTTTTAAAATCATGTTATCTTTTTGTTGGCTTTCAAAGTTTTATTATTTTGAACTGTTGCTATGTAAGCCATAAATCGCAAAAATTATGGACACTTTAAAGTTATACACGCGATGATCATCTAGACCCAATAAAATTACAGGAATCCGATGAAATTATGCCAAAATTTGCTACCACGCATACCCTATAAATATTTAAATTGTTGTGAGCCGCAAGCCTAACTTTACAAATTTATAAATATTTGAGGATTACAGAAAATGAGGTTTTCATACTAAATTCGAAATTCATAATTGTATTAAGTAGCCGGGAGCATGGGAGGTGATGAATTAGAATAACCGAAATGAGACTTATCGTGCTATGCTTGGAGTGCCTATCTTGAGAAATTAATGATAATGGATTCCCGATCATTTTATTGGAATAAAAATACGACCAATTGCTTTGTTAGAAATGTTCTCGTATAATAGCTCGCGTTCGTAAATAATAAAAACACGAATCACCATTTATAAAGCGTTGTGTAGTACCCTTGAGACAAAATTGATGGAAAGCATTCGCGCAAAAAAATAGCCCGATACTCTTACTGTCTTTAGCCGATGAATACTTATCGGATCGCCATGTGTGGATGAACAAAGGTCTCTGATCATCCGGAGACTTCGCATAAATAACACCCAGAGCAAAAACTTTAAATACAATTCAGGGCAGTTTCTGCGTAAGATGTTAAATAAAGACACTGAATTGGCAAGAGAAAAATGTCACAAAATCTTATCAATTATCTGATTTTGTAAGATTTTACTCTATCATACGGTTTGGTATCACAATACCAATTAGACCAACATTATCTTACTTTGACGACCTACTAGACAATATGCCTTTTCCAACCATTGAAAAAAAGTTTTTCAATTATTCTTTTATTTATTTCATTACTTATCACTAAATTTTACAGAATCTTGTAAATTAGAAATCACTTTTCATTTTTATGCTATAGTAAAACTTAGATCTACAGTAGAACTCCAATTATCCGAATTAATGGGGACCGGGACCCATTCGGATAATCAAATATACGGATAATCGGATTTAAAAAAAAAAATTGCCATTGGAGAGAATAAAAGCTACGTTTTGATATTGCACTATTTTTTTATTGAATTAGGTAAATGAAAGAAACATGAAATTTTCACATGTTTTAAATATAAATAAAATGTACTTAAGTACAAGTTTAGAAATAAAAATCATTGTTTTTTAAACATCTCCGTCAATGTAAGCTGTTTTGCGGTCTTCAACCGTTTTCGGGCAGCCAGGTCACGCATTCGCTTGACGGTGAGCAGTTGCAAGTGGTCACACTCGGGCTGACGCTCCATCCACTTCAAAGCAGTCTCGAGGCCGGCACAACGGCAAGTTAAGACAAGTCAAGTCAAGACTTGTTTGTGATTCGGATAATCGGCGATTCGGATAGTCGGAGTTCGGATAATTGGAGTTCTACTGTATTTTAAATTTGCATATAATATGTCCTAGGTAAGGTACACCATGTTGGAACTAACTTTAATCCGGAAGGAGGGCGTTGAGATCTGTGACTAAATATTTTTTACTTCAGCAGGTCACATCGCTTCATTTTTGTTTTTTGCACTTTGTTTATGTTCCAAAATAAGTACTTTTTACTTTCACTTAACTATTCTAAGGCCAAAAAGCTAAGTTGCTGAAGCTTAGAGCAGCGCCAATGACCCTTAAAAATCTGATCAGATCATACTGATATTTCGCATAATTAGATGTAGTTCGTAGAACATGATTCTCTGACTCTTGAAAACCGCGGGCAGCAATTTACTATCAATCATAAACAAACGCTTTCTAAGAAAATGTAAATAATTATAGCGAACTAAAATAAATACACTCGTCGTCCCGTCTGCGCGTGATCCTAAAACAATTCCCGGGGTTGCCTGCGCGTATAACTGTATAAGGAGTTGCCGCGCCAAAACGGGCGCCAGCGAAAAAACCCGACGCGAGACGAAGGAAACCCGATCGCGACAAAAAAGTTAGGGATGTACAGAGGATAACTTATCGATGTTTGAGATCCTTGGTGGGTACAAACACATAACTTACTCATCATCATTTTCTTGACCTATTTCCACTTACGACGCGGGGTCGTCAGATCATGTATTTCTTCGTCAATACACTATCAAACGAAATATAAAAGATGTATTGAAGATGATTAATGAACAATCGATTCTAGTTGTGAACTACTTAATATATTATTTTTGTAAGATTTCCATTTATGCTGGAACCATTTCTTCAGACAACATTGTTTTTTTTCTCTTCACTTTTATCAGCCATCCCAACACTCACAACACTCTTTTTATACTCATGTATTTTTCTCACACAAACGACCCATATTTTCTCTCGATATGGTAATAGTAGACGTTCAACTCAATCTGACAGTTATTTTGAGATTTAAAGGGAGAGTCGAGGAAAGGTGTAGTTGTTTAATCCAACTTTAAATCAGAAAGAACCGTTTGAAGTCTTATATTAAATTTTTGATTGAATTATTTCATGGTGGCCACCTTGTTTATTTCATATAACAAGGTGGCTTGGCGAATTTTGTGTTTGCAAGTTTTATATGTTCAGTTCACTGATATTATGTTCATCAATTCTGGACCAAGTTTGATTATTTTCTTTCGCTACTGTAAAGGTAGTCCTATAAAATAGCATTTTGGAGGAATCTGACGGGGAAAAGAAGTGTAAAATTAAGGAATTTATAGTCAGTTTTTAGTTTTTCAAAACATCCAAATTTATGATTAAGTGTTTTTAGGTAGGAGTGTAACATAATAAACATAGTAGTAAAATGTAAAAGGTTGAACTTTGCCTACTTATTCATCGATATCCGACAAGCACCGCTCTAGGACATCCCTATCATTGGCCGCCGTAGCGTAGTAACCCTGCGCGCGCGCATCTCCCCCGATGCGTACTACGTACTTTTTTCGCAGGCAACGTACGTAAACAAAGATTGCAGCTTTGCTCACGACTCGCAACTGTCAAATGCTCTTTTTGCTTTTATGGGATGGGTAACAATGATATCCACATTGCTTATGATAATTAGTGGTTTTTTGCAAGACTGCTGCGAAAATTGAGCGCGCGAAGGCTATCTGATGGGAATACCAATTATCTAAGGCCTCGGATACGGAATATTTTGTCTTTTCTTCTGTTAAGTGGACGTTTCCATAGAAAGCCGTATAATGGTCATGAAAACACCTATTCTCTTAACATATACAAAGTGAAGATAGCTATCTAGTGAGGTAAGATTGAGTGCGATCAAGATCAATATAAAACCGATACTACAATCAGTTGCTGACAGACAGTGTGTTGCCAATATCGACTTCATAAATAAAACCACCATTTATCCTGTTCCCTTTTCTTGTATAACAAGAACTAGCTCAGAGATAATGTAATTCTAGAATGTACCTTAGAAGATCACGATCAGCTTATTACTCACTACAACCTTTAGGGGTGGAATGGTTGCATGTCACCAATTAATATGTGTCGCAAATAAAATAATTGTTTTAGTGCCACATTAGAGTTTTTGTAAACACACACCTGAGTGGGCGGGGTGCTTTGGCCGACGCATACTTACTTTTATTCAGAAAACAGATGTTAATCCTTAAGGCGACACTGATGAATATTGGCATAAAAATCGGTGCCAATTGCTTTTCGCCAGAACTGACAATGATTACGCTGACGTATGGAAAGGTAAAACCAGAGAAGTCGAAAGCAATGCAAGGAATAAAGGTATCCGATATTAGCAAAGTCAAACTACATAATCACGCCACTGGTCAGTGAATTATATATTGAAGAATGAATAAAAACAGAGAACTACACCAATGAAAGCGCCCGTGATCAAGCGCAGACTAGGAATCAGAAAATGAAAAGGATTTCACCGATGATATAGGAATTGTAATTTACTTTCAACTGAAGGAAAATAAGTGCACAAAAAATACGTACTGAAATGGTAGGTAATGACTTTCCCATTTAAGTCGGCGTTTTGCATTTTTTTTTCACTTCTGTTCTCTCAGTGTTCCGAAAATTCGAATCGAGAAACTTTTCCGATCACCCAAAGAATTATTACGCTTGCATCGCCGCTGCTTCCAAGAAAACGCATGAGTCACGGAAGCGTTATTTTATTGTTACAGTCGTTACGTTTATTTACGTGTACGGAGCACGTAAAAAGTGTGTCAGGACGGAGGACTGGGAAGATCGTAGAGAACGAATACACGACATCGAATATACGAATCTCTAAAAGCAAATACAGGTGAAAACATACTATTTCATATTTTTATGGTTGTGAACACAATATTAAAAACGTAAAACCATATTTTAAGATGACCACAATAATATAATTACTACGAATAATAATTATCGTACAGACAACATTACATGCGACAGAGGGATTTGTTAGCTACGAACTAAATAACTCGAATTTATGCTTATTAGAGGTATATCAGCAGGATGAGCACGTTTGTTGACTAGGGTAGATAGACAAATAAGACATTTCTTACATTGAAAATTATTGAAATTAAAGGAATTATTCACAAATAACTTACGCATTCGAAGACGATGTGACGTTTTCTCTATAAATTTTACCATAGACACAAACACAGTACATGGCCTACTGTTTGTGATTTCCGAAAGCTGTTTACTATCGAATTAACAATTAAATAAAGCTGCAGTCTCCCCATTATTTTAATTTATTCTAGAATTGCCTGCGTGCTGCCTTTAATACTTGAAAGTAAAGCATAAATAAACAGATTATAAAAATAAACTGTTAATAGCCCGCCGATAAAATGCACTCACAGAGAGACAAATAAAACTATCATGAGCAGAACTCATTCAAACCTAAGTTTACTACCTATCCTATAGCTCCCATTTATAACTAAATAATAAAAAAACCACATATTATTATGATTGAAAGATACCATATTACGGGATTACATATGGGCACTTAAATTTTAACGACTGATCTTGCAGACCACCAGCGATTTTAAATGAACAGTTTTATAACTCTATCGACAGCTCAGGTAATCTTCAATATTATAGAGGATAAATAAAATATTATGATGATTTGAACGCGGATACAAAATACTGCGGTAGATATCAAATAGATTAACATTCTTGACATAAAGGGACACACAAAGTTCAAGGAGATTATGCAGCAAAATTACCTAGAAATGAAATAGTTAAACACATTTAATAGTAACTAAGTACTCTTTGAGTAAACGCAATAACTATTGATTTTACTGCAGTATTAATAAAAGTAATAGTAGAGTACTTAAGTCGAGATGATATCTTCAATGACGGCATGTTGCCTTTGACAAATTCCCTATTCCATTTTATTACACTTCCATTACAAATAGATATATCTACCACAGCAAAATATTTACCTACGACATTACTTATGATCCTATGGAAGGAATAATAGTATCGAAGTACTAAATCGATGAAGCTGCTAACTGTTCGATTGTCCTTGATGAACACTGCTTTAGGAGGCTTTCAGACAAACCGAATCACGATTTTTAGATAATCTAATTAAATAAAACAAGAGAGTTGTTGTAAAACATAATAAATAAATAAAAAAAGAATTAATCTGTCGTCTTAGCAGTACAAACAATAATTTTACTATTTTTTTTGTGTCAAACAAGAATGTCGCTCAAGACATACTTTGAGTACCTGAACTGAGTCTGAAGATAAGAGGTGATCCACAGGAGTCAACTAGTAAATTCACGCTGCTCTACCACCGCATGAACACATAAACGTTTTTATAGCTGCACTAATGCGAACTGGTGATAGGAACTCACACGATGGCGATGGGTAGATTGCAGAGTGTGCCGTATAAACTGAAGAAATGAAGGGAAATATTTATCAAGAATTGAGTAGCTCTGCCTCTAGATAAACAATGTACTAACCCACAGCTATATTCTGCAAGTCTGGTTGTTTGTCACTCCTCTCATATGACTAATGCCTGAACTATTTACATGAAAGGTAAAGAGAATAATTTATAAAAAAAATGGTAACGACAAATTACCTTATCTTTTAAACATAATTTTTCTGTTGGAAATGCGGATGAAGTTGAAGAAAATGTGTTTTACCATAAAATTGGTACGCATAAAATGGTATGGATTATAAAAATAAGTCAATTTCGTTACATGTTAATAATAACTAAAACGTATTTTTAAAATAGTGCCTGCGTTTAACCCAAAAATAATAGAAGCTACCCCAGAATGTAATCGGCTATTAGTAGAATCCTAATCTTCAACTGACACGATGTCGTGTCGATCCGTTGCATCTATTGTGGTGCAGCATTAAAATAAAAGTAGTTTATTTTGAATACGGTCGGTCGGACTGTCTGTGAGTTTAATTACCGATGGTTATTTATATCGGTAGTTAACCGCCACTAGCGCCCTCTACTTTTGTTGGACAAACAAATTATTTTATGGGCACTTTTCATTGTTTGATGTTGTTTATTTTTGTAATTTTATGATTCAATTCTGATGAAAATTATTCAGGCAGTAGTGGTCAGGTTTTTAATTTGAGACGTGCCGCGCCATCTAGCTTCGGGTGGCGCAAACTATCGAAGTGCCTTTACGTTTCTTGCATATATTTTGACTTATCCCTTAATGATGATCGTGGTCCCTCTAATCTAGACATATCCATGAAGACTATGTCCACACACCCACTTCTGATGCACTCAACACGCAAACACACACAACACACATCACGACCACAATGTATTAGTTGTACTCAGATCAAAGTTATCGTAATACCGTCATGAATTTCATCATGTTACTCTATATTCTCGCGTCAACATAATCTTTAACTACAAGAAGATGTGTGTAGAGGTACCTACTTAGGTATAGTGTGATAGATAATTACGATTCCACAACACCGGTTTGCTTTTCCACCTTTCCATAGCTCGTACCAGATTATCACCTGGCCGAAAAACGCAAGATTACCAGGAAAATCCCTCTCAAATTTAGCTTTCGATTCAGTAAACACGTTAGAGTATCGGTGCCGTGTCTGAGTCATTGGCCCGTTGCCAGGCCTCACCTGAACTGCATCTTCCGTTCAGGATGTCGCTAGGCCTATTTATACCGACTGATTAGTGACGGTTTGATAACTGCCCGGACTGTCTAGACGATTGTTGGTTTTTCCAATGCGAGGGAAGTTTTGATCTAGCAGGTGGAAACTAGACGGTTTTCACCTTGGAGCTCTCAAAGCAGTTTGATGTTTCATGATAGAACATATAAGGTGAGCAACAGAATTTTCGGAGTTTTTTCGGAGAGAATTTTAGGAGAGTTTCTATCATGTAAAATGGCTGTGTAATATGACGACCTAAAGTCGCTAGGACTCTTGTTATTCCATTTAGAACACGGCGTGCTTACCACGCTTGAAGAAGCTCTTCAAAGTAATTTTGATAGCTTGTAAACATGTTAACAGAACTCCACCGCGCCCACCTCGTTATACCTATGTGACCAAGTCTCCCGATATACTAGAGGTTGAATATTATATAACTTCAGTAGCTAGTACGTCTTTCAGTTTACTTGACGTAAGTACCTACTGCAGACAGACGTCTAGCCCAAAGCCAGTAAGGAAATCGCATCGTTCATTGCTCTTCCCGGTCATTAGCGCCTATCCCATTCATGTCCATATTTCGGTTGTGACGTCACGCGTGGGATTGGCATGGACGGATCGCATCGACGCCTCCATTCATGTGACTCTGTTGGCATGCCATTGAAGAATACTCCATGCCATTGACGGGTATTGGTAATTGAATACTAGTCACTGACTGGTCACAAGGTCAATGGAAAATAGCCCACAATTTTCGGTGTCAAAAGATTTAGAGCGAGACGGATCGTCGTAGGTAGAGATAGTAGGTCGGAGGTAGTATATGTATACCTGGAGAGATCATGAGAATAATATCGACGTTAGAACTAAACTATCTTAATATTTTAAGCTTATATCTTATTTTACATTATAATAACAAACCTTAAATAATTTTATAACGACTAGTTACATATGTTATTTTTCAATTAAATAAACCACAATGTAACGAAACATTTGTAGGACTAGCAAGTCAAATATACTGATTCTCTAATTACAGACCATTCTAGGCAAACGCGTAGGAGAAATAGCTCTCAGCGATAAGACCGATTTTTTTTAACTTTTACTTGGTTAGATTAAAAATTCAGTATTAGCCTTTTTACAAATAAATGTTTTGATAATTTGTTTGAACTCTAAATACTTACTCCACCCACCCTTTCATGAATGGGGTAGTAGGCGTGTAAGCCCCAATAAACACCCACGAGCTACTAGGGTGCCATAAAGCAAGGATTATGGGTTCAACACACTGCAAAGTGTTCTGCGTTAGATCCGTCGTGGGCGGGACTTCAGTTCCAAGTTGCGTAAGAGGAATCGTCTGGGAAGAGGTGAGTGTGCAAACAAGAGTTATTCGTTTCGTTATAAGTATTTCCGTCACCGCACAGATTGTGGGCTAGATAGGAGTTTTATAGTTTTCCGGTGGTTTTGGCAGTGAGATTATAATTATAGTCCAGTCATTACGTCGGAAAAATCGGCTTCAAAAAGAAAGTGAACCGAGAAAGCCAAATTTTTGATATTACGTTGGGGGTGGCTAGAAAAGCTTAAGTTCAAATTGTCGACCAAAATAACCTTGTGCAATTTCCGCCATCTTGAAAAAACCCTTAAATTCAGTTTTTTCATCATAACTCGGTTCCCCGTTGAGATACGAAAATTTTTATAGAATGCTTTTTTGTAGCTTTTTTCACGATCTACAATTAAGGTCCTCTACATTTTTCACGTATTGATCGTCGTTTTCGAGATATCGATCAAAAATATCGAAAATTGTTGGAGAATTTTTTTTATTTCGCTATTAACTTTTTAAGAAGATATCAAAAAATGTTTGAAATAAGACTTGTAGAGCGTGTCCAGACCTACAAATACGTTTTTTTATTTTTCATTTCCGACAAAAATTAAAAATAAATTAAAATAAACCGTCCAAACGACTAAAAACGTGTGAAAATGTGTGAAAGTGAAACGTGTGAACGTGAAAATGAAAAAAATGAAAAAAATTACCACCTGTAATCATTATTTTTGCTGCATAAAAATTATTTTATCAATAAATTTCATGTAAAATTATTCATGTAAAATTATTTTATCAATAAATTTCATGTATTTGATTTATAATTCGGCTGGTTTATGATTTTTTTTTTGTATTTCCCTGAACCATTCTCCATCCATTTCGACGTGTGGATACAACCGAGCGAGCGGCTAAATGAAAACCGGGCACAGTTTTACTGACTTTGTGGCGCGCTGGAGGTCGTAATTTTTGTCGGAAATGAAAAATAAAAAAACGAATTTGTAGGTCTGGACACGCTCTACAAGTTTTATTTCAAACATTTTTTGATATCTTCTTAAAAAGTTAATAGCGAAATAAAAAAAATCTCCAAAAATTTTCGATATTTTTGATCAATATCTCGAAAACGACGATCGATACGTGAAAAATGTTGAGGACCTTAATTGTAGATCGTGAAAAAAGCTACAAAAAAGCATTCTATAAAAATTTTCGTATCTCAACGGGGAACCGAGTTATGATGAAAAAACTGAATTTAAGGGTTTTTTCAAGATGGCGGAAATTGCACAAGGTTATTTTGGTCGACAATTTGAACTTAAGCTTTTCTAGCCACCCCCCACGTAATATCAAAAATTTGGCTTTCTCGGTTCACTTTCTTTTCCAAATGTATATAATGACTGGACTATTAGTCCCATTCAGAAGTAAAAGCGAGAACTATTTCGATCCCACATTAAAGTTCTTAGTTCCAGAGATTAATGATCCCAAGTAGTTCAAAAGGTGCACTTGCTCTGAGCTGTGATGTCGGAAGCTCTTGGCACATTCGCTATTCACCTAAAGACTGCTTGCCAAGTTTCATAATTCAAATAAGTCTACCTTTACGACCCTAATAATTGACTCCTCAACGATACGCTGTAAAAATCTCGTCACTGGAATGGAAATCGAGTGAAACAGACAAGATATGTTTGATGTTACGCAACGCGCTCGATATTTCCAGCCAGACATTAAGAATGACACATCCTAAAGACATAGTAAATGATTTACTACAAGCATCTCTTTTTTTCGTTACACACTGAATCGTAGCCAATTTTTTCAGCGTCGCCCGAGGATGGGATGTTGTCCAACGAATGAGTCCCGTTTAGATAATACGCGTTATTTCGGTTCTTACATATGTTACTCGTCACACAAAATAATAAGGCCATTGGCCTAATGACAGGGGTTTATTTTTGGCTCGGACTTTTGAAGGCGACGCGTTTTAAGTGTAACCAAAGTGGATTCTGAAACTGTCCTGAATTTTCCTCTTTTCCACTCGCATCTGATTCAAAGTGTCGCACCTTCGGACCAGCTATTTTAGGTAACGATTTATAGTTATTAAGAGTTCGACAATGAAGAAAATCTAAGTAAAAGTATCAATACTGAATACCGACAGTATTCCGTAGCTTTTGATATCTAGATATCAATAGGTTTCCCTAGGGTTTTATCTTGCTTCACAACTCAAATCAGACCTTGGCATAACTTAAGACATCAAACCGAGTGCCAAAAATATAAGTAGCCACTCTGTCTCATGTGTCGGTAACTCGAAGATATGATCCGTAATTAAGACATTCAGCAGTCGGCTAATGCGAAATTAGAGCTTTTAATTTAATAATGTTTGTGCTTGGTTTTTTGTTCAGATCATTTGAACTTTTCTTACGGTGGTGGTACGTTAGAATAATAAACGGTAACAGTGGTAGGTATTATCTTCGCTGAATTTGAATGCATGCATTTCTTAAACGCAAGAGTAAAAGATTTTTACGATCATATTCATGATTCAAACGCCTACTAAGTAAGATTTTTTAACGAAAGCAGGCGAAAAAAGATTTGAAAATTTTGTAGACGCTTTGTGAAAATGTCTTGTATTATTAAAATCCACCTTTATGATTCGTACCGCTAAGGAATGGAATGCGCTGCCTTCTTCTGTTTTCCCGGCCAACTACAACCCGAGTCTCTTCAAGATGAGAGTGAATAGGTGTCTTCTAGACTTTCGTAATACATCTTCGGCCACTTTGTCACTTACCATCAGGTGAGATTGTGGTCAAATGAAGGTCTATTGTTGATATATCTTCGATGCAGTAACGACAATCCCCTGTACCCAGGTAGTCCAGCACGAGTGGAGCCGATGCAGTCGGTGCGCACGACGCGGGGCAGCCGGGTGCGGCTGGAGTGTAAGGCCTCCGCCAGGCCTCCGCCACGGATCTCGTGGTACAAGGACGGGAAGCCCGTCGCCGATATCGCGCTTAGGAGATTCCGGGTGCAGAACTTTAGGTGAGTACACCTCCAGTTGCATCATATGATGGAAGATATAGAAAGGCAGTAAGTTCTTTAAGGGATGCCTGGAAGTTTTGCAAGTAAAACTTGTATACTTTTATACGTGTGATCAACTGATCAATCAACTGAGCTGCGCAATTTATCATTGAAATACTCTTACAGGTTTAGACGAAAAGTGAACTAAGACTAACAAATCTTTTGTCCTGAACTGTAATGCCAATGTAAATACATATGTTACCTAAATAATAAATTAAAATCTAGCTTATTGGTTTCAAATAGTAGGTCCCTCTATTTTCAGACATTCAAATGGTGCATGAGTAATCAAGTCTAACTATTAACCCAAAGCTTTACTATTAACCTACTGGTAGCCAAGCCAATCAAAATAGCACAATAAACATTGAAACAAAGTAATTAGGCACAGGGATACTTGAAGGACAAATAGTCATCGACTAATATCCAATCAGCGGCTCCATAGACTGATCTTGCTCAAGATCATCTACAGAATTTAGTTCAAGCCTGTTACGAACAAATGGTTCTTACATCAGCAATTGCAAGCTCAATTAGTGCAAACAGCGCTAATCGCAACACCAGACTAACGTGAATGACCGACCTGACAGTTCTAACAACTCCCTTTGTCTTGGTTTCAATTGACAGATATATCTAGAAATGCTTCATTTCATCAGCTGGACAAATAGTCCGACACAGTCTCACCATGCTATGTATCTACCAGTTAATAGACGTTCGCTAAATTCTTGCCGGCAGACTGTCTGTTGTCAATTCAGAACGCAATAAAATGTAGTCTTACCTACAAGGCCAGATGTCTTCTACTATAGCAGTATGAGACGTCAGTATAAACAAGATTCTAGCTGATATTTTTAGAGATTTTCCAATATAGGGACAACTGATTGAGCCTTCCAGATTCTAGCTGATATTTTTAGAGATTTTCCAATATAGGGACAACTGATTGAGCCTACCTCGAAGCCTTCTATCAGTTTCTCATCTCAGTGTTCTTAAGTAACATTTCTAATCTTGTAGAATTATGATGACTAAGCATGACATTGTGTTGATTCCAGAAGGCGCTCGGTGTTAGTGATAAGACATGCAAAATATGAAGACTCTGCGAGGTACGAGTGCAGAGCGCAAGGTGCAGTGGGCCCGCCCGCGATCGCGACGGCCAACGTCAGTGTGTTGCCACCTAGCTCGGCGGCGCCAGATACATGTATGTACTCAAACTAATGTTTTGAAACCGATCAGTAAGATTAGTTCCAACAACCCAGCATTAATATTAGGAGGAATCAATAGACAATGCAAAAAGTAATGAGGATTGATCTAATACCACCGTACCCTACGCCGATGGTGAGGTTTTTGGACACTTATTGTAGTTCCCATATCCGAGAAATTTGAATTAAACCTTAGTACGAATATTTTCTTGATATCGATGCTAATAGTACTAGCTTATTGAAAATGCAATCATCACTGAACATCCCTCACTGAACATCGTTCACTGAACCTTTCAATTATAAATGAAAGGTTGAATTGCAAATTTTTCCAATGTTTATAGGTAACAGCTCATTTGCCTCTAACTGGAGCATAAGCAAGTCAAGACTTGTAAACAGACGTATCAATTGATGTCATATCATTGTTTGTAGTACCGTTGCACTGTGAACGCTCTTGGGAATTCACTTCCAAGAACCGAACGTAAACATTGTAAACAATACTGTGATGGGGGGCAATGGAGTGATCGGTTACACTTGAGGTGTTCTCCTATCGTTTCGTCTAAAAGGATATGTCATTGTGATGAGGCGGGTCATCCATTCATCCTGAATAATACTGGCTTCTCTATTGTAAATTCCTGTTTCATTCTTTTTTCTTATTTCAGTGAATTACTGAAAATCTTTCTCTTTTTCCAGCGACAATGGGGTCGCCCTGTCCGAAACCCGCAGTGTCAGATCCTTCAATGGAGTACTGCCTCAACGGAGGCACCTGTATATACTTCGAGCTTGTACAGGAACAGGCTTGCAAGTGAGTACCTTGTGCTGACTTTATGCTCATGTGTCTTAGAATTTGTGACATAAGAACCGCTTCAAGCAATGGTGTAGCTCTAGTGAAAAAAGAAATGTTTGAAACTATTCCATTGATAATTTTGTCTCTTAGGTTGCGTCACGTGCTTATGTGTCACGTAAGAAGCTTTGACTGACAGCATCCAGCTTTGAATCTATTTTGATGTTTATTTTCTTTTCTCAGATGTCCGGAAGGCTTCGCAGGACAACGGTGCGAGAACAAGGACGTTTCGCACAGAAGCAGTATGTCTCATTCCTACACGTGCAAACTGGGCCTCTCGGTCACTTACTACTGTTAGCAGGCGATGCGCCGGCGCATAACCCCACCTCGTTCCAATTTTAAATTTAAAATTTCAGCTCGCGAACGCAAGTCGGCGGTGTGTGAAAACTTTTTCGTTACACGAGACGCGATGAGTTTTTATGATCTTCTCATTATTAATTGCCTATTTCGTTGAAAAAACACATCTTTTAAAATAGCTCTCTAATGATGGCGTGGCGATGCATACGAGAATGTTTAATTTTAGAATGGTTTTCACACAACGCTGGGCCAGTGGCGCAAACGCAGCTGTTTTAGACAAAGCTGTTTTCGAAAAACAGTGCATTTTGTGTGAATATAGGACTATCGACGTCCGTATCGCGGTAGATAAGGTTAGGCCAGTAATCGGCTAGTGTAAATAATATAAAATATTTTTAAACTTCGAAACTCGTTTGTCTCTCGTGTCTGAGCAGAAAAACTGAGATTCTTATTTATTACTACGCGTTAATTTTACTTTTTTTATAGACTTCTCTCAAATATCTACATTACAACCGTTTTATTCGATAATTTGGCCCAATCAGAACGAATCCGAACTATATACTTACAGTTTCTCTATCTTAGCTTTATTTTAACATTCAACAATTAATTACCACATTTTAATAAATATTTTAATTATATAACAGCTCTTTTAGACGGTTAATGCAACTGCTGAGTAGGTATTGCTTTTCCATTTCAAAATTCTTTAGTAAATTGAAGTTGTAAATATTTTAAATATTATGTATTATTTCGATATTAATGATGATAAAATATAAGGTTTGATTAGTATGTTATATTCTGATAAAGAGACTTACAATTTATGTACATATCTATTAGGGTAAGGGTGTTTTATATAATGATGAGACATAAAGGGTCTATTTCACTGAGGTCTGTAATGAGGCTGACTTTCTGACAGATATTATAAGTATTTTACGCAACTGAAATATCTGTCAAAAAGTGACGTGACTTGTAAGCGACCTATTGTGAGATGATCCTTGAATATTTCTTGGCAGGATTTAGTACCTTTATCTAACGTGGCGTTTTTAGAAATATTGTTCCATGCCGTTTTCATTAAGAAGTTTTTCGACGCACAAAATTGGCAACATGTAAGGCGCTATAAAAATTATTGATCCGATTTTCCACCTAGTCATATTAGCAGTTTTAAATAATACATTAGCTAGGTAAACATTAATTTATATGATTTATGAGTGTGCCTATTTGGAGGAATGGTTGTGGATATTTTTAATTAACCAACTTTATAGATGTTCCTTGATTCGATTCTTTTTTTCCTTTTTACGGGACCGAAGTGTCTTTGCTAAATTTCCAGTGTATAAAGTCCTGTCTTTTTAAGATCACTTTTTATTTAATATAATGTAGAAAGGGACTATTTATTATGTATTTTAGTAAATAAACGCCTGTAGATGTAAATGACAGTTATTGGCAAGGTGCAAAAAACACTCTATTTTATAAACAGACAGTTTTATCGTTGTTTTATTTGCTTCAATTTTATTTGCGTTTGCCCATACTTTGTCACTTATATCTGTAACCCGAGTTTTGTAGTCTCACAACAAATATTAGGCGAATAACTCAATAAATTGTAAATCGAATCCGCAATAAAAGAATGAGTGTTGGAATTAACAGAAAGGCGACTATTTGTTTTTGTTTCTTACACTTCCCGGTCATTTTCACAAAGTCCTGTCCACCTCACTTACTTTGACAGATACTTTTTCCTGTCAATTAACAAGACTTAGTGAAAAGGCCCTTAAGCCATTGACGAACGAACATGGAATTGTAAAACGGTATGTATTTTCAAAATTATTTTTATGTCGTGCACTCTAACACTCCGCACTCATTTAAAATGGAAAAATGATTGTCATTTTTCCATTTATGTATTTACGTATGTACTAAAGCTTCCTATGCACAGGTACTAACAGCATGCTAATGCATGTTCCTCTTTCTTCTTCTATTTGTTGTGAGATAACATTACTAGGCACAACGTAACAAATGCATGCTCAACTGAGACAAACTACAAACTCTACAGCTGTCTTTTTTTCTACAGATGAAGGCATTCCCCTGTGGTGATACGAACGACTCGATAACGAAGAATTCAAGCGACTTTGTAGAATAAATTAAAGCATTCCTACTTAAATGTGTCGACAGAAGTGACCTTTCTTATTAACCTAGTCTTATTCAATGTTTGTTTCGTGCTCTCTGATCAAGTTCTATGAAAGCTCTGTAAGAAAGGTCCTGTTAATTTTATTTTGATTGCTCAAATTATCATGGAAAAGTGTCTCAAACTCGCTAACTCGCTACCTATCTAAGGCATTCAAACAATATTTTAAGCTCCTCTAGCAAAACTTTTCGTCCAAACAGATCTAAATTCTTACGTCTGATTCAAAATAAAACGCCATTCAGCAGAGTCAATCAGAAGCGACGTTTGTCAAACAAATGACGGTTGTCTTTACAAAAACAACTTGATTTTTTTAATGCTTTAAATGGTAATAGTGTAAAATATAATTTGTTAGTTCCTAAAATACCACATAAAATAGATCATAGTAAACTCAAGACTTGACGTATACTCACAGACCATCACTTAGTTATTAAGGTTATACAATTTTGTACAAGATTTAATGCAATGCAAAATTAAGTATTCACTATGGTGCTTGTAGCATAAGTGGCTGTATGAATCGCGATAATAAATAAGGATTGTGATTGAATATGACTGCCTTATGCCATCTCGCTTAGATCATATTTGACCAAATGTGATTTGATCAAATCATTTTCATAAAATTACATTTTTAGCAAAAGAAAAGCGGTCATTTACAATCGAAATCTTTATATACACGAGTTTTATAAAATTTTATACTTATAGTGCGAATTGCCTAACGGTAATAAGTATTATTTACCCACCATAATCAGTAGGTACCTACAGTAAGTTTAATACTCATGCATGTAATGAACTTAAAGCCTATGTATGAAAGCCAGCGATTTATTTAAATTTTGTGCTTAATGTAGCTAAGTACTACGAATTCCAGGAACGCCAAAAAAAATACTTAGGTATCCTAAATCTAATGTATTCAATAATATTTTGAATCTCATTTTATAAAACTTTAGATTTAAATTCGAATATAAAAACTAGATACTCACATCATGTATCCGCCTGCAATGTATTTGCCTGTCTTCCGCCCAAATTGTACGTTAGGCTTCAATCAGTTTACTTTCTAAGCAGTATAATTTGTCTAACTGCATTCTACTGGAAACTGATGAAATGAACTGGACCCTGGAAAAACAATTGACTGTATCAATCTCTCGAAAAATCAAATGTTAAGTTGTATTAACGGTTGTACAGTATTATTTGCTGATTAGATGTTATTTATTGTAGATTTTAATGCTATTATTATAAGTGCTTTGTTATAAATATACTTATACTAATTGAAATTATATTTGTTTATCTTCGTCAAAGCAGCAAACTTTCTTCAAAACATCCTGTACATACATAATTTTTGTATTGATGGCTCACAGCAAAATCAGAATTCGCACCGCTACTGCCAATAGACCTAACAAATGGAGGCGTGGGCGGTAAAACAACTCCCCGCGCGGAATTGTAGCAGTACTTAAATTAGCAGTAGTTTCTACATTATTATGACTATAGATTTATCTATGAGTCTATCCCATTCCCACTTGAAACGCGCGGGAAAGCGATAGGCCTGAAGGTAGAATCAAATTATTGGGAATGTCGTGTCATCGTGTGCGAGACAACTAATTTAGGTGCATTTAGAAACATTTATGACTACAGCGCGAATCGCGATGACAATACACAAATTGCTCTAATCACACTAATAACATAAATGAATAAGATTGGATGGATGTTTGTTACCTATTCGCGCCAAAACTACTGCTGAACTGATCGGTCTGAAATTATGAATAAACGTAGTTCTTTAATAAAACACAGGCTACTTTCCACGTAGGTTCCTTTAATTGGCTCTTAAGACACCTACGCGGTTGCGGCGAAGAGTCGATCTATCTAATGGTTGGTCCAGGGCAAGCGAACGAGAGCGAATGAAAGCGAACGAGTGAGATTCGACGATCGGTACCGCACTTTCACTTACTTCCGCTGTTATGTCCACACTAAATGACTGCATGAGCCCAGCGAAAGCCGACGAGCACGGCCGAAACCGAACGAAGGCGCTCGCTTGCTTCGCTTGTTCGTTTGTGAGCCTTCGCTCGCTCTCGTTCGCTTGGTCTGGAGTCTGGACCCACCATAACTTTAGGACAGTCTACACTTCTACAAGCTGCGGATCTGCAAGCGCTGCTAGCTCCACCTACAGGAGCAACATTGAAGTTTATCCACCCCTGTAGATGTAAGGCCGGTTTAAAACCAATTAAACCAATCCGTTTAAAACTCTTGGTGTTGATGACTATGTTTTTCTTAATTTTCACTATTTTCTTGATTTTACCGATGAAGAACATAAAAACTGTACATAAATTTGTTAATGCGGCATATATTGATATTGAAACCTTATTTAAATAAAGCAATTTGATTCGGTTTGAAATGGTTTATAACCAAACTCGCACACTTACACTCTCGTGGCGGTCTCTCGTTGTTACTCTCGAGTGGGAGTGTGTGTTTGATTTTAAACAGAATGTCGGGACTTGACGCAAATTTGTATGCGAGTTTTCAACCGTTTAAAACGATTTATTTGCGGTTTAAAACGGCGAAATTTGGTTTAAAACGTTTTAAATCGGTTGATTTACATCTATATCCACCCCAGTTCAAAGATAAGTTAAGTTTAATTTGTACACACCTCATAGTGCGAAACAATGGCCGTACTCCTCTATTGGTAGGCTGGTAGTGGTAGCTCTCATAGCGATGAGGTTACAGGATTTCCTGAAAGTAGAAAGCAAGCTTGTTAAAGAAGTATTATTAAGTACCTATTCTACAATCAAACTAAGTTAAATGATACTTACACAATAACAGCGGTTTTATTAGGTTTTGGCTAGGGAAAGAAATAATAATGCTAAATGCAGATAATTAATATAGGTACCACTTTAATTATACACGTTTTAAAGTGAAAAAGGGAAATATCGAAAAACATGCATCAATTTGACTATTCTAGACTTATAACTATTAGTACTTAATGAGAGACCTACATACGCTTATATAATAGCTTATAAGCTTAATGTACCTTTTATGCAATAAACAATATTAATAACAAAAATAAACTTATTTACAAAATACTGACACGTCCCTCGCAAATTATTTTGGCAGATTACGCCATACACTAGTACCTACCTATAAAGCAAATGGCCATACATAAGGGGCCAAAATGTGTGTTAGTCTGTCTATACTATTTATGTAGAAGCAAAGCAGCGTTCTCGATTTTAGAGACAGGCATATAGACGGGGCTATTGAAAGTGAATCAAGAGTTGAAGACATCATATCACTATGAAGTTGATAATGTGTCCACCTAAAGCAAATTCCAATTTTCTAGCAATTAATACAAAAACATAATGTGATTAAAACAAAGAAGTTGAAATTGAGCTTTCTTGACAACTTATAATAGATTCGCTTATAGTCAATGACTGATCAATGATCATGGATACAGAAAAGTAGAATCATAACAATAATTTTTAGTTCTTGAATGAAATCTTGAAAGTAATAAGCAGAGATCGGAATAGGTTAAGTATCGTAGCTTAAGTTTGAAGTTTGTCACATAAATTCGAGTGTAACACAGAATTGGTAATACTTCACCTACAATTCCAAGATAATCATCATCATCATCATCCAGTGTTAGACAAGATACTCGGCCCATTCCGATCTCTGGTAATAATTAACTTTATACTTTGAGTTGTCTGAACAATTGCTTTGAGTTTTAGGTGATTCTTCTATATTATGATGTAAGTATATGGTAGCAAAGATAAATTTAAAACTTAATTGATAATTAGAACAGCTGAGAAGCTTACACAAATAAGACTTGTACACACAGATACCATGCTAGAACAACTCAATATTAAAACTTACTGGCTGAACAGACTAGGGAATAGTCTTAAAATAATTGTGTCAATAAAGCAGCCAAAATACATTAAAATACTACTAGATTCCTAGACTCTAATCAACAAGCTTATAACTAACTACTGTCTCCATCTTATGTAGATTTGTGGAGAATGACTTCAACTGTACGTTTTGTGGGTTATTGATAGCTATTGGTTCAGCTTCCGACCATAACTCTGGTACATCACAGTCCGTTTTCGCATGGACTAAGACATCGAAAGAGCATCTAATATCCAATAGCGGTAGATAAGATACTGTAGCCGCTACTTGAAGCATAACATCTCGGATTTCTTGCTGGATTTTCTTCAGATCTTTACTGCTGACAGGTTCATTTTTTTCTTTGGATAGGGCAATGTCACCATCTTCATATTGGACATTGAAATCCCAACATTCAATTATTTCTTGATTGGCTACATTTATAATCACCAGGGACAGCTTACTGACTTTCTTGTTCACTATCCATTCTGAAAAACCATTCAAGTATTAGATACAGGGCTGAACCACCAATTGTGTTAGAGAGCAACTTGGATCAAAATAATCAACCGCAAACCTTTTTGTATTTAATTCCTGAAGCCTGGCAGTAACCGCGTGTTTGGTGCATGTATATTTATATTAAACTAGCGACCCGCCCCGGCTTCGCACGGTTTTATTATATGTATAAACCTACCTCTTGAATCACTCTATCTATTAAAAAAACCGCATCAAAATCCGTGGTGTAGTTTTAATTAAGCAGTCAAAGGGACATAAGGATATAGGGACATAGGAACAGAAAAAGCGACTTTGTTGTATACTATGTAGTGATTGCAGTAATGTGCTTGATTTTTAAGTGACTTTGCCTTTTCTAAAGTTTTTAGATTGGATAATCAGATTTTGAAAATGATGACAGTACCTAAATATTACTTTGAAACTTTCGTAGCTGTGAAATCCAAACTTTATCTTACCTTCACTTTGTAGCAGCAAATTGGTCAGGAACGATTTAATTTTAGGATCTTGAGATAGGAACAAGGTCATGCCATATTCCTGCTCGGCTTTGAAGGACTCGAACGGATAAAGTCCTCTTTGGAACAGCACAGAATTGATGGCATATTCTGAAATAAGTAGAACGAATAAATTTTTAATGAGTCTAGAAAATAACTTTCCTGTTTGAACACAGGCATTCGTAAATTATGTTTGCTTACTCAAATACTCGCAAAGGATTTGAGCTGAGCCCCGCAGAGTTATGCAGTTCTTCGTTTGTTGCATTTTCAGAAGTCACTGTATGGAAAAATCCCTGTCTGTGTGTGAAAGTAACAACGGAGCACAATTTTAGTGCGAAATTAAACTTGCAATTTAAATTCTTTATCAAATCGTAATATCGTTTGTTTGTTGTCCGTTGACGGTTATTTTTATTTTGAATCGAACAATACGGACGGACGGAAACAAGAAACATCCAGTTTGTTTTTTTTTTACAAACAGCTGCTAATCCTTGCTTGAATTTTTGAACGAAAACGGATAGAAGACTGGTCGGAAAATAATATTGGCTTGCTGGATGGATGCGTGTGTTTCAAAGACGCCACATATTGTACGATCATGTCTCTCAAGTCTGAGTTTTTATTATTATATTTCTCTGAATATAACTCGATATAAAAAAACTTTAAAAAATTATGTGCTATTCGGAAAACACGGTCGAGTACAAGAATAAAAATATTTTTAGTAGATAATAGCTCGTAGGACCTACAACAGGCAGCCAAATTATGTAGTTGTCACTTGTCTTATTGGTTGAATCTATCATAAAAAATTAGTGATTTTTTAGTTACTGCATATTATGTCTTTATAAAACAGAATTTTAAGCAGTATCCATGTGTCAGAGCCTCAGAGGTCAAACCAGGCGCAGAACCAAGTCATTTGAAGTGAATGAATGAATGATTTTTTTCGAATTGAAACGTCAAATCAAATTTATTAATTCATTCACTCAATCAATAATCATGTTGTGTTGTTGTGATATGTGTTTTGTTATTTTTTCCAATATTTTTGAAAAATTCAGATCGAATAAGCGCTAATGAACTAGACGAAAAAAGCCAAATTGTTGCGAATGTGAGGTACATTATATAAATAAAATGGGTCGAGCTCGGAGAAAGAGACAACAAAAGAAACCTCGAAAGTTTTGTGCGTGTGACAGCGACCCAGAAATCATATCATTGAATAGCTGGTTATCTAAAAATGGTTTGAGGAAGAACGAAAAGCTAGGTCTGGCTGTGTTTGATACTACTGGCCGAGGAGTACTCACGAAAAAAGAGATAAAACCGGGAGAAGAACTTTTAAATCTACCCTTGAATCTAACCATCAATGTTACTACAATTTTAACGGATTTACCATTTTGTAATATATTTTCTGAGAACCAGAAAAAATGTTTAATTGAGTTTGAGCATTCTATTTCATTCCAATCACTAATGGCATTTTATCTGAGCTATCTTAAAGCACAGAACGAGAATTCCAAGTGGGCGGTTTATATGCAAAGTTTGCCTAGAGAATATACCGTACCATATTTTCTACCTGATGAAATAAAACGTTTTATGCATTCTGATATTTTATCTGTGATCTCCAAACAAAAGAATGTTATTGATTTGTCATTCAATATATTTGAGACTATTTTGGATAATAATTATAGTGTGGATGGCAGTGTACAAAACCTAAAAAAGGTATTTTTAAAGTCTGACTACGAATGGGCTTACTTTACAGTGAATACAAGATGTGTCTACATGGATTTATCAAAAATAATAGATCTGAAAAATGTAGAAAACTCAATACTGAACCTTATATCAGATAATACTAAAATATCACTCTGTCCCTATCTTGATATGATTAACCACAGTTCGAGTGCAAGAAATGAAGCCCAATTGATTGTCAGCAACGATATAGAAAATCTCAAAGTGAGCGATATAAACAAAGACATGTTTACAGATATACGATTTTCAATTTATACAAAAAACCACTTTGATCCATTTACTGAACTATTTATATGTTATGGCGATAGTCACAACCTGAAACTTATTACTGAGTATGGCTTCTGTTTACCCAACAATGATTTAGATTCTGTATCATTTAATTTTGAGAATGTTAAAACATTTTTGAACGCTGGTAAATTCAAAATTTCCCAAGAACAGCTTTCTTTTATCAATAGCCATGGGTTGAACAAGCAGTTGTATATTGATTTAAAGGGCCTTAGTTATAATTTCTATGGTTTTTTAATGGTTGTTAAGTATTACTATAATCATGGCAAAGATGTTAGCAAATTACTGTATTCTGCTGCAATATGTTCAACTGATAACAGTTTAAACGACATTATTGCACCAATGGTAATAGAAAAATTAGTCAGAATTAAAGAGTCAATAAGTAAATTGAATATGTATAAGAGTAAATGTGTTATTTTAAGTAATTGTCTAGAATTGATGTGTCAGTATGTTAGAATATTAGAGGAATTTATTAAATGTTAGAAGAAACTTTGTTTTTTTTAATTTTATTATGATCATTATGAATAGGTACATACCCATTTTTCCCATTGTCTTTAAAAATGTGAAACGCCTGAATCAATTAATTTTGATGGTATACTGGCATCTATTTGATGACGTAGATACCTAGGTACTACTAGCTGCGCACCGCGGCTTCAACCGGTGTGAAACAATTTGTCAAAAGGAGAATATACAGGTAAGGTACACATTGAGAAGACTGATAATAAGACGTTTAAAAAAAAACCGGACAGTCCACACAACATCATCTAGCCCCAAGCTAATTTAAGCAGAGCTTGTGTTATGGGTGCTAGATGACTGATATACTTAATACAATACATTACATAGATAGATATTTTTTATTATACCTACATAGAAAACACCCAGACCAACGGAACAACTTTCAGCAGATCGTACACAAATTTGTTCCGAGGCGGTAATCGCACCCGCAACATCCTGCGTTGCTGGTGGACCTTCGCCCACCGCGCCACATTGGTCGTCGTAGTTTGATTCTGTGGTGGGGAGTGCACGTTTTGGATTGCGAAATTAAATTTGGGTGGTGGATGGTCCTCTATGTCTGTAGCTGCTCTCAGACTTTAGAACTATCCTGTAGCCGCTCGAGTGAATTTGGGTAATAAATATACCCAAGGGCAAAAGTCCGTTGTTTGACCTTGGGTATAAAACCATCCCATCGATTAATGCTCGAATATTTATGTTTATCTCCTTTTAACCTTATATCGTAGGCGCCTTAGGGTCTAGACAGACGGACTGCAATTCAACTGCAATCCGACTGCCAAATGGCAGTTCAGATGCAGTTGGAATGCAGTTGGCTCGACTGCAATCAAACTGCACGTCGACGGGCAGTTGGCGTGCAGTTGGATTGCAGTCTGAGTGCAGTTACAACGACTAACTGCACTCAGACTGCAATCCAACGGCACGCCAACTGCCCGTCGACGTGCAGTTTGATTGCAGTCGAGCCAACTGCATTCCAACTGCATCTGAACTGCCATTTGGCAGTCGGATTGCAGTTGAATTGCAGTCCGTCTGTCTAGACCATAAGCTTTGTTCCCGTCCCTGCCTGACAATATTCACTTCAGTTCACTAGTACATGTAACGGTCGTGCGTCGCATAGTTTTGTATGTGTGCGTGTGTAAAGTCAGACTGTCAGCATTTCGCGCGCAATTGTTTACGGTTTGCGCTCGGTGATTATGTAAACAATTATGTACCTAATAATGGATTTATGTGTATAATTTCTATAGTTACAAGAAGTTTAAAGAATGAACTTTAATATTATAAAAGTATTTTTAATAGATGGTGACATTTTAGTGATAATTATTGATAAACAAATTTTATTAAAATTTTCAAAAAAAAACCCGTATTTTTTATGTTATCATTCTTACTAACAAAAAACCACTCAAAGTTCGTCAGTTAACATATTTGAATAGGCTACTTGACTCTTATCTAAACAAGTTCTCAGAAGAGCTCAAATAGCTACGAGCATTATTTATTACTCTAAATTGTGTTGACAGTGACCCTTTGTTCTGCGCGCGCGTCACGTGTGACGTCAAGTCACTTGAGCCGTTTTTTTTGCGTGCGGTCGGGCGAACGAGCGGGTAGCCGCTCGAGTGACCTTGGGTAATAAATATACCCAAGGACAAAAGTCCGTTGTTTGACCTTGGGTATAAAACTATCCCATCGATCAATGCTCGAATATTTATGTTTATCTCCTTTTAACCTTATATCGTAGGCGCCTTAGCTTTGTTCCCGTCCCTGTCTGACAATATTCACTTCAGTTCACTAGTACATGTAACGGTCGTGCGTCGCATAGTTTTGTATGTGTGCGTGTTTAAAGTCAGACTGTCAGCATTTCGCGCGCAATTGTTTACGTTTGCGCTCGGTGATTATGTAAACAATTATGTAAATAATGGATTTATGTGTATAATTTCTATAGTTACAAGAAGTTTAAAGAATGATCTTTAATATTATAAAAGTATTTTTAATAGATGGTGACATTTTAGTGATAATTATTGATAAACAAATTTTATTCAAATTTTCAAAAAAAAACCCGTATTTTTTATGTTATCATTCTTACTAACAAAAAACCACTCAAAGTTCGTCAGTTAACATATTTGAATAGGCTACTTGACTCTAATCTAAACAAGTTCTCAGAAGAGCTCAAATAGCTACGAGCATTATTTATTACTCTAAATTGTGTTGACAGTGACCCTTTGTTCTGCGCGCGCGTCACGTGTGACGTCACAGCCACTTAAGCCGTTTTTTTTGCGTGCGGTCGGGCGAACGAGCGGGTCACCGACCGAGTGCAAAAAAACCGAGAAGAAAACCAGTCTATCATCTGCATCCATTTCATTCACTCATTCATTTTTTGACACCTGCCTTTATTTGTCAAATTACCACCATGGCGGCCGCATTGCTGTCAAATAAGAAATTTCAGAAAATTATTAAAAATAATATCAAATTTGGTAGATCCTTCGCAACTAGTCGATCTGTACTGATAAATAAACCTCATCTGAATTTACTATGCAATCAATGGGCGGTCACAAGCAATTACAGGGTAAGAATTCAGAACTTTAATGTATATCTACCTACTCGCTGACTAAGATATTTCAATGGGGTTTTCTACTTTATCTCCTAAAATTCATGACTTCTGATTGTTTCCATGCGTTTCAGTTTTACTCATCAAACCCTCCATCAAATACAGCAAATGGAGATACCGCCAAAAACGTTCTGGCAGCAGTGTTGGCAAACAAACCCAAGACTGGAAAAATACCATTTGGTAAGTTAATAAATCTGATATTCATGGGAGGTTGTAGCTATAAGGTTCCAGACATCATAACAAAACTCAATAATGTTAGGTTGTTTCTTTGTTTGCTTTGTATTACATAATAAATTGACCTTGTTCGCAGAAGTGCTAATTTCCTCTATTGAGATTGTTTACACTTAAATTCATAATAATATAGTATAGTTCTATTTACTAAATCTGCCTGCTATTCAATCAGAAATTTGAGAGTAGATTCCTACCCATATTTGTCCCTTCCATCATATTCATATAACATTTTACAAATATTAGTAGTTGTGCTGACTAGTTATGGTCACTTCACTTCACTTCACAGTTCACTTCACTACCTTCAAGGTAGTGAAGTGAAAAACCTGGATATTTACAGAAATGAAACCCTATTGATTTCTTAATTACCATAATTTGGTCCAATTATTATTAATGTTATTATTGGACTAGTCCCTAATTGAATGGCCACCTAGGATTGTATGAAAAAAATTAACAGTGTGACAAATAATCTTTATCAGCAATACTGTAAAAAGGTATATTGTTCAAGGAGTTGTTACTGCTTTTTAAATGGACACATAAATTAACGACATGTAACAAATCTAGAACTCTTTGAAATATAATAATCAAAATCATGATTTGGTCTAACTAGAGTCTGTCCCTAATTAATTGACCAGTGGAATATTCTCATGCAAGCTAGCCTTAATGTATTTAATATAAAGGCAAAAGATATTCACATTATTTTCATTTAGGAGAGTAATGACTTAACACAGAATGGTATAAATTAAAACTAGTATTTACAATTGAATTAACCTCATTTTGTTTTAAATAATTTACATCTTTTTCCTCGCACATCATAGTTTTATTAAGTTTCGATGACTTTCTCTTGCCTAATGTTAAATTTATCGATATTTTAATATATTTTGTTTACTCATGAGCTAAGTGATATTGATAACATATCTTCCTACTTCACAAAAACTTGTAAGTAAGTAAGTAAGTAAATAAAGTAATAGTAGATAACATTGACTGTAGATAAGTTGAAACTCATAAATTTGAATCTCTCTATAATTTGACTAAAATTAATATTATGTGTTTCCTCGGTAATTTCAAGCTCAAGGAATAATATCTTGCTCGCCGACATTTAAATTGAAGTTCAGACATCCACACTCTCAATAATTTGATGTATTCAACTTTTTTTAAATCTTGGAAACAAAACAAAGATTAATGGTACAATTAAGGACTGACTATGCAAAAGAAAAAAAAATATAGTGGTTTCATTGGACGTGGACAATGATATACTAATTTGCTTACTCAACAACTCAAATGTCTAATTTTTTTGTGAAATATAGATACTTTATTTGTGAATTAATGTATGAATGTATAAAATAATAAATCTTGATTATCAAACTCTTGTTTTTGAAAAATCTTGGTAATTTAAAAAGTTGTCCCTTGAGTTCCAACTTCAACCCATGGTTTCAACTTATCGAGAATCAAATTTATGTATGAAATGATCTTGGACAAAAATTGCTGTAACTTTATAACTCTACAAACTCCCATACCCATTTGGTTTTAGAATCTCAGATATTTTTTGTAAATAAGGTGTTACAAGAACCCAAAGAATTATTTCTTATTGTCAGAGCAAATTTTAGAAATTCAAATAATGTTTTGACAGCTTTTGGGCATAATTTTATTAGGCTAATGTCAATTTTCGAACTCAAATTTATAATTTTTCGATGGGCTAATGTACTGGTTTAAGTTTGTGTTTTAAATTTTTCTTATTTTACTGTTAAGTTTTCATCCAAAAATTACTATGTTTACGAAAAATATCTTTGATTTGAGAAACAACTAAATATTACTTGTTTATGTATGACGACCGATGTGGCGCGGTGGGCGAAGGTCCGCCTGCGACGCAGGAGGTTGCGGGTTCGATTCCCGCCTCGGAACAAATTTGTGCATTATCTGCAGAAATTTGTTTCGTTGGTCTGGGTGTTTAATATGTATAATAAAAAAATATATCTATCTATGTATGTAATGTATTAAATATATCAGTTATCTAGTACCCATAACACAAGCTTTTAAGAAGCTTACTTTGGGGCTAGATGGTGCTGTGTGGATTGTCCAGCATTTTTTTTTTTTTATTATTATTTATTCTTAACTCAATTAATTGTTGTATTTGACGTTCCACCGTTTTTTGTTGAGTATTACATTTTTTGTGTCTAATACTTGGTTGGAATGCAGCTCTTTACTCCCTGTTTTGTTCTGCTTTACCATTCCCTTCCTGTTACCCCATCCTGTCTGTCAAGCACATACCCTCATACTTACACTGACTCTTAAAACTTGCTGTTTATGTTCATTTCAATGGTTGAAATACCTATCACTATTGTAGATAGCAAGTTTTGCCTCTAGTTTTAAAGAAAGAGCCCTATTAGCCTAGTAAAAGCTTTTAGAATTAAAACATTAACTTATTTAAGTGTCTCATTTAAAGATATAGTAGTGTGCTGGTTGCTTTCCTTGTATTTGTGTATCTAAATATAAATCCATCCTTCCTCGTCCTCAATACATCCAGAATATTCTCCCCTCCCTTAGGGATCCACAAAAGAGACTGCTTTCACCCAGGTGCCTCTGTTTTGTCCCGTGAAGATATAAACCTGGGGAATGCGAAGCCGGTCACTGGTATGGACATGATCAGAGGGATGCTGGAGTATATTTGGCCAAAGGTAAGCATACTCTTATTTTTTTTGCGCCTTCTAACACCATCACAAGTAAGTTGATTCGTAGAGGTTTCATTATTTAAATCAGCGTAGGTAGATAGATACCCTATGGCACCTCGCACTGGACTAAGAGCAGAGGCGGGGAAGTTTCTGTATTCCCGGCTCACGTTGCTACTCCGCCGCCCCATTAGGAATTTGTAGGAGGCATTACGTCCTGGCGCTCATTAGAGGAGGCTTATGTCCAGCTGTGGACTAATACGGACTCTACATAGAAATCATGCCTCGACTTTGCCTCTTGCTTGAGTGACGCGGCTAAGTCTGCTTGTACATTCCGTAATAAACCAGTTCATGCATCATACATCTTAAAGTGCAGCGTAGGTTAGTTTACCAACGCCTTATAACGACTATTCTATTGTCCTATGAGTTGTAATGCCTAAGGTACCAGTCACATAGGTGCCGCCGTCGTCATAGCCACGCTTAGGCGACTTATCATCGAAGCTCCAATGCACCCACAGCCCAGTATAAGTTACCTCTCAATAGCGCCATTTTATCCATCCATAATTGTAAATGATTTACAATCTTTATTCTAAAGGCGGTCAACCTTTCAGGACAACAAAATGATCAGAGACCGAGTAATGCTGTCCCTGACATTGCTGATGAGCGCCAAGATAATGAACGTGACGGTTCCGTTCCTGTTCAAATACGCCGTGGACTCCGTGAACACGGGCGCGGGCAGCGCCGCCATGCTGGGCATGGAGACCGTGCCGCAGGCCTTGGGGACGGTGTCCTTCAGCTTGTTGGTTGGATGTGAGTATTCTTTATTATATTGCTACTTTATCAGTGGTCGTCAACGACTGTCGAAATGCGGGTAAGAATCGAAGTAAAGTTCTTTCTTCTGGCTTCAACGTCGAGGGAAACTTCACCCGAGTCTTGTGATTTCGCTTTGAGAGTCTAGCAGGCTACTCAAAGGCTGTTCAGTTGCCGATTGGCTACTTCTTCTTTGCATGCCAATGTGTTTTGGTGAAGTATTTGATACTATTCTAATCTTTAAGACCTGGTTGACCATATTTCGTGCAATAAATGAAATGAAATTTGTGTCTTTAATTAGAGCGTAGGAGTCTGATTAAAGAGATTGCAGCCAACCTGTAATCGTTCGATTGAAAGATTATTTTAACTAGTATCTGCCCGCGGCTTCGCACGCTTTGTTTCTATGGAAACGTTTTACTATATGGAACGAAAATAAGTCATGTTTTATTCCAGTGCTAGAACTACTTGTATTAAAAAAATCAGTCCGATCCGTATTCATGATCAGTATTTTCTGCGAGAAAGAGTAACAAACATCTGTACAAACTTTCGTGTTCATAATATTAGTAAAGAGTAAAGATAAGAATTATACCTACACTAAATCACTATTGTCAATCAGTTCCCCTGGAAAATAAATAGCCGTTTGCATAGAAACAAAGCGTGCGAAGCCACTGGCGGTTCCGATATAAATTACTTTGCAGTGCCCTATAGGGTGCATGTACTAATGACATAAGCCAGTTTTACGATCTAAGCTGTACGTGTGAGTAATTAAGATTGAAGCGAAGACAAAATATCTGCATAAAATATAAAATTTGACTTGTCTTAAGTGCTTATTTTGTAAGCCAAGACATTGATTTACTCATTTATTTACTGACTAGCGACCCACCCCGGCTTCGCACGGTTTTATTATACATATAAACCTTCCTCTTGAATCACTATAAAAAAAAAAACCACAGTAAAATCTGTTGCGTAGTTTTAAAGATTTAAGCATTCAAAGGGATATAGGGATACAGGGACATAAGGACAGAAAAAGCGACTTTGTTTTATACTATGTAGTGATACTAGTGATAGTGATGAAATAAATGTTTGCAGACGGTCTCGCCCGCGCCACGGCGGCCGGTTTCAACGAGCTGCGCAACGCCGTGTTCGCGAAGGTGGCGCAGCACTCCATCCGCAAGCTGGCCTGCAACGTGTTCACTCACCTGCACCGGCTGGACCTCAGCTTCCATCTCGGACGGCAGACCGGCGGCTTGTCCAAGGTAAGCACTCCATCCGCAAGCTGGCCTGCAACGTGTTCACTCACCTGCACCGGCTGGACCTCAGCTTCCATCTCGGACGGCAGACCGGCGGCTTGTCCAAGGTAAGCACTCCATCCGCAAGCTGGCCTGCAACGTGTTCACTCACCTGCACCGGCTGGACCTCAGCTTCCATCTCGGACGGCAGACCGGCGGCTTGTCCAAGGTAAGCACTCCATCCGCAAGCTGGCCTGCAACGTGTTCACTCACCTGCACCGGCTGGACCTCAGCTTCCATCTCGGACGGCAGACCGGCGGCTTGTCCAAGGTAAGCACTCCATCCGCAAGCTGGCCTGCAACGTGTTCACTCACCTGCACCGGCTGGACCTCAGCTTCCATCTCGGACGGCAGACCGGCGGCTTGTCCAAGGTAAGCACTCCATCCGCAAGCTGGTACGGTCACCTGCATACCTCTATACTGATATGAGCCGGGCCTTGGCTAGGAGGAAATCTAAGAAATTAAATAACATCCCAAAAATATTCGATTTCGGCGGGAGTTGAGTTGAGCCCGCGACCATCCCTCAGTACACGAATGAGCTAACCATTATATTTATTCTGTGGCAGCTCCAAAGTGATTTAAATCTGTGCTATAAAGTCTCCACACACAGAAGCCGGAGGCGGAGCGGAGGCGAAGGCGTGCGAGTTGTATTCTATTGAATCATATGAAAGCCTACACACACACCGCAGGCGGTGGCAGCGCGGGGCCATAGGAAAAACCGACATGCCTTCGCCTCCGCTCCGCCTCCGGCTTCTGTGTGTTTTCAACTTTAGGTAACACATCATCACTACATAGTATAAAATAAAGTCGCTTTCTCTGTCCCTATGTCATTATGTCCCTTTGAACGCTTAAATCTTTAAAACTACGCAACGGATTTTGATGCGTTTTTTTTAAAGATAGAGTGATTCAAGAGGTAGGTTTATACGTATAATAAAACCGTGCGAAGCCGGGGCGGGTCGCTAGTAACTAATAAGTGAAGGATATTCGCAGACGATAGACCGCGGCTCGCGCGCCATCAACTTCGTGCTGTCCGCCATGTTGTTCAACATAGTGCCCACCATGTTTGAGCTGGCGCTCGTCAGCACCATACTCGGACTGAAGGGGGGACTCGCTTTTACAGGTCTGCATTTATTTCATTTAATTAAATAAACTAGGTAAGTAACTAGGTAGTAGTACTTTATTCAGCTGTGGGACGAAAAAGGGTGAATAAAAATTAAACTATGGTGGTTGTAAGAGCCGAATAAAGGTACATCCCAGTGCAAGATTTTTCTTCTGTGTACTTTATTCTCCCCTGGGTTCATCGACCAGTCTGCAAAACGTGGTTTGGTGCCCAAAGTGACACAATCTCCCCTGTTTAAAAATCAATATTCAATTTAAAAAGTCAATAGTCAAAGTGCTTTATTTCCTTTTAAGTAACAAATAAGTAAAGCTGGACAATTTACACAGCATCATTCACCCAAGCTAAGCGGAGCTTGTGTTATGGGTACTGATGGATGACTGATATACTTAATACAATACATTACATAGATATTTTTTTTTATTATACACAGAAATCACCCAGAACCCCAGAACAAATATCTTCAGATTTCACTAACATTACTCCCACCTCGGGAATCGAGCAACCTCCTACTCGTGGTACTAATTGTTTAACCCTCGTGCAACGACTAAAGTGAAGTAAATCAGCGAAGCATCCGGTCTAGCCGAATGCTACACAATGCTGAGGCAGGAACCCTTTTTTACCCTATTTACGTCTTTTAATACTATTTATTTCATTTTATTTATTATGTATAAATTTTTAGTGTTAGTTAGGTAAGTACTTAGTATAAGTTTTAAATGGGTAAAAATAAAAAAAATCTTTTTTTTTTCTAAGTTCATATCGTTACAGGTCTGGCGCTGAGCTGCGTCGGCGTGTACGCCGCGTTCACGCTCGCCATCACGCAGTGGCGGACAAAGTTCCGGGTCTACATGAACAGGGCCGAGAACGAGGCCGGCAACAAGGCCATCGACTCCTTGATCAACTACGAGACCGTTAAAGTAAGACTGCATTAGCTTAACAAGGTTCCTGCATTAGCTTAGGTACAAAGGCTTCTGCATTAGCTTAGGTACAAGGTTCCTGCATTAGCTTAGGTTCAAGGTTTCTGCATTAGCTTAGGTACAAGGTTTCTGCATTACCTTAGGTACAAAGGCATCTGCATTAGCTTAGGTACAAGGTTTCTGCATTAGCTTAGGTACAAGGTTCCTGCATAAGCTTAGGTACAAGGTTCCTGCATTCGCTGAGGTACAAGTATTCTGCATTACCTTAGGTACCATTAGCTTAGGTACAAGTATTCTGCATTACCTTAGGTACAAGGTTTCTGCATTAGCTTTGATACAAGGTTTCTGCATAAGCTTAGGTACAAGGCTTCTGCATTTGCTTAAGTACAAGGTTCCTGCATTAGCTTACCGACGAGTTCGCGCTGTTGACTCGTTTAATCTTAAGCCTGTGAGGTGTAGATCAATCTAAATAACTTTAAAGTGTTTTGAACTTACTCGATCAGAACACATTATTATAAATATCTATGGGTATTTATCTCGTTTATTTACTTACCTATTTTTATGAATTTTATTGGTCATCCCGTGATCACGACAGAGTGTAAACCTGTTAAAACGTCGGGATCACTACATAGTATAAAACAAAGTCGCCTCTTCTGTCCCTATGTCCCTATATCTCTATGTCCCTTTGAATGCTTAAATCTTTAAAACTATGCAACGGATTTTGATGCGGTTTTTTTTAATAGACAGAGTGATTCAAGAGGAAGGTTTATAAGTATTATAAAACCGTGCGAAGCTGGCGCGGGTCGCTAGTATATAGATAAATAACTCTGCTGTAACTTGCAGTACTTCAACAACGAGAAGTACGAGCTTCAGAAGTACGACTCCAGCCTGCAGAAGTACGAGTCTGCCTCGCTGAAGACGGCCACCAGCCTGGCGCTCCTCAACTTCGGCCAGCACGCCATCTTTAGCGCAGGCCTCAGCGTTATCATGCTAATGGCCGCCAACCAGATCGCACAGGGTACGCTTTCTTACTTCTTTATTTAGTTGTGGAGGGTTTGTTCCTCTTCCACGCAAAAAACTACTGAAGCTAACCAGTCCTGGATAAATAGGCCGTATAGGCCGCGGCCTAGGGGCGGCAGCGTCCTAGGGGCGGCAGATTTCAGAAGACGGTCACTCGATTGCAGACGATAAAAGTCAAACACGTTCACTGGTTTGAATTGGAGTGATTTTGCATTTATTGCTGTTATTTAATTTTTGGGTTCCCTAAAAGTGATGTTATTGCCAATTGCAGGATTCCAACCTTGTATGTCTAACGGAGGGGGGGGGGCTTAAGCTAATAATGAACAGCTCTGTACATGGGGCCGCGGAAAAAAGTGGCCTACAGTCAAAAAAAATATAAATCCGGCACTTAAGCTAACTAATAAAGTTTTTATAACTATAATTAATTAATTTTTATTCAACGCTTTTCTAGCCAAAACATAAATTTTAAAAAGCTTACGTAAAATTTGGGGATGGGGAGGGTAGTTCAGCAAAATCTTACAAAATCTCATCAGAAGGGGCGGGGACTCAAACCTGAAAAATGCCTCACGTAATTTATGGATACGATATGATAATCAGTTATAGGGGGTTTTAAAATCTGTTCATTCTAGCTGTACTTTCCTTATTCGACATACTGTGACATGCCTCCGATTGCAGGTAAGATGTCAGTGGGCGACCTGGTGATGGTGAACGCGCTGCTGTTCCAGCTGTCCATCCCGCTCGGGTTCCTCGGCTCCGTGTACCGCGAGGTGCGCCAGGCGCTCATCGACATGCAGACCATGTTCACGCTCATGACTGTGCAGTCTAGGATCAAGGTAAGATGTCAGTGGGCGACCTGGTGATGGTGAACGCGCTGCTGTTCCAGCTGTCCATCCCGCTCGGGTTCCTCGGCTCCGTGTACCGCGAGGTGCGCCAGGCGCTCATCGACATGCAGACCATGTTCACGCTCATGACTGTGCAGTCTAGGATCAAGGTAAGATGTCAGTGGGCGACCTGGTGATGGTGAACGCGCTGCTGTTCCAGCTGTCCATCCCGCTCGGGTTCCTCGGCTCCGTGTACCGCGAGGTGCGCCAGGCGCTCATCGACATGCAGACCATGTTCACGCTCATGACTGTGCAGTCTAGGATCAAGGTAAGATGTCAGTGGGCGACCTGGTGATGGTGAACGCGCTGCTGTTCCAGCTGTCCATCCCGCTCGGGTTCCTCGGCTCCGTGTACCGCGAGGTGCGCCAGGCGCTCATCGACATGCAGACCATGTTCACGCTCATGACTGTGCAGTCTAGGATCAAGGTAAGATGTCAGTGGGCGACCTGCAGGGCTAACATGCGCGCCATTGAAGTCGTCGCGCGCGCGACGACTATTTTGACGTCGTCGGTAGACATAATACTCGTTGTCGAGTAATCCTTCTCGCGCAGAGAAAGCAACCCAGACGAACATACGTTTAGTTCATTCAATTGTCTATGGTTTTTGTGAACTGCATCCCAAGAAATAAACTAACCTTTTTACTTTCACCTTCATTTTGGTAGTTTAAACATTTTTACTGGTAGTTTTTTTTTATATTAGTCCATCTATTGGACAAGCGAAAGCCTGTAAACCATACTGCCTAATTTTCACTGGTAGAATGGTGGTAAACAGTCGAAAAGGCAAGAAGAAGAAAAAAAAGAAGGAGAAGCTTTTCCAACATTTGCGCGCGATTTTCTTGTGTATGTTTGTTTGTGTGACTTAAGAATGATATAATAAATAATATTTGCCTTAAGTTCTGTTTTGGTAGGCACGGAGTGCAAGATGACATCGCACAAAACGTAAGTACCTAAAACTAAAATATTTGTTCAGTTTAGTCGCCACAATATAGGTATCTTTTCTATAATGCACTTGCTTGACCCATAAGCTCATGATCTATCTTCTCTTACAACAACTTAGACCAAGGTTTACCCGTTCTGCCACTGAGGTTGTTAAATAATAATATCTGTATAATTTAGTATCAAACTAAAATGTTTCTTTGTTTTAGATGGTCACCAAGCTAACACTGAAATATAATTTTATTAAAGTACACAAATATATCTCACCATAAATGTGTCTTATTTTTAACTCTTTAATTAACAGAATATAAACCGTAGCGTGCACTTGTTCTCATAGTTACAGGCGAGCACACCTTTATTAGAATACTTATGTACTTAAAATTTTGTAATATTAGGTATAAGTAAAAAGGTTTTTGTATATTCCATACTTACCCCAATAGGAAGAAGTTTCGAAATCTGTTGTCGGAAATCTATTCGGCAGCCAACCGAGAAATTAAATAAAGTGAATAGCCGTTGAAATTATTAATCTGACAAATCCAGACAATCGCAAACATATCTTATTTTTGAGTAAATTTTCTTTCTATTTTTCGTATTTTTTGTTACTATACAACGCTAATGAATAATTAGTTCTTGATACGGGACCGCCATGAGCAACAAAACTCGAAGAAAAATATCAAGAAAATCTTCTCGTGAGTTCTCGTCCTCAAATTGAAAGACGAGAGTTTTCTCGTGTTATGCTGTCAAAAGTTGAGAAAATTAGGGCGCGCATCTTAGCGTTTGACGAGAAAGGTTACCACAGATAATATAACCTTAGTTTCCCTATATAGTTTGTGATATAAACATTCACTAAATCATTCACGTGACGTGACATGACGACTATTTGGTGTCGCATGCTAACATCATCGGTCGACAAATCGAGATAGCGCCATTTTTGTCGAGAAAAAAGACGAGAAAAGCTTCTCGTGGGCGCGCATGCTAGCCCTGCTGGTGATGGTGAACGCGCTGCTGTTCCAGCTGTCCATCCCGCTCGGGTTCCTCGGCTCCGTGTACCGCGAGGTGCGCCAGGCGCTCATCGACATGCAGACCATGTTCACGCTCATGACTGTGCAGTCTAGGATCAAGGTAAGATGGCAGTGGGCGACCTGGTGATGGTGAACGCGCTGCTGTTCCAGCTGTCCATCCCGCTCGGGTTCCTCGGCTCCGTGTACCGCGAGGTGCGCCAGGCGCTCATCGACATGCAGACCATGTTCACGCTCATGACTGTGCAGTCTAGGATCAAGGTAAGATGTCAGTGGGCGACCTGGTGATGGTGAACGCGCTGCTGTTCCAGCTGTCCATCCCGCTCGGGTTCCTCGGCTCCGTGTACCGCGAGGTGCGCCAGGCGCTCATCGACATGCAGACCATGTTCACGCTCATGACTGTGCAGTCTAGGATCAAGGTAAGATGTCAGTGGGCGACCTGGTGATGGTGAACGCGCTGCTGTTCCAGCTGTCCATCCCGCTCGGGTTCCTCGGCTCCGTGTACCGCGAGGTGCGCCAGGCGCTCATCGACATGCAGACCATGTTCACGCTCATGACTGTGCAGTCTAGGATCAAGGTAAGATGTCAGTGGGCGACCTGGTGATGGTGAACGCGCTGCTGTTCCAGCTGTCCATCCCGCTCGGGTTCCTCGGCTCCGTGTACCGCGAGGTGCGCCAGGCGCTCATCGACATGCAGACCATGTTCACGCTCATGACTGTGCAGTCTAGGATCAAGGTAAGATGTCAGTGGGCGACCTGGTGATGGTGAACGCGCTGCTGTTCCAGCTGTCCATCCCGCTCGGGTTCCTCGGCTCCGTGTACCGCGAGGTGCGCCAGGCGCTCATCGACATGCAGACCATGTTCACGCTCATGACTGTGCAGTCTAGGATCAAGGTAAGATGTCAGTGGGCGACCTGGTGATGGTGAACGCGCTGCTGTTCCAGCTGTCCATCCCGCTCGGGTTCCTCGGCTCCGTGTACCGCGAGGTGCGCCAGGCGCTCATCGACATGCAGACCATGTTCACGCTCATGACTGTGCAGTCTAGGATCAAGGTAAGATGTCAGTGGGTGTGAGATATTTAGCGGAATCTGTAGGTACACAATCATGTGTACAATAGTAAAATATAAATATAATTTATGAAAAACTTACCGGATAAGAAAATAAACAATTCAAAACAAATAGATTTTATAAAGATACTAGCGACCCGCCCCAGCTTCGCACGGTTGTATTATAAGTATATAAACCTTCCTCTTGAATCACTCTAACTATTAAAAAAAACCGCATCAAAATCCGTTGCGTAGTTTTAAAGATTTAAGCATTCATGACATAAGGACAGAAAAAGCGACTTTGTTTTATACTATGTAGTGATGAATGTTTCAGGAAGTAGACAAAGCGCCCCCCCTGAGAGTGGACGCGAAGACGGCCACGATCGAGTTCAAGGACGTGAGCTTCAAGTACATCAACGGCAAACCTATCCTCAACAACCTCAGCCTGTCCATCCCGGCCGGCAAGAAGATCGGCATCGTCGGCGGCAGTGGCAGCGGGTATGTCATACTAACAGACACGATCCAGTTCAAGGTAATCCTTAATAAAACCTTGTAATCCTATTTCAAGGAAGAACTTAGGAATAACATCATAATCAGAATGCTCGCAAAGATTTTCACAAACATGCTGAAGAAAAGTCGTAGAAATATAACTCGTAGGTCCATTTTATAGAAAAAAGTGACGTCACGAGCCCCCCCTTTTCAACTGTAATGCGCTTTATCTTGTCATTTTCTGTTTGATTGACCAAAGAAAAATTCGCGGCCAATGTTTTTCGAAAATCTAACTGGAGTGACTAATTCATTTGTTTAGGCATCTAGCCTATTCCTTTAGAAGCTACAATGCAACAGACAGATTCAAATCCCTCTAATTGCGTCAGATAAACAGATAAACATTTCATTTATAATTTGTCAAATTAACACGTCATTAAAATATAAATTATTATAAAATCTAGTAGGTATAAAAATACACTTAGTTTAATATAGTTATAGTTTAAAAACTCGTCGTATACAATGTGTAGAACGTCTTCTCTACAAGCCAGTTCTTTAGTCTTATTTTAAAACTATCTAAGTCTTATCTTAGTCTTATTTTACTACTAAACATCTAGAAGTCGGATGATCGGCTAGACATAGGATTCTGCACTATTTGTAGTAATTATGACCATTATGTTACAGGAAATCGACACTAGTGCGACTGTTGTTCAGATTCTTCGAGCCACAGTCTGGGCAGATTCTAATAGCGGGACAGAACATCAAAGATTTGGATTTGGCTAGCGTGAGGAAAGCCATAGCTATTGTGCCGCAGGTAAGGTTCAAATTGGTATATAACTAATTTAAACTTACATCACAAAAAGTGTAATGAACAAATTCCTAAAATTTCACAAGACGTGGTTGTTATAATATCTGACTAATATAAGACCGTCTATTTGACGTCAACTCTCGGTCTAAAGCCCTTTACCAGCTGTTTCTATCAGATACACCTGGTTTATTTATTTATTTATTTATTTATTTATTTATGTTTAACAAAATCCACAGCCCTTAATTAATATAACTATGTATAAAAGCTAATTATCTTAACTTATTATCTAAATTTACTTAAAGCTAATTGTCTAAACTTACGGCCAAAAAAAAGGATTTACATTTTATAAGATATTTTTTATAAGAGAGACAGTCAGACGATTCCTAGATAGTAATGAATAAAGTAATGAAGGTACATTCTTTAACTTAATACTTTTTATAATAAATCTTATATATGTTATAATTACAAAACTATATCTACTTAATACAAAAACTTATTCTACTTATAACTACGTGTTTAACTTAAGTTTAGATAATTTCTAATGATTTTGTTTATTATTTTTACTTCTAATAAAAAAAAAACATCAAAGAAATAACATTCTTTGAGTGTGACACTGAATGTTCGTTTGTCAGACAAATTTATAACCTAAAATTTTTTTTTTAAAGCCGATTAAACGGTACATAAAACAATATTTACATTTCCACATTTCGCAGCTCTACTACTACTACTGTACTGATCTTAGAACGATGACATGACATATAGTCAGTTCCACATCGACAATAGTATGTAATTATTTATAAGGCAAACATGTATTAGACACATAAGTTATACACATGCTAGTGGTTTCTATTTCGCCTCTTCCACTAGTGGACAAAAAAGTGAGGCGAACTGAAAAACAATTATCACTTTATTTCTTATAGTATTATTTTGATAATTATGTACCTATAGTATTAAATTTGACTTGTCTAAGTGCTTATTTTGTAAGTCTAAAGAAATAAAGATATTGATTATTTGATTATACATGACGTATAAAGACGTATAAAGCATGAGAATGTTACTCGTACGTTCCAGGACTGCGTGTTATTCCACGACACGATTCTCCACAACCTGCACTACGGGGACCTCTCCAAGTCCGTGGAGGAGGTCTACCAGGCAGCCAAGATGGCGGAGTTGCACTCCTCCGTGCAGACCTGGCCCAAGGTAACCCTAACTGATATATTTCCTTTAAGTTGAAAACACACAGAAGCCGGAGGCGGAGCGGAGGCGAAGGCGTGGCGGTTTGTATTCTATTGAATCATATGAAAGCCTACACACACCGAAAGCGGTGGTAGCGCGGTGCCATAGCAAAAACCGGCACGCATTCGCCTCCGCTCCGCCTCCGGCTTCTATGTGTTTTCAACTTTAGTAAGGTCTAGGACTCTTGGTGACGTCGGAATAATTAAATCACATAATTAAAGTCATTGAATATTTACCATGATTTGATTTCTTTTGAGTTTTCCGATATTTCGGCTCGTTTTAAGCACCATGATCACGAAAGAACTGAGGTCACTGCGAGTGAATTTTTATTGGCAGATATATCGCTCTACCCTCATTTTTCGTCTTTTGCTACGAACGTTACCACTACCAATACTACTACTATAAATACAGGGGGCATGAAAATATTTTTATATGTCCCCCGGGGCAACATGCAAAAAAGGTTGCGAAACCCTGAGTGTGTTAATGGTAAGTTTGTCTGTGCAGGGGTACGAGACTCAAGTGGGCGAGCGCGGGCTGAAGCTGTCGGGCGGCGAGAAGCAGCGCGTGGCCATCGCGCGCGCCATCCTCAAGAACGCACCCATCATCGTGTTCGACGAGGCCACCTCCAGCCTCGACTCGCTCACTGAACATGTCTGACTCCACTTACATACATATCACTACATTAATACTTACTAATATTATAAATGCTGAAGCTGTCGGGCGGCGAGAAGCAGCGCGTGGCCATCGCGCGCGCCATCCTCAAGAACGCACCCATCATCGTGTTCGACGAGGCCACCTCCAGCCTCGACTCGCTCACTGAACATGTCTGACTCCACTTACATACATATCACTACATTAATACTTACTAATATTATAAATGCTGAAGCTGTCGGGCGGCGAGAAGCAGCGCGTGGCCATCGCGCGCGCCATCCTCAAGAACGCACCCATCATCGTGTTCGACGAGGCCACCTCCAGCCTCGACTCGCTCACTGAACATGTCTGACTCCACTTACATACATATCACTACATTAATACTTACTAATATTATAAATGCTGAAGCTGTCGGGCGGCGAGAAGCAGCGCGTGGCCATCGCGCGCGCCATCCTCAAGAACGCACCCATCATCGTGTTCGACGAGGCCACCTCCAGCCTCGACTCGCTCACTGAACATGTCTGACTCCACTTACATACATATCACTACATTAATACTTACTAATATTATAAATGCTGAAGCTGTCGGGCGGCGAGAAGCAGCGCGTGGCCATCGCGCGCGCCATCCTCAAGAACGCACCCATCATCGTGTTCGACGAGGCCACCTCCAGCCTCGACTCGCTCACTGAACATGTCTGACTCCACTTACATACATATCACTACATTAATACTTACTAATATTATAAATGCTGAAGCTGTCGGGCGGCGAGAAGCAGCGCGTGGCCATCGCGCGCGCCATCCTCAAGAACGCACCCATCATCGTGTTCGACGAGGCCACCTCCAGCCTCGACTCGCTCACTGAACATGTCTGACTCCACTTACATACATATCACTACATTAATACTTACTAATATTATAAATGCTGAAGCTGTCGGGCGGCGAGAAGCAGCGCGTGGCCATCGCGCGCGCCATCCTCAAGAACGCACCCATCATCGTGTTCGACGAGGCCACCTCCAGCCTCGACTCGCTCACTGAACATGTCTGACTCCACTTACATACATATCACTACATTAATACTTACTAATATTATAAATGCTGAAGCTGTCGGGCGGCGAGAAGCAGCGCGTGGCCATCGCGCGCGCCATCCTCAAGAACGCACCCATCATCGTGTTCGACGAGGCCACCTCCAGCCTCGACTCGCTCACTGAACATGTCTGACTCCACTTACATACATATCACTACATTAATACTTACTAATATTATAAATGCTGAAGCTGTCGGGCGGCGAGAAGCAGCGCGTGGCCATCGCGCGCGCCATCCTCAAGAACGCACCCATCATCGTGTTCGACGAGGCCACCTCCAGCCTCGACTCGCTCACTGAACATGTCTGACTCCACTTACATACATATCACTACATTAATACTTACTAATATTATAAATGCTGATGGCGCTATGGTGCTCATTAGGGGAGGCCTACGTCTAGCAGTGGTCTTCTGTAGACTATTAATTAATGATGATGATTTATTATTATTTTAATAAGATAAAATAGAATGTTTGTTACATTCCATTCTCATCAGACGGTTAAGTAAGTACTATTAATAAATAGAGATGCGAATCTGTCGACAAAGTGTGTAACGAAGATAAAATAGAAAGTTTTTTTGTCAGTGAATAAGGTTATTATTCTCTTTTTAGGGTTAAGCTCGCCTGTGCCATAATTTATCAGGTTTTAAAATTTTCTTTTATGTGCATTTATGCATAAAGTTCGAAACACACAGAAGCCGGAGGCTGAGCGGAGGCGAAGGCGTGCCGATTTTCCTATCCTATCCGCACCGCGCCGTCACCGCCTGCGGTGTGTGCGTAGGCTTTCATATGATTCAATAGAACACAACTCGCACGGCTTCGCCTCCGCTCCGCCTCCGGCCTCTGTGTGTTTCGTAGTTGAGAAATTTAGAATTAAGAATTATTCTAAAATCATTAATATTCTGTATATCTTCCAGGCGATCCTGCAAGCGCTGAAAGCGGCGACAGTGGGCCGCACGTCGATCTGCATCGCTCACCGACTGTCCACGGTCGCGGACGCGGACGAGATCCTAGTTCTAGAGGGCGGCACGGTCTCGGAGCGCGGCTCGCACGAGCAACTCATCGCGCGCGCCGACTCGCTCTACGCGCGCCTCTGGCAGAAACAGAAGCACGACGCGGTCCGTCCGAACAAATGATCATACTATATACACCTTCTTGATTCATTTAACGTCACGATCGAGGGTTATGTGAGCGCTCCATAGCGGCCCACATAGGGCCTCACACGCGAGTTCGTACAAATGATCATACACACATGCCTTCTTGAATCATTACATGCATCGAGGGTTATGTGAGCCCCCCATAGCGGCCCACATAAGGGCCTCACACGCGAGTTCGTACAAATGATCATACTACATACACGTTCTTGATTCATTTAACGTCACGCATAGAGGGTTATGTGAGCCTCGCACGCGATTGCCGCTCGGTATAAGTCGCTGGAGACTAAAGTAGCAAGCCTCGATAAACTAATGCTTATTAGACGTTCGTCGCGCGGTAGTTCAATCGACCCCATCATAAGCCTATATTAGTCCACAGCTGTACGTAATAGACTAGTGCCATTTAGATGTTCGTCGCGCGGTGGTTAAATCGGTCCCATCATCATCATCATCAGCCTATATTAGTCCATTGCTGGACATAGGCCTCCCCTAATAAGCGCTTTAGCGCTATGTCTTCAGCTTGCCGCATTCAGCATCTGCCAGCAATATCAGTCAAATCGACCCTGATAACGCTCGATCGCAGGGATTCATTCTTGAATTTATTTGATATATCGATGAACCGATGCTTCTATTTTACTCAATAAAGAAAATGACCTCGTCGCTTGCGATTACAGTCCACTGTACAAAGGCGATAAGACTGTGTAAGTAGACTTGTGAAGCGATTGGCCGCCCGGCTCAATCCCACATTAGTCACACTCGAGCGAACACAAATCGCATTAGAATTTTAAAGCAATTGCCAATTCATCATCATCGTCAGCCTATATTAGTCCACCGCTGGACATAGGCCTCCCCTAATACACACTATGTTACACTAGCTCAATCAAAAGTAAAAATCTATTGAAAGTCATCGCCCAAAATTATGAGAAACTTAATAAAGTATTATGTAGTTTTATGTTCAAATATCGATCATCGGATAGCATCTATCCAATGATCTAGTTTGAGCCGGATCTCGCCTCATGCTTATGTTTATTGAACACTGAGTGCCTAAAAGGCCGATGTTTCATTCACTGCAGCCTAAGCTGCGGTCCGTTGAGATTGTTGAAATTATGTAAATAAATAAAATAAATAATTCCGGACAGTCCACACAGCATCATCTAGCCCCAAGATAAGTAGAGCTTGTGAAATGTCCATGTGTTATACCAGATTTACATTTCGTTAAGTATCAAGTGCGAGCGACAAGTGCAAATGACACCTTCGATTTGTAAGCGCGATTTCTAGACCGTCTTCGAATTCGAAAACTCAAGACGAAGCTGTATGTTATGGCATACGTCTTGGTTCAGAATGTCCCGTGAACAATTATCGGAAATCATACTATCACTTGCACTTGTCGCTCGCACTTGATACTTAACAAAATGTAAACCATGTATTGGAGTTCAGTGTATAGTTTTATGTAAAGAGCCATTGGCTATGGCTGTGCGTTTAGTTAGTGATCGGTTACACCGTCCACTAGTCCGCAACGAATCTGGTCCAGCAACCAAAATTAACATCCTTACTATTATAAACGCGAGTTTGTGTGGATGGATGGATGTTTGTTCCTCTTTCACGCAAAAAGTACTGAACGGATCGAGCTGAAATTTTGAATTGAAGTAGTTCTAGCCCTGGAATAAAACAGGATACTTTTCATAAATCAGTATCCATAAAATATATAGAAAATTCCTTGAAGTTATGGGAAGTGATTTGATTTCATGGGCAGATTGCTAGTTACTATAATACTAGAATAGAATAGAAGATCATTTATTTATAACAACTACATATACAACACACTTTTATATAGGAGGTACATACAACGTTGATATAAAAGGGCCCTAACTCAGCATAATGCTGGCTACTAGTATCTGCTCGCGGTTTAGCACGCGTTATTTCTTTGGAAAAGTTTCAATGCTATTTCTATGGGTACTGATTTATGGGTTGAGAAGTAGCCTACTTTTTATTACAGGACTAAAACTCCAGGTCTGCGCGTCCAGGCGTGAAAGAGTAACAAACATTCATACATACAAATATTTGTGTTTGTAATCGATAGGTTCGTAAATTACGTTTTGTATGGAACGCGTTCGTAAATTACGTTTTGTATGGAACGCTCGAAAATATCTTGCTAAGTTTTAGGAAGCAAAATCTGTCTGAAAGGTCTAAAGTATGAATGAACCTCATAATGTGAACCTTTTTGAAGTTTCCAAGAGTCCTGTAAGATCTTAACTTTGAGTTTGACTTTAAAGGTTTTTATCAAAAAGGACTAGGTTCTCAATTTGACTGTATTTTTTTACATCAATACTTTTTTGTTGAACCTATTCAGATGATATATTTTTTGTCTGAAAACCGGTGCTTCTTGTTGGTCCAAGAGAAGCAATTAATTTTATCAAGATCTGTCCATTTCTCAGTTAGCATTAACAATGCCTTTACATACATGAAATTTGAAGTTGGTTGCTTTTGTAAAAAAACTACAAATGACAAAAAAGGGATGTAATTTATATTAAATTTGTTAAACTTGCTTTTAACGATTATTTAACCTGGAAATGCAGTTCCTTGCTCACTAGTGGACTTCCCCTACTCATAAACCTTGTCTATCTTCACGTAATAGCTAAAAGTAATTTATTTTCTATTGGCAGGTGAAAGTGAAAAGCACAGAGTAGCAACTGTTTAACCGTAGATGGATTATGCCTTGGTGATGGGATAGCGCCGCAGAAAGAGAGACTATACGAGGTGGTGGCGGGGATGGTGTTGCCATGCTATTTTTTACCTTGATTTAAGAATCCTAAATTCGGATAGGTCCTAACTAATGCACCAACGTTTTAATGATCCTGTTAAATAAATAAACCGTAGGTACGTATACGAATAGGTAAACTTTTAATTAAGGTAAGCATAAGAAATAAAACAACGTTTCGGTATCAATGTGTGTAAATACAATCATCTCTTTTCTTCTAAGGCTATAAGAATAAGTTTATCTCTTTCTTGTGAGAATGAGATGGCATGTGTCACTCATTTAGGGAATAATCCATCTACGGCTGAAGCAGATTGTTATAAATGAGGGGGTTAGACAAGAAAGGCTAACATGATACTAATGATGAGCCCTCATCGTGCCTTTCATGTTAGCTTTCCTTGTATGAAATGGAGGTGTTCGTACGAATCGACCCGCCTTCGGTCAGTGAATTGATCAACACTAGCGATTCGTGTGAACTACTTATTTTTGATGTTATCCATATTTAGTAGCCTGCCTCTACCTCAATCATTGGTGTGTAATTTGCATTCTACCGATTTTATGTTCTTTGTGTATTGTGTAAACAAAAAAACTATCAAGGAAGAGTAGTCTTTTTCGGAAGAAAAGGATGGCTTCCTTTATTCTTTCTTATCTTTTGTTTAAACTGTACATATCAAAACCGTCGCTATTCTCAATCCCACCCATTGTCTACGCGAGTTATGAGTTTTTGCTCTGAAGGATCCCTAGTTGGTTTAGAACGCAAATTACATGCCTTTTTTAATTTTATTATGTTTGTAAATTATGAATGCGGCCGCTCACAAAATCTTTAAGTTCATCAATTAGTAAGACTAAAACTTAGACAATACAAACCTTGTACAGTAACTAGTAACTGCCCTTAGAGTAAAGACTCATTTCAACCAAAGCGAGACGTAGGGGAAGGGCGGGTAGCCCCGGACGGCGGGTACCCCCGGACACTTCAAATACAAGGTGATTAGGCTCACTTAGAATACAATTAAATACAGTTTAAGATGACGCGTGGAATATGAACAATCATCTTAAACTGTATTTAATTGTTTCTAAGTGAGCCTAATCACCTTGTATTTGAAGTGTCCGGGGGTACCCGCCGTCCGGGGCTACCCGCCCTTCCCCTACATACATAGTTAAGTTCAAAAAGTCTTGATTATAAGTTCTTTTTCTTTTACTTATATTCATTTATTCGCCGCAGGAGTGCAAGGCACTTGGATACTTCAATTTACAATTATGTAGGTACTATAAATGGTACAAAATCAACTAAATAAGGAATAGTTTATAGAAATGGTAAATTTTTTAATTATATATAAATGTAAACTGTAAATGGGCATCGTTAAAGTTAAAAATTATTATATACTTAGTGCTGATGTAAAAGGGTATTGTCAGAATTAATTCTAAATGAATAAATATATTACAATAACGCCTACACGTAGTTAGGCTTGATTGTACGTATTGTATACGTACTAACTTTAGTGCTAAGAGTGCATTGCATTGTATTCAACTCTGACGTGTATGTATCGCTATGGTTGACTGCAGTTATAAAATTAAATCAATAATTATTAATTTGAACCAAATTGTGATTTCGAGCTAGATTTTAAATTATTACGAAATGTTAAGATTTTGTTTTTGTAAATAATATACAAAACTTGTATATTGAATTGTTGAATAAGTACATTATTTTGTTCTAATACTGGACTTTTATTTCTGTAACCTTTGTGTGGCAAAAAAAGAACGAGAATATGACGTTCTCATTTTGCCATTTTTCATAGGTACAAACTTTCGCGAGAAGTTCCAGAAGATTTGACAAGATTTTCGGGACCTACATCACTACATAGTCACTAGGTAGGTACATAGTATAAAATAAAGTCGCTTTCTCTGTCCCTATGTCATTATGTCCCTTTGAACGCTTAAATCTTTAAAACTACGCAACGGATTTTGATGCGGTTTTTTTTAATAGATAAGAGTGATTCAAGAGGTAGGTTTATACGTATAATAAAACCGTGTGAAGCCGGGGCGGGTCGCTAGTATCCTATAATTCGTTAAAATTTGACATAAATTATCTTCTTTTTGTAGGTAGGTACCTAATCAGTAAGTATTAGGGCGAGTTGCAGAAACGCAAAAACGAGATAGGTACGTTAAAAATTGGACGGGGTGACAGTTTCGTCGCCAACGCCAAAATGCAGTGTGATAGCGCTATGGCGCTTAAAAGAGGACACCTATGTCTAACTGTGGACAGAAAATTATAGGTTACTGATGATGAAGAGTGTGCCTGCCTGCCCTAACGGTATAAGGCAGGCAGGCACACTACCTACGTTCCGTAGGTTTAACGGAACGTGATTGTTTTATCTCAGAAAGTAGTCTCTACCATGGAGTTGATATAGAGCCTCTGTGGTCTTTCTCTACTTATACTTATAACAAAATAGGGTAAGTATATAACTGGCACAAAGGCAGAGATTAAAATAGATTTAAGGCGAGCAATAAAACCAATTTCTATCACCAAAACCACTTGTAAAACCTTTTTATCAACCTATCAAATGTCAATTCAAAATCGATTTGACAGACATTGTTATCCGTTGTCATGGAAACGCGGCCACAACAGCAAGCGCTCAAAACAATTTATTTTTTCTACTCATTTTTGAGCGGATTTTTCTATTGGATTAGAAAATAAAATGGAGTATTGATGATGTCAGTGCTGAGTTTAGTGCCAGAGGACAAGCGGAAAGACAAGTAAGTTTTAAAATGCAAGGTTCTTTTGATTTTAATAGGTGGCCAGGTGTCCACTGTGGTTCCCATTTACCTAGAGCTACAGTTTTAGAGCTTTATGTAGGTTAATGGAAACTTTCTCAGTTCTAAATAGCTTGTTTACAATAAAATCCCTTCTTTGAAATTTTTCCATCTTTTTTTATGATTTGATTTGATGAAGTAGGTACCTAAATATATGCCTTAATATAAATTCTTAGAGTTTGCTTTCTTCCAAAGTTCCAATGATGAGTTAAGTGACTTAATTAGGCCGTTTCTGTGATTATTATTAACTCATTTATTTCAGATTAAAATCCATAGCATATTTACAAACAAAATTAATTTAAATGTCACATTCAGATATAGAGGTAAATATAATTAAATAATAATAATATACATACAATAATTAAGTTTTAACAATTAAGTAGTCAACTTTAAATGGAATTTAACAGTGGCATTTGCCCATTGTTATACTTATCAATTTATATTGAATGGGACAGTCCAGACGCGACATAATCATTTTCAGGATACTGTTGCTACTGGCTCACTGATTAATATAGAGACATTTTATTTAGTGATGGTATGTAGATACCTACTTATTCAAGAGCATAATGTTATTATTCAACTTGTCCAGCATAATTTAAGGATAATTAACGCTAATTAAAATACGACATAAGGTTTAACGCCTGTCCGTAATAGAACCTCTAGATTTGCTAATATTTGTAGGTACTTAGGTATACTAATGCTGTTAGGTAGGTAATATTGAACGAAAGAATTAACACTTTATTGTAGGTAAGTAGGTACTTACATGAAATTAACAGTGAAACGAAGAACCTAGGTAGGTAAGTACCTAATCTAAATTAAAAAAAAATACGGTAAAAAAGCGGCCTTACGTACTCTACCAAGGCAACGTGGTCCACCACCTTTATGTAGAGAAACCTATAGGTACCTAATCTATACTTACCTATAATAAAACTGTAACCGGTCCAATTCTGTACATTGAAGATATTTTGAAAATTTTTTTTGGAGAGCACTCTATTATCGATACTCAAGCCAAAACTGTAATTTTTTTCATTCATGTCTGTCTGTCTGTCCTTCTGTCTGTCTGTCTGTCTGTCTGTATCGTAAACGCGCATCACGCCGAAATTACTTGATGGATTTAAATGAAACTCGGCATGATTATAGGTCATACTACGAGGAAGGACATAGGATACTTTTTATCCCGGAATTTAGTAAGATTCTCATGGGAGATTGTATGAAATTAAAATTCCTTTACCGCGCATCACGCCGAAACTGCTGAATGAGTTGGAATGAAACTCGTGACGATTAGAGTTCATACTACAAGGAAGGACATGGGATACTTTTTATCCCGGAATTCGGTGAGGTTCCCCTGGGAGAGAGGGTGAAAGAAGAATTCCTTAACCACGCATCACGACGGAAGTGAATGAATTCGAATGGAACTCGGGACGATTGGACATGGGATACATTTTATCCCGGAATTCAGTTTGGTTCCCCTGGGCTATACGGGTTTGTGAGAAATTTTTGAAAACCCGTATAGCCTAGGGGAACCAAACTGAATTGAACTGATAGACGCGAAAGTTTGTAAGTATGAATGGATAGATTGATAGATGGATGGATGTTTGTTACTCTTTCACGCAAAAACTACTAAACGGATCTGGATGAAATTTGGCACAGAGATAGATTATAAGCTGGAATAACACATATATTTATTTTATCCCGAAAATCCCACGGAAAAGGGAATTACGCAAGTAAAATCGCGAGTACTCGAAATACTAATCATGCGCAGACGAAGTCGCGGGCACAAGCTTGTTAAGAATATAATTGCATCTGATGAATAGCATAAGGCAATATAAGTATTTAAAATTTTCCATTCAACTATAAATTGCAGAGTTGGAGTACCTTACATAGATACAGATGCAGGTAGGTACCTACGTACCTACATATTTACACATGTAATACTACCTACCTACCTAAGGCAAGTTATCGATACCATTTGTAGAATTCCCAACGAAGGTAGAAACTTATCGAATCTCTGATTTGTTTGAAGAACATCCCTTTCCATTCCTTATCTAATGAGGCACTTAGGGATGAGTTCGAATCTAGTCTCTTTAGTATATTCAAATAAGCTTCAGAGTTGCTTGAAGGAGTCGTTGCGAAATCGATAAATCTGTTTCCTTATTATTTTTATCAGCTTCAATCTCCGAGACTTTTTAAATATGCATTTAATTTCAAGTTTTATGAGTTTTATTTACATCGGATTGCGAATAATTTTGCAATGTTGTTTTTTCCTTTAATATCGGTTGGAAAAATGTCACTTTAAGCAGAACTACCGGTCTTACCAGATCTTATTTTTAAAGTTACAAACGTTACATAAAAAAAACAAAATACTTTAATTAGCCCTGCTGTGGGACGATGCAGGCTGATGACAATAGGTAAAAGAACGACTAGGTAAGAATTAAGTAGGTTTACTTACTACTTAGATAGGTAGGTACCTACTTAACTTTTATGTGGCAAATATTAGTTTATTTATGTACATATCCTACCTGCCTACCAGCTAATACATAATACCTCATCTCTGCTAATTTTATTGCCGATTTCTGTTGCATTGCACCTAAATCTATCAGGCGAGATTGATCATAAATTTTAAGATAGGCCCAATTTTAGAAAGCAATTGTGTATTTAATGAATTTTGCATTAAGCAAACCACGGATAATCACGTGATTAAATCGCACAGCTTAGGACGTGATCGTCAGACAAAGGGTCCGAACATTTTAAGGAAAATCATTCCGTTCATTGAAATGTAAAGATGGCGGTTTTTCCGTTTCTAGGCCTGAATTTTTCCAAAATTACCCAACTCACCGTTCCATTGTGTGACATAAAATGTAAGCAAGAAGGTCCATAATCGCCGTCATAAAAGTTTACTTCCCCGTGGGGCAACATTATTACGTTGACTTTGTAGGAGATTATTTTCCTTTAAAGTCAGAGTTTTCAAGAATGTATTTTTGTAATCTGTTCAAGAGTTAAGAATAAAGGAAAGAAAGTATTAAGGACACGTGGTGTAAAAAAAGAGACTCTAATTACTTAGGTGATACAGTAGGGGTATTTTAATTCATTCGATTCGTTTCCAATGTCAAATTCGAATTCGATTCCATTGCCGTCAGATATTTAGACAGCAATCTTGATTTCAAATCAAATTCTAAACTGAGGAACTAAGGATCAAAATTCAAATGGCAAAAGTTTTGAGTCGCTCCCAGCGAGCCCGGTGGCCCGGCCCCGGTACCGGGGTCGTTCTCAAAATTTGATTCAACGAGCCCGGTGGTGCCGACCCGGTAGCTTACCGGGCTCGTTGGCACAGATCATGGTTCATCGAGCCCGGTGTCTCTTAAAGGAGTGGATAGCACGTATTGAGTCGCTCCCAATGACCCCGACCCCGGCACCGCGCATGCGTATAAGCCCCGGTATTGTTTAAAGCTGGAGTATAATATATTATTGTAATGACTTATAAATAAAATGTACAATTTTTTTTTACTAAAAACTGTAAATTACTAGTTTTATTATTAAGATTCAAATAGAGAGACAAAATGTATAAAATTCATGTTACCAAATGTTAGAGAACTCCCAACTCAAATCAAGTTAAATAATGAGATTGTTCACTTCGTAGACTCTACTGTATTCTTGGGGTTGCATATTGATTCAACTCTTCAATGGCAACCGCAAATTGATGCTCTCGCGGGTAGGTTTAGTTCAGCAGCCTATGCAGTGAAAACAATTAGACATCTCACTGATCAGGACACAGCTAGGTTAGTTTATTATAGTTACTTCCATAGTATGATGTCCTATGGTATTTTGCTTTGGGGACAGGCAGCTGATATTCAGACTATCTTTGTTCTTCAAAAAGGGCGGTGCGTGCAATTTATAAACTAAAGCCACGTGACTCATTCAGGGAATTATTTAAAGAAATAAATATTTTAACTGTAATTTCGCAATATATTTATGAAAATTTAATGTATACACACAAAAACAAGAGTAACTTTTTGAAAAATTGTGATGTTCACAATAGAAATACACGAAACAAGAACAAATTACACATTCCTTCATTTAGATCACGGAAACTGGGGAAATCATTTATGGGTAATTGTGTGCGCTTCTATAATAAGCTTCCATCTGAAGCAACTGAACTTTCTATTCGTAGATTTAAACAGTACATAAAACTAAATCTTATCAAGAAGGCATATTACTCCATAAATGATTACATCAATGACGTTAGTGCTTGGCCAGATGTCGCTCAGTTCCACATCGACAATAGTATGTAATTATATAAAAGGCAAACATGTATTAGACACATTAGTTATACACATGCTAGTGGATTCTATTTCGCCTCTTCCACTAGTGGACAAAAAATTGAGGCGAACTGAAAATCAATTATCACTTTATTTCTTATATTATTTTGATAATTATGTACCTATAGTATTAAATTTGACTTGTCTAAGTGCTTATTTTGTAAGCCTAAAGAAATAGAGATATTGATTATTTGATTATTTTTTTATTTGCAATTTGTGCAGTACCCCCACACACATGACAGAAGATCAAATTATGAATGGTTGGTTCTTAGAATTACATTCACTTATATCTGCAAATAATAGGAACAACACACCACATCTACTAGTATTTAATTACTTGAATAATTGTTCACTTCATTTCACTTACTTTGTCATACAAAGACACCACACGCTACTTTGACAGCTTCAGGGTGACTTACGTCTCTGGACAATGCATTTGATATTATTTTCTATTGGTAGAACTGATTAAGAACTTTAACACATTTTCGTACATTTTATTTATAAGTCATTTATGTTTAATATAATAATATTTTATACTCCAGCTATAAACAATACCGGGGCTTATGCGCATGCGCGGTGCCGGGGTCGGGATCATTGGGAGCGACTCAATACGTGCTATCCACTCCTTTAAGAGACACCGGGCTCGATGAACCATGATCTGTGCCAACGAGCCCGGTAAGCGACCGGGTCGGCACCACCGGGCTCGTTGAATCAAATTTTGAGAACGACCCCGGTACCGGGGCCGGGCCACCGGGCTCGCTGGGAGCGACTCAAAGTTTTCATTCGAATCCGATTCCATTTCCATCAGATCTTTAGAACGCTATTTTGATTTCATATCTAAACTAAGGATCCAAATGGCAAAAGTTTTCGGATTCGCTTGTTTAAAAAAGCGTTCATCCTCAAGTTTCCGATATCGAATCCGAAGGCTTTTCCGATGTATTTAAATACACCTGCAGTAGTCTAATAGTGTTTGTAACGTTCCAGAAAAGACTCCCTCGAGTCAGTATACAGCAGCAACTCCCGCCTGAACCTGCTGAACAAGCGCAAGCGCCTGACCCCGCTCGCGGACATGTCGCAGTCCGCTCGCAGCAAGAGCGGCGACCGCTTCGTGGCGCAGCGCGTGCTCTCCGCCAAGGCGCACCGCGTCAAGCAGCTGCAGAACCAGCTCTCGGACGCGCATTACCACCTGCAGGTCACTTTATTTATCACTTTCTTCGTGGCGCAGCGCGTGCTCTCCGCCAAGGCGCACCGCGTCAAGCAGCTGCAGAACCAGCTCTCGGACGCGCATTACCACCTGCAGGTCACTTTATTTATCACTTTCTTCGTGGCGCAGCGCGTGCTCTCCGCCAAGGCGCACCGCGTCAAGCAGCTGCAGAACCAGCTCTCGGACGCGCATTACCACCTGCAGGTCACTTTATTTATCACTTTCTTCGTGGCGCAGCGCGTGCTCTCCGCCAAGGCGCACCGCGTCAAGCAGCTGCAGAACCAGCTCTCGGACGCGCATTACCACCTGCAGGTCACTTTATTTATCACTTTCTTCGTGGCGCGTGGCGTGGTTGCTTCGGTGATAACGTCGGATACCTTCAGATATAACTCCAACCTCTGTCATAGACAAGGCTAGTTGTTTTACCCGCGCAATTCTCATTTCTGTGGGAATTCCGGGATAAAATATAGCCTATGTGTTATACCAACTTATACATACTAAGATAGCCTATGTGTTATCTATTTCTGTGCCGAATTTCATCCATATACGTTCAGTAGTTTTTGCGTGAAAGAGTAGGTACAAACATTTATCCATAGTTACAAACTTTCGCGTTTGTAATATTAGTAGGATAGGATTGGTGTGGTGATCTCTAGTACACATTAAGATAGCTATTTATTCAAATCTATCTACTACTACTAATATAGTTATGTAGCTATTTATTTTCTGAGTAGGTCTTGCTTGTGCAACTACCACCGTCTATACCTATAGATTTTGTGTGTCCAATTCATTCCAAGATTGTATGGAAGAGATCGTTTATAAGGCCTTTGATACTCATTTTGTTATAATTTTATTGTGTGTATTAATTATTTTCTTTCTTTGTATGGTATAACAACAATAAAGAGTTTTCTTTTATATTTGCTACGTTTTGGAGTTGCCCTTCACTTAAACAACACCTATCTAAATTATCTTTCATATTACAGGAGTTAAGCAATGAAAACCGTGTTCTTCGAGCAATCCAGAAAAAGCATGAAATTGTCCTACAAAGGTACGCGTGTTTCATGTTCCTTTGTTTTGTTACCCTTGTGTCGTAACTGAGACAATTGGTCCACGGAAATTTAACCGATTTTCATCTCTATTCGTATGTGGATAGCGCTGCCTGTCCCTAAAGTTTTATGTAGGTAAAGAAATATTGATAAATAAAGGCAAAACGTTCGTGTAAATGTTATCTATGAGTTTGCCTACTAGGTCGTAGCAGATGACAGTTGACGAGCTACGTGGCTACGACATTCAGAGGCTGTTTAGATTCGCTTTAATACTTTTGTTATTTTAAGACTCAAGCTAAGCAGGTGCTTCTTTTATAAGTACTAGATAACTGATGTAACAAATGAAACCTAGGATAGTTATTTGTATTTCACATAAATGACTTGTAAACATTCCTTTACCAATAAAATGACTATCCAACAATCTGGTATTTGTAGGTACGAGAACTCAACCTCTGAACTGCCACAAGTCCTCAATCAGCACACGGAAGAGATGCGCATCCAGCAGGCCAAGCTGAAGACCCTGAAGGCGCAGCTCAAGGAAGTCACGCAGAAGCTGAAGGAAAGGGACATACAGCTGCAGAACTTGAGGGACGAGCACAACCATCTGCAGGAGTTGTGCAAAGACAAGTCAGTATGGGATATTACGGTTTATTTACCAAAACCAGATATAACATTACAGAGTTTAACGCGTATTGAAACTCACTTACGTAACTTAGGAAAACATTACACATAAAAGCGTCAAATAAAAATATATAAGGACTCTATATTTTGTTAATACGTATTTATTATTATTATTTTCTGTCTTTTGTAGGAGTCTTCTAGAACGCGAGAAGCTGCAAGCGCAAAACGCTGACCTAGCCCTAAAGGTGCAGCACCAGAACGAAACCATCTCCATGCTGCAGCGGCGGCTGGCGCTGGAGGCCAAGAACTACCGGCACCAGCTGCAGAACGAGATCAACAAGCACAAGGACACGAGGGCCGACCTCGACCTCGCCATCACTAATGCGGACAAGCTCTCTACTATCATTGAGGTTAGTAATAGGAGAGTAGAGAAGACAAGAACTACCGGCACCAGCTGCAGAACGAGATCAACAAGCACAAGGACACGAGGGCCGACCTCGACCTCGCCATCACTAATGCGGACAAGCTCTCTACTATCATTGAGGTTAGTAATAGGAGAGTAGAGAAGACAAGAACTACCGGCACCAGCTGCAGAACGAGATCAACAAGCACAAGGACACGAGGGCCGACCTCGACCTCGCCATCACTAATGCGGACAAGCTCTCTACTATCATTGAGGTTAGTAATAGGAGAGTAGAGAAGACAAGAACTACCGGCACCAGCTGCAGAACGAGATCAACAAGCACAAGGACACGAGGGCCGACCTCGACCTCGCCATCACTAATGCGGACAAGCTCTCTACTATTATAGAGGTCAGTAATAGGAGAGTATAGAAGACAAGAACTACCGGCACCAGCTGTAGAACGAGATCAACAAGCACAAGGACACGAGGGCCGACCTCGACCTCGCCATCACTAATGCGGACAAGCTCTCTACTATCATTGAGGTTAGTAATAGGAGAGTAGAGAAGACAAGAACTACCGGCACCAGCTGCAGAACGAGATCAACAAGCACAAGGACACGAGGGCCGACCTCGACCTCGCCATCACTAATGCGGACAAGCTCTCTACTATCATTGAGGTTAGTAATAGGAGAGTAGAGAAGACAAGAACTACCGGCACCAGCTGCAGAACGAGATCAACAAGCACAAGGACACGAGGGCCGACCTCGACCTCGCCATCACTAATGCGGACAAGCTCTCTACTATCATTGAGGTTAGTAATAGGAGAGTAGAGAAGACAAGAACTACCGGCACCAGCTGCAGAACGAGATCAACAAGCACAAGGACACGAGGGCCGACCTCGACCTCGCCATCACTAATGCGGACAAGCTCTCTACTATCATTGAGGTTAGTAATAGGAGAATAGAGAAGACAAGAACTACCGGCACCAGCTGCAGAACGAGATCAACAAGCACAAGGACACGAGGGCCGACCTCGACCTCGCCATCACTAATGCGGACAAGCTCTCTACTATCATTGAGGTTAGTAATAGGAGAGTAGAGAAGACAAGAACTACCGGCACCAGCTGCAGAACGAGATCAACAAGCACAAGGACACGAGGGCCGACCTCGACCTCGCCATCACTAATGCGGACAAGCTCTCTACTATCATTGAGGTTAGTAATAGGAGAGTAGAGAAGACAAGAACTACCGGCACCAGCTGCAGAACGAGATCAACAAGCACAAGGACACGAGGGCCGACCTCGACCTCGCCATCACTAATGCGGACAAGCTCTCTACTATCATTGAGGTTAGTAATAGGAGAGTAGAGAAGACAAGAACTACCGGCACCAGCTGCAGAACGAGATCAACAAGCACAAGGACACGAGGGCCGACCTCGACCTCGCCATCACTAATGCGGACAAGCTCTCTACTATCATTGAGGTTAGTAATAGGAGAGTAGAGAAGACAAGAACTACCGGCACCAGCTGCAGAACGAGATCAACAAGCACAAGGACACGAGGGCCGACCTCGACCTCGCCATCACTAATGCGGACAAGCTCTCTACTATCATTGAGGTTAGTAATAGGAGAGTAGAGAAGACAAGAACTACCGGCACCAGCTGCAGAACGAGATCAACAAGCACAAGGACACGAGGGCCGACCTCGACCTCGCCATCACTAATGCGGACAAGCTCTCTACTATCATTGAGGTTAGTAATAGGAGAGTAGAGAAGACAAGAACTACCGGCACCAGCTGCAGAACGAGATCAACAAGCACAAGGACACGAGGGCCGACCTCGACCTCGCCATCACTAATGCGGACAAGCTCTCTACTATCATTGAGGTTAGTAATAGGAGAGTAGAGAAGACAAGAACTACCGGCACCAGCTGCAGAACGAGATCAACAAGCACAAGGACACGAGGGCCGACCTCGACCTCGCCATCACTAATGCGGACAAGCTCTCTACTATCATTGAGGTTAGTAATAGGAGAGTAGAGAAGGTGCTTGCTTGGGTTAACTCTACATCAGGATAATATTAAAAAACCGGTCAAATGCGAGTTGGACTCGTGCAAGCGATTCCGTATCCTACTAATATTATAAATGCGAAAGTTTGTAAGTATGGATGGATGGATGGATGTTTGTTACTCTTTCACGCAAAAACTACGGAAGGCATATGGATGAAATTTGGCACAGAGATAGATTATAGTCTGGAATAACACAAGCTATATTTAACCCGGAATTCCCACTGGAACAGGAATTACCGCGGGTGAAACCGCGAGGCGCTGAATTAGAGGCGTCTTGGAATGTTCATCAAAAGTTAGTAAAGTGAGTTAGTTTTGTTACCAAATCACTAAAATAGTAATAAGCGGGCCAAATCCCATCGGAAACTAAACTTTGATGGGTATTTTAATATCATGATAACTGCTCTTACAAAATGTATGCGCCGAATCTGAAACAGTGGTGCATAAAAGGATTTTTTCCTTGGCTGATTTATTTCTCAGCCGCATTTTGTCTCGATCTTTTTTAAAACCCTACCGGTGAGTTTGTTCTTTGTAGTACCAGTCAGCGTCAAATTGCTATGAGCGTCTAGAGTAGGTAGTCAAAATGATCTGAAAAACATAAAAGCAATTTGATATACGCAGTTCGAATCATCATAATTGTTGCAAGCACCTAAGGTGTTCAAAATAATTTACTACTCAATGTTTCATATTTATATGAGCAGTCAGGGTGTTCAATATTATCTTTGTAAACAAAACCCAAACTTATCTGTGCATAAAATGAACCTTAAAAAATTATAATAATAACATGTTACTACTATACTGACTTTACAGCCACTATCAGTTTGTATCAGTGGCCTTATTGTCTAACTCAACTGATAATTATATGTAGATCGATTCATTTTGATATTTGAACCTAGCCTGGGCTTCGATTGTGCATTTGTACCACTGGTTGACATATGAATTTTAACTTATTTCTTTTGGCTTACAAAATTAGCACTTAGACAAGTTAAATTTTAAACAATAAATAATTTTAAAATTAATAAAACTAATAAGATGTTAATTGATTTTTGCTTCGCTTCAATCTTTTGAAGCGTAGCAAAAATCAATTAACACCTTGACCACCAACTGTTAGACAGTAAGGGTGACAAAACTAAATCGAGCTGTGCTGCGCTGTGCTGTGTCAACGTCAACTCGCTAGTCTAATGTTTTAATGAGGATACAAACTAACCATGCTGTGCTGCGCTGTGCTGTGCTTCGTCAATCTGTTGACCAAACATAGCACAGCGCAGTACATCGCAGCACAGCTCGATTTAGTTTTGTCACCCTTAGGCCCTTAGGCCCGGTCCGAAGTCCACACCTCTGAGCAGCTGATGGTTTCTCAGATGAAGGAGAAGCTGATCAGCACGGTGGCGAGCCGACCCACCAAGTCTCCCAACAAGCTCAACAAGAGCAAGGCTTCTCTCGACTCCAGCGGACGGAGCAGCGATGAGAGGCATAATGTAAGTCAATTGACATTCGATGGGCTCTGGGTGGGATAGGTACCTAATTACGATCTCTTTAAAGGTATCCACACACTGAAGCCGGAGGCGGAGCGGAGGCGAAGGCGTGCGAGTTGTATTCCATGGAATCCTATGAAAGCCTTACACACACACCGCAGGTGGTGGCGACGCGGTGCCATAGGAAAACCGGCACGCCTTCGCCTCTGCTCCGCCTTCGGCTTCTGTGTGTGGAGAGTTTAGAGGTTTTATAGGCAACAAGGCTGTTGCTCTAGTATGTATATTGGCTGTTAGAAAAGACAACAGTCACAACTTGCGACGCAGGAGACTGCGGGTTCGATTCCTGCCTCGGGACAAACGTTTGTTTATAGACAAGAATAGATGCTAAAACTAAACTTGAAGTGGTACACAAGTCTTAAATACGACATACTAAATACGGCGTACCTCAAGGTAGTGTGCTGGGACCGCTGCTATTTATTATATATATGTCGCAGATCGCTGCATTTCTAGACCTCATTTCTATTTTGTACTTGCGAGCCTTCCTTGTGATACCATGCATTTCATAGTCAAGAGTAATGATAACTTCTTGGTTATGTATTCGGTGTCTTTGCTCTATGCGCGGCCTGTCCATAGAATCTGTGATTCACCGACAAGTAACTGTTGATGGACAAATGTCATAAAAAAGAAATTGTACTTTGGCTGCAATATGACAGTGAAGATTTTCCAAATTATTATTCTGAGGAATCCGGTTTTATGGAGGTGATTATGAAGATGATCCTCTTTTCCCTCTAATTACGATATCAGAAGTGCGATGTTACCTTTTGCCCACTTATTTTACGAAAACGGCATTTCTACCAATGGTGATGCGTAATATTATTTTGATGATTTTTGTTGCTGCAGCCATTTGTGAGTATTGACACTAAGTATTATTGGAATTCTAAAGAAAAGAATGGCAAAGGGTGAGTCCATAATTTTGTTACTTTATTTTTGTCTTGTACCGACTTATCACTCTTTCGTAGCGCAACTGGTAATGTTTAACGAGTTAATGCTGGTTTTGAATGGAGCACTGGGTAAGTGCTACGCGTTAATGCTAGTTAAGCATGGAGCACTGGGTAAGTGCTACTCGTTAATGCTGTTTAAGCATGGAGCACTGGTTAAGTGCTACGCGTTAATGCTGGTTAAGCATGGAGCACTGGTTAAGTGCTACGCGTTGACGCTGGTTAAGCATGGAGCACTGGTTAAGTGCTACGCGTTAGTACTGGTTAAGTACGGAGCACTGGTTAAGTGCTGCGCGTTGAATGCTGTATAAGCATAGAGCAATGGTGAAGTGCTATGCGTTAGTGCTGGTAAAGCATGGGGTACTGGTTAAGTGCTGCGCATTTTAATGCTGTGTAAGCATTGAGCACTAGTCAAGTGGTATGGACTGTTTGCAGGGGTAAGCATTGAGCTCTAGTTTTGAGCTATGGATTTTATGCTGGGTTAAGCATTATGCGCTAGTTAAGCGTTCTCTCGTTGATATGACACGTTAAGCATTGATTACCAGTTCAGCACTATTGTTTCTACTTTGCTGGTCAAGCGTAAAAGTTCACTGGTTAAGTGATGGTATTATTCAAACGATAAAGAGTGATCAGTCAGGAATGTACCCTCTGTATCGAAAATTGAATTCGGTAATATTATTATTGTGATTTTTTATTACTATTTTGCACTCTGTTGATGCAAATGTTTTGATCAGCTGCGTAGGTAATGTCGAATTAGAGGGAAAACAGGATCATCTTCATGATCATCTCCATAAAACCGGATCACCAAGCATCAATGTGGTTTTGTCAGGAAAGCGCACTCAAGGTGTTATCCGGTACACCAATCTTTACTGGACTAATGCAGTGCACGAGCGCATGCAATAATAAAGCGTAGCTACGATAATCATGCGATTTAACTCAAAATAATAAATTAGAAAAATGCAAGAGATGGTCACTGTCATTATTTCAACTAAAGTAATTAATTTTCTTTTATGACATTTGTCCATCAACAGTCTGTTGTCCTTGAATCACATGTTCTATGGCCTAGCCGCCTATAGAGCAAAGAGACCGAATACATATCAAGAAGTTATCATTACTCTTGACTATGAAATGCATGGTATCAAAACGAAGGCTCGCTAGTATGAAATAAAATGAGGTCTGGAAACGCAGCGATCTGCGACACGACCATCCTGACCTCTCACACTCCTGTGTGAGGCAATATCTGAACTTAGAAAGGATCTACAAACTGACGCTTCTTCCGCTCGGCTATTCTGACGCCAAAAGGAAATAAATGATAGAGCAAAGGTCACCATAATAAAATTTGGAAGTAAAGTAAAGCTGTTGCACTTAACCAGTGCAAAATAACAAATGAAATCAAATCAAAAATAACGAAACAAAAGAACATCAAGCAAGAAAACGCACATTCAAATTCAGTTGGTAAGTTCCTGACTCAACACTCAGCACTTAACCAGTGCTTCACTATGCTTAACCAGCAATAGACCCAGAGCACTTAACCAGCGCTAACGCGTAGCACTTAACCAGTGTTACCAAAGAGTGAAATGTCAGTACAATCCAACGCAAATAGCAATTCGCAAACACAGGCGTTCAAAACTAAGAAAGTAATTTACTCTGTTTCGTTATTTCATCAAATCCAATGTCAAAAGTTCTATAACCGATATCATAAATGGTATCTATGTAGAAAATCTTTGCTCTAGCATACTCTTTGACACAGTACTATTGCCTTTTGATTTTGAAAGAATTTATTTTCTAAGCCATACCTGAAGGCTTATGACTTAGTAGTCAATTTACATTGACAACAGGTCGGTTGTCATGGCAACGCAAATAACAAGACCTCAGGACAAATTTATTTTTCGCAATGAAATAATTTATCAGGACTTACTTAAGGCAATTATCCTCTGGTCTCCATAATAAAGTCAAAAGTACTCACAGATAGTTGCAGCAACAAATACCATCAAAATAATATTACGCATCACCATTGGTAGAAAGGTCGTTTTCATAAATAGGTGGGCAAGAAGTTACATCCACACTTCTGATGTCGAATTAGAGGGAAAACAGGATCATCTTCATGATCATCTCCATAAAACCGGATCACCAAGCATCAATGTGGTTTTGTCAGGAAAGCGCACTCAAGGTGTTATCCGGTACACCAATCTTTACTGGACTAATGCAGTGCACGAGCGCATGCAATAATAAAGCGTAGCTACGATAATCATGCGATTTAACTCAAAATAATAAATTAGAAAAATGCAAGAGATGGTCACTGTCATTATTTCAACTAAAGTAATTAATTTTCTTTTATGACATTTGTCCATCAACAGTCTGTTGTCCTTGAATCACATGTTCTATGGCCTAGCCGCCTATAGAGCAAAGAGACCGAATACATATCAAGAAGTTATCATTACTCTTGACTATGAAATGCATGGTATCAAAACGAAGGCTCGCTAGTATGAAATAAAATGAGGTCTGGAAACGCAGCGATCTGCGACATATATTAATGACCTGCCAAGAGCAACAACTAATCCCATTACATTATTCGCTGATGATAGCACAATAACAATATCTTGCAATGACATTAATTCTTATGAAACCGACATAAATGAATCAATTGAATCAATCATAAAATGGCTTGACAATAATAATTTAAAAATCACGTTAAGTAAGACCATGATTATGCATTTTGACCAAAGATCCCAAACCCCATCTGACATGAATATACAATTTAATGACTTTATAATTAATCAAGTAGAAACTACACGATTCTTAGGACTCATCATAGACAAAAGACTCAATTGGAAAGCGCATTTAGAAGGTCTAAGTAAACGTGTTAGCAGCCTAGCATATGCCCTGTATAAATTGTCATCAACAGTTAATACACGCGCCTTATTGACAGCATATTACGGTATGGTAGAGTCTGTTCTACGATATGGACTGATATTTTGGGGCAACTCTACCAACAAAGACATTATTTTTAGGCTACAAAAAAGATGTATGAGAGCCATGTTTAAAATAAAAATCACTGATAGCTGTAGACCATTATTTTTAAAACATAAAATTCTGACACTTCCGTCCCTTTACATATTAGAAGTAGCTCTCTTTGTAAAAAACAATCCCCATCTGTTCCCCCGGCTATCGGATTTTGTAAGACGAAACAGACGAGATAATACTAGGCTAAGAACACACCCTGTAAAAACAACACTAATGCAGAAAAGTATCGTTGGTGTTGCTACTAAAATCTATAATAAATTACCTAGACAATTTAGAGACATGAATTTACAAATGTTTAAATTAAATCTTAAAAAGAAATTAATTACAAAATGTTATAATAGTCTTGACGAATTTTTTAATGATGAATTATAATAATTAGCTGTTAAGTTTTTGCATGATTAGGCTATGTGCATGCCATCTCTCCACTCAATTTGCATACCTTTGCCGGTCAAGCATGTTGTTACACATAATATTATTGTACATCTTTTTTTTTACACATGTTTTTTGCAAATAAATATCTTTGAATCTTTGAATCTATATGATCTGCAGATATTTGATAAAAAAATTCTGGGTGTTTTTTTATTTTATTGGCTAAGCATAGAATAATGTATATTATTATGAAGTTAAGTATATCCAGTAATCTAGTACCCATAATACTCTGCTTAGCTTGCGGCAGATGGTGCTGTGTAAATTGTAGAATGGTTAGTATTTATTTCTCCAAACAAGGAGAACAAATCGATTGATCTTGATCTCACATAAAAAAAGAAACGTTTTTAGGCTATTAACCTAGTAAAAAACATTTATTTTACAGGCTGACCAAAACCTAATAGCCAAAATGTGCGAGAGCTCACGTAACTTGAGCAGTGCACTCTCTCACGAGGAAGAGATGGCCATAGAGCCTCGCTCCAAGTACGCCACCAAGAACAGAAACAACTCCACCTCCTCAAGGTCTACCCCCAACAGGAAAAACTCTAAGGACGATGAAATGATCGAACTTGCCAAATCCGTCCAAGACGGAATGGCAGAACTCAACATATCCGATGACTCACATCTCTCCGCCGACTCTTCTCATAGGGAAGCGCAGAGGAAAATGGACATCTTGAAATCAGATCTCATGAACAAAATTAGAAATCAGGAAGAGGAAAAGCCGAGGATAACGAGCGCTATGAGTCGGATAATGTCAACTCAGGACACTATAGAAGAACAAACTACTGAAAAAGAAGAACTGGAACGCCCCAGGTCTCGGGGACGACGGAACTCAAGCGTCACCTTCTACGATAACGTAGAAATTGAAGAATCAACTACAACAGTCGCAATAAACGACGCGCCCAGCCACTCCAAACCGCACAGAGAAAATAGCTTCATAACGAAATTGCAGAGAGAGAACAGTGTCAACAACATGGCGGAAAGACGACTCAGCTCATCCGAGAAAAAGATGGCCGGCAAACCGATAATAGAGAAATACTGCCAAGAGATAATCCACGAGATCGATAAGAGCAGCAAAGTTATCGACAGTCACGTGAAGCAGTTCCAAACCTCTCGATTCCAGAACGAGCAGATCGTCCAACAGTTACAAGCGGTAGACAAGATCCACTCTCTAGTGAGCGGTACAGGAGAGATACCCAGTGCGGCCTTCACAGAACTGAACAACAACTTCAAGATGCTGACTAATCAGGTGATCGGAGACGTTTCAACAGCCAGGAAGCGGACCATCTCTAGTAGACGAGGCTCGAAGGACGCGAGGTCTATGATGGGTGATGCCGGGATGAGCAACCAGGATCTACTGGACGATCTGCTGGGGAAGAAATGATATACGGCCTTGGTATAACCACCATAGAGATGGGGTTATTGCATTTGCACACGTCGAGACGAAAAACGTGATTTTTCGCTGTCATAGCTAAGACATGAGTGTAGAAGCATTCAGTTTAGATAGCTCTTACGACTCGGTTTGAGTAGCTCAAGAAAAATGAAAACATCAACAATTTATATAGTTTTCCTAGCTCTACAAATTTTGATCTCTAAAAAAATAGAGAGCATTGTTTATCGAACAGAGAAGTCCCAAAGTTCTCTTGATTCTCTGAGTAAACAGTCAGTATAAAATTAAATGCAAAAGATCAGAATCGCTTGTATAACCTAACCTAAACACGTCAGGGTGTGCAAAGTTCGTACTTAGGCTCTGCTAAAAATAGTTACAACTGTTGTCGCTGAAATAATTCGGGATCACTGAATGTTAATTAAGTTACATTTTGTACACTGCAGTGCATTACAATAGTATAATACCTCAAAGTAGATATTGCATTGCAGATGTAACAGTCTTTACTATGAGAAGATTTTAGTAGGTATTACAAACTTTGATCTGAAGATCTAAAGATCTAAACTTTGAAAATTTGCTCAAAATCAGCGTTAACTTCAAATTCATTTGATGAAGATGTATTGTGTCAAAATAATGGGTTCAGCCTCTAATAAGTTAGAATATCACATACACTTGTTTATAACTTCTTAATTATATTTAAAACCAAACAAACTTTCGATGTAAATGAAACAAGAGTGACTTTGGGGTAATTAATTAGATTTCTATTTAATTATTGACTTAATTTTCTAATAATTAGTACATTGAACCCCTGTGGAACCATATTACCATGTCTCTCGTGCTCTTTCAATCTGTAAATACTTTTGGAAAGTATAATAATAATAATTTAATTACGTGGTTTTTAGCGTTTTAAAATGTATTCATATATAGTTTATTTTGTAAGGGGCGAGTGATTTTGAGTGCCGTGTGGCGTTTTAGCAGATAATGAATATTACAAACTTTTTATTGCTTGTTATCGAACTAATTGTAGAGGGGTATTGTAAATTAATTAAATTAATATTTTATTTTTGATAAAGTCTATTTTTATTTTTTTTATCATTTTAGCTACCAAGGTTCAGTAACAGAATTAATAACTGAGAATGAAGGGTCACTTCAGATTTCAACGATACTAATATGTTTGTCAGAAAAAGGATAGTATAATTTTTAGTTCTGACATGCGTTAGCATAAGATAAGATAAGATAAGATAAATTTTATTTCTTAGGTTCTTAAATTCTAAGTACAATTATTAACTATAAAAATATCCATCCTATTAGTTTGTGGAGCTGACAAATAATTTTAGTTTGGGCGACATCTGAATTGACACCAGAATATATACCTAGAGCGCTCACCACCACTGAAGTCTTACGGCAAAAGCCGGAACTAAATTTGACATTCTGAATTCTCATTGAATTCTGCGAAAGCAGCGCCGCACATAACGGACTTCAGTTGTGGCGCGGACTCTAGTCTCTCTTTACAAACAATATAAGGCTCGTACGTATTATAAAAGCTCAGTCATATATTTAAGCTTGAGAGATGTTTATGCCGTAGAAAAGTAATATTCAACATAGCTTCATGTCAGTTGCAGATTCAATTGAGGTAACCAACAAAACACGTAAAAAAAGTTAAATATACAGGTTTTCTTAGATTTTTCTGCTCTTTCCAGTGGCATATAGATCACTGACAGAGCAAGTTTCCATAATGCGGGCCTAAGTTGTAACAAGTGCAATCTTCATAGGTTTCCACATTTCTCATCAATGCAAGGAACGGTCCACTGATATTGAATGGGCCCTCCATTCTTACACGTATACCGAAGAAAACTGGCCAGTTCACATTGCTTACTTTGAAACGAGGATTTAGAAAACTTTCTTCATATACTCTGCTCATAATGAAGATGCTCCGTTGCGTGCACTTACCCTGATGAATATTTTTTAGAATAAGTCAAAAGGTCGGTGATACAACACAGACCTTTTGACTTGTTATAGAAAATAAAAGGTCTGTGATATATCACTGACCTTAAACGCGAGACAAAAACCGCGTTTTAAAATTTATGTCGGAACATTTTTGCGAATTTTAAAATCATGTAACTGTGCTCGGTACCGTTGTGGTTTTTGTATAAATTTAGCTTCCGTTTAATATACTCTGCGTGAGTTCAGCTTGAAATAATAAGGCAGGGAACTGGTTTACGTTGCGGCTTCCTGAATAATGGCGGGCATACTGTAACATAGGCGGTGGTACGTCACATGACTGTTTACAAAATAAACTAGGACCACACTAGATCATGCTGCTAATTCAGGTTGCAGTTAACCAAAAATAATGATACCTCTAAAGATGGAGCCGCCGCCCCTTCATTATCGATAGGAATACAATAGGTGTCAATGTCACCTATGTGACTCGATACTGATTGCAACTGATGGAAAAAATGGCAACAAATTCGACCTAATTTCTAGAACTGTTATACCAAACCACTGGTCATGGTTTTAGGTATCAACCCCCTTGTTTGGGGAGGCATGTTCAGCTGTGGATGTACTGAAGAGAGAAATTATTTTTATTAACCAACTCTAATATTCATTAGGTACCTATATAAAATGAAAACCTATAAAATACTTGTTTCTCTATTTTGAGAAATTGCGTCCCAATTGTCTCTAATTTGTCAAACAAGGAACGAACAATGCAGGATTCTTTGATTGAGAAGCCTCATTACCATAATAAGGAAGGATGTCTCTGATTCCTTCACTTTGCTAGCAATGAATTTAACTTTTGGGTTGGTATTGAAAAATATAAAAATAACACTGAGCTACGACACAAAGCTAGGTACGTTTCATGCACCGAAAAGGCAGCTTTTTGCACTCCAAAAAGGGTTGTCAATCTGTTACGTGGAGAGTTTGTTTTATAGTAACAAAATTTAGTTAGCCAAGTTTGCCAGTGCAAAAACAACTTGGTTAAAATTCAGGCTGCTCTGATATTCGAGATATTTTTTTTATTCATAGAGCTTGCTGCTTGCATGTTTCTACGTTTTTCCTAAAACATGGTGTAAAAATCACGTTGTGTAGGTACGTAGAAGGTAGCATTAAGTATCTCGTTTTATTTCAAAACAAGATAATGCAAATAATTAGATGATGATAATGCTTGTCTGAAAACTTTAAAAGTACCTAATCAAATCCAACGTAGTTGACCTGAAAGCTTCGTAGTACTAATTACTTGCGTTTGAATCATTAGGTAGGTAACTAAAATTAATGATAAATTTCTTGTATCGCAAGGTACCTAATTTGAAAGCTTGATTAGGTGGCTCATTATCGAATAGGTACTTAAGAATGTATCTAATAAGAAAAGCACACAAAGTCAAATAAAATGTAATTTTGAGATTTTGGAAAAATAAATAAGTAGGTAGGTACCTAATGGGTAAGGACCAAAATTTTTGCACTTTTTGCGTGAGTACGATGGCACATTACTTTCAAATCAACATATAAAAAAAATTGTTAACTTATGTGAATATTAATACTTGATTATTATAGCTGAATTTATTTTGCACCCTGTGCTTTATTCATACCTAAAATTCTTTCACTAGGTTTTTGTAAAATTAATTTTATGTAAATAAGGATACTGAATCAATTTTCGTTTTTCATACAAAATGTGAATGGCACATCTCCGACTCCTCCAGGTTTTTGCAATTTTATTCTAAAACTAAAAAACTTTTCAAAGACTTTTTGATTTATTTATATTCACCATGAATTTATCTTCACGTTTTTATTATTACGGTCTCGTTAAACTTTATAGTTAATTTATAATATTAATCTAAAAGCGTGTCCCAAATTTCGTTCCGTTGTGTCACTCAGTTGTGCGACAGCATAAATCGAGAACATGGCAAGATAGGATAACAAATAATGTTTTGTTGCAAAGGCTACACCGTCATCTAAGTTGTGACTAAATTCAGGCCAATTCCGCCACGTTGTTTTTCGCTCATTTGCAAAAACGTGTTGAAGGTGCATGTGTACCATTATAAATTTGGATTTTCTGTAAGACTTTTAAAGTGTTTTGCGTCAACTTTTCTTACTTTTTACTATTAATTCTAGTAGCTTATTTTGTCTACTATTAAATAGTTCTGATGTGTATTCATAAAGGTGTTTAATTTCTTCAGTATGAATTTTTGAATGCTGTCTCATGTGGTTTTTTTTTCCTGTATGCGACGAATGTCACGAGATTGTGTGACGTGTTACAATGGAATTTTGTAAAGATAGGTATACAACATTACTTAACGATTTTAACTCTCAATCAGGTTTAGGTCTTATAATACGTGTTATTAAATTAATGTATAATATATTTGTATTTGCTATATTTTTCTAAACCTTTATATATTTTTCAATGGTTAAGAAACAATAAGAATGTAAATAATCTATACCAGTGTGATCATTTCTAGACCCATGTACACTAACCTTAACAAATTCTGTTGTGCTACATTTGCTCCGTTTCCGTTGTGCAAACATGCAAAAATTTTGGTCCTTACCCTAATACCTACTTAGTAGTTGCCCACATTTCACGAAATATCCCATTATATTTTTGACATATTATGTCATTATAAGCCAAGTTCTACTTGGCGTGGGCATAATGATACTTTGGATTTTCCCACATTACCATTACATTTACATTCTATTAGTGAGTTTAAAAAGAGGGGTTAGGGCTCCCACACAAAACTGCGATTTGGTGCGATGCGATGCGATTTGATGCGATTTGATGCGATGTCACACGAACTTGATTTGCGAATTTCTGCGATGCGAATTTGTGCGGCGAACCGTTTTGTAGGGTAACCATATCTTCAAGTTTAGTCCGCCGTATTGGACGTGTTTTTAGGAAGCGTAAGATGGATCCCAAAAAGATAATTGAACCGATTTAAGCAAAAATGATCCAACCCACACAAACCTCATTTCGAGATAATCGATATTTAAGTTTGTGGCGGTATTTCTCTAGCTTTGTAATACAAAATGTTGTTATTTTAATTTAATTTAATGCTATGTAAACTCAAATTTTTTGCTATAAATAATATAAAGAATAAATTGTAATAGTTTAGTAGATAATTGGGAAAACTTGCGCCTGGATCATTATTACAAAATTAATTTTGTATGGAAAGAGCTATGTAGGGTGCAAAAATTAAAATGCAAAAATGATTCAAAGTGTGTTAAAAATTAGTAATCATTTTTGTGTTTTAAAAGACAAAATAAACAAAATTGGCCCTACTCCTCGTCCAAATCAGAATAAGGTTCATCACATAAACCATCTACATCGTCTATTATTTCAGCTTCCCTTCGGTTTCTTAAATTAATCAATGCAATCATCTGGTATCTAATATTAGATCTGCTGGCCCTATACTTATTTTATTTTATTTATTTATTTTTCGTTAAAGTACGAAACACACAGGAGCCGGAGGCGTGGCGGAGGCAAAGGCGTGCGAGTTGTATTCTATGGAATCCTATGAAAGCCTACACACACACCGCAGGCCGTGGCGAACGCGGTGCCATAGGAAAAACCGGCACGCCTTCGCCTTCGCCACTCCTGCGGCTTCTGTGTGTTTTGAACTTTATATACTTTATTTCGTTTACGTACTTAGATGAAATAGCAATTTTAAATATTAACTTGTCAAATCTTAACTTGTTTTATATCATCATCATCATAATCAACCTATATTAGTCCACTGCTGGACATAGGCCTCCCTTAATGAGCGCCATAGCTCCCTGTCTTCAGCTTGGCATCCAGCATCTGCCAGCAGTCTTTCGCAGATCGTCATCCCACCTGGCCGGAGGGCGGCCTATACTACGTTTGCCAAGTCTCGGTCTCCACTCAAGAACACGTTTACCCCAACGGTTGTCGGTTCTTCGCGAGATATAGCCGGCCCACTGCCACCACTTCAGCTTGCTAATTATTTGAGCTATGTCGATAACTTTGGTTCTCTTTCGGATGTATTCTTAACGAATCCTATCCTTCAGAGAAACTCCGAGCATAGCTCTTTCTATAGCTTTCTGAGCTCTTTGAACTGATGGACCAGCTTAATATTATAGTTTGAATCATTGTAGCAAATTAGAACGGTTATATGTTAGGGTAACAAAAGCAACACAAAAATGATTCAAGTGGCATGAAACACTTATACATTTTAAAAAATGGTCTTCGACATGACAGTTGTGGGTTGGATCATATGGATTTTCCACATTTGTGAACATAGAGGTGTGGGTCTTTGATATGTTAAAATATACCTTATTCTGATTACATTGGTTAAAAAAACTCGAAATTGACTAGGTTGTGGGTTGGATCATTTTTGCATAAATCGGTCCAATTGCACTGCTGTTATTGTTAAATAGATATAAAAGAAAAAGAAGATTCTGGATTCATCCATTTAATACGATTATGAACTCTGAAGGGAACTATTTTACTCGAAATTACTATGAGTTGAGAACTGAAGCAGTTTTTTTTTACAACACAAAGAAGGCGGCTCAGGCGCCGCGCTCTTTCGCTATAGTTGTCTCAGAGCGGACTAAAAGGGGGGTCACCAAGTATGACGTAATATGACAGGAATACGCGATGCAAATGAGATCTGACGTTATCGTGCGAGCTCGCAGATATTTACGATGCGATGCGAGCTCGCAGTTTTGTGTTTGAGCCCTTAGGGTAACTTCTCCATGTTACGCATCATATTAAAAGATTAAAAGTATCATTAGTACATTTCAAAACCGTCAAAAATTTCCTTGGTTTCAAACTTTTTGTAATACTTACATTGAAAGGAGTCGAAAAATTTCGCATTCCTTCAAAGATAAGTTTGAAGTAAGCCGATCGATGCCTCTGAAACCAATTTTTTACCAAAGATCTTATTTATGACTACGTTGGTTTTAACATAAAACAATCAGATAGCGAATTCTCTAACTGGTGCCTACCTCTATAGTGTTTGTTTTGTGAACTACATAGTATAAAACAAAGTCGCTTTTTTTGTCCCTATGTCCCTATATCCTTATGTCCCTTTGAATGCTTATCTTCTTCTTCTATCTTAATCGGATTTTGATGCAGTTTTTTTTAATGAATAGAGTGATTCAAGAGGAAGGTTTATATATGTACATTATAATAAAACCGTGCGAAGCCGGGGCGGGTCGCTAGTATAAAATAAAAGATTGACTAAGTTGAAAACCTTCGGCGCGCGAGACACTCACTCTTGACTCTTGTTTACTTGTTCATTGAATTTAATTATGCCTTTATATTAAGATAGATGGAGCAGGTTACGTGAAATAAACCAAAGTTCAATGTTTAAAAGTTTTTTCTTCTCGATCCAGCTTTTTATCAAGCTATTACCAAAACTTGACTCAATAAGTATCGAAGTTCAGAAAATTTTTAGCTCAATAGGTTATAGGGAGTCTTGAAGTGGTACTCCTTAAACTTCTTTGAAAGTTAAAGTTGGTTTTACTTAATATGTAGTAGGTACTTAACTTAATTATCCAGCCAAACTCATTTTGAGCGCTTTTCCTTCGGTAGGTAGTAGAAGGCATATGGGTTAATTAATGTACGTATCGTACCTTATTGCGTAATACGCCATAATCATTTAATTACGCCGTAATCCGCGTAACGTATTTCACGTAACGTATACGTGTATTATTATAAGGAGTTATTGGTATAAGGCACAGAATAGATAGCTTATTGAGCTTGCTTGGCATGCTTTTACAGTGCCTACTTTCAGCCTAGGTTTTCGAATAACCTACAGTGACAGATAACTGATATACATCACAAAATACTCTTCATAGATATTTTTTATTATTCAAAGCAAAAACCTAGAACAAAAATCTGCTGGTGGGACAAAAACTTACTGCGGGGTTCTGACTGTTTTTAGTGCGTAATAAAAAAATACTTTTGTATTGTCCAGCATAATTTTTGTGTTATTGTTTGTCTCGATGCGGGCATCGAATACGTAACCTCCAGCGTCGCTGGCGTAACTTCGCCCGCCGCGCCGCATTTGTCATCAAATGGAGTTTTACTGAAAATAACGACCGAAAAACCTACAATTAATTGGACATCGGTCAACTTTACTAGTATTTTGTTTATTATAACGCCAGTAAAAATAAAACCAACTGATTATAAATTGAAAAAACACCACTCAAATTTTATGGCTAGACACAGAATTTAATTAATTCCACATGGTAGGCACCATGTGGAATTAATTAAATTCTGTGTTATCAACAGACAAGTTCTATTTAGAGAAATAGGTATTATTTCTATAAAAAGCCCTACATTGTGTGTGCAAATCAACTTTTTAACGCTTTACCTGATTGACTTACGAGTATAAACAAATCAGACCTACATGTTTGTGTTACTCATCAACAGAACTCATTAGCTAAATATGAGGCAAGTCTGTAGAAGGGAGGTACCTATAGCAGAGTTTGTTTAGTGAATTAGGGTAACAAGGCTGCTCTCATCACGTTATACAAACATCATCGTGGCTGATTGTCTATTTCGGAAAAGTAAGACTTAATCCAGAACCGTTGGTGGATAAAAATCTCCAGTAAGTATATAATACTTAATCCTTGCTAATATTATAAATGCGAAAGTTTGTTTTGTATGAATGTATAGACGTTTGTTCCCCTTTCACGTAAAAACTACTGAACGGATCGAGCTGAAATTTGGAATAGACGTAGTTCTACCAGTGGAATAACACACCCTACTTTACATTCCATAAATGAGTTCCTATGTGATAGAAACAGCCTTGAGAAGTTTCCATAGAAACAACGCGTGCGAAGCCGTGGGCAGATGGTAGTTATTAAATTGACCGTTTCGGTCTACCCTTCCTATTTAGCCCGTATTATGTAAGATGCAACTACTAGTTATGTCTGTTTTTTTTCGTTAAGTTGTTATTGTTATAATTCTTCTTAGAATTTCTAAACAAAGCTTTTTCATATGATTTGTTATTTACGCATTTTTTATTTTGCAATAAACCTTCAATACGTCAACAGAGAAAAAATCATAAAATCGATTTGAACAATCACCAGAAATATTTGCAAACTGTATGTTTTATGTTGACGCCTAAAGAATATAATAGAAACTTGCAGCGGGTGAAGGTCCGACTGCAACGCACAAGGTTGCGGGTTCCCATCCCTCTTTGGGAAAAAAAAAATCCACTTCAACGTTCCACAACGATTTCGCAGGATTGGTTTCTAAGTATTTGAAAATATATTTTAAGGCCCTGTCTGTCGACAATCGGTCATTTTTAGGTAGAAATAGGTAATGTTTCTGAGCAAGCTACATTTCAAATTTATAAATATATATTACTTCACGTTCGTACATAGATTAACAGCTAAGCTGAAAACATAACAGCAGAAACTTTTCTCAATTAATATATGTTTTCAAAATGGCACGTTTCAGAATTTAATTTAAAAATATATTGATAGTTACGATAAACATCAACTAGGGAGTTATTGTTAAAGTTAGGTAACATTTTTATCTAGAATCCGGTTAGCTTAGTCTTTTGATGAAGATTCTCAATAAATTTAAATATTAATTTATTCGATTAACAGCAGGCGCTGAGCCCGCCGCCCATGCATCAGTACCACCGTGACCGCTGTCAAGGCCGGACGTGTGCTTGATGTCGTCTCAGATATCAATGACAAACCATACGTAATATTTATCGTGAATATTCGGTTAGAGCCTGTCCAGATGGGGCGTTTTACGTGCGCTCCTATGCGCGGTGCGTTAGGGAGGGACTCGGAGACAGTTATAAACATGGAACCAAATAAAATAGTTCTGGAAAAGTCGGAAGCAAAAAGCACTACAAAGATTTAACATACATCCAATTCTACTAATTCTTCCGTTATTAGTTAATTGTAACGTTTCATGGTTCTATTGGATTATCTCTGATTGATTCAATTTTCCCATACTGCTACTTTTTTTGAATTTCGTCTATGAAAAGTACGGTAATTTGTTTTTTTTTTGACTGGACGAGGAATCGCAGCATCTAGACGGGATGTAGGTATAGTGCTCTAGTATCTGGAGAAAGCGCGAATGTTTAAACGCGAGAGCACTCGCGAGTAAAACGCTCCATCTGGACAGGCTCTTAGCTAGCGTTCCCTGACAGATTGACTATGTTTCATTTCGATTGACAACTAGGATTTAGGCAAATCGAATTTTTGAATATAGAATACCACTACGCTACACAAACAATTATCAAAACTAAGTTTCATTTAGCATCCAGAGATATGATATCGTTTTGCATAGAGTGGAACTGGAACGTAATAGAGATGGCACAAAAATTATTATGATGGTAAATTATACATAAGGATTTGCGCCCGGGCATTCCAGGTTCTCGATTTCCCGCGATTTCCCGAAATTTCTGGATGATTTCAAAACCTGGTTATTGTACATTATTTCTTGGGAAATTTCGGGTCTTTTATAACAAAACTTTATCTATTCCATCATCTTGTAGCATTTCGGATATATTCATACCTTAGCGGTATAAGGTATGTTAGTTAGCATTTTTATTTTGCAGCAGACAGTTAGCTTTGATCGAATTTGAATTTTGAGTATTTTTTACTCATTATTAAAAATAGAGAATTATAAATTATACCTCATATTCGTTATATTTCGCAATATGTTTTATTTTACCTGAATTTACCTAAAAAGCAAATGAGATTTTCTGTAGACTGTTTGCAATCGTCTGCAGTTAGCTCAATGGTTTCAATTGTATACATGTACTAGTTGTATACTAGTTGTATTTTTTTCTATTCCTTGATTGTAATTTTCGTTGTTAACAAAGTTGTTTATTTCCTTATTTTATATCTTTATCTACCTCTATATCTGCAGGCAGACTCATTCTGTAAAATCTCGAATTTGAACTCGAATCCACTCTAGTGACCGAGCTACGTCATTCTTTAGCATAGGCTCTATGCTAAAGAATGACGGGCATAGGGGAACGTAGGCTAATGAAAGCTGTCGGGCAATGAGAGATAAGTCAAAATTGAATTGATGGTAGCCTAGCTAATATTTTGAAAAAGATAAATTATGTGCAATTTTTTTATATACTGAAACATGTAAAGATGTGGTACCGATGATGAAAAAGTGTACTGGCAGTGATAGTCCAGATTCGAGAGATATTTTGTACATTTTGTTTGGATCCATAAAGTCTGGATCCATAAAATCTTTTGTTTTCCATCAATATTTTTTTATTTATTTTCTCCATTTTGTTTGCCAAATTAATTGATAAATTTTGATTGTAAAAATGTTATGATTTGAAAAACTCTAACAGTTTTGCAATTTTTTGATCTAAAATTAATTATATTTGCTCTAGCATTAAATGGGCACTCATTCATTGCGATTGACAGGCAAAAGGAGCGACTGACTGGTTAAACTGTAAATTGTACCTTAATACATATCTATAGTTAAGTACCATTTAATAGTAAAGAAAAAATTTTTTTTATTCTTCATATTTCGAGACTTTTGTATGCCAGTCCCGTATTTTAACTATAGGTTTTAACTATAGGTATACAAATATATGAAATTGAAAATAATAATAGGAAGAATTTTGACAAGTTTGTCAAATTTTTATTAAAACATTCCTGGAGTAGGCTCCTGTTGCCTTGTTCTCCCCTAATTGTCAAAATCTCAGCATTTTAAACTGACAGCGGATTTGTAAGGGTCATACCACACGGGAAGTTCTCCCGCTGCGGGAATACGCTTCTGGACCGCACTAATCACATTTTAATATGAAATATGAAAGATATGATTTTCCTTCGCGGTTCACAGCTAGGCGGGAGCAATACGACCGCCACATGTAGCTTCCAACCACCGCTGATAACCGGTTCTTACTACATGGACGCTTTCGCGCTATACGTCATTCTGCGCGGATTTATCATCCCCGTGTATCCCTTGTAGTTTGATGGTCTACGGCAGCTTTGCCGAGCGGATACCCGCGACGGGAGAACCGCCCGTGTAGTGTGACCCTAAGTGATATTCGAAATGAATTTATAAAATGCATAGGCTGATATAATAATATGAAACACTGCTGGCAGATGCTGAATGCTAGGCTAGCTGAAGACAGGGCGCTATGGCGCTCATTAGGAAGCCTATGTCCAGCTGTGGACTAATACATCATCATTAGCCTATATTAGTCCACTGCTGGACATAGGCCTCCCCTAATGAGCGCCATAGCGCCCTGTCTTCAGCTTGACGCATCCAGCATCTGCCAGCAGTCTTTCGCAGACCGTCATCCCATTTTGCCGGAGGGCGTACTACACTACGTTTGCTAGGTCACGGTCTCTACTCAAGAACACGTTTACCCCAACGGTTGTCGGTTACTTCGCGATTATATTATATTTTATAATGATAATGATGAAATATAGTATAGGTACCTAGGCATAACCATACATATTATCAATTTACTTATGCATTACCTAGGAACTTGGGGAGGTCGTTACATCAGGTACAAAACAGGGTAAAGTTACCCATAGTAAAGCATACCTACCTACGCAGGTACCAAAACACGATCTTATAAAAACTAATATACAAATTAACGGTAGGCATGCGCCATCTATGAGGTAGCCCTTGTCAACTCTCCTGGTTTTTCTGCCGCATTTTTAGCTACTTAGCGCGCCTTAATAGAAGCTCGTAGGAGCGTAGGTTTTTGAAGTTGAATATACACTTTTACGTTATATTTAATTTATTATGTAATTAATAAAGTTTTAACAACTTTGGCAAACCACAATAGAGAAAAGTTCTTTAGAATAGTTACTTACTGAAACTCCTAAAATTTTTATCATAAACGTTTACTAGTTTTTGAAAATTAATAGACGCATTATAGAATTAGCGTATTATAGAGTTAGCGAATTATATAGTTAGTTGGAAGACAATTACTAAATTGTAAATTGAACTGTCCATCATTCATAGTAAGTATATATTAAAATTATCATCACCTGGCCCCAAACTTAGCAGAGCTTGTGTCATGGGTAGGCAGCTAGACGTCGAAACAAGTCAATTTATATCTGTATGATGTCAAAACAGATTCCGTTATAAAGATTTAAATTAATTATAGAAAACATCTATATCAGCGTGTCATACAATATAACTAGGTATGTTTATTATATAGCCAGATAGTCTGGCTATATTTAAAAGCCATTTATAATCAAAAAGGGGTATGGATTAAAGTCAGACTATAAATTATACTTGTCTCGCTGCTAGAATCAAACTCGCAATCTACTTTGGAAATAAAATTACGATACCTACGCTATGTCAAGTATATTTTATTTTTTTAGAAACAAGGAAACAATCTCCGATACAGAGAAGAAAAAATTTAAGATGCGGAAAACTAAGTCCCCATAATTAATGATGATAATGAATGTGCCTTTTGACGAAAAAACCTCACTGGGAACAATTCACCTCAATGGCAATTCCCTTTATTGTTCTTGAAATCACTCATAAACTTTCATACCCAAGAGTCACCTGACTCCCATATCAACATGGTACACACACAGCAAGCAAAAAAATTGCAACTAATTTTATGGCAAAACTGAAAAGCATCTCTCCAATTTTACTCCTAACAAGAAAATTTCAGCGCGCTAAGAAGCGGGGACTATAATTTTCAGTCGTTCCGAAGCGCTGAGGCGGGCTTCACGCGCGCGATACCCTTGGCCAATACTCCGAAATATTTACTATACCCTACATATATTATTTCAAGTTTTGTTCAGTAATATTTATTTATTTTATGTAACTTAGTGACAATAAGTAAACTTTATTCCATAAATTGAAAAATGTGAGAGTTTCCAGAAAGTTTGTAAAAGTTTTAAGGTGCAAAAAGTACCTATTCAAACTGTTGCTTGAAATAAAAAATTAAACTTATTAAAACTATTTCTTGCGAAAGCAATAAGTGAGAAACCTTTAATATGGAGGGTACCAATATTAAACATATTTTTAAACGTATTTACCCAAAGCAAATAGACAGATTGAGATTTGAGTTCAAATAGGAATTTGTCTCTCAATCATAAATATCTAAACAAAATAAATCAAGTATAAAAACAAGGTAGGTACCGCCGAGGAGGTAGAGAGGCCTCGCGGCTACATTACAAGTTTCGCACTTAACTAAAACTTGAAACTAAGACTAAGAAACTAGGTCTAAAAACTACTGTTACTGTTAAGACCTTTTGAAACGTTAACTATTATTATTATATCTCCAGACTTCAGTAAAAATAACAAGTTTATATCATAGTCACCGAGGAACTTAAGGCCGATTACAACCAAAGCGGAGTCAAAATAGCTTGGTGTGAAAAGCGTCACTTGACCATCACGACATGTATTCGAGATTGTTTGGCCATGGCCGTAATGCATAATGGTTGCTTGGTTGATTGTTCGATGCTAGATAGGAGCTTATTATTTGGACTGGTAAAAATTCCGAAAAATTACGCTATTGCATCCATAACATAGCATAACATAGCACAAGCTCTGTTTACTAGGGATAGATTTTACTGTGTCGATTGTCTATTATTGTCTTTATTCTACTATTTTAGCTTGATGCTTGCTGTGGTGCCAGTCATGCATATTTTCGTACGTTTGTTTTCTGATGTACTATTTACTACCCAAGCGAACACCTTACAGTGTGGCTGTGGCCCATTGATAGATTCTACATACAATAACCGCTCTGTTGTGCTTTGGTGGAAATCGGCACTTACCTAAGTAATAATACCTATCTTGAGTTACTTTTGTACGTAGATATATTGAGACTTCGCACAACCTTAAACGAGTAAAAAGAAAGGATTTTATATATTCGTAGAAAAATTCCCACAGGAGTAGGTACTTTTTTGAACCCCGTATTTTTTTAGTCAGGTAGGTTTTATCTTGGCTAAGTTATAGTACCTACCTAGTACCTACACATTAGAAAAAGTACGTTCTGTAGAGAGTAATAGGTAGCAGATTTTAATGATCCATGCAAAATTGTCTGGGAAAGATTGCTTTAGAGCGATAAGTCCACCAACTGTCGGTTTTTATACAATAACACTTTTGTAAATTATTAATTTATTTATTCATTAATCATAACATCATTACTTTACGTTTTTGTTATATCTTAATAAAGTGAATGTGTGTGAATTCTGAATGAAACATTTTGTGGCAAAAGTGTAATATTTATGTGGCTCCTTCTTACCTATATGAAAGAAGTTGGAGTAAGGAAGTTATGTGTAAGGGCGGAATATTGCGTAGGTGCCTAGCAACTCCTAGCAATTTATAATATTTATAGAGCCCAAGAATAATTGAATTACAACCTTGCAGGAATAAATGAAGCAAGGTAATTTTGCAGGAGAGTGGCTGTAATTAGGGATGCCTTCAGATGAATTGTGATGCTTTGTCTGCAGGATTAAAAACGTGGGATGTGCGTGGGGAAAATATTGCATAATTTGCTGATATAATTATGTTTAAGAATCCTAAAAAGTCTAGTCTACAATAATAAGTAGACCTAGTAGCAATACATTGTCCTAAGGGCAACTTCGTCGCGTGGGACGATAATGGATGAGGCTAAAATATTTACCCTTTGTGAAAATTGCCATGTAGCTAAATTAATAGGTATCTACCAGTTCATTCCATCACAAATTTATCAAAAGGTCCTTTTTTAGTCTATTCGTGAGCTAGGCCAAATCGGTAAAAGTTTACAACCCGTCTTTCTCCCTAGGGTGGAACGACATATTACATCCGATGGGTACCTCCAGTAACCGATAACCAACCCTAATAAAACTATGTTCTCTAGAAAACCGTATCTGAATCCGGAAATTGGCCACAAACCCTATGCGATGAGAAATATTGCAATAATTCAGCAAATGGCGCATAGAGGTATAGCAGGTGCTACAGGGCAAACAGCTTTTCTGTGCATTATCGTCTTCACCCGTATTCCAGTCTCTGTTTTGCCTCTTGGTTTAAATGCTTTTCTTACTGTAAACTCACAAAAAGTTAAAATGTTTACTTCTTGCAGTTTAATTTTCATAAAGAAAGAGAAAACATCTCCCGATATTTTTTCTTCTCAATTCTTGAACCTAATGATTAGAATATCATCAAAATACAAATATTAGAATTCTTACACTCATTTTGATTGAATACAGGGCAAACCTCTGACAAAATTCTTTCAATAAAGTCAAATTTCCAAAAAAACAATATCTTGTGCAGAAGCTATGAAGGAAAATAAAAACAGAAACACTCAGTCACCTGTATGCGTCAGGAAATGGTTGTGGAATTAATAAAGCCTTTCTGCAGTCACAGAAAAGTTTCGGATACTGTAGACAGATGAAAAATTATATCCGCCCCTTTGACGTGAAACAGATGAACGAATTACAGTTTCACTTCACCGGCTCGTTATTTCGATTCCATTGTCCCAATGCGTATCGACAGAAAGAGCTTGTAACTTCCATTATATTTATTCGTATTGGTTTTAAGAGACAGACGTTTTATTATGATGAAAAGTGTTGGGTTGAAAATTAATATTGCAAATTGATATTGGAAACATTTATGAACAGTTTGAGTGGAAGTAGCAAAGAAATTAACTGACTCGTTTTAGTTTTCTTAGTAAAAATAATATTTTTAATCTAGTATTTAATTAGTATTTCAAACCTATATGTTTATTTGAAGTGAACTTCATCCAAACAGTTCGTAAGTCAGTTGAGCTTAAAAATAACTTACTCCTGTTTTCTTTCTCATCTCAATATAGACGCACCCTAATATAAAAATACGGAGGATGAGAAACTCTTGTATGCATACATGTATGTTGTGCAAATATCTAAATATTCACACATTTCCTGAAAATTCGGCGAGAAGGTAATTTCAATAACAGCAAATCTACAACATACAAATAAATATTTCCTACTTCATTTTTATGCTTCCTCCGCCCTAGAGTGGAGCCACGTTTTTCCATTGTAATGTAGACTTTATTAGGACTCTCCGTATGGCCTCTTACATATCTGTGAACTTTTGTGAGGCTGTTTGTTTGGTGGACTTCCTTCCCTTGCCGTAAACATTAAAAAAAAATGTTAGCTTACACTATTAAAATTATGACACTGCTACTAAATTATGGTACTTTCATTCTAATTCGTAATCCGCATCGTCAAAAAAAATGTGAGATTGTGGTTGAAACCTGTTGAAACAATCTTCCCTCATTGATTAAAAAACGTTGTTTGAAGGAAGTCTTGTAATATGTATATATGTATAGCTAAGGGCGAGTCGGACTCACGCATTAAGGGATTTGTGATACATCATAAAATATTCCTTTATTTTCTAACGGTAGCTATTATGAGCTGGGAACCCTTGTCACACGGCATCTAGATAAAAACCACCAATAAAGACACAGAGATCCAAGCCAAGTAAAAATTCTTGAAGCCGAGAAAAAAGCTTTCAAAAACCCTTGACGACAACTTTACTTAGATCTTGTGATATTTTTTAAGACCCGATCATTTTACCGATTTATTAAAAACCGACGATCGATCAATAATTCAATATGTGCAATCGTTTGGGATCTAAGATGGCACCCACAGACATCAAATTTAATATACACTACTTAATATAAAAACTTCAAGCTATGCAAGCTTATGAAAACCAATTTCTATGATGGGCTCGAATAAGTTACAATTTCTTATTTATTTGATAAAATCTCGTCACGTTTCGGCTTTTTATCAATAGGCCACAGATCCAATATCTTCTACTAGGCAATATGCTCCCAAACAAATTACCTAGTCCATACCTTGCTCAAATTTCAAATATCGTCACGTAATCAATTTCTTTCATATTCATCAGAAGAGTTGAAACCTACTTATTCTATATACATTTAAAAAAAGAATCCCTATTTCCCTTGGTCATGCCTACACGTGTGAACGGCGCTGGATTGATTTTGATAATTATTTTTTTGTTGTCTTTATTATTGTCAGGAAAAGGTTCTTATGAATAAAAAACTTATGAAAATTGCGCGGAAAATTCTAACTTAATTTTCATATTTAATTTATGACAACGTCTGTCGGGTCAGCTAGTGCATAAATTGAAAACAATTGAGCTAACTGCAGACGGTTGTAAACAGTCTATAGGTAGCTCAACTGATCCAGATCTATTGTAATAGGGAGCATACCCAAGATACTAACTGCATTAACAAAGAGGATATTATTATTTCAAAGAGGCACAATACAATAGTTATTGGATTCCTTTAACTTTTATGAGACTGATATACTTCCACAATATCTGAATATTATGAATAAATATACCCCGGATTTAGAAATAACACACCCACACCTACCTAATTCCGCATCACATTTATTCACTGCCCCACCAAGATCCTTGGAAAATCTCCTTGAACTTGAAAAGTTTTGATAACATTCCGGAGAACCCTGAAACCCCATAAAGAAGCGAGTTTACTGCAGAGACGGGCAATAAAAACCGACGAGTTATCGCCCAGAAACGAATATCAACGATTTATACCTCAACGCACAGACAAACCAAACAAACGTCTGGATTATTATAAACTAGCGACCCGCCCCGGCTTCGCACGGTTTTATTACACGTATAAACCATCGTCTTAAATCACTCTATGTATTAAAAAAACCGCATTAAAAATCCGTTGAGTAGTTTTAAAGATTTAAGCATACATAGGGACAGAGAAAGCGACTTTATTTTATACTATGTAGTGAAGAGTAAACTTTTGACGACCTATGTGGCCTCGTGGGAGGTATGGCTGACACGCAAAATCCATTCTTCCTATTTCTCTATTCAGAGTACGTATTTAAAAGAAGTTTTACCTACCCATTGCTCCCAACTTTTACGGTCTTTGAAGATAATTTCCTTATAAGTAATAAGCCGATAATACCCCAGATATAAATAAATGTAAACAGTCCCTTTTACTACGGTTAGAATTGTGCTTTTCATTGAGAAGGAAGAGGAAATAAAAATCAAATACCGTGTACAGTAATGGTTTTCGAACATAGTTCACATTATTCGCATTTCACTCGTTATTTTTGGTGTTTTTCGGGACCTCGAACGAACGAACAGATCTAGCTATAAAACTCATTTCAGTTTATAAAACCAGCAATATGAAAGCAGTTAAAAATAATAACATCCATCAGTACCAAAAACATCTGACCAAGCGTTTAACGGGCGCGTAAACATCAAAGATTTGTCTTTATGACTTTCAAAATTATAAATGTTTTGGTACTATAGGTAATATTTATCATGTTTGCAATATAATTCATTTTCATCTTGCTATGTCGAGAGTGAAGCTCATAAAGTTACATTTGGTAAGTAAAATGCGAATACGGAAATAATATATATCTATTCTTATCCCATTTTCAACAAAAATGCTGAAACCGAACGTGGTTTCGGAATTTTTCCTTATCTTGAATAACTGCTAAACCTCTCCTAAATCAAAGTAACATTCCAGCATTTGAAATAGATTGCAGAAAACTCTTTGAGCGGCTGACCTCGCCTTTGAACGCCTTTGATTGATATTACTCAGCCCGGTTTGATTGACCATCATCATTCACTCAGAAGAGCTAATTTAGGAATCTAGCTTTCACTCATCGACGTGGTTGCGCCTGCAGTACGAGTAGAGTTGAAAGACGCTTTTAAATCTTAATTTTAAGTTTTTTTACCTTTGTAACGCTAACGCCCTACCATTCCCGAATAGGTATTTTTAACCACACGCGAAAATGAAAGGCCTTATATCAACCAAACTATGTCAGATGTACCTAAGGTAATGTTACTTCATACAATCCCAAGTTTTTTTTTCTCAGTTGTCAATAGGTCAATGATGATGATGAATAGGTAGGCGGTTAGTAACTGAGATCACACACTGCCAACGTGGTAATAGGCTTCCTTATCAACAACAGATGTTTTTTCAGCAAAATACTTGTACCGGTGTTCGGAGAGCTTTACCGTTATATCAGAACCCAGTGAATCCGATGATCCATGATAATCCGCTTAGCCATAGGCCACCGTTGGATTGTTGTGATAATTATGATGACTAAATATACCTATGTTTCGTTTGGGTTCCTATGTATGGGTTTAAAAATGATTAGACTTAAAATATCACTTATCGTGACAGACATTTTAAAGTACTTGAGTAATATAAAGTTCGGAACTAGCAGCCCCACCTGATGTTAAGTAACAGTAACAGTAAGTCCCATAACAGAGAAATACTTCCTAGGGCATACAACAGGAACGCTCTCTACCTACCTTGTGCTAGTCAAACTATCTCCAACCCCTACTAAAGTTTATAAAATACATACTGAAATATGCCAAAAAAATTACGCAAGTTAACATAAACAAAGTAAAGTAAATACACAAAAATCTCACTCTAAGCGCCTGTAAAATTTGAAAAATAAACTGAAAATCCAACCATAATCATTAAACGTTAAAAATGTAGGTTTAGCAGCAGTGAAACAATATAAAAGACAATTGAATATAAACAATTAAAAAAAGTGTGATAAGAACGAAAATGATCCTGAATTACAGTATACCAGAAATAGTAGATAAAGACACAGTGCGTTAATAAACAAAACATGATCATAAACTGCAAACAAAACTAACAAACAATGTCGTTGAACGAGACGACAAACCAGACCCTGGTCTCCAAGAACCTGTCGAGATGGAACGAGAGCGACATCTGGATGCCGCCCCTGGACCTGGCAGTCTTCTACCACCCTGACGTGCTGATCATAGTGCTGTACGTGTGCGTGCTGACGGCCTCGCTGGCCGCCAACACGCTGCTGATCTTCATCGTTATCAAGTTCCAGTACATGAGGAGGTAAGTTGGTAGAACTTACTTATATAGCAATGTCAAAATAACTGTTGGCGGACTTGCGGTGTAATTTGTCTTTGGAACTTGGCCGTGGAAAGAACCAAATATTTGTATATTTGGTTCTTTCCACTTTCTCATTCTTTGGTTGGAAACTCACACTCAAAGGATTTATTTCCAATATTGATTTACTTGATTTATAGTTCCTTTTAAAACAGTTTAAGGCCTTATGAACCAGTTATCCACTGGTTTTTCTGGACTTCTAACACGAATGAAATTCAATTTATGAAATAATACTAGGAAATAAAGTGATCACTTTAATTTTTGTTAACTTCAACCTTTTTTAAGGTAGAAAGATTAGTAGTTAAAGTAGCGAACAAAGAACATTTACCAACTTAAGTAGTTAGTTTTCGAGTAGTTCGAGTTAGTTTTTGGGAGCAAAACCCGTCCCAAGACTTTTTATCCTCTAGATTATCCGATATTTTGTAGTAGTCTTTACAAAGAATAGGTTTTTTTGAATTTATATACGGATAATTTTTGCAGCTCGTTGGACCTTTGAAAAATACATTAACCTTGTTGAGCATAGTCGTAGGTAAAGCGAGTTTATTCTTATTTCTAGTACCTATTTAGATTATGTAAGCTATTGTTAGGGATCCGATTGAATTTTCTATGGTTGTAGTTTCATAAATATATTGACGTGGTTCTGTTACTATATGTTTATTTCTTTGAATCTATCATGTGGTGATCTATCTCTGGATCTATATATGTACATATACATAGCAGTCCATTTCTGCAGCAAAAATAAATTATGCTGGCCAAAGTGGCCAATTTCCACAGCTTCATCAAGTCCCGAGCTACGCAGGGGTTTGTTACAGGAACTAGATAACTGATATTATACTTATAACATTATACTACAAAGAAATATATTTTAGAATCCTTAGAAAACCTGCCACATCCAGGACACCGTTAACAGAGAAATATAGCGTTAAATTAAGCTTCGATTATTTTACCAAGTGTACTTTTACAATGAATCCCATGGAAGTAGGTAATATAACATAGTACCTAACTCTCCTATCTGTATTTCAAATGACAGAAATTCCATTACCACCACCACACGCTACGCGTGTATAAGATGACCAACAATATTTCTACCTGGTGAAGTGCCTAATTGTGTATTAGTAATAACTTTTTGATCCGGTATGGTCCTAATGTGCCCTGTTGTTGTGATCCATCTTATCATAGATTTTGAAGATGTCACTACATTCATTTGAGATAAAACTGGAATATTGTATATAGAATATATTATATAGGTAAGTGTAAGTGGATTAGATATAGACGTTTGATTATCTCCAATTAGTGGAAAAAGAACTGAGTGTGAAATAAACGTAAAGTTTTTAACAAGATGCTGTTTCTGTTGAATAGTGCAGTTGTGTTGGTTTACGTAGAGTGCACTTTACGAGCCCGCAAACATTTGTTCAGTGCGAACAAACTCTTTGATAGCAAGTTTGCTCTGTGGGTTGTGATGTTTGTGAGATAAATATGGAACATTGTATTAATATTTAGGTCCATAAATCTTTATTGTTATAAAAATAGATACGGGTTACAGACGAACATCTGTACTGATAATCTTGAAATTATGAGTGTACTACCTATTTTATGTATTTGTTACTATGGAAACAAAATAAACTAATACATATTACAAAACGAGACATTCATTATAAAAGCTAATAACCAACCCGAAAGAAGATATTGAAATGTAGTGTGATTATATTTAACTTAGGTTCTTTACCTTATGTATGTTTTGGTAATATATTGTCAGTGATAAAAACCTAGCTGTAAGTTTTCCTAAAATAAAATCTCTTCGGTAATCTGGTCATTAGTTCTATCACTCATGTTATGGAAGGTGATTAAATGTGATCGAACGATTGACTGAAAGCTGTAATATCGACGTTAACAGCAGCAGTTCATACGGCACTAAATTTAGGTTATCGCATAATCATAACACAGAGCTTTTGGGTGATATTAGGTATGTACCTATAATTTGGTAGAGTGAGTGGGGGCAAGATCGAACGGTTTTTTGATGAGATGGTCAGTGTTGTTTTTGAATCCATGTAGAAGAATAGATATTCACTTTAGCTAAAAGTAAATTAGACATAATTAAAGGGTAAAGACTAGATTTTTATAATATGTCAATAACAGCCTGATAAAGCTGTCCAAAAAGTATAAAACTGTAATTAAAAATATTATTTTTACTTGGTTGAAACAGGGGGAAGAAGAAAAGGTGACGGGGTAAGATCGAATAAAAATCTAAAATCGTTAAAAACGTGTCTTAGGCAGGTTTTAGGCAAAGTTTATGGTCCTTAGTCTATAGTGTTAAGAAATTTAAAAAGTTGTGACTGACTGTAGTGCCAAAATACCTATTTTTAACAAAGATATAACAAATTTTAAAAAAATATATATTCCAAACTTACCCCACTGGGGGAAGATTGAAGAAGAGATTCTCAAACTTTGGAGCCAATTTGCACATGTTTTGACTGAAGAAAAAAAAAATTATCTATTAATGAAAAATGAAATATAAACTGAATTTTTTTTTAATTTCACATGAAACCTATTTGAATATTCTTTTTCATGACCATAAATAATTCTTATTTTCGTTCTTTTGTACTTTTTAAAGTATTTTCTTTTTCTATTTTTTTTTACGTACTAAAGTAAATTATAACATAATTAAATCACATAGCTCACTAGTATATACAATTATAACAAACTCTTAAAAATCTAAGCCGTCACCAGACGGCAAAGTACCCAGAATGCTGGCAGCATTGCCACGTTGAATGGCAATGCTAATTCGTTGACCAAAATAGAAGCCAGCATTCTTATCTCCTGTGAACTCTATGAGAAGTTTCGTAAGATCTTTAAAAATTGTGTGTGCCCCAGGACCCCAAGGACCAAGGGTTTCCACCCCAAATGGCTCAAATAGGTAACCTCGGTCAAGATTTTTCTATTGGTTTCTTTTTTATTTCACATTTCTTAGCATTCGTGTTATTTTTTGTTTTTACTACTTTCAGCAATTGTTTTCTTATTTCTTATTTTCTTCCTGAAACTTACACAAAGATACAGTTTGAGAACATCTGGCTTTTAGTATGAAATCTGAAAAAGGGTCAAAATTAAAACATTGATATGTTTGTCTTACCCCGTTAAATGTAAATGGGGAAAGATGAAAAGTTGAAATAAATTCTAAAATATGAGAAATAGAGAGATTTAGAAGTAATTACATAAATATGTACAAAAAATAATAGGCAGATGTTTCAATGAAACACTCGTACCTGCCTTGTAATTTAATTTACAAGACACGGGGCAAGATGAAATCACTTTTGTGAATCCTTAAAAATACACTGTCTTATAAAATTGCACATTACACACAACCAGGCGTTCTCAGTCGCAACCGCTGACTGAGTTGTGATAAGTAACAAATTGGTGGCCCTAACGCTGTTGCCAGCGCAGTCATAAGTACTATAAATCTGGTGTTATTGAAGACTTTTTGTCTTACCCCTTTTTTCATCTTCCCCCACTCACTCTATTGTATTTTTCCGCATTGTCACACGGAAAAGGACTCATAATAAAGATGATTCTTCGCTACTCCGACATAACAACAGAAAAAAGAAGCAATTTATCTTCCTCCAAATCAAAAACGTGAGCATATTTACAAAGGTGTGAGTTATCTCAGGCAACCTTTTTCTACCTCTTACTTCTTTCAATTAGATTCAAGTCTCCTAATACGAGTACTCCTAGACGCAAGGCTAATATAGAACAGTTTATTTCATTGCCACTCGAGCGAACCTAACGGCAAACATTAGCTTGGTAAATAAGATAGCATGGCAATCACGATTCAGGTTGTTCATGATAGGTTATCCCGACGGGTAGACGGTGAACATTTGATGAATTGAAGATTATTTTTACGTAGTTTATATAATATATCTTAGTGGAATGTGTCCGGAACACAACATTTAGATCCACTTTGCCACTCTGTGTTACTACCCCTTAAGAGTAAAGTAAATGTAATAAACTGTCTTATTTTAGAACCTAAAGTATCCACATTCCAAGTTGGATAAAAATGGGTTGGGTAAGTGGTCAAACTTGGTACTTATTTGTAAAGATATACAAACATTCACACAAACTAACTTTTGTATTTTTATAATATGATAGTAGGTATCGAGGAAATATCGTTGGATAGTAAGGTTTCCTGCCAATATTACTGTGTTGCTACCGTACTCCTATTTCCGGGACAAAACTAAAAGGAAATATACTGTTTTTCAGGTAAATTCCGTGTACTAATAATGTAGGTAGGTGCTATCAAGCGTAAAGCCCAACCCTCGCCTAACCTACAAATTTCCGATCTTGATTTATGAGGTGAATATCGATAGGTGAAATAAATTAATATGATTGATTGTGTTATCCTTTGATAAAGTACCTAGGTAAGCCAAAGAATGAAATGATTACACTTATCATACAGTCTACCTCTGTCAAAAATAAGGATATCAGAAAGTTCCTGTTTGGTTTTACGTCTTGGTCGACGTATCTCAGAATACTATTGGTGTTTTGGATGAGATACAAGCAAATAAAATAGGTTTACCATATTCACTATGGCTTTATTCACCATAACTTGTATGGTTTTGAGCTTCCCTATAACAAGAAGAAAGCTACGTACGGCCACAGAATGTACGGTTAAAAGTTACCTATGTTGATTTTATATGATTATGGAGCATGTAACTGTGCCAAAATGTAAAAAAATGTAAACAATTCATATTATAATATTTTATAACTAATATATATTTCATAATATTGGCCAATATTAAATAATAAATTAAATTTTAAATTTATTGAAGTTGAAGTTCAGTGACCATCTTTACTCACTTTTTGTCACTAAACTTCAGTGTCCGTGTCACGCTTCAGCGACTGAAGCACTCGGTGTCTTCAGTTAAGTTTCGAAGTTATTCTGTATTAATTGCCGATGTAATTTTCTACTCGTTTGTTTTGTTCTTGACAGAACGGTCATGGTGGTCATGGTGAGTTTTTGATGGAATGAGCCGACATTGCTCGCCTCACGATATGTCGCCATCTCTCCCTGTTGTTGGTAATTTTGGAGCATTCATGCAGGTTGATAATATCTGGTTGGTCCACGTCATAGGTGGTCTAGTCTACCCTTCGGTTGTTCATACCCTCCACCTTTCCCTGCACGCCTAGCCGTTCTATGGAGCTATTGTCTCGCTTCGATACATGCCCGAAGAACTATACAATATTGTACGTTTGTAGATAGACGCTCTTTCGCACCGAGCTCTTGTACGATAGAGACGTTGTTGGTGCGGAACTCAGTCCAAGATATACCAAGAACTACACTGAGAAAAATGACTCTCGTCCTTCATTATATTTAAACATGAAGAATTATAACTAATCAAGACAACTGAATTAGTATCATGTGCATTTTAAAATGTTGTTCAGCCTGGTTCGATTAGCGTGACATCATATTTATATATGATGAAAAACTTGGTTGGCTATCATGATTGCTCATCATTAGAACGTGAAGTTACATACTAATGAGGTATCAGAACTAGCATGATGTTTTATCGTGAAAGTCATATTATTCTGTTGTTTTCCTGATTAAGTGACTAGCACTACATTTCTTAAGTTTATAACTTGCATGAGTAGTGATGATCATTAAATTACCAAGGCTGCGCATGATTAATTGTCAAGACTGTATTGACTAAAGACACAATTCATCACGTTACAAAATCAAGAATTCCTTCTAACTTTAGGTGTAGGGTTAACAGGAGAATCACTATAAACAGTTAGGAAAGCTTAATAGTATATTATGCTGTCATGATAAACTTTCGTGCTGTCATGACAAACTTTCGTGCTGTCATGACAAACTTTCGTGCTGTCATGACAAACTATCGTGCTTTCATGACAAACTTTCGTGCCGTCATGACAAACTTTCGTGCTGTCATGACAAACATTCGTGCTGTCATACCAAACTTACATGTTGGAAATGGAAAATCAAGAATAACTAGGTACTTATTGTATTTGTTGGGTATCGATCGGGATCTGGTTAGTTCCTATAAAAATTAACTAGATGTCGCTAGTAAAAGTGGACGAAGGCTAGATCGCATTGACGAGAACGCACGGGTGTCGGCTATAAGGTGGCAGTGATTTTTGTTACACTGAGCTCCTCTCGGTAGAGAGTATCATGAGCTCGGTTGGTTGATTGTCTTCGATTTGCAATAGAGTTTAATGCAAGTCGAAGACAAGACAATCAACAGTTCTACCGCGCTTCGAACTTCGTACTTTATTGATGAAGTACCTTTGCCAAGTTCAAAGCGCCGTTTTATTTGGATTCCAATATTTTGTTCTTACGTATACTAATAAAATAGTAAAGCATACAGATTTGACATGGCGGATCGAAAAGTTTCAAGATAAAAGAGGTCGCACCTTATTCTTACAATACTAACAACAATTAGGGTAGGTCAGTTTCACAAATATTATTAGGAAATTTCTACTAATTAACATGATGTCCACAACAACATGACATTCAAATAATGATATATTAATATGACTTCAACAATTTCTATCATTTCCCTCATGATTTCTCATCATTACTGTTAGGAATATTCAGAGTTCTTCATGACAAAATGTTATAACGCGTAATGACAACACAGGGGTATGCAGCACTCTGTGTCATTCCCATCATGATGGAAACTCATTTCTAGTAATGATTATTAGGCACGAGCAGAGAGTTAGTCATGACGTTTTGTTATGACGTGTAACGATAAGACAAGAGTTTACAGCACTTTGTATTGTCGTGCTATTGTAATGATGTTCCTTGGTGACCAGTTTATTGATAAATTGTTAGGATTTACGCACAAATTTTTAGTAAGAACTCTTGGTCCGTTTTTGTTGGGAATACGGATAAAATTGCTGGAATTCCTTTAAAATTATTCGTAATCACGAAAGTTATTTTTCTCAGTGTATCATCCAGCACCACATCTCTTTAGCGTATATCTTTATCTTCTTCTTGTCAATTTCTCGCAGCACCTATGTACCTCACGTACCACTTTGAGTGAATTTGTAGATGTGGGTTGCAGGCATTTTGTTTTTCTTTCATCGACCACGAATGTGCAAGTGCCGGAGTAATCTCACCGAATCATTCATGCCGAAGCAGTGTTGTTAATCCATGAATGAATTCTCGTTATAAATATTTACGGGCGCGTGGGCGAGCCATTCCTCACTATACGTCGATTACAGATCCACTTTTAAATGAATGAAATAGTTCGATGGCAAAGCGAACGAAATGATTTGCTTGAATTTTTTTCAGCCTTTGGCTTCATTTGTATTGTTTCCGGGAGAAAAGTAGCCAATATATTATTATTATGTTTAGGTAATGGATAAAACATCTAAAACCAAACAATAATGGTACATATTATTTGTTAGATTTTAAGCACAAAACACTAGATAAATAATCAATTACAGTTGATATAATTTTATAAAATTTTACCATATATCTGTTCCGTGATTTTCCCATAACAACAGCGCGATGTGAAAACTGTCAGCGGTTTTATTTTTGGCATGATTGGGAATACTGTGAACACGCTTTGCAAAAAAATTTTAGATTTTTATTTTAAAGGTGTACGTGGATGAGGCTTGGAAAATTATTGTACCAGCACTTCGCTACCGAATACCTCAAAATTCCACTAAAATCTGCAGTCTTTTGATAGTTGATATTTGTCTGGTCAAACAGCATTTCAGAAGGAGTCATAAAACCTAGCATACTCAACTTCTTAGTCAACAAAAATGCAACCAAAACAAACAACAACCAAGAAAATAAAGAGAATATATAGCAACTACGCCCCTCCTACCACACAGATGCCACAACTGAACAAAAGAAGAAACAAAAACATAATATAAAAAATCTTCCAACCCGGTTGGTCACCGTGGAAGAATACGACCAAAACCCTCCAATAAATACACCATCAGAGAATAAAAATACCCTTGATAAATATAAATTAATGATTGCAACATACAACGTCCGGACTCTTTCAACATATGATCGCTTGCTTGAATTTGAAGAAGCAACAAGAAACATCAAATACGATATCATTGGAATATCGGAAATGAGAAGATATGGAAACAAAATCGAGGAATACGAAAACTTTATAATGTGCTATATAGGATAAACTCCTGGCAAATATGGGGTCGGTTTTATAATAAATAAGTCCCTCAAAAACCACATAATAAGCTTCAATGGATTAACAGAGCGTGTCGCAACACTTAATATAAATATACAAGGTCATAATATGACCATCATACAAGCCTATGCACCAACAGAAGCGGCAAGCGAATATGATATTGAAGAATTCTACACTACAATCGAGAAAGCCTTGGACACAGCACACAAAACTACAATACTAATGGGAGACTTTAACGCCAAGATTGGAACTACCAAAGCGGATGAATATTTAGTTACTAAAAAGCACGGATACGGCGAGAGAAATGAAAGAGGACAGAGACTGGTAGATTTTGCGCTCCAACACAAACTAATGATAATAAACACATGCTTTAAAAAAAAACAAAGTCGAAGATGGACCTGGCGATCCCCTAACGGAAAATACAAAAACGAAATCGATTTTATTTTGTCAAACCAACCAGAAATATTCCAAAACATCGAGACATTGAATCTCAACTACCATTCGGACCATAGAATAGTCAGATCAACAATAACACTAACCAAAAGAAAAATATCTAGAGCAAAATTTACAAATACCCAATATAGTCAACTTAAGAGCGAAGACGAAATAAAAGAGTACAATGAAAGCCTAAAAGCACAGTTATCTGCTCCAACTATCTACGAAAATACCTCGGTGCAATATTGCTACGACAGGATAGAAAAGGCTATCACTTATAGTTTAAAACAAGCCCGCCCTAAGACAGAAGAAAATAAACAACACAAAATATTAACGGCAAGTACAGTAAGGCTATTAAAGAGAAGAAAGGAATTACAGAGAACTAAAAACAAATCACGAAGTGAGAAAAACGAACTGACCGCACTATATAAACTAGTCAATAAATACATAAAAGCAGATTACGCAAAATATAGACAGGACACAATAAAAGAACATCTTCAAAACACTGGGAATACAAAAAAGGCCTTTAAGAAACTCAGAACAAATACAACATGGATAGAAGGACTGAGAAAAAAAGATACTGAAATGTACACTAGAGACGATATCATCGCTACCGCAACAGAATTTTACAGAAATCTATACAGGAACATAGACACAAAAACCGAAAATTTCGACACAGTAACAGATGACACACATGAAAGAAACATTAAACCGATAGACGCAACTGAAATAACTGAAGCAATAAAGAAACTGAAGCTAGATAAAAGCCCTGGTTCAGATAACATTAGGAACGAAGCACTGAAGAAAGGACACATAACTTTGGCCGCACCATTAGCTGAACTATTTAACATGATTATACAAAATTCTGAAACACCGTCCCAATGGTCCGAATCCAATATCATATTAATATATAAAAAAGGCGACCCTAAGGATATCGGAAACTACCGACCAATCAGCTTGCGTCTATACAAACTGTTCTCCGCAATTATAAATACAAGGATTAGTGAAACAATAGAAAAACAGCAACCGGTGGAGCAAGCTGGTTTCAGAAAGGGTTTTTCAACAGTTGACCACATCCATACTCTCGAATTGATAATGGAAAAGTATCAGGAAAATCAAAGAACACTTTACATAGCATTCATCGACTACCAGAAAGCCTTCGATACAGTAAGACATACAAGTATCTGGGAAAGCCTTAAGGAACAAGGAGTGGAGGAAAGATATGTAAAATTTATCAAATCTGTTTATAAAAACAATAAGGGTAAAATAAAACTTGAAACCTTAGGCCCAAGCTTCCCAATTGAAAGAGGAGTAAGACAAGGTGATCCGCTGTCCCCAATAATATTTATAGCCGTCCTCGAGACCATCATAAACAAACTAGACTGGAGCAAACGAGGACTATACATAAATGACACCTACTTAAGCCACCTGAGATTCGCGGATGACCTAGTACTGTTATCAGAGTCATCTTCCCAATTGCAAAACATGATAGAAACCCTACACCTAGCTAGTGTAAAGGTGGGACTAGAAATGAATATGGCAAAGACTAAGACAATGACAAATAGCTTGAGAAGACCAATAATAGTCAATAGCAAACAATTAGAATACGTTGAAGAATATGTCTATCTGGGAAAAACTATGAGTTTCGAAAGGAAAAATAAAAACATAGAAATAGAGAAAAGAATAAAATTAACATGGAACAAATACTGGGGTCTCAAAGACATTTTTAAAAGCAATTTACCACAAGCCACTAAAACAAAAGTAATGAACTCGAGCCTCTTGCCATGTTTGACATATGGTTGCCAAACATGGAAATTCACTGCTGAAACAAGAAAAAAAATAAGCGTCTGTCAGAGAGGACTAGAACGAAGTATGCTAAAGATAAGGAAGCTGGATAAAATACGACACACTAAAATAAGAAAAATTACTAAAGCAACAAACGCTCTCAGTTACGCACAAAAATTAAAGTGGAAGTGGGCAGGACATGTTGCGTGGCTAACAGATCATAGATGGACTAAAAAAGTAACATTCTGGAACGGCCCACTAGGCAAAAGAACAAGAGGTAGACCTTTAACAAGATGGGAAGATGATATAAAAGCTGTAGCTGGTCCAAACTGGAGACAAGTAGCGAAAGACAGAGACAAATGGGCATCACTGGAGGAGGCCTTCACCCATTCTGGGATTCCGGTAGATCTATAGGTTGTAAATTAGTTATAAATACTAAGTAAGAGACAAATAAATAACATAGAATAAACTAAATAAAACTAACATATACATAGATTTTTTTCGAAATGTAAATTTACTGGAAATAAAAGGCTTTTTTATTTTTATTTTATTTATTTTATTTGTCTGGTGGTATATGATTGGTCAACAAACATCTAAATATTGTTCCATTCTATCAAAACACACCACAAGGGTACCGCTTTTTTCCATAACTTGTTTCATTACTGCCCTCTTGCACTGTCAACCAAAAACGCTAACCATTCCTATAAATTACCAACCGTTTTTCTTTATCGCGGTAATAACAACAAAAGACAGGCCGGTAAGAACTAAAGAAAAGGAAAACGTCGTGTTCCTGACAGGCTAACAGGAGGTAGTGTTGAGAGGGCACAGAGACGACTACGTAGGTACCTATTCTATTACAGAAATAGAAAGTAAAGCACTGATCTCGAAATAACGTTGGTTATCCATGAATGAAGTAGCTGAATAACATGAGTACCAACCTTAAATTATCTGTGAATTTGCGCGCAGCTTTTTGGCTTTTCGTATTTTCACCAACGCCAGTTAGGTAAGTCTGGGTCTTATTATACAGTGAAACCAACGAAATGAATACAGAGATTTTGATGAAAAGATATAACTATCAAAAATCTCGTCTGAATTTAGAGAATATTTTTAACTCTATTTCGTAGACCTGGACCTCAACTTATCTCATTCACAAAAAAGTGAAAAACCGTAATTTTATAAAATAAAATATAATATAAAAATTCGTTGCTGGCATATTGTACTAAAGGTAGAAAATCGTTATAACTGAGGGCGTGTTAACAGCGGCTCTAGGTTGTGTTGCAAGAGCACCAACGTTTGAACCCTTAACGAGGGACTCCTTCAGGTGAGTGCGGTTCTAGTCGGTCGCGTTCCGCATCCCTGCGAGCCCGCACGGATGCGGAACGAGCGAGCTCGCACGGATGCGGAACGTTCTTCGGAACGGTAATGTTCTTCCAACACAAACTAGATTCGTAGTTAACTCGCGTACAGTCACAATTAATTCGTTGAACTATAAAAGTTTTTATAGTAAAACGTACATCATCTTTAAGTAGTGCATCAGCCAGCATCCCAATATTACTAACTACGTTTCCAAATTTGGTTTTAGTATCGAAAATATGGTAAAACTACGCGCTAGTTCAGGGTGGATACTTTGAAATGCTACATACGAAGTTTCATTTTACCGATCGAGTGAAACGAACAACCGTACCACCCAGTTACATCAGGCGCGTCACCAATTCGTCTAGCATTATTATTATAATACTTACACTTTATTTATTTTAATTCTCATTAAAAAATACATTTTTTACTATAGAAAATACAAAATTTTTATAAAACTATTAGACAGTAAAAAATATATCAAAACAGTGGATCACCGACCGCGAAGCTAGGCTTATTATTATTATTATTATTCATTGTTTCATGCGACCCCATATACGCCTACTTCGTAAACCGTATTTCAAAGGTCAGCAGAGTAGATGAACTCTTACCAAGTTACACATCGAGACATCTGGATACAAGTGTGACAAGTTCCTGTATGGTCCATAGGTTCTTTTAGTTAGGTAGGTAGTTTTGGATAGTTTTTTGAGCTTGTAATTTAATATTTAACTCCAACAAATTTGTTTCATCAGATAAATGATGAAAAAAAACGTTTCCAAAAAAATGTCTCTTAATAGGTTTGGTTTGGGACAGCCGAGATGGATAAGTAAAATATTTCGATTTTATCTAAATATTTTATTTAGGTCGACAAAGTTGAAAGATAGAAATGAAGATCGAGAAATTTTCATTTAATACTTGAGGTAGGACCATTGTGTCATTGAATCTGAGCCATTACCCTCAAAAATGTAAGTGACGTAAAATAAAAATGAGTAAAATTTAGGAATTCTGTGCTTTTGTGGCAGTCTTCCAAAGGGCAGTGTAATTTGGAGGAGACAGGTTGACATCTCGTAATATCTACGTCAAGACCACGGTGTTGTTATTATATTCACCTGTACTTCTTATAACGTTAAATGGTTGTCACTATAAAATATTGTGGTAAAACGAAAGGGGAGGTAAAAATAAGTAGGCTGAGTTTCATTTCTATATTATTATATTGTAGGTTAAAGGTAGGTGGAAGGAAAAGGACCGAAAGAAAATGATCAACGAATGGAAATAAACTATCATAGCCCGAATGTGCTAAGATATAAGAAAAATATCTAATGAATAAAATACATAAACATAAAAATGTTATAAGGGAGAAGCTTGTTTCTTAAAGTTATTCAAGGAGAGAAAAAATATATCACATTCGAAAACTGTCCATTGTGCAATCTACTTACATACTCTAGAAATAAAAGATTTTTGGCATAGTTCGTTTTATGATATTTTAGGAAAAAATATTATATTTATTGTGAGCGATACGTGGACATTTCATATAAAGTTGATTTAATAAATAGGATGAGTCAACAAATTTACAAATCATTTTGAACAACAACATTTGATCTTTACTCGTGCGTCGGCTTGAAGTGTAGGTGTATATTTTTCTCTTTGGTTTATTTAATTATTCTGCTTAACATTTTTATTTCATAACTAATTTTACCCTACCTTTTATCTGTCTATATACTTCGCCCTAGGCAGGTTAATGTACGCGTATATGTTTTAGAGTCCTAGTTAGTAATTTAACTTACTCTGCTCTAATAAGTATCACATAGTTATATTACACGTACAGTCTTATGTTTCAGTAAAAGGTTACTTTAAACTCTCAGGGTCAATGAGGCTCTAACCCCCTTTGATGTCCCACGTGTAGACCGGCCTTACAAATAATAGCCCTGTAAAACCCTTCTATTTGCTTAAGGAGACGAGAGTAGATACCTAAGGGATAAGATTTCTAAGAACTTCTCGCTTGCTACCCCGAAGGGTACCAAGCGAGTTTCTTACTTAGTTTTTATTTGTTGTAAGCTGGTTGGGAAATTTGATCATGATAGGAGAGGGAACTCGCATGTGAAAAAAATAATAATTTTAAAATCTTAAATATAAAAAACAAGCGATTTTTTGAAGACAACGCACAGCCCAAACCGCTGAAACTTGAAAGATGTATTTGGGAACCTTTTACTATACAGACAACGATAAGAAGGGACTTTTGGAAATATTACCCCTAAAAGGGATGAAAAGGGGGTTGAAGTTTTTTTGTTGGTTTTTTTAACTCCAAACTAGACGTGTGCGCCGCGCCGACCCGCCGCCGCGCCGCCGGCAAATTTTCCACGCCGCCGCCGCCGATCAGCTAATCGGCGTGAATTCGGCGTGAAACGTTACCATTAAGACGCTTTGAAAACTCCGTCATTTTATTGATTATTATTTATTACAAGGTGTCAACGAAGGAACCTATCCTTCAGAGAAACCCCGAGCAATAGCTCTTTCCATAGCTCGCTGAGCGACTTTGAACTGGTGGACCAGCCCTACGTGAGTGTCCACGTCTCAGCTCCGTAGGGCATTACGGGTAGGACGCACTGATTGAAAACTTTCGTACGTCGTTTGTCTTTTCAAACATTGCGGTATGGATGACGAGAAGACTCGACGTAGTTTTCCAAACGCTGCCCAGCCCAGCTGGATCCTCCTCTTGGCCACCTTGGACAGATTATGCAGTTGGCATAATCTGTCCAAGGTAAGTGTACCCGGAAACAATTTCGAGAAGGTGGCCTTCTACGACTACCGGTCCCGGATCAATTTGGTAATTGGTCATGACTTTGGTTTTTTCCAAATTCATGCCAAGACCGAAGCGTCACGAGGCTGAGGCTAGGCCGTCCAGCATGTGGGTCAGCTCCTCTAGCGACTCCGCCATTAAAACTATGTCAGCGAATCGTAGGTGTGACCAGTCCAGTGTCTTAAACATATCTTCAGTATCTTCCAATGCGCTCGTGAACAGTTTCGGGGATATGACATCCCCCTGTCTCACTCCTCTTTGTAATTGTATGGGTTTTGACTACTGGCCCTGGACATTCATAGTGGCGGCATCGTAGAGACATCTCTCTCAGCACCAGTGCCAAAATTTTTTTTTCCGCCGCCCCATGTACGGTATGTATCCTTATTTTTACTATCCTTATCCTTCTTATCCTTATTCTTCTTACTATCCTTATTCTTCTTATCCTTATTCTTCTTACTATCCTTATTCTTCTTATCCTAATTCTTCTTATCCTTATTCTTCTTATCCTTATTCTTCTTATCCTTATTCTTCTTACTATCCTTATTCTTCTTATCCTTATTCTTCTTATCCTTCTTCTTACTATCCTTATTCTTATTATCCTAATTCTTCTTATCCTTATTCTTACTATCCTAATTCTTCTTATCCTTATTCTTACTATCCTTATTATTCTTATCCTAATTCTTCTTATGCTAATTATTCTTATTCTTATTCTTCTTATCCTTATTCTTACTATCCTTATTCTTCTTATCCTTATTCTTCTTATCCTAATTCTTCTTATCCTTATTCTTACTATCCTTATTCTTCTTATCCTAATTCTTCTTATCCTTATTCTTACTATCCTTATGATTCTTATCCTAATTCTTCTTATGCTAATTATTCTTATCCTAATTCTTCTTATCCTTATTCTTACTATCCTTATTCTTACTATCCTTATTCTTCTTATCCTTATTCTTCTTATCCTAATTCTTCTTATCCTTATTCTTACTATCCTTATTCTTCTTATCCTTATTCTTCTTACTATCCTTATTCTTCTTATCCTAATTCTTCTTATCCTAATTCTTCTTATCCTTATTCTTCTTATCCTAATTCTTCTTATCCTTATTCTTACTATCCTTATTCTTCTTACTATCCTTATTCTTACTATCCTTATTCTTCTTATCCTTATTCTTCTTACTATCCTTATTCTTCTTATCCTTCTTCTTACTACCCTTGTTCTTCTTATCCTTATTCTTCTTATCCTTATTCTATCTGTCCTTATTCTTCTTATCCTTATTCTTCTTATCCTAATTCTTCTTATCCTTCTTCTTACTATCCTTATTCTTCTTATCATAATTCTTCTTATCCTTATTCTTACTATCCTTATTCTTCTTATCCTTATTCTTCTTACTATCCTTATTCTTCTTATCCTTATTCTTCTTATCCTAATTCTTCTTATCCTTATTCTTACTATCCTTATTCTTCTTATCCTAATTCTTCTTATCCTTATTCTTACTATCCTTATTATTCTTATCCTAATTCTTCTTATGCTAATTATTCTTATCCTAATTCTTCTTATCCTTATTCTTACTATCCTTATTCTTCTTATCCTTATTCTTCTTATCCTAATTCTTCCTATCCTTATTCTTACTATCCTTATTCTTCTTATCCTTATTCTTCTTACTATCCTTATTCTTCTTATCCTAATTCTTCTTATCCTAATTCTTCTTATCCTTATTCTTCTTATCCTAATTCTTCTTATCCTTATTCTTACTATCCTTATTCTTCTTACTATCCTTATTCTTCTTATCCTTCTTCTTACTACCCTTGTTCTTCTTATCCTTATTCTTCTTATCCTTATTCTTACTGTCCTTATTCTTCTTATCCTTATTCTTCTTATCATAATTCTTCTTATCCTTATTCTTACTATCCTTATTCTTCTTATCCTAATTCTTCTTACTATCCTTATTCTTCTTATCATAATTCTTCTTATCCTTATTCTTACTATCCTTATTCTTCTTATCCTAATTCTTCTTATCCTTATTCTTACTATCCTTATTCTTCTTATCCTTATTCTTCTTACTGTCCTTATTCTTCTTATCCTAATTCTTCTTATCCTAATTCTTCTTATCCTAATTCTTCTTATCCTTATTCTAACTATCCTTATTCTTCTTATCCATATTCTTCTTACTATCCTTATTCTTCTTATCCTTATTCTTCTTACTATCCTTATTCTTCTTATCCTAATTCTTCTTATCCTAATTCTTCTTATCCTTATTCTTCTTATCCTTATTCTTCTTATCCTAATTCTTCTTATCCTTATTCTTACTATCCTTATTCTTCTCACTATCCTTATTCTTACTATCCTTATTCTTCTTATCCTTATTCTTCTTACTATCCTTATTCTTCTTATCCTTCTTCTTACTACCCTTGTTCTTCTTATCCTTATTCTTCTTATCCTTATTCTTACTGTCCTTATTCTTCTTATCCTTATTCTTCTTATCCTAATTCTTCTTATCCTTATTCTTACTATCCTTGTTCTTCTTATCCTAATTCTTCTTACTATCCTTATTCTTCTTCTTATCCTAGTTCTGTAAGGATGGACTCGGAGGCGAGTGAAATCAAAGAGATCTGTATGGTGACTACTGTTTATTAGGATACCATATTACACTTATACTCTATACGATGATTACATAATAGTTACTATATCTCATTTCCACCGCAATAAGGAAATAAAATAAATGAAAGTTTATTTTATTTTAAAACTAATTACATTTTCTTAAAAAAAACGAAAACTCTTAATTAAACATACATGAATTAATATACTTTTTAGGAATACATTTGATTTGATTTAATATAGTTAATAATAGTATGTTTGTTTACAATAGTCTTATGAAATATCTTACTGATTAATATACATAATTTTTAATAGTAATAAATCAAGAATCAGGCGGTATATAACGCTTAGTCCTGTTCTTATGTATCAAATACATTTTATTATCTTTCATAATTTCAACATTTGGTGAACAATCTCTTATAACTAAATATGGTCCTGAATATATGCTTTTGAATTTATTTCCACTCTCATTTCTTATTAGAATTAAATCGTTTGGCTTATATGTTATTGGATTAATATTCTGATCATACCTTATTTTTCTAATGATTTTACTTGAAATAAGATTATCTCTTGCCTCTTTCTGTGAAGTTTGAATTCTATAACGTAATTCTAAAGGATAGTTATCATAATTGTAAAGTGGATCTATTTTTGTTGAATTTAAGTTTGATGGTAAATTACTCTTTTTGCCGAAAACAAGCTCAAATGGTGTGAATTTCGTCTCAGTGTGTACCGATGTATTGTACGAGAAACACCAAAAAGGAAGCCATGTGCTCCACGCTTCAGAATGATTTTCCGTTTGTATTCGTAAATAGTTACCTAAATGTTTGTGTGAATTTTCCAATGCGCCAATACTCTGATGATGATATGCTGTAGACTGTAACTGTTTTATTTGTAAAAGTGTACATACCTCTTTCATTGTAGATGATAAAAATTCAGAACCCATATCTGTTGCTATGCTCCTTGGAATTCCATATCTAAGAATAAAATTGTTAACAAAACTTTTAGCTACCTCTACTGAACTTTTAGATTGCAAAGGATAAGCTTCTATGTACTTACTCAATTCACATTGTATCGTTAATATATAGGTGTAATTATAATTATCTCTATCTAAAGGTCCTACCAAATCTAAAAATATTTTATCGAACGCTGATGTTGCAGTTGTGGTAATAACCATTGGTTCTTTTGTATGATGAGATGAATATTTTTGTTTCTGACATTTATCACATCTTTTTATAAATTCAGTAACATCAACTTCTAAACCTGGCCAAAAATAATATTTTTTAATATTATTTACCATTCGTCTAATACCCGCATGGCCATTTGTGGGCAAAAGATGAAAGTCATTTATTATTACACGTTGGTCATCTTTATTATTTATCCTTTCTACATCTTTTAAAATACATAGTCGTGGACCGGTCCAATTACTCATTTTTTGTATCTCTTTAATTACTTTTTCTATAAAAATATTATTATTATTATTTTTCATAAAATATATTTCTTTTATTCCGCATTTTTCACAAAATCTTTCCAAATCTCTCACAAATTCGCCTGGCGATAGTTGCGATTGAGATGCTGGATTGATAAAAATTGTACTTACATTTGGTACAAAACACAATACTTTACTTTCACATTTAATTTCATTTAAATTACGATATCGTTTTAATTCTTGCGCGCTTATGAAACGTAATTCGATAAATTGTTTAGGCTTACGTAGCATTTCTACAACTTTCGGGTGATCAAGCCAATCGTCGTGAGAAATAACAACATCTTGTTGTTGCTGTGCCTGTTGTTGTTGTTGCAACCTTGCTGTCTGTCCTCTCGTCATAACATTCATGCTGCATTCATGCATTTCCTTTAATTCCTCTGACGTAATACGCAAGCGTGACATTGCGTCAGCTGCTGAATTATTTTTTCCTTTCACATACTCCACATAAAAATCATATTCCTCCAAAATAAGTCTAAATTTCATTAATCTACTTGAAGGATCTCGCATACTTAATAATGCTAAAAGAGGTTTATGGTCCGATTGAACCTTGAATCTTCGTCCATAAAGATAGGGTCTAAAATGTTTTACTGACCACACAATCGCTAACAACTCTTTCTCTATAGTTGGGTATTTTTTTTCTGCTTTATTTAAACTTCTACTGGCAAATGCTACTGGTTTACCATCTCCATTACACAATACTGAACCAATAGCAAATCCAGAAGCATCGGTTTGCAAAATAAATTCATTTTTCTCTGAAAAATTAGGATATTGAAGTACAGGATGAGAGATAACACATTGTTTGAGTAACTCAAATGATTTTTGACATTCGTTATTCCAATCGAATTTAATGTTTTTCCTTGCTAAGTTATTTAATGGATATGCCTTTTCTGCGAAATTTGAGATGAACTTTCTATAGTAGTTTACAAAGGCAACAAATCGTTTAACCTCATCAAAATTTGTTGGGATTGGGTAATTTTTAACTACATTTATTTTATTAGGGTCAGGTATTACTCCTTCGGACGTAACCACATGCCCTAAGAAAAGTAATTCCTTTTGCAAAAAATTGCATTTACTGGGATTTAATTTAAGATTGACTTTCTTTAATCTTTCAAAAATGTCTTGTAAATTTTTTATATGTGACTGTAAATCACGGCTGAAACAAACTATATCATCTTGGTAAACTAAGCATTTCATATGTTAAACCTGTCATAGCTATTGTCATCATACGCGAAAAAGAACTTGGACTAGTCTTTAAACCTTGGGGAAGGCGTGTCATTTGATACCTCCCTGAATCGAACGCTGTGTACTTACGACTATCTGGATGTAAGCTAACGTTGTAGTATCCTTGATGTAAATCTAAATGCGAGAAATACATACAACCCGATAAAGAGTCTAAAATTTCCGTAATATTTGGAAGTGGAAATTTATCATTGTGAATGCTGTTGTTGAGTTTCCTATAATCAATAACTAAACGCCATTTCTTATTTCCATTACTGTCCGATTTTTTGGGAACAAGTAAGATTGGACTAGACCATTCACTTTGACATGGTTCTATGATTCCATCTTTTAATAAATAATCAATTTGATTTTTAATTTCATTTTTCAAAGAATTAGGTAATCTATAAGGTTTGGAATATATTGGTTGAGTTCCTTGTTTTACTTTAATCGAATGTTGATAAATGTCTGTAGTTGTTAAAGTATCACCATCTAAATAAAAAATATCTGAATATTTCGCACATAAATTTTCGATGTTAATTTTCTCTTCCCTATTTAAATGATTTAAATTTAATTTAGAAAATAATGATTTAACACGTTCGGCATTTTTAATTTTTGTATCAAAAACACAAATATCAAAATCTTTAGAGCTTTGAATATTAAGCTTTATTGATGATAATTCTGTGTCATTAGCTGTTGTGTTTAAAATACGTATAGGTATCTTACCGTTGATTGGAGATACTAATGTACTTGCTACAAAAATACCTTCAGAAATCTCTTTTGTACATACCACACATTCCTCTGTCAAATCCGTACTAACATAGTGAATAGATTCAGATCTAGCAGGTAATTGCATAAATTGTTTAGAATTGTAAATGTTTAGAACAATCTCATTTCCATTCAACCATAAAGACAAAATGTTTTTGTTAAAGTCAATGACTGATCTCAACTTACTTAAAAAGTCTTGGCCTAAAATTCCATGTGACTTACAAGGTAGTGAGTCAAAAACATAAAACCTATGACGAATTGTTTGGTTATGAGTCTGTAATCGCAAGTCAACATATCCAATTGCTTGAATTCTACCTCCTATTCCATTTATGATTATGCTCTCCTTACAGATTGGAATGTCAAACTCTTGCACATATTTATGTTTTAGGGCTGAAATTGATGCGCCTGTATCTAATAACCAACTGAATGAATCATAATTGTTCACAAATAATTTTATGCAATAACTACTGTCACTAGCCAAAATATTATATTCTTTAGGCTCGAAAAAACTCATTTTCGATAGAAAGTATCTTTTCTGACGCTGATGATACACTGGGCTGCTGCTCTTGTTGTTCTGCTGCAAGGCGAACTTGTCCTCTGGGCTGTTTATTACCTCTATTATTGTTTTGAAAGGACTTACCCCTGTATGCTGTCGTGAAACCACCTCTCGATGTAGTTTCTACATTTGTCTGCGAGCCTCTGCCGCGGGGCTGATATCCACGTGATACCCCCGGGCCGCGCTGCTGAAAACCACCTCGGTAGTGGCTTCGAAAACCACCTCTGTAGCCTCGAAAACCACCTCTATACGCACCTCGGTTGTAGCCTCTATGACCGTTGTACGCTGGGTGCCTGGAATTGTTTTTGTAATTCGCGTTATTACCGTACCGAGAAAATGATAAAATTTCTCCAGATGACGTCATTGATGAATTATCCTCATCTATCGCTGCTTGAACTGCGTCTTTCAGGCAATCGAATCTCTGAGCTGAAATGATTGTACTGATTCTACGGTTTCGTAATCCCTCACTAAACTGTCGAATAGCCTGTTTTTCGTTTATAGATTTTAACACATCATATTTCGTCGAATCACCTCCAGATTGAGCAATTGTCAAACTAACAAACATTTCCGAAAGTTTCTTACCAAAATCATCAACCGATAAATCATTCTGCCGATAACTGAGCATTTGTTTTTGCAAAGCACTTGCCGATTTTTGTGGTAATAAGATTCGTCACATATCAGTCAAAAGTAACTCGATACTGTCATACTTAGATGCTAGCTTTAATTTAGCTCCTTGAGACAACCTAGTTCTCAGAACAAAATTAATTAAATTACAATATTTACAATGCGATTCAGTTTTCAGAACTGAGCTGTAATAATTAATGCCATCGATTAATTTTTGTGTGTCACAAATTTCATCCGACATAACAGGTAATAAGTTCAAAGCAATTTTTAGGTCAAATTCCATTTTTACACAAATATTTTTAACTTTTTCTGTCATTAATTTTATCTCTGAATACAAAGATTTTATATTCTCACAATGTCTCAAAATATAATATTCTTCTTCTGTTAATTTTACTTATATTTTCTAAATACGTATTAAACTGATTAATAATCACTTTGCTTTCATTAATTTTTTTCTCTGAAATTGTACCTTTTCTACGAATAGGTCCTATTTTTATTAAATATGTTCTAATCGCTAAAAGTTCATTATAAAGTTCTATCAAATAATCTGCCATTAATTAATAATATTAAAATTAAATAAAAAAGACACATACCTCTTATCATTTAAAATGTTAACTTAATAAAAACAAAACACTCAGCGAAATGTTTTTTTGTCATTGTTCATCGTCCAGTTTAGATATCCATTAATTAAATCGCATCACATTATCAGTTTACAGTTCGCTCACACTATCAGGTTTCAGTCTATACAAAATGTAGGGAAATTTTATATACACGTACGGTACCGCGCGCGATCTCGAACAATATTTTAACACTATCACAACACTGATTTTTAATTTGCTCTCGTCGATCTTCATGTCAGGGTGCCACCCAGGTGCTGATGTGCAGGTGTGCAGGTGCTGGTGCTGTTGACAACGACGGCGCTGCAGAGTGATCCTCTATTCTAGTAGATATGTAGAACTGCTGCTGTTATTAGGCCCATCTCACGTGACATTTCTGCTTGTAGATGTGGATTAATGTACTGATCAATTTGTTCGCTGCGTCAAAACACGATCATCTTCACACTCATAAGTGAAAAGTTGCATTTTTATTTCTTCAAGTTTCCACTGTTAGAACTGTTAGAATTTGACGCATTTTGGTTTAGGGACACGGTTTCTTTTTCGATATTTAAACGACACGTTTTCCGAATTTTCCATATTATTGATTTAGGAGTTGGTTTGTATTTTTATTTCAATTAAATGATACGTTGTTTGATTGAAGGGACGCTTGTTGCGTGCGCGCCTAGGAATTCGCGTCACGCGCTCCAAATATGGCACGGGTCGCCATGTAAGGATGGACTCGGAGGCGAGTGAAATCAAAGAGATCTGTATGGTGACTACTGTTTATTAGGATACCATATTACACTTATACTCTATACGATGATTACATAATAGTTACTATATCTCAGTTCTTCTTATCCTTATTCTGACTATCCTTATTCTTCTTATCCTAATTCTTCTTATCCTTATTCTTACTATCCTTATTCTTCTTACTATCCTTATTCTTCTTATCCTAATTCTTCTTATCCTAATTCTTCTTATCCTTATTCTAACTATCCTTATTCTTCTTATCCATATTCTTCTTACTATCCTTATTCTTCTTATCCTTGTTCTTCTTATCCATATTCTTCTTACTATCCTTATTCTTGTTATCCTTATTCTTCTTATCCTTATTCTTCTTATCCTAATTCTTCTTATCCTTATTTTTACTATCCTTATTCTTCTTATCCTTATTCTAACTATCCTTATTCTTCTTATCCATATTCTTCTTACTATCCTTATTCTTACTATCCTTATTCTTCTTATCCTAATTCTTCTTATCCTTATTCTTTCAATCCTTATTCTTCTTATCCTTATTCTTCTTATCCTTATTCTTACTATCCTTATTCTTCTTATCCTTATTCTTCTTACTATCCTTATTCTTCTTATCCTTATTCTTCTCATCCTAATTCTTCTTATCCTTATTCTTCTTATCCTTATTCTTCTTATCCTAATTCTTCTTATCCTTATTCTTACTATCCTTATTCTTCTTACTATCCTTATTCTTACTATCCTTATTCTTCTTATCCTTATTCTTCTTACTATCCTTATTCTTCTTATCCTTCTTCTTACTATCCTTGTTCTTCTTATCCTTATTCTTCTTATCCTTATTCTTCTTACTATCCTTATTCTTCTTACTATCCTTATTCTTACTATCCTTATTCTTCTTATCCTTATTCTTCTTACTATCCTCAATCTTCTTATCCTAATTCTTCTTATCCTTATTCTTCTAATCCTTATTCTTCTTATCCTTATTCTTCTGATCCTTCTTCTTACTATCCTAATTCTTCTTATCCTTCTTCTTCTTATCCTTCTTCTTCTTATCCTTATTCTTCTTACTATCCTTATTCTTCTTACTATCCTTATTCTTCCTATCCTTATTCTTCTTATCCTTATTCTTACTATCCTTATTCTTCTTATCCTTATTCTTCTTTCTATCCTTATTCTTCTTATCCTTCTTCTTACTATCCTTGTTCTTCTTATCCTTATTCTTCTAACTATCCATATTCTTCTTTCTATCCTTATTCTTCTTATCCTTATTCTTCTTATCCTTATTCTTCTTATCCTTATTCTTCTTATCCTTATTCTTCTAACTATCCTTATTCTTCTTCTTACTATCCTTGTTCTTCTTATCCTTATTCTTCTTTCTATCCTTATTCTTCTCATCCATATTCTTCTTACTATCCTTATTCTTCTTATCCTTATTCTTGTTATCCTTATTGTTCTTTTCCTTATTCTTACTTTCCTTATTCTTCTTACTATCCTAATTCTTCTTATCCTTGTCCTTCTTATCCTTATTCTTCTTATCCTTATTCTTCTTATCCTTCTTCTTACTATCCTTATTCTTCTTATCCTTATTCTTCTTATCCTAATTCTTACTATCCTTATTCTTCTTATCCTTATTCTTCTTATCCTTCTTCTTACTATCCTTATTCTTCTTATCCTTATTCTTCTTATCCTTCTTCTTACTATCCTTATTCTTCTTATCCTTATTCTTCTTACTATCCTTATTATTCTTATCCTAATTCTTACTATCCTTATTCTTCTTATCCTTCTTCTTACTATCCTTATTCTTCTTATCCTTATTCTTCTTACTATCCTTATACTTCTTATCCTTATTCTTACTATCCTTATTCTTCTTACTATCCTTCTTCTTACTATCCTTATTCTTCTTATCCTAATTCTTCTTATCCTTATTTTTACTATCCTTATTCTTCTTATCCTTATTCTTCTTACTATCCTTATTTTTCTTATCCTTATTCTTCTTATCCTTATTCTTCTTACTATCCTTATACTTCTTATCCTTATTCTTACTATCCTTATTCTTCTTATCCTTATTCTTCTTACTATCCTTATTTTTCTTATCCTTATTCTTCTTATCCTTATTCTTCTTACTATCCTTATACTTCTTATCCTTCTTCTTACTATCCTTATTCTTCTTATCCTTATTCTTCTTACTATCCTTATTCTTCTTATCCTTATTCTTCTTATCCTTCTTCTTACTATCCTTATTCTTCTTATCCTTATTCTTCTTATCCTAATTCTTCTTATCCTTATTCTTACTATCCTTATTCTTCTAATCCTTATTCTTACTATCCTTATTCTTCTTATCCATATTCTTCTTACTATCCTTATTCTTCTTATCCTTATTCTTCTTACTATCCTTATTCTTCTTACTATCTATAAAACAGTTACAGTCAACAGCATATCATCATCAGAGTATTGGCGCATTGGAGAATTCACACAAACATTTAGGTAACGTAGGTAACTATTTACGAATACAAACGGAAAATCATTCTGATGCGTGGAGCACATGGCTTCCTTTTTGGTGTTTCTCGTACAATACATCGGTGTACACTGAGACAAAATTCACACCATTTGAGCTTGTTTTCGGTAAAAAGAGTAATTTACCATCAAACTTAAATTCAACAAAAATAGATCCTCTTTACAATTATGGTAACTAACCCTTAGAATTACGTTACAGAATTCAAACTTCACAGAGAGAAGCAAGAAATAATCTTATTTCAAGTAAAATCACTAGAATGATCAGAATATTAATCCAATAACATATAAGCCAAATGATTTAATTCTAATAAGAAATGAGACTGGAAATAAATTCAAAAGCATTTATTCAGGACCATATTTAGTTATTAGAGATTGTTCACCTAATGTTGAAATTATGAAAGATAATAAAATGTATTTAATACATAAGAACAGGACTAAGCGTTATATACCACCTGATTCTTGATTTATTAGGTACTATTTAAAATTAAGTTATTACGTATATTAATAAGTATATTATCAGTAAGATATTTCATAAGTTTATTGTAAACAAAAATAATAATATTAACTATATTTAATCAAATCAAATGCATTCCTAAGAAGTATATTAATTAATGTATGTTTAATTATGAGTATACGACTTGTTTAAGTAAATGTAATTAGATTTAAAATAAAATAAACTTTCATTTATTTTATTTCCATATTGCGGTGGAAATGAGATATAGTAACTATTATGTAATCATCGTATAGAGTATAAGTGTAATATCGTATCCTAATAAACAGTACCTAGTCATCATACAGATCTCTTTGATTTCATTCGCCTCTAAGTCCATCCTTACAGGGACTCCGAAGGTAGCGCCGTACCTCATTGCGATGCGATTTGCATCGCTTGTTCTCTGACGAAGTGACTTGGGTGTGGTTTCCCGTTTTTTTGTCATTAGATGAAGTCTCATCCGAGAGTTTGGACTTCCTGCCAGTACCTTATATTTGTGCATGACAGATACGTTGTGTAAAGACGTGTTTAATTCTAACATTTGTAAGCATACTATACGCGCCGAGTTCACGCCGAAATCACGCCGCCGCCGCCGATTTCAGGCCGGCGTCCGCCGCCGATTATTTCGACGTCGGCGCACATGTCTACTCCAAACTGAAAACCAGTGGCCCAATTTGCTTATCTTACACAGATTTGTAGTTTAATTAAATTTAAGAGAGAAAAAATTGTATTGTCAACGCGAGCGAAGCAGCGAGCGGAAAACTAGTAGTCATTATAATCCCTCGTGAAAAATAATAGTTACTCTTTGTTACGATAAAACTTTGACAACACGAACTTTCATCTAAGATAAATAGGGTCTATTTCAAAAAACAAAGAAAACCTAAATTATTAGAAAATGAAAAGGAACTCCCAAAGGGTCGGATTAGTACTTGGCTTGTTGCTTCCCGTAATGAGGAGAGAATTTGAAAATGATTTTATCAGGCGCTTTTGATGAATCTCAACTTTAAGGAAAACTCATTTTAACTCTGAAAAGGGGTCTCTTTATATCATAGTTTAGTTTGGACTAGATTGTAATAAATAGCGGAGATAAACCTTTATAATTTATCGTGATTTATGCAAAGTATAATTAAAGCGAAGAGCCAGTCCAAGGGGAAGATCAAGTGACGTGAACAGACGTGAACCAGGGTGAAGTGACGTGACTAGCTCGGGACACATTTTCCATCATGCATGTTGCAGCTTGAGATCGCTAGGAAAGGAAAGAGAAAAGGGAGGCCTTTGCTCAGCTGTGGAACTGTATGACCAAAATATTTTTAAGATAATTCAGAATACCACAAAATTTATCTGTGATGACTGATGATGCATTATAAAAAGTAGTGTCTCTCAGTATTCGGCAAAGGGAGGTAAGGCGCTAGTTATTTGAATAGTAAACCTTATATTTTCATTAGCTATGTAAAACTCATCCTAGGCCTGAGCTATGTTATCCCGCGTTTTATTTTGAAATAAATCAAGAAGGTTCAAAAATAGCGCATTATTTGAAGTTGCTTTTGATGGCCACCAAACTCTGTTTTCGTATCTTTTCCTAAAGGAGATGAAAAGAAACTACAGATGCATTAAAAAAACTTATGATAGGTTTAACAAACTGTACGTGTAAAATTCGGAAATTCCTTTATTTAAATGGAATTATCTGATAAAATAAGTGGTGGCGCCACTTTAGCTACTGCTTGCGCCCTAATAAAGCAATGGCAGGCTAGCTATTTATGCTTCATCTAGTTGCTGTCAAAGCTGCGAGAAGTGCAAAGCTAGTTTGAAAATAAGTTATAAAATAAGTAGTGGATATGAATAAACCGCTGGAGTCGCAGATAAGCATGGCCTCGGGAAGTCATTATGCAAAGTATGCACGGATCACATCGGCAAGCGCTCCCACCAATAATAAAACTGCATCTCAGTTAGCTCAGCGTCTCGTGACCAGCATTGGAATATTTATTTTTAAAGTATTTTTAGAAAGCGTCCAACCTAAGTTATATTTTCTAAGTTACTCATTAATCAATACTATCCTGACTAAAACATTATGAAATCGAAAGTAATTTAGTTTGTCTGTTACCTTTTCATGCCTATAAAGCTGAACGAATTTTATTAAAACTCGGCAGGGAAGTAGATGGTTTTTTGGGGACGGACGTGTGGTTTTGAGTTCGATTCCCGTTTTGACAAAAATGTTTGTACCATCTGCAGATAGTATTTTGGGTATTTTCATTATGCTCAGAGAAATAATAACACTCTTGAGCGATAAAACCGCCAATTGTCTCATATCATAATTGTTTCATTTGTAAATTATTTCTTGATTAGAGTGAGTAATAAAAGTATTTATATAGTTATCCAGTACCAATAACAAAAGTTCTGATTAGCTTGGTGCTAGGTGAAGATTTATTAATTGTCCGGTACTATTTATTAACTTCATTATATTTGTAATACATAGAATGTCCTGCGCTAGTACGGCTATTCTCCGGGCGGACTGGCCGCCGCTCGTGGCCGTAATTAGGCTTATTACTAAAAGTAATGATTGTATCATTTGAGACTAGACTCAACAACAAGGAAACTCCTAGTAACTAGGTCTCAAATGCGCCCATACCAAGAACAGAAGCCCGTTCAGCAATCAAAGGGTCGTCTTACGCAAAGAAGAAAAAATATAAGATTAAAATCTTGTTTACCAAGCAACAACGTCATAAACAATCTGTAAGCTTAGGTCCAACCCTTGAAGCTGTATATCATCTGAAATTATACAACACCACAAAAACTGGAGGGCTCTGCCATTATTAAAACAACGCTGTTAATCATTTTGTTAAAGGTCATGTTTTTATCCAACGTTATGATGAATTTTGTCAAAATTGCTCTCAGCCGACCGTGGCCAACAGTAAAGTCATCTATCTATCTCTCTTTTATTCCACTTTATGGTGGATTTTGTTTCTTTCTCGCCTTCTTTTTCCATTAATCTTGATGACGATGCCATGAGATAATTTTTTTACATTTTCTATGAACAAAATAGGGTTAAGGTAAGTTTCTTTAGAGGTGTTACTTATTTAACTTCACTTCAGCTGCTTGCAAACTGTTGCCAACAATCTATTTTCATAAAAAGTTTAATATAATAATAATTTGACGTGTAGGTAGATATATCTGCTAAGGTTTACTAAAAACCTTTCGATTTTTTCTTTCAGTGTCCCCTCCATAAACGAGTTCCCAATATTTCCCAGTACTAAGCTACCGAACAATCTCGTAAGTCCGAAAAGCCAAGGCACTTTTGATTTCGGTAACGGAAGTCGTCTGTCAATAGGGCTTAGTGAACATTCATCACGCGAGCACACACAGGAAATAAAAACATGGGGCAGGATCAACAAGCTAGCATTGGGCTACTTCCGAAGCTCGATCATACATACGCCATCAAAGATACTATTACTATTATACGTTCCAATATCTTTGTACTCCACCGAATTAATCGCAAAGTTTAGAAAAGTTTGATTACAATTTTGACGTTAGGACTGCACGATTGGACCATGATAATACATGAAGTTAAAGTTGTTGAATTCTTTACTTACTAAATTAAATTGACAGAATTTAATTATTACTAAATTAAATTGACAGAATTTAATTTAGTAAGTCTTGTTCGTGTTTTCTTTAGTCAAATTCTGTGAATCACAATTGCGCTAGAATAAAGCCAAAATGGTGATTGCAACTGCATTAGAATTGTTTTTCAGAGTAACCCCCAGAAGTTTCGAGGTGATCAGTTCGCCCGGTTCCCTCGGAGTACAGTGACAGTCCATTATTTATCGCGATCCTGATTGCCATGCCATTGGTAAAAGCTCTATAACCTTACTAAGTAAAGCCTTTTATTGCTTACTAACAAAGCTTTGTGTACTGTTCGTGGTTGTTACAACATTCGGGAACAACCTTGTTTAAGAAGATCCCCCCTAGCCTTGAACCTTACATTATCAATGCAAATTGAGGTATAAACAGACTGAGCCCACGTACGCAACGTACTACTGATCTCGACGCTTGAATTTGTATGAAAGGACGAAGGTCCGCCTGCAACGCAGGAGGTGGCGGGTTTGATTCCGGCCTTGGCACAAATGTTTGAATTATCTGTAAATATTTGTTCCGGGGTTCTGGGTTTTGGTTTCATTAGATATATATTATCTATCTATGTAATGTAATCTAGTACCCATAACACAAGCTCTGCTTAGCTTGGGTTTATAGATACTGTTTGGATTTTTCAGCATTATTTTTGTGCTATTAAAAGGCACTACTTTAATACTTAAAAGGGGGCTTCCAAAGTAATTATAAGATTTTGTATAGATTAAGTTCAAGCAAATAAACTATGTATTTTTTTATTTATTTAAGTTCGTCTACGAGTATTATCGATAGATAATAAAAATCAGCTTCAGACCTTGTTCACATCAAGCACAAAAACATAGGTCCATTAGCAACGACCTTAAAATACGTTATGTGCCTCTTTGTGATAAGTTTCCACACAAAACATGTCGGACAAACTTTAGTTTTTCGTGAAAGTTTCCAGAAGAATCCCATTTCCCGGCAGGATGTTATGATAAACGTAACGCGCAGCTGGTTAATTACGTTTTTATGACTACTTTATATGCGTTGTTTATACGTACAGTGTAAAGTTCTTCCAACTCAACTTGTGCGCGGCGTCGCGGCATTAACGCACCAATCACGATTTAGGCATCAAAATTAAATTCGGATACGGTGCTAGTACCTAAGTGAGCTTATTTTTTTTAATGCCATTGTATGGTTTTCAGAAATGTGGCAATAACGCGCCTCGTACAAGTTTAGAGTGTAAGAACTTTACCCAGATGTTGCTACGGAGAAAAATTCTAATTAGAAGCTTATGGTGACTACTGGTACACAGGTGTTTGAAGGTTTGGAGCGAAAGGGTACCAACGCTAATTAGGTTCTTTAGCCCATCTCTGGTGCCACACCACATTGTGCGGCACAGTGAGTAAAGAAGGACGGCAGAAGGTAGCAGGTTCGATTGTGTGACAAATGTTGGCATCTTTCCTGTTCACAATTTTCTTTAATAACTAATGCTCACAGAAGTGGCTGAACACTTTGGTTTTGCGACCGTCTTCACCCTGGGTTTCCTGTAGACTAGACTCTATCTAGAGTGAATAATTGTAGTCTAACTAAACCTTCGTGATACATCGTTAGCCGCGTCGTCACTTTTTGCCGGGTTAGCTTTTTGTCTATACAAAGTCTCTTCACGTTAACAAAGAGAGAGTAAATAAGTAATTTAAGCTGGAAACGACCCTTTTGTACCACCTCAATACTTTTATCTCTCTGTACCCAGAACTAAGTGGGAGTAAGTATGTAGGTACAATGATGACTTGGCCAAACGAACATTTTATTTTGAGTTGAGTTGCTTGTTTAGTGTGTTTTTGAGAATCAGACCTCTTTTTGAATCTTCGTCAAATAATGAGTTGACATTTCCGTAGCAAATGAAATGTCAACTCATCATTTGACGAAGATTCAAAAAGAGGTTTGATTCTCATTATTATAAAAATGTGTATGAATCGACATTTGACATGGCTCACAATCACGACTCCAAAAATTAGCTCGTTTGGCCGCAAGCTTAAACTCTCTTTTCCCGTCAGCGCGTAGTAGACGATGATGTTTATGACGCCTGGATATCAACTGTGTGAAAAATATTTCCGTTCCCATATTAACACGATACTCATAAAAGTATGAAAGCATGATTAATGCTGTTTTCTGGAGAATGTAGGTTACCTAAACTTTTCAGATCGCGTAATAAATCGTAAACTTTTCGCTTGTGACTTATTAGGGACATAAGAATTGTTGTTTGACAGAGTTATGGGTCCTGGATGTGAGTAAAATATTATCTACATGGGTTACTTGTTTTAAAGATTACTACGGTATGCTACGTTGAGGTACAATACAACTACGCTTAGTTATGTTACGTAGGTAGTAGTTGAAAGCTGCTTGTGTACAATACAATACAAAAATGCTTTATTGTACACCATGAAAAAGAACATTACAAAAAAGAATATTAAAGAAAACAAGTACAATGGTCGGCCTTATCGCCCCATTTTATAAATTACTTTTAAACCAAAGCATGATATTTGGAATCCACTCCGTCAGAATTTAGTGTTTCCTAAAAAAAGATTAGGCATCTAAAAATTAAAGGAAAATAAGAGCCTCTTAATATTTCTGTACGGTTTGGTGTTTCTCTTAACGGTTCTGTAGATTGCTTTAAATTTTTAATTAAATTTCAACCGGAAGCCGTGAATACAAATAACTTTGCACCGGAAGCCAAACTTTCTTGTAGCTTCTAAAAATAAATTATTGAACGATATCCTTAGACTTTGCTTATTAATAATAAACTAGCTGTGCCCCGCAGCTTCACCCGCGTGGATGATGATGAAAAGACCTGAGTTTTAAACCTTTGTTTTATTCCAGGCCCAGAAAAAAGTATATTCAAAAGTTCAGTCGTTTTGGCATGAAGACGTCACAAACATTTATTCATACATACATACATACAAATTTTTCCTTTAACTAACAATATTTTGTAACAAAAAAGTGAAATCAATTGAGATCCTTTTGATGAACTGGCTCGTAAGACGGAAATGTAAAAAAACCCTTGTCTAATATTTTATTTGAGTTCATCACCAATTCTTTAAAATATGAGATAGGTATGTTTTCTTTATTGAAGGTACTTAACCTATGCGAATCCCCCTAACACAGGTATATATACTCAAAAGAGGATTTCTAATGTACTAATTTAAAGATAATAGATTAAGCTAAAGAAATGAACTATGACATATATTTTATTTTTACACCAATTAACTACGATCTGTTATTCCACGTCAGCTAGAGTAAAAAGTTCTAGAGAGAGGTCGCAAACTTTCAAGAAGTCACGACTTTCTTGGTGCATTTCTCGATCATTTAAAAATAAAACTTTTTCAGATCTTGAGTCATTTATTGCATCAAAGATTTTTTAAATTATATTTATACAATGATGTATTGCTTATAATAATAACGAAAAACAATTTAGTAAGTTCGTAAGTTTTTTTAAACTGAAGCAAGAGTAGCTATTTAAACAATTGTTTTCGCAATGTGCAAGTTCTTTACCTGTATCTATTTTGTGACTGAAGGGAGGAGGAGGAATTTCAGCAAAAGAACTGCTATTGTAGTATATTTTATTTCTCTTAAGCCTACTCTACCTTATGCTGCTAGCTTAGAATTTTTACCACCCTTACTCCTCCTAAGCATCGTAAGAGGCGACTCAGGGTTATCCACCAGATAGATCCTCCTGCAGAAGAAATTAACCATCGAAGTTTGACTCCAAAACGTACCCCGCTTCGGGCGTATATTACGGCTAGATGCATGGCTCTAAAGATAAGAGCCAATAAGGCGATCATCAGGGGAGGCCTATGTCCTCTAGTGGCTGTTTATGTGAAGCCTCTTTTCTTTTCTTCGCTCGAAAACTGTTTACGCATAGGTACTTCGCAGGTTCAGTTGAGCAAGTGGATGTTACATTTTCGAATCGAATTCTCTTAGAAGTTATGAATATTGCCGTCTTCGATGCTTCCAGATTGTTTGTTTATTTTGTGAAATGGATTGAAAACATAAATTTATCAATGATTGGCTATTTATTTAGCCGTTCTTATATGCCTTTATACAAACACGAGGACGATATATTATTTACTTCTGACATAATTTGTTAAAAATGTTTCTTTACAATTCCAGTTTTAGCATAATACATAGTATGTAGGTTTGCAACATACGAAACAAATCGGTCTAAATCTTTGTATTCGTTTGTATTTCAATCACACTATTTTCGCTGTTCATTTATTTATCTTCTTTTGCTTTTTTATTCGAAAGGTACACGCAGACAGTGCGTGGCGAATACAGTTTGATCGATATGCTCACGAAAATCATCTAAATCGACCAGCTGGAATAACAATTGGCTACATTTTTATCATGGAAAAATGCGATAAGAAAGTAGAATCTTAGTAATAACTATTTTTGTACAATATATTTTAGAACTATAGTAGAATCATAGTTGTAACTATCATAGTAATAACTGTTTTATACAACTTTTCTACTACTTGAATACTTTATATACAGATATTAATTTCAAACTTGGTAACCTAAAAAACCACTTGTTCAGAAATATTGTAACTAAATTGTAAATTCTTCATCAAAAATGTTTGTGTAATATCAGAGACATCAATACAAATTTAGAGTCCATGATTTTGAGGAGCTCACGATCATACTGATACTTACTCGTAAGCTCCGAGTTTATATATTAGAGCAAACAATGCGTTCCTTATAAATTCTTATCGTTTTAAAAATATCCTTGCCATCACGCAAAATTTCCAGCAAAGTCCATGCTAACAACGTAGGCTTACAGTATCTCATAGCTTTCTTTGTCAGCTAGTAAATTTGTATGTTGTTTATACTTGGCACAAAACGCAATTGTGTTCCTTAGTACTGCCAAAACAACGTTTCAATTGGTCTGCAATAACAAGCAGACAGATGACGTCCACACGTGGTCTGTGTCGAGTAGTTTATTTGTTTGGTTAGTTGTTTGGAATCTGACTTGTCTAATTATTCAGCGACTCAACTCTGTAGAACTTCTGTAACTCAGAGTAACGGACCGTGAATTCACTGAACTGGATAAAATGTTTTATAGAATTCACCACGAATTTTGTAAACGAGTGAAGTGTTGTAGCTCTCGTAGTAAGTAGATGGATGAAGATTTTAGTAGGTAACTATAGAAGAGATCTGGAGCTTTGCTCTGATGCACTCAGCTCAAAGAATTAGCACGCTGATATGATAATAAACGAAAGGATTTTCAGACCAACTTATCATTTTATCTTTAGGTATCATGACGATCATCATAATCATAACATAGTATAAAACAAAGTCGCTTCCCACTGTCTGTCCCTATGTCTGCTTAGATCTTTAAAACTACGCAAAGTATTTTGATTTGTTTTTTTCTAATAGGTAGAGTAATTCAACAGGAAGGGTTAAATGTATGTATATATATTTAATACACCCATGCGAAGCCGGGGCGAGTCGCAAGTTATTGATAAGATTGCAAGAGATGTTAGGAAGGAGGGCGAGATATAATAAACCACGCGCGACGAGAATGGCATAGAATCATTTCGAACTGAAACGAAACCAAGGAAATTTAACGAGCTTCCATCCTATTTCGATTGCCGCGGATTGTAGGAGAGAAAAAAAGGGTAGGTATTTACTTTGACAAGGGTCCATCGCTATTTGATACCGCAGATTAGATCTATATACCTACTATTTTGGTGCGAAAACGAAAGCATTTTTTGTTTGTACGCAGTCCAATGTTGGGTTGTCCTCTTTATATTAGGTCCTTACATATGAAATTGGCGTTTTGTATGGGAGGAACAAAAGGTCGAATATTTTTTAATATAATATATTTAATTAATCAAAGTATGAACCATTATTTTCTATGCACTTTTGCCATCTTATAGGTAGTTCATTGATCCCTTTACTAAAAAAACCAGTCGGACGGGAATCAATAAAATCTTTGAAGGCGATTTGGACTGCCCCATCGGAGTTGAATTTTTTCCCTTGCAAGAAGTTATCCAAATTTCGAAAAAAATGGTAATCTGTTGGAGCAAGGTCCGGGGAGTACGGAGGATGTCTTAGACTTTCCAATTGAAGCTCTTCTAATTTAGTAGTCGACGCGCGTTTGCCGGTTTGCTTCAGTCAATTCGTGAGGTACCCTTCAAGCTTTTTAATCTTCCCAATTTGCTTCAAGTGAATTAAAACAGTTTTATCACTAACACCGCAGCCTGCAGCTAACTCGGACGTGGTTTGCGATGGATCCGCTTCCACAATAGCCTACAACTCTTCATTATCAACTCGAGTCTCAGGCCGTCCACGGGGCTTGTTCTGCAAGTCGAAATTTCCAGAACGAAAACGTTGGAACCAAAAACGAACTGTGTTTTCTTTTGCAACACGACCGCCATACACATCATTCACCCTTCGAGTTGTTTCCGCAGCACTAGTGCCACGGCGGAACTCGTACTCGTAAATAATGCGATATTTTAAGTTTTCCATTTTGTAAAATGAGTGACGCAAACAGAAAAAAACAGAAGAAAAAAAACAAATGAATGACGATCATCGAAGCACAAATACATGAGTCTATAGCTGTACAAATTTGAATTTGGAATTCCTTACCAAAGAGGAGAAATTTGTGATTAAAGTGGCCAGTACGAAAAACGCCAATTTCATATGTAAGGACCTAATATTTGAGCTAGTTTGTCTCACGTTTGTATAATGTAATGAAATTGTATAAGTTTTCTCAACTAGCGCGTGGATGGTAGCTGCCACAGTCGGGGCTACGCCTCGGTCCCCTCAGGTGATCAAGGTATGTGGAGCGAAGGAAATTAATTGGAATCGTGGTCCAGTTCCAGTTAATAAATGGAATTCTATTTCGAAGAGGTGCAAAGCAAAGAGATACTCGTTCTGGCCATATTTATAATGTATTTTGCAATCGCAATCGATTGTCATGGTACCTATGATGGGATATTAATTTGATTCGTACAGTCAACGAAAAAATATGTTGAACAGACTGTGCAAGATAGTTTTATGATTACGCAAGGCGACTTGAAGTTTTTAAAATGAAAATATCTGCATCAATTTTAGTCGTAAAGTGTACTCTTATGATAAGTTAGAAGTCCTCATTAACTTACTTCCTTCACAAAAAGAAACGAAAATTTGAGACGAATGTAAACACTTAGAAAAAACAATCCTAGCTTCAAATACAAGAAAGTATTCAAGAAGAGATATCACGGGGTCGGAATCTCGTCTCACAAAATTAAGCAAAAATAGACCAATAATAAGCAGACTGTGCAGACGTCCTTTGTCCTAAGTCTTAAACAAAGATTGAATCGAGTTGAGATAAAAGCTCTTACAAATAAACGGGCCTGTTGGTAGAGGCACTGTGGTTGGTAGGATCTCGGATTTCGATAGACTTTTTAGCTTGTTTGTTGAGCCTTGAATCAAATTTATTGCCTTTGTCAAATAATAAAATGTAAGATACGTTGTATAAATAGCGAAAGTTTGAGAAACTATAAATTTTTGTATCCTATCTCGAAAACTACTGAACATAGTAAAAACTTTCTAAACTACCTTAGAAATTACTCAAAATTTTAATGTGAGTTCTTCCGCAATATAATAACAAAAATCTTGGATAAATAAACTCTCATAAATAATCTCTGATTTATCGATTAAAAAAGATCCGCGACTCGTAGCCAGTGTCGTTCTAATTCCGTAGCGGTAACCCCATTGTCATATGCGTTGGACAGTTTTTACCTACTACGGTACGAAAAGCAATCACGACGGCGCCTGGGTATATTTCAAAATTGGATTGACGAATTCATTTGTTATTAATTGGAACTCTAATAATATAATTTGATCAACTGCAAGCATGCTGAAAATGGTGCAGTTACACAAATAGTATATTTTATTTGCTGCATAAATAGACAATTTATAGAAGTCTGCAAGTAATTTTTTAGATAGCAGCTGTTAAAAGTAATATTTGACATCAAATATCGAGCGTTAAGGCGCAAACAGAAGCTAACGTAGCGCAACCACTTATTTAATCATAATAGGTATATTATTATGATTAAAGCTCATTAGGGGAGGCCTATGTCCAGCAGTGGACTAATATAGGCTAATGATGATGATGATGATATTATTATAATTCCATTAAACAAAGGAATTTCCAAAATTCACACGTACAGTTTGTTAAACCTGTTGTTTTTTTAATGCGTCTGTAGTAGTTTTATTTTGTCTAGTTTAGGAAGAGATACGAAGTTGCTTTTGGTGGCCTCTAAACTCTGTTTTTGTATCTCTTTTGTTTACCGGAATTATATGATAAAATAAGTGGTGGCGCTACTTTAGCTCTTGTTTGCGCTTTAAAGCAGAAATGAACTTTTATGGATCGCGCATGCTTCTCAGCTCGTTGGCGTACTAAAGGTAGTAATATTCATGTAATTTTTAATGAGGTTTCGTTGATTTAATTGCGGCAACGTCGGCAACAAAGTTAATAGGTCGGTTTAAAATTTCCACGTTTTTGTAACAGCTCGCTAGAGAAGCACTCGCTACGACCTCGTTGCTTTACTTTCAAAATGCTATCTACTTGCAGCTAAGTACCGTTGTTGGCTGTTCTATATAATTAAATCTGATAACTTTTAATTAACATTGCATTTTGTTCGTCTATTTCGAAGTCACCGCTTGAGTCACAAGTTTTACAGACGATTTAGTAGTAAGAAATGATATTGCTTGGTACATCGATATACACTCGGAAAGAAGGAAAATCCCGGATATCAGTACCTTGGTACTGATTTCCTTCTTTCTGTTTTGACGTAGGTACTTTGTGGTGGGGGGTTTAAATGTCTAAGAATTATGCAATATCTAAGCCAGCAGGAAAACGTACAATTACATTACTATAATTATGTTATAAATACGAAAGCTTGGATGGATGTTTGTTACCTGTTCACGCCAAAACTACTGATTGTGAATAGCTGAAATTTGGAATCGACGTAGTTATAACCCTGGAAAAAATAGGCTTTTCACGATTGAAGACGCGGTCTCATCTAGTTTGCCCCATATATCAATTCAAACACTTCAATAAATTAATTAAAGCACTCGGGCAACGCAAATGTATTCCACGAAATGTCGTAAAGTGAAAGTAATTTGTGAAACCTTTACCCACGAAGGCTCAGCTTGTCGGGGGACTGAGTTGACACGGACCATATACTGCTTACCTGAGTGGGTAGTAGAACGAAAGGGGAAAAGATGTCAAAGTTGAAGTGATAAAATCCATCAAATCACTCAACATCATTTCATTTCTAAGGCTAGGCTATTTATCAGATCGAATGAGATTTCAGTGTAATCTTTGATCAAATTTTTATACATATTTTTCTAACTTATTAATCCTTTCTTCTTCGAACAACTTGGAAATCACGGATTATCGTATATGTACTTGGCCGCCTCCGGCCGGTGTGATTTCTCGTCATGCCAGCCATAACGATATATACATAACGATACGATAACGATCCAGCAAGCCTTCGTCAGCGCTAACGTACCAGTTATTCTCGAACCGAATGGTCTGTTGCGTGACCATGGTATATGGCCCGACGACGGTATGACACTAGTCTCATGAGACTCGGGGAGGTTCATTGTGTGGGACTCTACAGTAACATGCGTCGACCGACACGGCCTTACCAACTTCCAAGGACACCCGTGAGGGCTGGTGCGACGACAGATTCGGCTGAGAATCTCTAGAGGCGCATACAATGTAGACCCTAGGTCCGTGGGATACCGAGGCTCTTCGGGATTCTAAAAAAATAACTGAGTGTCTAGTCGATACCATGCGTGACACGAGAGCTGGTGAGAATCTGGTGCAGCGTATCAATATTGCCTAGCAGCGGGGCAATGCAGCTGCTTCCGACTGGGCTTGATATTGCCTAGTTTAGCTAACTCTAGATTGTTTGCAACAATCTAATTTGTTTCAATTGTAAATACTAGTTTTAATTTGTTTTAATTCTTTGATTGTGTTAGTAAAGTTTGTCTCTTTGTTAATAAAGCTGCATGTTTTGTGCCACAGGGCGAACAGATAAGAAAACACCTCATCTAGTACTTTATGGAGAGCTAAGCGTGTTTACTGGATCTTAAGTACTAGTGAATTCTTTTAGGTTCCTTTTACTTTCTCCAAGTATTTGAAACCTAAGCCCCAGTGCAAAACATCGTGTGATCTGTTTGAAGGCATAATGAGATTGAGCCCCCGCTTTGTGGCGCTGATTAAAGAAACCAGGGCTCTGCCGCGGGCACGAATTGTAAATTCTTCTTTGAGGAAGGGTTCAAAGACCCTCTAGTTTTGATAGCTAGGAGGTACTGATTCAGATATATTTTAGAGGTCTGAAGCGAGCTTTAGGTAATTTTATGTTGAAGCCGTAGTTGCAGAGTTTGGCTATGAAAACTTTATTGGTATTATTATGGTCATAAAATATTTGAAAACTTTGATTGTCCTATACTGCAATATTGAATGAAATGAGTTCTGCAGCCTTCCTAAAAATTTAATGCTTTTAGTTTTTATGTTGCCTCAGCCATTGTTGTCGGCTATTGAATTAATGAGAATTTTATTTGGTTTTGTGAACTACCCTGGTTATGAAAGTAGCTTATTACCATCTCTATGGTTGAGTTTGTGGTTCTGCGATTTCTGCAGTAGTATGCAAGAAAATGGCAAGTTGTAATTGTAACCAGAGTTATAATAAAGATTGTCTGCTTTCCTGATAAAGCAAAAAGTGTCTAGTAACTCAAGAATGCAGAACCAGGCACTTCTTTCAAAGACATCTTATGGGTGGTTTACGCTTTGTGATACATATATATGTATGCTGATGATGGTGATGGCTGATGATGGTGTGTCATTCAGCGGACCATTCTTTCCTGCCATGGAACGGCCCCTGGCCGTAAAGTAAAAAACATTGCAGAGGCGGTTAGAAACCGGTTGTTGAACTATGAAAATGAATTCAACATTTTTGGAAAGGGTGTTGCTGCCCAGTTATTATTTATTCTTATGGTTGCTGCTCAATTTAAGACTATGCCTTTGGATGGGGCTAGTGAAACGCGTTTGCGTTTCATGCATTATATATCAGATGTGCGCTTAAAGATTCTCTGAGAAACTCAATGTTCTTTGTCACACACATTCAAACTACAGCATGAACCAGATTTAACCTACAGCTTAAAGAGACGATCCAAAATTTCTGAAACATGAATAACGATAGGTACTTACGATGTACAAATAAAAGTGTAAATATAGCATTTTTAATCATTTACCGGAATGGCGAGGAAATTTTATGTCTGGATTCACCTGTATCTTTAGAATGAGTTTCATATAGCTATAATAAAAAAACTTTTTTCTATACATTCATCATCATCATCATTTTGTTCTCACTAATATTTCTCTGACTTACATTGTCTTATCCTTAAATCGTCGTGGTATAACGTCATTCACTAAGACTGAAATCTGAGTTTACTTAGATTTAAGTTCCTTTGGCTCAGTAGAAGACAACCGAAGCTTCAAACTTCATTAAAGTAAATCAAATGGATGTTATCTTTTCTTTCTACTGATTATAGAGACATCTGCCTTGTATATGGTCGCCTGATTTAGTAGATTGATTGTGCCTGGATTGTTTCCACGTTTCATCTTTACATTGTCTTCGACGATTGTGTTTTGTTTCTTGAACCGTAATGCGTTTTGTAAACCCTAATATTTTGTATCATCATCAATCTAGTAATACGCAAAGATTAAATTTGTTCTTACGCAGTGGGGTTAAAATCAGGTGTTTTTTTTTACCTATGTACCTACATCAATAAAAACAAGAATATAAAGTTTATGTTTATTTTTCTTAGTTAAAGTCCCAAAGTAAGCGCCTGGCTTTATCAGGGTCCTAAAAAAGGTTTGGGCAGCCCAAAAACATGTACATATAAATAAACTACTAAGCCTGGGTTAGCGTTTTTAAATTTGACAGTTACATATGCTTGGGACTAAGCGGCAGCATAATATACAAAACGTGTTTCTACAAAAGTTTTGTCCCACACTCTACCGTGGTTTAGAAAACTCACCGTTATAATTTCAGAGGACTTGGAAGTTTCCCGAACTTGCTTTTGTGATATGAGTTGCGTTTTCAGTTTTTTTAAACGTAATAGTAATAATTTGCTTTGCTTAGAGGCAAGATAAGGATATTATGCAAATAAGAAAAGGACTATTGCTTTCTCAAGAAGAAATCATTAGGTTCACATAAATGATAAGCCTATTCTAAACAATATTAAAATTCATTTACACAAGTGATATCATATCACACCTCTTGAAAGTCCAGCCAAGCTGCATGCATAACAGTGTTCTGAAACATCCATATTCCGCGGCCAAGATTCATGGCGGTGCGAGCGCGTCCCATTTTTGACATAACCATTATATCTTCCTAATCAGTACAGCTATGCACAAATAAAATGTACCATATAAAAGCTAAAACTCCTAAAGATCTAAAATAATCGCTTGGTATCCAAAAATACCTCAATTTCTAACCACCATTGATGACGTGCGAACAACATCATATCTCAATTAAATGCGTTCAAAAAGTATATTAGTAAAGTTTGTTTAGATTTTTTTGCAAATTGGTGATTTGGAGTCATCCATGGATGTAAATCCAGGACTGTTTTTAGATTCTTTAGTATCTACAGACAGTATGTCTAGTGACCCCGACAGACCTTTCAGCCTGAATTCGTTCAATAACTGCGGGAAACAACAGAAGTAATGGGTATTTGTTCAGGAGCGGATCTGTTTGTGAGCTGAGCCCGTGGGCGAGGACGATTGTAGGTTTTACAGGTCTTTAACTGAAAGCTTACTGGGATTTTGAGAAAATGGACGAAAATTTCAAGATTGTTTTGTAAAAAGTTTTATAGCCGATTTTGGATAAGTAAGCTTCAAACTCTTTTGTTGATTCATGTGTTCATTATTTATAAGATAAGATATAATATAATTTAAGAATTGTTTTATTTTCAAAAAGGTACAATAAAGTGTTAATTCATTCATGTGCGTAAAAAAATCAAGTAAATAAAGTTTAAAAGTAAAGATAAAATATTTTCATCGTAAGATGTTTAATTGTTTCAATTGTTTAGATAATTTCTTGATAATGATAAAGGCAAATTAATTCAAATAGTAAACTACTATTTGAATTCATTCAAAGAGGATCGACTTTTCCAAAATGTTCAGGGGCCTAAATAAACATTGATTTTAATTAATTCTGATTAATGTTAAATGAAATGAAGTATTTCGGAATGAACTTATTGTAAATTCAAAGGTAAATTACCTGACGACCTTCCGCTAGCTTAAATCAAGTGCCAACAGTGTCAGTGGAATGCAGGGAGGTGGCTGGCTGCTTGCCACATGCACTCGGGGGCTGCATTTGTTTATGGAGTCTACACCTGGGGCCGAATTCCATTAAATAAATGGTCTCACCATTACAATAGTATCGTGTCAAAATGAGAGTGTAAAACTCATTTTGGCATTCTACTAGCACAAACTTTTCAAGGTTCATTCATAGCTATGACGATTACGTTTTTGACTACCAATTTGACAGTTTTCGTATTCTATTAATGCAATTCTCTTCTATCAAAAACATAGTAGAATACCAAAATCCACAAATGTCATTTTAGCCATCTTTATAGTATGTCGCTATTGAGACCTGTGTTTTGAAATTAGTGGAATTCGGCCCCTTGTCCACTTCAATGGGCTACCAATGTTGACATTAGATGCAATAGCTGTTTAGTTTAGACCACAGAAATATCTATCCCTTATTTCGCTGTCTACAAAAAAATGTGGACATTTAACATACACGTCATCTTATTTGTATTTACTGGCTGAAATTTTGAATAGACTTAGTTCTAACCCTGGATAAAACACAGGAAAATTTTCATCCCATATATCAGTTTCCATGAAATAGAAATAGACTTGAAACGTTTGCAAAGAAACAACGCGTGCCTTGCCGCGCTGGCAGATACTAATATACCTACAAAAACAAGTCTTGTAAATAAATAAATGAAATAAGCATAAAATTTTGATGGACAGGGGTTGCCTACTTATTCGGTTTTTGTTCGTCCCTTGTGAGTGGAGAGACGGGTAGCAGTAAAAACGATAAATATTGACAGGAACATTATAATAATTTTGTTTTACTTTTTATAGGAAATTCCTCTTACACTATATATAGGTGTATATATACAATTCTTATTACACACCCACTAGAATCTTCAAAATAATGACAAAACTTGCAATAAATCAATCCAACGTTTTATTTTCAGAACTTGTGATGGTGACAGAATATATTCAACACCATGTTTAATAGACTCCAATAGTCAGAAGAAAAAATATTGCATATTAGTAATTATTGTGTCCACAGTTATATATGTGTACCTATACCTATGGTATTGTAACGAGCCAGAATTAGTCTGTCTGTTTGTTGCAAATATAGAAACTTACGAACGGAAAAGATTTAGTACACTTTTTCGAATGATCAAAATCTTTGTCTACAGAGAGCCTTCTTTCACGAAAATAGAAATTATATTTTAATTGAATGACGTAAAACAAAATTCGGTTTTGAGGTGACACTAGGAATTTAGCTAGAGAAGAAATGAAACAGACAAGAAACGAAACATAGTTCTTAAGGTTGTGTTTGTTGCAGCGTGACGAACATCTTCCTGGTGAATCTGTCGGTGGCTGATCTCCTGGTGACCCTGTTCTGCATGCCGGTGCAGATCGCCAAGTCCGTCACGCTGCTCTGGTACTTCGGCGAGGTCATGTGCAAGACTGTCAACTTTCTGCAAGGTATGTCAGCTTCAGCCGCTTTATGAGTAGGCTCATTGAACAAACTCTTTGCGACGACCTAACAATAGGACAGATACATAAAAAAATCGAATTAGTTCGATTTTCGAAAAATATTTGACAACATTTTTTTAAGTTTTATCTTGGTCAGAAAATGACCAAAGCGATTAAAGTTGAGAAGTGGGGCTTCTGACGTCACGCCCTGGGACATTTTATAGAAAGACGTGACGTCGCGAGCCCCCTCTTCTCAAATCTAGGTCATGTTCTGTTTGCTTGAGAAAATAAAAATAGTATCCAATATTTTTCTAAATTCTAACTCACGTACTAAATAGAATAATATTTCTCTTACCCAGTCATCTACTGCCCTATTATCTTATTAATAATATATATAAAGCAACAAGTTTTTGGTGACACCAACCAACCAATCAACCACTGAAGCTAAAACACTGAAACCTTTCACGCACCCGATAAGCTAGTTAAGTTTTTTTGGTGTCTTTTGTAACTTTTCAACCAGTTTCCCGATTTGCTTGAATTTATAGCGCTTAAGTACTCACAATAAAAATTAATAACACATGTTTTAGGATGTTCCAAAAAGTTATGAAAATGGATCACTAAAGAGGCAGTTTGGCTCCGTATTAATACGTATGTTACTTTTTAATGTAGGATGTTTATGGTCTGAAATTTCTAGTATAGTGCTGATAAAACCATGAATTAAAATACGTATATTAGGAATTTTCAAAACTCTCGTATAATATAGTAAAATGGGTAGGTGAAAGAGCATGAAAAATCGGTTAGTCGACGCGAGCGAAGTCGCGAGCGGAAAGTTAGTATTAAGTATTATAAAAGATACCTCCAGGCCAACTATAGCGATTGTTATCAAGGGTAAGAGAACATAAACATACCCAAACCTCTTTATATTGTGTTGTGTAAACTATTGAAGTTCACAATTATTTTCTTATTCTAGGTACCCCAGATACATTATTATAGTCGTGTATGCCTACTGTTCAGTGTAATGATTCTAAACATTTCATTTCGTTTCTATCGGTACGTGCTCAGCTTATACAAGGATAAATAATATTATCAAACCATACAAAACCATCAAACATAGGTTAATATGATTAGACCTTTAAAAAGTTCATGAGAGAGAATATGAAAAGAAAAGGAAAAATTACCTACTTTTTGAATTGATAAGATAATATTTATAGGTAGGTACTGCGTTTGTATAAAAGTGTTTTATCAAGAGGCTTGGTAGGTATACTTACAGATCGAATTTTATTACATACATTATATCGGACGAAACTTCGTGGATGGGTTTTGTGACTTTATAGAATTGAACTTTAGACTGTTTGCAACCGTCTGCAGTTAGCTCAATTGTTTCAATTATGTATACTAGTTTTAATTTTTTCTATACCTACCTTGAATGTAATTTTCGTTGTATTAGCAACGAGATAAGATTTTTGTAGATTATTTTGTCTTGGTAATTTTTGTTAATGTACCCCTCACTTCAAAACAGGGGGCTACTAAATATATCGGTTCAAGAATTTTTTTGATGTTTTTGTAACTTTTCAACCAGGGAAACTTCAACAGATATGTATGAAGTTCTAGTAGATTTAAGAGCAGAACACATTTGAAACATATAGTCTATGCGAGCGAAGACGCGAGCGCAAATCTAGTTATATTATATTCGATTGGTTTCCTCGAGAAGTCGTGACTGCATAGTGACGAGCTTTTAGCAACTGCACTAAAATACATAGTGGCACTAAAACTGCGTGCAATACTTCCTCGGCAGTAAAAGCATAGCCGTAAATGCATAAATTGCACACCCTTTACGGATTTCTTCGCCCTCGATTCACCGCCACAGAATCAATAGCAGTAGATAAAAGGTGGTGATACGATTTTATGGAATACTCACTTCACATGTGACTAAACTCCTAAAGGATTGTCCCTTCGGCAAATCAGTAGGTTTAAGTGCGCTAGGCATTCACGAATTGGGTTTTTACCGTCTAGACAGTTTAATCTAGGTTGTAGAATAAATAACAGAAAATAATAGAAATATCTTTATCTCAGGTTAGTGAGCTACTCAATTGCCTGTTATAGCTAAATTTCTAGACAGGTTTCTCACTTGACTCGGTTTTTTTTACTTAATTTTTATCAGGACACCAACACTAGCCCTCGCCTGGACTTAGGCTTCATCTAATAAACGCGGCATGTGTTATTAACATGACGTAATGCCCACGCTAGACATGCGGATTTAGTTTTTCGATCCGGCCCTCTTGGTATATTTTCTTATAATGTTCGGTACCGGGGTCAACCTATCGAATCCCAGCTTCCTCTTGGCTACCATAATCTAGGCCCCCATTTCAATTTACAGCTACTCTTATATATTGTACTGAAGCACATTTCAACAAGATAAGTCGCCATCACAGACCTCAAGTCGCCATGAAAGTGGTTCGTCTGCCAAGCCTGAAGCTTCCGGCAGATTTTAGGTAGGTACCTAAATTTCAAGGATTCGGCGGATGATTCGCTCAATCTATGAAAATGAAAGGCTATTTGGGGCCGTAATAGGAGCGGGAAAGATTTTACTTTTAGCGAAAATTCCGATGAGTAATGGTGACAAATGGGAATTGGATATATATCGATGAAACTGAAACCAACTGAAGTTTTTAACGGATAGATTACAAAATTTTAAAACAATTTCAAAAATATGATTTCCAAAAGTTCATACACGCACCGTGTTAATTAATTTCTTGTTTATTAGTTTAAAGATAATGGAAAAGTGTTGCCGCAAGTAAATTTATCCGGAAAACTACTTTTAGTTTTATGTGTTCCCTAATAATGAGTTATCGCGAGACGTGTGGGCCGTAAACCGTCGTCAAGTGTTAGAGATTTCGCACTCTGTCAGTCTGGAATTCGTTACGAGATAAACAAAATAAATAATGCTTGGTTTTACCGTGGTGTTACCTTTCTGAAACCACTGAGGTTCAGAGAAGTTGGGCCTTAAAACTTCAAGGTTTCGAAGGTTGGCTACAGATTCATTTAAAGCGAAATGAGAATCGAAAATGAGCATGTTGAACACTTATCCCTCGAAATTCCTTTTTCTATAATGCCAATACAATTCAATTTTGGGACAGATATTGTCGCAATATTGGGGTGATTTCGTTTATGGTTACAGCGGCAATCGTCTCTCGTTTTATAAATGAAATGAAATGTGTTTATTTGTAAGAATACATGTTACAATTTGGTCCTTAAATTAAAATAATATGTCCAGTTATATTCTCCCTTATCCTAGGCATGCAAATTTTAAGCTATTTTTCGAATTATATTCAATTACTATAATTTTAACTTATCGTTTACATTTTAAGACCGATTTTATGTATTGCTAGCAGTGCCCCGGGGCTTCACCCGCGTAAAAATTGATGTTTTTTTTTATCCTTGACTCCCTCTATTAAAACTGAGTACCATCCGTTTGAACAATTACTAATAAGGTCATTTTCTGTATTTTTTATAATAATTCGAGATAATAAAATACTGGCCAATCCGCAATGCTGGACAATTCACAAAGCATCTTCTAGCCCCAAGCTAAGCAGAGCCTGTGTTGTGGGTACAAGATGACTGGTACACGAACATAGATGTTTTTATAATGTACCTCTACATTTAAAACACTCAAAACTAGAGAATATTAAATGTACCAATGTAATTTATAACACAGACATGTGTAACTTAGAATGGATTTTATATTTTACAGCGTTGTAAATGTAAGTCAGGTACCTTTTCTAATTCTTGACTTGCAATTATTACTTATTTATTAAGAAATAATAAGTAATAATATTATGATAATCTGCTGATGATGAAGATGATCTTACAAGGAAATTATTTCCTTTGTTCCTAACCTTTTTCTAGAAACTCAACTCAATCAAGGTACAGAATTTTCTGAGTTTACTCTTCACTTTAGAATTCCAAAGGTTTCACAAACCTTTTATTTGAACCTTCTTTTCGTTTCTATTTGATCTTACTTTGGCTCTTAGACTGTGATTCATTTGGCAAGAATGAATTAAACGGAAAGGATTTATGTAATTTCTACAAGTATTTCATCTAGTACTTACCCATAACACAAGCTCTGCTTAGCTTGGGGCTAGATGATGTTGTGTGGACTGTCCGGAATTATTTATTTATATTTGAGAAAGACCTTGTAGAACACTGTACAATTAAAATTAGATACAATTTCTATGAAATATAAGTATTGTCCTCATTGAGGTAAATTAGCTTCAAGATTATAATATAATTTATTAACAAAGATAATTAGAATCAAGGAATAGAAACAAATTAAAATAAGTCTGACGCTAACTATCTAGATGTAGCTTTATCTAGCTCGACTGCTCCATATCAATACTAAGATAGAAGATATAGTACACATGATAGGACTAGGGTAAATTCATATTTGAATACTGCATGAATATGATTTTATTTTATACCTAAATGTCTTATTAGAGTTGGATAATCTTAAGATTCACAGCTTTTGGGAAAAAATGTTGCTTCTGACTTAATAATTAGGCACATTTGTCTCCTTTCTGATCTTATTTCTAAAAGCAAATATAAATCAGTAGAGCGGAACCATTTGTCACTTTCCCACACAACTTGTGTTCCATCCATTTGTGTTGCGCATCGGGGACACAGACGACATCGTGTAGGCTAGTCGCGATCAGAAGTTGGCTTATCTACCAGCTATGGCAGTTCGTTATCTTGGCTCTCTGCCAGGAAGTAAGGCCTACCTGACACTGGAGGGAAAAATATCGAAATACTATGTTGAGGACAACCCAGTTGTAGTGCAGTACCTACGGTATAAGTTTTCATCATTTTGTCATCAACGCTGTCGTCGTTTATCTACAAATTTATGTTGAAAATTGTTAGGTTTGGTCATAAGAATAAACAATATATCTATTCTCAATTCAATCAATATTTTTACTGCAAACTTCATCAGAAATAGGTATTTTAGGTCTACTTATGAAGTGTATACGATGCGAAACCAATCTTATTAAGTTTAGTCGTGTCCTGGACTATACTTTTCATGCACGAGACTACAAGCTGGCTATCAGCTCACGTCTTCAATCTGAAAGCCTCTAGGGTTCAACCGAGTTAGATACTTTCCAATACTATGAAAATACTTTAAAGCCGGTGTAATGTTTATTAGTTTAGAGCTGTAAACATTATTACTTACATACTAGGAAATAATAAGGTTCAAGCTTTTTCAAGCGATCTTGTAAAGTTTTATACAAGCTTATATTTATGGAAGCTGAAAACTAGGTTGAAACAACAGTTAATTTATCCCCAGTCCGCGCGCGTCTAGAACCATTTAGAGCGTACACGCTTTCGGTTACTTTAACAAGGTTTCATATCGTTTTGGTGACGTTCGGATTGTGTGAGAATATCGACGAGTACGATGTAAGATTTGGGTTTTTTTTTTTAAGAATAATTTTAAAACAACCTCAGGACGCGGTGAGTGTCCATCGGTGACGCAGGAGGTTGCGGATTCCATTCCCGCCTAGGGACAAATGTTTGTAGGATCTGCAGACCTGGTAACCGGGATTCTTTCTACCAATAACATAAGCTCTGCTTACCCTGGGGGACTAGATGATGATGATGGTATGAGAATTGTCCAGAATTAATTAATTATTTTCATAGTTTTATAAAACGGTGTGATATGTGCAACCTTATTTATGTTATTTATCCACATTATTCTTCGGACCCGCATTAATTATGCTTTTGTCTTTCGTTTTCATTTCTTTGTTAGGTAAATGGAAAAAAAAATAAGTACTAACGATATAATTTAGTATTATGTTGTTATTGTTACCTTATTGCATTTGCCTCTTCACAATTCATGTCGAAACAATTTACATTAGCAAAAAAATCTGGATCCTTTCCCAGCCTCGTTAACCGACTCGTTAATTGCATCGGCTTATATTTCCCTCACAATATACTTAGTGGGTACCTAAAAGGTTACATCATCCAGTGGGTTGGATACCTTATTTATTGCGCACCCGATCTAGGGGATAAACAAAGGGGATAAAAAATGGAATCGGTCTCTACCACGAGCTTTTACTTTATTTATTCGCCATCGAGTATTTTAGTATATTTCAAAATTAAGCTATTTTCAAAAAACTGTGTTCTGTGTTCGAATGCTTTCCTCTGCGTCGACGTGCCTCTGCGTCGACACTGAGTTTCTTTTGTTATGCAAATTTAAAATTATGCAAATTACTTCCTCTGCGTCGATGTACAGTCAGCTCGGAATGAAAGAACGTATTTGTTTTAAAATCGTTGTTTTAATAATAGTAGTAAGTGATGTTATCTCTGGTTAACAATGCATAAATATTTTTGTCTTAAATCTAACAACTTGCACATGAATGTGATTAATATTTTAACATGAACATTATTAATAAAATAGTAAATAATCAACAAAAGTAAAAAACCAGTAGTTAAAAGTTATTATCAAAATAGTACCTAGTAATAATCAACAGTAAAAAGTTATCACAAAGTAGGTAGTATTAAATTTTTAGTAAATATTTTTTCTTAGTAGTAAAAAGTTATTATCAAAATAGTAGCTAGCAGTAATCAACAGTAAAAAGTTATCAATAAGGTATTAAATATATTTTTTCTTTCTTAAAGTTGTAAAATTGTCTTTTCTTCAATCTTTTCATTAAGTAATTACCTTACCTACTTAAAATATAATAATCACAGAAAATTAACAAAATAAGTGATATGAATAATCTAGTCCTTATTACTACAATAATATTTATATCGGTCAAAAATTCAGGAATTATTCAGCTTTGATGTGACTGACCACTTTCGTATTATTCTAGAACTTTACTAATGACAGCCTCTTCAGACAAGTTTGCATATTAATTTTGTCGTTTGTGAAATCTTCCACAATTTCGTTAATGCGATTGTCAATCGCCAAGCATGTTTTTTTTCTTAATTTTTGATCTTTTTTGTAGGTATTTGCTTGTTGTATTTTAAACCTGCTTTTCTTAGCTTCGTCTCTCAGAATGTTGATGAGGAAGAATAATGGTGGCTTTTTATTCATTTTTCTATTGATCCTGTTGTGCCATCCTTCTACGGGATTTGTTGTTCTATGACGTTCTTTGTAACAGCAAAACAAATGATCATCTTTGTCTATCCATTGAGAGGTCATATATTCATTGAACAGTTTTGCCTCTTTTGCTTTAGGTGAGCTCTCTAACAATGAATTCCATGCTTCTGGAATAGATTCCTTAGGCAGATGTGCCATAGCTGCAGACATTGCGATATGTTTTTTTCCATCTGGAATATCAACGAGCTTTGTTTCTTTTCCTTTTTTCCATAACGCTTTACTAAAATGGAAAAAGCATCCACTGACCTCTGAATGTGGGAAGACTTCTTTAAGGGCATTGATAGCTCCTACTTCAAAATCTATTTTAAATTTAGCAGGTTTAAACTCTGGAATGTTTTCTTGAATTAGTTGAAACATCTTTTGGTAGATTCGCTGTGATTTATTTGGTAACAAAGCAAATATAATCGGTACAACTACAGTTTTGTCGGCGGTACTACCGATATCTGCGTGGATAGTGTACACTTGATAAAATGGTGGGGAAACTGAGTAAAATGTCCCGTCAATAAAGAACAGTGTCATCTCTTTCAAAGCATCTTTGCATTCATTCAACATGAAAATCAAAATCTTGTCTTTTCCTCCACTGTCAACAACTAAAAAATCTTTTCCAATTTCTTCCGGGATCATCGTCTTCTAATTTTTTGAAAGTTGTGTTTTTGACACCTAAAAATTTATTTCGAGACCTGTATAGCATGGTTGATACCGATTGTAGTTTCTGTATATGATCAACGTAATCTCTATCTTTTAATTCCTTCATTGCCTCTTCAAATATAGCGGGGATGGGCCTCAGATTTTTGCGGACGTCCTTTTTACATTGATTAAGTCGTTTTTCATATTCTTCAGCTTTATAGTCAGGCAAACATTTATGTGTCTTTTCTTTCAATACATTTAACTCATTTTCATCTATTTTTAGCGTAGCGTTGCAATTTTGTCTCGTACATTGCCAAATTGAATCACCACTATTGTATGTTTTATTTTTACGATATCGGTATCCATCTTTAAGTAAGATTTTTCCTCCATTTTTACTTTCAATAAAATTGAAACTCGTTACCAAATGAGAACTACTACCTTCAGTGTCAAAGTTTCTATCTTGAGTGTCTTGGTCATTACTTTGGGAACTGTTCGAAACATGTAGCTCAGGATCAGGAGGGTGTGTGTCTTGGATATTATTTTGGGTGCTGCTTAAATGTTGCTGATCAAGATCCAATAGTACATAATCGTTATCAAAATCATTATAGTCATTGCTTCTGTATTTGTTTTGTTCAACGGGTTCATCTACATGTGAATTGTCATTGTTCAAGTATAAATGTTGTTGTGAATTGTTGTTATCACTTTCATCCCCCTCCAAAATGTTCATAATGTTGACAAAGTCCATTTTAATAACGATGAACTCATCTGGCTGGTACTATTATTATGATTTCCTAAAATAGAAAAATTCAATTGAGTTTCGATGATAAAATTTAAAATGCTGTGAATAAATAACTGAGTTTTTTTATCATATTGCAATTATATTTCATTATACCTTATAAAAATAAGATCGAGCTCTATGACTCCTTCAAATTTGTCGATGCCAAACTATTGAGTTTATCGTTTATTTTATTTGTGCGATTACATTGGTACTTTCCTAAATCCATGAATAAATAAATGTGAAGTACTTACGTATTCATATGAATATTCCACGGCCACATAAACACACTCCACTATATTTTGTAGGTATCACATTGGGGTACCACCTCTTCTAGGGTTGATGGCCAACTAATAATCTTGGGGAATTTAAACAATAGGTGTGAATGAAATAGGCATATATTTGTGTGAGAGAGAGGGAGAGATGCTACCAAGCCTAGAACCCGCTACCTGCTTACCTGTTATTAGACAATGCCAAACTATGAATGGGTGCGTAAGAAGTAGATAATATACTTACCTTCTTCATACAGAGGTAATATCTTGAAGTCTAATCTAAGACAAATTACGCATAAATTGACTATTCCTACTACCGAGACGACTGTACCTATGACCTTGAATCGAGCGAGCCGAGCATCGACGCAGAGCCACATCGACGCAGGGGAAATGATTCCTGTGTTCTTTAAAAAATCATAATGAATATTCAAAACTTCATAATTAGGTATCGAACTTCTGAAAAATATTTACCTACCTGACATTATGCTATACTAATTTATTAAGAGTAGATAGTTTGAATAGATAGTATAATGACAAACTTGCTGTTGCTACGTATAATAATAATATAATAGAACTACCGAGTTGATTACTATATCTCTAGCTCTATAAGCTCTATAAGCGGTCGACCATTGCTGATGTCAACACATGGTCAGATTATGTTCAGTCGTCTGAACAAACGCTGACCACGTGCCATCTGTCAGCGTATGTCAGCTTGTAGTCAGCTCCAGTGAAGCGGAGCGGGTTGGTGGTGGTGTGTTGTGTGTTTGTAGCTTTACATGATTTTTCTTTAAAGTCTCATGGTAAGGGACGTTTAGGCGCAAACAGCACCTAAAGTGGCGCCCCCACTGATTTTAGCTTTTAATTCCGTTAAACAAAAGAATTTTCAAAATTCACTCGTACAGTTTGTTAAACCTATCGTAAGCTTTTTTTAATGCATCTGTACTACAGATGCATTAAAAAAAGCGTGACTGTAGTAGTTTTATTTTATCTAGTACCAAACTCTGTTTTCGTATCTCTTCCTAAAATAGACAAAATGACTACTACAGATGCATTAAAAAATAGCTTAAGTTAGGTTGAATTTTGAAAATATCTTTATCTAACGGAGTTATAAGATAAAATAAGTGGGGGCGCCACCATAGATGCTGTTTGCGCCTTAATTGTAAGTGTTCTGTTACTGATTGCTTGGCGCGCTTTATCTAGCCGCTGAGTTCACTTCGTTATTTCAAATTGAACGAACTAGATAGTAGTAGTACCTAACTAAATAAGGTCAAATCTGAAAAAGGCGCGGGGGAGGAGTTTATGTGTTTTTCAATGAAATATTATAGTTTGACGCGCAGACTGGAGTTTAAGTTGTAACTTTGTAGAACGACAGCATAAAATAGCAAGCAGCGCTTGTTACACTTGTAGCTTAAGGTTAGTAGAAATCAGAGATCAACTTTTGTTTTTTTATGCTTACAAAATAAGCACTACGACAAAACAAAAGCTGTTTTAATGTAAAATGATGACGAGTTTAGGAAACCCCATATTTGAATGCATATTATTGTTATGTTGTGTACGGCATTACGACGCATGAAATTATTTGTTGTCTATCCAAAATAAAATATTATTATAACTCAAAAAAGGTCTGAGATCTTTTGATAAACTTTATGGCTTTCAAATAAATTTATGAAATTGACCTATTTAGAATATTATTTACTTAAGTGTGTTAGGTTGTTGTTTACATACCAGTATTGTGGCGAGATAAATGTAATTGATCCTCAATCAACTTATTTTGAAAACCTACTCTACCCATGTCTAACACAAATTTATTGAATTGAAATACCTACAATGGAAAACGTACATAAATTTGCTTTCTCTGTTCATTAGAAGTGCATTAATTATATTCACTTTATTCCACAAATAGTGCTTCGTAAGACGTCGGAAAATGAATAGAAGTCCTCGGGTCACGAGAAGTTTTTTAATCTCGCTAAGATCTTACTGAATTCTTTACCAGTCGTTCGAGAATTTGTCCTCGGCGCTCTGTACTCTGTATTTTTAACGAAGAACCATTTATTTTACGAGATTTTCGTGTTATTTATAAGCTCTACTTAGGTACTACGATTGAGTGCCGATGAAGATTTTAACGTTATGTTTCCGCAACTGAAAAGGAAAAAGGGAAACATCATTTGACTTACTTCAACTTCCTTAAACTTCTTCTACTTTTCTTTTAACTCAGTGATCCGACTGCCTCAATGGGATGATTTTAATCAGGTACCTATCCTTTATTTAAACAAACTATTCAAGTACCTATCAGATTTTATTAATTATACAAGTTCCAAGTTCTCGACTTGGAAGTCGACAACTAAACAATAACGGAAATAATGTAAAATTAACGTAAATAAAAATTTCAGATATTGTAAATTTTTGGGTTGTTTGTGTATTTTTCGGTCAGAAACTTCAATAAATAACAGTTATGTCATAGTAAGTAATTGAAGTTATACGGTCTTTGCTATAAAAATTTGTCGTTTATTTATGAAGGCAATAACATTAAAACACAGACTTCTACAATAAATTGTATTTATCTTCTCTAAAACTATTACGATCAACTTGGTTTTAGCTGAACCGAGTAATTTTGACCTCGAACGCCCTAAATACGTTTTGCACAGCCTAATAAGGCTTTTCGAAGTTTGCAAGTTTTAGTTATCTCGGACGGTAACTTGCTAAATAATACAATTTCATTAACACCTAAAACAAGATATAAATTCCGATATTTAATAATACTGTACGAATTAAGATTTATGTACCTACTACCTAATCTTTTACGTTTCACATACTAATAAAGCGGCAAGTGGAGGAAGCTGCAATGGGTCTTTATGTTCTCCTGATAGTGAGAGCGTGAGCTAAACCAGTTTTTTGTCAGTTTAGAAAAGTAGATCTAACTAAATCTAATGACTGACTGACTACGAAGGCTTGCATGTTGAAAGGCTGGTCATTGATCACATTCACATTCATTAATAAACTGCGCAGACGCACGTTCAGTATTCACAGTTGTATCACCGATGCAAGTCATCACTCTGTGAGGAAATAAACCGGGGCACGATAAGAAGCTGTAGGTGAAGCTCAGCGTATCGTATGGATGTATTTACCTTCTCAGCATTATTAATACTCTTCGATACTTATTGATTAATACGTACTTCAGGCAAGTTATTAGCTTAGCAGAAGGTTATTAAGGTTTTGATTTCATTTTCCAATAATATTTTGATCTACGATATTTCTGGAATGAGCTTCACAGAGCCAATCTAATTGGAGAAAGATTTATAATAAAGTGTAGGGAAGTTGGGCTAATAAATTAATAGAATGGACTCATATATTAGTCTCGTATATTCATTAAACATTTTTGTAGAGGATAAATTTAAAATTTTATATTATTATGAAAACGCCCGCATTGTATGTTTGTGTGACGAATCGAATTGCAAAATAAGTTGTAGTGCTAATCGTAAAATCTTCATTTACAACGAAAATTACAATCAAGGAATAGAAAAAATTAAAACCAGTTTTTACAATTGAAACCACTGAGCTAACTGCAGACGGTTGCAAACAGTCTAAAGGTAGCTCTATTGATCCATGTCAATACCAGTCGGAATCCCAAGACACTGACTGCATTACCACGCTATTATGGTCACCAGCTCTCGGGTCACGCGTTGCATCGACCAGACGCTTGTAATAGTACATTGTTACCCCAGGGTTGCAAGTGAGTTATTTAGTCCCGAGACGGGGTTTGGCGCTCGAGTGTAACGAGGGCGCCAATAGTTCGAGGGACTACAAGTTAAGTTACTTTCACCCGAGGTAAACACTGTGCTTTTCATTACAAATATAAGGAAATATAAATAAAAAACATGAAAAAACAAATTATTCAAATTGCTGCTATTTTTTTTTAATATGTTTGTCCATCTAGGACAGGCGAAAGCCATAAAGCCATACTGCCTTGTCTTTCGTATTTTTTGAATTCAGTGAATTATCGCTAAGGCAATTTTTTTTTTAGCTTCAGCATTTATTCTGCCCCTCTCATCGTTCAATAGTAACGTTATAGCCTGTCAGTTGAAAACGATTCTCCCTAGGGCGGAAAAGTATCACTTTCAACCCGCTCTTCAGGCATGTTCAGACCTACCTACCTACTTTCCGAGTATGAGTAATGAAAAATTAACTAACTACACCTCATTCGCATTTTGTTCCAGGAGTAGCAGTAGCTTCCAGCGTGTTCACCATCACCGCCATGTCGGTGGACCGGTACCTAGCCATCACGCAGTCGCTCCGGCAGCCCTGGATGCCATCGCGGCGCGGCGCCTGCAGTCTGCTTGCCGCTCTCTGGCTGGTGTCCCTGGCTATCTTCGCTCCACTGCTGGCGGTGGCGGCCGTTGAGAGAGAGGTCGTGCCTTTGCTGTCGAGATCCAGGAACAGCTCGGTGAGTAACGACACTTACAAGCGGTCGTATTACTGTAGTAAACCTGATGACAAAATCTATATCAATTAGAGCTAGCGCGCACTGGTGACTTTTGTCAGCGTGAATGTTTTGTCACTCTTATCAAGTCCGTGGATATGCATGGAGATGCACGCATGTTAAGACGTGACAGACAACTGGGTGATATTTCACACATCTCCATACATATCCACGGAATTGATAAGAGTGACAAAACAGTCACACTGACAAAAGTCACCAGTGCGCGCTAGCTCTTAGGCATAAAATGTTCTTGGAAAAATATTTGACCATTGTTTAGATCATTTACATAAGAACGACTGGCTTTTATTATTGTGTATGCTATTCTGCATCGTCTACGCCACCTACTGGTACGATTTCGCGAACTCTCTGTGTTAGTTCCATTATTTCCAATGCTTCAAGTAGATGAATTGATTTGGAAAGACAAACAGGTCTGAACAATTCGTTTCGGCTTGTTTAATCTCAATCAAAGCATCCATTTTATTTAGCAAATAGAAAATTATACAATTAAATCAAAGTTCGTTTCAACCCGATCGCTCGAGAACTAATTAATTTCGACATTCAATATCAAAAGCGACCCTCGATAACTGACTAGGTAGATAAGTATTGATTTCGTTTGTTCTTTTACATTCAGTGAATTGGATTGACTATTAAAAACAAAAGGTAAAGAATATACAATTTTGAACCTTACTGATTGTAAATCTTGACAATTGAGATTAAGATGCCATCCTCTGGAGCAGCCTTGTTTGAATGGGTCGTTTGAACGCACGGTGCTGACTGTAACGACACCTTGACGACTATTTGATGTCGCGCACTCAAATTAAATCTCGTAATTCACTCTCGTTGTATCTCAATTTAAAAATAACAGTCAAACGTTTGATAACCAACCCTGAGCGAAGGTGATTTGAATTTTCCAATTTGATAAAATGTATCCATTATTTGATTGGAAATTGAGAACACATTTTATTACGATTTTTGGATACAAGCTATTTCACTCGATTTAGGTTAATACAGAAAGCTTGTACATTTTTGAATTCGTAACATCAATTATTTCGAAAGGTTCAAAGTAAAAATAATTTTTAATTATTTCATGACTCTACCAGACTCATCGAGACCAGTCTCACAATAGTTTTAGTAGAACTTTGAACGAAAATCCCTAAAACAAAGGGCCACAAAAAAGTGAGAATTAGTTCAAACCTTGTCGTTTGATGGAGGTTGGTTAGAACGATTAGGCATAAATACCGGCAGATGTCTTTCAGACGAGGGTTGGATTCTGCCCGCAAATAGCCACGGATTGTAGATAGATCCACCGACACCCAGCCAAACCCCGGTCCAAGTGTAAACCGCTTGATTTACGATGATTACATGGATCAGGGATCGTTCCTATATTGATGTGTGTTCGATTACAATCTAAAAAGCACTCTGAATCCCACGCTGATATTTATCATCAAGGTATACATCACAGGGCTATTTAGGGTGGTGTTAGATCTGATTTCGGATAAGATTTTTATCATTAAGTGTTTGATGTTTAGTCGTTCGTCAAGTATTTGAGTTTTAGAATCTTGAAAATAATATAAATCTGTTTTAGATCTACCAGTTTTTAGCAATACTTTTTAAACTTAAAAAAGTAAGAAGTTTGACAAATTCATGAACGTAAACTATAATACTTCATATTGTTTTTATTGGCAGACACATTCTGTAGAGTAAGTGCAGTTCTAGCTACACGCGTTGTTGCGTGCCTACGTGTGGCTCGTAGTTAACCCGCTTACATTCATAATTAATACGTTTTTAGTTGAGTACACAGTTTATCTTAAAATGCCCACTATGTATTTTTAATATACACTAGAAACATCAATTAAAAAATGCAGATCTATGGACTCCGACACGCAAGACTTGGAAACCTTGAGCCCTTTAAACCTTCAGCTTTTAACGGACCTGTCAATCTTAACCGTCAACATAAACTGGCAAATTGCCTTCGTGTAAAACAAAAGGAAACTGTGTTGTGAGCCTTTGTAGGTTTAGCAGAATAGCTATAAAGAACACAGTTGAGGTGGTGTCGAGGCGGCGCGGATAATTTCAATACAAAATGGTGGACCTAATAGCTTACGGCGGTCTTAAATTAACTTTACAGCGATAAATTTAATTAGCACAATCAGGTAAAGCGGGCAAGTTTGCAGTTAATTGGCCTTTTACGATGATTGGGGTTGTTTTACCCGCCTCCACTCGAACAGAAAGTAATTAATCTTACCTGGCATAAGTGATTGCTTAAAGAGTGCAAAGTTTTGGTATTGGTTTTCAATTAATATTAAAATTTGAAGATTACGGTATTCGGATCAACTCGTCAGAAAAACTCGGAACTCGACCAAAAAAAGTATAAAAATGTTTGACAATAATGTTAAACCTCGACCTAGAATAGTTGATATCCAATGGTCGGTCATGAAAGCGAATTTTATGATTTTTATAGGTTATTAATACTGACGACGTTCAGCAAGACTCTATAACATCGTAGGGTCACCAGCTAACTCGGAACCAGAATGATTGAAAATGTTTTGTCTCACTGACGAAGATCCACTTGAGTTGCTGAGCCAAATCTAATTGTAAATTACCTAAATGAAGCTAATTACCTTAAATGAGATTGTAGTAATAGCAAAATTGCTTTAAAGTAATTAAGCGTCAAGTCTCCGTTTGATTTTTATGAGGTCAGTATTTCAACGTTGCTCCGCAGTGCCGTATGTTTGAGCTGACCACATTTCACGTGGTGCATAGATTGGTATTTCCTGAGCTCTGGGGAAATTCTGGCGAGTGCCGACGCAATGCGATTAGAAGCGATGCCTACTTCCATGTGGATTGGATACGTCCTGTCTAGGTAGCTACTGCTTCTGCTGTCGGCAAATCCACTCAACCGACATGATCGTTTGAGTGGTGCACGCTGCAAGTAATATAAACAGTTTGACAAGAACAAAGCTTTGTGGTCATCTATCTGCTTTCATTCAATGTTCGACTTCAGCCAAAATATTGGTAAAAAAATACAAAAAAATAAAAATAAAGTAAACTTAAATTAATTTAGATAGCATGGGTTTGAAATCCTCTTTTAAATATAGAGATACCTGTGTTAGAGGGTTCCGTTCTTCCGTAATATACAGTTATAAATAAGTTTCACTGGAAGAAAGAAGCTCAAAGAATTAGCAAGCTGAAGTGGCAGTGGGCCGGCCATATCTCGCGAAGAACCGATAACCGTTGGGGTAAAGGTGTTCTTGAGTGGAGACCGCGACTTGGTAAATGTAGTGTAGGACGCCCTCCGGCCAGGTGGCATGACGATCTGCGAAAGACTGTTGGCAAATGCTGGATGCGTCAAGCTGAAGACAGGGCGCTATGGCGCTCATTAGGGGAGGCCTATGTCCAGCAGTGGACTAATGTAGGCTGCATAATGATGATGATGATGGAAGAAAGAAGTACAATTAAAAACAAAATAAATATAAAAGGCAAAAAACCTCAGAATATTTAACAAAATATACATTCAAGATGTGTGTTTCAATTGTTCAAGTTGTTCAAGTGTTTCAATGTAAAGGTACCTTGCCGAATAAACATTAAAATCAGATAAATAACTGTCATAAGCGTGACAGTCATAAGCGTGGTTGTCATTGACATGACGTTAAAGCGTTCTGTTATTTGATCGTCATTTTATTTGATCCGCTCAATGTCGTCATAGGATCTTCGGTTCAGCATTAGTTTCAAGATATTTTTCTCGTATGTTGGTAATTTTGAAAATGTCCCAATTTTATATCAATAGCTTTGAATCCGCAGATGTGCTCAAACTTTCTGTTTGTTGACACAATGTAAGATGATGAACTTCCGAAGATGTCACGCTGTTTGTTGTACGGTTTAGTTCTCAACATCTTTAACAGGAAGTGAGGAAAACTTTGGTCGACGGAAGGCGGGCTAACTTGAATCTGTACTGTTCAGGTTTATGAAGTGTTGTATGCTATTGCAAGTTATTGATTTGAGGCTGCAATATTCTGACATTTAAATTTGTGTTTTGTGTGTGTTCGTTTTTGGTTATTATGCCGTCTGTTTGATATTCCGCAAACATCTCCGATGCATTGTTAAAGCGGGGCAGCCCCAACATCATCCGTCATATACCCTTATAGTCAGTCAGGTTAGATAACCTGAATGGTGTAACAGTACCTTAACTAACCAGTAACGGCAACTTTTCTCGCTCCATAAACCTTATTTCAAGCCAACAAACTAAAATAGCCTGCAAATAAAATCAATCCTGAGCTCAGTACAGATTTTCCAAGACATCTAGAATGTCTAGAAAACCGAGAAGTGTTGCCCGAGGCTTCCCGCCTGGAATGTGTGCTGACACTGATAAATGGAGTCAGCTTCGTAAAAGGGTCGGTTTATCCTTGGAAATTGATTTCAGAGGAAATCTATTGTCTTTGATGCTTATTTACTGGACTGTGAAATTGTCAGTTGCTCGTGTATGTGAGAATAAGTGAAATGTGGGCAAATAACAGATGCAGCATATTAAATGTTTTCTATGTTGACTGTTTTGTGGTGCGACCTGTGCAGGTAGGTATATGTGGACAGAGTTCGTAATTGATAACTTTCTTTAATGTTTGTAGAGTTTTAATACTGTAATGACAGCCTGTATATTCCCAAGCTAGTATCACGGAACTATAAACAGTTAGTTGTTCGTACCTAATTAATCAAATGTCAAGTTAGTCTCTTGTCAAAATCCTTTCTCTTGATTAGTTTATCAGTGAAATGATCGCCGTACAAACAATCAACTATCTCACAGTTGATTTTTAGGTTTGGAAATCCCTCCTAAAATGTTGGAAACTAGTTCTATTGTTCTCAATATTTCAAGTATTTTATGAAACCAATAACCACCCATATTGTTTTCATTAATTGACCGGTTTCAAAACTTTCCCGTTTGTTAATTGAAACCTAATTGGTATTTTTCAGCAATAGATGCGTATAAAGCTCTTTCCAAACCAATTACTAACAAAAGTCTAAAACATATAAAAGGCTTTGAAAAGGGCTGACCTTACTGACATCACTTTGTTTCAGAGCTTACAGTTTTATGCCATTATTCCATAACTGTATTTTGGACCTAAATTATGATGCCCAGGCCTATCAAATATTATTAGTCCGAGTTCAGTTCGTAGATACGGTTCAGATGATTATTAAAATTAGGGTATTTGATAGTTATTAACGAGGTCCGAATATTTTTAAACAACTCTTAAGGCGCAAACAGCAAAAAAGTGGTGCCCCCACTTATTTTATGATATAATTCCGTTAAACAAAAAAAAATCCAACATTCACACGTACAGTTTGTTAAACCTATCATAAGCTTTTTTTAATGTATCTATAGTAGTTTTATTTTGTCTAGTTTCGGAAGAGATACGAAGTTTTGTTTTAAACAATTGAATAAACGGTAGACCACGGTTCCATCTTATCTCCTATCGGTGTCCCTTTGTTACATAGGTTTTACATAGGTTTTGAACACAAAACCTTAGGTATTACATGAGCAAAGCAAAGCTGAGCTCGTTGCAGTGATTCTTATCTAAAAAAAATGGAAAACCTTAAAGTTTTTCCAAACACTCAAGATCTCTTAAGATCAGGTTTATCTTTACTTGCCATCGTTTGGTATTAGAGGTTATGACTGCAGATACGTTTTAAAAACCACATAAAACTTAAAACACCCTTTTAATTACGTCTGGAGCTTAATTTGAATCTTTTTAATGTCGAGTTCCAGAAGATTACTCACTAAACGAAAAGTATTTTATGGTTCTCCAGTTAAAGTAGCTCGTCTTCTTTAACGACAAAGCTAGGCTGAAGACTTTCTATTCTTAGACTAACCGTACATAAGAGTTGAGGTTGATTATTTATTCAAAAGCCGTCTTCTGCGGTCCGACCCGCATAGATTACTGAGGTTGGTTCCTTCAAATACTATTTCCGAGCCATAGTAGTTGTAATTCACCTTTATTAGATCCTGAATGTGATATATTGAGAGGCAGGACAAAGCTTCTCCTGCTATCCCATTCACCGCCCAGTGCCTACTCTGTTGGTGTTTTTCTATGTAATAATAAAAATAGGTACCTTATAATCCCTCTTTAAAGATAATGATTTATTACCCATAAAAAATCCACTTTCATGAGATATTACTTCAAAGTAAAAAAAACCTCTGGAGGATGAACTAACTATACAAACTATAGACAACATACAATAAAATTTTAAAATAGCTTACAATTCAAAAATTACTAAGAGAGAGAGAGAGAGAGAACTAGAATAAGGCCTGCTTTATACAGAGGGCTACTATAAGTAGTCTTGGTTAATGTACCGATTTTCTATACTTCTTGTAACCTGAAGCACACTACTCAAAATTTTATAAGGCAACCAACGGCGGAATCGACTTACCTGTTTCTTTTTTATTTTTCAATGTAATTTATACCGTTGTCACTAGTATACCATGTCTATATAAGATACATGTTTGATCCCCGACTTTCGCCGGACCAGTGCAGCGGAGCCGGTCAAAGGCGTGACGCGTGTGGGACACAGCGATTCTAATCCGTTCCGAGTTTACAAGGCAGTATTATACAATGCCTATCAGAGAGCCGCACTCTTGTCTGCCTTGTGGTATAATGTAAAAAGGTTTTCTTCTTCCCTTGCTTCTTTTCCAAGCCGTTCCAAAATTGAATCAGAGCTTTATCGGCCCATTAACCTTATTTCCCTTGAAGTCGGTAAAGTCGGACCGAAACTTAACAGCAAGCTCTGCAAATGTCCCATCCAACTCCAATGGCCCGAAAAGGGAAGCTGAGGAGTCACGATTTTAATTAAACCTTTGAAATTTGCAGCGTCATTCGAAACTTTTTAATAATTAACAGTGCATTAATTTTCAGAAACACGGACCGTGTCAGGCAGATGTTATTGTTTTGAGCAGTTTTGATTTTGAAATCGCGTCATAGTTAAATGCCTTGTCCAGCCCATAATTTCACAAGAAAAAATCGTTATTAATGCTGAACAATCCGCAATACAGGGTTTACTCATATCTAAAGGTCAGATGGGCTGGCACCTAAGATTTCTCTACTTCTTGTCCAGAAATCCTGTTTATATTTATTTCTCTCAGTCTCTCTTCGTCACATTTGTAATATGTATTTTGTCCACTTATACGTACACGTAAGAAAGTACTCAAAGGAATCAATTTAAGAAAACGGAAACAGACCACATTTTATTCCCGTGAATATAAAATTAAGTGGGTTTAATATAAAATGCCTGCTAATCGCAAAGTCACGATTATAATCATTACTACTGAAAACGTACTCAAGTTTCTATGTAGACATTTGAAACCTTTATTCAAATTCAAATGAATGACTGAGTGAGATCAAACGTCTTTCATGTATGAATTAGCATATTTACAGTCAATTTAGTTTGTCACATCACAATGTATTGTATGAGGATATTCTAATTGACGAATTTTAATTGTGCGATCATGTTTCATGAAGTGTGGGATTAAATTGTGTTCCAAATTATCTATATGGGACTGTAGATAATTTAGAGTCAGCATGTATTTTCTCTTCTCCTAAATTCTTTGTAACTTCTTTGAACGAGTGACTGTGGAAGATGTAAAATGTAGATCAAGTTCCAGGGTTGGTACGTATCCATACATAATTATATGTAACTAACTTAGTATGCAAACCACAACGGTCTGCAATGCTTCAAAGGTCTTTAATAATATTACAAACGGACATAATATATAGAGATCACGATCCTTTTACTAAACCACAAGCTTTATCTTGGGGAACTTGGAATAATGTCACTTCTTATTATCTAACTAAACGATTTATCGAAATCTTTGGTGACAACCTGAAAATATCGCTAACGGAAAAATAGAAAATCAAATGTTATAAAAATTCAACCTAGAAGACTGATTCATTGATTGTAATTTTCGTTGTTAATAAAGAACTTACTTAATACCTAGAAGAAAACCAAGTCTGAAATAGCTTTAGGTACTCTCGGATTTCAAGATAAAATTGTAGATAGGTCACTTCGATAGTTTTATTAGTGTGTTAAAATAATAAGTGAAGCTATTGATAACATTCAACTGAAGAGCAATTATTTTGTTTGTGAAATGACAAAATAGCAATATTGATGTGAGCAAATACAAGATCCGTATGTTATATACGTTTGTCTCATTAGAATACAGTATTACGGTCGTGGACCTTTTAAGATATCCAATGCAAATGTGAGAACGGACGAATTTAAGATACATTTTGTATATTCCTTCAAAGAGAGCAATAAGCCGAATTAAACTCAAGTCTTCTTGTGATGTTCAATTTGAGACGAGATGGTTTCATCAAATATTATAAGCATCAGTTCTGTATTTCGAGTTTTTAATAATATTTAATACTATATAATTTTGTAGAACTGAAATAAACCCTTCGTATAGTTGCGGGTTCAGGACAAATATGTACGTACATACGCTCTGCAGATGAAAATGTGGTAAAACGGTTATTAAATTTTGAGATTCATAATTTGGCTCCGTATAAGTTATTACTACCTTAGCTATTACGACCTAAAATTTGATCATGTATAAAACCATAAATTAAAACACTTGTGTTAGAAATTTTCTAAAAATCCATAAAGAGGTTATAAATTTTTAAATATTAAGGTTACAAGTATTTACGTGGCCCAATTTGCTTGAAACTTACAAAGAATAGGTACTAAGAATATACAGATACTTATCATGTTTCAGGATTTTTCCTGAATATAGTATAAAATGGTTAATTAAAAAGCAGGACAAATCATATGCGATCGAAGTCATGGGCGGTAAGCTGGTTTATTTACAAATGAAAAGAGAGAATAGTAAGCAAAGTACATTATGTATTGACAGTCAAACAGCCAGTATTTGGATACAAGTGATTGACATAAGAGTAATGAATATTCTACGAAATGGAGGCAATCTTAGTGAAAGCAAATCAAATCAAATAACGCGAAGTGAAGCTCGCGTGCCTCCGCTGTGTTGAGGACAAAGTACAGTCGGCTGCGAAAATATGTATAAATGGTTAAAAAATATTTTTGCGAGTGATGGCTTAGAATTTTCAGCGGGTGTCATAAGATTAAGCAATTAAGAAGGGATATCCACCAAAAGGGCTGTAAGCAGCGCGTCCTACAGATCAGATTTACCTCCAAACTGCGATCCATATGCGCTTTTGGCAACATTTTCATTGATGGATAGTTTGTGACATTAGCCCCGAATAGAAGTACTTGATTCGTCTTATTAACGCCTAAATGGGGTTAAATTAGGGGAGACCTATGTCTAGCAAAATACTAGTATAGACTGTTGTGATATATTTGTATAAGCAACTCGTTTCCAGTTAGTAGATATAATTGTGAATATCGACAGGGACACAGATCCCATCTGTATAGTGTTTCGTGAGTTCGATAATGAAACCGGTAATAGGAGTAATTATCGTATCAAATGACAAAATTCTGAAACAGATACATAAAACAGGATATCTGCAGTCGAACACAGAACCTACTCCTTTTTTGAATATAAAATAACTTTGTACAAATTTTCGCAACTGACTGTACCTTTTGTACCAAAACAACAGTAGGTTTCTACTTATTTTGTAATCTTACCTAATGCAGTCTCTGATTAAAACATTAGCTAGAAACCGAATGCGGCCTTTGTATGACGTGACGTTAATTAATTGAAACGGCTTATTTGTTTTATTTGGGTTAATAATACTCCTTAAATCATCATCGTAAATAATCTTTAACGTCCATGGAGGATGGTTTATATACTTTTCGTCTATTATATAGATGACTCGTAAGGCGTTAAGAAGTTAAGGTGTTGAAAAATACCTACATAATGGAATGGACTCTACACTGTAGCCGCTTGGCTGTGTCGCCGATCTTGCTCTTTTAGACTACATTATTGCTTTTTGTGAATACATAATATGTGATAATGACAAAATGACAGTCAGCTATGGCGCTCATTAAGAGAGGCTTATGTCCAGCAGTGGGCTAATATAGGCTGATTATGATGATAAATGATAACATACAACAGATTTTAGACTAATATTTATGAAAGTATTGATTAGAGTATTTGTCTGTTTCTTAATTGAAAGATAAACAAGTCGAATTTTCAGTCACAGCTTCTTTAAATATAGGCATTGTTTTCGGAAAAAGTGTTTTAATTTTTTGTAACCTTTAAACGTAATTTATCCGGCCCACGCGGCCACGCTGCAACGCACCCAACTCAACGTTTCAGTTAACCCTTTTGTTCCGACTTCAAAAATAACAATCAACGAGCAAGAATTAAGATTTATATTTGCTTCTCTTTTTTCGGCGAATTTTATTTGTTTTTGATTAATAACTTTAGTAATATACAAAAACCCAAGTATAGATAATAGGAAAATAAACATCATTAGGCTAGGTACTACATTACTGCCATGCTTGTGGATTATCTATAGTATATTTTGAAATCCAAAAGTACGTTGAGGTCATTCAGATAGAACCAAGCCGGTTAAACATACTTTTTATAATTTTGTGTTATTTTGATACGGAACCTTGAAAAGTAATGACGATGGACTTGTAGAACAATTTACTTCGAACTTAGGGTACGATTGGCCCGCCATTGATTTTTAATTGGGATGAGATGTCCCTTAAAGTTTTAAGGGACTATCTCGTCCGCTTGTACCCTAACCCATATTTATTACTCACTTGTGTTGGCAGAGTTTATTGCATTTTGTACACATCGACATGAAAATATAATAGTCCACAGCTGGACATAGGTCATCCCAAATGAGTGTCTTAGCGCCCTGTCTTCAGCTTGCAGCATTCAGCATCTGCCTGCAGTCTTTTGTAGCCACCCTACCTGGCCGGAGGGCGTCCTACACTACGTTAATATAGTCAAACTCAATGTATTCCATAACTTCCAGGTGTGGGTGGAGCAGAGCATAGAGTTCTGTACCGAGAAGTGGCCTGACTCCATCAAGAAGGAGCTGTTTGGAGCCTTCAGCTTCGTGCTCGTCTACGCGGTACCAGGTAACACTTGATTAATATTAATTTAAATTGTATGTTAATGTTCATGTCTTGTATGTGGAAATAGAATTTATTAACAACGAAAATTACAAGCAAGGAATAGAAAAATTACAACTAGTATTTACATTTGAAACCATTGAGCTAACTGCAGACGGTTGCAAACAGTTTAAAGGTAGCTCAATTGATCCATGTCAATACCAGTCGGAAGCGTCCCCAAGACACTGGCTGCATTACCACGCTGTATGGCAATGCTGATGCGCTGAGCCAGATATTCACCAGCTCTCGGGTCACGCGTCGCATCGACCAGACGCTCTTGTATGTTAACCAGGTTCATGCTACTATCTCTAAAGATAGAAGGAAACTAAAATCAAAGTGAGCACCTTATTTCCTAGTTAATTATTATTATTAGTTTAATTATTTAAACATAAATTTTATGACGTGTCCAAGTGTCTTGTAAGGTCTTATGGAAATATCTCTTAGCGATAAGCCCGCCCTTTGTATTCATCACACTCTGGCGATGCTTATTGTTAGATAGGTATTTGGTTTCTTTTATAAAATTTTGATGATTGTATGTGTTGGTAAAAGATTGAATGAAGGAATATAATATCCCTCAATACTCCTTCTTTGGTAAAGAAAAAGCTGAACATCATCAGAAAATTACCGCGTTTTACGTCAAACAGTCGTTTGAAAGTTTGCAATCAAGTTGTCAGAACAAGTCTATTCCATTAAATGTAGAGGATTACCTTGAAACTCTTGAGTTTAGGTTCGCACGGGATTTGGACCCTTCATCTATCATTGTATCTTAGTTATATAGAGGAGATACCTAAACCTACTCGGAAAGATGAAGGATACTCTTTATAATATTCGGTAAACTATCATTAATGACGTGGCCCAAGAGGGGGCAGAATCTAGCGCAGTATCGCCAAATGTGAATGCAGCCAGCGTCTTGAGGTATTGATATGGTTTAGTTGAGCTCCCTCTAAATTGTTTGCAGTCTGCAGTTAGCTCTATTGCTTCAATTGTTAAAGATGTTCAATTATTTGAATGTAGTGTTAAATAAAGATTTGTCATTATTCAGATTTCTACATCACTCACACAAACACTCATTTTCGGTAGGGCTAAGCAGTCTGAGTACTAGACCCATAACACAAGCTCTGCTAACTGATATAATAATTTCCACGTACGGTAGTAGACTGGATGAAAATCAAAACCCCTTCTTTTCTGGAAATTGAGGCAATTTTTGGCGCTACAATGACCAAACCGGTTTAAAATTTTTACTATCCACACTATCACACCAAACTATAACTCATATGTGTACTAATGATGGTTTCCATTCGTAAAAAAAACGGTGTCCCTGATGCGCAGTATTTTCTACAGCATCCTATTGACTCTCATATGGCAGAGTGCCTAAAATCTTTACTCTGAAAGTGTGTTGCAGAGGGTGATCAATGAAGAAAGTTATTTCCTTGATTGATTATCCTTGGCTCAACTTACCAAAGTGACTACTTTATTTTATACTAGCGACCCGCCCCGGCTTCGCACGGTTTTATTATACGTATAAACCTTCCTCTTGAATCACTCTATCTATTAAAAAAACAGCATCAAAATCCGTCGCGTAGTTTTAAAGATTTAAGCGTTCAAAGGGACATAAGGATATAGGGACACAGGAACAGAGAAAGCGACTTTGTTTTATACTATGTAGTGATACTTAGTCGTTGATAAAAAACTACTTGTAATATTATGGAGTAATGTGTATTGTCTGAAATAGAATATTTTATTTAGTTGTTATAAATCTGCACCCCGCGGCTTCAATTTTATTCTAAATTCAACCCACGTTAAAATAGATGAAGCCTATTTTTTATTACAGACCTAGTACTACTTTTTATAACTTAGGAACTTTCAGTTCCATAGTTTTGACGTGAAGAGGTAACAAACATCCATCCATTTATCCATCCTAACTTTCGCATCTAACTTTTAGTGTTATGTGAAAGTTTGAGTGGATAGATAGATGAATGTTTTTTTATTTCTTCACACAAGAACTACTTAATATTAACGGAAATTTTGCAAGGACGTCGATTAAGGCCTGGAATTATTATAAATACACTTCCTTTTAAACTTTTTATCAGTTCTCATGGGAAAAATACAACCTATAAATAAATCCATTGAAAAATGCGCGCGAATACGCAAGGAGCAATGGGGTCAATTCGAAAAATTACAGCGAATAAACGTTCACTGCTGTTTGAACGTAAGCCATGTTTTCAAGACCTTTCTAAATCTTTGAAACTACAACTGACCTGCAACGAAATTTACTAGTAGATTTATAAAAGTCCTTGTTTAGAACATCCGAAACATCATTCGTACACATTTTTGTCATCAATAAATAAAAGGACATCCACACCCTAAATCTATCTCCGGTAAATGGTGATTGACATGTTTGTCGGCCGACGCTGATTGTTTTGGTCAGCATGCGTAGGCGTTGTGACGTCATCCTCACTCATCTGAGGGGTGCTTTAGGTGCTAAACACCATTCAATGCCGAATAAGTTTAGTTAGCTATCTATCCGATACGCCACGCTAGTCGCGCTATCTAAACCAGATATTCTGCTAGGTGCAATTAAAATTGGTTATTGAAGTACTCTCTGCGATTATAGTTTGAAGTAATTCCTTTATGTAGATTATGTAGATAATCAATTAATAATGTAATCTAGTTTACAAATTTGAATGCTCACAGGATATCTTCGGGAAGATAGATTTTTTAATAAAGTTTTTACTCGAGGCTACAGTATTAGACATGATAATTTATACAAATAAACTCGGAAGCAAGTGTGAATACTAACTCGTTTATTAAAAACTCTCGGCTGCGCTTCGGGACCAATTCCTAAATAGGTCGGCAAATAACGACCTATAAGCGACCTATTTAGGAATTGGTCACACCCTAGCCTTAAGAATAAATAATAACATTCTTATGCCCTAGCCTTGATGTACAATTCACCCACCAGACCCGGGCTAAATGAAACTGAGTAGTGTAATTTTGAGGACTCACAAAAAATAGTTTCATTATGTTCTCAATATCTTATTTTAGTAACAGTACGGAGCAACCGCAAGTTTTACGAGTGTCGGTATTTCATGTCGTTCTAGATTTTATTAGGTTTTTCTGTGTTATGTTTATACTAGCAGCGGCTAGCTTGTGGTTTTTGTGATCTTCTTTGCTGTGTACACTGTGTTTGAACACAGCAAAATTATTTTACTAATAGAAATAGCTTAGAGGTTTTGGTTTTAAAATTGTGTTTGAAAGGTGGTATAAACCCAACGAATTTTTGTGCTTGACGTATAACGGTGCAACCGTACTACTGGAAATGTTAAAGTTAAAAAAACTAATACGTTAGTGTTAGTATTTGTGAATTTACAAAGTCTTCCATTTTTAAAACAATAAATAACTCATCCTGAAATATCTATTTACTTATTTTATTAAAGAATAAAATAATAAGCCATGCCAAAAAATTAAATAACCTGACGCAAAAGCGTACCATATGAAATCTTATCCAAAGACGTCGTAAGAGGGCCTCGTTAGACGCCTTCGCTCTAACTAATTTAATGCTGACTTCAAAAATTAATACATTCACGTTTCGGGTCCTCTCTCGGAAGCTTGGGAGCAGCGTATTTGTTTTATTTTTGTTTGTAGGCGAGATTAATTCTTGATGATGAAGATGCACAAAAAATACTACTACAAACATTAACAATCATAAAAAAATGTACGTATAAACGTAAATGTAACACAACCTTTGTGCACAGAAAATCATTTTAATATTACAAGCTTAACATGAACAGTAAAGTATATAAAACGTAAACCTTTCATCTTTTTTTCGGTGTCTGAATACTCTGAATATCTGTCTGTTTATCTGCTTATTCGAGTACGCATACATATCATGAAGATTTTCATAGGTTTTCACCAAACGTCGCCGTGTCGTAGTGAAACACGAAATAGGTTTATGAATAAAATATATAGAAGTTTTGTGATGTTGAAGATGTAAGAGAAAATTATGCTGAATTGGAACTTTGCTGGCGTGCATCGCGGGTACAAATAGTTTGAATGCATTACAAAACTTCTTTGCTATACGTTCGTTTGCTAGAAGACAAAAAATATAGTTACCTTTTGATTTAAAAACTCATCACTACACAACACTCATCGCTTTTGCTTAAAACCAAATTTGTATGTTTATTTGTAAGAAGGAGAATATGTATAAACTAGGTTGCCTATCAGAATTTGGCCGCAAGTATAAATTCATGCAGAACGAAACTTATAGCAATGTATCAGAGTATAACTCAAAGTCAAAGGAACTAGATAAAAAACTGAATACTAATCAAAAATTATAAAATACCAAGTAGAAAATAAATCGATTATCAATCACATCAACATTTAAACTGGATTAAAGAAGTGATAAAGTTAGTATAACTCATTAACCTTATCGCTTCAATGTGTATTCAGGTGAGTTGGTTTAGCGGATCTCGCGCTGTGTATTAAAAGGGACAGGTAATTGTTTGTTACGGTTTATTAAATCGAGGGAATAAAGCTATCGGAGTTATCAAGCCGTCCGGGCTTATTCTTTAATCCTTAATATCCTGAATACCGTATTTTGATCGCTTTAATGAAAAACTATTCTCTATCTAGCCCCCAAGCTTGAGAAGAGCTTGTGTTATTGCTCAAGTAATAAAACTCTTGCGGGATCCACATCTATTAGAGCTATCTATATCTTAGAATAGATATTTCCTGAGGTACTGCCAGGTACCTACCTCCCTCAAATTGGAACAATAGATTTGCCAAGAGCAGGCACGTTTCATTCTAATAAGTTACAATAAGTAGGACATCAATAGCGTTCCTGCACGTGCCTTCCGCTTTCCTGAACCACACAGGAAAGCGACGCCGGGTACGACTAAAAGTGTGTAAAAGTTCGCAGCGAACCTGATTTTGTAAATGTATTCTCTCACTAATAAAAATCTGGCCATGGAAATCAGCTGTAGTTGCTTAACAGGTTTTTTACTCTGAAATATGTAGACCTAAGAAACTAGACGGCTTTAGAGCTTAGGGAGGTTTATGTAAAAGTGGATTTTGTAACAAGTGTCTTGGATTCGCGGATAGTTGTCAAAACGAAAAAGTTAAATGAAAATAATTACATAGAGTATACATTATTGGTATTTTGTACGTGTGTCTGTGGAAGCTTCGATATGAATTGATCGTGATTGGAATACACAGCACCGAAATAGGAATAGCTTGAACCTACAATTGATAAATGCTGCTATCGTATTTAAATGCTAAATCAGTTACAATTTAAATCAATGCCAATCAAATAACCATAAGCAGAAGACTGTAGTTGACTATGAAATGTAATCGATTCGGAATACTTCGATAGCACGTGTCTTCCTCGGATTTAAAAATCATCAACCAAATAGTTTTATTTTGCAATAGTACGAGTCTGATTAAAATTTTAATAATTATAAAAGAGAATAATTATTGAAGGAGTACAAAACCCTAGGCGTAGATTTGTTAAGACTTTTTTGTGCACAGTACACAATATTCTTAAATTTAATGAACAATGGAGCAGAATGAGACCCCACGTGTTAGGATCATCTCAAAGGAATTTGCCTTTGGATTTTTAGAAACACACGGTTTTCAAGATGTAAATGTTACGAAATAACACATGAAATTGTTTGAATGAAATAATTAAGGTATAAAAAACAAAAATGAATGTGTGACCAATTTTGTAGGCCCTTTCAACAATTGTTTAATCAAATTAAATTGTTTAAATAAGTTTGGCTTTATTAAATCGTCCACGGTAAAATAAAATCTGATTATGACTTTACAAAAACACGCGGGTTCCATGCGGGTCGCAGACTAAAAGCTAATTTAAGCATAGAATTGTTTGTAAACTGGAAATTGTGCAAATTAAGTTATGTGGCATTTGCATTTGTTCCCCTTGGAGTTCGGTACCCTTGGTCCGATAAATACAAACATATGACCGTCTGGTCGATGCGATGCGTGACCCGAGAGCTGGTGAGTATCTGGCGCAGCGCATCAGCATTGCCATACAGCGTCATAATGCAGCCAGTGTCTTAGGGACGCCGCCCACTGGTATTGATATGGATCATTTGAGCTATCTCTAGACTGTTTGCAACCATCTGCATTTAGCTCAATCTGTTTTAATTAAAAAAACTAGTTTGAATTTATTTCAATTCCTTGATTGTAATAAAGACTTTAAATGAAAAGCTTCAGAAAAAGCCTTTCGTCTGCTTGCGGACTAGATAAGGCTAAGTTTGTTGAATTTTCTGGTTGCCTGAAATGCAAATGAGTTTTAAAATAGATAAAAAAAAAAATAACTAAACATTAATTCAAAGTTCTCGTTATTTTCAGGCTGTATCGTGGTGGTCTCGTACTTCCTTATGGGGCGAAGGTTGTGCTCAGTGTTGCCGCCGTTTGACCAGACGGAAGGCAGCGCAAACAGTCAACAGGTCAGTTCAGTAACATAGTCTTTAGTATGAGTTGTACATAACTTTATGAAGTTAATAAAATGTTTCATCTCTTTACATATTTTTGGCGCCTTGCATCGGCTCTATAGATGCAAGTTTGAGAGCGGTCAAATATTTATTATTTTATTTCTATTATGAGGTTTTATAAAATTATGTTAAGTAAATAAATAGTTTCATATGAACTGATTATAGTTTTCAGATGGTTATTGTATTTACTCATTTTATTTTTGTTCTAAAGTCATTAATGAGCTACTAAAGTTATAGTCTATCAAGCTCTTGATAACTTTATTCGTAATCGTCTTGTGCGCGCGCGCTCATACGTGTGTACTAAGCATCTATACTTATAATAAAACTGTAACGGGTCCAAATCTGTACATTGAAGATATTTTGAAAATTTTTTTTGGAGGGCTCTCTATTATCGTTACTCAAGCCAAAACTGTAATTTTTTTCATTCATGTCTGTCTGTCTGTCTGTCTGTCTGTCTGTCTGTCTGTCTGTATCGTAAACGCGCATCACGCCGAAACTACTTGATGGATTGAAATGAAACTCGGCATGATTATAGGTCATATTACGAGGAAGGACATAGGATACTTTTTATCCCGGAATTCAGTAAGGTTCTCATGGGAGAGGGTATGAAAGTAAAAATCCTTTACCGCGCATCACGCCGAAACTGCTAAATGAGTTGGAATGAAACTCGGGACGATCTGAATTCATAGTACAAGGAAGGGATACATGGGATACTTTTTATCCCGGAATTCGGTTAGGTTCCCCTGGGAGAGAGGGTGAAAGAAAAAATATTTAACCACGCATCATGACGGAATTGAATGAATTCGAATGGAACTCGGGACGATTGGACATGGGATAAATTTTATCCCGGAATTCAGTTTGGTTCCCCTGGGCTATACGGGTTTTAAAAAATTTCTCACAGCGTCTGAACGACGCGTGCACACGCGTCGTTCAGTGATGCTGTGAGAAATTTTTGAAAACCCGTATAGCCCAGGGGAACCAAAATGAATTGAACTGATAAACGCGTAAGTTTGTAAGTATGAATGTATAGATGAATGGATAGATTGATAGATGGATGGATGTTTGTTACTCTTTCACGCAAAAGCTGCTGAACGGATCTGAATGAAATTTAGCACAGAGATAGATTATAAGCTGGAATAATACATAGGCTTTATTTTATCCCGAAAATCCCACGAGAAAGGGAAATACGCAAGTAAAATAGCGAGTACTCGAAATACTAATCGTGCGCAGACGAAGTCGCGGGCACCAGCTAGTACACAATAAGATAAAATAATTTCGAACAGAACAAAACCGTGCGGAACTTTACTTTGACAAGGTTTTTATCTTATTCTCCTCATCATCGTAAGTTCTCTTTGATAATACAAAAGTTGAGCTCGTAGCAAACCATAGAGCTTTGTAGCACTTCGTAGCATTTCGTAGCAACTATGCGTAGCAACTATAAAATCGTACAAAAAACCGTAATGTTGTTTTCGTTGTACTGCTTCGATTTAAACCGTTTTGTTTGTACGTAATACTTGATTGGATGAACCGTAAACAACAAATAGGTCTATTGAATCATGAATAAATTTCAGTGATCGACCTTTATCAGCCTTCAGCATGCAAATAAGCCGCAGTACTTTAAATTTGTAAATGTGGTTCTTTAAATTTGTACATATAATTTCAGTTTTGAAGGAATTACAATAATAACATAATATGATAATACAAATAAATATAATAAACTAGTGTAACTTTCATAACTTCTTTTCCATAAACGCGTTTGTAATGCATAAAATCTAGTATTCGGAGACATACCTACAGTTATTACCTTGAAAAATTTATTAAACTGGTTTGAATTATTTTCTGTAAAGAAATGTGTGAAAAAATTAAAAGTATCGTTGGGAAAGTACCCAGGGTCTCTTTTAAATAGATGCTGGTCGAGAACAGTCGCAAGCTGGTGCTTTGTAACATAGTACCCACGTAAACAAGCTATTTATAAAAAAAATCTCAAAGCAATTAGCGATTGTCTTTGCAATAATGTCATTTTAGGCAATTTCTAATACATCTAAAAAGTTTCAACGTAAAATACTAGCACAATCAAATATATCAGCGATATTAGCGATAGCTTTTGATATGAAAAACAGTAAATCGCAGGAAGAACCTATAACATCTGCTTCAAAGAATAGGCGTGCTTATGCATTATTCATGTGTCCCTAAATCCTTGAATTTGTTCAATTTGCGTTTGTTTAGTTCCATTTGGAGAAGATATGTAATGTCCTATTGTAGAAATGTGGGTTAAATATGTTAAAGAGGTTTTGTCCTTTGATACTGCGATGGATTTTCGTGATTTTTGAATATAGAAACATTATAATACTTTGCCTCGACGGTCGCGACGGAATCGATCTATTTAACTAAGCCCGAATCTTTAAACACTTCGGCGACGAATTTTGTTGCCTTTTGAGGCACGGAACCCTAAAAATTAGGTTATTTGCCAAGTGATTAATTTTCTGTTCACTAAAATAGTCCAAATAATTTCTGAAAGTAATTAACTTTTAGCCAGTGTTGTCCGTTGCAGACAAGTTTAACGTTTTGAAAAATGTCTTATTCTTTAAAGAAATTCACAAAAAGGTGCCTAATTAATTTTTATAGGCACGTTTTCACAGCTACAATTTTTAATAAAATTTAAGTCTTTGTTTAGAAAATTTAAACTTACACGTAATATTACGCTGAAATTTCTCAAAAAATAATCGTTTAATTATCTTTTTAGCCCTCCTGATCAGACAACCCTGGATTCAGGGTTATAAGGTAGAAATTTATTTGAGCGACAAGACCTCCAATTGTCACTTTGTTGACAATTTTTTTCATTTAATTTTATAAACAGTTTTCTTACAATGTATCTGTCGTAATCCACACCCCGCACTTAAACATTTCTCCATAACAAAAGCCGCGTCGAGACGCACATGCAGTTGCACATGTGTGTGTTAAGTGTTAAGCTACATGTGTGTGTGACGTCTAGAGAAGTTCATGAAATATAGTGCGAGGTGTGTCAAAAGGTGGAATATCACAAAACAAAAGAAATTACGTAAGTCGTAAGGACTTAAAATTCTTTTGTTTTTTGTAAACAAAATAAACATAATCGGCCTCGTCTGTTAAAATCACTACCCTTGCCATTTCCTTGTCGGGCATCCTTTGCGTTCGGTCTACAATATTATTTTTATTTGTTTAGGGAAAACCAGCGCAAGCAGAAATGTATAAATAAGTAAAATAGTAACAGAAGGCTATTGAAAGGTTTTCACAAATAGACTAAATAATTGTTTTGTTTGTTTTTCAAAGTTCTTTATTTAAACACATTTTTCACATAAGTACTAGATTAGCTTAACAATGTTTAGAACCTAACTATTAACAAGATAGAAATAACTAAACAGGCTAAAAGGACCTTCTAAAGTTTTTTGACATAAGTTTTAATAGACTAAATAGTAGATACATAAAAGTGTGAACAAGCATAGTAATAGCAAGTACATACAAGATTAGAAGAAATATAAAAGCAGAAATATAAAAAACTATAAAAGAAAGAGAAAAAAACTTTATGTAAAGGCAATCCACATTATACACATTACTCACATGCCAAGTTCATTACTTATTTGTAAACGCGTTGGAGACCGGAGAAAGCTCCGTCGGATGAGGGGCGAAGAGTATTCATTCTATCTATACTTGTGTATCATTATATTCTCTGCGTAAACTATTATGATTGCTAATATAAATTATGAGTTATCCTTTATCCGTAGCACCTCGGGTGTCAACGATTAAAGGTCCGAGGACCCTTTGGGCCCGTGGAGCCGTTTCGGCTAATAGGGCCGTTTGGGCCCGTTATTGATGTAGCGCACATTATTCACTGTCCTCGTAAAACAACGCTATGAGTTATTTTATAGAACACATATTTTTAGCCCTTTGTTGTTTACAACTCGGATTGAGAGCAAATTGCTTGGAATAAATTATTTTTGTTATGAACTCTGCTTGGCTGTTTTGCAACACTGGATAGTTTTTTATAACTTTATCGTAAAGCTAATTATACTACATATCGAACGATGTAGGTTTATTAAAAATATTCTTTCCTGGCGGTAAACACCTATGCTTGCAAACAAGTGAATTCGAACATACTTCTCTTGAAAACTACCTATGTTTTGCTACTTTTGACCTCGGGACTTTTGGGAAGTTTTATCTTGATGAACATCTTTTCTATGTAAAATAAAACCCAACGAGAAGTTTTAGAAGATACTAGACTTTATAGAATCAACTCGTCTGTATCTATTTTATTAATTTCACTGGTAGTCCAACCTATGAAAGCTTTAGTGAAATAAAGTTCAACGCTCTAGTTTTACAGTCGGAAATCTCTTTTGTGACCCCAAAGTTGCGATAAAAAGTGTCGTAAATGTTAACTTGTTTACGCGCAGTAAAATCCTTAGAGTTGCGGTGTTTTGTAAAACACCCGGGAAAGGTGTGAGTGGTTATTTGTGTTTCACCACGATACTCCGGTAACCATTGTAGTAGCTTTTATAAAGTTACAAAGCCTGATATTAAAATTGATTTCTTCGTAGCGAAATTTTGGTACCACTTCAGCCCCATAATGAAATATAGAGAGAGTAGGATGTTCGTTCACGATGGGTTTGTCTTCGTAATATCTGTGTATACAGGACATCTGAACCATCTAAATGCTCTGGTTATGAACCGTTAGTATGTAGCTGCATTCGATATGAACAAACTTTTTGTTTCCCTTGAAATTACATAGTATTGATTTGCTGAAATATTAAATTAATATATGTAAGTATATAAATTATGCTGGATACTCCAAACAGTATCATCTAGCCTCAAACTAAGCAGAGCTTGTGTTATGGGTACTATATGACTGATAATAATTACTTAGATTTATAGATACCTAATAATAGAATAAAAAGAAAAACTGGGAAAACACCCAGAACTCATATAGGTTGACAATGATGGTATTATATAGAAAGAGATTTATAGAAAAACGGGTATCACCATAAGGGTAATTGTATCACCATATTTGAATTATTAGTCATGCAAATGTTCAATTGATAGACATTTTCGTGAAAATAGAAACATAACTACATAGTATAAAATAAAGTCGCTTTCTCTGTCCCTATGTCATTATGTCCCTTTGAACGCTTAAATCTTTAAAACTGCGCAACGGATTTTAATGCGGTTTTTTTAAAAGATAGAGTGATTCAAGAGGAGGGTTTATAAGTATAATAAAACCGTGCGAAGCCGGGGCGGGTCGCTAGTCATAAATAAGTGATTGGTCCCTTTCCAGCGCCTGCGCCTGGTGCGCGAGAGGAAGCGAGTGGCGTGGATCCTGCTACTGCTGGCGGTGCTGTTCGCGCTGTGCTGGCTGCCCTACAACATCCTCCAGCTGCTGATCGATGTGAACGCCGTGCAGGTGGACTCCGTGTCGTTGCTGCTACCCTACACTCTGCTCCTAGGTAATCATCAATTGGAAGTGGCCTTGCTGTTCGAAACACACAGAAACCGGAGGCCGGAGGCGAAGGCGTGCCGGTTTTTCCTATGGCACCGCGCCGTCACCGCCTGCGTTGTGTGTGTAGGCTTTCATATGATTCAACAGAATACAACTCGCACGCCTTCGCAAGCCGGAGGCGGAGCGGAGGGCTCCGCCTCCGGCGTCTGTGTGTTTCGTACTTAAATGCCAATCAATATACAATCCACTCGTTATTTCGTCTTCGTTACTTCCTGAGTGGAAAACTACAGTTCTTCGATCATTTGAGACCTGGGATATGCAATGATCAGGAAACAACTGATTTTAAATTTTCGTCCAAGGTATTTTTTTAGTGCGTTCTTTTCGAATTTGTTTCCAGTGCTTATTATTATTAAAATATTGTGTCCTTACCAAGGTACTCCAAGGTCTTAAGGAAATAAAGCATTTTGACTTTGACTTTGAAACAATGTTTGAAAAATTTGGTAAAAGTTTTCATAGACCTTTCCAAAAACCTTTCTGTAGGACTACCTACTCTGGATAGCTATGTATTTTATCCATTGGCCGTAACATATTTTTTGCTAATATCAAATCTTGGCAGAGCTTTGTTTCTGTGTGAAGTTCCTCTAAAACAATCTAACATTATAAGGAGCAGTTCCGACCATAAATATCTATGTAGGTATATGCCTTCCCATTTAGTTTAGATAGCGTACATTCAAATAACAACATGTGCCGGGATCAATTTACAATTCGCAGCGAAATCCTGATTGAAACAGACTCTCCTAATTATCGTCTGAAAGGGAGGCTTGGAATTGGACCGGCCAGAGGTTTCCTCAAATTGGGTAACATGTCTAGTTTTAGATTCAATAACAATGTTAGTTGATGTAGGTACGTTGCGTATCAAATATTAGTGAACGTAACATATCAAAATACTCTTTGATTAGATCACAAAGGCACCTTTCATGGACAATAAATTCTTATTAATACTAGACGAAGGCAAAAGTTTATAATCATAACAACATAGGGTCAGACGTTGCCCTATCTTAGACTAATCTTTAGTCCCAAAAATTAATCACCAGTCTGCTAAAAGTACATTCATCAATCGCGTGAACTGTCTTACTTGAGAAGCTAAATTGCTAAATTATTCAATTTCTACAATAGTACCTATTAGATAACTTAAAAACAAAAGAATAATGAAATCGAAAAAGTCTGATAACGTTTTTTTCGATTACATTAATCTTTTTTTAAAACATAAAGTTATGACGTGACCACAGAGCATATAAGGGAAACAGAGGCTTTGTTATTGATTGTTGGTACTTTACTGCAGAGTTGGTAACTCATCATCATCCACAGCCTTCACTGGCTACTGGGTACAAAAGCCTCAAAACTCTTGTTCCACTCCACTCGGTCTGCGCAAAATTACAACTCATTAAGCTCAAACCCAAGAAAATAAACCTTTATATTTGAATAAATTAGAAAAGTATTAAGTTCGTTTTCGAGGTTATAAACAATCTTAATTATTGTTTAAAGCCAAAAGGTTTTTAAAATTGGGTACCTATTAAAAATTCATTGTTTTCTGTGTTTCTGTGTTACACACCTTTGTATTTTGTGTTCAGAGGCATCCACCATTCAATAATTGACTAAAGTAAGATAATTTACAAAAGGGTTTCGTCGGTATTCAGGTGTAGGGGAATGGGCATAGTTTCGGAACAACGTGACACAATCTATCAGCTGCTGTGTTAATTACTGTTTCAAACAGTCTGTTAGTGACACAGTGCTGTGTAAGATTTTCAGAACTGGCTGTAATTAAGTGTCATTACCATTAGTTAAAATGCTATTGATTCTTGGATGGATGATGGGTGTAAGAAAATACTTTTAATGAGTGTTCACCGACTACTCGTAGACGCCTGAACGGAATTGGAAAATACTTTTTTTTTTGTTTAATTTTGTCGCATTAGTTCGGTTAGACTTCCCAGGTAAAATTTTATGGATATCGGTCAGGTAGTGTGTAAAAATTCAAACAAAAAATAACAAAAATAAAAAAATAGGTTTATTGATGTTATTTTCTATGATCAACAACTAATTATTGGTATTATCGTTACCATGGTTACGGGCGTGAACAATGAGTGCGGAATCAAAGTCGTATTTGTAAAGTATTACTGGTATACATTTTGTACAAACTAAAATGTTTTCAAGTAATAAGATTTTTGTAACTTGATGGGTACTGTATCTGCGAAAGAGCGTTGGAAACTTCTTAGCACAAGTATTTTGAGGCTTTAATTTGTATATTAATATATTTCAATTAATATATTTCAATTTATATATTTTACTAACTTGTTTGAAGAACCGGCAACCGTTGGGGTAAACGTATTCTTGAGTGGAGACCGCGACTCGGTAAACGTAGTGCAGGACGCCCTCCGACCAGGTAGGATGACGATCTGAGAAAGACTGCTGGCAGATACTGGATGCGTCAAGCTGAAGACAGGGCGCTATGACGCTCATTGGGGAGGCCTATGTCCAGCAGTGGACTAATATAGCTTGATGATGATGATGTACTAAGCCACGTCACCTTGTCTATTCCAGGGCACACAAACTCGGCCATCAACCCCATCGTGTACTGCCTGATGACGCGTAACTTCCGGCGCTCGCTGCGCAAGCTCGTCTGCCACGACCCCGGTAACATACACTCTAGTACTCATTTCCATGTAAGTTACCGCCCTACACCCTTCCTACTGGCTACTTCGATGAACCAATACACTTATATATACTTTATGAACAACCTAACTGAATAGTACGGAACAATCTTAGGAACCATATTGTACTTGCGACGAGTTTGACCTTATTTCATACTTTTGAACTGGGCAAACAAGCAAAAATACTATAAAACGATTTAAGTAAATATAAGGAAAATCTAATTTGTTGGATCATCGCTTAAAAACAATTGGACCAATGATTTTATTTAACTTTTTAGTATGAAGAACTAGACATTAAAGTTATTGTTTCATAGAAGTAAATAGCAGGGAAGCTTATTAAATGTATATAATTTATTTTATTTAATCATTCCTGTTTATTTTCTCAATTAGTATTTAAGTTTTTTCCGGAATTATTATTGTGTAAAGAACTCATTCTTTATTCTATATCAAGCATCGCTTACCTAACTCATGCTCACACACACATAAATGCTTGACTGCATGCTACCGTCGACGAATACAATTTATTTATTTTTGCAAATAATTTGTTGAAAAAGAGTAATAGTTAGCGAAGTTGTAATTTGCTAATTTATAAAACACCATAATTGTTAGAAAAAATTACACGAGAATGTTTATTTATACCGTCCAACTGAAAAGTCTTAAAATTGAAAAGTTGTTTAGCGATAAGCCCGTCCTTAACGCATAAAGGTGGCGATGTATGAACTAGATGTGTCCTGCGTCCTGCAAATAAACAGATTTCAGAGATTTACCAATTTTAAGCAGGAATTCAGAAAAAATAAGATTTTTGAGCTTACGCTTTGAATTGTCTGTTCAACGAAACCCCAATCTCTACAAAATATACTTGAAACAAAAAGTACTCTGCCTGTTGTTGTATCACATTTCCCTTACAGCCTGTCCAGATAGGGCGCTTTACGCGCGCTTTACGCGCGAGTGCCCTCGCGCGTTTCAATTAATATTGCGTCCAGATGCGGCGTTTTACGCGCGCTCCACTGTTCGCCCGAGTATTTCGACTCGCGCGTAGCACGCGCGAGTCGAGAGTCCAGCGCTTTACGCGCGTAAAGCGCCCTATCTGGACAGGCTGTTAGGTGTTATAAAACTTTCAGAAAGCAACATTTTGAAATTCATGTCGTCAGTCATTTGTTAATTGAATATGGCGTGTGCCGTCTAAACTTTATGAATCAAAAAACAGCTTCGTGTGAAACACAGACACGATATAATCCCATAATTATCATCTCTCAAAATGATCGACTTCAAAGTTTCTCTTTCTAATTCCAGTTATAAAATGTAGTGTGTGTTTGTAGATGCAAGGGTTACGTCAAAAGTGCAACACGTCTAGCGCTCGAACGTGCACCACCGTGACGTTCCGCAGCAGCAACAACCAGATGTCGCGCGCGTCGCTGCAGAGTCGGGGCCGCGGGTCCGTGCGCGACCCGCAGTGGACGAGACAGCAGAAGACGCCGCAGTTTATATGAACCACCAACTACCCGCGGCTTTACATTTTTTCCTTGGCTTATTTCAATAATCATAACGCTCAGAGTTAAACGTACCTATATGGGATTTGTGGAAAAGAGTTCCAGAAGTTCTCTGGTCCACTTATATCATCGTGAGTAGATGATGAAATCAAATACAAACTTCTGATTAAGTTGGTACCTACCTTCATAAAGTTATAAGTGTTAATAGCGCTAAGTAGATTCTTCAGTTTTATTTATTTGTCTTCTAAAAAACAAATGCAAACAACGTATACTTCATAACGTTATAAGTGTTATAACCTTGTTTGCATTTGTTTTTCAAAAAATAAATATTGCTGAACAATCTGCACAGCGCCATCTAGGCCCTAGGTAAGCAGAGGTCTATGAGGATTTAGGTAGTTACTGTATGAATAAGTGGGTCAAGGGATTTCTGGTCAAGGAATTATTGAAAAAAGCCATTTCCCTGGATATTAAATTGATTATATTTGAACCCGGATTTATAATCTATCTCCTGGCCAAATTTTAAAATAATCGGCACAACAGAAATAATTTAAATACTCGGAAACAACTATGAATTATGCTTCTATTTATAATGTAAAGAAAGAACCAACTCAACTCAAAGGTTAATTGTGATAGTACAGAAACGTTATTTTTAAGCTCCATGATTCTAGTCATCAAGAAAGTATATATTTTATTGTACTTATGTTACTTTTCTATAAGATTATACGAATACGTAATACTAATATTCACATAATATCTTATGAGGCGTGCTAAAAGACACCAGCCATTTGAAATCACAGTTATTATTATGTTCAGATAATCATGTTATTATGCGTATAGTGAGTTTAAGCTCAATTATTGTAGCAACACCGGTGAACTAGCTTTCTATTGTAATAAATGTGTAAATTTGTACAAATAGATATAAACATGTAAATAAAGTTAATTAAATTCTATTCTAATTTTTATTTTCCTCAACAAACCCACGTCGCCCAATTGGGTTTCTACGTGTAAATATTAGGGATGAGTTTCTATTTGTAATTTTTTCTAAAAATACTATTGTTTATCCATGAATTGTACAGTACAATCTGTATTTTTTATATTATCTAAATAGTAACTATCCCTAACTATTTCATCCTAAGGCGCTAAGCCACTCGACTGATCCGTCGCAGAAGACTTGGGGCATTCGGTCGGAAATAGGACCCGGAGCCCAATAGAAGAGGAAAAACCACAACCGGTAGAGGCAGAAACTTGAGCGTTTCAGTGTGTCCTACATTATCGTAGTGTCTCCCCATGGCTGAACGTGCACATTTCTCTCAGGATAGTAAAAAAATAGGTGGCGGTGCTAGTGCTAGTATGAGCCCAGGTATCGGCGTGTCTCTGTTCCGCACTGAAAATACAATTTATATAAATTTCCAGTGGTGCCATCTAGTGTTTCATCAGGAAAAATACGTGGAGAGATTTATAAGCAACGTACAACCTTTTTTTGAACCAGCTCAAAGTAAGGGAGGTTAGGGGAGATAGTTCTGCACGCTGAAAATAGATGGCGCTTTCAAAACTGTCATTTCCACAGTATCCGTGTCAGAATTGGATTGGGTTTTGTACCTCACCGGTGCTTCACCTACATTATACATAGCGTTACTTAGGTATATGGATACTCTGCCAATATTCCTTTGTTAGCCTACGGGATTCTGAATCATGAATCGTACCGGGATTCGCTGTTCAATGGAATTTTCTTCATAATAAAACGGGTTCCGATATTTGAATAACAAAAAAGGTATTGCCAGCAGAGTAGCAACTAGGTACCTACCCATAAACGAGTACATACTCAGGTAGATTTTAAGTAAATAACTACATAGTAGGTACATTTAGAATAAAGTCGCTTTCTCTGTCCCTATGTATGTTTAAATCTTTAAAACTACGCAATGGATTTTGATACGGTTTTTTTATAGATAGAATGATTCAAGAGGAAGGTTTATACGTAGATATAATACAAACGAAGACGCTAAGAAACGAAGCAAACATCCATCACCCGAACAAATATTTTCAGATCGTACAAACAATTTTTCCAAGGCGGGATCGAACCTGCAACCTCCTGCGTCGCGGGCAGACCTGCGTATACTGCCCCAGATTGGTGGTCATCAATATTTCAAGTTACTATACCTTTCTGATTTTTTATCAAACGAAATTATACAGAAAGGTTGAATCTGCAAATTTATTTGTCCGATAGCGGGACGGCCAGTCACAGTTGGAATACAAATTTCGTTTGTGTATAAGTCTAAGCCGCCATACCTGGCTGATAAGAATGGAACCTACATATTATAATATTATCTAGCTAAGTCGTCTGTGATTCTGAAAAAGGGGTCATAACTCACACTTGGCCAAGGTAAACCAATTTACTAGCCAGTCGTGTTGCTAAGCGCCCAACAAATAAACTGAAACTGAAACTTTGAGCCATGATTTACGAAACTGGTTGTGTGAAGTTGCCTTTATTTTGCTCAGATTTTGAACCCGGTTTTTAGTAAAAAGACATAAAATTTTTCATAAATATCCTAGCTCAAAATCATTGATATTTTTTCTGTTTTAAAGGGTAGCTATGGTAGGTATTTTTAGTTTTGAAGGGATTTTGGTGGGTATTGCGCTATTTGCCCGTCGTATCTATAATTGATCGTTCAATTTGTATAGACCGTAAAAGATAACCAGATAAGGCGCAAACAGGAGCTAAAGTAGCGCCACCATTTATTTTATCATATAACTCCGTTAAACAAACGAATTTCCAAAATTCACACAGTTCAGTTTGTTAAACCTAAACCTGATAAGCTTTAGTAGTTTTACTATGTCTAGTTTAGGAACAGATAAGAAGTTTGCCTTTGGTGGACACAAAACTCTGTCTTCGTATTTCTTCCTTAGGTTCCCTTAGGTTCCCTTAGGTTTCCTTAGGTTCTTAGGTACGATAGGTTTAAGAAACTGAACATTTAGCTCCTGTTTGCGTCTTAAAACGTTTACAGAGTGTGTTTTTTTCTTGTTGTTAAAACGAGAAATAATTAAAATAAAATCAAATTAATAATAAACGGGGCCAGCGTCCATACCACACAGAGAAGCGATCACTGAAACAAAGGAACGTGTGGTCAGTTGTATAGGGTTGTTTTTTATTTTCCGAAATGGTTCTAAGGAATGGTACGGAACCCTCCCAGTGCGAGTTGTCTCGCACGTGGTCGGTGTTATTTCTTGTGTTTACTGAGCGTAACGTAACGACATCTAAGAAGGAAGCTCTGTGTGAAATCAATCGTGATATTTCTATCCAGTTAGACACTCAATAGTCCTGAATACTTTACTGCTTCAGTAGGCTGTGACACGACATCTAAGGTATCCATTACCTGCCGGCTGCGACGAATACAAGGAAACTATCGAAGGTTTTATTTTAGTTATGTTAAGACAAGAAGATTTATAAGAATAGACTAAATATCTAGCTACTTATAATAAATGGAGAGAAGATGAAATAATCATAGGAAGGAGCTACCCAGAATAATTCCCCATTTTTATCTTCTATTTCATCTATGGCATTTTCAATTTGTTATGGAAATGCTGAGCCATGAATTTCAACGAAGCTGTAAATTGAATGACACACTAATGTATGTGATAATGTAACTGTAGCTCGAGACAATAATGTGCTATAATGTTATGCATACAATGAATTTACTGAACTCTACCTACTCCAAAACAAACAAAGCTTCAAAAAGCTTGCAAGACTTTGAACTTAGTAAGTACGAAGCTAACTCATAAGTTGTGTGACTTAAACTATTCAAACCTATTAGAAGCTTACTACTAAGTTATGTGACTTAAAGTATTCAAACCATATTAGTAACATAGTATTAAGTCAGTTATGAGCTAGTAAGGGATACGTATTTTTCCCGTCGCTGGATCACCATCATCATCATCATCAACCTATGTCGGTCAGAAAAAGAAATCAATAACTTTATTTCTTTAGTTTTACACAATAAGCACTTAGACAAATCAAATTGTAAACTATAAGTGATTATCAAAATAATAAAATAAATAAGGTAGGTATTTATTGATTTTATCTCCTCTTAAATTTTTTGTCCTCTTGTGGAAGAAGAGTCCACTGCTGGACATAGGCCTCTCTGAACGCCATAGCGCCCTGTCATCACCTCGCCGCATCAAGCTTCTACCTGCAGTCTTTTGCAGATCGTCATCCCCATGGCCGGAGGCTATCCTACACTACGTTTGTCAAGTCGCGATCACCACTCTCTCTCGAATTTTATCCTTCAGAGAAACTCCTCTTTGGGAGTTTTTTCCATAGCTCACTGAGTAACTTTGAACTGGTGGATCAGCCCTACTGTGAGTGTCCACGTCTCAGCTCCGTAGGTAATTATGGGTCGGATGCGACATTGCGGAATGGTTGACGATTCACTGGATATTATATGATCCCAACCAACACACTGGTGGAAAACAGATTATTTTATTACGTAGAGTAATACACTAGCGGTATAAGAGGTAAAACGCAGTTCTAAGCTGCATATTAGCTTGCGCAAATGTCTGTAGCTACAAAAGTAACTATGAGTGGCAGTACTAGAACTAAATACTACTTTTGCCTTTATAAAAGATTATTCTGGAGCTCATTTATTACTAACGCCTTTAACAGAATGCATTTAATTATGAATTACTTGTGACTTTACTCGCTTCTTAATGAATTAGGAAGAATTTGAATCCATTTATGTAAATGTATCTGTTGAACAATAAAATTATTAGATGTGAAACGGTCCCCTCAGGAATGTCACGGCGAGGGATTGGATTTGCATTTTATCTTGTTCCCTAGATAATATGAATTCCACTGAAGGCCTTGTTGAGATGTTTTTAACATACTTCAAGATGAAAAAGGTTCTCAATTTAGCTACATATTTCTATAAATAATCTACAAATAAAAATTGCCGAACATATTATGTTCGGCAATTTTCCATCTTTTTTGAAGACCGTGTGATTTTTTGGAAGTCGTTATTCGTACGTTATTTATTACATTATCTATTCACTTTAGTCTAACGACTGAGATGCGCAAGGAAGAAAAACTCTAACTATTTTTTATTCTTACACTTGCGGATAAAAGATTGAAGCGAAGAGAAAATCAACTACCACTTTATTTCTTAAATTATTCTGATAATTATGTGCCTATAATTTAAAATTTGACTTGTGTAAGTGCTTATATTGTAGGCTTAAAGAAATAAAGATTTTTAATCTTTCTCTATACTTTTTCATGGTTTGCTGTAAGAAAACTCTTTTAGGGTTAAGCTCGCCTTTGTACATGTCCATTATTTGTAAACTTGTGTATTATCTTGTGTGTGTGCAATAAAGAATAAAGATATTGATTTAAGTACTGATTTACTAATTAGCTAGCCCTCAGCATCAGCATTGGCAGAGAATTCAATCTCAACTCTTATTTTGCTCCCACGATCGGGATTGACTTAAGGCTTAAGGTAATATTATTTTAATTATTTATTCAAAAACAATTAAAAGTAATTTTGTAAGAATTACAATTCCTGTTTAACATAACAATCCAAAGATACATTCAATCAGAGACCTAGATTTTTTTCACTATGTTCAATTCAATACCAAATCTAAAATAAATTTGTCAAAGTTGTATCGTACATGGGCCGGCCGTGTCGCTACAGTCCAGAACAAAAAGTACCATTCAAATATGGTCCTAACATTGTACTCCTTGAGTGCTTAAGTTTTTTAGTTACAAAATAGCAGTCAGTTCGTGGTAAGCCTACTTGCCGCAACCTAATCACGTACCATTAGTTTACGTCGAGTCATGTGGGTAACTGTGCGCAGCGGGAAAGTGAGCGCACCGCTTTGTATTATTAAAGGGGACAGAACGTTTTCTCCGAAATGTTAAGATTTTATTAGTTATTTCTTGATTTAATTATAACTTTAATTAATGCTTTTTCTGATACATAAATTCATTTCCGTATCATGATAATCGTTTAATTTTAATACAAGCTTGAAAATAAAGTACGCACACCTGCCCCACATGACTCTACACGTCGTCGCTTACAGCAAGCTTCAACCACTCGCTTTCAGTCAGTTATACAATACTTCTAATATTATAAACGCGAAAGTTTGTAAATATGGATGTTTGTTACTCTTTCACGCAAAAACTACTGAACGGATCTGGATGAAAATTTGGCACAGAGATAGATTATAGTCTGGAATAACACATAGGCTATATTTTATCTCGGAATTCCCACGGGAACGGGAATTGCCACGGGTGAAACCGCGAGGTGCTGCTAGTAAGATCGTAAAAGTGTCTTTACCGGCCGTGTATACATACCACTATACTAGCTTGCTGCAAGCTGGCGCTATGTAAACAGTACTTGGCAGCTTGCGATCAGCGCTTACTGTAGGAGAGGTTTTTCACAGATGTGCTTTTTCCTTTAATCTTATAAAGTGAGTAGGTATAGGGATTTATTTATTGTTATGTAAACCCGGTTATGCTCGTGGTGGTCAAGTATTTAAAAAAAAATTAGAGTATGTATTAAAAAACCTTCCCACGCCGCAAAAAATATAAATGCTAACTTATTTAAAGGAAAAACGAGAAACGTTTTTCAATTAACTTTTCTATTTTCCTTCTAACTTAGAGATCATGGATTAGCAGGCTTAAAGATCTTGGCAATAAAGCCCGCTCTGAATAAAAGTCATTTATAAACCAGCCAACTCCGAGAAAAACTAGAACCAACGGACTTTAAACAGAATAACAATTTATTGCTAAAATCAATTTACATATCAGATTTTTCTTAATATTAATAATATACAAAATTGTAATGTTCAAATTGAAAAATAATTTAATTATAAACAATCAATCGTCATAAAATGTAAATGTAAGTTTTATAATAATAATACTTCACTGGTCTAGTAATTCGTTCACAGAATATAAATCCTATTAATAAAAAATCCAAAACCGACAGGAAATTTAATTAAAAAGAAAATAATGTCACGGAATTAGGTACTGATTGACGAAAATTCTGTATAGTGAAAATAACTTCTTTTTTTTATTTTGAAATAATTGCTTTCTCGGACAGAGCATACTACAGCCTAGATGAATTCTTAGTTGACAAATTTTATGATACCCATATCGTTGATCCACACTTATAAAACTATTTATTATATACTTTTGGTAAGATTTACTAAGAAAAATTTATATTTTTTGTACGTTTTCATTTTATCGTAGTGATTAATGCTATAATCTAAGTTTTATTTTATAAATTTGACTGTATGATATAGTATGTACGTTTGTGCTTGACGTGTAAGAAATTTAATCTTATTATTAAATAACTGAAACTTTTTATACAGAGTGTAACAGAATATATCTCACGTGTTTCTCGCTAATGTCTCGCAATTAGTAACTGCGCCACTCAACGAAGGTGACCACTGTGACCAGCGCTTACGTCGATGACCTTAGGATCTTTGCTCTATTCATAAATTCTAATGGAATGCATCGCTTAAAGCAGCTCATTTCAAATTCACTCGGTATTGGCGTAGGCGAAGATTTGATTGTATTTCTAACAGCCAAAACAGACAGATTACCCTATTACTATTCTTTTCATTCTTTTGGGTTCTGTAAATTCGAAGGAGAAATATAATCTATTGCTACTTCAATCTCAATCATGTTTTAATTGCAGCATGCCTTGATTATTACGTCAAATCATGAATAGAAAAGCTAAGTGGAAATTTATATTTCTAAATAACCTCTTGAACTTTTTTCATTAAACTATAATTTCCTACTATAGCAAGCATAACTAAAGAGCGCAGCCTTGAGATCACACTTTTAGTAAATGCAAATATTTGGATGAATGAGAGGATGTTTGTTACCCCTTCACTTCAAAACTACTGACAGATCGAGCTGGATATTGCTAGATGTTGCTGCAAGCCTAGATTTTGGAAGAGCAATCTAGAAGTTTATAAAATTTAAACTTATTTATAACGTAGATGGTTAAAGTAGTGATTACTATTTTAAACATTCCATTAATCACTACATAGTATAAAACAAAGTCGCTTTTCTGTCCCCTTTGAATGCTTAAATCTTGAAAACTTTTTTTAATAGATAGAGTAATTTAAGAGGAAGGTTTATTCGTATAATAACCGTGCAAAGCCGGGGCGGGTCGCTAGTAACTTATAATAAATAAATATTCATATTTTTTCTCATAATAAGAAAAAATTATAAAAGAGCGAGCGAAGGGCAAGAGCGAAACCCCCTAACACAGGTATTTCTATACTTAAAAGGGGGCTTCCAAAGTAATTATAAGATTTTGTATAGATTAAGTTAAAGCAAATAAACTATTTTATTTTTTATTTTATTATTTATTTTTAATAACTATTATTACCTATAACTATTTCTTTTCCATGTATATTAATTTCAATTACGAGTCTGGTTTCAACAATATTAGGTATTTGAAGAGCTATCACACCTTTCGCGCTCAATTTATCATCATCACGTCTACGTGTGAGGTTGGTGACCCTTTTCAAAGTGCCTCTGCTCTCGTAAGGGTTGTACAGTAACAACAAAACGCTCCGCGCTTTATAGATATTTATTGTTACTATACTGAATTCTTCCAGTTTGAAACAAAGAAGAGGAAAATAATAAAAATTATAAGTCAAGAAAAATGTATTGAAAAACAATTATTTGGCCATTTCAAAGGCTCAACAAATCAAACGCAATTTGTTAGTGGCACGATGTATGTATGGTTTAATCTACAATCGTTATGATACGTTTTCATGTTTTCATGTTCCGACGAAAATAGAAAGAATAATAGAAGAAAACATTTTTATTCCATGAACAAACAAAACGAAGCTTACAATTCAATCCGTTGTTATTTGTCCTACAATAACCACCCGCCATATTGACTTGGCAATCGCAGTGCAGAATATAAAGCCCAGCTCAAATAGTGTCAGGATCGAGGCGCCGAAGAACAGGGATAGAACTCCGCCGTACGTCGCTGGAAATAAATACATGAATAAACATATAGTAATTAAATAGTACTGAACAATCCACACAGCATCATCTATCCAGTATCAGTACCAGATGGCTGATATACGTGACATAGATATTTTTTTATGATACATAGAAAACACACACAGAACCCCAGAACATATATTGTACAAAAAATTGTCCCAAGGTGGGAATCGAACCCGCAACCGGAGTCGGAGGCCTTCGCCCACCGCGCCACATCGGTCGTTATAAACCAAAGAACCAGTGGTTAAACGAACATTCATTCTATAATTGTTATAATGACGTAGGTACGTAGATGAAATTGTGTAAAAGTAAAATTGTAATTGAAGTAATTGATTGAAATTGAAGCAAGGACTCTGTTAAAAATTAAATGATCCCGAATACTATGCTCCTACCCTGCAGATATCCAGTCGCCACTAGGGGAAATAGGTTAATTAATTATTCGGTATTTCCCCATCGAACCATTTTTCTTCTCTTTACTAAAATAAGCCTTATAAATTTATGGAATGAAGATGATTTATAGTTAAATATACTAATTAGAATGAAATAATTTACAGAATACGATGGTATTTGCTTGTACAAAATGTCTTGGAACTTTTTTTTAGCAATATTTCATTAGCTTGCACGAGTTTTTACGAAAAACATTGAAAACTATACAAATATTAAGTTCAAAACAATGATTTCAAAAGCTAGTAATGCGTAGGTTCAGTAGGTTCTTAGTTTCAGTTGTGCTTTTGATTCCTAGGTCCATTTCACGACCAAAAGTGCTGAGGAATGTCAAAATACGTCTTGTACCTATATCAATACATAGTTAGACCTATTCTCGATTTATTTTGAAATGTTCAGCAATTATTGGTTTGTCTATACAGCCTTAAGAAATTTTAGAAGACTTTCATTTTCTTCCAAGATTTTTATCGACTTTAAACGTATCATTACTTTTATTGGTTAAAATACACAATACAAGAGTCCATTCGCAACATTGCCTTCGCATCATTATCATAAATCAAATGAGACGTGAGATCCAACGTCACGAGGTCTCGCCATGCAAAATAATATACTATGAATAAAAATATTGAATATGGATATAAAGACACATTTAAAAGCTATCGTGTGAGCGAAACGTCTGGTTCACGGAAAAATACACGACTGCTAATGTAAATAAAAGCTATTCTGTAAGCATCATTATCGAGAACTAAAACTATTTCGAAGGAAAATGTTTCATTTTATACGACCAAGAATCATACTTAAGGGACTCGAGATATGTAATTTGATCAAACCATGTTCCATTATGGGACACTTAACTCATACAATGGATATGTAATAGGCAAAACCCAAAGAGGTAAATTCTATTATAGGGATCGAGACCCCAGCCGAAGCTATAACGTTCAAAACAAAAAATAGTATTTCATAAAACTTAATTACCTACTTTTTGAAATAAGATTTAAATTTATATTACTGTCTTTGGGGATTGAATAGGCACGATCAAGATTTTGACAAAAACAGCACAATAAGAAAGTCAAAAGTCTCAATGAAAGGTCTTGTGTTACTTTTTCACGTCAAATCTGATGAACGGATCGACCTTTGGAAATGTTGGAAATACTTACGAGTCTCAAGCTGTATCGTAGAAATAAATGTCTCTTTATTCACGATTAAGTAATAGAGAATGAGTAAGTGTATTGTCACTCTTTCAAAAGTGGCATAAGTTAGTAGGTACTTTAAAGTTCATTATAGATATCAGTATCCATTTCAATTTTTCAAGGCGATTGGCTACTAGAAATGGCCATAAATAGAAAAAATCTGATAATAATACACAGAAGTTAACCATATGATAACCTACCAATGAAATAGTTGAGGTCAATGAGAAGATACATCTTGTAGCAGTTGCAGTTTGATTTCGCGAAGTAAACTTGTAAAGTGGCCAGCTCGCTAGTGTTGCCGATTTCTCTGAAAAATAATCATAAACAGTCATTTACTTACAGGAGGCTTTGTGGTGAGTCTCTAAGGGATGAGTAAGAGTAAACGTTAGTTTATCTTCCTTATACAACCCAGGAGAATAATTCTTGTTCGCAGAATGATATTTATAATGTTAAATAGAATATCGTGGTTAAGATTAAGATCTGGCCAATGTCCTTGAGGTATTTTTCTGCAGTGATTAGTAGAATGGCAGACGGGCTGCTCAGGCGATGAATTCGTATAGATTACTACGTTAATAAATGGTGAAAATTATAAGGAAAACTTTTGCAAAAGAAAGCCGAAGATTATTAGTATTTCTTAATGAATATAGTGATGACAGAAAATACATCCTGTGATTGATGGTATAGGAGAAAAAAGATAGTAACTAAGAAAACAGATAGTAATTTTGATATAATTTTTTTTCATTTTTGAAATGAGGGGAAGATGCTTAGAAAATAATGTATTTTTTTCTAAACTTTTGTTGGTTGACTGCTAGATGTAAATCCGCCGAACCCCCAGTGAGTTATATGAAAACTTCTTTGTGGAGCATAAAATACAAAAAAGTGAAGCACTACACTACACTAAAACAACATACACTCGATTATAATCACAATTTCAAATAATTTATCAACTGTCATTTGTTTTTTCCACATCAAGTGAAGAAAATGAGATTAAACAAACTAATGACATCAGAACTAAAAAAAAACACAAATTAGAGTCTGATTTAATAGGGGTAACTTTATACCTAACTATTAGGTAGGTATACTTCATGGGAATAAACGTGTGCTTGGGAGGACAACATTATACAAATTGTGTTATATTTTTTCCAAAATTTTGGATTCTGGTTTCTTTGGAAAAATCTTTAATATTTAAAAGTTTATTTTTTTTAGTCATAAGGATGTCACTAATAAACTTAATCGTTTCGCGAAATGATAAAATAAAGCTCTGAATAAAGGCCTGCACTCTCACTGATTATGAATTCTATGATATTCTGTCAATATTGGTGCCATCATCATATTCCTTTCGTGATTAATAACTGGTCTGTGTATCGGGTGATGACCTACGTTCATTTATATTATATTTATAGGATATTATTTTCGTAGTAATCTTTTGATACCTTGTAATCAGATGTTATCAGGGCCCTGAGTTGGGTTTGACGATAGTATTAAGATGTTGTCGTGGGATCAGCTTTCGAATAGAAATGTAATTAAAATTCTCTCTCAATGTGTTGTAAATTAGTAGGTACACAAATAAACTACAAAAGTTTCCCTAAAAACAACATCCCCCAAAATGGAAGGGTCATTAGATAGACCATATAGTTATAGTTACCTAGATAAACACCCCGAAATCTCAGATTATGAGGGTACAGATAAAGGTTATTTTATGATATTATTTGTATAAGTTGCGTGGAAAGGTTTACTTAAGGCGTATCTAGCTACTTTAGTTTGGGTCCACAATTTTCTGGTTGAGAGCTTTCTGTTCGGTAAACAAGCTATGACATTTGACAGCAGCTACTTAAATTCAAACCAATTTTAAAAGTTCAGGTTTATTTATGTTGGTAGCAAGGAAATATATTTCCAGGAAATAATTTTCCTTTTTATCATTAAAGCGAGTAGATAGACCTGCGAAACTTTTAAATTTGAACATCGAATCAATTGAATTTTACATGAAAGTTTAATTCTAATTCTATTAGCTGATCAAAGGCAATAATTAATAAATTAATTTAAAAGTTTTTGAAGTTTCTAATTTAATTGATTGACAAGTCTATTGTGTAGCTTCCATTGTGAAGCGCCGAAGGGCCCATGAGTTTATGGGGCTTTTAGGGCCTCTCGAGATCAACCCGTATATATTACATAGGAACTTGCAGATTCGCAAGTGTTGTTTCCAGGAAGCGTTTACCTAAAGGTTATTTCTATCCCATGAAACCTCAGAGCTTAGACATTCTAACCTAAAGAAGACCCGTATGTGCTTTCCACAAATCCAACATTCTGCTATTTCTAGCGGTATGAGGAAATCAGAGGGAAGGGAAATAAATGTCAACCGTATATAATTTTATTACTCATGAAAACTCATAATCTATCACAATAATTCACTCAAAGTATGTGATGTATCGTAATTTTCTTTTTATTATTTAGTGACGTGTACTGTCTACATTGTTTTGATTTTTTTAATCATGATAGAAATATTTTATAGTGAAAGTGTGTATGTCCTAGTATGTACCTATAAGGTAATTTAATATTTAAATTTGTCTGAAGGAAATCATGTTATATTACCGTAGTTACATTATATGAAATCGCTAAAAGTTAAACTATTTTTCTATGATTAAAAAAAAATCGTTTTGTTGGGTGTGTGTGCAGTTGAAGGTCCTACGCTCCAAATTTCAGCTTTCTAGATTCAGCGGTGTGGGCTGGGCATTGTCTCTCAAAAATAGCTTGTTCCATTAAGATTAAGGATTACTAGTAAGGAAAGGAAGCACTATCTAAATTTTTCAACATATGCCCAAACTACTGAATGTAGCAGGCCAAAATTTTGCGTAGATGTAGTTCTGTATTGCGGAACAACGAATGTAAAGCTGCAAAGCACACCTACAATGTTTTGTACATTAAATCCTAAGAAGGTTCCTCACGTGGTTTCGGTAGGCAGCTTGTCCCCAACGAAGGGCCCGACGTCCGAAGTGATCGAGTACTTCTTGTCTCGACATTCCGTGTAACATACAGACTGACAGTTCATCTCTGCTTTCGATATGTAGACTGGAACAAAAAGACAAAAAAGCTACCACAAATATACATTTCAACTCATGAAAACGTTTATTTATCGGGTATTTGTCGCTTAAAAATAAGTTTTAGGCATACAATAACTATACATACATACATGTTAAATACAATAATATAACCATTTTTATTTTTATTTTACTAATAGCCCGCATACCTTGTTATTATATTACCAAATTGCGAAAGGTTATAGAGTTTTACAATTCAATTTGTCTTAGAGAAGAATTCAGCAGTTTTGAAAATGAACTTGAGAGAAAACCATTTATTTGTTATGTCGAGGTGAAGAATGAACATTATCATAACAGATTGAATTTATTTGTGTATTGATTGATATAGATTTTTGGAATCTTGAGAAGGTTTTGATAATATATTGATCTCAAAATCAAATGGTTTTCGAATTACGTAGGGTGTGTGCGAAAAAAGTATACCGTAGTGTTAGTAGACGTCTTGTCAACAACTTTAGGCATGTCAACGTGCGGGATGTGGAATTATGAAGTATTTGCGAATGATGTAGATTACAAAGCTTTTTTCAAAAAGAATTCCACATTTAACTCAAACTAGAGAGTTTTTAGAACATAAATTTTGGTTAACTACGCGAGTGTAGGACCTTGACTTACTGAGATAAAAGGGAAAGTAGAGCAAAGCGAGAAAAATGCAAATAAAGAGGAATTTTTAGATAGAATACTTTTTAAAGTTTATTTAATTTCACTGATAAATTAAACGATTCGTTTACAATATTTTTAGGAACTGAAATAGATATACTATATAAAATAGATAGATAGAAAATAGATAAATAATTGATTACACACATGCACAATTTCTTTTAGTTTTTCGGGACAAATACTAATTAAAATACAGATATTTAGAAATCGGTTCAATTGACGGATAAATCAGTGAACAGACAAATTCATACATACAGCCAAACATCAAACCTCCTCCTTTTTCGCAGTCGGTTAAAAGTCCAATGACTCCTCCAATTCACCAGATACGAAAGGCGCTCGGTTTATTGTCGGTAGAAAGTTTGATCGTTGGAAGGACCCAAGGAACTCGACTCCACCCAACTTCCACTCACCCGTCACGTTATTCAAACACTTCAAATCTTCGAACTCACAGATACGGTCCTCTTTCGCTGAAAATAATAAGTCTCCATTACAAAAGGAATAAACTTTGCTTACTAAATACTTCAAAATCTTCGTTACTCGGTAAGTAGTAGTAACTTTTATGAAATTAAATAAAATAACAAAAAATCAATTTCAGCATGATTTGAACCTGCGTTCTACTTTCGTATGGATTTCTTTTTCGTACGATATTATTATTAATCTGAGTGCGAGGGATTAGCCGGGACTCCACCAAAGCAGAGATGTGTGCGGTGTGCTGTGTGCTGTGCGAGAAGAGATGTTTTTCAGCTCGCGGGACTCCACCAAAGCGGAGATGTGTGCGGTGTGCTGTGTGCTGTGCGAGAAGAGATGTTTTTCAGCTCGGGTGCGGGGCGTTGAGTGCTCAGTACGCATTCTGACACGAAAGGTAGACGATGTCGCTATTATTACAAAAAAAGTATCTTCTTTTACTTGAAGAAGAACTACAGTCTGAAGAAGCAGAATTGATAGCTTTATACTACCTAAACAAAAGAAAACATCGGTTTTGGAAAAGAAGTCACTTGTATTACCATACCAGTCATGGAGAATTTTTTACTTTGTTTAATGAGTTAGATGATGAAAGTTTTACCAAGTCCTACAGACTACCGAGGAATATATTCTACGAACTACATAACTTAATTAAACCGCATATATTTAAGCAAGATACTAACTACAGGAGATCTATCTGTACCCAAGAGCGGCTAGCAGTATGTTTGAAGTAAGTACCTACCTAATTATTTTTTTGTTAAGTGTGTTTGTGTTTATGTGTGTTATCTGCGTTTGAATGTGATCAGTCTTTTTTGAGTGTTTGTTTTTTTTTGTGTAAAAGGGCTAAGTGAGAAGTACTCAAAACGAGAATCAAGAAGTACGAGAATACATGAAAAATATTATGTAAACTGAGTATGTAAGGATTACGAGAAATCGAGATCCGTTGTCTCTTTCTACCCCTCCGGGAGACTGGAGTGATGCATATTATGTAAAAACCAAATATATTTTTATATTATCTTATTTATTCATAAAGAAAACAAAAAAATCAACTGCCGTTCTGGGAGTAGCAAAAAAAACGTAAGGTTATATTAGAAACATAACGTACAAAAAAATTATAACAGTAAATCACATGAGACATATTGCTTTCTTTTCCATATAGTTACAAATTATCATATGTGTCTTCTTCGTTTCTGAATGCTTCTTCTATCTGTTCATCGGTCATGTGCGTATCTTCCAAGCTTGGAACAGGTGCCTGTGTCGAACTTGGACCCGGTGTTTGTGTTGAGCTAGGAACCGGTGCCTGTGTTGAGTTAGGACCACCGGCCTGTGTTGATGTAAGAACCGGTGCCTGTGTTGAGCTAGGACCCGGTGTCGAACTTGGACCCGGTGCTGAAGTGTAACCGGGGGAATACCAATTATTTTCATTTGTGTTATACCATGTGTTTTGTAGCTCAAGTTCTTCCAATTCTAAAAGAACATTGAAAATTTTACGTTTAGCCTGAAGCTGCATATATTGAGAAAGTTTTTTTACACTTTTTGATATCGACAGAAAAAAAGTGTCCATTTCGTCAAGGGTATTATTTTTCTCTATCAATGATTGTATTTCTAGTTTTTCTTGGCGTATTCTTTCACGGTTTGCATGGTGCTGTATAAGTAAATTACTTATTTCATCCGATTTTCTTGTTGCATTTCTGCATGTCGAGGCTGAGACGCTTGATGTCGGTGACGGCGAATGTTGTACAGATGGACGATCTTCTGGAGTGCTTCTTGTATGATTGCTTGATGTTTCAAAAAACTCATCGGTTACATTATTTTCCAATGAATTTGTTTCCTGTTCATTTAAATTTGTTTGTGAGGTATAATTTGTAGTCCTGTTTCTATTCGTCATATATGGTATCAAAAATTCCATTACCTTCTCCTAATTCCATTCACGAATTTGTTTACCACTCTGTCCACTTCTAGTGGCATTCTTCCTTTTTAATGCGTCCCGGTGGCTGTCTCTCAACTTTTTCCACTTAGATTTAGCCGTTTTTACTGAAATAAAAATAATTGAAATCATTATAAATATTAAATGTTGACATTGCCATAGTCAAAATATACTTACCGCATTATCACTCATGCAGAATTTATAACCATTATAAATATTTAAAAAATACCAGAGTTTCAAGGGAAACCAATTTATAAAAAAAAAAAACTGAAATCAAACAAACAAAACGGATTGTATCTCTCGTACGTGGTCGCGGCAGACGGCGGCGTCGAAATTTGAAATGTTAATAAATAACGAGTGATAAATCCATTTTATTTGTTTGATTTCAATGTGTTGTGCTCGTGTGAATCTTAGACTTTTAATTGTTTCTTTTCTATTATTTAAAAATGGCTATAACTTTTGAACGAGTGAAAATTCTGTAAATACATAATTTCAGTAATGCCTAATCTTTTATAGTTCCGGAAACAACACGACACTGATTAAGATATTATTTTGAAATGACCCTTCTATTCTAACTGAAACCACGACACATAAATATAAATCTATATTATAATTATTACAGGTATTTGGCGACTGGTTCAAAATTTTCACAAATAGCTGAAAATTTTAGGATTGGAAAATCGACTGTTCCAAGAATTATAGAAGATGTCTGCGATGCCTTGTGGACAGTATTACAACCTTTGGTTATGCCAGAACTTAATGAAAATGATTGGAAAAAAATTTCAAAGCAATTTGAAGAAATCTGGCAATTCAAAAACTGCGTCGGGGCCATTGATGGCAAGCATGTGTACATGTTTGCACCCCCAAAATCTGGGTCCTCATATTACTGTTATAAACACAGGTTTTCAACTGTAATGATGTGCGTAGCCGACGCTACCCGAAGAATAATTATGGTAGATATAGGTTCAATGGGAAGGTTCAGCGATGGTGGTATTTTTGCTGATAGTATATTCGGAATTCGTTTGAGAGAAAACAGACTAAATCTACCACAGCCACAACCCTTGTACCAAAATGGAGAACCTGTACCGTTTGTTTTTATTGGAGACGAAGCTTTCCCTTTGATGACTAACTTAATGAGACCATATCCACGCGATAATTTAAATAACGAAAAACGAACATACAATTATAGACTTTCAAGAGCTCGTCGTATTGTGGAAGCTACATTTGGTGTATTATCACGGAAATGGTACGTATACCGTAAAGAATTTGAATGTAAAATAGAAACAGTGGAAAAAGTGATAAAAGCAACGTGTGTTCTACACAACTTTTTAATTGACAAGATGCCTGGCTATCTAGATAATAATGAAACGGGTTTGGCCACGACTATGTTTAACGACACAAACGTGGAAAATCTATTATCGAATGACAATATGGATGCCTATCAAGTTCGAGAAAAATTCTGTAGTTATTTCAACAACGAGGGCGCCGTTCCATGGCAAGACACTCGTATTAGAATATTACTTGAACGAAATACTTAATATAATAAATTGCACTTACCGTCAGATAATTGAGTTTCTTTCAAAACGTTCTCCCAAGCTGCATCTTTGACGTCAGTAAGTTTATAGGTATCTATTGATGTGTTCCATAGACATGGATATTTTTTTACTGATTCAATAAATTGTTCATCCATTACGTTTAATTTAAATTAACTAATTGTTTACGTTGAAAAATACAAACTGCACAAATTATTCACGATAAAAGCGTGTGCTCGCGTGCACGGTACTAGCAAGATGGCCGGCCGGCCGGCGCGCGCGCGGGGTTCTGCGGGTTGCTAGCGGGCGAGAGGGGGGAGGGTGACATCGCTCACTGCACGCCGCTCACATCTCTCGTCTCCACTGCGCGTCGTCCGTGCACAGCTCACATCTCCGCTTCCATCGCGACATACAAATATTAGACATCTCCGCACAGCGATCTCCACTGAAGCTGAGCGGAGAGGAGACGTGTCAATAACTCAATTCTATTGGTTGTTTAAAAAACATCTCCTCTCCGCTCGTCTCGTCTCCGCTTTGGTGGAGTCCCGGCCGGGTGACAAATCTAAATCGAGCTGTGCAGCGCTGTACTGCGCTGTGTTGTGTCAACGTCAACTCGCTCGTCTAATGTTTTAATGAGAATACAAACAAACCATGCTGTGCTGCGCTGTGCTGTGCTGCGTTAATCTGTTGACCAAACATAGCACAGCGCAGTACAGCGCAGCACAGCTCGATTTAGTTTTGTCACCCTTACGCTCTACTATTAAACAACACTAGTTAGTAGAGGTACCTATAGTTAATCACATGATGACAATTTAAATAGAAACCTACTTTTAAGATACTTTGCATGCCAATGTGTTTTGGTGAAGTATGTGACACTATTATAATGATATTATAGACCTATATATGACCATATTTCGTGCAATAAATGAAATGAAATGAAGTGAGTAACTAGTGTAAGTGAGGCTTACATCGGGGATACTTGTAGGGGATACAAGCGCAGTGGTCCACGTACATCGCCATCCGGCACTCGGTGTGGCAGGTCTCGAAACTGTACCTGTCATACAGAGGACAACTCATTACAGCACATTTTGAACAATCACTATTCATTCATCTTTTTGATGCATTGGCTAAGTACACATAAGGTTCTATAAACAGATAAACTTTTTATTTATAATTTTTCAGATTACACCTTACAAAAATTTAAATTAGTTATCATAGAATATACTTCATTTAATTTAATTATCATTTAAAAACTTGTCGTAGATGTAGAACGTCTTCTCTACAAGCCAGAAGCTATGAAGCGCAAGTTTTAGTAACACTCAGTTGAAAACCTGACAGAAATTCTAATAATACATATAATAAACCTGAAAGTTTGTATGGATGTATAGATGTATGAATGTATGGATCTTTCTCTTTCACGCAAAAACAACAGAACGGATAGAGCTGAAATTCATTTGAATAGTCGTAGTTCTAGTCCTGGAATAACAGTTGGACTACTTTTCATCTTATAAATCAGGCAGTTTCGAGGCTATTTCTATCCCCTTGGGATAGAAACGTTTCCATAGAAACAAAGCGAGTGAATCCGCGGGTAGAAGCTAGTTTATTCTAAAACTGTCGTACATTGAACTGTTTATAAGAGAGAAGTATTTTTTTCATGGGCTTACCTATAACCAGATATTAGAATTCAAAAAGACTTACAAAATGAGCACAAGACAAGTTTAATTTTAATCTATAATTAATCATCAAAATAATAAAAGAAATAAGGGTTTAATAACTTATGTACATAAAGGACCATTCATTATCCTTACCTACTCACCTAAACACGGCTGCAATTCAAGGGTGCGACAGATTATGCCCTGGTCTTTTGAGGGCCCCAAGGTACCTGTCGTAGTACCTGTCAGTGTGCTCTAGAAGCACTTCGTCGTAGAACCAGCAGCCTCTGTTCTCCGGCGCCACTCGCCGCAGGTCCGCACTGCTCTGGAACACCATGGCGTCCACCTTCACGTCCAAGGACTCTCCTGGCTCCACGTAGCGGTACAGGACCGTCGTCTCCGGGTAGTCGTTCGGATCTGAGATCATTATCTAGGAGGAAATGATATTTATTGTTCAAAGTAGTAGTCGTGTTCTCAAGCTTTTTCCGGCAGAAAGATGGTTGAGAGGCGGCACAGTACATTACAACATTACATTACAACTAGCCTGTTGTGTCCCAGTGCTGGGCAAAGGTCTCCCTCTGTTCCCTCCACGCATCTCGGTCCTGAGCCAGCTGGAACCAAGCTTGGTCGTATGTGTCCAGTTCGTCACGCCATCGCGTCCTCGGTCTGCCGCGGTACTTTACACTGTTAGGGCTCCACGGGTTTGCTATCTTGGCCCACAAGTCTTCAGACATGCGGCAAACGTGACCAGCCTAGCTCCATTTAAGCTTTGCGACCTTTTGAGCTACATCAGCAATATGTGTTTGGGAGTGCAGTATTGTGTTCATATTATTGTGTTCATTGGCATAGTGCAAACAGAGTATAAATTTAAATTACTACCTCATACAAAGACTACCAACTAGCTTTGTTAGTATTCGGGATTATTACGGGATCCCGGAATCACTAGCGAAGTAAATAAAAGCAAACTACCACAACCTAAGCCTGCCCCTATTACAGACTAATGCTATCAATTAAAGGCCAGAGCTTGTCAATTAACTGGCTCAGTTCGGTTAACGCCATCAGCAGTGATACGTAATAGTTAATTGACGGGCTGACCTACTTAGCTCAAATTTATGGTCCGAAGAACTCAAACTGCCCAGTTGCTTATTTCATAAATCAAGTCAGCCCTTTTGGCTACCCTATCGGTCAAGCTTGATTGCTTTTGCCAAATATGGTTGATAAATAAACTAGCTTTTGGCATTCGACTTTACTCGAGTAGAATCGTGTTTCCATTTCAACAACAAACTTGTGAGATGAAGAAGTATAGAATAGGCAATATTTTAAGTAGTGGCAGTTGGCTTTGTTGGCACTGTTGTTTCTAAAAATCTTCAAGAAAAAATTAATGAAGCTTTTATGTGCATGTTTCTCGTTGATTGTCACCAGCGAATTTATCTTAACATTTTCTGTCAGTCAGTCAGCAAAATATCTTGTTTATATTGTATTCGATTGGTCAGCATGTTCCGTGGTTTGGTATTCCAATAACTGATCCGGATTTTGTGCTTCGAAAATTTCAGCGATTGCTTTGATCAAGTTAGATTATGTACCCTGGACATTTATTTATGGTGAAAACAGAATCTTATCTTTAAATAGCTTAATATTGCTTAATGAAATCAGGTCCTGGCAAAAGCTTTCGCTTCGTAATTTTAGTATTCTATTTATAGCTTTGGTTATCGTAAAATATTACTCAAAATATTATAAGCTTTCGCAATCAGATACATTAAACAACGTCTGAACAGGAAATTGAAAGCGATAGACATCCGTAAATACATACTCAAGCACTATCTAAACCACTCTCAGTTCTACCCAAAACTAAACACCTAATATCCCAAAGTCGGCAGCTGCACCGCCGCCGTCTAACTTTACCTTTTTTTTACGGGTTCTAACGGAAGACCAGCGCTGGAAAAGTCCTCAGCCAGCATTATGCTGAGTTAGGACCCTTTTATAACAACTTATTTATGTTTCTTAAATGTGTGTCATGATCAATGTTTGTATTGTTGTTTTAAATAAATGTAAGTACATCTATTCTATTCTATTCTACCTTAGCCCCGATGCGAGGAGTAGAGCCCCTATAATCGCTTGGTTCGACGTTAAGGATAACACTCAGCCCAGACAAACTGAAACAAATAAAGACATTGTTCACAAAACGGGTCGGGCAGAGGTGTGAGGGACAAATGCAAACAGAGTTAGGATAGAGTTTAAATTTCGTCTTTTGCCCAAGTTAGTTACGATAAAATTGTCTCAATAGTACCTAAATGGGTACTAGTTAATTTTTATATAATCTCTTTGCTTATTTATTTGTTTACTTTTTTAATTAGGCGTGTCTATGTTTCGGTAAATTCTTAAATAATTACATATTTGTTTTTATTAGATCATTGTAATTTTTTTTGATAACAAAGAAACTTTTATCTTTACTTTTCTTTAATTCTGTAGATTTTAGACTTAGTATCTTGCCTGGGTAAAACTCAAAAACATATTTCTTATTTCATTAATCTAGTCAGCCCTTTGATTACTTACACGGCAGGAATCGAAAAATCCAAGGAAACTAGTCATAAAAATTCACCTACCTTCCGGATTCTGAGGTCATGATTATCCGTCCATTTGAAGAGTCCTCGTTCTGGTCGTCATAGTACTCCATATCCTCATCTGGAGGAAGAAGAGACCTGAGGAATTAGAACACCAGTACTTTAGGACATTTTAAGACAGCTTTCAAAAACTTATTCTACTCTTCCGACTGGACATGGATCAGTAAAACTATCTTTAGACTGTTTGCAACCGTCTGCAGTTAGTTCAATTGTTTGAATTGTAGGTATGTTATTAAAGTTCTAATTTTTCTTTTCTTTGACTGTAATTTGCGTTGACGATCTGCGAAGGAATGCTGGTAGATGCTGCATGCGGCAAGCTGAAGACAGGGCGCTATGGCGCTCATTAGGGGAGGCCTATGTCCTGCAGTGGACTAATATAGGCTGATGATGATGATGGTGAATTTACGTTGGAATAATATTCGTAAAGTAATGATGGCTTACAGTTCGCTGTTGTCATTGAGAGCAGCGTAGTTGAAGGCGCAGCAGTGTCCCTCGCAGGTTTTGATGAGTCGGAATATATCGGAGCACGTCTTGGGTTTCCGATTGAAAGTGCAGTGCAACAGGAGGTTTCCACATTTCTGATGAACCTGACAATTATTATGAAAGTGAGAACAATCGTTTTCTATAAGTTAACTTTTTTACCTGCCTCTTTTAGTTAATCATCATCATCAGCGTATATTAGTCCACTGGACATAGAGACTAGACTAGACTTTTGATTAATGATAAGTGATTTATAATTAGTTTTTCCGCTTATTTTTCTTCAGTAGATAATATATATATCATATATCAGAAGAATATTGGAAAAACTTTGACAGTTACAAAAACTTTTTTTTAAAATCTTTTAAGTATTATCTAGCTATTGTCTAGTTTGATAGAAAACTGTAGTCTAGTAAAATTTTCTATGACTATTTCTTCTATACCGAAGAAATAGTCGCTTCATACAAGCGATCTATCTTTTGAAACTATTTACATTTCTCTGTAAAGAGACTGGAAATTAATACCTGGGTAAATATAGTAGGGTAGATAAACTGTATGAACAATGTTTTTGAGTGTGATCACTTATAGGCTTTATAACTTTTGAGGGTTCGGCGAAAACATTTATTACCACAATAATTTACAACAAAGACGGGTAAGTAACACCACTTAAAACTCAATAGCGGTTAAACCGATTTTAATGATCAATTAACAATTAAATTACATACTAAGAACACGTATGTTCAAGGGTAACGCGTCACGTAAAACATTATTAAAAGTCGATGCTGCGCGATATATTAAACTTCCACATGTTATAATAATTAATATAAAATTAATTAAAAAGATTTAGTCACCTCTTCCATTATGGTATCCAAAGTAAAGAAGTGTTTTTTCAGTATGTTCATAATTCCCGTAAAGTTTGACGTATTCCGGCTATTCTTGTTGTAGTCCTTCAGGTGTGGAAGAGAGACGAAAAACTCCTCTATCTCATTCTCGGATATACTGTTTTTCTTCCTGTAAATATATAAAAAAAAAATTGTACTTTGATCTGTAAAACAAGTGGTGGACTTTTTATCTAAATCATTGACATTAAAAACCCAGACCCAGTAAGAAATAGCCTTGAGACGTTTCTACAGAAACATCATCATCATCAACCTATATTAGTCCACTGCTAGACATCGGCCCCCTACTAAGCGCCATAGTCTTCAGCTTGCCGTATCCATCATCTGCCAACAGTCTTTCGTCAGATCGTCTTCACACCTGGCCGGGCATCCTACACCACGTTTGTCGAGTCGCGGTCTCTACTCAAGAACACGCGAAAACAACTGAACGGACCTGGCTGAAATTTGGTACAGAGATAGACTGTTGTCTGGAATTGCACATAGGCTATATTTTATCCCGGAATTCCCGAACGCAAACGGGAATTACGGGGTGAAACCGCGAGTATACTCGAAATACTAATCCCGCGCAGACAAAGTCGCGGGCACCAGCTAGAAATATGATAATATAAGTGGTGGCGCTAGTATACCTCCTGTTAGCCCCTTAACTTACAGTATCGCCTCGATATTCGCAGACTCCTTGCTCGAGACCATGTTGAAGTTGCAGATGCTAACCGCTGGAAACGGAACCTGACTCACTTTGCAGTTTGCATCTATCTGTAATACGACCAATAGCTGTTTCAATAACTATTTTAACACCTATTTAGCTGTAATTGTTTGTGACAACAGAATAAACCGTAATTAAATTATAAAAAAAATAAAAATAAAAATAAATATTTTCTGAGACAGATAAATATTTTTTGAACTCGTTTACTCTTTGCTTAGTTAAATTATGATAATTTACATAATTAATTGAATTACTGCATGATTAATGCTGTTAAATATGATTAATGATTTGCAATCACCAAAATAAACTATTTTTTCACGGAGGGCAAGGGAATATTTTTTCTCCTTCCACTTCTCTTTTATTTTGCAATGTCGACTAAATTGACTCTGCTCTATACAATCTTTCGATACTGATAGATCATCGTTTTAGGTTTTTGTAATTATACTGATCAAACAATATTTTGTGTTTTGTCAACATCATCATCATCAACCTATATTAGTCCACTCCTACTCCAGGTCTAATGAGCGCCACAGCGCCCTGTCTTCAGCTTGACGCATCCAGCATCTGCCAGCAGTCTTTCAGATCGTTATCTCACCTGGCCGGAGGGCGTCCTACACGACGTTCGCCGAGTCGCGGTCTCCACTCAAGAACACGTTTTGTCAACGTTTCGCTACTAAACACGCACAAAACTCTGATGTCCCAGCGCCACTCGCCCGCGTCAGGAAGTTGTTTTCACGTCGATTTATTTTTATCAACAAATAAATGACAAAAAGACTGTCGCAACTTCTGTACATGATAAAATAAACTGGCGAAGTGAGACTTGGTTTCCCTACGATTCGTACGGCATGATAAGAACATTTTGATTTTTTTCATTGTAAGTAGTTCTTTAATACACAGTATGCAGCAATATTCTATGAATTACTGTTTTCAGTTGTAGAGTTAGATCCATGTTATACAGAAGGAGGGTCATAAGGTCCAGTTTGTATACTTACAGAACGGAATCCTAAAAAAGTCAAGATTCAATGTGACGTGCTCACCGAGTTTTGAGGAAAATTCGATAAAATTCAAAAAGGTATTCTATTATTTATTCGTCTTTAGAACAAATTTGGTTCGGAAGTGTTTCACAAATAGAAAAAGGAAATGAAGAAGACAGCTCGACAAAAAGAAGCAAAATGAAATAAGATGCGACACGTTTGTAGACGAGACGACACAATAAAACGAGACATCATTTGATTTGCTGAAACAATTTACAAACAAAATTTACACACAGTGCTAACAGTACAGTACTACATACAATAGAGTAAAGAGTGGTCTTATAGCTCAAGAGCAATCTTCCAGACAACCTTATATGCATAGGATTCAAATATACGAATTACTTAATCATACTTTTTTAAGTTTTGGGGGACAAATAGACACATTTCTCTCGGGACAAAAGGTGAAAGAAAATAAAAATTATACATGAAAATAAAAACATAAGTACACGTAGTTCTATAAATAATAATAATAAATAATACAGGAAAATCCACACAGCACACATTTACCTACTAGATGACTGATATATTTAACACATTTAATTATATAGATGATCCCCAACCCGCATGCCCAGCGTGGGGATTATGGGTATTCCCCCATAATGATACAGTAAGTCGACGCTCATTGGGAGAGGCCTATGTCTGATGATGATAATGATGATGGAAAATACCCAGAATATAACCTTTTTCTTCGAAGTGGGTTCAATAAACCAGACGATGCACTCACCTGCGTGACGATCTGGTTCTCGTTGAACTTGTGCTTGATGACGATCAGGTACGCCGCCGTCAGCAGCGCGTTGCTGACAACCAGCAGCCGCCAGCCGGCGCGCTGACAGCCGCGCGACGCGTCCAGCTGACTGCTGCCGTGCACCGTCGTCAGCTTTTGCACGCTCTGGACTATTGGACTACCACGTCTTGTCATGACTCAAGTATTTCACGGCTTAGGTAGGTATAGTCAACGATAGAAGACGCTGAAAAAATTACTACAGTTAACTTTTGATACGTCCTACTAATGTAATAGAAGTGAAAGTCGGTGTGTATGTTTTTTTCACGTAGTTATCACATAGTTTCGCTTTAACTGATTAACTTATTCAGATAAAATTTGATATTTAGATAGTTAAGGTTCTTGAATAAGACATAGGCTAAACTAATGATGTGCCGTGTGGTGCCGGCTTAGAATAGCACTACCCCAACTCTTCCCGTGGGTGTCGTAAGAGGCGACTAAGGGATATACCGGGGGGTGGGCAGCAGCACCCCTCTAGAACAACCCCACCATCAAACTGCGATCCCCAACCCGCATGCCCAGCGTGGGGATTATGGGCATTACCCCTTAATGAAAAACACAGCCAAAAATCGGCCCCTAGTTCCCGGCCGCCTCGCTATTCCTGGCCATGGTAGCGGTCATGGTAACGGCGGGGCAGGGGGTGCTAAGAATCACCGGTATTCAGGCTACCACACGCTTTCTAAAATGACCCTGGCAACGTTTAACGGACGCACTCTGAGGCTTGACCATCATCTAGCGCAGTTGGAAGTGGAGTTAGAGAACATTAAATGGCATGTTCTCGGGTTATGTGAAGTCCGTAGAGAGGGGGAGGACACCGTAACCCTAGACTCAGGCCATCTTCTCTACTTTCGTGAGGGTGATAAAACATCCCAGGGTGGAGTAGGTTTCCTCGTCAATAAGGCCCTCTCTAGCAACGTTCAAGAAATCTCCAGTGTGTCGACCAGGGTAGCGTACCTGATCCTTCGGCTTTCCAAGCGGTATAGCATGAAGGTAATTCAGGTCTACGCACCGACCTCGGCACACTCGGATGATGAAGTGGAGGATATGTACGAAGACATATCCAAAGCCTTACACAACACCACTAAGGCTCACTTCAACGTTGTTATGGGGGACTTTAACGGCAAGGTGGGAATCCAGACTGGCAATGAATCCCGAATAGGCCCGCATGGTTATGGAATCAGGAATCACAGGGGGCAAATGCTTGTCAACTTCCTTGAGAAAGAGGGACTGTTCTTAATGAACTCCTTCTTTAAGAAACAGCCTCAAAGGAAGTGGACGTGGCAAAGCCCCGACACTGTGACTAAAAATGAGATCGACTTCATCATGACGGATAGCAAGCACATATTCAGAGATGTCTCAGTGATCAACAGGTTCAATACCGGATCTGATCACCGAATGCTCCGAGGCACTCTGAATATCAACTTGAAGCTTGAAAGACACCGTCTGATGAAGTCCACGCTCCGACCAAATCCAATCCAAATCATGGCGGGCACCGAGAAGTTCGAGCAGCTACTCGGAAACAGATTTGTTGCCTTGGAACCCACTGATGACGCTGACGAGAGCCTACACAATCTGGTCGAAACGTTGAGGGATGAGGGCATCAAGTTCTGCAAAAAACAGCGAACTGGCAAGAAGTCCAAACTCTCGGATGAGACTCTGGATTTGATGACAAGAAGACGGGAAACCACCCAAGTGTCTTCGGCAGAGAGGTCAGACCTGAACAAGCGAATTGCGAAGATGGTACGGCGCGACCTTCGGAGCTCCAACACACGCCTCATTGAAGAGGCGATAGAGCGAAACCGAGGGTCCAAAGTATTCACTCAGCAGCTTGGCAGGAGCCACCTGACGAAGCTTAAAACGCACGATGGGAGGACCGTACTGTCGAAACCGGAGATTTCAGCCGAGATAGAGGATTTTTATGGCCGTCTGTACACTGCACATGCCCCTCGTTCCCGACGAGACGACCTTGATTCTAGAGCCACCCTGACACGCCACTACACCGACGAACTGCCAGACATCAGTCAAGACGAAATCGTGTTAGCTTTGAGGCAGCTTAAAAATGGAAAAGCCCCCGGTGAGGACGGTATAACTTCAGAGCTTCTGAAGGCAGGAGGAGCCTCCGTTATACAGGAGCTACAACACCTCTTCAATACCGTCCTCCACAGTGGGAGAACTCCTAAGATGTGGAGCAGGAGTTTGGTGGTGCTCTTTTTTAAGAAGGGTGATAAAACTCTCCTTAAAAATTACAGACCCATCACACTCCTGAGCCACATCTATAAGCTGTTCTCACGAGTGATCACGAATCGTCTCGCCAGGAGACTTGACGAGTTCCAGCCACCGGAACAGGCCGGGTTCCGCGGAGGATATGGCACCATAGACCACATACACACAGTGAGGCAGATTATACAGAAGTCCGAAGAGTATAATCAGCCCCTGTGTCTCGCTTTTGTGGACTATGAGAAAGCCTTTGACTCCGTTGAAACCTGGGCTGTTCTGGAATCCTTACAGCGATGCCAAGTAGACTATCGTTACATCGAAGTGCTGAGGTGTCTCTATGAAGCTGCCACTATGAGTGTCCAAGTACAGGACCAGCAGTCTAAACCTATCCAATTGCGCAGAGGAGTGAGACAGGGGGATGTCATATCACCGAAACTGTTCACGAGTGCATTGGAAGATATGTTTAAGACGCTGGACTGGAAAGGTAAGGGCATTAACATAAACGGCGATTACATCTCACACCTTCGATTCGCTGATGACATAGTCGTAATGGCGGAGTCGCTAGAGGAGCTGACCCACATGCTGGACGGCCTAGCTTCAGCCTCGCGATGTATCGGTCTTGGCATGAATTTGGATAAAACCAAAGTCATGATCAATGGCCACATTGTTCCGGGACCGATAGTCGTTGATGGTCACCTTCTTGAAATTGTTTCCGAGTATACTTACCTTGGGCAGATTGTACAGCTAGGTAAAAACAATTTTGAGAAGGAGGCCAAGAGGAGGATCCAGCTAGGCTGGGCAGCATTTGGGAAACTACGTCAAGTCTTCTCTTCATCCATACCGCAATGTTTGAAAACGAAAGTTTTCAATCAGTGCGTCCTACCCGTAATGACCTACGGAGCTGAGACGTGGACACTCACGGTAGGGCTGGTCCATCAGTTCAAAGTCGCCCAGCGAGCTATGGAAAGAGCTATGCTCGGAGTCTCTCTGAAGGATAGAATTCGTAACGAATACATCCGACAGAGAACCAAAGTTATCGACATAGCTCAAAGAATTAGCAAGCTGAAGTGGCAATGGGCCGGCCATATCTCGCGAAGAACCGACAACCGTTGGGGTAAACGTGTTCTTGAGTGGAGACCGCGACTCGGTAAACGTAGCGTAGGACGCCCTCCGGCCAGGTGGGATGACGATCTGCGAAAGACTGCTGGCAGATGCTGGATGCGTCAAGCTGAAGACAGGGCGCTATGGCGCTCATTGGGGGAGGCCTATGTCCAGCAGTGGACTAATATAGGTTGATGATGATGATGATGAAACTAATGATGAAAAATTTACTTTGAGAGGGTTGAAAAGAGTGGTAAAGTTTCTATGAAAAGTATTTATTCCTTGGATCGACGATCACTCAAAATTGGGTATAAATAAACTATAAAGTGAATAGTTAACTGTTTATTTACTTTTTATATACATATTTACAAAACTTTCCCTAGGGGTGTACAATAAATTTATATTTTGCTCCGTTTGAAACATAAACTTCCACGAGCGCGAAGCCACGGGGCGCAGCTAGTATTTATTAAAGTTAAAATGATTAAGTAGTAATATTTTTTTATACTCAGCAATGATAATCTTTTACTTTGCAAAAATGGAATAAATTACTATTCTGCCACAATAACTTAAAAGGATTCTAATAGAAACTGTAGGTACCTACCATTTGACATAGAAGTGTAATAAATTGAGTGGGTACCGACGTTTTCCTTTCACCCTAATAAGGACTACGTACTTTAATAACAATCACTCAAAAGTTGCCCTTGACATTTCGATAATATTCTTTTTTCTCCTTGTTTCAGCTACGAACGTGGAATTTGATTATGTTCAGTATCTACTTGAAGAGGCCAAGCGTATGTGAGAGTCATACAAACATCCGAATGATTGGCGGGATCACGCCTGTGAAAAAGGAATTCCTTGAAAAGATGTGAAGGTAATCTACAAAATTTCACGTACATTTTACTCAGTGGTACTTCTTTACATTTTATCTTAATAAAAATATTATGAAAGTTTTGAAAGTAGATACTTATTGACAGTGAATTTTTCAACATTTCTATGTAAATTGTTCTTGGCATAAACATATTTTCAATTTATTCAGTCATGTTTTTACATGGTAAACATTATACTGGCAGTCATAAAAAAAACAAAGAAATTAAAGAATTCAGTAACTTAATTAAAATTTGGCCACAGAGGAAGATAAAATGTTATATACAAAAACCTAAATGATTTGTAAAAGTGGCTAGGCACCAGCTTTGATACAAATAAGAACTCACCACTAACTCATTTATATATAGCTAGATGCGCCCCACGGCTTCGCCCGCGAACCAGAGTTTTTTTTCGTAATACTTATTTAAAAAAATTAATGCACACCCCCTAGGATTTATTGTATAAAAAAAAAATACGTGTTTAATTATTCAGTCCATAGTTTATTTATAACAAGTTTTGACTGAATCAAACTAAGGAAAAAATATTTTCATTACCACCCTAATTAACCCCCTCAGAGGTTAAAAATTCCAAATTTTAATAGCCTATGTCCTACTCTAGGGCCTAAAATATCTACATACTACATTTCATCTAAATATCTTAAGTAATTACGGATATTACTTATAACAAACATCCACACAGACTTTCCCATTTAATATAATAGTAAGATAAGATGAATCTGGAATGAATAATTTAAAGGTATAAATAATTTAAGGTATCTCTGATTCCCTTGTGACTTCACTAATAACGTTTGTTCGGTGACAATCCTACTAATATTATAAACGCCAAAGTTTGTAAGTATGGATGGATGGATGTATTTTTGTTACTCTTTCACGCATAAACTACTGAACGGATATGGATGAAATTTGGCATTAAGATAGATTATAGTCTTGAATAACATATTAGCTATACTTTATCCCGAAATTCCTCCGGGAAGTGGAATAACGCGGGTGAAACCGCGAGGCGCTGCTAGTAACGGTATATATAGCAGAATCCAATTTATACATAATTATAGTACAAGGAATACAACCCACCACCACCGTGTGGGTGTCATTACGTTTTACCATCATGTCGTAAAGTAGGCACCATTACGTGTTCTCGTTATTCACCCTGCTTCTACAAAATATATGTAATATGATAATGAAGTATCCAAAATACTGACAGGATTATAATCTGAGAAGCATACACCATGAAAATCGAGGATATTTTGATTAGATCGTGGTTGTTCTCCTAAATGAATGAATGAACACGTTATTGTACTCAAGAGATACATTTAAAGAGCTTATATCTAATTAAAAAATAAACATAGTACAGAAAGGCGGCCTTATTACTGAGAGCGAAAGTAACCCTAAAGTTGATTTGTTCTAAAAATTAAGAAAACAGATGACATAGAAACACAATGATAGGTTTTCGTGTAAAGTGGGTGCGTCATGTCCCGCCTGAAACAATATTTTAAGAAAACTTAAATTCTTGGCAACAACAATTTATTAAAGCACTTCTTATTCAGACTCTGTGGCGAAACTTCACGGTTTAAGAATAAAAAAATACTTTTACCTGTTGTGGATCGGTGGATTAAACTAAAAGCAATGCCTATCGTCATTTGTTTTATTTAAGTAATTAATTACACTTTCAACTTTAAAAGCAAAGTTTTTAACTAAAAGCACTTGAAGAGCACTTAATGCTTAATTACTTGGATGACCTTAGTGTCTCAGTGGACCAAGGTCCGTCTACAAACCGAGAGGTTGCGCGTTCGATGCCCGACTCGGATATAATAAATTTTGTGCATTCTGCGGATATTTGTTCCATGTGTTCTGTGTATCAGTATAATTCAAAATATGTACAATAAAATGTAAATAAAAAATCCATTAAATTTCATTTACATTTTCCACCAGTACCCTTAACACAAGCTCGGCTTTGTTTGCGGCTACATGATACTGTGTGAATTTTCCACCATTATATATTTATTATTTTAAAATAACAAATAAAACTTCAATATTTTAAATAGGTTTTTACAATTTTTCGTTTAAAATAAAAATTTGAAAAAGCAGTCTTACATTCAGAGTTTACGGTAGATATAATTTTAATATACTCTTCCGATGGATTCCGTGTTGGTATGTAACTTTTATATCAGCTATCAACCCTGTTAACTGAATTGTACTGAAAAATTTCACCTTCCTAACTTATTCAACAGGATATTCTATCAAGTTCCAATAAACTTTTAACTACCAAAAGCTATAAAACATTGTAATGAAAAAGTTCCTTCAATCACGGTCATTACTGTGTGTTGGCCTGTTTTTATTCAATCTTCGTACAACACGTCAGACAAACTTGCTGGTTCCTCTTTAGAAAGGTAATTAACGGTCACGAGGCAGCTCTTGTGTCTTCACGGCACAAGACGTGACGAATGACGTCATCATTGAAGATAACCTCCTTAGCTTTTCATTCTTTTGTATAAAGGTGGTCCTCTCTGGAAATATTCGTTGGCATTTATCGGTTGACTGCTGGATTTAGGCTTCCCTTGATAAGCGTCTCATAGTTATGGTGTAACGTACGTTGAATAGTTCTATCATTTTGTGCTACAAATTTAAACCACGTATGTATGTTTTGTCTTCGATACGCCATACGCCCGAGTCCTCTGTTATCCAGTTCTTGGACGCCATTCAGTTAGCGCTTTACTCCATCACTCGACTCCATCGACGCCATCGGGGTGTCATCTTGTCTTATGAACCTGGATGAGACTGGCGCAGGACCGCGTCGAGTGCCACAAAAGATTGGAGGCCTATTCCCAGCAGTAGGTGAAGTCGGGTTGCAGATGATCGTGATGTTTGTATATTTATCAAACAATATTAATAAAGTTACAACTTATCGATATCTAATCCAAATAACTCCCGAACGCTTTATTACAGTTGGTCTTTCAACCTCACAGAAGAATCAAGCCATAATCTAAAATGAAAGTGAAGAGCACTCAGAAGACGATATCCCAGAAGTTGACTAAGTTCTGTGAGCACAGCACTCTGCACGGAGTGTTCTATCTGCAGGAGGGGGGCGGGCGCGGGGCGCGCGGGGCCTGGCTGCTCATACTCCTCTCCAGCCTCTCTCTGTGCTGCTACCTCAGCCACATGATCTGGAACAAGTTCGTGCTGGACCCTACGCTCACTGTGGTAACTCTCATTACTGTTATTGATCGCGGATATACGCAGAAGTTTGTTTGGTTTGTTCGGACGTTTGTCACACCTTCACGCAAAAACTACTGAACACATAGAGCGCATAGAAACAAGCCGCGGGCGTTTATCTTATTAGTAAATTTTATAAACGCCCGCGTTTATTTTTGAGTTCAGCCTCCTTACAAAAGCACACGCGTACGAGCGTTTGTATGAAAAGCAAGACTCGTTTTTGAATTCTTCATATTTACGAGAGTATCACTACATAGTATAAAACAAAGTTGCTTTCTCTTTCCCTATATCCCTATGTCCTTATGACCCTTTGTATGCTTAAATCTTTAAAACGACGAAACGGATTTTGATGCGACTTTTTTAATAGATAGAGTGATTCAAGAGGAAGGTTTATACGTATAATAAAATCGTGCGAAGCCGGGGCGGGTTGCTAGTGATAATATGTAGTACAAAAAGTTCGAGTTGGGTCATTACGACCTTTATAAGCAAAAACAGCCAATCAGCTAATTCTGTACGTTCAGGCAAAAACTTGACGGTAAATCTTAGCTTCGTAGGACTTCTTAAAAATATAACTTAATAAATGTTACCTTAACGATGTACTATACCATTTGTGCTTTTCTTACATTTTTCCCCATCTGTTACTTTGTTAATAATGTACTGATCAGTAACATTTACTTTTTCAAAGGAATTCCGTATAACTTTTGCTTTTTTGTAATGTTATTTAGGTAAAATACTCATTTGTATTTCAAACAAGAATCCATCGACATTTATGAAGTTTCTAGAAGGCCTTGGAACTCGGTCTCCTTGAAACAGTCTCAAAACATTTGGCATAAAAGGATTTAATTAATCGAGCAAGCGAAAATAAAATGCTTCAACTACTAATAGAAAGATATTTATTAATTATAGATAAAAAATAGTTACGCAGAATCCCGGAAAAAATTTCGTACTAACATTTTTAGAAAGGCGGGATTTGAACCTGCAACCTCCAACGTCGCAGTAAGTATAATTTTAGAGAACTTTTAAAACAGAAGATTTGTATCTATTTCAATTGTAAGAGCTGTGATCTGCATACATTTATTGCACAAGGGTGTATTTTGCATTTTCCATTGGCCAGTAGGAATTCCAATTTCAAACACCGAGAAACCCTCCTAGGAAATCGATTCTGACTATATTTAGAACTTCATTGAACCAACCACGTATCGAAGCTGAAATAGGGAAAATTCAATTTGACTCGAATAAAAATAAAAGCGCTGGCTCTTTATTACTGAGTGGCGGTGATGTAGGTGTTTCTGACAGCCGCAATACTTAGCCTCAACTATCGTTTGAGCACAAAAGGTAAACTGTCCGACGTTGCTGACTTCAAAGGTAATGCTGATTGCGGCCAACGGAGACCGAACTCAATGAGGTTACCAGTTCTTGCAATGTGTATAAGGAAATAAGCCCCCTAACGGCCCGTGATGATCAAGGTGTAAACTCATAGAAATCTTTTGTTGTTTTTGTCATGTAATTTTTGTGTTTCATCAAAAACCGTGTGATTCGTAAATAAATAAAACGTTTTTCGCTGCTTACAAAACGTTTTTCGCTGCTTACACGGTGTAAGCAGCGAAAAACGTCTTTTACGTTTTTTGTGACGAATTTGGATGAAATAGTAAATAAATAATGATAATTTTAGAAATAATAATATTTTTGAAAGGTTGTATTGTTTTTAACTCACAACGTCAAAAATGACGTCATACATGGGGGCGTGTTTAGTTTGACACCCCCGCACCGCCTTTTTGGAAAATTACGTCTCACTTCCGATAAATCACTACATAGTTAGTATAAAATAAAGTCGCTTTCTCTGTCCCTATGTCATTATGTGCTTAAATCTTTAAAACTACGCAACGGATTTTGATGTAGATAGAGTGATTCAAGAGGAAGGTTTATACGTAGAATAAAAGCGTGCGAAGCCAGGGCGGGTCGCTAGTGCAAAATAAAAAAAAACTACATATTCTATCCAAATTCTGTAAATGGTATAAGGTAGTACCTTGATAATTTTTATGAATTATTTACATTTTGGTATATAATGTTTATGCAAACTATTATCTACAAACAACAACACCAAAACGAAATTTTGCCGTGAGTTTTTCAGAAGCGTATTTTTACTACAAAACTTGCTATATTCTCATGGAAATATAAAAGAATAGCAAGAACATTGTCTCACCTAAATTATAACACCAACTTCACTAGATATTCCCTAAAACAATGCTTAATTCACAAAACACAAACAAAACAGTGCGCGCCAAGCTGCTGCACTGAATCATAGACAATTTTTATCTTCTTTTTTTTTGCTTGCGTCTTTGTGTTGCAATGGGTGGAATAATATTTATCCTTTCACACAGTTACAAGTTTTTCAAACAACCATAGACTCTAACATAATGACAAAACGGTTTACAATCGCCCGGGTGAGCCGAGCCTCCGGGGCGCTGAGGCGGTTTAGGAGTTTCTTCACCTTCACCAAAGGAAGCTTCTAAGAAATTATGATCAGTCGTGATTTTTGAGAGAATTTTATGAAATAGGTACATTTATATTATATACTAAAAGGTTTTCAGTTTCCTACATAAAAATTCTAATCATAGACAAATAATGATTTTCTCCTGACCCGCACATACTGCCTATGTCTGGAGATCCCTAAGAATTCAAACGGTCTGCTCGAAGTCAAGATTCAATTTTGGAATGTGGGAAATGTAACTCGGAGTATTCCTATTTCAAATACGTAGTTGATTTTCCGTAAGCGTATTGCAAAAACAAAAGTAAATTCGGTGAGAATTCACAGTGTTTTAGGTGTTTTTGTTGTAATTGTTTTATTGATTTGCTGAAGATACAAGTGTTTTTTCATTTGTTCATGTTATAAGAGGTAGGTAGGTTGTGGAAATGAGCATGAAAAGGGAAGTTACTCTGATTCTAGAACATTATTACCTACATCATCCATTTAATAAGCTTTTCTTCCATTTATTTATAAATCACCGACGTAACACACAAATTTACTTGGAGTTAGCTAATCTTACTATTAATAAGAATAATAAACTAGCGACCCGCGCCGGCTTCGCACGGTTTTATTATACGTATAAACCTTCTTCATAAAAAACCGCATCAAAATCCGTTGCGTAGTTTTAAAGATTTAAGCATTCAAAGGGACATAGGGATATAGGGACAGAGAAAACGACTTTGCTTTATACTATGTAATGATAATGATAGGAAAGTCTGTGTGAATGTTTATTATGAGTAATCTCCGTAACTACTTTCGATGAATTTTGATGCGTAGGTAGTTTACCTCTGAGGGGGTGAAATAGGGTGGTACAGTTAGTATGGAAAATTATTATTATACTTGGTTCGATATGCGATAGTTAAACACCATTTTTTTACAATACTACCCCTAGGGGGTGTTCAATATATTTCTGAAATTTGAATGAAAAAGAAAACTCTGGTTCGCGGGCGAAGCCTAGGGTCGCATCTAGTTTATAATAAGTACCGGGCTGGCAGTGGAAGTATCTATAGTCCTGTGTCAGTGGATCAGACCTCTTCTGATTCCCTAAGGAACCCTGAAGAGCAACGGGGATCTTCTCTCGGACGAGTTGTCCACTTCAGTTTTGCATCAGGGTACAACTGGTCCGAATCTAAAAGCAGCAGTTTTGGGGCTCGGACGAGTTGTACCCCAATCAGAAACTGAAGAGGACATCTCGTCCTCGGACAAGTTTTCATTCGGACGAGATGTACCTACCCTAACCCTTCTGTTCAGCTCTAGTAGATATGTCTTCCATTTATCTTCAATGATTGCAGGTTGAGACTACTCAGTACTCGACAGCTGACATTCCGTTTCCATCGGTGACGGTGTGTGACGCGGCTGACGTCTACGGACCCAACACCGAAAACATCACCCAGTTGCTGTGAGTCCTTTGATTTGTACTCTTGAACTGGTCAAGTAACAGGTCAAAACACTACATACAAAACTTTTTTTTTTCAACGAAACGAAGGACCAGAAGCATGTATAAACTAGTAGGTATACAAATATACAAAATTATTTATTAAGTTGTGAAATAAATACGTCCTATCGATGTTGGTTAAAGTCCATTTTATTTCCACAATTATCAAAAATTGATTCAGATTTTTGTAAGCTGTTTTAATAAAATAACAAAATTTTACTTCTGCTGAATAATCGTACAGACCAAAACACTTACCAATAGCATCTGAAATGTACGACGGAACCTGAGATTTAAGTCAACAACTGCTTGTAAAAGTTTTCAAATCAATGTATTCTCCTGCAGTTCTCTCCGGGGGTACAACACAACTCAAATAGTAGAGTTCTTTCGAAGTTTCTCCGACTTGAAGCTCAAGGATTACGAGCCCAAGTCCTACGTGAAGAGAATGCATTATCTACTGGACGATCTCGGGTATTCACTCACTAAACTCCTGTTGCTGGTAAGTAACAAAAGTAGTTAGTTCCACTAGAACTTGACTAATTTATTAAGTTTAGTTAAACCTACAACTAGGTGATAAGATCTGATTTACAGCATTCAAATCTCGTATTGAAGTACGTAAATAAGGATGTTGTTAATTTGAATTTAGAATGATGTTCGAAGGAGCAATAAATCATTGATACCCAACAAAATAAAATAAATAGAAGCAATGATAAAATAAAATAATATAAAATACATAGTCATCTGTTTAAAATAAAATAAATATAGTTAGGTATCTGTTAATCCATTAACATTTTCCAAAAGTCTAAGGTCTAATTTCGTTCGTTCAAGGCTTGAAACACGTTTTATGCCTCAAAAGGCCTCAAACGAGTATTCGTAACCTCATTGGTTCAGTTTAAAATTGAGTTTCTACCTATTTGACCTCTTTTAATGGGCACAAAAATCATCCAATGAAACTTAGTTGGCGCCTTTTCGATTAAGCCGGAAAGTTTGACTTTGCTCTAAGAGTGTTGGTAAAATATCACTTACATTTTTTTTTGATTTTTAACAGTCTAATGTTGGGACTATTATTAGTTTGATGACCACAGTGGCGCAGTGGGCCATAGTCCGCCTGCGACGCAAGAGGTTGCGGGTTCGATTCCCGCTTTGGAACAAATTTGAGTACCTACGATCTGCAGACATTTGTTCCGTTGGTCTGGGCGTTTTCTATGTAGTATAAAAAAAATATCTATATATGAATAGATTGTATTATATATGTCACCGTTAAATTGTAAATAACGTTAGATTACAATCTATCTAGCGAGATTGTAATCTGTCGATAGATTGTAAACCGTAACATTTGTTTATAATTTAACGCTTTATTTTTCGGTAGATTATCGCTTGCCCCGGGGAATAAAGCGGTAATAGTAAAATCTATTTTTTTCAGGAAAAATAAAAGAAGGTAATTCAATTATTTCTAGGCTCCTAGATACACTACATTTACAAATTTTATATCAAATGAAAGCTAATTTTTTCCCCTATTTGACGATATTAAAATTATTGTTATTAAATTAGCAGAAATAAGCTAAAATTCACAAAATGTATTTTACAATAATTTATCTAATTAGACTGAAGAGCAATAGCTTTTACGATAGTTTTACTGTTTAAACATATTTTCAAAAGACACAGTAACCGTACATTGCGATGGTATTATTGATGAATACCAAGATCGTAATAGTTTATTACCACTCTTTTCGTGGAAATATTATGAACATCGTGAAACAGTGAGATATTATTACCACTCTTTATTTTAAAAGAGTCTGAAATGATTAAATCGCAAGTGCTTTGAGAGAGAGAGGAAACAAATATAGAGATGCCCTATTGCCTTTACATACCTTAACGTACCTATGTAGTCACTAGTATATTTTTTTTTATAATATATTTTACCTACTTTATTCTAATAGTTTAACAAATAACTGTGATTCGGTATGTCAGTAAGTGCATCCATCACCATCATCTAGCGCTGTTGGAAGTAGAGTTAGAGACATTAGACATAGACATAGACATTAAATGTCATGTTCTCGGGTAATGTGAAGTCTGTAGAGAGGGGGAGGACACCGTAACCCTAGACTCGGGCCATCTTCTCTACTTTCGCGAGAGTTATAAAACATCCCAAGGTGGCGTATGTTTTGTCGTCAATAAGGCCCTCTCTAGCAACGTTAAAGAAATCTCCAATGTGTCGACCAGGGTAGCGTACCTGATCCTTCACTATCCCAGCGGTATATCATCATCGACATCATCAGCCTATATTAGTCTACTGCTGGACATAGGCCTCCCCTAATGAACGCCATAGCGCCCTGTCTTCAAATTACCGTATCCAGCATCTGCCAGCAACAAGATCACGTTTACCCCAATGGTCGACGCGAGATATGGCCGGCCTACTGCCACTTCAGCAAGTCTTTGAGCTATGTCGATAACTTTGGGTCTCTGTCGGATGTATTCATAACGAATCCTATCCTTCATAGAAACTCCGAATATAGCGCTTTCCATAGCTCGCTGAGTGAATTTGAACTGGTGGACCAGCCCACCATGAGTGTCAATGTCTCAGCTCCGTAGGTCATTACGGGGAGAAAGCACTGATCAAAAACTTTTGTTTTCGATCATTGCGATATGGGTGACGAAAGGACTCAACGTAGTTTTCAAAACGCTGCCCAACCTAGATGAATCCTCCTCTTGGCCATCTCAAAATTGTTTAAACCTTACTTTACTGCACAATCTGCCCAAGCTAAGTGTTTTCAAGCACAATTTCGAGAAGGTGGCCTTCTACGACGACCGGTCTTGGATCAATGTGGTCATTGGTCATGACTTTGGTTTTATCCAAATTCATGCATCATGCAAGTCATCAGCAACTCAAAGGTGTGAGATGTAAATACCGTTTATGTTTATGCCCTTATCTTTCCAGTCCAGCGTCCTAAACATATCCTCCAATGCGCTCGTGAACAGTTTCGGGGATATGACATCCCCCTTTCTCACTCCTCTGCGCAATTGGACGGGTTTATACTGCTGGCCCTGTACTGGACACTCATAGTGGCGGCATCATACAGACATCTCAGCACCTCCATATAACCATAGTCTACTTGGTATCGCTGTAAGGATTCCAGAACAGATCAAGTTTCGACTGAGTCAAAGGCTTTCTCATAGTCCACAAAAGCGAGACACAGGGGCTGATTATACTCTTCGGACTTCTGTATAATCTGCCTCACTGTGTGAATGTGGTTTATAGCACCATATCCTCCGCAGAACCCGGCCTGTTCTGGTGGCTGAAACTCGTCGAGTGTCCTTGCAAGGCGATTCGTGACCACTCGCGAGAACAGCTTATAGACGTGGCTCAGGAGTGTGATGGATAGTTTTTAAAGTGGGTTTTATCACCCTTATTAAAAAAGAGCACCACCAAACTCCAGCTCCACGCATTAGGAGTTCTCCCACTGTGAAGGACGGATTTAAAGAGGTTTGTAGCTCCTGTATAACGGGGGCTCCTACTGCCTTCAGAAGCTCTGAAGTATTACCGTCCTCACCGGGGGCTCCCCCTGCCTCCAGAAACTCTAAAGTAATATCGTCCTCACCGGGGTCGGTTTCGCTATATCGCTTCATCAATGAGGCTTGTGCTGGAGCACCGAAGGTCGCCCCGTATCATCTTCGCGAATCGCTTGTTCAGAGTCTTTCACAGAGGGAGAACTCCTAAGGCATGGATGACGGTAGGGCTTGTCCATCAGTCACTCAGCGAACTATGGAAAGAGCTGTGCTCGAAGTTTCTCTGAAGGATAGAATTCGCGAAAAACAGTCAACCGTTGGGGTAAACGTGTTCTTGAATGGAGACCGCGACTTGGCAAACGTAGTGTAGGATGCCCTCCGGCCAGGTGGGATGACGATCCGTGAAAGGTGGTTGCTAGATGCGGCAAGCTAAATACAGGGTGCTAAGACGCTCATTGGGGGAGGTCTTTGACCAGCTGTGGACTTATTTAGGCTGATGATCAAATAATGTTGGACAATCCACACAGCACGATCTAGCCTCAAAGTAAGCTACTCAAAGTTTATGTTATGGGTCCTAGATTACTGATATATTTAATACATTATAAACATAGAAAATACCAACGGAACTAATTTCTGCAGATCGTAAACAAATTGTTCGGAGGTGGGACTCGAACCCGCAACCTCTGTCATCGCGGGTGGACTTTCACAAATCATTGTACCTATAGTGGAGTTTTATTTCCAAAGAATAACAACAAATTCGTTGACATGTTGCGTCAAGTGGATCGCGAATTATTTCCGGCAAGAAAGTCGTAATGATTCTTTACGTATATTTTATGAACTTCTCTGATCGGTAATAGCAACTTACGTTTCGCTGCGTCTGCGGCTTAAGACTCAAAACTGTCGTATTAACTTTTACGATAATTTTGTAGAATTACAATCTAAACTAAAACTATCTTAATGATTGTTGCGTTTTATTTTCGAAAAGTAAAATTATGTAAACGTGTATTACTGAGATTGAGTACAAAATAATTTCCGTAGAATAAAGACATTTACGTGTGTTTTCTTAAAAAAAATTCAAGAAAAAAATCTGAAAAAAATTACACATATAGTACATCACCTAAGGATGTCAAAAATGAGATAACAATAAAACAGTCGTAATAGTGCTTTACCGCTTTATTCCCCGGGGCAAGCGTTATAATCTATCGAAGTGAAACCGTCAAATTGTAAAACAGAACCCACCTAGCGCGCTGATTTAATCAGGATGAGTTTACCACAGAGTTACAAACCTATTACAGTGGGCATAATGAAAATAGTAAAAAAATACAATGGAGAAATCAAAGAATACAATGGAGAAATCAAAGAATACAAAGTGTTTTAAAGTTGTTAGACGAGTTGGTAACTACAACACAATAAAATTATGTTTTCAAAAACATTAATATATTTTCGACTTGTTTTTTTTTTTATTTAATTTTGTAATAGTTTTTTCTATAAGAAATTTTCATTATTTTTTCAATTTTACGTTGTGTTTGAGGAGAAAATATTTTTACGTTTCTGATTTTCTTATTTTGAGGTTGGACCATGTGATATGAGAATTATTGATTAAGTACCTACTTAATAATAAATAAATAAATAATTCCGGACAGTCCACACAGCATCATCTAGCTCCAAGCTAAGTAGAGCTTGTGTTATGGGTACTAGATGACTGACATAATTAATTTCTGGAGATCGTTCACAAATTTGTTCCGAGGCGGGAATCGAACCCGCAACCTCCTGTGTCGTAGGCGGACCTTTGCCCACCGCGCCACATCGGAAGTCAAAAATAAAAAAATAAAAACAAGAACTCAATTATTCTTGAAGTGCATTTATTTTATTTGACTGACACCTATGTTTCATTCCTAACTCTTTGGACACAGAGCAGTCTACTGTAAGGCTGACCAATCAGGGATCAGGTCTTCGTATAGAACACAGTTTGAAAATTGTAAGATTGTGATTTGACGGTTTCACTTCGATAGATTATAATCTACCGAAAAATAATGCGTTAAATTGTAATGAAATGTTACGGTTCACAATCTATCGACAGTTTATAATCTCGCGAGATAGATTATAATCTAACGTTATTTGCAATTTAACGGTGACATATATATCAGTTATCTAGTACCCATAACACAAGCTTTGACTAGCTTACTTTGGGGCTAGATGGTGTGGATTGTCCAGCATTATTTATTTACTAGCACCGCCTCGCGGTTTCACCCGTGTAATTCCCGTTCCCGTGAGAATTCCAGGATAAAATATAGCCTACCTATGTATTATTCCAGACTATAATCTATATCGGAGCAAAATTTCATCCATATCCGTTCAGTAGTTTTTGTGTGAAAGAGTAACAAACATCCATCTATCCATCCATACTAAACAAACTTTTGCGTTTATAATATTTAGTAGGTTTATTTAATAGTTTTTTTAAAAGTATTAGTGTTATTTATTATTGACGACCGATGTGGCGCGGTGGGCGAAGGTCCGCCTGCGACGCAAGAGGTAGCGGGTGGGTTCGATTTCCGCCTCGGAACAAATTTGTGTACGATCTGCAGAAATTTGTTCCGTTGATCTAGGCGTTTTGTATCTATAAAAAATATCTATCTATGAATAGATTGTATTAAGTATATCAGTCATCTAGTACCCATAACACAAGCTCTGCTTAGCTTGGGGCTAGATGATATGTGTGGACTGTCCGGAATTATTTATTTTATTTATTTATAGTAGTAAGGTTCTGGTTGCAGCTGAGGAAGCCGTGTGAAGAGCTGGTGGTGGAATGCAGCTGGCGCTCCCGTCCCTACAACTGCTCCGAGATGTTCCGCCTCGTGCGCACCATGCTGGGGCATTGCTGCCAGTTCGACGTGCCCTATTTCAAGTATGGACTCCTACCTCTTTACATTTATACATATACTAGCGACCCGCCCGGCTTCGCACGGTTTTATTATACGTAGAAACCTTCCTCTTGAATCACTCTATCTATTAAAAAAACCGCATCAAAATACGTTGCGTAGTTTTAAAGATTTGAGTAGTCAAAGGGAAATTGGGAAATAAAGACAGAAAAAGCGACTTTGTTTTATTGATGACGCGGCAAGCTGAAGACAGGGCGCTATGGCGCTCATTAAGGGAGGCCTATGTCCAGCAGTGCACTAAGAGCTAGCGGGCACTGGTGACTTTTGTCAGCGTGACTGTTTTGTCACTCTTATCAAGTCCGTGGATATGTATGGAGATGTGTGAAATATCACCCAGTTGTCACGTCGTAACATGCGCGCATCTCCATACATAATCCACGGACTTGATAAGAGTGACAAAACAGTCACGCTGACAAAAGTCACCAGTGCGCGCTAGCTCTAATATAGGCTGATGATGATGACATTAATAAATGAAAAACTGGATATTTAAGTGATAGTTACCTCTTCAAGCAAAAGTTACTAAACTGATTGGCTTGAAAATTAGCATAGATGTAGTTTTGGCACTGGATTAATAATTCTACTTTTTATCTCGGAAGTAACCACAGGAAGAAGGTTGCCTGGAAGAGATCACTTTTAGCGATAAGGTCGCCCTTTAAATTTAGTCCTACATCGCTGTATTTTATGTATTTTTTCTTTCTTTTTGCAGTAGGTATAATAAAGAATTTTCAATTCTATTCTATAATCTGAAATCACGTTTGAAAAGAGTCGACAAACAGGGTCTCTCACTCATGCATGTTTAGCACATTTGCTTGATGTAGATAATTTATAGATCCTTCTTGCCGTTGCTTGTGGATTGAAAGAAAAGGTCTATTTTCCATGAATTTTAAATGACCCAATTCAACTAAGAGTCTCCAGTTTCCGTTAATCTCCATTATGTTCAGCTTTAATCTTCAATTCGTATTTTAATTACGTTTTAGGGGCCAAGTTGGAGACGATACCAACTTCGTGTCAGGGATACAAGTGACGGAAGCCCTGGATATCGTGGTAGACGGACGGAAGGTAACTCCAGATGGACAGAAAACTGATGGACGAGCTTATGTAAGTCATGACGTGTAATCTTACTATAAAAAAGAGAAAACAGAGTGACTGATCAATAGATCTCAGTAACTACAAAAGCTACGAAGCTGAAATATTGCTTTTGCTGAAACTTTCATTTAGGACAAAGACACCCTTTGGGTATCACTTAAGTCTACGCCAGTGAAATGAAATCAAATTAAATCTGTAGTTCTGTCAGCGTTAACTACGTTGACGATGATGCTCTTCTGTTGGAAAAAGAGGAAAATAAATTAAACTCCTTAGAAATTTTAAAATCTGTCATCATTATATTAGTAGTAGAAATGTTTCAGACGAGCAAAAAAGTTGGCCTATCCTGGTTTTGCGTCAAATCTATGTATATGATCTGTACCTACTGACCAATCGGAAAGTAACAAAAGTTGTTCTACAGCTGTACGTGATAGATCCAGAAGACCAGATCACGTTTATAAACAACGCCGTCACCCTGATGCCCTCTGCCTTCTACGACGTGAGCGTCAACCTCTGGACCATCGACACGTCCCTCTACGCGAAGGCTTTGGCTCTGAACAACAGGAGATGTATCCTAGACTCGGTGAGGACAATGCTTTATATCTGTGGTTGAAGACAAAAACAACAGATCATCTCAATGAGTATTTTATTCCCTACTTTTGATTATATATATAACAATAGCAACCCGTCCAAGCTTTGCACAAGTGTTTTATACGTGTAAATTGTCCCCTTGAAGCATCTATTAAAAACGGGATTATAATTCGTTGCGTAATTTTAAAGATCTAAGCATGCATAGGGACAGATAGACAGACAGCAGGAAGCGACTTTGTTTTATACTATGTAGTGATGAATTTTATAACGTGTCCAAAAGTCCTTTAGGAAATAAAGCACTTTGACTTTGACTTCTCATCACTCATCATCACTTCAGGTAGTTGCGCCACGAGAGTAAGTACCAAATATTTCCGCGGTTTCCCTAACCATCTTAGTTGAGCAGTTTAAGTTAGCCTTTGTAAGCGATAGACCGTCGGGGGAAATAAGAGACTGTCTATATTGTTTTAGGGAACCTAAGTTAAATCTCAACCACTCCCGTCACATAGTCTGGGTATCGCATAATGTCCCACGTGATTTCATTCAATGAAACTCTCATTTGTGGAGCAAGTGAGTTTCATGCGCATTTGATGATGCAGATAAAGACCACAAGACCGACGAACCGGTCGGTATTGTGGTCAACATCGTTAAGAAACGTCGAAGTTACAGTATGACAAAAATTAAATAAAGCGACATTTATCCCCCATAGTTGACATAAAAGGCAAGATTTAACAGGAAATTGAACGTGAAACTAATGGGTGATTTGATTTCAAATCACACCGTGTGTAAGCAAAATCCTGAGTAAATATCCAAAATCGTGAGTATACATCGAAAATGGTTATATTTACCCGACAACTGGTGTGACAGGTTATTAGATACAATTAAAGGTGAGATATTATATTAGCACCTCCCAGAGATATGTCACGTTCTATGCAAGTAGACTTTGTGATCGAAATTGTGGGCAGAATCTAGTCTTTTGATAAATGAAAAGAAATGTATATAGTACATGAGAGTTTTAACTCTCCTAATAAGATTATCCAGAACTTAATCTTCAGAGAATCCAGACATTTTGTGATAAAGTAATTATACAATAAAATACATTATACACGTGGATGGATAAAATAATTTAATTATACACAGCAACCGCCCAGAATAGACAAAACATAATATATGCAGATTGTTTTTAATATGAAATTTAGAATGCAGTGTTATTAATTTAATTTAAATGCCATTTCTGTAGAACTCCCCTTCAAATCTGTTGTAATTCGGGAAAATGCAAATATTATTTTCTTTCGCCTGACTGTCTCTTAAATACATATTTGAGCTGCTCCAGGTTTAAACACTTTGAGCAATTTGAAACTTCTCAAATCTAGTTTCTAGGCCCAGACCCAGACTTAGACTCTAGAGGTGACTTACAGTCAACGACATAAGTTACTAAACATTAATAATTTTTATAGAGGTAATCGCCTCGTTTCTTGAAACTGTTTTGGAAGAATTGACTTTGATCAGTGATTTGTGTTAAGCTCAATAGTAAATAAAAATATAATAGTTTAATTCCGACCCGTTAGTGGTTCTTATCAAATACACAGAGCAGTTACAGAATGCTCCGAATAGACAGATTTGAGAAAAATACTATAGTAACAAAACAATGTAATTCGGTAACAATGTTAAGGCTTTGGTATGGGCAGGTATGCATTCACAGCTAGGTTGCAAGCACTGAATAGGTACCCACCACGAAATATAATGATTTTGATTGATGACTGTACTTACGGGTGCTTAAACTTAGGTCTAACTAAAGGTACTTAGTTAGATATGTGTACAGATTACACTCCAATCCTACATACTTCATCATCATCACCATCAACTTATTACTCCAGTGCTGGAAATAGGCTTCCTCTAATGAGCGCCATATATACTTACGTACTTTTTATCATTAAAGGGTACAGAATCTTCACTTTTGTAATTAATTTGAGTTTGTTTAGGACCCTCGTGCAACGTCGTACCAGGGCTGCATGGCGCGGCACATTTTGAAGAGAGTGGTGAAGAAATGCAAATGTCTGCCCTTTGGCCTCTCTGGTAAATACTATTTGATTTCTATGAGGATTACTCTTAGAATATCGTAATATTAAACTTCTGAATGTAGCGCATAAAATGTTATGCGTAATTCCTTATGATGTGGGTGTCTTTTGAAGTCTCTTCAAAATTGGCGGCGGGCAAGCAAAAAGTTGACAAAACACTCGACTGACTACTTACAATATTTTTACCCTGAAATTTCGCACCAAGCAAGGGTTAGAAAGTTGTAAGCACCAAACGGGCTGTGCCACTGACTTTTGTGAGTAGAATCCATTTTACACTACTTGCGTGCTTGCAGAAGGCATGACTTGTGTTTTTGCTAAAAAGAAACACAGTTTTTACAATAAATTCAAAATATACACACTCATAATAAACCAGAGCTGCTCATTTGTCTTATTTATTTTGTAGTAAATTTTATAGGAATTTTATATCCATGAAGTAGAGTAAGTTATAGAAAGTAATTTCAGACAAACAGAATTTTACAGAATCACTTCTGTGAAAAAGCTCATTATAATTAATTCCTTGGAGCCCTTAAGGGCATCAACATACTCAAGCTTATTTAGATGACCTGCTCTAGGGCTTACTGAGAAACCAATAAACGACGAAGTTGGCAATATTCATGAAAAACAAAGGCTTTCGAGGATTGCAGATTATCTACCCACGTTTTATTTTGAAAACTATTAGGAGCAAAATAATATTTTAAAGGAGCTTTATTTTTGTATTATTTGATGCAAGAAAGTTCGATTAAAAGTTATATTAAATTATTAGAAACCTGAAGTTCTTTGAAATTTCTTTGAAATTATTTACTTACTTTATTTTAGCCGAAATTTCACACCAGAGATCCGTAACAACAATTTAAGCAATCTACGGAAAGAGTAAAAAAATTAAATTAAACTACCAAAACTTTCGACTTAGACGTCGAGAATTGTATGTACCAAGATTCAGACTAAATAGGTTGTTTTTTCTTAAAACAACGCGTTGAAACTCACGTATTATTCATACAAGTTCTTTGTTTATTTCAGCCCGAGACTTGAAGGTCGAAAGTTATTCCATCTGTGCATGGGACAGACTCATTTGTGTCTACGAAAACATAGGTAAGAATAATAATAATGATAGAGAGGTTTTCAGAACTACGAGTATTACGTACTACGTATTCGCTTCTTACAGCTGTGAAAACCGTTCGTTTGATTCGCGACACCCAACAACATTTTTAGTGCTTCGTTTTCTTCTAAAGGTACAAATATTACATGTATTTATATTAAAAATAACCAGTTATTAGTAGTAAACTCCAAATTTTTGATATACTTCATACAGCGCTGATTTTTTTATTATAAAATAAAAGGTCTCATTTAAAAGGTTGATTGTTAACCTTTGATAAATCCATGTAGTGCGCAATGTCGCGGACGGAATATATTGAATGATAAAGCAGGTTCAAGGAGTTCTGCGAAGGACGCACAAAGACTCTTTGTTATCTTTCATCATCCAATGCTTCGTATTTCGATGTAAGTAACAAAAAATATATTCTAAGGTCTTTGTTATATTTTATTACTAGCTGGTGCCCGCGACTTCGTCTGCGCATGATTAGTATTTGGAGTACTCGCGATTTTACTTGCGTAATTTCCTTTCCCGTGGGATTTTCGGGATAAAATAAAGCCTATTTCTTATTCCAGCTTATAATCTATCTCTGTGCTAAATTTCATCCAGATCCGTTCAGCAGTTTTTGCGTGCAATCTATCCATCCATCTATCCATTCATACCTACAAACTTTCGCGTTTATCAGTTCAATTTAGTTTGGTTCCCCTGGGCTATAAGGGTTTTCACGCGTGTGAACGCGTCGTTCAGATGATGTGAGAAATTTTTGAAAACCCGTATAGCCCAGGAGAACCAAACTGAATTCCGGGATAAAATGTATCCCATGTCCAATCGTCCCGAGTTCCATTCGAATTCATTCAATTCCGTCGTGATGCGTGGTTAAAGAATTTTTCTTTCACCCTCTCTCCCAGGGGAACCTTACCGAATTCCGGGATAAAAAGTATCCCATGTCCTTCCTTGTACTATGAACTCAAATCATCCCGAGTTTCATTCCAACTCATTCAGCAGTTTCGGCGTGATGCGCGGTAAAGGAATTTTACTTTCATACCCTCTCCCATGAGAACCTTACTGAATTCCGGGATAAAAAGTATCCTATGTCCTTCCTCGTAGTATGACCTATAATCATGCCGAGTTTAATTTCAATCCATCAAGTAGTTTCGGCGTGATGCGCGTTTACGATACAGACAGACAGACAGACAGACATGAATGAAAAAATTTACAGTTTTGGCTTGAGTATCGATAATAGAGTGCCCTCCAAAAAAAAAATTCAAAATATCTTCAATGTACAGAATTGGACCTGTTACATTTTTATTATAAGTATAGATAGTACGCAAACACTCACACTCACAGTAATTTCTAAGAAATTAAATATTTCTTGCCAAGTTTTCAGAAAAAAATGACGTGGGTGAAAAAAGAAATGTGCCAGATTTTGTAGGATTAATGGATGGGCTATAGTTAAGTCTTTGGCAAATATTATCCAACCGCTTGGATCTAGTGAGCTGATTTGATTTAACTTTAACAAGGTTAAAATTTTAACCTTTAATTGGCTGACCCATATGATAAAAACGTCATCAACAACGACAAACCAAATAAACATTTATTAATTTAGCTGCCAATCAATTCAGTTAATTGAATCACGGATCACTGACTCAATTAACTGACTTGCCTTGGCCTAATGTGGATCATCATCAAAATGTACTCATTATACAAGGTGTTCTTAGGTCGGGAAAGCAGAACTAGTGTTCTTATTTGACTCCTTCCGTTTTCCAGAGCGGGTGCAAGCCGACGTCCGCGGGGAGCTGTCAAAGAAGGAATGTTTCCAGAAGTGCGACTATGTGCAGTACGAGACAGAGGTGGACTTTGTGAGGAACAAGAGAACTTTGCAGTTAGTAGACTCATTTTATTAACTACGGAAATTACAATCAGCGAATACAAAAACTAAAACTGAAAAAAAAAGAAAATGAAAAATATGTAGTATATTACTACTAATCTAAATATACATTAAAGTTAGAACAGAAATAATATTATTTAATGCAAAGGATTAGGATTAGATAACAAAAATGATAATGATTTCCACACTAGGCTGGGCCTGTATCGTGGGAACCAAAATGATTTACATACAAGGAGTAAACTAGCCTCAATTGACTGTCAAGTCTGTGGGAGTTAAATAATGATATTAAGAACAAAAATAATCAAAATTTTAAGCAATGAAACTATACAAAAACTTTAACTATACTAAAAATAAAGTTAACATATTATATTTTTAATCCCAAAACACAAAGTCAAAAGAGAACTAAAGGAATAATTAATAGAAGCTAAGACAAATTATTGGAAGAAGTGAAAATAAAACATGCTTTATGGGATCCTTAAGAGTAGACTTTCGGTTCCATCATATGATAGAGTGAGGAACCAGGATTGAGCAGCGGACTTTAATTAGGCGACAGATAAAGATTTATAGTCTTTGCAACAGTGTTTGATAACAATATTATAAACGAAACATTTTATGTGATCTCCGAAACGCTGGGCAAATGTCGTAGAGACTTGGGGACCCCGATTTTGTTTGAATTTCGTTGCCTTTTCTAGTGATATTTTTGCAGAATTGAGGTTGATGCTAAGATATTGACGTTAAGATATATTTTAAGTAGAAATAGCTTTCTAACTGACAGAACCCCACTTTCCTAAAGACCAGGTCTGTTGAGTATCTTCGGGGCTTTTTTAGCATAGTTTTAAGTAAGATAGTAAGTAATTTAAGTAAGATTCATAGTTTTAATAACAGTTGGCTACTTTTCATTTTATCTTATCTTATCTTATCTTATCTTATCTTATCTTATCTTATCTTATCTTATCTTATCTTATCTTATCTTATCTTATCTTATCTTATCTTATCTTATCTTATCTTATCTTATCTTATCTTATCTTATCTTATCTTATCTTATCTTATCTTATCTTATCTTATCTTATCTTATCTTATCTTATCTTATCTTATCTTATCTTATCTTATCTTATCTTATCTTATATTATCTTATCTTATCTTATCTTATCTTATCTTATCTTATCTTATCTTATCTTATCTTATCTTATCTTATCTTATCTTATCTTATCTTATCTTATCTTATCTTATCTTATCTTATCTTATCTTATCTTATCTTATCTTATCTTATCTTATCTTATCTTATCTTATCTTATCTTATCTTATCTTATCTTATCTTATCTTATCTTATCTTATCTTATCTTATCTTATCTTATCTTATCTTATCTTATCTTATCTTATCTTATCTTATCTTATCTTATCTTATCTTATCTTATCTTATCTTATCTTATCTTATCTTATCTTATCTTATCTTATCTTATCTTATCTTATCTTATCTTATCTTATCTTATCTTATCTTATCTTATCTTATCTTATCTTATCTTATCTTATCTTATCTTATCTTATCTTATCTTATCTTATCTTATCTTATCTTATCTTATCTTATCTTATCTTATCTTATCTTATCTTATCTTATCTTATCTTATCTTATCTTATCTTATCTTATCTTATCTTATCTTATCTTATCTTATCTTATCTTATCGATTATCTTATCCTATCCTATCCTATCCTATCCTATCCTATCCTATCCTATCCTATCCTATCCTATCCTATCCTATCCTATCCTATCTTATCTTATCTTATCTTATCCTATGTTATTCAATTCAATTCAATTCAATTCATTTTATTCCGTTTTGATACATGTTATTGTACACTAGGAAAAGTCAAAGAAGGTATAAGGTTATGTTATGTTGCTTGTAATTTTCGTTGTTAATAAAGTATACTTTGTTATGTTATGTTATGTTATGTTATGTTATGTTATGTTATGTTATGTTATGTTATGTTACGTCACGTCACGTCACTTCACGTCACGTCACGTCACGTCACGTCACGTCACGTCACGTCACTCTACGTTACGTTACGTTACGTTACGTTACGTTACGTTACGTTACGTTACGTTACGTTACGTCACGTTACGTTATGTTTTGTTATTTTATCTTACCTTATCTTATCTTATCTTATAGACTAAAATGATCGCTACAAATTATATTATGTAGAAAAGTTGAGGCCAAGGTCATGAAGACTTTCTGAGATCAGTTATATCAAAACATTTTGTAGAGATTGCTTCTTATAAAAATTAATATAAATATTTCAGAAAGTCTTCATTACCTTATAATTAATTTTGAAATATCAAAGGCAAATCAGCTTACATCCCAGACAACCATAATTGAAAATAACTAATTGCTCATCATAAAAAGGGAAATAAAAAGCCAGGCTTAGGTTTATTGATTCACCATTTCAGACCCTATTAGCGACCAGATATTATTAGAATACGGCTTGTTATGAAAGAGCTCTGGGAAACTGAACTAGTACTGTAAACATGGCCTTAGTCTGCCGACGGCATAAGAGTAGACAAGAGTAGAAGGGAAACTTCGCTCCGAACGCGCTCAAGGTCACGATATTAGCCTACGCGAGTCTGCACGTTAAACGTGCAGTGGGCGGGCCCATTCAGTAGGGCTGTCACACTACTGTCACAGCCGGCAACGCCGCACGCGGATTTTAATATTTGTGTAAGTTAGGTGCGTACCTCTATAATATAAATCACGGTCAAGTTATTGTGGTGTGATCGGTTGTAACAATAACTCAAAACGAAGACAAATTTAAGTTTTTTTAGATTGATAAAATATAATGATAATACATACCCTATGTAAGTAACACTCGGGTCAAACCCTTACGGTTTATAGAGTGTTATGTATTTTGTTATTATTAAGATTCCTTTATAAATACATAAATTAAAAAAAGTAATATTTTCTAAATATTATTGTGTTTTTGTAGGTTCATAACTTACTAATTATATATATATATATTCTTCCTGGCCGATTTCGGCTACGGAGACTTGGCTTTGAGTTTTTTTTTTTTTTTTTTATCTATCTATGGGCTTAGATGTTTAGCCCGCATATGGCTGATGTAACCTATTTGTAAGTTAGGTAGGTACCAAATCAAAGGAACGTGAACATCGGTCGTTGAACTTTTCTCACTCGCCTCGCCTCGCGACGGCGGCGGCGGCGCGGCGGTACAGTGCGGCGGTACAGTGCAGTAGCAACCCTGGCAACACGCTTGGACGACAAAGAAGCGTAACAAGGTGAAGGGGGAAGTAGGTTATATAAATGGCGGCATTTGAGACTAGATCAAAGAAGATTCCCTTCTACTCAGTTGTTATTTATTCTTATGCCGACGGTTTCAAATGAAAATAAGTGTTTACACGCTTGAGGAGGTCACGGGTGTGATAAGGTTTACTAATCACTTAGGTTTACTAGCACAGCTAGTACTAGCATTTGCTAGTAGTATGAATTAGCTCTTCGGACACCGTAAAGGTATGCGAGCTTCATTAGGGGAGGGCTATGTCCAGCAGTGGACTAATATAGGCTGATTATGATAATTCGAGTCACGAGAGACGGAAAAAAACAAAATAAGGTTGAGTAAAAGCTCTTCCAGCAGGGAAAATAAAATCCAGATAAAGATACGGGTTAATTTTGCTGTCGTTTTTATATCAATTGAATTAGTTATCTACTTTTGTATTAACAGCTATTTAAATTATAAGGTTCTTAATCATAACCATTATCTTCAATGAACAAAAAAAATATCAGGTAATACACAATATAGTATATTATTATATAGGTACTATAAAACCCAGAAAACAGAACGATAACAATCGACCCGAAAATCGTTTTTCAGTTTGATGGTGGCGCTATGAAAATGACTTCGGAAGTGATTTCGATCCTTTTGTCAAAGCTATGGAACCCTTATATTTCACGTTCGAGAAGGCTTTTAGATTGATTACATTACACTGAGTACCGTTCATGGCAATTTTTCATGTGGATTTTGGCAAATGACTTTATAGAACAAATTTCATGACATCACAATCCCGGTTGAATTACACAATAATTACAATTATTGTGTAATTCAAATGGTAATCGAGATCTACTTCATTTTTGAAAGTTAGGCTGGTTAAATACCTTATGTCTATTACAATACCGAATAAATTCCGACTGCATCGACCACTGTTAATCGATTTCAAGTTAGATAATAAGTCAGCTGCGATTGAGTAATCGTTTTTGAGAAGCACGAGTTTTTAAATAACAGCATTACAGCTTAATTATCATTATTATTTCACTTTATTTATTTTAATTCTCGTTAAAAATATTTTTTACTATAGAAAATACAATTATTATAAAACTAATCTACAGTAAAAATGTATGAAAACGGTGGATCACCGGCTGCGAAGCTAGGCTCAAGCAGCCGGTGACTAGGGTTGCAGACAGGAACTTCCTGACGATACGCGTCGAATCCAGAAGAACCGCTTTTTGGATCTGGCCCTTGATCCAACTTCCTAGTTCCTCCTTCATTATACTTCTTTTGTATTTCCATCATGTATTTCCTTGTAATTATTGTATTCCACCCTCCAGAGCAAGCAGCAGGAGCAGTGTGGTGGTGCACTTCAGCGAAACCACCTGCATGAAATATAGGAGGGAGGTCCTCTACACCTGGGACCAGATGTTGGGTATGACCGACCATGTGCTTATTTACTTATTGACGGCCGTATTTCATGACCGATGTGGCGTGGTGGGCGAAGGTCCGTCTGCGACGCAGAAGGTTGCGGGTTCGATTCCCGCTTTGGAACAAATTTGTGTACGATCTGCAGAAATTTATTCCGTTGGTCTGGGTGTTTTCTCTGTATATTAGAAAAATATCTATCTATGTAATGCATTGTATTGTGTGTCAGTCATCTAGTACCCATAACACAAGCTCTGCTTAGCTTGGGGCTAGATGATGTTGTGTGGATTGTCTGGAGTTATTTATTTAGTTACTACTACTTATGTATGTCCTATACCTTCGGCCTGCGGCTTCGTTCACGAGCTGTGTGCAGCACTTTTCATTTCACTAAATTTGTTTTCAATGGACACAGGGTATCTCAGGTATGTCAGTGAGAATTACACAGATCCTATTTTTAAATAATAGTAAATTAACATTTAATCAGATAAAAAAATGTACAAATGACCAGAACCCGAATACCTCTAAATAAATCGCTTCACCATTCAATAGTAAAGTGTCAAACTGACAGTGTTAAACTCTTTTTGGTATTCTACTACGACAATTTTTTCGAGGTTCATTCATAGCTGTGACGATTACGTTTATGTACCAATTTTACAATCCAATTATGAAAGTCTATTGAAGCTCAAAAACTTTAGAAATACCAAATGCAAAAATTACATTTTAGACATTTTGATAGATTGACGCTATTAAGACCAGTATTTTGAAATTAGTGGAATTCGGCCCCAGGAACATTGTAGCTACATTAACAACATATTAACAAACCTCTAAGCTCGTGGTAGTTGTAAGAATCGAGGGACCTGCCCTACGAACGACTGCATGCTTCTGTGTGTTTTAAACAAATGTACTGTGATAACCAAACCGCATCCCCAGCGCGCACAATAATGCAAAACCCTTGTCTGACGGAGGCTTGTTCGGCATTTAGAAAAATAATTTGAATTCTTATGTAACTAATCAATCAATCACCAACCAACTTCATACTATCAATCTATGTAACTAAGAAAACACGGTATTATTATGATCTGGATTTCAAGAATCCGAAAATATTATTGTATTTGTCCATATTGTGTTTGTTGATAAATAAATACGAGTCTCGTTATGAAACTCCGTGTGTGAAACGGTGTCACCAACACACAGCTTTTCTTACTTCTAAGAAAACGACTGTTTCCTTATCAGATCTTGAAAGTTATATCCTTATTACGATGTTGTATATTATCATTGCTGCTGCCCGTGACTTGGCTTGTGGCGCGGGATGTAATCATCTGTCTCCATGTGCCATAATCTGTGCTGTGAACCCAAACAGATGGTAACAGACAGTCAGACTTTGATACTCACGATTCAGCGTGATTTCAAAGTAAATTATTCAATAAACATGAACAAAATATCTCAATAATAATGGAATAACTTTCAAACCTTTCGCGGTATTTGATTTCTCAGACTTGTTTTCTAGCAAAACAATTTTATTCTGTCTACTGGCTGTAGATGTTGGATAACTTTGTTTCACTGGAAGAGCTTTACTCAGCGATATCGAAAAAGCCTTTCTCATGTATTTATTCACCTATTTATTGCCTACATAATCTTCATGATATTTTGGGAGTTGACATCATCATCGTGTGTCTTCGAAAACTCTTCTTAATAAATTATTTACTCTTAAAATTGTACTTTTAAAACAAGTAAAACGATAATACTGATGTTTTAATAAAGTAGTAATTGTGAAGGGACCATGAAGTGAACTTTACCGGCTCTTGTACACAAAGAGAAACTTTATCAACTGAGCCTCGGATTATGAACTTGCTTAGGGGAGCTTTTTCTCTACTTTACTCCTTTAAAAGATTTGAAGTAATGAGAATTTAAAAGTAATTTATTTCTTGCTCACAGTTAATCAGTTTTAAAATGTATTTTTCAACTTTTTTGTCATGTGCCCGTTTACTTCAGTTACGGCTGGATATAAACCTGCCTTGTATCATAACGTTACGGTCTACGTTATACCCACGTAACATGTGCGTGCTAATCGTATTTAAAGATGTTATTGTTATAGGCCTTATTTTTTATGTTAAGATAAAACTTCGGGGCAAATAGAAAAATAAGAAGTTATATTATAAAACGTTATTGATCATGATCCTGGTTATAGGTTGGTATAGTATAGTTTGCTTCTTTTTCAGCAAATCTCGGAGGTATCTTCGGACTGTGTCTAGGTGGCTCCATCATCAGCGTCATCGAAATAATCTGGTTCTTGGCAGATATCCTCTTCACTCTGATTGGTGGAATATTAAAAAACAATATTCACAAGAAGAACAATCACAAGATATTGAAGAAATCAAGCAACCAAGTCTTTACTTTGACTCATAATGATTGGTCAAAAAAGACCGATAAAAATGCTCATGTGAGGTATAAGTTTACGAATTAGAAGTAAATGATTAATATTAAATAAATAATGCGATTAATGATTTGACAGACTAGTCAACTTATATAGTTACAGTGGTAGGTAAACTTTTGAATGTAATCTTTTATGCAGATCTACAATATCGTTATAAAGATAGAATTAAAAAGGACCTTTGATCGCAATTTGTTTTTTTTTACTATTTATTAGTTTGATCCCAGCATATCTCGCGAAGAACCGAGAACCGTTGGGGTAAACGTGTTCTTGAGTGGAGACTGCGACTCGTCAAACGTAGTGTAGGACGCTCTCCAGCCAGGTGGGATGACGATCTGCGAAAGACTGCTGCTGGCAGATGCTGGATGTGCTGAAGACAGGGCGCTATGGAGCTCATTGGGGGAGGCCTGTCCAGCAGTGGACTAATATAGGTTGATGATGATGATGATTAGTTTGATCTCTGCTTGAAATCTAAATGATAAGGAAACTTATCTGATCAAACGAATCTGATTCAAAAGGTATTATTTCGGTTTTAATAAATTTTGTTGGCAGAGCAATAATAAAGTTTCCTAATGTGCATATTGTTTACAGTATTTGATTAGATTTCAGTAGTTCAAATAACTAATAAACAACCGGAATCAGTTGTTTGTTGAGTGATATTATTTATACAACGACCCGCCCCGGCTTCGTACGGTTTTATTATACGTATAAACCTTCCTCTTGAATGACTCTATACCTCTATATTAAAAAACCGCATCAAAATACGTTGCGGAATTTTAAAGATTTAAGCATACATAGAGACAGAAAAAGCTATGTACTTTGTTTTATACTATGTAGTGACAAGGTCATTACCAGCGGTGGACATAACCAGCAGCGGACGTGTTGAGTCGGAAATGTATTATTAGCACACAACGTTTATGAATAATTTCTATATTCAGCAATTGTAATAGAATTGAAATATACTAGGAATACTTAGACGGAGCGCGGTATTCATGAAAAATCTGTAGATTTAATTACTCGTGTAAATTTTTGGAGTGCTTCTTTAAATTGAGTTATGCTCAAGCGGAATAAGTAGGCTTTCAGTTTTTGTAAATTAATTATAACTCTTGGCACGCGTCAACAGAACCGTTACTTAGCGATCAAAGAAACAACTTACTTTCCTTACGATATTACACATAAATTTCCTTTTGACACGTAGATATATGAAAATTTTACGTCATTAGAGTTACATCAAAAAATTCTCCGTTCGTATCGAAAGCTAACAAAAAAATATGAATGCCCTAAAACAGTGTTTTTCAGTCTTTTTGAATACGCGACCCCTTTAAGGGTAGAAAAATTCTGGCGACCCCCTTCGGCATAGAGAGACAAAAAGTTAGTACCTACCTAATCTTAAAGACAAACTTATGATTTTCTCTATTTTGATATTCATTATTAGCACTTAGCACCTACTTTCTGCAAGAAGCCTCGAAAGCTTTGAAAGTAAGTACGAGGTAAGTTAGTAAGAGCTTGCATTAATTTGCAGGAGAAACTATTCATATACTTTCCAGACTTACACTCTGAAGCTGACAATGGGCGTAGATAGATTCTTAAGCCCTTTCTTGGATAAATCAATAGAACAAAACAAATACGAAAGAAAATCTTATAGATTAAGCTGCTGACGGCATGCTTAAAATGGAATTTTTTTTAGTTAGTTTAGTTTTGGATGAAAAGAAAACATGAATAGGTACCCAGAGCTGGCAAGGGAAGCTCTAAAATTATTAGTGCCATTCCCACTTCATACCTTTGTTCAACTGACGATCTCTTCAATAGTTGACATTAAAACCAAAAAGAGAAATAGGTTCCAATTAGAAAACGATTTGATTATTAATATTTCAAAAATAGCACCACGATTTGACAAACTTTTGAAAAATAAACAAGCCTATGCTTCTCATTGAAATTGTGTTTTTACGGTAGTGTAGAACCTTGCCTGTTTCCTTTTGCCGGCGACCCCCTGAGTAAGGCTTCGCGACCCCCCTAAGGGTCGCGACCCACAGTTTGAAAAACACTGCCCTAAAAAGTGTTCGCGATTTCCTAAATAAATTAATAATGCTGAACAATTCACACAACATAATTTATCGCCAAACTAATGCGGGGTATTTAGCGATCAATGGAATAGAAAAGGCGATCGCTACGCGTAGGTTACTTTGTCTACCAATCGAACTTCGCTATCGTATGAGCGATGACGATTATAGAAATGGAATCGCTTCATAGCGAATGCCGCTTGGCTAAGGTTGCTGATGTTATGGATACCTACTTGAGAACTGATATACTCAATACAGTATCCTATACTATTTCGAATTTTATTTTCATTATAACTACATAGAAACACACACAGAACCCAGACAAATATAAGGAGATTGTACAATCATTTGTCCTAAAGTGGGAATCGAACCCCCAAACTAGCGTTGCAGGCGGACCTTCGCCCACCGCGCCACGTTGATCATTAATTAATGATAATTAATTTTAATTAATGATAATTAATTAATGATCAACGATAATTAATATTCTGTCAAAGAAAAACACAAAGTTAGAAATATTTTTTAATTAATATAATGTACCAATATCACATTCAGTAACTTACAAAAATAATTACTTTGGTTGGAAACTTACAGAATTGAATAACTTAAACTTTAACCATCAATAAAATATGGATTTTTGCACATTAATGTAATACATTATAATTGTATATTTTATAATAAGCGAGTTAGCTGCGAAACTAGTTTACTATCATTAATTCATGAAACTAGGATAGTTTTCAAGTCTCGGTAGTGTTTAACTTATTGGTCCAAGTTATACTCTAACAAGAATTAGGAGGATCGTTAGTATACATCGATGATAAGGTTAGGATACCTACATAGTCTTCGATTATCAGGTATACAGGGTGGAAAATGACTAGGTACTGTCTAAAATGAAGGGTACTAATCAGAGTACTCGGACCATGATTCTGAACTTAGAAATTTGGTCAGTCCTCGGATTTTAAGTTAAGGGGTGCAACGCTAGCCCCCTTCGATTTCAGCAGTTATCTTTTTACACCATATAATACTTTTACAAATATTTCCTGAAATACTTTTATAAACATCGAATAAATATATTCAACAATAATTAAAATATCCAAAATTATAATAAAACAACGAATACAATTGTGATGTTCACTTATACATATTTACACGATTTCATCTTAATAAGCTTATAAAATAATACGAAACATGAATCATATACATAAATTTTATACAAAATAGTTACGTACAGACTAGATGCTTTTATTTATTTGAGTTTTTTTATTTAATATTTATTTATGAATGTCCTTTCGCATATAGGTATTATAGTGTGATATTGATTAACTCAGGTATATAATAGTAGTTTAAAAAATCATATTAGTTCGTCAGTTCGATTATCGAAAAATATTAACGAAGTATTTTCTCTTTTGTCCTGGGACATTTTAAAGAAAAACGTGACGTCACGAGCGTGAGAACTTCTCAACTATCTTGGGAATTTTGGTTCGATTGACAAAAAAAAAAAAACGTGTTCAATATTTTTCGAAATTCTAAACTCACGAAATAAAAACAGTTACATTTTTCTTACAAAAAGTAAAAAATAAACAAATAACGTTACTGCAATTAAATTAAAGGGCACAATATTATGTCCATTGGTAGTTGAGTGGTGATGTGGTCTATCGCCTGTAGTCGATATGTCCGTGTCGCTGCAACATGTCTGCGGAGAGCGCGTGCGCGGGCGCGGTGCGGCGCGAGCTGCGCGTCACGTGGCTCAGCTGCGTCGTCTGGCGCAGCTCGAGCCCGCCGCGCGCGCCGTGCGCCTGCCCGTTGCACCGCATCGTGCTCATCTGGAGGGAGAGGTCATCGCATCTTGTAGGTGCATCCGAACAACGATAGGTATGAAGGCCACATTGTTAAAGTCAATGTAGGCTTGGTTAGCGGGTTGCTTTTAGTAGTTAGCCGCGTGGCTAGAAGTGAATAATCTAATCTTTTGAGATTTTCAGTTTTAAGCTATCGAATTCAAATTCGACTACGGCTATGGGACAATAAGACAAGAGTAAGATGAGTAAGAGAGTAACAGTTAAAAAACAGTGTGTCCATAAATTAAAAAGAGATTGCATAGGATTTTATTGGGTAAAACTCCTTATCTGAATTAAGGGGCTTGTATAAGTTTTGCTTCACCTTATACTTCATGCAATAAAAACATAAATAGTACTGGAAAAGCCAACTAGCACAAGCTCGGAGAAAAGCAAAGTTTATGTTATGGTTAACACCCAGAAATATAATAATAAAATATTTGGATGTCCTACAAATATTTGTCCCAAGGGCCGCAAGGCGGGGATCGAACCCGCAATCTCTGCCAGCCAACCTTCGCGTGCCACGCCACATCAATCGTCAAATGGAAAACCCTTGACTGTATCTGTGGTGGATCCATGTGATTAGTGGTGGATTCCATTCCAATGTTTCCAATAACTAGGCTTGGATGTTTCAATTCCAAGTTATTTGAGCACGAATTATTTTTTTTTATAAAAATTACAATCAAGGAATATATATAAATTGAAACTAGTTTATACATGACGCGTGACCCGAGAGCTGGTGAGTATCTGGCTCAGCGCATCAGCATTGCCATACAGCGTGGTAATGCAGCCAGTGTATTGGGGAAGCTTCCAACTGCTATTGACATGGATCAATTGAGCTACCTTTAGACTGTTTGCAACCGTCTGCAGTTAGCTCGATGGTTTCAATTGTATATACTAGATGTAATTTTTTCTATTCCTTGTTTGTTTATACATTTGAACCAATTGAGCTAACTACAGACGATTGCAAACAGTCATCTTATTATATTCAAGAGAATTAGATATCATATTATAGCTAAATTGATAGCCATCTCAGCTGGTAGGGACACAAATAAGGTTTATCATCAGAAGTTCATTCTCGGACCAAGTTTGACAATTCATTCGCAACATTCGTTGATGAAAATTAATTGTCTTGTCAAAGATGTCTTCCACACTTATTACGACTAAGATCAAAATCTAATTTAACCTTATAACAATCACAATAAGATTCAGTTTATTTCTGACAGTCAATTATCATTAAACTGATATTCGTACCGAAGTTTATCCAAGCAGTTAATTCGAGGATGAAGCAAAGCCCACATCAATCATAGGTTAATCTCATAATCATGTTAACAATAAAGATTGATTACCTGCAAATAACACCTTTTGTGCGGCTCGTGGTAAAGCTCATAATCGCTTGAAGAGCCTTCAGGCTTTTGTGTGCAACGCCACTGAAAAATTAGAATAATTAATATTTATTTCGAGTTACTAACCTAACTTTTAAATTGGTTAATAATGACGATGGTTACATTTCGACTCAATTATTTATTATCTATGTGGTGTTTATAATAGGTATTCGTAATCATCATCAGCCAAAAATAAGTACTGTTTGTAAAAATATTAGTAGCACGTATAATTAATAGTAGTATCAACACTATCAGATTTAATAATTGAAGCGATTTTCAGAATTTAATTGCTTTTTCAATAAAGTTTATTTGCAAAATGAAACTTTAGAATAAGGTAAACATTATGTCCTACGAAAACAGCAGAACATAGAACGAATTAAGTTCGCAAGTTGCTAGTGTAGCAACTTCTGTACTTCTTAAATAAGTCCTTCTACAATGTTCTATATGAGTCACCGTGAAGGTTTGTTTGCAGACCGGCTTCGCTGTGCAGAGCAGCTTTCTCGCCGACCTCTGGAAGTTCCTCGTCATGAGGCAGTACACGATGGGGTTGATCGCGGAGTTGGCGTGTCCTGCAAACAATCACGTTGTTACTTTAAGAGAAACAATATTTTCACAGTTCATGTTTTAATCACTAGATACATAGAATAAAACAAAGTCGCTGCTCGATGTCTGTTTGTCTCAATGTAAACGTAGATCTTTAAAACTACGCAACGGATTTTGATGTGTTTTTTTTTGAATACATTAGTGATTCAAGAGGAAGTTTTATGATGTGTAAACACCCGTGCGAAGCTGGGGTGGGTTGCTAGTTACACTTAGAAAAAACAATTTAAAATTGGAACTCGGTCATAGAATTAACAAGAAAAATAATTATTATTGGCTAAGGACATGAAGTACTTGTTAGCTTTAACTAACAAGTACTTCATGTCCTTACACTTAATAATGATTTGACTTCGGTCAGTCCCAAATAATATTATAAATGGGAAAATAAGTCTGACTGTCTGTATTTTACGCTTTCATGCATAAACTAATAAACTGATTTTAATGAATTTTGGAACAGAGACAGTCTAAAGCCTGATAAAGGGCTGATAAGGGCATTGGCTTTTTTTTATCAAATTTGCTAATATTTTTTTAGCAAATAGTGATGAAAATTTTGTCATTTTTTATTTACAAGCTTGAAATTTATTTCTTAGGTTATTGATTAGATATAAACAAATGCGTTAAAATTTTACCATAATAACAAATAACAATAGGCTATGAAAGTTGTATGGAAATATGTAAGGTTTATGTGGCTGCCCAAAGTCACGATTGCACGCGGAAAAAGCCGCGGGTGCAGGTATGTAGTTTTCTTATAAGATAAATCCAGTAGATTTAATGTAATAAAGAAAATCGAGTGCGCGATCAATCTCAAAGAATTCTATTACCTACTGAATCTAGGACATTTCATTACTTCTCTGGAATTTTGATGGATGAGGGAGGAAAACGAAACAGATATAATAATCAAAATGAGTAAATTTTACGAACTGTTTTCGAGAACTTCGGAATTACATTTTTTTTTCGAGAAATAAATACAATTTTTTCTATTCGAATCATGTGATTAAAAACGAAATTAATTTCAAAAAAAATGTGACGACATCGTGATTTCATTTTAAGCTACCTCTAGAGTGTTAATAAAAGTCTATAGACATCTATCTAGAGGCTAGTTGAAGTGTTTCAATAGTTTATTTCAAATTTAATATGAATTTGTTAACAAATAGTTAACAAATTCATATTAAATTTGAACAAAAATATTAAAAGAAGGTCGCCCCTATTTTATCGAACAACAAACAAACACTTCAGATCTACGTTTTATATAAATCCTAATAATTTCAGCTGTGTCTGAGCTGCGATGCGAAACATTTCACAAATACACACAGTACTCTACTGCCCGTAGTGGATTGGTCGCTAAGACCCGACGACGTGTGCTTGTTGTACGTACAAACACACTTTGTAATTAGTCAGAGCGATCTAATAACAGGGCGATGAAGCTCGTGCAACAAACGAATCTCGGGTTGAAAATATATGTCGCAGATCGCTGCATTTATAGGCCTCAATTCTATTTCATACTAGCGAGCCTTCTTTGTGATACCATGAATTTCATTGTCAAGAGTAATGATAACTTCTTCATTATGTCTTCGGTCTCTTTGCTCTATAGGCCAGGCCATGGAACATGTGATTCAACTTTTGTCCAACAACTGTTGATGGACAAATGTCATAAAAGAAAATTAATTGCTTTGGTTGCAATATGACAGTGACTATAACCCCCTAACCTAACTTCTCAATTCATTATTTATCTTGTTTTATGTGTTTTTTTCTTTTACCAGTTCTGGTCTTTTAACTACATACGCTCATGGATTAATTTGGTATCATTTAGTTTGCATTCATTTTTAAGAAATAAGTATTTTTTTTCCTCCGAAAGATTTATGACACTCTCTTTGATTTTCCAAATTATTATTAAGAGTTAAATCGCATGATTATCGTAGCTACGCTTTGTTATTGCATGCGCCCGTGTCAGTATACACAGCACATTAGCCCAGTCAACATTGGTATAGCGAGTAGCCCCTTGAGTGCTTTCCTGACAAAACCACATTGATGCTCGGTGATTCGGTTAAGATGATCTTGTTTTCCCTCTAAATTTGACATTAGAAGAATAGGGTATTTTACACTATGCAAGGAAAAATATAAAAATGTTTGTTCATAATAGATTTCGAAAAAAGTAAACAAGAAACGTCGATATTTATTCATAAAATTGCAATTTTAATTTTAAAATTCCATTTTAAAAATCGTCTTTTCTAATCTGTTTTTCAAATGTCTAAAACGCCATTCGCCATATTGGATCCCGCCGTGACGTCATTCCGATAGCAAACAATCTACTGAAAATAAGTTGTGCGCTGTTATTTTGATAAATTTACGAGTTATTAACACGTTTGTAGACTTCTAGCCTTTATTTCACTATGGAAGACGGTTTTGTGAAAGCAGAAAGTACAAATCTGCCAATGGTTAATACTTTAATGGTGGCGAAATTTTTTGCGAATTTCTCATTTTTAGGGCTCAAACACAAAACTGCGAGCTCGCATCGCATCGCAAATATCTCCGAGCTCGCACGATAACGTCAGATCTCATTTGCATCGCGCATTCCTGTCATATTACGTCATACTTGGTGACCCCCATTTTAGTCCGCTCTGAGACAACTTTAGCGAAAGATGCGCAGCGCCTGAGCCGCCTTCTTTGTGTTGTAAAAAAAAAACTGCTTCAGTTCTCAACTCATAGTAATTTCGAGTAAAATCGTTCCCTTCAGTGTTCATAATCGTATTAAATGGATGAATCCAGAATCTTCTTTTTCTTTTATATCTATTTAACAATAACAGCAGTGCAATTGGAGGTAAACGTGTTCTTGAGTGGAGACCGAGACTTGGCAAACGTAGTATAGGACGCCCTCCGGCCAGGTGGGATGACGATCTGCGAAAGACTGCTGGCAGATGCTGGAGGCGTCAAGCTGAAGACAGGGAGCTATGGCGCTCATTAAGGGAGGCCTATGTCCAGCAGTGGACTAATATAGGTTGATTATGATGATGATGATATAAAACAAGTTAAGCTTTGACAAGTTAATATTTGAAATTGCTATTCCATCTAAGTACGTAAACGAAATAAACCATAAAGTTCAAAACACACAGAAGCCGGAGGCGTGGCGGAGGCGAATGAGTGCCGGTTTTTCCTATGGCACCGCGTTCGCCACGGCCTGCGGTGTGTGTGTAGGCTTTCATAGGATTCCATAGAATACAACTCGCACGCCTTCGCCTCCGCCACGCCTCCGGCTTCTGTGTGTTTCGTACTTTAACGAAAAATAAATAAATAAAATAAAATAAGTACAGGGCCAGCAGATTTAATATTAGATACCAGATTGCATTGATTAATTTAAGAAACCGTAGGGAAGCTGCAATAATAGACGATGTAGATGGTTTATGTGATGAACCTTATTCTGATTTGGACGAGGAGTAGGGCCAATTTTGTTTGTTTTGTCTTTTAAAACACAAAAATGATTACTAATGTTTATCACACTTTGAATCATTTTTGCACCCTACATAGCTCTTTCCATACAAAATTAATTTTGTAATAATGATCCAGGCGCAAGTTTTCCCAATCATCTACTAAACTATTACAATTTATTCTTTATATTATTTATAGCAAAAAAGTTGAGTTTACATAGCATTAAATTAAATTAAAATAACAACATTTTGTATTACAAAGCTAGAGAAATACCGCCACAAACTTAAATATCGATTATCTCGAAATGAGGTTTGTGTGGGTTGGATCATTTTTGCTTAAATCGGTTCAATTATGTTTTTGGGATCCATCATACGCTTCCTAAAAACACGTCCAATACGGCTGACTAATTTTGAAGTATGGTTACCCTACAAAACGGTTCGCCGCAGAAATTCGCATCGCAGAAATTCGCAAATCAAGTTCGTGTGACATCGCATCACATCGCATCGCATCGCACCAAATCGCACCAAATCGCAGTTTTGTGTGGGAGCCCTTACATCACTTGGCACTTGAATCTATAATTTTTGTGGCGTTTTTACACTTGTATTTTTGCATTCAGGCACAAGACACCAATGATAACTCATTATTTTCACGAATCTTATTACTTGGTCTTTCGCAGTCGTATTGTTTACTAACCGAGTGACGTCACGAGATGAAAAAGCATGGCGGCTAGCGTTTCCGCGCGAAAATTCAAAATCATAAATAAAAAACAGATTTTAGGGCGATTTTCGGTTTTAAAAAAAATTAACAAAATTTCTACTAGTTCATTACGATCTCAGGATTAATTTAAAACAGTTTTTAAAAAATGGTGTAATACCCTATTCTATTGAAGGCGTGAGTTACGCCGTAGCACGACGCGCTACGAACTGCTACGAATTGCCGTAGATGTAAAATAATGGACTTTATTTTAGTTGCAGACGTCTTCCCAGACTTAGTTCCCAGATATAATAGCAAGTTTTTTTACCTACCTATTTAAAATCACTCCCTAACAAATTGAGCCCATCAAACGTTACTGAAGAACTTTAACAAAATTACTCAGTGTCATATTCTAAAACTAAGTCGTTATTGTATGCGTTGACCGATAAAACTTGTTCTGTGTTTATGAACGCAGCCCTATCATTTTTGGTGTTTACTCTATTTAAGGTCACATTACACTCGGGCAAGATTTTTTCCCGTACTAAATAAAATATATTAACTGTATGAGAATCCTTTCAAACACATTACTAGCGCCTTTCACCTTGCCGCCAACCATGAATTAATTTAAGGTGTAAACAGGAGGTACAATAGTGCCACCCCTTATTTTATTTATAATTATGTGAAACTAAAATTTCCAAAATTCAAATGTTTAGTTGTTTTACCAAATATAAGTTTTTTTAATGCATCTGTAGTAGTTTTATTTTGTCTAGTTTTAAGAAGAGATGCGAAGTTTTGGTGGCTACCAAACTTTGTTTTTGAGCTGGTTGCGGCACGCTAAAGACAGGGCGCTATAATGCTCATTAGGGGAGGCCTATCTCCAGCTGTAGACTGATATAGATTGATGATGCGTACTGAACGAGTCGTTTTGATACGGTGACGACCTTTACCGAGTTGATGTGTGTGCTTACCCTAATTTCCATTTCAGAATTTCGCTCAGAGTGCGATAAGCTTAATTAATGCGAAACTACGAATTTTCAGCCTTTGAAATGATTAAAGTTCTGAAAGCTCATCCGCAGATCGCTGGAAACTTGCCTTATCCATTTACTTTTGATCTAGTTACCCGTTTTAAGCTAAACAAACTTTATTGAGAGCTGATGCCAGGGATAGGATTTGCCAATGACTAGGTTACAAAAATTTTAATCTTACTCTGACTTAGATTTGACAACAAGCGAGCCGGACAGTTTTTTCTAACCCATTTGTTCCTTTGCCCCGGCTAACACTTTAATTCTCTTGGAGTAGATCGTATATCTGGCGCAGCTCATCAGCATCGTCAATCTATACTAGTCCACTGCTGGACATAGGCCTCCCCTAACGAAAACCTACAAGCATGCCGGGGAGAGCGCTCCCACCCCTAGATAAATTAAGCTCCTAAACGAGTATATCTCCACAACTGACTCCGACGTTTTCTTTGACAGCATCGCTAAATTAAGACATTCAATGCTCTCATTCATTAATTGTATTTTGTGACCTTTATTATCAAAATAAATTAAAACTTATTATATATACATATACATATATTATAGCTTACTATTTCAGTAAGTCTTAATATATTTTAATTCTTATTTCTTTACACCTAAGTAGTCTAAGTACACACCACAATGTGATGATGTAGGAAAACGACTACGGGTATGGCGTACTTATAGTTCCAACGTGTTGGAGCGCGACGCAATTACTACAGAGTAGTAATTATAAACAGCACGTTCACAGTGTGTTGTTGTTTGTTTATGATTTCACGGTTCATGTGGAACTGATGAAAATTCAGAGGAAATTGGATGACTGGGCTCATGTGAGATAATATGTCAGTTCAGCCTCGTCGATATAAAAACATGACCTACAAAACCATAATAATCAATCTAGCCCGTTTTGATTTATATACTTTCGACCTCCAAGTACTCTAACTATACAAAACCCAACCTGAAGTCTTTCATAGATCGTGTTCTCATCTGGTTATTCGATGTCCTAAGCTACATCTGCAATGATACAGGAATGCACATTCAAGAAGGTCCTATACCTTATACCTATATACCTCTATATTGGTCACCTCGGATGATGCTGAAAATCAGTGTTTGCTCCGCGAGCAAAGCTATGCGCTGAATCTTTGCCTTTTTGTTAGGCTGCAGCACACATACTACTCTGTCAAGAAAGTACCGGGAAAAGATCAATAATACACAAAATGTTTGTTATTCATCCAAATTTATTTTATCACCTTCAAAGTATGCTCCTTCAGAAACGATACACTTACGCCAACGAATTATCCAATCATCAAAACATTTTTTAAACGCTGTTTCCGGAATTGAGTTCAGTTCTCGCCGCGAATTCTCCTTTATGTCTTGTACCGATTGAAAACGGGTGCCACGAAGTGGTAATTTGAGTTTAGGAAAAAGAAAGAAGTCGGCCGGAGCCATATCTGGTGAATATGGTGGTTGCTCGATGGTATTTGTTGAGTGTTTGGTCAAAAATTCGGTCACAATGATGGCCTTGTGCGAAGGCGCATTATCGTGGTGCAAAATCCAAGAATTTTCTTTCCACAAATCTGGCCTTTTTCGTCGAATTTGCTCTCTTAAACGCCGCATAACGCTCAAATAATATTCTTTATTTACCGTTTGACCTTCCGGCAAGAATTCCGAGTGCACAACACCGCGAGAGTCAAAGAAAACAGTCAACATGACTTTGACTTTTGATCGAATTTGGCGTGGTTTTTTCGGTTTCAGTTCAGTTGGAAGGCGCCACTCCGAAGCTTGTTGACTAGTTTGCATGTCAAACTCATAAACCCACGTCTCGTCACCAGTAATAATGCGTTTCATGAATGTTGGGTCGGAATTGACTCGTTCTAGCATGTCCTCAGCGACTCTCATGCGATTGAGTTTTTGGAGAAAATTCAGGTCTTTTGGGACTAGTCGAGCGGCAACATGTTTCATACCCAAGTGATTATTTAAAATGGTACGGATCGACTCGTGAGATACAGAAAGTTCGGCGGCTATCTCTCGCAAAGTTGAATGAGGATTTTCAGTCACTGTTTCCTTCACTTTTGCGATGTTAACTTCAATTGCAGACGTTGATGGCCTACCAGAGCGAGGCAAATCTTCCATCACATCTCGACCGTTTTTGAACGCTTTGTACCACTCATAAGCACGTGTTTTTGATAAAGTCGATTCACCGAAAGCCTTCTGTAACATTTTCAGTGACTCCGAACACGAAATTCCATTGGCGATACAAAACTTAAGACAAACTCTTTGTTCGATGTTTTTGTCCATTGTGAAATTCACAATACACACTAGATATGATGTAACTAAAACAGCATTGTATTTAATATAAATAACAGATGCAACTCAAACTCCGCGCCAAAATGGCAAACAGTTGTGCCAACCTAACAACAACAAAAAAAAACAAAAATTTGAATTTGGAACCATAAACAAATCATCCATTCCCGATACTTTTTTGACTGAATGTATATACTTAAATTTAAGAATATTTTTATAGTTCTTAAGTTATTTTTGTATGATTGTGATGTAGGTACTAATATATTTTTTATTTTCACTGTTTTATTGTATTGAATTGTGTGTTGCAGAAACAAATAAAACCTTTATCTATCTATCTACCTATAAACAAGGCGTAGGGCAGCACGGCAGACAGATGCTTGGCGTTGACGGCGCTCACGTCCAGCAGAAGCTGCATGATGTTGTAGGGCAGCCAGCACAGCGCGAACAGCACCGCTAGGAGCAGCAGGATCCACGCCACTCGCTTCCTCTCCTTCATCAGCCGGAGACCCTGGGACCATACATCCGTTTAGGCGGTCAGTGACCATTACTTAATGTGACTTCATCTAGATATGACCTATTCTGGATTCGACCACATTTTGTACAGCTATGGTACAGCTGTGGTACAGCTCACAAAAAAATACAAGTACAGTAGAAGTGTATTAGAAAAAAATAATGTTAAAAAGTCTATTACAACAAACTCTGATACTATGAAAAACTAATAACACATAAGTTTAAAAAATCTTCTTAATCCTTCTTGTTTGTTTACTTTCTGATTATCATATATTACTAAGAGTTTTATAAAGCATCAGCGACTCTATTAGCGATCATAGATTTTTAACTTGGCTAAACTAGCTGCTCTCTCAAGGTAATCGCTACGTAAATACATAATCCTGGACAATTCACTCATCATCAGCGCTTGAGGGCATTGGGACTATCATCGAAGTATTTAATTTAATTCCTTTGTTTTTTAATGAACGCTATGTTGTGTTTGCAAGTTTTTATATTTTTTATTTTGTGTGTAATCTATTTATTTCTTGATGTTTTTTTCTCACTGAGCCATGGCCTTTTTGACATAACTAAAGTTAAATGCAAGCATTTAAAGTTTAGTTGGCTGTATATTGTTGTTTGATTAAATAGTCAACTCGGTACGATTGTTGTAGTATTATTATTGTAGTGTTGTAGTATTTTGTACTACAACACGCCGTATGTGTCTGAAGACTTAAATAAAGAATTTATCTAATTATCCATAAGGTGAAGGAGAAGTCTAAGTCTAGTACTTATAGGCGGTTGATGATGACCTAGCTCGCTCACCTGTTGCATGCTGACGTTTCCCTCATCGACGTCGAAGGGAGGTCGCACGGAGCACAGCGTTCGCCCCATGCAGGCGTACGACATTATCGTTATCGAACCTGCACACAACAATATTGATTACTATTACTACCAGCCACAAGTCCCACAGCTGGGCTGAGAGCGTAGTGTGGTGGGAAAACTCGTACGTAGTGACGCCTCTTAATCTTAGCCATCTGGACCCTCGTGGAGTCAAAGAAATTAATATTATATTGTATTTTTTCTATAGATACAAATATAAATATCCTACATTACGTCATCGCTCCCTCGGCCAAAATCGCCGAACTTGAGGGAATTGAGAGTGCTTGCACACAACTAATGCACCATAAATGCCCATATTTGCCATAAATTCTGCTGTACACAATAAAACCTTAGATATCTTAATAAATTTAGTCCTAAGTTATTGTGTATTATTTTAAATGCAAATAAAGACATTACCCTCTTTCTCTCTCATATGGCTAAAGTTTCCCTTGTACTGTCCGTCGTTTTCGAAATATTCGATCTTTCTTTTTCTATCTTTTTTCATTATTTTAACAAGCACTTGATAATTTTATTCCTGTCACGTTAACGAAAATAATGAAGTATCTACGGACCCGTAATTGGGTATCAGACCGACGTATATCGAGGGATACGACGAAATCGAATTTGAAACAATTGAATTCTGATGATTCTGCCTGTAAAAGAGAGTAGTAGAGAAATGCTACACAGGCTGTGTAGTTCAGGACCGCTGAAGTAGTTATGAAACTATTCGCGGAATCAATTTTCACTTTTGAATCAATTCTATATTTTAAGTCATAGACTTTTTAAAACCTAAACAGATAACTACCAGGTTATATGTATAATATTAAATTATAATTATTTAATTTTTAATTATCTGTTTTACATAACAATAAACTTCAAAGCTCATCATTATCAGCTATGTTACTCCACAGCTGGACATAGGCCTCCCCTAATGAGCGCCATAGTTGCAGTATCCTCTCATGCTCCGTCAAAGCTCACCTAATCTTCGATTACAGATAATCTACAAAGTTAGAAGAAGAAGATCTATCCATCGATCGCCGACTATTAAAATGCGAGGAAATGAATTGTCAGTCTCCAAAATCCTGTTGGTACTTCGCGCATTTGGGAATGAGTTTTTGGGAATGAGGGAATGAATATTTCACCTGACTGCGTAACGCAAGGTAATGTGTTTATCGGCTTCTTCAATGAACAACATGTATTTACAAAGAGTATTTTCGGGTTTTCGATTTCTTTATTTCACTTTTGCTTGTTTTTGTTACGAGCACTCTCGCACTTCTGTCTCGAAACTTTTGATTCGTGTGATAACAGCCTAAAACAACACGATGGTACATCACGTTCCGAGGCTAATTCTTTTCTCATCCAGTGACCCCAAACTAATATATTGTTTTCCTTGTGGATGTAGCACAATTAAATAGCGCCGCTTTAAAAATGGAATTTATCTACTGTTGACCTTTTGCGCGTATAATGCTTCATATGTAAAGGCCAACACGGATTCTCCTCATTAAAATAAACGGTCAGATTATTTCTATGTACCTACCTGTTACCTATTTTCATGTTATTTTTAACCTCCCCATATTTATTCAAAATTCAAAATTCAAAATTCAAAATTCAAAGTGCTTTATTTCCTTAAGACCTTACAGGACATTTGGACACGTCATAAAATACATGTTAAAAAATAATTGAAATTTTGAAATAAAGTGCTCACTTTGATTATTGTTCACTTCGGTCTATTTAGGTAAAGTAAAGAAGCGAACAAGAAACCTTTACCTTGTTAGGTTGTTAGTTTTAGAGTTGGAGCAAAACTCGTCCCAAGCTTTTTTATCATCTAAATAATCAGATATTTTATAGTAAGCCTTTTTTTTATTACCATCGAAGATTCTGCGGATTCCTTTTTACTTAACAATTTATTACTTTAGCTACATTTTAAAAGTATCATTAATTTAAATTCTCCTTAATCTTATATTCTATTATTATTTTTTCCTAGAAATTGTTGCTTAATTTCCAGGAAGTAATAAAGTTAAAGTGTAGCTAATTTTTTAATATTTGATCAGACAAAAACACTTGATACGATAAGCTCAGCATGATAACGATTGTCAACCAAAACCAATTTTCGGAATCAATTTAATTATTATAGTGACTAGTACTTATTTCATACTAGCTGGTGCCCGCGACTTCGTCTGCGCATGATTAGTATTTCGAGTACTCGCGATTTAACTTGCGTAATTACCTTTCCCGTGGGATTTTCGGGATAAAATAAAGCCTTTTTCTTATTCCAGCTATAATCTATCTCTGTGCCAAATTTCATCCAGATCCGTTCAGCACTTTTTGCGTGAAAGAGTAACAAACATCCATCCATCTATAAATCTATCCATCCATCTATCCATTCATACTTACAAACTTTCGCGTTTGTCAGTTAAATTCAGTTTGGTTCCCCTGGGCTATACGGGTTTTCAAATTTCTCACAGCATCTGAACGACGCGCGCGTCGAATTCCGGGATAAAATGTATCCCATGTCCAATCGTCCCGAGTTCCATTCGAATTCATTTACTTCCGTCGTGATGCGTGGTAAAGAATTTTTCTTTCACCCTCTCTCCCAGGGGAACCTAACCGAATTCCGGGATAAAAAGTATCCCATGTCCTTCCTTGTAGTATGAACTCAAATCGTCCCGAGTTTCATTCCAACTCATTCAGCAGTTTCGGCGTGATGCGCGGTAAAGGATTTTTACTTTCATACCCTCTCCCATGAGAACCTTACTGAATTCCAGGATAAAAAGTATCCTATGTCCTTCCTCGTAGTATGACCTATAATCATGCCGAATTTCATTTCAATCCATCAAGTAGTTTCGGCGTGATGCGCGTTTACGATACAGACAGACAGACAGACAGACAGACATGAATGAAAAAAAATACAGTTTTAGCTAGAGTATCGATAATAGAGAGCCCTCCAAAAAAAATTTTCAAAATATCTTCAATGTATAGAATTGGACCTGTTACAGTTTTATTATAAGTACTAGCTGGTGCCCGCGACTTCGTCTGCGCATGATTAGTATTTCGTGTACTCGCTATTTTACTTGCGTAATTCCCTTTCTCGTGGGATTTTCGGGATAAAATAAAGCCTATGCGTGATTACAGCTTATAATCTATCTCTGTGCCAAATTTCATCCAGATCCGTTCAGCAGTTTTTGTGTGAAAGAGTAACAAACATCCATCCATCTATCAATCTATCCATCCATCTATCCATTCATACTTACAAACTTACGCGTTTATCAGTTCAATTTAGTTTGGTTCCCCTGCGCTATACGGGTTTTCAAAAATTTCTCACAGCATCTGAACGACGCGTGTGTACGCGTCGTTCAGATGCTGTGAGAAATTTTTGAAAACCCGTATAGCCCATGGGAACCAAACTGAATTCCGGGATAAAATGTATCCCATGTCCAATCGTCCCGAGTTCCATTCGAATTCATTCACTTCCGTCGTGATGAATAAAAAAGTTAAAGAATTTTTCTTTCACCCTCTCTCCCAGGGGAACCTTACCGAATTCCGGGATAAAAAGTATCCCATGTCTTTCCTTGTAGTATGAACTCAAATTGTCCCGAGTTTCATTCCAACTCATTCAGCAGTTTCGGCGTGATGCGCGGTAAATGATTTTTGCTTTCATACCCTCTCCCATGGGAACCTTACTGAATTCCGGGATAAAAAGTATCCTATGTCCTTCCTCGTAGTATGACCTATAATCATGCCGAGTTTCATTTCAATCCATCAAGTAGTTTCGGCGTGATGCGCGTTTACGATACAGACAGACAGACAGACAGACAGACAGACAGACAGACAGACAGACAGACAGACAGACAGACATGAATGAAAAAAATTACAGTTTTGGCTTGAGTATCGATAATAGAGTGCCCTCCAAAAAAATTTTCAAAATATATTCAATGTACAGATTTGGACCTGTTACAGTTTTATTATAAGTATAGATTTTGTACTTTTTTTACTCGTATCGTACTTATTTTGTCACTGATTCGAGCGTGACGGCTCAGGGATGCTCACTCGCTTGGCAAAGAAAAGAGACATTTAGCTGTAGACATCGCGCGGTGGTCGCTACATAACGCTACGCGGTAAGTAAAGTCCATTTTTATTTCCACTAAGAAATTCGATCGTAACTCCTTTCCCTCTCTGAGGGATCTTACCTAATGCCTTCCATCGCGTGTTTATTTATACTAACTTTTATTTAGGATGCCCTGGAGGATGTTTGTGGTGATTATTTATAAAACGAAAGAAGTATTCTAGTAAAAAAAAATAATTAAAGTTTCTTTCATCATTCAAGATTTACTCATACTACTCAAGTAAAACAAATTACAATTTATTAGCAGGTAAGCGATACTTAATAAGTAGACACTTGTTTGGAGATAGATCTTAATATAATTAAAAAAATGTTTGTTTTTTCTTCACAGAATTTACTTAGCTATTAAGATAACTCAACTTTTGAAATACGTTGGCAAAGTTAAATCAACAAGGTCGGAACTCGAACTCCGTGAATACCGTTTAAGTTTATAGAAAATTTCTCACATAATAAACATGCTGCTCCGAATACGACGAAATAATTTGCATTTGTTGAGCCAATCTGCATCTCTTCATGCATACTCAAAGTTTTAATGCAAGAGAACAGCGTAGATATTCTACTGTTTACTTTATGATACCAGTTTAACACGCGGCTTTCTTAGCTGTGGAGAAATATTTCAGAAAAACGACTTTACTGGCCACTTGTGAAACCTATCAAAGTATCAGCAAGTTGAAGTGACAATGGGCTGCCCAAATCTCGCGAAGGAACGACAACCGCTGGGGTAAACGTGCTTTTGAGTGGAGAGCGCGACTCGGAAAACGTACTGCAGGACGCACTCCGGCCAGGTGGGATGACGATCTGCATAAGACTGCAGCCAGATGCTGGATGTGGCAAGCTGAGACAAAGCGCTATGGCGCTCATTAGGGAAGGCCTATGTAAAGCAGTGGGCTTATATAGGTTGATGATCAAGGCCTACCTACAAATAATAATATTTGTATATAAATACATATAATATTTGCATGATCTTTGAGATGAATGGGATATGTGCGAAATATTCTGTTCTTCGTAGTTATTATGTAAGCTATCAGTTTCAAATAAGTTTCAACTTTCAGCATTTGCAAATTCCAAATTGTGAACCCACTTATTACAAACAAACTAACTGAACGTTCGACTCTTATTATAATATAACTTCTAGTTAGTACCTAAGAGTGCTATTCGTTTTAATAGAAACTAAATTAGTTTCAAGCCACTAGTTTACGTAGCGAATTATACTTTGCATAATTTAATAAGCTATGAACTGAATCCCCGGAGTCCTAAATTTTACCAGTTTATCTACTGTGTTGGAGACAATACAATTTGAGACCTTCGACATATTGATATTAAGCATACTTTAGTACTATAATAACCGTGAAGGTCACATAAAAATTGAGAATCAAACATAAGCTCGTAATCTGTAGACACATTTTACAATGATAAAATAGAATAGGCAATAGGCCATAGATTATGTTATAGTTGTTAAAGAAAAATTTACGTACCTATCTTTATGTAAATAAGGTTTATTTGCTGCGCCTTGTCGCATAGAACAATCGAGAGCTTTCGAGAATGCGTAGAAAGCTTCGGAAAGTTCTGGAGTATGCGAGATCATTCCAAAATATTGTAGAAACTTCCGAAAGCTTATAGAACGATTTCGAAGTCTGTAGAACATTCTCGAAATCCATTAGAGTCATTCAGTAACATAAGAATGTTCTACACTTGAAATGTATGCCTAAGGTTCTCGAACGAATCGAAAGACAGAGACGAATTAGAATGACAGAGATAGATAAAGCTTCCGTAAAAAACCGTGGAAATGTAAGACAAGGACGGCGTAGGTAGAATGAATGGGATAGCATTATTTCTCTAGATATTTATCGAGTTTTCTGGAATGTTTTGTTTTGTTCGACGGACATATAAAAGGCCGAGCTTGTCCGCCGAGATTCATTTTCAGTTTTTTGATACGATCGAGTAAATATTCAGTCTTTAGAAGTGAAAAGTGAATAGTAAATAGTGAACTTATAGTAATAGCAATCCAGTAAGCAAATATAGAAGCTCTTCTCACAGAACAGTATTTAATTCTACGCCATCTTCACCTTCAACAGAGTTCTCCAATCCAGCAATAGAATAAGTGTGCACCCGCTCATTCGTATAGGCCCTTCTAGTGGGATCGCACAGTATGTACTGTTTTTATGTGAAATGGTTATTTTTTGTGATATAAAGATCATATAAACATTTTTCCGAGACAGGAATTGAACTCGCAACTTCCTAAATCGCCACGCCGCTCCACCGAGGTCGTCAACTACATTTGGTTGCGGCACGTGTGCTACTCACCGGGTATCGCGTACACGAGCGTGAAGCTCAGCATCCCGAAGTGTTTCCGCGTGTGCACGCCGGGCCACTCCTCTGTGCAGAAGTTCACGTCTCTCGTTTCTATCTACAAATGACAGATAATTCAAATACGGCCTCTTTTCACCTGGCGTCTTACACCCAGTTTTAATAAGTTTCAATGCAATTTGTGCAAAGTACTTATCGGTCACGTGACATTGGATTGTGAAAAGAGAACTAGGTGACCAAACAATTGAGTGTACCTAAACGTTATGAGAATGTTTCTATTTTGACTTAGGGTAGGTACTTGGTCTTTTGCGGGATGGTTTTAGTTCATGAGACTAGGAGAATCCGAGAACTTTTTTTGATAGGAATATGTTTATAGTGTAGTAGGTACTATAATAAATGTGAACGTTGACCTGAAAGACTGATCTGTTGATCTGTGAAAGACTGCAGAGAGATGCTAAATACGGCAAGCAGAAAACAGGTCGTTATGGCGTTCATTGGTGGAGACCTACGTCCAGCAGTGTACTGATATAGGTTGGTAATGTGAACGTACCGTTAAATTCCTGCCCCCCTTACTGAGAAAGGGTATGGTCTCCTTCCTAACAGACGCAACCAGCAGCAGGGGTATGAAGATGAGCAGCGCAGTAGACCAAAGCACCGCCAGCAGGAGCAGCGCCTGGCGCCGGCCCGGGGGACGCAGCCGCGGCTCCGTGGAGATGGACAGCCAGCGGTCCACTGACATCGCTGTCAGCGTGAACACGCTCGCTGCTACTGCTACTCCTGATACCAAATCATCAATTGGAGTTAGTCATAATCTTTTATTGATCAGAAGGTAGGTACAAATAATATAATAATAATAAATCTGTTTATTCATCAATAAAAGATACATAGTCTTAACAATAATTGAAAACACCTTTTAAGTATTATGTAAATACTTGTGATAGGTGTATTCGCTCTTCCACGTTTTACATTATGTTTAAAATTTTGTAGGTGTAACATTTTTACAGAAAAACATAGCAAAATTTGGAAGTTATTGAACGTAAAATATATTAAGTACGACTCAATTTGAGGGTAGGACACAATATAACGCCTCTAGCAACATGTTTTAACTATTAGCGTATGGTCCAAGGTAAAAAAGCTTGGCGTAATTATTCAACAAATACATTAATTTAAAATAATACTTTTAATCAACAAAATATTAGTCAATACAATTTGAATAATTAATTGTATATTTCTAAAATGTTACTGGTCTGCAAAACAAAGTATCGCACCTTAAAATTTAAATTATTACTAAATAATAGAGTGAAGATCATATAAGAAGATTATAAAATATTTTATAGGCATATTAGCGACCGCTCCGGCATCGCATCGTTTTATTATACGTAAAAACCTTCCTCTTGAATCACTCTATATACAAAAAAAATCGCTTCAAAAACATAGGGACAGAGGAACAGAGGAAGCGACTTTGTTTTATACCATGTAGTGAATTGATCACTTTTCTTTGAAACTATAGTTAACTATTTATAAGTTAATCTCTAAACATAAAATTATAGCGTAATACGGTAGGCAGTTTCACATTCTAACAGAGCGGTGTTATCACCATCCTGTTTTAATGTATCTGCATGGTGGTTTATCTGAATAAAGCGGACAATGTTATCGAATTTGCTGCAGTTCTGGTAAGCAAAACAATGAAGTTAATCTTCGTCTTGAACACGAGCACTACATAGCTGAGATTACTAAGCTGATCAGAAAGTTGAGCTGTGAGACCGCAACCCCAGTTGGGTCCCAATCCCTATAGCCAATCGCTTTACTATGACAACGGGATCATCACAAAATCCTGACGTAGAATTTAGAGAATATAGAAACTCTAGAGGTGAGATATTGATTGCGTGGCTTTAACCTTGAAAACTTTGAGTCATGTCCCATCTGTTTCTTTCACCTATAGATAGAATATCAAGATATAACATTCTGCGACGACAGCATAATGAAACGATTGGTTAGTAGAATAGGGCATCTCGGAGCATCTCTCATCGCAGTTAGGTCTGATAACAAAGCTAAAGACGTGGCTCGAATTATACCTTTGCAAGGGAATAATTAGTTTTAGAAAAGGACGCTCTGTATTTGGAAGACGTTACAGTCATTTACTGTCGGGATATCTTACAAGCATAGTTATCGTGTATTACAGAAGACGTTAGTAATTTGGGATATCTACGTACACGCATAGGTAACACTTTAGTTAAATCAGTAAGAAGCCTAATAATGATGTCAAATGCACATTCAAAGTGAGAGAGCAAAAGATATTGAATATCTTGGATGTACCTAATAAAAGAATATTCCTCGATATGCGGAATCAGTGGTGCGTGGTCTGTGAGGTAGATCATGGAGTATTTCATACTAGCTGCGCCCCGCGGCTTTGCTCGCATGGAAATTTATTTGTCGAATTTTCGAAATTTATTGCAAGGCCCCTAGGGTTTGTTTAGTAAATAAAAATACGTGTTTAATTATTTACTTTGTATTTTATTTGTTTATTTACATATCAAATTTCATTTAAATAACTTTAGTCGTTACGGAGATTACTTACAACAAACATTCACACAGACTTTCCAATTTATTATAATAGTAAGATGAGAAAGTAATATGACAAATTCTTTACAAGTTGTTTGACAAGAATTTAACTCTATTTCTTTAGCCTTTATATCTTTCAAACTGTTTGGAATAGATGGACACTGGGCTCATTTAGCTGTTAATAGTTTTGCACGTGTCTATGAAAACCTTAAAAGTTCCATTCTAAGATTTATGGAATCTATGTGTAATAATCTAATACTTATGTTTTAATACAGGCCCAGAAATAACGGTGTGATTTTTTTTTACATGATCTGTTAAGTAATTTTAACGTAATGAGGTAGCAAACATCTACACACCCTAACTTTCTTTTATAATTTAATTATTTTTTAAAAATCTCTTGGTATTTCGGTCACGCGCTCGAACTTTTCCTTGAACAAGGAACAAAGTAGTTGACTTCGAATAAAACCTTAAAGAAAAGTTGGATCATAAATTATAAAAACTTTTGATCTTTAGATTTTATTTTAGATCTTGGCCTACTTATACTTCCTCTGGTCTTTAATCGAAATTGTAGGCTAAATATTTTATATTTTAAAATAATAATATTAATACTGGATAATTCAAACAGCATCAGCTAAATAGAGCTTGGGACTAGATGACTGATAAAATTATTACAAGGATAGATTTAATAAAATTATTACAAGGATAGATTTATTATAAATCTATCCTTGTAATAATTTTATCAGTTATTATTATTATTACAATAATAGTAAGTATAAATATTCATATACACTGTGTAGCAATTTTGATTTCAGAAGATTATAACCACAAATATAATAAATGACGTAGTATTTCAAAATGTAATAAATTAAAGTGTTCTTAAACAAACATCGTGGAATCGCTGAAATGAATATGACCAACTGATATATCATAGACAGATAAAAACAATATTTTGCAAACCTCCAATGGAACTTGTATAGAATTTCCAATTTCATCGCATTAGTTTATCTTTCAATACCTTTGAGATATCTCGTTTTAGTGTCGATACTATCGTATAAAAAGACATTATGAATTCTACGACCAATAACTAAAACTTTATTTATGTACGTATAAAACGCAGAAAAATAAATATTTATTTGAAATAAAGTATTTGATTGCCCGTTCTACGGCAATTAGAACTAACGAAATTTCATTATTTGTAGTTTTAACTAAATTTGGTTTTTTATACATTATAGTAGGTACCTACCTATTTCCAAAAATTCGAACGAGGTGGCTAGATTTGAGGCAACGATTTCTTACCAAGTAAATTACTGGTTAGTAATTTTCTTATCATTCTGAAAGTAAAAAAAGGTTTGTATAGACACCTTTAACCCAAAAAATACGCGTACAAAGGTGAAAGCAGAATCAAGACAAAATGTTTACTGTCTGTTTAACATTGCGTCTAGCTTAAAAAGGGTCTCCTTTTAACACTGGTAAGGTGATTTTCCTACATCATCCTTCGAGGCATTATTATAAGTAAATGCTTAAATAATGATTTGAGGAAAAAGCCTAAGCCTTGAATCTTCCGGGATCGCACCGCCACCTATTGACTAAAATGAATCGGCTTAAATACGGTAAGCTCTCCCCTAATTACTACACAGGGCCATTGTCTTCACAATTCACCTTTCAAAATTAATTTCATAGATTTTTTTTGAAATAAACTTGCAAGGCGTAAGTAGGTCGTTTGGTTGATAAATGGGGTCGTCGGAGTTCTAATAAACAAAAGTTTATGGTTTTGTATAAATTTTACGCTTGACTGGTCGTTAGGAACAACATTGTCTTTAGTATTTGGGGAAAATATGTTATGATATTTAATTATATTTCCTAGGCCTGATTCTGAACTCTATACACGTAAGAAGACAAACCATAGAAATAACAATTTGGGAAGTAACTTGAAGATCCTTCAGCGTCCTCAATTGATAAATAAGTTTCACTAAGTTTCATGATACCTAAATTGCTTACGAAATGCGAAACGTGTTGTGTTTAAACAAACTTGGGTATTGTATCTGAACGTTGTCACCCAAGTTAGGTATTGCGTCACTGAGGAACCTTACAATAGAAACAGGAGATTGTTTGAGGTCAGAGTTCATTTAATCATTATTTTCTTTGATTGAGTTTTCAGTGAGGCTAGCCGAAAGTATTGAATAGCTGTTCCTATTTCGATCTCAAATACAATTTCTGCAAATGCATATTATATGAACTTCTACCAGATACTCTGACCAATTCAACTTCTCACAAACTAAACCAAAGGAGTTGGAAATCGATTACGGTAGTTCAAAGGAACGATATCGTTCCTTTGAACTATCGTATAAATTTATTTTTCCCTACGCCAACAAAACTAGTTCGGGTTTCTTCAAAATCGCATGTAAGTACGTTTAAAAATATTGCTTTCAAGAGTAGATATCCTGACCTTTAGCCACGAGTATTCTTCAAGCAGACGTTTTGAAAAAAATATCTTCACGCTTTAGCTTCATGTTTCGGATAGGGTTAGAAGGCAATAAGGAAATAAAATGCCGTTTGCACCCGGAGCACGCCTTCTGATGTCACTTGATGAGCTTAATGTAACTAACTCCTTGACGTGCTTTTGAAGACAGCCCTCGGCTTGGCTTTGTAGATACCCGGCTTGTATTACCTACATGTTTTGAAATACCATTTAGTCTTTAAGACAAATAAGTTCAAGAGTTTTTGCTCCTTTCCTTATTTTGCATTATTGTTATAACTAATCGTAAACAAGATTAAATAAGCAAGTAAATAGGTTGGAATAAAATTGTTACGTAAAAAAATATACATTTACCAGTTACGACAGTAGGATTAAGGTGGCTGTCTATTTATTTTTAACATTTCATATTTCGTAAGCTTTTGAGCAAAAAAAAAGCCAAAAAAAAAGCTTTAAAAAAAGCTTTTAAATTATACCTAAAAGCCTATCCACGTTTTGGTCGGGCCTAAACTAGAGCTGTTCACTTTTTATCAATGCTGTCACCAAAACGACCGTTTGTGATTACTTTGTAAACAACAAGTAAATAGTGCTGCATAATCTACGTTGCCTCATCTTGCTCCTAAGTAATCTAAGCTTTTTACATGCTGAGTACTAGATGACTGATTTAAATCATAGACTACCTTTTCATCCATAAAAAACACACAGAAACACACACAAAATGGGAATCGAACCTACAACCGCCTGCTACGAGGTCATCAAATTTAGAAAATAGTTGATATCTGATTTTTACTAACACAAACGGAGTTTAGCTTGGTGAAAGCTGTAAATTACCAAGTAAGCTTTTAGTCGTTATAAAAGAAATCGGGTTTCAAAGGAATTTGTAATAATACGAGAGAGCCTGGTGTTACCCTACAATTCTGAATCTGCTTCTAGGTAGGTAATTGAAAGGATCAGATATTGGAAAACAAATCTAAAGAAATTACATATCAAAGGGGTCTAGGGAAAACCAAAACATATCTCAAACAAATATTATAAATGCGAAGGCTTGAATCGTTGGATTTGTTATTTTCTTCACAGCACTTCTGTATGATTCGGGTAGAAATGTTGTATAGATATAGATTGAACCTGGGATAAAATATCAGCTACTTTTTATCCCATATATGGGATATTAAATAACCTTTTGAAGATGAGGGTAGAAAGAAGGATAATAAATATTAATTTTAGCAAATATAAAGATACGATCATCGTCATCTTATTGATCCACATACCATTCAAGTTTACCTTGTTTTTGGGCCCAAAAGGATTCCGTCGCCTGAGGGTAGGATAAATTCCAACGAGTGCGTTGTGAAAAAGCGAATTTTTGCTTTAATGAGCTTAAGGCGAAGAAGTCGAGATTCTAAGAGTTCAGTTTAATAGCCAGTGCTATATGGGACACTGGACATGGCAGAGCACGATCCTTGTGCGTGACTTGGAACTTTATGACCTTCTTCAAAGCTGTTGCTTAACACCAGAGATGGATTTAAAGTGTGTGTAGTGAAATAATAAAATGGTGAAATACCAAACCAAAAACTAATGGATCTCGATTAATTTAATATTGATTGATTGATATTTTATTCAACAATAAACAAAAAATAAACGAATAGAAGAATTTTTTTTCGAAATCTGTGTGAACTGCGTTAATTATTCAATTAGTTTTTCACTCTGTTATCTTATCATTTCCTAAACTAGACAAAATGAAACCACTACAGATGCATTAAAAAAACCTTATGATAGGTTTAACAAGCTGTACGTGTGAATTTTGGAAATGTCTTTGTTTTATGGAGTTAAGGTATAATGATAAAATAAGTGGAAGCTCCACTTTAGGTCCTGTTTGCGCCTTGAGATTTTTGTTCGATGTTGCTATTAGCACTATCTAAAAAGAAATCTGATCTGACCGATTAGACGAAGATTTTGGATGACGAATATAAATAATATCTATTTATGATTAAGTGTTGCGGGCATTCTTAAGCTTCATTATAGCCAGTAAGAAACGATTCTGCTCCCACTCATGATACCTTGGATGTAGTTTACGATCTTGCAGACAGTCTCGCCGTAGAACCAGACGAGCGTGATGGCTTTGCTGAGCTGGATGGGCATGCAGACGCCGGTCACCAGCAGATCGGCTGCAGACAGGTTCACCAGGAACATGTTCGTCACACTGGAACAAGAACAAAGACTACATTAACATCCTATGGTAGAGAGGAGCATGTTCACCAGGAACATGTTTGTTACGCTGGAACAAGAACAAAAACTACATTTACATCCTATGGTAGAGAGAATCATGTTCACCAGGTACTTGTTCGTTACACTGGAACAAGAACAAAGACTACATTAACATCCTATGGTAAAGAGAATCATGTTCACCAGGAACAGGTTTGTTACACTGGAACAAGAACAAAGACTACATTAACATCCTATGGTAAAGAGAATCATGTTCACCAGGAACAGGTTTGTTACACTGGAACAAGAACAAAGACTACATTAACATCCTATGGTAAAGAGAATCATGTTCACCAGGAACAGGTTTGTTACACTGGAACAAGAACAAAGACTACATTAACATCCTATGGTAAAGAGAATCATGTTCACCAGGAACAGGTTTGTTACACTGGAACAAGAACAAAGACTACATTAACATCCTATGGTAAAGAGAATCATGTTCACCAGGAACAGGTTTGTTACACTGGAACAAGAACAAAGACTACATTAACATCCTATGGTAAAGAGAATCATGTTCACCAGGAACAGGTTTGTTACACTGGAACAAGAACAAAGACTACATTAACATCCTATGGTAAAGAGAATCATGTTCACCAGGAACAGGTTTGTTACACTGGAACAAGAACAAAGACTACATTAACATCCTATGGTAAAGAGAATCATGTTCACCAGGAACAGGTTTGTTACACTGGAACAAGAACAAAGACAACATTAACATCCTGTTTTATACAGTATCTTTATGGTGCTGATATTGTGAAAGTCGCTAGATTTATGCAATATAAACCCCATTCCTGAAAGTCTTTCTACAAGTATCGACTGAATTGCGTGAATAGTTTTGGAAATGCAATTCCGTGTCCATTTGAATGCCGAGGTCACGCACAGAATGCACTCGATTTAAACGATCTGGACCCAGTGAATAGTCATGAACTACAGGGTTTATTATCATGGTCGTAGGTAATAGCACTTGGATGCATTAAAAAGCTTTATATGGAAAAACCGGATGTCTATGTATGACTCCACTGGAAAAACCGGTCGAAGTCACAATAGTTCGCAGTCCTAGAGCCGCATAGCCGCCGAGAGCTTTAGGTCATAAAAACAAACAAAAGACATACGAAATCATGAAATCTTTTACTATACCAGGCAGATCATTTATCATCGAGCTATGGGAAAGGATTGATATAGTTAGTACTAAGCCTAACTTAGTAGTAAAGATTATTTTACAAATAAATTATTAATCATCTTTTAATAGAAGAATATTATAATTATTCATGTGAAATTATTTGTTCCCAAACACGGTATTATTCTTTACAGAACCTACAAAATTATATCCCGCGGCTGGCCCGTTTTGCAACTGAAATCATCAGAAGAACATTTTTGATATAATGTACCAAGGAATAGACATGTAATTCTTTTATGAAACTCGTAGTACCTAACCAGTCCATAAACTGGCTCGTGGAAATTCTGGGAAATACTCACCAAAATATCTTATTCTATACGTCGCCGATACATGTCATATCCAGCCATAGATAAATCACTATCACTACATAGTATATGTAAAACAAAGTCGCTTTTTCTGTCCCTATGTCCCTTTGACTGCTTAAATCTTTAAAACTACGCAACAGATTTTGATGCGGTTTTTTTAATAGATAGAGTGATTCAAGAGGAAGGTTTATACGTATAATAAAACCGTGCGAAGCCGGGGCGGGTCGCTAGTTAATTAATAAAAGTTAATTGTTTTAAGCCGATTGAAAAACACAATATACCTTCACAAACCCATGACTTTCGGAGCACTCCGTTTATAGCCTTCCAGCTATAAGTTTCATATAGCAAGTAAGTACCACCCCTCTCCTGGCAAACTATAGATGCTATTCTTATGATTGCGTTGAACTCCTCAACGCGTGATTCTACAAACTTCCCCGACGCGCTACAACGTAACAGTCCTAGCTCTCAGAATCCCTTATTGCACTGAATGAGCAGATATTTATTATGTCATTGTATAATGTCTGCTATGAATCATCCTTACATTGACTAATGTACTTTAAACCCCACCAATGATTCACCATAATGGTCTTACTGTAGAAATTTCCTTATTTCCTACCTAAAACCTGAGCCTAAAACATAACAAAATCATCAATATTCCCATCATAACGGCAAAGATTTATTACGTGTGCGGTTCACTTAAAAAAGAGGCTTTGTAAAAATCAACATTTAAATTATTGGGAAGCCAAAGGCACGAGGCAATTAGCCAGCTTGTATTCAAAGCGGATAAATGCGGGAGGTAGATATTATCCGCTTCTTTTTGGGAAGCTACCGTGGCTTTGTATAGGAGAGAGTACCCAGGGTTTTTTATTATACCCATTGTGGAGCTTCGAAGCTTAGTTACTGCCTGAACATTAAATGAAATTGTTGGTCACCTTCTATGCCTATTCAAAATATTTAGTTTGAACATAATATTTAGACTATTGACAAGCGCTACGTTTGCTTCTTTAGTTATGGAATATAAATTATTCTTGAGCGAAATAAACATTTAAATTTTCGTTGTCTCTACCCGCTCACATCACACATTTGGAAAATGTCTCATCTACTTTGGCCTGGCCAGATTTGCCAGTTTGATTGCAACTAGATAAGTTGGAATCAAAGTGACAAATCTGGCTATTTGTCTCTCGGATACCCCAAGCTTCAGATAGTACGAAGATAACCGTGAGTGAGGGTCTCGGACTAATGTTTTCATTACCAGACCTTGAAACAGGAAACTCATAGAACTACCAATGTTTGCTGATAGGATAATGACCGTGTTTTGATTCATTAGCGTCTTTAAGTGTTGGTAGTTTGTGATGTCAGGCCAAAATGATAAAGAATTGAACAACACGAGATGAGGAAATTAAATTACGAAAAGATTATGTGAAGATCGCCTTTATTAAGATGTCAATTAAAATTACTAACAGAGGCTGTACCAGAGCCTGGTTTCAGACCTACGCATTTTGCACAACAAATAATAGTTGCGTGTACTGTACGGTAATACTAAAGCCCGGCGGGCGGTATGACGTTCGGTAAAAAACTAGCAAAATGTTTTGTTGCCGTCGGTCTGAGTTACGAGAACTGTGTAGGTGTAAACAGGACCTAAACCGGAAAATCCAAGTAGTTGAGTGTTTTGTGTACTCACATCAAAGTCCCGTTTCAAATCGTGAACATCTCTGTAAATACGTCACACGTATCATCACTTAAAATATTCACGTTCCGCTCGAGTTCAAAACAGTTTTATTATTGAAGTAAACTGTAAACATACATAGAAAGACAGATGTGCGATTTGAAAAATTGCCAGCATTTCTGTTGGTAATGTAAGTACCGACTGCCTATACAATCAATCAAGATGAGTTGATCTTCGAGCATCAAAAACAGTAGGTTCCTATATACAATATTCTACAACTTAATTGTTTCAATTATAAGTACAAAATGATTGACCTATTTATATTTCTTGATTGTGATTTTAATTCATTGTGTAAATGTACATATATATGTATATTCGAGTTTACCTTGATAGCCAGTGGAGTGAAGAGACTCCAATGAACAACTCACCGTCGCGTCGCTTTCAGTTGTAGCGTCGCAAACAATTAGTCTTCATCACGCGGACAATCAAGCCTACGAGGAATTCCTTATTTAGGCACTCCATTGTTAGGACCGGACTATTATCCTACGCGACAGAATATTAATTACTAGCAGCGTCTCGCGGTTTCACCCGCGGTGATTTCCGTTCCCGTGGGAAATCCGGTTTAAAATGTGTTATGTGTTATTCCACACTATAATCTATCTCTGTACCAAATTTTATCCATATCCGTTCAGTAGTTTTTGCGTGAAATAGTAACAAACATCCATCCATTCATCCATACTTATAATCTTTTGCGTTTATAATATGAGTAGGATTTACTTTATTCCCAGACTTATGCTTAAGCGTATTGGCGAATAAATTGAAGAAATAAATTATCTCGGAACATTTTTCGGTTTGAAATTGGCTTTCAGAAAATACCAGAAGAGGATAATCTTTATCCAGATTTTTTGAATGGCCTTTAATTGAATTAATTGGATTTGCGTCGCGCCATTCATGCTGATCCACACCAAGCGAGCGGCGTTATTGGAATTGGATATTTTATTGTTAGTAATTTTGAATATTCAAAATTACTAACAATAAAATATCCAATTTGTTTATTTCACCAATTAATATAATTGTTTGAAATGTTTTTGGGCATTCTCTTCCAGTATTTTTGATTCCGAACAAATTAAAAATACCGTGTGTTAGTTTAAACTGTCTTTTCCTTGAGACCAGATGTTTAATATCTTGTTCCAAACCGATGATAAATTGTCGCATCGGCTTTGGACATCAGATTGTCATATATACCTATAAAGATATTTTCTGACGGCCTCCGCGTTGATAGATGTGGCAAGACGCTCTAGAACTCAAGTCTCATGCTCGAGTTCAATTAAGCGAATTTATCAACTTCTGTCAATGGCAGAAAAATCTGGTCGTAAATTTCCCCATAGACCAGTCGAGAGAAGTTACAGTCAGCAGCAAAATGCAAAATAAATTTTACTACTGTCCCTTTACCGAACGGTTCCTATTTACGCTACTTACGACCAATTTACCAGTACATAACTATTACGATCGTCATTCAGAAAATATCAAATCGCATCATTAGCTAATTCATTCCGGACCATCATTCAGTTCGTTGTTGAAAATAATCCAAGAATCATCATCATCAGTGTTTACTAGTCCACTGCTGGACATAGGCCTTACCTACTGATCTCTATATCGCCTTGTTTTTAGGTTAATGCATCCAGGCGAAAATTATCTGACTTTTGTTCAGCAAAACAGCGACCTAGGTGATGCAGAGGTTGCTAGTCAATTCGCGCCTCAGGGGACAAACGTTTGTGACAAATGTTTGTGCGATCAGATGTGTTCTGGGTGTTTTTAATATATAGTGTATTTTATATATATCGGGGGGTCAGGATTCTGCTCCATTTTTCTTCGAGCTCCGTGTGCGTATCCAGGGTAGTTGCACAAAATAAAAGATGTTGTTCGGATTGAGAGTGTATTCTTGATAATTAATTTTAACAAGGTAGGCCAAAGTGTAACACGGACGGGGTGACAGTTTCGTGTGTCTCTGCCGAGCGCCGGGAATGGAATGGCGGTGCGCTCTAGTTGTCGGTCCCTCGTCGACCGTGACGTTACCACAACTCTGTCAGGCGCTGTGAAGTAAGCCTTTGCAACGCCTCCGTTCGTGTTGGATGCGACATATATAATTTATCGAGTAGTATCCATAACACGGTACATGTTCTTACCTAGAGACTAAATTATGCTTTGAGATTCTTGTAAAAATGTGTATATTTTATTATTATTATTAGCTTATAATTCAATAGTAACATGTTTTTATCCCTAAATCAAATAAAAACATACCTTGGGTGTTATCAGTATACTTCTAGGCTTACAAAATCTGTTCCGTGAAATTCGTTTGATGCAAACATAAGGAGCTATAGCAGAAGACCGTCTCAAAAGCTTCATAACGTTGTTATAGCTAGGTATCTGTTCCTTGATTGGGTACTTTCCTCGAATAACATCGTTCCAAAGCTATTTTCAGGAGCTTATTTCAATTCAGAGCATAAAATTAAACAATACCAAAAGTCGAGAAACTAATCTCAGATTGTTTTGCTCAGTTCAACCAGTTTTGCCTTTTGCCTTGTTAGGTAATTGCTTGCCAGAACCATTGTTACTTGATACCACCTAATGCGTGGGTAGATTTAAGACGAACTTGCATCTGCTAACTATTTTACCAGGATAATAGTAGTCTGCTTCTTAATTAAGGTCTATAACTAACTGATTCTGTTATAACAATAACGGTAGACATCATCGCATACACTTTTTTTAAGTGAAATTTGGTCTTGTGAGCTACTTCCTTGATGTCGTCGCCCTTGTGAATAGTCCCCCGTCAGAAGTGGCGTCACAATCGACCCCTGCGATCGAAACCCTGCATGTCGGAAATGTACTGAACGTTTGTTTGTTTATTTGTTGCTAAAATATATCATAGCTGCGTGACATTTCCTAAATCGTTTTAATAATATTGTTTCCACATGAGTCACGCACGATGACTGATCTAGTATAATTTGATTTATTGTTTCCCATCTAGCATTCATCCTCTTAGCTTGGTTGTATAAGATACCAAGTCACGGCTTTTTCAATGGCATTCATCACAGTTTACATAATTATCATTTAATGATAAATAAATTTTATTAGTTATCATTTTCCAAGATTGTCTTATAGTACTCTTTATCCAAACGATTTGTAAGCTTCGTCATAATTTTAAAACCTACTTACGTAGCAGACTAACATCAGTACAAACCTTGGCACAGGCAGACAAACTACTCCACCATAACTATATTCCTTTAATTAAACTATAGAGAGAGACAGGTTTTTCTCCAAATGTAAAAATAAGCAATTAAACTTAGATCGACGTTTTGGGCGAAAACATTTTGTTCAAACATCGAAGCGGCTAGCTGTCCGATTGTAAAATATAGATTTAAAACGTAAAATGAGGTATCGTCATTCGTAAAGATATACCTCGGTACAATTAAAGCTGTGGGTAAGCGCCTTGTAAACATAACAACTTTGGTATTGCGAAAATAGGTATTTTCGTGGCAAACGTCACAAAACACCTAACCGATGGGGCATGTGGCACTAATGGACACATTAATGGCACACCTTCCGGGACCTACCTCTACCACGATTTCTGATTACTCATAGTACCTACTAATTATAGTCCAATTTAAATGTAAATGATTTGTAAACATATCCAACTTCATGTCGAAATAGCGTCACAGGAAAATCACGACATTATTAGACATTAAGCAATTAAAAAGTAATAATGCTGAACAATACAGCATCATCTAGACCCAAGATAAGTAGAGTTTGTGTTATGGGTAAATAATTGATAATATCAGTATGATAGAATACGTTATACAGCAGGTACATTGACCTATGTATCTATGTGAACTATGAAATAGACATTTTCGTTAAATTGTACTATTTTATCGAGACGCATGAATGTTATATATACCTATAGAGATATTTTTGTGATAAATAGGAAATACTGAACATATATGCTGCTGAGGTCAGCACATTTTTTTCTGTTTTATTCACATGAATGAATCTTCTCGTGAATGGGAACAAAGATAATAAATAATATTCATGCAAATAAATAATTTGCAGTAGATGTAGGCATTCGCACGACCGGCCGAACGTGTGTATAATAACGTGTGATCTTCACCACATAGTATAAAACAAAGTCGCTTTTTCTATCCCTATTTCCCTGTAACCCGTTGACTGCTTAAATATTTAAAACTACGCAATGGATTTTGATGCGGTTTTTTCAATAGATAGAGTGATTCAAGAGGAAGGTTTATACGTATAATAAAACCGTGCCAAGCCGGGGCGGGTCGCTAGTGTTTTTATAAATGTTTATTATCTCGATAGTCATAGTAATATTTATGAGAGTTTCTAACACCAAACACGTAAACTTCCATATCAAGATAGCATGGAGCAACTTCAGATCTCTATTCACTGATGCGCATCACTGAACACGGATTGGATGCAGATCGCATACACTGACACTACTGAATAACTGTGTTCGCATATTATGTTCTAGATACGTATTGAAATCAATTTTAGAGAAGAGCTGGTGAGTATCTGGCTCAGCGCATCAGCATTGCTATACAGCGTGGTAAAACAGCCTGTGTCTTGGGGACGCTTCCGACTGGTATTGACATGGATCAATTGAGCTACCTTTAGACTGTTAGCAACCGTCTGCAGTTAGCTCAATGGTTTCAATTGTAAATACTAGTTATATTTTTTTCTATTCCTTGATTGTAATTTTCGTATATTTTAGAGCTTTCGAGAACTTATAGTAAAGGCAATGGACATTAATGTCACTGTAAATGAAAGGCATTATAGGGATGACTAAGGTTCACCTCCACTATGGTCGAACTTTACAAGTTCCTGGGCGTTATGGACCTGTCCCAAGGGAGTGTTTCGCTAGACAATAGACCTTACCACTGCAATTAAATACCGTCAAGAGCCTTATTCTGATAATCAATTGCTTTACTATGGCAATAGTATCGTCATAGAATCGCCATGTAGATACGTAGATTTATGATTTATTATGCAATTTATGTTCATGTTGGATTAAACATTTTATTTTTATGTTTTAAACATAATAATTAATGTTTTTATTGGTATTGTGCTTATTAAATTAGCCTGAAAACCAGCAATGCATTGGCACCGTGTCAATGGAGCATCCGGTGGCTTTTATGTTTTTTCTTTTAATTATTACTAAGTTTATTTTTTTGTTTTGCATTTCAAGTTCTTAATAGTACCTAAGTAAGCACATAAATGTTTTTCTTTTTTCTATTCTTTCTACTCAAGAAACTAGGGCTGAAAAACGGGCGTGTGCGGTGCTATACTCACAGAGATACATGTGGAATTGAACATTGGTACTTTAGACGCGCATCCCTCAATCTGCATTTTCTTTCATCCATGGTAGAATGCCAAAATATGTTATTCCGTGGCGATATCATAGTCATTGTAAAGCAATTAGTTTAGCAGAATAGAACAGAACCCCTAGCCTGGTGCGGTGACGATCTGCGAAAGACTGCAGGTACATGCTGGATGCGGCAAGCTGAAGACAGGGCACTATGGCACTCATTAGGGGAGGCCTATGTCCAGATGTCGACGAGCAATGGATGGTGATGATGACGGTAATCACTGTGAGGAGACACAACAAGACTCGAGGTCCTGGTATTAAGCATTCACCAAGTACCACAGTTGTAATTCCACAAGGGTAGGTACTGTGATTTCGCACTACTAGGAATCCAGATACGATTTTACGCCTCAAATATTATATTCAGAATTTACAGTACGTCCCTATTTACTGGTAAATCATTTAAGTAATGGGGTCGCTGTGGGCTATAGAGTGGAAATTACAAAGGTGTGAGTTAAGTCTGGTTCAATGTAATTTCTTATCAAAGAGAGTTTTTTAAATAGCCTCCTACGCGACCTATTTGATCTATTTTGTGGAAAAAGTTAGTCTTTTAAATTCGAATTTAAGTGAATGAAAAATGATGGACAATCTACACATCATCATCTAGCCTCAAAATATGCAAAATTTATTTTATTGTTACTAAATGTAGTCATCAAGTACTATGGTACTTCTTATGCTCTTCTTATTATATTTTCTTCTATAAGCGGTATTACACTACACGTAATTCAGGGACTCTAACCCTAACTAAGAGTGGTGTAATAAGATTTAGGGTCCCTAAGGGACGGACCCGGCAAGCCTTGCTCCCTAATCGCCCTAACTACCGGGCCTCAATAACGTGTAGTGTAATACAGCTTTTAGGCTTGTGTTATGAAACAAGCTTTTACTTAATGTATTACATAACATAGATATACAGTTTTTGTTAAATTTAAAGAGAAACCACACAGATCTTACAATGTCTTCTGTAATCTGTGTACGTACATTTGATAGTCTATAGTCACGAGCTTTTAGTGAACCTTGTTAAGAGAAACTACCCGAGGTAAATTATAGAGGCGTAAGGTAAATTACAGAGCAAAATTGCGTTCTCAAGTTAATACAAGTTCCCTGGATTGTAGCAATGAACTACATTGTAGGGAAATAAAACGCTGCATCGTGCATCGTAGATAAGTTGGAACCTCTCAATAAAAATATATTGTGGAAACGATACAAAGATAAGCCGTGTCAATTTTGGTACATTAGCGATACTCAAGAATTGAAAGTTGAATAGTTTTCTTTTGTATAGAAGATATATAATGGTTAAGAGTTTTTTTAAAGATTCCTGGCCATAGTGCATCTTCAAAATTTAACCTATCCTAACCTCCTAACTCTTTGTATAACCCAAAAGAATCATAAATGTTTTAGTTGCATCAAGCGCAATTATTTGAAACATTTTTACACATTTCTAACCACACCACTCATTAACCGTGCCAACTCGAAAACCTAAATAATGAGTGTAGAAAAAAGTGTTCACATCACTCGAAATATTTAGAGAAGTTGGAAATTCAGTGATTACCTAAAATGATAATTTATGTTTTTGTGACGTAAAAAATAATGAAAAAAACAGGGAAAGATGATACAAAAGTCGTTAAAAGGTAATAAAAGTGGCAGTGAAAGATAATTAAATAATAGAGTATTACTGGTTCGCTGAAAAGGTAAAAGCATTTGCACAAGGGCAATGAATTACGTTTCATACGAGCCGGTAGAAACAGTAAAAAGATGGTCTGCAGAGATGAAACAAAAATTAGATAAGTCGATCCCACATTTATTGAAAAATTATAATAAAAAACATGAATGGAGAAGATGAAATTGACCAGTCAATTTAGCTGTACAGTATCAGCATCCATTATTAGAAATGGTTGGTGGGTATTATTTACCTACATGAGTGAAAGGTTCATTTCAAATACTTGGTGATTGCATGTAAAGTCAGTCTAAGAATAAATCTATCACTTACCATCAGGTGAGATTGTGGTCAAACGAAGGTCTATTGTTGATAAAAAAACAAAAGAACCCAAGGATTAACTGCTATTTTGACGAAGCATAGCCAGATTCCACAGATTTAACAATACTAACGTACAGATTCTATTTGGAATCGCCGCAAAGACAACTGAAAAGCTGGGCCAATGTAATTGTTTCAAAAAGATCATGATCCTGAGATCGTGACCTGAGCGAGACGTGGGTATTTAGTTACCTAGCTTTGGTGAGCTCAGTAAGTTTCGAGTCAGTTCCAGTACCTGACAATTTTTTGTAATTAATTTGAATCCCACGAAGCAAATCTACGGTAGAAGAATGTTACTAGCAATAATTAGCATATTTTACCGCAGATTTGCCCAGTAAAAATGGCGTAACAACTGCAGGAAAACTATTTTGTTTTGCGGACTGATATTATTTTTGCTATAGATCTGTTGACGAATAACTAAATAGTATGCCTATATGAATGACATAGAAAGTCGGAAAAATCGGAAGAATTAATTTCGGTTGGTTTTTAAAATCTTTACAAGTGTAGACGGTTTGTGCAAGTCATGTAATAGACTGATTTGTATGTTTGGTAGTGGTTTGGTATGATATGCATTTGAATCTTTGGAACCACAGCTATCAAGAGCAAACCGTAGGTACTTTTTGACTGATAGTTTTGGTCTATGTTTTGTCGGTTTCTTCCGTTATCTCTAGTCAAGCAGTAGGATGGAGCTAGCTTTTATCTTTTTAGAGAACTCGTTGCAAACATCTACATTCTTGTTTAATAATAAGCATCTGTACGGCTTATGTTCGCATCGCAAAAACCAAACATTTACCAAAAAAGTTGAAATCGTCAAAGTTTAAATGGCAGTAATTTGCCAAACCGACCCAATTTATGTTGTTAATAGAGCACATGTGGTAACAAATTACCGATAACTACGGACTTTTTAAAAATACGCAAAACTTTGAGATTTTTGAAGTATTCGAACCAGCATGCGCGGACATTTGTCACCGCAGTCGAACCGAATGGTGAAGGTATTTACTTAAATAGTTTTAATTCTTTGATTATATTTATTTTTTATTAATAAAGATTTAATTACTAAACATTTTTCATAGGAGTTTCCCAATAATATGCTCTGTTGCTTAAAGATCAGTCTCAACTTTAAAAGCCACTTCATAACTCAAAACTGCAAAATATTAAACGTAAAAAACATTTAGCTTGAGAAAACTTATTCATGAACGACATAATGACCTAGGTAAGCACAGAGAGTCTGAAAATTTCCATTTCAGCTAAAATCAAACATTAAGTAACTTTTAGAAAGAAACCTAATCCTGAAAGGCCTAAGCAGATCATTTTACTAAAAGCTTCATAAAACGTGCATTTTTGGGTTCCGTTGCTAAATACTCGTAGAGCCGACTTTTGAAGGAACCTTTGAAGTATTAGCCTTATTTCTCTTCTGAAGTATTAGTATTGTGTCACGGATTCACTACAAAAGCAAGAGGATTGGAATCTCAACCTTTATTACGTAGAGATTCCATCAATTATCACAATATTTAAATTGTGATAATTTAATTTAGAATCGTGTCGTTGCTTGTGAACATGTGCGATTAAGGAGAACTCGCCAAGTCCTGGCCAAATCGAAAGTTGAACAAAAAGGTCTGGTAGACCATTGCTGGTGTCTTCCACTACATCTTTCTAAGATATGGTCTGACAGTTACAGCGAATTGAATTTGTATCAACTAACAATTGCAAGCCAAGATGGAAAAGGTAGCCTTTAAACAACCAACACAGGTCAATTGACAATTCTACTGCAGCTTCAGGATAATGCTGGACCACACACTGCACAATAGAAAGACGTTTAATTAGAGGAGTTGCCATGTTTGTTGAGTCGGACAATTTCTTGCAAGGAAAAAATATTAAATTTTGATGAGGAAACCAAAACCGCCTTCAAATATTTTATTGATTCCCACGCCCACAATTTTTTCAGAAAAGGAATCAATAAATAAGCAGTTATAAAGAGGCAAAAGAGAAAAAATATATAGTTGTATTATAATTTATTGCTATTGATTATTTTTTTGTTTTTTTTTTTATTTTTCATATAATATGCCAAACGGAAGGACCGGCTTAATAATTAGAGCTTACTTGTCCTCATGAACCTACCTACAATGAAACCTACACCTCAATGAATGAAAAGTAAATTAAAAGAAAATAAACTGATGTTTCTATAACGTACGAACTGTTTTGTGCCAAAGTTTATACCGCACTTGGCTGGTACACACACAATAAGTTTTGGACTTTATTTCCTTTTCTCAGGATATTTTATGTTGATACTTGGGCACTATAGATGATACGTAAGCCGCCATCCTTGACGTAGATTGGATAGTTAGCACTAGTCTAGTGTAGTGTCTGAGACACAGGGGTGAATAAATTACGTGCTAACTTCGTTTCAAGTCACTTTATTGAATTACAGATAATTATATCTGTCTTTTATAAAACTTCTTGAAGGAATAATGAATGTTTCGTTTAATTGAAAAGAACTTTGAATAAATATTATACCTACTTTAGCATGACATTTAGGCGTGGGGTAGAAGGATCTTAAACTGTGGAAACTAAGTTAGGATTTAAGCGAAAATAATAGCAGACATTAAGAGTGTTTTGAAGTATTAGCTGAATAATAACTCGTTCAACGCTGCAAGCTATGAAATTTAAATTATATTGTTTTCTCAGAAGTGTGGGAGTTTTTTTAATTCAACAATTCTGAAGAAAAAGAAACATTGAATATACTCGTAGTAATTTCTTATTTATATAACAATCTTTAGTCAGGCCTCTTTAAAATGAAGCGAGATGAAATTAAAGGGAAAATAAGCGGTCCTTAACACGTACTCTTAATATTCAAGGAAGGATGCTTAACGAACCCTCTACTTATAAACCGGCCTTCTCTTATTTTTTTTACCAAATTGCTTTTAAGAGGCTCTGACTCAAGCTTCATTTACTTGTTACTAATTACCGACCCTCATTGATTTTTCCTCTACTTCTGAGTTTTTTTAACCTAAATAGACTGTTGGACAGTTATCTCGCCAAAAGTAACCAGCTGTGCTATTACGCTAAAACCGCCCATCCAAATTGATATTCTTGCGCCATTTCAATGGCCATCGCGCGCGTCCTTTCCATACGATTTCAAATTACGAAGGCCATTAAAAGGGCTTTCTTATGTCAGTTTTGTTTCACAAGTATTTTTTTTTTTCAAAACTGACCTAAGAAAGCCCTTTTTATGGCTTTCGTAATTTGAAATTGTATGGAAAGGACGCGCGCGGTGGCCATTGAAATGGCGCAAGAATATCAATTTGGATGGGCGGTTTTAGCGTAATAGCACAGCAGAGGTGTATCACGAAGGTCTGGAAGACACCTATTCACTATATTCTTAATGAGACTAGGCTTGACTTCTTACACTAGTTACATTGTTGCTGAATTATGATAGTATGTCCAACATCTGAGATGTATGTATGGGTGTGTATGCTATGTAGGTATGCCTAGAACAAATAATTTTATAATCAGTCAATATTTGTTCCTACTTTTTCACCTACGTGAATTCTATTATAATAAATATAATTTGCGTACAAAAACCTCAATATACTTACCTAACTATATAACTTTAATTAGTTACATAGTTTGCATGAAATAATATAAAAACACAAAATAGTCCTGAAAGTGGGGCAACAAGGGTTACTAAAGTTTGTGTTTAAATGATCATAAAAAAAATCATTGAATCTTTATAGTACACAAAAAAAATATACACAAAACATAAAAATATAAAGGACATGTCCAAAGGCTAGCATAGCCCTAAAAGAATTGTTTTTTAAATGATTTGATATAAAGGAATAAAATGTTCTATTAGATTAAAGAACAGGGTCATATTATCAATCATATTGGCTACGCGAGCGAAGTTGCGAGAGGAAATTGAGTTGTATATAGAGCAAGATGATACTCACTTCTTCGTATAATTACATTTAACCGCCACCACAATGAGCAGAGTGTTTGTGATCAAAGACAGGAGGATCACCGGCACGTACAGAATAATCAACACATTCTCCGGCTGGAACAAAATATCCAACTCCTCGAAGGGAAAACTCAAGTTCACTGCACTTAGGTTCACACCCTGCAAAGGGCTCACATCTGACAGGTTTGAAAACATTATCACTTATGTCATTTTGCTACTTAACACTTCATTTATCAGAACCGCTTTATTCTAAAAAAGAAAACTTTCCCAAAACTTTTTGCGGTTTTGCTTAAGATTGTTCCGATGTAAACAACTGAAAGTTCTGCCGCAGTATTACGAGTTTCGAAACACTTATTACTCATTCACGGAAGTAAATGCACAGGAATATATTTCGCAACTTTTTGTTTCTGCGGAAAATCGTGCCTCGTGCGCTCCTCCTCAAGGTTCGAGACTTACTGGACGGGAGCGAGCGAGATGAGGCGAGCGTTCATTGAAATAAAGTTTCGGAAAGCTTGGGAGAAATTAGGCGTGAGGCTGATTTGTTGATGCCTGAGGGTTAATTTAGCACAATGCGAAGATTTGCTTTGAAAAGACTGAAGCAGGAAGTACCATGTTGGTAGATCGTTTTTGAAATAGAAGATAATTTTATTTTGATTTACTTACATTTTGTTGTCTTTCACAATTTTCCAACCTTTTCTTCACCGGTAAGAACTATATAGAGGAGGTGCATCTACGAGTAAATTAGATTTGCCTATCATTAGACAGGTAATTACCTGCCTTATTTTATTAGACAGGTAATTATCTGCCTAATGAGAAAGCCCACCAAAAGTATCAGAATATCGTAATCCTGTTGATAAAATTCAGAAAAAATGCAGTGAATGGAGTATGTACTTCTCATGCGAAAAAAACCCTTCAGCGCTGTATAAGGAATGTAACGTTAGTTTCAAGATGAGTTCCGAATCACTAATCTTGTTGGCTATTTCGGGTTTACGATCCGAAGCCTGCGTCATATGTCAATACATCTGCACGTGAGTAGGTAAGGTTGAACTACATAGCGGCTCAGCGAAGAACGTCCGCAGCTGGGATCAAGCATCCCTCACAGATTTTGTTATGATGACCACAAGTTCCGTTATATCATAGACAACCGATAGTGAATGAGCACCTCAACAGTTTTTAGCGCTTATTTTATGTTCGAAACCCTTATTATAGTATACAATGTGATTTTTCGAACCTTGATCAAAAGAAATGTGCGGATACACGACACATATTTATCGGTAAAAATCGGGATAGAAAAAATTATATAATATTTATCTCAAAAACAAAGCAGTTTTAATATTTTTTTAAATGAAGACTACTTCATCTGGTTTTTTCTTCGTTTCTTTTTGAGTAAATGGTGTATTTTATTCGAAGTAGTCTCATTTGAAAGCTAGATAGTTTACCTAGCTAATAAAATAAATAAAAAATACAAATACGATACATAAGCGCAGTAAAAACAGTATTTTTCTAGAAATAAGACAAAAAAAAACGATTTTTATTTTATTTTTTCTCTGTAACTTTAAAACTGGGTAATTAAGGTGTACTTTTTTGCATGTTGTATTAAATTTCATAATTTATTCTACAAATTCTTCAAAAACTGGGGGTCTATCTCTTTCCGTTGTCATGTTATTCACCATTTAAATTAGGTACTTTCTGCCATTTAGATTAAATCAGTTGAGATTCCTGTTGATATCTGTACTTGACTTGTGTTTAAAAAAAATAACATTAAATTTTTTTTATCTCGGTTTTTATCGATAAATATGTGTCGTGTATCCGTACATTTCGTTTGATCAAGGTTCGAAAAATCACATTGTATATTATTGTCTCGCTCAGTTTGTCCTTTTATATGCTCCTTAAAATTTCAAGAACTACTGAAGCTTAGGTACCTACCTGAAATTGAATTGAAAATTAATAACAACCAAAAATGTGATCATAATAGTGTATCTATTATGATCACATTGTTGGTTGTTATTATGATCAAAATAAAAAATGAATTTTAAACATTTTTATCTAATTTTGAGATTTTGATGAACTGTTTGGGTTTGTCTCAACGGATCCCGGTTCAGTTTGTACAATTCAGAACAGTTTTTGAATTTTAACTGTTTATACTTATTGATTGAAATATGTCGATTAGTAAAAAAAAACCTTCGGTATGCGAGTGACACTTGTACCTGACGGATCTTGTTTCTTCTTCACCTTAGGTCTATATCCATTTGACCAAGGGATATTAAATAAGGTTCAACCCTCTCGCCAGTATAACTTTATGTGCGCAAAACATAAAACTGTGCTGTTACGATAATTAAATAGTTAAAGATAAACTAAAAGGATGAAAAAATATGGTATGAGCTCATGTGCACTGCGCAGTAGAAAGAAATACAAGTAAACTTTTTTATCATTTTAAATTTTTATTTCTAAAGACTCACTATAATTTATCAAAAGACTTAAAAAAGAAAAGGGCTTAGTACATAATATTTAACAAGGATGCAGTTCTTTGCTTCAGCTCATATTTCAAGGATAAGGATATTATTCTAAGAGGATATTGTTATTGCTTCAACGGGTTCTACTGAGCAATGAGGCAGTTTTTTTGCACCGATGGCATTGAAAGAGTCGAACTCTATAAATTTTCATTGTGTTATTTATATATAAGTGTTATTTTTACAGGAAAGCGATACATTTGAAAATCTTTGTCAAGTGCATGTCGACTTAAGATTTTTTAGAAAACAGGCAAAAGTGGTCACTCCTGAATAATACGGATACGCAAACCTTATGCCAGTGGTAATCTTCATATAAAATTTACTAATAATTCTCACATAATTTGTATGTATGTGAAACCAGGTAGTAGTAGTTTCGCTATTATTATTATGTATATTAAGACCTCTAATCAAAATACAATGATTGTGAATAATGTATGCAAAAGTTGGATGGAGAGACGGATTATTTATTTCATCTTCACGTCAAATCTTCTCATCAGATTGAGCTGAAATTTGCATATATTTAGTTCTAAGCTACTTTGTAACCCATTAATCAGTTTCCATGGGTAAAAAAAACCTTGAAACGTTTAGAAAATAAAGATTAATCGCGGTTACAAACTATTTATCTATAATAATTACTTTAGAAAATAGAATAACATGTTTCTTAAACGTCTACATGCAAAATTTGGCAAATGTACTGACAGTTTTACTGAGATGAAACCAGAAATGAGACAAAAATACAGAATGACTACTCCAGCATCCAATTTGCTTTGGCATTGTCCGTATTTTTTAGACAGATTGTATTCGTAGATTGAAAAAACGGAACCTTGTTTGCTAACACGTTTTTAAATAAATTGATGAACATTTTCTGATAGATTTACTTCCATGGATTTGATTTACTTTAACCGCTATTAGTTTATTAAGTTATGATATAATTTGTTGACTACGTTGTTTATTTTCACTCTCTCACATTTTGACCCACATTTGACAACGGCCCAAAATAAAACACATTTCAACTTAATAGATACAGTAATTTCCGGCAACAAAAACCTTGAAAAAATGGTTTATAGCCGAAACCATTTTGCAACAAGGTAAGTTCGTTCGGGTTTCCTCAATCTATGTTATTACTACATCGGCTTAGGATTATTGATTAAAAACGTGACTGATACGGGCATGGCTATATCACATCGATATCCTTATGATGTAGGCACTAAGATGATTCATCTTTCTTTTTTAAGAAACTCAGTTATCGGTGAAATTGTAGATGCTGATAAAACTTGGCACATAGGGTGAGGTTTAAAACTATATATTATGTTTCTTTTATAAAAGTTATCAACAGTGTTATTATTATTTGATTATTATTATTTGTCTGGAAGAACAAAAATACGAGCAACAATCTATTATTACTTATCATGATTTTAAAACGATGATTTATTCTGCTTTTTGTATAATTAATGTTTAACTTTTTATTTTATCAAATTAACAAAAACAGAAAGATTCAGCTTGAATAAGACTATATTAAGAAAATGCATACTGAAAGTCGTTTTATTTAGCGCTTCAATTGCAGTGACAATTTATTGTGGGCATTTGGCCACATGGATTTTCATTTCAAGCATAGAATTACCATTAAACAGGTATCTAAGGTGTCTAGAAGAGCATGTTAAAAGACAATCTAAATTCAGGCTTTTGAAAAGCAATCTCATTTCAAAAACACTAGATTTCGGTTACAAATCTTCTTTGGAGCCAGACAGTTAGAAATACCTTAATGAGGTGCCTATTTTATGAATGTCTTTCTCTTAAGCGGCAATTCGAAATAAAATTCAATTGAATCAATCGTCGAAGCAAATTTCTCTCCTCAATAATTTAGCCAGCTCTGTTTTAGTTGCCCAAATTGTATGTAAATATGATACGAAATCGCCTACTACTAGTGCCATCTACCAGCTTGTATATCACAAGAACTTTTGGTGAACCGTTACAAAGGTTCGCTTCCCCGTTTACCTCTAACCAGCAATGCAAGCTTCGTCGCAAATGTTTTCAGCAAACCGCCAATAGATGTCAGAGGAAACGTAAGGTTCAAAGTGTACTGAAACTTGGTTGGGTGAGCGACTGAGAACTCATTTAGCTGACTGCCCTCCAATAGATGTCAGACGGAGCGTAAGGTTTAAAGTTTGCCTTGTTGGGAAGAGTATATCACTGAATGCAGCGTCTACACACGAAAAGAAACAGGCCAATAGAGCACATCGCAAACAGTTTTAAGTTAATAAACTAGATGTCGCTAAAATCTCTGGGCTTAGCAGCTTCAGAAGCTGCTAAAATGTCTAAAAAAAGATCTTGAAAACATTTCTTTCGTTTATTCTTTGGCCGCATATTGGATGGACAGTGGACTTTTTGGAATAGTTTTCAATGTTCAAACTAGATTTGGTACCTATTACTATGTCTTTAAAATCTATCGAGTCTTTACACGCGTCTTTACACTGCGTTTGGCGCCGTCTACGGAATCGTAAGAATACTCTTTCAATATTTTTTACTAACACAAACTACATATCAGTAGGTATTCTTATATCTTATATTATAACACTTATTTGGATTTTAGTTGCCCTTTAACGAAAAAAAACAACTGACTATCGGGCTGAAATTTTAGGCCTAGATAAAAGCTTTTAGGTTTTTAAAATCGAAGGTCGAGGCTTCAATAGAGGTATAATTAAAAACTACTAAATTCAGTATCATATTCCCAGCACTGTATGAGGAGGTAAATCACGATAAACAACCAACGCGTCATAAGACTTAGGAAATCCAATATCTTAGGTACATACAATACAAGCGGTATACAATAGGTTGGAGCAGGTACATGCTGCTATCTCGACGCAGTAATGCTTGCTGCTATCTCAAAGCTGCACAAAGGACATTGCAGACGTCTCTAATCTCTACTGAAGCCTTACAATACAACAGCGGTGTACTCATGTACTGCTACCAGACATGTAATTCAAAGTGGGCGTGGAAAATTACATTTTATTGTTATTGTCAATACATTTATATTGATCAATTGTAAACAAACTAAAATAAAGCAATTGTTACATTCAATAATAATTTGTTTTATATTTGGAATTTTAAATCAAGTAAGAGTAGTTTTGCTTTCATAAAATTATTGCTTTATTTTATTGTTCGGTTAATTCTTGAGATAAACTTTTTTTAATATCGTAAATAATAAATAAGTATACTTACTTCGGTTTTTGCAGCGCAAAAAGCATTTCGCAGTAATTTCTAGAACGCTTGAAGAAGCTCTCACTTCTGTATTTTCAAATAAATTTCCTCAGCAATGCCAGCAGAAGGTAGAACCTCTCACGCACGCTTGTGAAAATTTAATTCCGGTACAGTCGCCGTCGACCACGCGACGTGATCTGTGCGCACGTGATTTACTCGCCGAGTGTACCATGAAATATAAATTGGATCGAGAATTTGTAATGTGGGTGAAAGAAATAAAATTTCTTTTAGGGTTTGAAATTACGAAAACTTATAATCTATTAGCTTAGTTCACTTAGAAAAAAAACTTAGTTTACAATTTCGAGAATGCTTAAAAAAGTCAATGGTAGTGAGCCTGGATAACTCTTGAATAATCACCGGGTTTTTGAAAATATATCCGAGCCTCTGGTTGATGCGACACGTGACCCGAGAGCTGGTGAGTATCTGGCGCAGCGCATCAGCATTGTCATACAGCGTGGTAATGCAGCTAGTGTCTTGGGGACGCGACGACTGGTTTTGTCATGGATCAGAAGAGCTACCTCTAGACTGTTTGCAACCGTCTGATGTTAGTTTAATTATTTCAATTACGTAAGTATCATTTAATTATACTAGTTTTAATTTCTTTATATCCTTTGATTGCAATATTTGTGAATAATAAAGATTATACTCATGAATCGCTAACTATGCCCCTAACGCAAAGCATCAAGTTATACAAGTTAAATAACTAAACATACCTATTATACATGTATTAAAAACAATGTTCATTAACAATATCAATATATTAATAACAATTTTAAAACATTCGTTTGACAACACCTTCGATGACGATGTTAGTGGCCACATCATCATTACCGTGAAATCTAGAAGACCCTTGCTAGAAGGTGGCCGGAAAAACATATGTAGACAGCGAGCGACAAACCTAAGCGGTTAGAATAATAAAAGTAGAGAAAAACCGTTTATATACGAGGACGTACATTGTGCATTGCCCTAATTAATGTTAACCTATACATTACACGCCAGTCATCAAATTTAGCAATACTTTTTATTATATTCAGTTCGCGTTCACCTGTCAATCGACTCACGCGTCTCACTATCATTTCATTAATAACTACTGTTTGGTTTAAGCACTTTTTCGCCTGAAACACAGGACTACCTAGTTCAGGCTTAATTGTTATACTAGCTTTATATTTAGATAATAAGTGTACCTCTTGTTTTATAGTTCTACAAGTTTTTGAATAAATTTAGTACGAGTGTACGGAATATCCATAATATTTCAAGATCCATAGAAAAAGTTATGTTTGAGTCTTAATTTCAATCGTTATAGAGATGTTAGGTCGAAACTTTTCTCTTTATCAGCACTTTGTCTTTATCTCTTGGTCAAACACTTTAGAAGTTTGTTAGTAGGTATACTCCGCACTTAATTTCTTGTTTAGATCTCCAGCTTAATGCCAGTTTTCACAGCTCATAACTTGTAAAGTTTTAATTTATGAAGCCATTAAGCATATCAGCGGCGTTTTTATGAGATATCTCGAAATCTACGTCGCGGAGCAAAAGTTTAAATGGTTATTTCAACTTGTAGAAAAGTATTACGTGGAATTTTATTTGGATTATCTGGCACGATCTATGTAAAAACACAAATAAAAAAAATCTAAAGGAATTTTTAGACAGATTTTTTTTTACTAACATAATGAGTTAGTGGAAACGGTAACGAATTCCCAAAAAAGAGACTTGACTTATTTGATATTGTAGGTACCAAAATGATGAAAGTTTTCAATCAAATTAAAAAGAAATCTGAATTGAAACCGATGAAAAATATTACGGTATGAAAACACGAATCAATAACGTTTATTTCTAAATAAAGATATGAAAACAACATACGAGAAAAGTGTTATTTAATTTTCAGTACCTTTTTATTTTCAATGAATGTAAAAATACATAAATTATACTTCTAGACATGTCATCAAACACGGAACTCTACACATCTAACACACTTTGACACACCTCTACATCCACACACTCATCACAAAATCATACTCACTCATAACAGTATTTACTTGAAAGAATGAAGAAGAATTAAGAATTGAGTTATATCACACATATACATGCGATACAATATACGGGAAAAAAAACATTAATTAATACTAATGGGTTAATATTTTAACATATAGGGATAAAAAGATTCGTCGTTCCCTCTGCGTCTTTCCCCTTTGTTAGCTTTACAGAGGACACGGTTGTATAATGACTCTAAATAGTACTCTAGAAAACAGTAATAGTTTGTAAGGAAGGCGTCGTTATGTGCGATACAGTGATAAACTTCTGCAGATGACATTGGTTTACAAAACTACTGCCGACAAACTGTTTTACAGTTCATCGGAATCTCTATAACGTGATATACTTTAATTTGAAAATAAATAAATATAAAAGAAATATTTTGTTTCCATATGGTGTACCAATTAACATATATTTTTTTGCGTTTTTTTTTTCATTAAGAAAAGTTAGCAATACCTCCTTCAAGAATTTAAAGTCGTAAATGCCAAGCCGCCTTACCAAGCCCATCCTACAAGAACAACTCTCCTACCTACGCACAATGTTCTGTAGACCGTAGCATCTGTCGTACGCTGTGTACCTACGTAAATCTACGTCGCGTAGGCGTTACGTACCCACACACTACAGACTAAATGTTATCCGATCATAATGTTGTTTTTGTACTACTCTTTGATCTTTGTAAGATAGAGATCATTTGTGTGAGCGTGTATAAAATCTTTTTTTACGGATTCTCACAATAATCCTTGACAATTTCCCAGCTCTCAGTGTTGGTTGTAAAGATAAAATATAATAACAATTAAATGTGGGTTTGTAAGTGTAGCTAATGAGAGTGCAAGTTGCAAGGCCACAATGTAATAAAGTTTTCTATTCCTTCCTTGTAATTTTCGTTGTTAATAAAGTACCAAATAGGTAAAAAAAAAAGTTAAGAATCGTTTATTTTGTAACCAAAATCTAGTCTAAGATCCGACTGCAGGATTAGCCCACTGATCGATTTTTGCTTAAAACCAATGTTTATTTGTAAGAAAGAGAATATATATGCATATATATATTCCAGGTTGCATTTCAAAATTTGGCCGCAAGTTTATGTTTCATAGATTTTTGGAAAAAACTTACGTTCACTTGTTTTTTAAATAAAATAAGATCTTTATGACAGCAATTTACCCCTTTGTTCAACTTATGTTAATAAAATTATGGCAAAATAACTTTAAAAACATCTATCACCTGCATTATTTGGTTGTCATCATTTATAATACAGAAACCATAATTCAGAAATACATAGATATTCTGCTTTATAGTACATACCTACTCAAACACGCATGAGTATTTCTACCTACTTCACTGCGGTTGGATACCTACATATTACAAGCGATATAGCCTCCCCAGAATGTAAAAAATAATGTATAAGCCTATCTCTCAAATAAAATGCTAGTAAAAACAGCTTTGTTCAAAAAGCAGAGGCGGTAAAGCCGACCTCGTTCCGCTCGAGAGAGTTTCAAGCGCTTGAAGCGCTGCATCCAGCGTCGCGCGCATTTTGCGCATCTAATGTTTTGGAGCCTTACACATTACGATTATACTCATTCGTACTGCGAGTATTCTGCATGTCGTGCAATCTGTTTGGAGGTTTATTATCGGAGACCCTTTTTTCTTTGTTTATATTATGAAAAGGAAATGTAAAAGTGCTTTGTTCTCTTCAATAAATTAAAGATCGTATGGTGTCATGCGTATTATTTTCAAGGTAAAAAGGTTGAGTATAAAGGTTTCACTTTAGTGGTTTTTTGCAACAACGGATTTTGAGGTGACCTTGACAGACCCGAAGGTATCAAAGATCATCAGAAGAGAAGTATCACATGAAATCACGGATAAAAACAAAAGACAGAACAATCAAAGAAAGGAATGCGGCTTCTCCTGAATTATCTTCCTATAGGTAATTCAGAAGAAGCCGCATTCATTGCTAAAGTTATCGCAGGTTTGAATCTCAGTCCAAGTCTCAGAACTCCAAAAACAATACAAGACGTATCAAATAATGGAACCTTTCGGTCCCGGAGTTTTTTACGAGTAAACAGCTATAAATGGAGAGTAAAGTGAGTTGTTTGTTTGTCACAAAATATACGTAAAATGAGTTATAACCTGAGATTGACCGGACGTCGAGTGACGGAAGTGAAGCTTATTGCTTTTGAGTTTACAATGTTATGTCAATAGGGGTCCAGTTCAAGGCAAATGGGGTAAAAAGAAAAACCCGTTCGTCCCACCGTGCTATCTAAGTGTCAAAGTCTAGTGAAGGCAAAGGTTGCCTGGAAAAGATAGCTTTTTAGAAATTAAAGTTGTAGCAGTGACGTACCGGTACCGCACAGCAAAAAAATAACCACTCAAATATAAAGAGAGGCTAAAACTGGAACTAGCGTGCAGTTAGCGAGTTAGAAACCTAGCTACTGGTAGCTTAATGTGGAGCCGCTATATCACCTTTCTTACCACTAGCATTGAAGCAAGTTTTAAAATCACATGGTCATCATTTAGATAAATTGGATAGGTAAAACATTTTAGTATACAATCATAGATCATTGAAATGACAGTTCCTAGGTATAGGATCATTCCTGCGTAGCAAGTAAAGTTGGTGCTCGCTGAAATCGCGTAGCCAGCATGCTTTCGGCTCCACATTCAAGGGGGAGACTGGAATAAGCCGACCTAAGGTGAAAACGTGCGGTCACTTATTCACGTGTATTTGGGCGCGCGAGAGAGAGTTCTAACTTCAGATATAACGATCATCATAGATTGAGATAACTTCAGATATTTAGTTCATCTAGTATTTGAAGGTAAATATCGAAATATAAGGAAATTAAAAGCCCTTTGGTTGTCGTGCGAGCAGTGTCCGGCGCGCTAAGTTTCACTAAGTCCGCATTAAACATTAGTTAGTGGGGCTTAGTGCGGGCGCGCGGCTTATGGCTAATCCACGCTCACGCACTGCGACCTCAAAACGCCGCGAGACGCGATCTTGTTGTGTATGGACAAAAAAATTAATTCAGCTGTTAGTGATTCAGTGTATACTTTAATATCAGTCAAATTGCCTCACAAATGAAAAGACACCGAGAATACAAAATTTCAACTGAATAATTTTTAAAACTGAGGTGAAAAAGCGGTTGCGGAAAATTTATACTCAAAAATGCTTACCGACTTTTCAAGTGAGAACTTTACAATTTTTCTAAAAGTAGGCTCAGAAAAATAGACTTGTGCTAAAAATATCATGATGAAAAAATATATTTAAGAACTGTCTGCAGAATAACTATCAGGTAGAAATTTTCACTCTCTGATTTCGCTCGTCTACCCTGCCCACTGCCTGCATTCGCGTTCGTCTACCGCTCCCACCTATCGCGAGATAATGTGTGTAACGCTCGCGCCGCAGTTTACATTAGCTATTGTTCATTTAAAGGATTAACTCCCCCCTCTCCCCTCGACCACCTACAGCGAGAATATGATGATTAAATTATACGATTGTGTAGCTGTTTGCGTTACTAATACGGCTCATATTCGCTTGCGGTAATGGTCGCGTCGGGGATTAATATCGTGAATAAAAGTTTATTGCATGTTTTGAATTGAGTAAGTTTGAGGTCAAATGTTGTATCTCTAGCTGCGGTTCTGCATGTTGTACTGAGTCACGCCAGTTCATATGCTGTTGAATGATCTGTAATTGGTGGTGATGGTGTCGTGTCCGGCACTGAATGTGTTAATCAAGTACTTTTAGGAGACAGCATAAAGAAAAAGCATAAAGAAAACTATGACTATTTTTTGTTAGATATTTGTATCGAAATAAAAATGAACGAACAGAATGACGTTGTAAAAAATCGATCTGCAACTTATACACAAATTTATAAAGGGTGCTATGAAACATGTGTCTGAGTCGAAAGGAAGTGATTCTGGATCCCGAGGGTATCTAATTTTGATATTGGTTCCATTTTTAGACATTCGAATATTTTATTCAAAGAACTTACCAACGAAAAATTTATTTTTTATCTTAATGTACCTACTGCAGTTTTACAGTGTAAATCCTATAAATGATATAAATAAAGCTGCAAAGTCGGCAACCTTACTTTGTATCAAATGTAGAGATTCCAATCGGATTGACGGCGAATAAAACCCGGGTGTTTGTCTACTAGTGAAGTTGTGACTTCCTGACGAAGCGTGACGTCGTCGTGACGTCAGATGTAGGCCATAAATACACGATGTATGTAAAAGCTATAATACTGCACTCAGAGCCTATTGATAGGTATCTTATCACAACTATTGTAGAAAACATCTCATACCTCATTGGATAAAGTTAAGATAATAAGTTATGGAGGAGGCTTTCGTTGCTTAATCAGTAGGGAAAAATTAGTTGGTCAATACAAAAGAAAAAAAAGAAAACAACAATTTTCATTCATTTACTTATACTCTGTCTTTTATATTTTTAGTAAATGGCTGAATAAAATTTGGCAAGGAAATAGATTCATTCCAAGGTAAAGTCATTTCATATATATTTTTATTTACGAATCACAAGCAAAACTACGTCAAGAAACTAATAATTTTATGGCAGTGCAGTTGGCGAAGAAACAAGATGTTATTTATAAAATCAAATGAAATAAGCTGAACTAGTTTTTAAAATATAATTACTATAGAATCAATAATATCAAGCCTTTGGTTAAAACAAACTGTCAATATCCCAGTTAGATATAAAGTGTATCAGTGGAGGCACTAAATATTAACGCAAGCGTTAAGTTCGTTTTATTCGCCGTTATTTGCGAGCTCGTAACCTTTGAGCCTTTAACGGTATTTTTACATCTACCTCTAAATATTTATGAACTTGTTTAGTATTTATTAACTTTACATACTTGTGGAAAACGAATAAAAGAAAAACAGGAGGAATAGATAAAAACAAGAGGACCTCAGTGATGCAGAATGGGTATAAAGCCGAGTGGCATGCAGGTTGCATTCCCGCCGCAGGACAAACTCGTTTGGATGTTTGCCAAAAGCTCTTAACGGATCGGTCTGGAATGCAAGTAGCGAATGGACTTAAATGAATCATAACCTACTTTTATTTAAATTAGTGCCCATTGAAAATTATTTATCGAATACAAGTAGCCCATCCAAAATAAGTTACCAATTTAACTTTTAAAGGTTTCCATGCTAACAGCGCATGCAAAGCCACGGCCAGAAACTAGTTAAATATAATTCAATCTGAGCTCACTTCAAAATAGCTAGAGAAACAATAAAAGCCACAGGCTGTCGTCGGTACACAAATAGATCAATTCGCCATCTGCAGCGTCTCGTAATTGGTAACAGACACCGGCGCGGCGCTGCCTCGGAATATTGCTGGTCAGGGCAAACCGCTGGATTGCATTTCTCCATTTGATTCTAACAACTTGAAGGTAATAAAGATGTACGGTTTTAAACACACAGTTTGTTGTTGTAGTTAATAAGGTAGGTAGAGTACCTAAGTGTAAGAGTAGGTATTTATTCAAAGAAAAAATGGTTAACAATTTATATAAGACTATTGTACAGTTAAAATATTTTAAAATTAGGTATGTCTAATTTTATGTCTAATTGATTGGCTACGGCCCCACACTAGGCTCAAGGCCCGTGTCGTGGGTACCCTGTACACAATTTTCAAACGATAACATTAAGGGTATCATCAAATCAAAATGTATTGTTTAAATTGTTTAATAGTTAGTTTTTGGATTTGATAATACATCTTACGAGTACTAATAATAGTAATGTGAAAGTAACACTGTCTGTTACGTTTTAAACTACAGAATCGAATTCAATAAAATTTCGTACAGAGTTAGTCTAGAATCTGAGAAAGGGCAAAGGTTAATTTTTAATGTGAAAAAAGGATTGGAAGGCGTTGAAAGAGTGTATCGTCATTTTTGAAGCTAGAAGATTGAATATTATTTTTCTAGGCTTTTGATAAGCTAAAAATAAAAGATGATATAAAAATTTGTAAAGGTGTATGTGACTGTTCAAAGTCATTATTTCACACGGACGAAGTCGCGGGCATAGCTAGTGTTAAATATGTATAATAATCACTAAATTATGAATGCATGTTTTAAATACAGTACGTAACAATTCGTAAATAATTCTTAATTAATTCGTATACGTCACATATTACAGACACATAGACATACACATAGACAGAGGTCATTTCGTATTTTCATGGACCTTGTGAAGTTTCGTACTCAAAAAATGCCTTCTACAGAATTAGAGATTATAAAATAAATTAAATAAAATATAAAACTTGCTTATTCAAACTTAGGGCTCCATTTTTGCACAAGAAATTATGTTTGAAAATTGTTTAAAAATAACCAATTTTATAAACAAGTTAATATTGTAATATGAACTAACGATTCGTTCTATTTACGACCACAAATCAACTCAAAGTCGCCACTTATCGCAATACTCTTATTTCTAAAAATGTTCCTTTGTAGAACATTGTAAGGAGAGGTCTCTCGTTGAAATCTTTTGTATGAACATTGATCCGTGTGCTACGAGCTACAAGAGCTACGCTTCTACGAATTTGCTACGAAACTGCTACGAAGTTCTACGAAATTGCTAAAGTATTTTGTTGACATACTCGAATAGTATGTTGAACAGCGTATCGTCCTTTTAGCAATTCAGGTTGAATAACTAAAAGGGTTTAGGCTAATCAGGTTTAGGATTGGCTATACTTAGAAACAGACCAATAAATAATAATCAGTGTACAGTAACCCTCTAGCGGTGGAAGTATAAACGTTAAGGGAGTTACCAAATGATGATGCCTGCGTACCTACCTACCTATATTTCCTGCGTCCTGCTGTATCAGACTAGACATTATCAATTCATTAATTTAACCGTGCAGATGGTTCTATGTATGTACAGTCAGCGTCCAACATTTCTGGACAGACTAACAACCATGTCAAATAAATAGATAATATCTAAATTAATTACCCTTTCAAACTCGCCCAAGAATGTGAGTATTTCTCCAAAACTCACTTTAGTTATTTTTTCATGCTTAGTCGTTAATTTTGTTTTATCATAACTCTATATGTAATATCGTATAAAAATGATTTTAAAATCCTTTACAATAAACAGAACAAGCTCTTTGAGGAACGTTCAAAGCTCATTTAATCACAAGTAAAAAAAGAGGTTAATTAAAGTTTAGGAATTTTATTTAATCAAGCATACCAAAACGCATTTGGTGGTATTCGGAGTAGTAAGTGTTTGTAAAAAACTAAAAACATTTACAATTTTTCTCGCTGACTGTTCTCCTACCTAATAAGTAGATTCAGAATGAAACCAAACATCATCTAAATAAATACCCTCATCATAACTCTCATTTCTTCCACATCCTTTGTCACAGCAGCCATCAACTCCGACATTCGATTTAAGACGCGCGCTGAGACCACTCGCTGTCACGCAGACTCTATATATCACGAAGTAATATTTCTGCGGGACGTCTCCCCCTCCACCCCCGGGCAGGGGGAGGGGTGACACCGCTAGTATATTACCCGCATTCCCACGTATATGAGACGTTTAATTCAGCTAATGGAGCTATGAGCGCGTTTCGAGATGTTCATTTATTGTTGTCGGGGGCCTATTCCGGAGCGCTCGATGAAGTCGCAGTGCTCTTAAATGCCAATGAGCGTCTCCATTCTTTTCTCGTAAGTACTCGTATTTTTAAAGTCCACATTACATTCACTCATAACGCTCCGCTTGGCTTACAATCTACTTAGTTATCGTCTTGGTACGAGTATCTTTCTTTGAACGTGTGAAAATGATATAAGAGAATTTTAAATTTGTTATTCCTCGCAATATCTTATTTCATCCACTGCAACACAATATAATATTTGACTCTAATGATAAGATATACGATATTAGAATAAATTTTGACGACTGTAACGATGCAGCTTTTTGTACCACTACCATCAATATTTTATCCTTAACAACGAACAATATAACATTGCTGATGAGGAGCCTAAGTGTAAATGTAAAAATGTTCAAATGAAAATCACCTTGATCAATGAAATTGTATCTCAAACAGAGTTACATAATCATCATTGTGACGACCGATGTGGCGCGGTGGGCAAAGGTCTACCGGTGACACATGAGGTTGCGGTTTCGATTACCTCCTAGCAATAAATTTGTGTACGATCTGCAGAAATTTGTTCCGTGGTCTGGGTGTTCTCTATGTATAATTAAAAATATCTATGTATGTAATGTATTAAATATATCAATCAGTTATCTAGTTCTCATAACACAAGCTTTGAGTAGCTTACTTTGGGTCTAGATGGTGCTGTGTAGATTGTCAAAAAATATTTATATTGTATTTATTATCATCATCTAACTATATTTGCCCATAACTCGATATAAGGCTTACCATGAATGAAATAGCGTTACATAAGACAACGATATAATTTTGCAAGCGTTACGAGATTGGTCTAGGTTTAATCAACCACTCCTTTCGATATTCTAGCCACATAAACCTTATCGCCTCGTATAGAAGGTCCCGAGAATAGCCCCCTGGCTAACTAGACGCGCGACTGATGTGTACGGATGACTCCTGACTTGTCCCGCTCTCGACCCGCGTCCCCCACTTACCGACCTAACCACTTATTCACCACTTCTAACCACTTACTTACCACTTGTAGGCCACTCTATAAACTTAAATTGGTCTTTTATCTTTGGTTTGTGTTGGTATTGTGTTACGTACTCTTGTTAGATTACTCAACACATCTTTCGATGAAGGTTTTGTTATTTAGGTGTTTTAAAAGTATTGTTATTTTAGAACTTTTTAAAATCTTGTGATTTGAAAATTACACTGCTACAGGATACAATAATTGTAACCTTAAATACGTATGTAAAAATTAATTAATTTTATGAAATTTGATTGTATCTTTCTATTTGTTTATATTGATTAAATTTATCAATACAATCGAAAGTTAATCGTACCTTTAAATAATGCCTTGATATTTTCATATTTTTTTGTTTGGAAATAGTTACTTGTTTTTAAGCGGTTTCAGTATGTATTAGAACTAACCTGATTAGAACTTTAAAACTAAAAAGGTTATTTAATTCAGTTAAGAGCCCTTAGATGAGTAACTAGTAACTTTTAGTTTATAATTGATTGATACTAAGATCATTAAAGCATTACATTTATCGATCCAAATCAATATCTACCCACACTTTTCATGATCTTTCTATATTTAACACAAAAAGTATCAAAAAAGAAACAAACTAACTCCAATGACACACCAGACTCCGCGAAGCTGGAGCAGGTAACTCGAGGTGATATCCTAAAAGGGGCACAAAGAGGTCGCCGGGGCGGGGCGGGGCGGGGGTGGCACGCAACGTCAGCAACACTAGCACAGGTCTACGAGAAGGTTCATCTGTTTATTTTTTAGATATACTTACAAAAAATAACATCGGATAGTCAATATTACAATAATAAATTGGAGGAATCATCTTTTTAGGAAAAAAATCAGACAACATAAAACAAACAAATTAAAACATAATTTTACAATAGCTACTTGCAGACTGTTGTTTATCCTAACAGTTTAATTAAAACTAGATAATTTCACCATAAAATATTTAAATTGACGGTTTAAATTTTTAAAAAAATTATTAATTATAAATTTTAGTAATTTTTCGCATTATGAAATAAAGAACTACCGATATTTAAATTCTGAGTATCACAGTAATGGGTACCTACTTTTTCATGAAAAACTAAAATGATTGCACTTTTTTCACCCTTTTCATTATTGTTTACAATTCATTTAGTTATTAAATATAGTTGTATCCATGTATACTAGTATAAGTATAGATCTATATAAGTTAAAATAATTTTGATATTCATAACAGTGCGACAATATGTTATGTGGCGACATTTAAGACAACGGCTGGTATTCACTTTAACAGATTAGATTTGATATTACCTCTGTAAAAAGCATGTGTTTTTCTTACTATAAAGAAAATTATTTGCAGAGTTATTCGGAGAATAAGATCAGGCGAGAAAGCTTGAGAGTCTTGGAGACAGCATAACCTCTGTCGAGTTTATTCCACGCAATAATTTGAAATGAGAAAGTATGAACCGTGTCTTCTGTGCATTCATCCCTGTGTGCGGATGCTGTGCGGAGGGCAAATGTGCATCTCAAGAGATGAGGCGCCTGAATACGGCTCAGTTATGCAAGCGCTGGCTCGGAATCGAGAGGAGGGAAGAAAGTGCCCTCGCAAATGCACGGAGCTCTACGCAAGGCGGTGCTATTTGATGACGCTATATTTCCTTTTTATCTTTGAAGCATTACGTTTGAAAAAGTTTTTTAAAAGTACGGTACTTTCTATAATTTTTAACATTTCATCTTATACGTTAATGTCAGCCTTTATTTGTTTTAAATAGCTAGAAAAAACTATTCAATTTCGTTTTGGTTTATTTAACTAAAACGTTATTGAAACCAGTCTACTAATTTTTAGATTGCATGATTTAAGATTGAGACTATGGCGCTCATTAGGAGCAGCCTATGTCTAGCAGAGGACTAATATAGGTTGATGATGATGATGATGATTATTTACAGTATCAAAAAAAAATAGTAACACATTAGACTAATATTTACAATTAAAGCAGTTGAGATAACTAAAGACTAATGCAAATAGTCTAGAGATATTTATCTACCATTGCAAAGTTATTCAGAGTTTCCGAGAGTTTAAATTCTACAACTTTTAAAGCAACCCTTTGCAAATCCGAGACGTGTGCTTTGTTTAACTCATAACAAGAGTGATTATTACTAAGGTCTGTGAGTGGCAGCATCTAAAGCGCGCCACTCACAGGCAGGCTTTGCAGATCTGGTTATTAACAGTGAATGCCCTAGCGAGAAGGTTCTCCATCCAGCCGTTTATAGAGGACTTCCTCATTACTCATTACAGCGAGTGTCTTTGTCATAATTACTAGAGTTTGTTTACTAAGAATTATTTATCTTATTTCTATAATATTTTTACTGCAACTCAAACTATTAAAGTAGCTATTAGAAGCTTAGGAGCAACAAACCCGATAAAACCTAGCCGTAGCAACAAAGAAGTGCCATAAACGCAACTAACATAGTTCTTCAGGAAGTCTTGTTAGCACTTTGTTTAGTCGAAATCAAAACTGCTGCGGCTTGGCCCGTGAGTAAATATGGTTGCTTCTCTGCATGGGCCATTAAAGAGAACATTTATAATGTGCAGGTACGAAATGTTGGCGGAACATTATTCTTTTCAAATTCATGGTCTTGTCCCCGAACTGGGGCGTATTTAATCGACGACCTTTATAGCACAGCGAGTGAAAGTCCTTAAGAGACGCAGATGTTTGCGGTTTCGATTCTTACGTGGCACAAACAGTTTGTTAAATCGGTAGAATCCTATTAATATTATAAACGCGAAAGTTTGTAAATATGGATGTTTGTTACTCTTTCACTCAAAACTACTGAACGGTTAAGGATGAAATTTGTCACAGAGATAGATTATAGGCTGGAATAACACGCAGACTATATTTTATCCCGGAATTCCCATGGGAACGGAAAATAAGCTGGTGAAACCGTGAGGCGCTGCAGTATTTGATAATGTACTTTAGGGGAGGTTAAGGAATAACGAACTCGTAAATCTTATTATTTCAATTAACTTTTGAACTATTTCAATAACTTCATTTCTCATGGCCCGTCCACTTCCCGCCGTAAACTAGGAGCCCGTATACTCAAGAGAGCGATACAATGTTGTCCACGTATTGTACGAGCCAATAATAATAAACAAGATGGCGAGATACCGGCATAATGCTGATGTTATTTAGTATGGCCGGCTATCCGCTCAATTAGAGCGCGGTAGTTTTGCAAGTTGAGGATGGACTAAACATGACTACATAGTAAAATATGTCTATTCAGACTTTTTATCTTTGATAGATCATCGCCTTTAGCTGTAAGATATCCTTTGCTGTACAGTTTTTGTCTGCTCTAGCTTTCCATAACCTATACCAATACCTGCCTCATAAGAAAGGATTTTATTTAAATTTGAATTAATTTAAAAATACATTTTAAGAGAGCATATAAAGACACGACCGAGGGCGGAAGTGGATTTTACGCTCAAATTAAAATCATTACTTTGAGCAGATATTTGATATTCTTAATTCTTTTAACTGAAAACTTCATTGTTATTTGAGTTTGTACCGTCGACATCAGACAGAAGGCTAGTTTTACATTATGGTGGCTGAACAAGTGGCGGAGAATTTGAACTTTGAACCGTAAGTCAGGTATTTAAAGCAGATTTTGCATGTGGGTGGCAGCGCGAGTAATTTCCCGCGCGGCACATAAATTACTGGTAGTTTGTCCTCGCCCCACCTCCCCGCTGCTTTACACAAGCTGCTATTATAGCTAGTGCTATTGTTGAACCTAATTGACTTCCAAAAGCAGTTCTGATGCCAGCAGAAAGCAATTTTGGTTATTGCCATATAGGTGTAAACATTAAGTCATAGTCATAGAGATAATTTACTTAGGTATTGTGTTGGTAATCGTGGAAATTATCAAATGCTTAATTTGAATATAAATAATCAGGTAAGTACGTGAAAAAATATTTTTTAATCCTATAAATATCTAACTAACTCATTAGAAACTAAACATTTTACCTGGAAAGAACCAAACAGTGTAAAACTATTACCAACTGAATAAATAAAATACTAAAATACTCAACTAAATACGGAAATATGTTCCGGTACATTTCGCGCTTTTGGCAACAATGTGTCTCGCCGGAAATTCGGCTTTACCCCCCTCTCCCCGCCGGACAGCAACCACTTTAGCTCACAGCCTGAAATACACGTGTTTTTGCTTTTTATGCACTGCCTTTGTTCCTCGCTCGACGCCTGGATTTTTATGGCTAACTTCATTGTAGTGACTTTTGAATGATAGCGCAGAAAAAACTAGATGAGTTTTATTCACAGTTGTTTCGTTAAAACTATGTAAAGAAAAAATATTTTTCCTTAAATTAAATATTCCTGCCTATTCAGCAGATTTAATGGTATTTTCTTTTCATTTCGCAACACCAGTGCATTAAAATTTTAAACTAAAAACAGGTAGGCAGGCCATTTTATATTTACAAAATACTACCTAACCTACAAAATACTAAGTCACTATTCAAGCAGTTAAGCAATAACTCTTCATGAGATATCACCTGGTTCTGTCTGAATTTCCCAAAACGCTGGTGATTTAGACGAAGAGATAAAGTGCAAGGCTGCGCTGTAAACATGCTCCGGGCATCTCTGTAGCATGACTAGAACCTACTTACACTGGGGCTCTCGAAGAGTGAGCACGACACGGCATTATATAGACACGTAGAGATTAAGTGAAATGCTGCGCTGTAAACATGTTCCGGGCATCTCTGTGGCATCACTAGGACCTACTTACACTAGGGCCCTCGAAGAGTGAGCACGACACGGCATTATATAGATACGTAGAGATAAATTGATATAAATAGATAATAACCCGCCTGATGGGAAGCGAGTACCTTAGCCTATGGACGCCTGCAATATTAGGAACATTACTCGCACAATTTATTTTAAAAATACCTAATTAATATGTTTTTTCACTACAACATTTACCAGTTACATACCTATATCAGTCGTCATAAAGGTGAAAAAGAATTTTGTTAAATGAGAAACTGCATAATTGATGCCATAAACAGCTACTATATTTTACAAGGTTATCTATCAATCAGCCTCTACTGAGGCTACAAATTCTTGTTCTACGAGACGCGGCTGGCATCAGTCTCCGTCCGCAGCCACAGACAATGCTGCCTCAAACTGCCTGCATCACCTCGGATTGCCCGAACTGCCTTAAGTTGCCTCGGGCTAGACACCCGCTGCTTCCCGCGGACAAGGCACTCCATTCACTGCTATCTGTTTCTAACTCATTCTGATTTTAGGTAATTGGAAAGGGATTCTGTTACGTGACTTATTGTGCATCCAATAATGTCGTTGAGTGTATGGTTTTATTGAGATTTCTCGTAATTTGGAAGCTGGTGCAGCCGGGCCGATGGTAACATAAAGGGACTTTAGAACTGTACGCTCACGTCACAATCTCATAGACAGACATACTTTATGGCCAAATAAAGTGTTTCTTTTAATTAAAATATAATACGAAGAGCCTCAGTACCTCACGGAACTAGCCAAGGGGAACAAATATATATACTGTGTTGAGACTTTCATATTAGCGCCTCTTGAAAATCCCAGTCATATTGGCCGTCGCAATAGCCCTCGCGGATATCCTTGGAAGATGCAAGAGTGTCGTGCATGTAGAGTACCTCACAACTGGCTTCCCCAACTCCTATTAGAAACTTGTAATACCATCGTGCTTTTTACCAACGTCACGCAACAGATTATTGGTCAAGGTTGCTGGTACGTAATATGTTTAATGTTAACAAAACACAGCTATCTAATTGGTGCTCTTATATTTAGTTCAAAAATTAATATTCGTAACTTTTGACGTAATTAAATTAGTGAAGGAGGTTACTTCTAACCGGTTCATTAAATTCATAGATATTTTCTTTAAAAATATTCTAAGCAGTCGCTGTTTACATAAAACGCGCACGTTATCGCAGGGGAAAGATCCCAGATCGCGACCGAATATGTTCGCGAACGGCTTAATGGCTCAGGGACTGAGCCTTTGGACTGAGTATTATACTTAGTGAATCTGTTAGATAAACATGAGAATTACAGTCCTTCCGATGTGATTGGATGTCGAGCCAATAATAGTAAGTTCGAGAAGAAGCAATATTAATAGTTTCAGTTAGCAATATAACAAAGAAACAAAGAAATGGAATATGAAATGCACAGGAATTTACAAACTGCACGCAAATTACAGAGGGAATCATGAAATAGGGATCCAGCTGCCAACTGCACCAATCATGGAGTACGAATAGTAGTGCGTCATTCCGCGCATACCTCGCCCGAACGGACGGACAGTCTGACCGGGCAGCATTCCTCTGGGTGCACGCTGCATGCCGCGCGCTTACACTAGTTCATTATCGACTACTCTAACAGCCTGTCCAGATAAAAAAAAAAAATAAGCGCGCGTAAAGCGCCCTATCTGGACAGGCTGTTAGGGTTACTCTAACAAAAGAGGAACCTCGATGACTCATCAAGATATCTCTATAACTACAAGAGGCATAAAGCTGAGATTTTGCATGAATGTTACTTTTTGGACGTAGTATTCTAATAACGGATTTTTTAAAATTATTATTCTAAGGTAGTTTAAATGTAGTCAATAGGGTTTTACTGAAGTCAACGCGAATGATAGCGAACGGGTCTGCTAGTATCTCATATATCTTCCGTTTCAGATCAGAATGAATAGACTGCATCAAAGCATTGTCTTTTCATAAATATTAAAAATCATTATTGTCTTAGCATCATCTTAATTAAAGTTGCGCGCTTCAGCACCTCTGAATATAAATCAAATTCATAAATTCATTCAAGTTGAAATCAATAAAAACTATTTAGTATTGTGTTGGGTAATTCTATCATTAGGTCCATAAAATGTTACATTCATAAATATGGAATTGTGTTGCCAGGACGACACATAAATTGCATAAGAAAATGTGGACGGTTTGCATAAAGCTTATACATTATGCCAAAGAACACAAATGATTTTTGTGACTACAATGCTCCGGCCGTAAAGTCATTGCAAGGCCGCGCTTACGAATGAACTCCTGGAATAACAGTTAGAAGTTGAACAATACGTGGCGAGCTGCAACGACGAGGACAAAGTATTTTGTAGTATTTGGTTATTTGTTTATTTATTTTGTTCAGACCGCGGCTTTACACTCGTATTTTTGGTATAATAAGTAGTCCATACTGTTCGTTTTTGTATCACATCTACCCAATTTTTCGTTGAGGATAAAAGTATACAAATTTCTTTTATATTATAGCGATGATAGTGCAAACTAACTCCAATCACTCCAACCACGCTGATCCAGAGCCGAGTTGAAATGATCTACCTTAACGATCTACACACAATGGGTTCTTTAATGGTTATATTGAATGGTTGTAATTAATTTAACTAATTTAACTGGCCTGAATGTGAGTTAAACAGACGGTTGTTTGAGTGAGGTAATTAAATAGTCAGCATTGCCCACTGCGCAGCTTTTATTGTTGGCTACTGAAGGTAGTCCTTTCGTCGTCATGTACATGTGTGGCCCTTGCGTCAATATTTAAGTAGATTTAGGGGTTAAGGGTGGAATTCCTCCAAATGGTTACAAGGGAAGATCTTCCAGATTCGAAAAATGACTATTAAGACCCCAGGAATAGGATGTAGGTATGTAGTTTTTTTTATAATTTTTTATGAGTCTATAAATCGATTTACTTTCTTTATATACGAGTACTTATTAGATATTAATTAATTAATCCCTTACTATTTAATCCCATACTTTAATCTGACACTTAAATCCCACAAATCCCAGTTTTTAAAATCAAACACTTCTCCTTTCGACCAAACAGGTTTCACGTATCAGATACGTTAGTTATAACCTGCTCGATTCTTCTACTGCAAATTATTTCAGACAACAACAAAGCACACTAAAATATCAAAAAGCCTTTTTATTTAAATCCATTATGTCTTGTATTGTATAATCTAGCCAACATCTGATGTCTTTACCCAACTACTGTGCCCACTGTGTCCAGGTGTGTCCTGCAGACACAGACATTGTGACCGGTCTGTGGCACCGGTGCGGTCCCCTACACTTGCACACACGGCGGAAACTGACCGATATTGAATAAAGGTGACTCATCTGCTTGTATTGCCGAGTCTGTGAATTTAGATAACGTCGTAGTGATACGGTTGGCTAAAACTAGTTTGTTTCCGTACCTATTGGAACCATCGAAAGAACAACATTTTTAGGCTAGCTAGTGTAAGGTTTTGGTGAGAACAGAATCACAAACATTCTACCAGTGTACAATAAGAAATAGTTATAGAAGAAGTTCTATCCCTGAACTATAATATGACATGACGTTTTTATAGAGAATTTTATAGAGCCTTTGAAAAAGTCAAATACCTTTATATTAAGTATGTATAATAATTGTCTTGCACCCCAAGGCAGAATATAGGTGGTATAGAAGAGCTAAACGATGTTTTATAAAGATACTAGGTTCACTTGACACAAAAAATAATGGATGGTTGTGAGCTTATACATTATACTGTTAATAAATATCTTTATTAAAAACGAAAATTACAAGCAAAGGAATAGAAAAATTACAACTATTATTTACAATTGAAACCATTGAGCTAACTGCAGACGGTTGCAAACAGTCTAAAGGTAGCTCAATTGATTGTTAATAAATACAATTTATTTATTAAATACTTAATAAATTTTATGAGACAGCCTCATACATGTATGTAATTCACACAGGCCATCTATATTTTATAAGGTTATTTGTTTATTTCGAAAACAAAATTGAAGTTTTGAAACCATTAGTTCTTCCCTCGGGCGACATTCACTTATCTCCACTACAGAGAGCACCCAGCATTAGAGAAAATGCATGCTCATTTTTCAGCGCAACTTTTAAGATATCATATTCGCAAAACTTCGCAACATGATAGACTGCGGCCATATTTTGTGTTTCATTCACTGTTTCAGAGGGAACAAGACGGTGCACGGTCTCACCTCTCGTCTAGCTCCAATGTTTTAACATTCCGCCGAAGTACCGCGACTCTAACTTTACAACTCCGAGGCGAATGTAATGCACTCTCAAACCACCGCCTTCTCACCACACATCACACAAAAATATCAACCTTATTCCTAAAGACATAAAGCGAGAAGATCTGCAGGATTAAACTGGCGGACGATATTCATCGGAAAGTCAGTTTTTCTACGCTACGTGGAGGTGTTTTCAGGTATTTAGGTACGTATTCGTTTTATATTGTTAAGTTAACCCAAGTCAAATGGCTTTGCGAACCGTGCACAAGTTTGTTGGTGAGAGTTAGTTCGGAATGTTTCTTGAGAAAGAATGTTGCATGTTGGATGTGCTGAGCTGGAATACACGAAGCTCAGTATGAATATATACAGTAATGGGTCCAGTTAGATGTATTCTCTTGTAGTTCCTGGATTTATAGGAAAAAACTTTAAAATTGTAGGTATGATTCACGTTTCTAGCTTCTGTCTGAGCTTCAATAGAGTTTTAGAACAGGGGATAAATACCATCCACTTAGTAGAGTTTAGTAATCTGTTTAAGTAAATATAAATATATAATACATAGTAAAAAATCCTTCGCATAAATTAAAAATATTTAAAAAACATCACATACTTCGAAAAATAAAACATAGGTACAAATTAAGGACAATGATCATTGTTATTATATAAAATATTTTATATAATGTTTGAAAATTGTCTCTCAAGTTTCAGACAACAAATAAGGGGTTTAAAAGAAGTTTAAAACACCGATTTTTTTTGAGCGGCGAAATCCAATTATGAGACGACTACTATAAAGAAATTAATTCCGTGCACTGATAACAATTGACATATTTATTGAACTGTTTATTTCAACAAAATGACTTAAAAACAATAGTAGTTAATACACACAATAATTATGAAGTTTAGTAAAAAGTCAAGACAAAATCAATAAAACATAATTAGGTATTTAACCCGACAGATAGATATTCACTTTACGAAACCACTATCTAAGACCACCTCAAAGTCCTCTTCTTTATGCAAAGATGAAAGATAATTATTTAAGCAAGTCAGTTAGTCATTGGCAGATACCATGTATAATACTCACATAAAAAACAACGTATACCCAAATGAAGAACCTGCCTATTTTATGAAGTCGGTTAAAAGTGAGTGGCTTACTAGATAAAATGATAAACGGGAGAAGCTGAGAAATAGCATCGAGTTAGTAGAGCAAGCGCACGTCTGTCAGTATGTCATGACAAATGACGCAAGCAAAGCACAGAACTGTGCAGAAGGGTAACTTTAGGTCACGTTTGCATCGGAAGTTACTTTTTATCTGACTTATGGTGTCCCACTACTGAACAAAGGTCTCCCTCAAACTCTTCCAGGCCTTGCCTAGTAGTACATAATAATACCAAATCTAAAAATAATGGTTGATTGACTAAGGCTTATTTTAAATACAAACAGGCATTGACACATATTACATTTTGGCATAGTAGTTTGTATGCATCTGGTTTTCTTTGTCATTTCTTTTTAAAAATTGTGTCATCTAACCCCTGAGTACTCAAATGCAACTCAGATTTAAGCACGTCACAAGTTGCGATTATATTTTTCCATTTTCTACAAAAAAAATGTCATAAATTTGTTATTATTAATTCGTAAGGGTTTCCTAATTTAGTAAGCCCAAAAAATATACATATTTCATGATTTCTGATTTTTGTGGACTGTCGAGTACAATTTCAGGAAAACTACATGAAGACTACCTACGTAGGACGTATCTAAAAGCGTCGTTTCTGGAATCAGTGGTAGAGCTACTTCTCTACTGCAGGTGACAAGGCTGTGACAACAAGACTCGCGGCACTGTGTCCTGCCTCGGTTGATTGCTGCACATATTTCTAGACCACCACTTATGGATAGCAACTTTATAAAAATATGAATACGTTATATTCAAATGAAAAAACTTTTTTGTATAGCTAAATATAACTACTGTAGTTCGTATAATAAATTGTCTTCAACTGATAACTTATCAAATGTGATATAAATTTTGAGGGAAAAAAATTGAAATAAAAAACTGTCTGATTTGTTTCTAAGTTTAGACAATGCGTTTAAAACTTCGCCAGCAGTTTTTCGGCAATAACCATACATTTCCGTAAGACTGCGCTGCCCCCAGACAACGGTTTAATGCAATTCAAAATTTACTGTTGTCCATTTATCTAAGGCCAGAGGGTATCCAAACTGCAGTCGCAAGTTCCCCCCTTTCCTCATCCTCCAGTACATTACCGCGTCCCCCCGCCTTAAGGGAGACACGTCTAAGACCTTAATCTATGAAGGCCGGTAGACTTTGGTTTGTCCGTTTGTGTTATTTATTTCAAATGTCCGTCGGTTTCGGTTCGTGAAGGGAAAACGAAAACTTGAGAGGAGCCTTAAATGAAACGTTTGTCATTCTTCAGTAGAGTTTAGATTTATTCAAAGTAAAGTTCTGGGAAGCAGAGCGGTTTCTTTGTTCATAAGGATGACACGGCAGAATGCTGTCTACAGCTCAACGTGACGAGGGAATCGCATTTTGGAATTAGTGAGATTTGATCGAATCCCGCACACTTGTCGATGACACAATCGAATCAACAGTCGGGGTTCTTGTTTTCAGTCGATTACTTCGTCCATGAATGGACTAACTACTTGTCTGAGGCCAAATAAGTGTAGTTTTATGAGTTTCGTAGAATGAGCATGATGAATGTGTGCAGAGTTTTCGTATGAAGCGAATGATTTTACGTGACTCAAAACTGAAAAAATACATATGCTCGTCAGCGTTCAGCAGTACGAAACCAAATAAAATGCAGCAAAGTAATCTCAAAACAAGACTTGCATCTCACAGGAGAGTCAATTACGCGGTGTAAATTGCACCAGCGTACGGGCCCCCAGGTTTAGGGGCCCGTAAAGGTAGCAATTACAGCCCTTTGTGGGGCCCGCGGTAAAAACTTCCCCGATGTCGAAACAAACAACTTATTTTGAGGCAACACAAAGAAATCCATGAATTTATAATGGGGTAGGAAATTAGCTTTTTCTCCCTGTAGAGGGCGGCCTGGTCGAGCTGCCATTTAAATTGGCTTAAAGTTCAACTTTGTAAGTATGTACTTGGCATTTAAATAAGTATTTACATCGTAGGTAAGTGTTGAACGAAGTAGGAGTTTGGTCGAGGTATTTATATAAAATTAATGATGATGTCACCGGGGCGAAGTAGAAATGAGGTGTTATATTTAGAGTACACGAGTATTTACGTATCATAAGAAAAACACATCATCTAAATGTATGTGGGTTCACTCGCTTCACCAGCCTTACACTACTGATATGGGTCAGTTGAGCTACTTCATGATTATTTGTCATATTATGCAGTTAGCTCCAATGTTTAATATTAGAAAGGTAATATTATATTCATATTTATATGCAATTATTGGTGTTCTGGATATTTTTCGGCAGTATTAAGTTTATCTGGTATCTAGTACTAAAAACTCAAGATTTTCTTAACATAAAAACCTGTAAAAAAAGCAGAAAGAAAACTGCTTATATGATTTCGTAAGTAATGATTTATTTTGTTGGTTCTATGTTTAAGGTAAAGTTTATTTTTGAAATGTAAGTGTTTAATGTATTTTCAACCTAACTGATTCATGTTTTATTAAGGGAATATCTTACGAACACCTGAATAAGCCGTAAGAGTGTAAGATAGTTTCTTCGTTTAATACCTTTTAATAGTCATGATTGTTGTATAATAGAAGCGATGTCCTCACCTGGGCATTATGAAGCAAAGCAAAGACGAGGCATTTATAAAGCCGGCGGGCCACTACTTCGGCGTTGGATGCACCGGGGCCACTGGGTATTTGGCCACAGGGAAGAGTTCCATTTGGTAGGATTTAAACTTATTATCTATCTATATGATCAATTTTCACGCAGGATCACGGCGGAACGCAGCTGTCGTTATAAAAATACACCTCAAATAGTTGGAAAAATACTGCAAATCTCACAAATGGTTGCTTACATCTTCTTGGCGCATTTAATATAAAAGAATATGTATATTAGAGGTATATTATTTTTATATTCAAAATCTATTTAGGTAATGTATTGTATTAAGTACATCAGTCATCCCCATAACACGAGCTCTGCTTAGCTTGGGGTTAGATGATGCTGTGTAGACTGTCCGGAATTATTATTATTAATATTTAATTCCATCAAAAGTGTACATAAAAATTAAAAACAATATTGTACTGGTAAGTTTAAACATTCCCTGGCCGCGCGTCCCCTGGCCGCCCGCTCGCCGTGATAGATCGCCCGCCACAGCCAGCCGGCGTCCTCTGCATCTACTTACAGTGAGGATTTGCACTACACTTTATTTACTCTTTATAAATCGCCATCATCATTTCTCGCTCATTTCAATTATATCAAGTGCCAGCGCCTTTATCCCTACATTTTTAATATAAACAAAGGCGTGCGCTTCTTTCTTGTTGTACTTAATGGTTCTGCATTTTGTTGGAAGAATAAATCATTGTAATGTTACAAATGTTCTGTTTTAAATAGATTTAATATTTAAATTACTTCGTAAGCCACTGCCGCAGCGTTTGCGGCGTAAGAATCGACCCCTATGACCTAGCCTGCAAATGTCGTGAGAGCCGACTAAGAGAACATACGAATGAAAGAACAACAGCTTTATTTTTGTGACGATCGATGTGGTCCGCTAGGTGGGAACGCCTAGCTGTGACGCAGGAGGTTGCGGATTTGATTCCCGCCTTAGGACAAACTTCTGGGGCTTCATGAGTGTGGTGTGGATTCTCAAGCATGATTGATTTATAAAAACTTGGGATATGCTAAAGAAATAGAATATCTTTGTAGCTGTTTTATGAGCATTACGAAAAGGACGTTCTTTGAAAGGGAAATAGCCGAGAATTGTACTAATTAGGTACTAAGCGCTGCTTTATCCATATATTCAGGCACTAGGTTCTTCCAGTCTTACAAACTTGCGCTAGATTACGAAGAGACATTAATTAACTATTGAGTCGTCGGCGGCGGCCTCATTAGTGCGACTTCAATTATGCATCTCTTACTACTGCGAGGATTCCTCTGAGCATTCTTTTGTAGGGTTTATTGGCCCTTTTAGCTGCCGTTTTAAATTGCTAGACGGATACAAGGGCCTTAGATTATAAGCTTCACAAGGATATACTGTACGCAACTTTGAGCTCTATTTAATACGATATTAAGGAAGATTAAACACTTTGATATGTTTAAAATTTAAAATTATAGTGTTGATGGCATATGGTCAATCACTGGTAGAATTGGAAAATTAGAGGTATAGTATAATCTACTCTGATGATGGTTTTCAATGTGCTTCAAAACTCCTGTTATATTGTTTGAAGTGAATCATTTTATTCGACATCCATTATTCGGAATGAATGGCGCATTATTTCCTCGGATCAGTGTGAGTGCCACAGTGTAGATTAGTGGGACAGTGCCAGTAGGACAGTGTGTCGAGTCTCACCGCAACAATGCAACGCTTTTAGCGAAGCTTCGGCGTGACATCTAGATACTGGGGCAAGAACTATCCATTCTGTAAACCAGGCAACTACTGGATAAGGTTTGAATGAGTAGTTTAGAGAAAGAAGTACGAGAACTTGGGAATCAAACTAATTCTATTGAATTTTAACTACTTTACATTTCATTGTCGTGTTTATAATGTCTAGCCTGTAATGAAACTGATAATGAGCTTTGTTTGCATGCTTCGTGCGTATCATTTAAAATATTTTATATTAACATCACATTATAATAGTACTTATTGCAAGACTTGGTTCTATTCCAATTGCAAAAATTGAAAAACTGAATCGTTTTGATACAGTTAGATTTGTACGATTGAGTTTAAGTCATATCATGGTCCGTTACTAGATATATTTGTTCCTATATCGATTATGATTTTCTATTAAAAAATATTACTGACTACCTGGAGATCAAGAATGATAGTCAAGAAAAACAAAAACTCTTTTTTTTATGAAATGCGTTTTCTTTCTTTGTACTTCTCATTAACATATACCGTACACGATACATACGTAAGTATTTCAAGGTAGTTGTAGATACAGGTCCAGAAGTGAGTACACTGCCGTGGCCGCGCTGTGTCCCGCCACTTGTTAGCGATTTGTCGCCACCGCCGAGTGCCCCGAGTGCTCACTGACTCGCGCTGATTTCTTACATTTACTTTACAGCATCGCTTTTAGTGACGCTTGCACTTTCACACTTTGACTGGTAACATCGAAATATTTTCATTGACACAAAGAAATAAATTTAAAGTAATGTTTATTTTTCAAAACTGCTTCTTTTAACTGATGCAAATCTGTGACAACCGTAGGTTCATCATGAAATGGCTCTCTAATAAAAATGTATTTTTACGAGCCATTTAAAAGATTTCACAGCAAGTAGCCACATACATTCAGTTATAAATTACATCAACATTTTTGTGGTGCAAAGTAAAACACAGACTTTGCTGTTAAAAATGTTACGTTACTACAAGTTCATAGAATTTACTTAATGTTGCCCAGAAACGGCTGATTGGCTCAGGATAAATTATAAAATTACATCAAAATTCCGTACATAACCTCTCGTGTTATCTACGTAGCTAATTCCACAACATTCATAATCGCAGCGACTCGTGCTCAACAAGCTCGAAGTAACGAGCCGCCCGCCGAGCGCCGCGCCGCCCGCCGCCGTACCAAACCACGCGCGTAACGCATTGCACATGTGTAGCCGCCCTTACTAAACTCGCACTCAAGAGGCTTGAAAACATTTTTATTTTGTTTTAGCTTGATGTTTGTTTATCAAGAAAATATATTTTTATGATGAAAAGTGAAGAGTTTCACTATTCGAAATATGCTCGAATTTATATTCACTGATTTGTATGTAAGTAATATTTTTTTTATGAAAAATGGTTTTCTTCTTCCTTTTATAAGTCGTGCCTGAATAAAATCATATATAATCTTGGAATCTGGCTTTTAAGGCACAAACAGCACCTAAAGTGGCGCCCCCACTTATTTTATCATACACAATAGGGTATTACACCATTTTTTAAAAACTGTTTTAAATTAATCCTGAGATCGTAATGAACTAGTAGAAATTTTGTTAATTTTTTTTAAAACCGAAAATCGCCCTAAAATCTGTTTTTTATTTATGATTTTGAATTTTCGCGCGGAAACGCTAGCCGCCATGCTTTTTCATCTCGTGACGTCACTCGGTTAGTAAACAATACGACTGCGAAAGACCAAGTAATAAGATTCGTGAAAATAATGAGTTATCATTGGTGTCTTGTGCCTGAATGCAAAAATACAAGTGTAAAAACGCATTATTACATTGCTGTTTTAACATTTCTCAACTCGGCAGAACAGAAATCGGGATTGGAGGCAAAAAATTTCGCCACCATTAAAGTATTAACCATTGGCAGATTTGTACTTTCTGCTTTCACAAAACCGTCTTCCATAGTGAAATAAAGGCTAGAAGTCTACAAACGTGTTAATAACTCGTAAATTTATCAAAATAACAGCGCACAACTTATTTTCAGTAGATTGTTTGCTATCGGAATGACGTCACGGCGGGATCCAATATGGCGAATGGCGTTTTAGACATTTGAAAAACAGATTAGAAAAGACGATTTTTAAAATGGAATTATAAAATTAAAATTGCAATTTTATGAATAAATATCGACGTTTCTTGTTTACTTTTTTCGAAATCTATTATGAACAAACATTTTTATATCTTTCCTTACATAGTGTAAAATACCCTATTCCGTTAAACAAAGGAATTTCCAAAATTCACACGTACAGTTTGTTAAACCTATCATGTTAAGTTTTTTTCAATGCATCTTTAGTAGTTTTATTTTGTCTAGTTTAGGAAGAGATGCGAAGTTGCCTTCAGTGGCCACCAAACTCTATTTTGTGCCAACGATTTTATTTGTGTACTTATCCTAAGATTACTGTAACGACCATTGGTGGTGTTATAATGATGTAAAACTAGAAGTAATTTTTGATAGTGATGCGACTTTCAACAAGAAAATTATCAAATGTACAGGTTTTTGAAAATTTCAAATAAAAATGTACCTACTTACTGCGTGACAATTGAAAATAAAAAAAAACATCCCGCTTCCGCTCCCCACCGTCAACATACCCTTTAACTTAGCATGCTGTTCATCTTATAACTTGACATCGTAGATAGTACTTAGCGGTTTCCCCTAGACAAGTTGGCGCTACATATTGTGAGCGCAATGTGCTACGAGCTATGCCGCTACGGAGCTACGGTGCTACGAGCTACGCCGCTACGAACCTACGGTGCTAACGGTGTGTAGCTTCGTAAACGTGTTTTAATTACCTATGGATATAGCGCAGGAATATCTTGTAATTCTGTGTATGATTTGCTTACTCGTAGTACATACATTAAATAACACCAATGATCACGTCCCAGAATTAAGCTATGGAAATGGCTATGAGTTCAAAATTAATTAATAATATGTGCGAATCCTGATTTTGGATGTTCATTGTTATTTCTTTTACACATCGCAAAACCGTTATGTTATTTCATTTGATATATCTTGAAATTTTTCTATGGATACCAAGATTTTCCATCATTTATTATGATTATTATCACTTAGCAAATTTAGTTATGTAACACTTAAAATGAGAAAGTCAAGATTTTTTATCCTTCGAGATCAAAACTAAAGTGAAACTGCGAAAGTTCTACTTGTTTATAGCTATGATGCCCTTTGTAGTGTGCGGTGGTCTCGCAAACAACAGTAATTATTGAAGTGACCGTCTTCAAGCGAGCCGGTGCTAGCGCCGGCCCCTGTCTGCGGTTGCGGTTGCACGCATCTCTACATTATAAAACACTCTGGTAGTATCACTCACCCGGACCCGTTTATGCTTTAAGTAGGATTTTAGCATAAACTCGCGATAAGTGTTCCGTTTCTGTTGTTATTAATATTTTGTAACTGCCGTAGAATGTTATGATTTTATATGAGATCAGATCGATTAGATTTGAGATAGATATTAGATGCTAGATAGATTTTGTAAACGGAAGAATGTAAATAGAAAAATAACCTAGATTTTGAATTTGAAAAGTACGCTTTTTCCTTCAGTAGGACTGTTAGGATTTATAAACATAAAAATAATAAAGTAACAATCATGAACAAACAGGGAACACTTTCTAAATCACTATGTTTTGTGGCTTATAATTTGTGACTTAGTCTAAGTTTTTTATTGGCAACTGTTTTTTAATTAAGTACTTAATCATAAAGTATTTGTTATCTATATTCTATCTTATCCGTCCCAATAACTTCCTACTTATTAACTCATTTATTTCAGATTAAATCCATAGAATACTAAAAACTAATTAATTAAATTAAATGTCACACAGATTTAACTGATTTTACTTAACGGCTGACTTTTCCGATTCACGTGTCTCTTACTCAAAATATAAAAAAATCACAAACAATCTTAGGCTGTGTCTCCAGTAGGCAAACGGTGAGCAGCCGACTGAGTTTGCAGCGTATCAGTTCGCCCTTCCATATATTTTAAATTGAGTGTTCACAGTTTGCTAGTTTGCGCTCACTGTACGCAGTTTGCAGTGATACGTGTGCCGACTGTCTCAGTTAGCGGCCGACTCGCGGGTTCCAGTGCTTGCGATACGCACGCAAACTGATCTGAGTTTGTAGCTGTTCGCCACAAATTTGCGGCTCACTCAGTCGGCCGCTCACAGTTTGCCTGCTGGGGACACAGCCTTAATATCCCAGCAGTGAGAGTGAAGCGGGGCGCGGGGTGCGGAGCGCCTCACGTGTGCATAATTTACATTTTACACCAGCAGCGGAGGAGAGCGGGGGATCACCCAGATTCACCCTCTTCATTCTGTTCAAGATTATGTTAGCGAGCTTACTTGCTCGCGGCGGGGCACGAATTACGAGCACAAAAATAACATGACATGTAACTGATGCAGGGTTAGGTAATAGCTTAATTTAACTTTTAGCTTATGTGTGTAAGAAGTGGTATTTATTATATAGAAATAATAGTCTTTTAAGACATTTTAAAGGGTCGGACATGCGTGAGTAATGTCCGATGGGTGGATCTGGTGGGTAACATGCTTGTTAGCCACCATAGGTGGTTTAAAAAAGAAAAAAAACATACAATATAGTTTCAAGAAGAGAATACTGAATAGTGGGTAAGCGAGAAGCATAAGAAATCCATCAGTGGGTAACTAATACTACTCTGATGATAATTAAATTCTCCATTTCCACTAATATTATGAATGCGAAAGGTTTGAATGTCTGTTTGTTTGTAACTCAATCAAGCTCAAACTGCTAAACGAAAATTATGCAAATGCAGCTTTGTTTCTGTTCAAAATATTCTTACCTGTCACAAGACAAAATAAACAGTCCTAACAAACTGGATGCTAGTGAGTGAAAATCACTTTTAGGAGTTTCCTACCTAAGAAGTTAACGGAAGTTTTTAGTTGACTGAAGTAAACTAAAACTAGTGTAGTAAGCGAGGCTAAGAGCGCTGTTAATAGGAAACGAAGTGGATGAAAAAGCTCGTTACGTTTGGATTAACATTTAGATGAAGTGACGCGAGCGCATCTATCGGCCGAAAAACAAATCGTAGATATGCAATATTGCTGATAACTGAAATAGTGGTATGAGCAGTAATTATATTATAATATAAATAAAATGTAATAATAATATATAAAATATGTATTTCATTAAATAATTTGTTTAACTCAAAGAGTAACGTGGCTTTAATTTATAAATAGCACGCACCACCTTTCTTTGATTTACTAAGATAGTGTATATCAGCTGCTTGTCCTAAAAGCAAAATACCATAAGGCGTGATACTATGGAAGGAACTCCAATAAACTAAACTCTCTGTATACAGGTAGGTAAGATGTCCAATTGTTCCATCTACGTAGGCAGCTGAACTAAACCTGCCTACGAGAGCATCAATTTGCGGTTTCCATTGAAAAGGAGAATCGATATGTAACCTAATATGTCGCAAGGTACTATATACATTTGATTAAGAACTGACCGGTATTTTTTGAGTTGTCCTCAATAATACTTTAAACTGATATCAGTTGTTAGTGTTTGTAGAAAAATGTATTATGAATCTTATTTAATAAGCAATGGCTACATTCAAAACCCAGATTTTTGGTCAGCATATGAACTAAAACTTCATTATAATGTGAACTGTCTAGTTACTCTAAGATGTGAACATCTTGGCTTATTAAAATTTATCTTGATGTTTTTTGGCATGTTAAAATTACGCTATTTCCTGTTCTACAATCATTTAAACAATAGGAAAAAAAATATTTTCCGGTGATGTAACCTAGATCTCCCTTGGTCACTTGTTCTTCTCAGTTAGACCTCTAATTGTGCTCAAAACTCCACAATGATTATCCTATTGGGTAATTAATTCTGATTTCTTATTATTTAAGCAAGACGATTGAATTTTTGTATCTTTGTATGTAGTATAGCAGTGGGCAGTGCTGCAAGTTCTCTAAGAATAGACTTGGCAGTGTGGCGGCCACTTCGCACAAGTTGCGAGGTTCCTCTTCAGTCCCGGAAGGACCTCACTAGCGCCTAATTGAGTATCGGGCCAAAGTGGAGCGAGAACAGAAAGAACACTTTGTTATTTGTGTGTTGTTATTTTATGGTTCATGCATACACAAATATGGTTAGGGTACTGTTCTATGGCTTGGTGACAGATGCAAGAAGAGGAAAAAGGAAAAGATTTGTAACTAAAAGAAGAATTTTGAATACATGTTGAACATTTATTAATTTTTTATTTTCACTACTTCATTAATCACTACATCATTTTGAATAGGTAAAACAATGAATCGTACCTTTAGTAATTTACGAAGTTGCCATCTACGTAAGGTTTACCTTTGTTCCCTCACTAGAACATGAATTAACTTATTATTAATTATTTTATTTGTGACTGTGAAATTTATTTTAATTTTATAAACTGACGCTCATCTTTTTGGGAAATTATGACATATATATTATTTTACTATGCGCTATGGCGCTCATAAGCGGAGGCATATGTCCAGCAGTGGACTAATATGGGCTGATGATAATGATGATATTATTTAATAACAATTCATTAATCTGAAGTATAAATAGGCCTCCTTAATAAATCGGCACTATTTTGGATTTTCAACTTGGAATGATAACAATAATAATTGGTACAATTTAAATATGATATCTACTGGTATGTAAAAGACTGTGTGCTGAAGTTTATTATGGAGATGGTTGCTAGTTTCAAACGTTATCGACGTGGTAACGGCACTGCGATATAATGCCTTGTGATACTTCACGCCATATTGAAATTCTGTTCTAGGTTTTGTACGTAGGTATATGCTTCAAGCATCCTGTATGAGAACTAATGCTGTTCTTGTGAATATGTATATTTTGGGCTTAAATAATTCAGAAAACTGAAACAATTTGCTGAAGAGTCCTTATTTCCTACTAAGTTATTTATTTACCTATTTTTTATTATTAAAAGTTTGTCTAAGTCGCGTTGCCTGGTATGAAACTGAAATCTTTCTGAAGGGTCCGACTTTTTTGGCAGATTGGCAACCAAAACTTATGAAGTAGGTAAAAAGACGTTCAAATGATTCAACCTTGAACAGCTTGCTAAACTGCCGTCGATCATACTTAACCGTACATCAGGTAAAAGATTCAAATGTCCAATCATCATGATTGACAGAATGATTGCAACACTAAACATTCGCGAATAATCACGAGACATCACGACAAGCCACTCGGTCTGTGAACACCATTCCTGCAACACAAACATGAGGCTTCTGATCGTATTCTCGTTTATCTTTGGGGTCTCGAGTCTTAGCCCCAGTGAGCTCAAGCTATCCGTTGACTATTTTTTGGCAAAGAATGTTAAGTTAGTCACTTATTTTTCCTGTGAAAGTCAATTCCGTAAGTGAAAGTGGTTTTGTTACACCGTCTCCGCAGATATATGGGCCTGAAAAGAAAAAGTTTTTAGCGCAATGCCAAAAAGATCATTTCTGCATTTCACAGTGCCAGCCATCTTTCTCAATCTTGAACTCATGCTGAAATAATATTTTTATTGAAAAATAAAAAATAAAGTAAATGAAATAAAACAAAAGAATTTTATGTATTTATCTGCCTAATCAAGTATTACTTTAACTTACTTCTGAGATAAAGATATTTATTCATCAAATAAAACACAAACTTAAATACTCAAAATATTAAATTAAGTCCGTGAATTAATTAATATTGTCATCATATACATTTTTCAATTCTTAATTTTTAGTAGTAATACATAAATTTAATTAATATAATAGATGTCCGTACTAAAATATAACTGTAATGAACTACCTGTAACTTACGGAATACCATAGGGCTCTATCATCGGCCCGACACTTTTCTTGGTATATATGAATAGTATTTGTGACATGAAAATAAAAAATTGTAAAATCATAGCATTCGCTGATGATACAGTGTTATTATACCAAGATGAAAGTTGGCAAAAACTATTTAAACTTGCGCAAGACGGAATAGATATTGTAGCTAAAACTCTCTTCGGGAACATACTGACTCTAAACGCGTCCAAAACTACTTACATTACCTTTTCCCTCCGGAAACCAGGACAACCAAATAGTGCTCGGAATGTTATTCGTGCTCACTCAAATCAATGTCTGTTAACAACAAGAGTAAATTGCAGCTGCCCCATTCTAGAACGAAGTACCTCTACAAAATACTTGGGTGTCACTATAGATCAACACATGACGTACTCGTCACACATTAACTCTATTAAAGCTAGAGTACGCAAACTAATTGCAGTTTTTAAAAACATAAGATACGTAGCGAAGGAAACCCAGATAAAGACAACGTATCTTGCACTCTGCCAGTCCTTGCTGCTATATTGTATTAGATCTTGGGGTGGAGCTGCAAAAACTCTTCTGCTCACACTGGAGAGAGCCCAGAGAGCAGTGCTAAAAGTAGCTTACTCTAAACCATTTAGATATTCAACCACTCAACTATTTAATGAATGCAAAATTCTTTCAGTTAGGAAACTATTCATACTAACAATAATACTCAAACAACATAAGGAACCAACAAATATAGATATCTCTACTAAAAGTCGAAAAAACAAAGTTTTCAAAGCAAATACATATAAAACAAGCTTTGCCCATCATCATGCACAATTTCTAGGACCGCACCTCTATAATAAAATCAATAAAATAATGACTCTTCATAAAAAGACCCATACGGAATGTAAACGAACAGTATCGCACTACTTGCAAAATGCTGACTACGAACAGGCAGAGCACCTGCTAAGTACTCTATCATAGTTTTGGGCTACATTATTTAATATTAAAATATGTGTATTTAGGTTATTAATTATTAGTAGTAATTAGATTATTGTAATAGGTCTATTCTTTATACCACCTGTGTAAATCTCATAGTTTAAAATAGAAGCACAATTAATACTTGTTCTTATTATCCATGAAGAGGCCGCAAGTATGAGCCCTCCCTTCTAAACACAAGTGCAAACTTAGTTAGAGCGAGGAGCCACCTTGACTTTGAAAGGTTAAGTTCAAGTACTACTTTAAATATTTAATTGTACTTTAGTTTTAATGCCTACTTGTTAACCTGTTTTTTTGAATAAATATTATTATTATTTCACTTTATTTATTTTAATACTCGGTAAAAAATACATTTTTTACTATAGAAAATACAAAAATATTATAAAACTAATCTACAGTAAAAAATATATCAAAACGGTGGATCACCGGCCGCGAAGCTAGGCTCAAGCAGCCGGTGACTAGGGTTGCTTATTATTATTATTATTATTAATTAGATAAAATATAACTGTGTATTTGCTGTATAGGGACTTTTTGTCAACATTGGAGCTTTTATGGCTGTAAATAAATATTCTTGGATGCTATACAATGTATGGTCTAATAGGAGCATCCTAACGTGACTGTCGATTTGGTGTTAATTTGCCGCTTGTTTTATAAATTCAGGTAATTTATTGAATAGTTTGATATTCTCTGCAGTCGATGTTCAGTGGGTTCTAAGATTTATTTCTTCCTTACACTTCTTTGATTGAAATCCGAAGTATTTACCTACTTATTCCTTCAAACACGATGTTAAACAAGTAAAATTTTCTCATTTGGATAGATATTTGACCATAACATTTTTAAACCATACTTGAATGAGCTTCCTATTTCATTTGACGTTTCACACGGGCTTGAATTTGCTTATGAAATTCCAAAGATTCTAGCATTACTACGTGAAATTCATTTCGGCGTTACCAAAATCAGCCAAAATGCGACATTCCATTCATTCACTGGATTTGAATTCCACCGGTAATGGTACTGCATGTGTCAGCTATTTACACAGTACTGAAGTGGCACTCGAAGTCCAGGCTAGGTTTCAAATGTCAAAAATAAAGTCGATATCGATTACCAGTTAACTTAGATAATAATAAATAAGTAATTCCGGATAGTCCACACAGCATCATCTAGCTCCAAGCTAAGCATAGCTTGTGTTATGGGTACTAGATGACTGATATACTTACTTAATACAATACATTACATAGATAGATATTTTTTATTATACATAGAAAACACCCAGACCAACGGAACAAATTTCTGCAGATCGTACACAAATTTGTTCCGAGGCGGGAATCGAACCCGCAATCTCCTGCGTCGCAGGCGGACCTTCACCCACCGCGCCACATCGGTCGTCGAAGCGAATGATGCTGATTTGTCTTAGAGATAAGGTAGTAGGGCTGCCTTTAGGAGTGATGGTTGTATTTTTTCACCAAACACGCCTAGAGAGCCGAAAAGCACCAATATTGGAATTAATTTTGTAAAATCGTATGAAAACTCATTATGATTTTCGACGATTCGTTCTAATTGGTACGGAAAAGCATCAATTAGAAAGCACGAATTGTCGGAAATCATTTAATATTACATTCAACTTCCTCGGAACATTAACTCGGGCAAATAATATGTATGCGTGATTAATTGACTATGGATAATGTGACGTTCTGTCAATGACTATTATATTGTGATTTGGTAGCTGGTAGCGTGAAATCTTTTGAATAAACAAGTATTTTATTTTATACAGCGTGGTTATGCAGCCAGTGTCTTGGGGACGCTTACGTCTGGTATTGACATGGATCATTCGAGCTACTTTTTTTTATCAACTGTAGACCTTCGTTTTTGCAATTTTATTATCTGCCGTTAGCTTAATTGTTTTAATTGTTACGTTTTTTCTATTCCTTGTTTATCGCTTATTTCAACCTTCTTTGAAATCTCAGATGAAATGCTATTGTTTTTAGAAAACAAATTGTTTGCAAAAGAGCTGATAAGCAATGACGTCATGACATCAGTGGCTGCAATAGACCGTGTACTTGAGGATGGTATTGCTCGTTCTGCCAGCACTCTGCAATGGGGGGCGGACGTCGGTCTGCTGATAGAGGCCTCGTGTCTTGGAGCTGATTCTGTACTGGATTGGGTGAGTTTGTATATCATTTTAGAAAAATTAAGTACTTATCTTCTTTACAAAGTACTTTATAAATATTTAGAGGATTTGATTCATTGATTCATTATTTGATTTAATAATTTCCTAGTCATATTTAGAAGTTATTTGTATACGTTCTAATAATGCCCCCTCAGCATTATATACTCCAAACAAGGGTGTTAAGTTGTAATAACAGCGCTTGGCAGGTGGCTCAGTGTTCGTATTTGAGTTGTTAAAAATTCAGAAGGAAGCTGGTAGTTCACTCCTTCAACTCCTGCGACAACCACGGGGGAGTTGTAGGGGTCGATTCTTATGGTGCGACCTCCACAGCTACCGAGACCGCCATGGCTACCGCAACCGCGACTAACTTAATAATATGGTATTAAAATCTTTATTTACAGGCTTCAAAAGCAAAGATTTTAGATGCTGAGCACATTTGGTTGATTTTATTCCAAGAGGACATAGAGACGAATGATACCTCTCAGTTCATTGATAGCACGTTTGGACATCTCAACCTGAGTATCAACGCCGATGTTGCTGTCGCCTCAACAAATGGTAAATACCTGAAAACATCAGTTGTCTTCTATAGACCTGTTTTTCCCCCTGTTCATGTTTTCCTGTTTCTTTATTTCTTTATGAAAGCTTTTATCAGGTTCTTTGATTCCCGATTTTATCTTTTCTTTATAAATTTAACGAATCACTAGGGACATATTTATTTTCTTGTTACAGGTCCCTAGTAGTCTTTTCATGTTTCATCTTTATGAAATCTTATCATTGGAACAAGGTTACTTTTCATCCAAATTATGGCGGACATGGATTGAAGATTCAAACAATGATAGATAAAGATCTTTTTATTTCATTTTCAGGAGCGAATTACAGCCTTATGGACGTTTTCAACTTCGGCAGGGTTCAAGGAAATGGCTTGGAGGTGGTTCCTCTCGGCACGTGGAGCGCTTCCGATGGTACTGACCTTGATTGTTAGGGTTACCCAGAAGGGGTCACGATGCCTCTGATTTTTGTCCTTCTCTCACACATCATGAACCGTAAAGTATTTTCAGTTGTAATTTTCACAGAATAAGTATTAGTATGTTTACCGATATAACAAAATAAAATAAAAAATAAGGAGTCACTTTGAGTACCAATCATCAAAGCATTTTCGGGTGCACTTGAATAAGTGACTGCGTCATGTCGGTTTTTATTTTCTTGATCCATGAAAAAATCTAATTTTTAGGGAATTTCTTGCTAAATAATTTAAGGACATCGTACGGAACCCTTCTTACGAATAGGCACCCATCTTACTGATTTTATTTTGTTTTTTGGATTCGTCTTGCTCTTATGTAAACTTATTATAATATCAGTTTTCTGCAGGTACCTTTGATTTAAGTTTATTAATGTTCCTATTAAACATGTTTTTAAATATTTTTATTTTTCTTAATATTGATATGACATGTAATGGTTGTACGAAACTAAAACACTTTTGAATTTAGAAATACGTAACATCTCTATTTTCGTTCTAGGGCTCACTTTGGAAGTTGAAGATTTTAAATACTATCGGAGATGGAATTTTCACAACCTGACGTTGCGAGCTATTTCCGTGGTAAGCCTGGGTTTAAGATCAATATGACTCACCTAAGTTTTAAGGATTTAATTACCTGACTGTCCAAGACTAGGTACTACGACAAAAAGGTAAGGTAAATTGTTTAATTGTGTTCGATAATCTTTTTTTCTAACACTTCATAGTATAAAACAAAGTCGCTTCCCGCTGTCTGTCTGTCTGTCCCTAAGTATGCTTAGATCTTTCAGTTTTTTTTAAAAGACGGTTGATTCAAGAAGAAGGTTTATGTATAAAACACCCATGCGAAGACGGAGCGTGTTGCATGTATCTTTATAAAACACATCCGGATACCAATGCAATATAAACGTAAGCACAACTGCTTCTCTTACTCCTCACATTGCTGTAGATGGACGAGCGCCAAGCGGGGATGTCCTTTCGTCCAGAGCTGCTGACAGATGACAGCTACACGTACAACTGGTTCTCTTACTCCTCACATTGCTGTAGATGGACGAGCGCCAAGCGGGGATGTCCTTTCGTCCAGAGCTGCTGACAGATGACAGCTACACGTACAACTGGTTCTCTTACTCCTCACATTGCTGTAGATGGACGAGCGCCAAGCGGGGATGTCCTTTCGTCCAGAGCTGCTGACAGATGACAGCTACACGTACAACTGGTTCTCTTACTCCTCACATTGCTGTAGATGGACGAGCGCCAAGCGGGGATGTCCTTTCGTCCGGAGCTGCTGACAGATGACAGCTACACGCCCGGCGTCGCTGCCATGACCAAGATCACCAGCCAGCTACTTACAGTGATTAAAGAACAGCACAACTTTAGGTAACTACTGGAGAGCTCATTATTTGTAGGTATTATTGATTTAATTATTTACCACTATAAAATTATTCAAGGTATGTCATGGTTTACAATCTGAAAAACATTTAATAAGGACTTATCTATTTTTAACAAAATGTAATAAAATGAATTTACAGCTTACATCGCCAAAACAATAACTGCAAAAATTTCGCTCACAATAATTCAATTACTGAAACAACATAAGTTATTTTGATATCCATATATTTAATGATACTATAAAACTCATGGCTTTCAAGAAATTTTTATTCATCAATTTAAAATGAATAAATTTATGAACGTTTGTGATTAATTGGTAGTTAATCAATCATAACATCAACATTATAGTTTAATATTTTATAAAATTAATGTTCCTTTGTCACACGCTTCGTGTTTCTACATAACTATGTAGTTTACCTGTATTTGTTATACATAGTTGTAGTAAAGAATATCTTTTATTAAGTTGGTTATATCTCATCACTTGGGTTATTAACCAAAAATACTAGTTCTCAATTACGACTTTCTAGTTTGTAAGCAGAAACCTAAGAAATAAAAGTAATTGATCTGATTATTTGATTGTATTATTTTGTTCTGACAGATTCAATTATACAGTAGCTGATCGATGGATTGGTTCACCGGAAAGGAATACTACACTGGTAAGTACTTCGCTGATGATTAAAGGGGGTCTTAGAATAAAAAATTAAAGAGTTATAAATAAAATATAAACTCCCTCTGGTGCTACACAGGAACTAGGTTCAATTGTTGATCCTGCATCACTTCCTGGAGTGAAGCCTGGGCCTGGGGGCCACCTCCCGAGCTTGAAATAGCCTAAAGAGCTTTGTTAATACCACATTTCCTGTCATCATCTCTTACCATGCGTCACGCAACATACCGTTCGGTTTGAGAATAGCTGGTACGTTAGCGGCGACAAGACTATAATAATGTCTTGCGCAAATGGCTTTTGGCTAGTCTGCGCGTAAACTGGACGCCGCCGTGACATTGGTAGGACGTCACCATCTATTGTCTCCGCAGGCGGTGACCAATTCCCTGTACTGGGAGGAGGCAGATGTGTCCAGCACGTGCGCGCGCATCTTCCCGCTCTGGCTGCGGTGGGTCGACATCTGCTTCCCACCTACTACCAATATGGAGTGAGCACCAGCCACTTTTGTATTACCTATGACCATTTTCTATTCATACTCTAACTTTATTTTTATTACTCACTACTACTACTCACACTATTACTTATAAGCGTTTTGTACTGTCATGTTTTTTATTTTACAAATATTAGCAGCGCCTCGCAGTTTCGCCCGCGGTAATTTCCGTTCCCGTGGGAATTCCGGGATAAAATATAACCAATGTGTTATTCCACACTATAATCTATATCTGTGCCGAATTTCATCCATATCTGTTGAGTAGTTTTGGCGTGAAAGAGTAACAAACATCCATTCATCCATTCTTACAAACTTTCCCTTTTATAATATTAGTAGAATTCTTTTAGAATTTTTTAAATTCCTGCTTTATTTTTGAAAAGAAATTCTGAATATTTTGATTTCCAAATTTATTTGAATTGTAGGACAAAGTTCTACTACCTTATCCCGGACAAAGGCGTAGGCGAGTACGAGAACCGCTTCATAACCCCTCTGTCGCCCGGCGTGTGGTGGTGTACGCTGGCGGCGGGCGCGCTGTGCGGGCTGGCGCTCGCGGCCGCCGCGCGGGCCGAGGCGCGCCCCAAGCCGGCATCCTATGCCTTCTTTAGCGTCGCCGCTGCTATTTGTCAGCAAGGTAAACAGAGAGAACTTTGGAAAGAATCTGCAAAATACTGCTTCATAAATCCAGGACCTTATGGGAGCCTTATGAGGGTTAGCGCTAGCTGCCGTTGCCTGGCTTGAGGCAAGTTAAATCGTCTCCAGGAACGTATGCAACTGGCAAGAGGTGGGTAAGACAGAGTATGAGAAGAAACATATTGATGCACCTATTTCGCTCGCTTATTGCTAACTCTCAAATCTTGTTATGTACGCATTAAGTAACTAAAACCTAATCAAAACATTATTTTAGATTTCGAGGACGGCGTTCAAGAAAAACTGCAAAGTCAAGGTAAAAATTTACCGAACAACTTTCTTTGATAACACGTGATATAAATCCATTACTGCGTGGTGTTTGTGTAAAGGTCGCCGCGTGACCCTCCTGGTGGTGGGGGTTACAAGCATGCTGCTGTATAACTACTACACGAGCAGCGTGGTCTCCTGGTTGCTGAGCGCCGCCACGCCCTCCATCGCCGGCCTGGACGGGCTGATCGCCAGCGACCTGGAGATCGTCTTTGAAGAAATCGGGTACACTAGGGGTTGGCTGGATGTAAGAATTATTTTTAAACGAATGAGAAGAAGGAAGAAATCTAATGTTTGGCTGCATTTTTTTTACTGAATGAGTACGTACATTATTGTATTTGCATATTTTGGTAAGGTGAAAAAGTAAACGGACACTGTAAAGCAATAGGAGCATAAGTAGCTAATTGAAATTTATTGGATCTTTTGTCAGCCGCATCCAATATTGAAAATGATCGATTAGAATGAGTCATAGAACATCACGCAGATTAGAATTGACAGAAGTTTGAACATTCATTAGCCGATTTGGAAAGAAAACACGAGCTAGCTAATGTAAAGTTAAATCTTGCATTTATCATGCAAGATTTAACTTTACATTTTGTTGAAAACACATTTGTGAAAACTAATCTATGTGTTATATTAGTTTTGGTAGAGTCGATATTAGTTTGTTTTCTTTGTATTAAATACATAATTTTCTTTAAGATAGCCGCGCTGCAGAGCGAGACCCTCTAGCATAGGTGTAATATTACTTAAAAGAGGGTCCCATACCACTGAAATGTATTAGATTAAGTTAATGAAATAAAATATTTTGTATTTGTATTTTGTATTTGTAAATGCAGGTGCAGAAGTCAGGGTTCGCGTACTACTACAGCGGGTACGTGAACCCGAAGGAGGACCAGCTCCGAGAGAAGAAGGTGACCAAGGCGAAGCGGACGGCCAGCGTCCTGCAGCCGATCGACGCGGGCGTGCAGCTCATCAGATCTGGAGGTGATCTGATAGCTTGGGGTATCTGTAGATAGTAGCTTCATCTATAATAAGCTTAAGTTTTATCGTGTTTGACCCTATTTGGGTAAAACTTACGTCAGCCTCTTTGACTGGAAGTCAAGGTAACTTTATAAGATTGATTTGGAAATATATAACATTATGAAAAATAGCGAAGAAGTAGCTTAAAAACAAAAACTACAAGCAAAAATAGGAAAATCATTTTTTTATAAATATACCAGTCACTATCATTATCATCAGTCTATATTAGTCCAATGCTGGACTTAGGCCTCCCCTAATGAGCACCATAGCGCCCTGTTACAGATTGCCGCATCCAGCATCAGTAAGCAGTCTTACGCAGATCGTCATCTCACCTGCTGCCTTATTGTCTAACTTGAAATCGATTACCAGTTGTTGACGCAGTCAGAATGTATTCGGTATTGTCTAAGGCGTAAGGTATTAAACTGGACTAACTGTTAAAAATGAAGTCGATCTCGATTACCAGTTGAGTTACACAACCAGGCCCCTGGCCGGAGGGCGTCCTACCAAGTTTGCCAAGTCGCGTTTTCCACTCAGTCAATATACCAGCCGCGATGCAATAATTATTTGCTACAACCGACTGATTTCTATAATGACCTCATGAGTTTTTTCGCCTCTTTTCATTTGTTACCTGTTTAGTTTATATTCTATAATATGGTGTTGCATGCAGCATACGCGTACCACACGGAGCCGTACACGGCGCGGCAAGCGATCGCACGCTCCTTCTCCGAGGACGAGCTGTGCGAGCTGGCCGAGCTGCAGATGATGATCCCGGCCAACGTCTACGTCATGGTGCAGAAGAAGAGCCCTTACAAGCAGTTCTTTGTGTGGAGGTAACAAGTTAGTCATGTGAAGAATAAAGCGAATGGCTCGAAACAGACCAGGGCCCGAATCCCACTAAATAAATCGCTTCACCATTTAATAGTATCCTGTCAAAATATCAGTGACTCTTTTTGGTATTCTACTAGCACAAACTTTTTGAGGTTCATTCATAGCTGTGACGATTACCAATTTGACATTCTAATTAAGAAAGTCTCTTCAAGCGCAAAAAATAGTAGTTAGAATACCAAATGCACAAACGTCATTTTAATCATCTTGATTGAATTGAGACCTTTGTTTTGAAATTAGTGGAATTCAGCCCCAGCTTTTGTTACTAGGAGTAATGAATAAAGTCTGTATTTCTGCTTCAATAATTCTCGGGTTGTGTGACTCGAGAAGTTTTTTCCTTCGAGCAGATTTCTTTCCTATATTTTCTTAACAAATCATTATTCTAGGGTGTTCGTTAATGTAAACAGAGCAGTAACTCCGTAGGAAAAAAAAACACAGGTACCGAGAAAATCTCTATGAAAATGTTAGACTTGAGATGAAAGCTTGAGTTTTTTGTGAATACTTTACCCAAATTTTATTTACTAAACACCGATTGCCATCAGATTATGTTATCACAATAAAATTAAAAAAATCAATCAAAATAGACACAGATAGCTTAATAGAATAAATTCTCATACGTACGCTTCCATGAAACAATCCGATATTTTTATGACTCAATAAATTCAACAGAAACCAAACACCAAAATATGTTGCAACCGTATACTTTATTGACTAGTTCCGTAGCTGTGAAATCTGTTGGATGCTTTTTACTTTTTTCTGGGCACTTGTTGCGGCGCGGTCGAGCGTGTGGGTGCGACGCGATCGCACGCCCAATACGGCTGGGACTCGATTAAACCGCGATAAACTACTGCTTGGACTGGGTAAACGCTTCCGTTAACGCGATTTAAGAACTATTACTTAGCTTAAATAAACTTCTAGCTAAAATGAGAAGAATCAGAAATTTAGTGTCTCTGTTAAAACAAAATATTAATTGCGAATGATATTATTATACCCTCTCTTTCCTCCAATGATACGAAATCGACTACAAGAAAGACGATAAAAAACATAGCAATCCCTCTTACTTTATACACATTTATTTTAGTCATCTACATAGGTATGGTAAGATCTACTTTCATAGAATAATGCTTTATAGAAGTTTTATTATCACTACATAGTATAAAACAAAGTCACTTTTTCTGTCCCTATGTCCATATATCATTATGTCCCTTTGAATGCTTAAATCTTTAAAACTACGCAACGGATTTTGATGCGGTTTTTTTTAATAGATAGAGTGATTCAAGAGAAAGGTTTATAGGTATAGTAAAACCGTGCGAAGCCGGGGCGGGTCGCTAGTTAATAATAAAACGGTTACTGGCTCATGAATACAGATTTAATTTTAAAACTTTTTAAATGCCCAGGGGCGCCACGAATTGGCGACAAGTAGAAGTGTGTACAAAATTCATCTGTACCTAGAAAAGTGCGTGCTTACGACTTGAAAAGGTAGTAAACTGTTTTTAGTGCCTCTCAAACACGCAATAAAGATATCTGAAAGTAGCGTGTTGGGCGTTTTTATCGCAATGATACAATTTTCACTGTAATTAAACACATTAATTAATCTTATCTAATCAAATTTGCCTCCTGGATTTTTAAGGGCAAAGATCCGTTTTTATTTTACATTTGGGTCTAGGTCGGGATGAACCAGTCTGAGTTATGGAATCAAATAAAAATAAAACCCATTTATTAGCAGATTCCCGCCGTTGTATTTATATGCCAAATTTGATCCGACTTTGTTGCTTGCTCGCTATTTTATTTTACAAGTATCTGCCCGCGGCTTCGCATGCATTGTTTCTATGGAATCTTTCAAGGCTATTTCTATTCCTCAGAAACTGGTTTATGGGGTCAAAAGAAGCCTAGATTTTTATTCCACAGTAAGAACTAAGTCTATCCAAATTTTCAGCCACATCTGTTCAGTACTTCTAGGATGAAACAGTAAAAAACATCTATACATCCTACATACATACTTTCACGTTTATCATTTTAGTAAAAATTATATTGTCCCTTTCTTTGTTCACTAGCCTGATGCGTCTAGCGGAGCGCGGTCACGTCAGCGCGTCCCGCGCGCGGTTCTCTGGCGCGATGCCGGCGTGCTCGGGGCGGCGGCCGCGCGCGCTCGCTCTCGGACAAGCCGCGCCTGCCTTCCTCTTGCTGCTGGAGTTCGCTGTCCTCTCTGTGCTGATCCTCGTCGCCGAGCGGGTTCATTACAAGTGAGATTAAATGATATGTGTGTCTAGATGTGGCAGTAGGCTACAAGTATTGGGCATTGGGTGATTCTGAACGTGGTCTTTTGTAGTCGCCGTGACGTATTTTGGAAATTCCTTTGTTTAACGGAGTTATAAGAGAAAATAAGTGGGGGCGCCACTTAAGGTGCTGTTTGCGCCTTAAACTCACAGCCGACTGTCCGTCTGCTAATTTAAATCAAAATATCTGGCAACCGGCATAACAACAGTATTGATAAGCGATTATAAATGTGCTAATAAGATCCTGTTAGTACAGGAAACCTTGTTACTATACAACTTGTAACCTGGTGGGATGATGATTAGTCCTTGATACGAGGCAAACTGATGAGAAGATGCTGTGACATAAACCAGCGTCTAGCATTTGATTGCAGACTAGTGTCAAGGTCCTAAATTGGGTGTGGGATGCTGATTTGAATATTTTATAAATAAAATAAACTTTTTGCGTGCACAGTGATCAACGAGTTTTATTGAAAGAGAAAGAGCGAATGATGAATGAACACAGAATGAATGCATGAACGAATGATGGTACAGATAATAAATCAAATTGATGTTTTAACAACTAGTGCAGGGTCTCTCAATATAAGGATTATCTTCATCTAGATCTTTATGATCATCATATAAACCGTCTGATCTGGGTTTTGGTACTAGACAACTATGAAAGCGCAAAAGCATCATAACAATTTTAAAACTTTCGTAGTTTGATGAATCCATGTTATAATTGAAAAGCATCATAAGTTAATAGACACTGAACCCTTTTCGTAAATATTTGGTTGGTTGGTTTCAGGTTCAGAACACCTCTAGGGGCTGGCGGCGAACAAAAAAGGTCATTTGTTCGATAATCACGCACATAACGCACAGCATCCCTCCTCGATAATCTGAGGAACATAAAAAAACAATAAAGGAAAGAGGAGTGAAGCCGTCTGATCTGGGACACAGCGCACACAAACCAGAACGTCACGATGTTAGATTAACTACCTACTTCAAAACTTTTCATGGTTGTTATTTAAATTAGGTTTTAAAATATTTAGTACTATTATAAAGGCACGTTGTAATTCATTTAACAAATTTTGTTTTAATTCTTTGTTTTGCCTTAAATTAAACTTTAGTAATATGAATACTTTCAGTAAATTTTACAAATTACGAATGTAAACTGTTTTTCGATTCATTAGTATTTTAAGAATCTGAATATAAAATTGTATTATCCTAAACAAATAAATATGAAATTAAATTTAAAGAGGTGCATATCAGAACGAGCATAGTGAGGATTTTTTACAGCTTGTAAAAACGATCATGCGTCATTCGCCAAAGAACCTTTGAGAACTGTTAAAAACTCGCTCTAGAAAAACAAATACCTTACACACCGTTCTTATTTGAATTGACTTAATATCGTTGATGTAATATTCATATAACTAGGATTTACCCGAAACTTTTTACAACAAATGCAGTCAGGCTTATAGTTAATAAATTGTAATAAATTATAACACAGTATTTTTTTTTTTGCCATAAAATCCTACTGGCGCAAATGCACTGTGTCGTGAGCGATGGTCGCGAGTCGCGCGGCTATCTAAATCGCGCAGTTATAAATGATGCGATCAATTCTTGTTTACTCGCTCCCATTCAATCCTGGGTTTGATTCAGCAATCGGTGGGTAAGTAGCCTTTTCTATAGACACTTATCATTTATCAGGTTATGGCAGAGATATAGGATAACTACATAAATAATTTTAACCGTTATCCGTCGTATCTTGTTTATTTGTTGATTATTTTCGAACAAAATATCACCACAAGTGACAATATAGCCAACAATGGTTCAGGAAGGACACCTATTTAACTGAGACGATTTATTGTTATTGACATAGAGCAGTTGACCTCTAGATTGTTTGCAACTGGCAGCAGTTGGCTCAACTGTTCAAATTGTAAATGCTAGTCCTCAAATGTTTCTATTACCTACTTAATTCTAATTTTATTTTATTAAATCTAAATCTTTGATCCTTATTAGATATATTAAGACCTGGATAAAGAGAGGTGCATTATTAAAAAAGTGGTGATTGAAACGATTAACCTAATACAAAGTTAAGTAATCTTGCGTTAAGTGAGGTAAAGTAAAAGGAGATGTAAAGTAGAGCAAGCAGACTCTACCATCAGATAAGAATGATGATTCGAGAGAAAGAGAGATTAGGCATCTTTATAAAGTCAAAGTCAATGTGCTTTATTTCCTTAAGACCTTACAGGACACTTGGATATTCTTGTAAGAATCTTCAAGATCATGAGATCGTGTAAATCAACTGATGACATGTCAAATTATTTGAAATAAACAATTGTATTTAACGTAACTAGCACATATCTAAGACAGCAACACCGCTGCGGCGCGACGCGACACCGCGCAGAGCATTTACATACAGATGGAAACGTCATGTGGGTATTATATTACAAAAAATATCACCACACGTGACTTCTCAACCTTATTACTAACAGCACAAGGTGGCAAGTTAAACGGTGGGATGGAACAGAAGCAGGTACCGGCCGTTCATTCATTTGATGGACCTACACAGGTTTTTGCAGAGTTAATTTATGCGATACAGTGCTTCCTTTGAAAATGATTAAAATTGTGTTTTGTTACCGATTTCTACTTATCAAGATGTAAAAGGAATCCATTATGTCGAGAGCTCTCACATGAGTTTAAACCATCGATGACCACTTTTGCTATGATCTGATCGCATATGTACCTTACTTTTTCTAGTTAGAATTCCGTACTCAAAATGTACTGACAACATTCCCTTTAACTTGCTTTGTTTCACTTACAAAACATGTAACAAATTAATTTTTTTGGAGAAAAATTAGGCCTGTACTATGCCCGAAAATAATGGCTTATGTGCATTACCACTCGTGCGCTGCAGTCCGCACATGCCTTTACGAACACTCAATCCCAAACTACGCTGGAACTCGACGCCAGCAAATTACTCAATCCGCCATTCCCGGGACAATATGAACACATTTCAATTAATATTCAATTACAGTAGATTAATATTTCAATTAGGAACTCAATGTTGAACGAATGTTCCGGCGCTTTTCAGAACTAAGCTAATGCGAACCAAATAGAAATGATCACCTCATTTAAAATCGCAGAGTATGAAATCTTTTAAACCGAAAGTTCGAACTCTGATTTGTTGACTCAATAATTATGATATTTAAATAAACATTGAACACTATATTCTGTTGAACTGTAATACGTTGAACAGGATATTGAGAGTCTTTCAGTACGTCTACCATGAGTTTTTGCTTACTATACTCGCTAGCGACTGTAGTTAAATTTAAAGTGATATAACCAGTCGTATGTTCAAAATAATCAGCAACTTTTACCGTAGACCGTACCTACCGAGCAAAATTTTCACCGTGTTCGATATATTAGGTTTATAAAAGCCCAAAACGTAGGTAACTAATAGCCTTAAAAGAAACCGCATCTATCTCTGGATGAATGAGATAACAGCTCTACGTCCGTACAAGTGTTCGATTCACACGAGATCTAATGCTTGTATTTTCAAGTTTGATTAATTATCTGATTGGATTGTATAATTGAGTGTTTTCTTTTTCAATGATAATTTATCGTTCAACACCTATTTTGAGAGTCAGGCAGGAACCAAAGTGCAATTGATGGTATTATTTTATTGTAGCCTAAAAATACAACAAATAAGTACTTATTTTATTCTAATGGCTTATCTAAAAAAACCGTGATTCGGTTTGTTTGTAAGTCTCTTAAACACTGCTCGTGTTCACCAAAAGACAGTCGGACAGATCGCAGCTTCGTCGATTTGATTATGATTGATTAGATTTTCGTCAATTTACTCTGATATTTCTGAAAACATATTAAGCTGGTTGAAAAGTGCAAGCTTGTGCGGGGGTCGGGGGTCGGGGGGGGACAGACACGTAGGTTCATATTGACTATCAGGCTGATATTGACGTCGTTTTATGACGCATAAAATTTTTACGCCAGTATAAAATGCATGTTCCGTGAATAATGGATATTTAAAACGATTTGGAGGAGAGATTTTTACGAATTTTCACAGTTTCTGATAAAATAGTTTTGATAGGACTAAAAAACGTTGATCAAAGTTGATTTCTTTCTTTCTTTGTGAGTAACAAAAGTTTTTGATTTAGAAATAATATCAGCGTTCCAAAACATATTTCTACCCGTCCAACTCTCGACTAACTTTTATTTCTAGACAAGACGCATTAAATAAAAATAGTATCCAATCTTACTAATACTTATAATAAATGTGAAAGTCTGTGTGAATATTTGTTATAGTGTATTTCCGTAACTTTTAAATCAATTTAGATAACATTTGGTACTTAAATAGTTTAGGATCTAGAATAATACATATATCCTTATCTAATTTAAAAAATTAACTTGAAGGGGCTTAAAACAGTGGAAAAGTTTCTTTGGAAAGTTATTATTCCTGGGTTCGATTCATTGATACACAGTTTTACTAAATTAGCCCTAGATAGAGGGTGTCCAATACTGTTTTGAAATTTGTATAAAAATTAAATATTCTCTGGTTCGCACATTCACTCAAAACATGATAAAAATAAACCTATTAATAATAAATGTATAATTATTGTAATTAATTTACTTGATTAAATCAAACAAATAACCGTATAGAACCATATTATCGTAGATATATCACAGATCCCGCGTCCGCTCCACGCCGGCTTTAAAATACAAAAACCCAAATTTACTTCGCAATCCAAAACGCGGTATCCCCACAGAATCGTCTTCGATATTCATGTTGTTCTCTATTCGTCAAATAAATTTAAACGCGGACGAAGACGCGTGGCGAGCTTCTATTAAAGGGTTAAAGAAATCATATAAGATGCAGACAGTATTGTCTCGAAGACTTAGAAATGATTAATTTTGGTTTTCAAAGAAACTCCACAAAACCTCAAACTACTTAATACGAGTCAACTTCAGATTTCAGCCAGACGAAGAGCACAACGAGAGACAATAGCAGACCAAAGAGGATTTTGACCTCATGCCGGAATCAACTAACTAGGTATTATCATTCCAACCACCGGAAAACTTCCTCTGGAGTCCATTTACTTGATTATTTCTTTGATAAATAAGTAAATCTCCTTTCATAATTGCTATTTCACCATTGAAAATCCCAGAAAGAGTTTCTAGCAAATTAATAACGTTAAGTACCTACCAATAGAACCAAATAAAACGAAGGTCTCATTCACTTCGAATCAGTTCATTTATGAAATCTTTTCCTAAGAAATACCATTCAAGTTTAGAGATCGTCGAAATTTCCACAGTCATGGGTTCGAAGAGATTTATACGCGGCAAATGAAATGATGACAATTCATTGAAGTGAAAATGCTTTCTTTGTGGTTTTGAAGGAAACAGTAAAAGTTTGAATTAATTTTGGCAACACGGTGACTGCGGAACATAAGCGTGACAGTATATTTGGGAAGTGGGTCGGCGGGACCGCAGAAAGTTGCGTGTTGCGGCCGCGAGAGGCGGATAATTCGTCACCGCACATTTGCGCAAGACGCGTGATAAAGCCGCCGCGGTTTCTCGCCCTATATATCACTTACCCTCAACTGACTTTGCCACACAAAAACCTACTTTCCCGACACTAAAATAGATGCCAGGGTCGTCGGTGTGGGTGAACTCTGCAGCCTGGATTAAAAAGTGTGGTTCCGCTGTCATGAGCTCGAGTTATGACCGCGAGGATACAACTTATGAAGGTTTACATTTGAATTTGTGTCTTTCACACTACAACGGAAAAAGTTAACTTATTACACTTTGTGTTTACCCTATTTGAACACTATGCCAAAGTTTGTAGAGCAGCTTTTTGCGTAAGCTGTAAGAACATAAGTTAGCTTACCCCGAGGAGTATAAGTTTACTTTAGTCCTGAGTAGGTTGTATTATATTTTATCTATCATCAGACATATATATTATGATAAAATAACCTACGTTTTTCTACAGTACGTACTGCAGTAGTTAGAACATGGTAATTAGGTTTATTTATGTGTCAGTTAGCGATATACAAAATTCTACAGGCCTATTACCGAATAATATAACCGATAACATACAAAATTTGGTAATAATTTAATAAAAATTTAAGGAATATAAAACATAAAAGCAGATATCAATAGTACTAATAAACCTTGACAGTTTTATTTTTAATGATTACACAAAACTTTAAATTACATTATAATTTTTTATTGCGTAATAAATTCCAATTCAGGAATAGAAACTACTTAGAACTTCAAATTTCTTCAAATAATTTAAATGTAGCTCGTCTGATCCATATCTATACCACTTGGAAGCGTCTTTAAGATGCTGGCTGCATTGGTGCGCTACATGGCCGTGATGATGAGCTGGGCCAGATACTCACCAGCTCTCGGGTCACGAGACACGACACCCAGATATTTTTTGTAAACCCGGAGAGACTCGGAACTCTATGAAAGGAAAACCTAGCAATTGTTATGTAGTTTTTGGGGTTAAGTACCTCAAAAGAAAAAACGGAACCCTTATAGGATATTTTTGTTGTATTTTGGATATTTTTGTTGTATCATGGATATTTTGTAGAAGATGTTACGGATAACCTTTTTTTTACGTTTGACTCGTACTTGGCCAGTTTTTTCTTTCTATACCAAACCTTTTATACACAACCTTTACCTTTACAACCTTTTATACCAAAAGTTTTGACAATTCTCAGAAAATCTAAATTTACCCTGTGAAGCGATTTTCATAACAGACTCTACACTTGTATTAACTCGTGCACAAGAACTCACAATAATAATAATCAAACATACAAAAACTCGTTGTTTGTGAAATCCGACGTGTCCCATAAACAACCGATGTTTCCGGGGTGTATCCTTGAAAATATTCCTATAGGAAAAACAATGGTATATTCACGCATTTTCGACTGAAATCAGCCTCTGAATTACAAAACGGCTACAGTGTTAATGGAATCCTAGAACACATTTTTTAAAATATATTTAAAAAAAAATTCAAGGAAAATTATGGTGCCTTATTATTTTAGATATTTGAGTATTTTAAATAGTCATTAACGCGTACCTGCATATGAGATAATTTGACCAAATTTTATTACCTTATCTTTTTTCCCCTATCATGGAATGTCTCTTATGTCGTCTTACTTAGGACCAAAGGTTCTCAAGTAGGTAAGCTCATAGAGATAGAGACGTATTTGGTCTGATATTTCACTTTGTTTCAATACCAAAGTATTGTATATTTTCACAATGATTAACAGAAATCCACCGTAGGTAACTTCGCATACAGCGCGCTGCGGTCGCTTCAAATCAAATTGTGTCACATCCAGCAACAAGTCGAATTATTGTTTTCCATTGTGAAACGAAATCATTTTGCATATTAAGTGGCGTGCGGCAAGATGGGTGCGTGGAAAAATAGTGGCCACCGATATTAAATTAAATATTAAAATATTAAATAATTCTGGACAGTCCACACAGCATCATCTAGCCCCAAGCTAAGCAGAGCTTGTGTTATGGGTACTAGATGACTGATATACTTAATACAATATACTACTTATATAGATATTTTTTATTATACATACTAAACACCCAGACCAACGAAACAAATTTCTGCAGATCGTGCACAAATTTGTTCCGAGGCGGGAATCGAACCCGCAACCTCCTGCGTCGCAGGCGGACCTTCGCCCACCGCGCCACATCGGTCGTCATTATGGTAGTATTATAATACTACTTACGTGCTAGCCAGCATAAGTACAGTATGGTACCTACACTACCAGTAACCAGTATGTGATTAAACTTCGCCTCTGAGGCACGCATACGTTTCCGCATTGGTGGCTTCCATGCGAGGTCTATCAGTAGTCATCATTGTACATTCCGCAGGATTACGCGGCAGATTGTCGCGGATACGCGTTACGCTAATCCCATTTACTCCCACTTATTCCAAGTAGCGTTTACATGCGATTGGATTGAACGAAACGAGCTTTTTGTTGTATCTGGATCGTCGATAAAACCGTGGAGTTGGTTAAACGTATTGGTAAATTTAATAAGTGAGGGAATTGAGAGCCCCCATTTTTACGCTTATAGGTATTTGTGCATTAAAATAATGTCAAGGTACAGAACTAGACTAGACTAGTATTTGAAGATTCACATAATAATGCAGCTGACTGTACAATACACGATAAAAGGGCTCACTTTTGTAATTTTTTATAAAACGTAACACCAACGAAGCTACTAGCTTCGATAGATCGCTAAAAGCACTTTCCAAGTTAAATCTGGCCATTTTTACCGGTAAACGTAAATAAAAACAAGGAGACCAAAGTGCGCGTGTCAGTTGAATGTTACGATGTCTAGACTCAGAAAACAATAAAATCATGACATTTGTAAAAAAATATACTTTACTAAGTAAATTAAGTTCCAAAACATAACAATTTAAAAAGATCAATGGTTCAATAGCTCTATATTTTAACGTTTAATTACATAATATTGCAGAAATCAGTACTTCACTACACTCACGTTGTTTTTTTTTGGAAACTTTTAGAAGTATTTTTATCTCATTAAAAATGATTTATTGCAAATAGGCTGGTATGTTATTCGTAACCAAACGAGTGCCAAATCGCGGGGTGAAATTTTTTTTGCTCCCTATCCTTGTACCAAAAACATTTTGGAACAAGGACTTTTATGAAATGTGTTGTGTATCGTTTTCGGCAATTTATAAAATCAGTAAAGTATGTTAATTACTTGCTAATGTTCGCAACTTTAACTAAGTCTTGACCTCGAATTTAGAATGATATAGAATAGCCTAATTGTAGTCCAGCAGTCATTGTGCTTGTAATCATACTTTATTTAATAAATTATTACTTCAACTCAGAGGGCAGTCACCTCAGTCACGTTAAAGGTACCTGTGTTTACAGTGTAGTACTTACTATGTAGTCTTTTTTTGTTTAGTTTAGTTTTCTTATAGCAGTATATAAACTTTGTTTTATAATAATTGATTAATAATTATAATGCAGACGCCATCACATTTTTACAGTATTTTTGACATAAAAAAACCTAGTTCATTACTGTTTATAGTATCAGTTCAATTTCATAAGATAAATTTCCAATACCCGTTCCATGTGTATGAAGTCCCACATTGAGATACAAGCAGCGCCGCCCGCCCCGCGCCGCCCGCCTACTCTCCGCCTCAATAAAATATTTACCCAATTTATCGCCCTACCCGCCTTTTTACTGCTCACCTTCCAGATGGAATAAAAATATATTCGCTCACGAATCACCCCAAATGTTGAAATAAGCGCTTCAAATGTTTTTTAAAGAATTTTGGTAATTTGGATTGGAATCTGAGCGGTGGTGTGGCAGACAGCTGGCTCCGAGGTGGACGCACTCTCCGAATTGCACATAGCTTACATTACTATCTAGCAATTTATCGAACGAGGGTTTCGTATACCATCTACCAATAGAAAAATATTTTAAGTGAGCTATTTCAAATACATACGCTTCAGTCCCATTTCAAAACATTCCTATTTAGTCGATATGGTTCAGATTTTTGCCAATATATTTCTATATTTTTTTTATTTTTACCATTACATTCGAGCAGAAAACAACCCGAACTTGTACAAAAATGTAAATTAGGTCAATAGAAAAACTAGACAGAATAAAATATATATTAAAAACATTGAAACACACAATTTATTGTTGAATAAAAAAACCCAAATGTGTTTTATTTGATAAATAAATATATTTTATCTTTATCCCATCAACTACATGAACGTCAGTCCACCTGAATAGGTTCACTCTGTAAGCTCCGAAGAGGAAGCCTGAAAAAGGCTCCATCGACAAAATTAGATGAACCGGCGAGTGACGTGTCAGCCTTTCAAGGAGCGGAATAGCCCTCGCCGAGCGGAGTGTCGTGGAGTGACCGCCACTTAGGGAGAGATTGATAAGTGTTGTAAGTTGGGGAGGTTCTTATAAAACTAGCAAACAGCTTCAATCTGCCCGCGGTTTCGCTTGTGATCGAGAAACGACATGAACAGCCTGTAATCCAGGCCTGCATATACATGATTTGCAAAATTTAGCTAATTATACATCCAGTAATTTCAGTGTGAAGAGGTAGCCTCCTATACAATAGACTAAATTCATTGTACAACTTCTATGTGCTGAACTAAATAATTGTAAAAAATGTATTAAATTCTCCCTTCAAAGTCTATCCTATGATGATCAGAGAACCTATTAGATATTATGAAGTAAATTAAATATATTTTTTTATACATAATGTCAACCTAGTTAGAATATTCTATCATTTAGTAGGTATATGTAAGTTAGGAACCTTAATAATAATGAACTGTCTGTAATATAAACAACATAGATAAATTTATGCCTATAACGTAATATTTAAGTGTTTATTGTACCTAATTAGAACTCCTGTCGCCTGAAACACAGGATTACCTAGTTCAGGCTAAACTATTTACTAAGCTAAATTTATGTATTTTAATGCACTAATGTTTTGTATGTACGAGTTTCTTTGAATAAAATTTTATTATTATTATTTATTTATTATTGCAAAAATTAAAACCTCCTTACTTTAGCTTTTATGATTAGTGTGCAAAGGTTGCATATAGCGCAAGACAGTGATGTGGTGGATAGCACAACCTTCTGGATGAACATCCAGGGTGCGAAAAGTGTGACTGCAATTGTTCCTGATGAACAAATGTTTGGTTCGGCCAAAGGTTATGGTTTTCAGTTTCAGTTGAAATAATTAAGTCTATTTCGAGACGTCGAGCTAGCTAGTTCGCATGGGGTAATGTCCGGAACTACGTGTTATTTATAGGCCTTATTCTAAAAATTATTTATCGCTGACTGATTTAATGATGACCTATTTGGCTCGGCAGGCCAAGGTCCGCATCGACGTATGAGGTTTCGGGTTTAATTCCCGACGCGGGAAAATGTTTGATTGGTTTGCATATTTTGTTCGGGGTGTATGTATAATAAGCATATCTATTTCATTTTTCTTAATTTACAGTAAGAGTAATATTAATATTCAACTTTTGTTTGTATGTAAGCCTAAATATAAAATTAATTTTATTTATGCTTACTGCAATTGATAACGATATATCCGTACTACGTAAGAAGACTCGTATGTTGACCCTAATTATTTATTAAATTAGGTTCCTGTTTATAATTAGATAAATAATTTGATATTCCGACAAGATCGAGGATGTGTGGGAGTTATATTCATGTTCCTGACAAGATCGTACTAATTACATTCTGAATAATAAACTTCATTTTAACAAAGGTTAAATAAGCTTATAAATAGAGCAGAAAGTTGAAAACAGATCAGTTATTCATACCTTTCAGATATTCGGATATTAATTATTTTTACTCATGCCGGAAATTACTGATTACATATCTAAAGCGCAAATAGGACCCAAAATGAGGATCTTAAACTTGACCTTTTTTTTTCACTTGTATGTACGATAAGTAAGGTACGTGGCAACAGAATTAGAGGGTTAATTAGAAATATTATAATACATTAAAAGGTCATTGAAATGATTTAATAAATGTTGATTGAGCTGTTTACATCCGGAGCGAGGTTTTGCATTAACTCTATAAATTTAGAGACTAATTATGATCGATGCGATTGGGTACTAAATATTTTATGAGCGCCTAGTTTATTGAATATTTAAATAATAAAACCACCGAATTACTGGTAATCAAAAACACTATCGTCCGTTTGATGTATGATTACTAATCCAATAATTTTAAATAGTCAATACTCTAATATATAGCGTAACAACCGCTCCAAACATGCGAACTGTCTTCAGATCCCAAAACACAAAACGACAGGGTTTAGAGGTTGTTTAAAATACCAAGCGGCGAAGATATGGAACACTCTACCACCACCATTAAGAATAAAAATTGGCTCAAAAACATTTAAAAAAAGAGTTAAATCATTACTTCACTCGCAGCAGAAACATTTGGTAGAAACAACCTTTAAACTCTCCAAAGGCCAACAAAATGAAGGTAATTTATATTGTAACTCAAATATAGAGCTGATTATTTAACAATATACTTACTGTAATAATGTTTCACAGCAATAACTCAACCCTTCGGTGACCATCCATCCGAGAGGGGTAAATTTAAAACCAGCGCTGCATGCATCTGTATATACTTACTGCATGCAGCAAAAGCTGAATTTACTCCTTGTCTTAGTTTTTATTTTTATTTAGGTTAGTATGGTAAGTCTCTTTTGTTTGTTTCTAACCGTGGAACTAGAATATAAGACAATAAATACTTTTTCTTTCTTTCTTTCTTTCTTCAGTTTTCTACTAGCGTGCATGTGAATATATTAATTTTTTACTAGGAATTAGGAGTACGGAAGAGAAAATTATCGTTTCCTACCGATGATTTGTCAATGTTGTATCTTCTAAAATGCCACGGATTGCACAAAATAATTTGGAAAATAATATAGAATTCGTATCTAAGTACTCAATTGCTCTCAGACTAAGAAAAAGTAGTCGTCTCTTCTTCTTGATAACAATTGGGATAACATTTTGATTAAGGAATGTGATTATCAGCTAGTTGAACATAAAATATTCCTAAGTTTTGTCTAGAAACAAACGTAAATGTGAATTTTATGGTTTTGTTTAGACGCAGTTCGAGCTAATTCAGTCCATGCACTCACTTGCTAACTGTTTCGTCGGCCACAGCCCGTGAAAGGCGCAGCTAGGACAGAGCGAGGCGAAGCGCAAACAGGAACCTAAACACTTTGTTAACAAAACAGAGTTTGGCCACCAAAGCAACTTCGTATCTCTTCCTAAATTAGACTAAATGAAACTACTACAGATGCATTACAAAAAGCTTATGATAGGTTTACTGTACGGTAACTGTACGTGTGAATTTAGGAAATTCCTTTGTTAAACGGAATTATAATGTAATAATAAGTGGTGGCGCTACTTTAGTTTTTAGTTTGCGCCTTAAACTTTTTTCTGTTTTTCGGCTTCACTTAAATTATTATTATTAGAATCTTGAGCCATTTTAAGAGTACTTTAAAGAAGGTTTTAAAAAACAAGGATTAAAACAAGCTTATACGTTATTTCTTGTAAATATAAACAACGGGGATGGTTTTTTGTAAAAAGATATGTTCACAATAGCAAATCTTCTTCACATCATGTTATTAAATAATAAATGAGATTATATAAGAATCTAGTGACCGAGCTATTTCCTGAGAGCTCGTGCAATACCGCGATTTGGAAATAGATTTCTAGGAATAGAATAACCGCACCCTCACACCGCACTTCGAGGCCCGGCACCGCTTGAAGGCTCTATTTGTGGAATATCTTCTGCTATGACAAAATACGTCCGCTTTTACAATTGGACGGAACCTTGACGAACTCAATATTTTATTTCAAATTATGGTACAATCCGTGCGATGACGTCAAAATGGATAGAAACTTTGTTAAAGAAAAAGATTGAAGCGCTACGTTCGAAATGGTTGCATCCCACCCATCCCATTCCGATCGATAGCAAAGATAGCTTGTGCCAATGTAGGTTAATACATTTGATATGACTGTATAGTTCCAGGTAAATAGTAGATCATAATCAAATGACGATAATTATAGCTTTCAGATTAATATATAAACGATGGACGAGGCTTAAATAGAGCATATACCCAATAGAGAGGAATTGTCATTTAATTTGTTAGAAAAACATTTACGACGAATCACTACGGCGCGATCGCTGCACTTTAATTGGCCAACTTAAGGTTAAGCACCATAGAGTTGAGCAGAAAATATGTTAATCGATTTTAATAGTCAATGTTAAAACTAAACTTAAAGTCGCAAAAATAATCTGTCTTGATAGTCAGTTTGTTTTTTTAAAAGCTAATTAATACATCTAATATGTGTATTACTCGTAAATTTTTATATTTAATTAATAGTATTTTTATAGAAATTAGACTTAATTGTATACATAATCATTCATAAAAGTATTTAGTATCTATAATAACAACGAAAATTAGTACCAAGGAATAGTAAAAATGAAAAACTATTTAATTAAAATAAGTATTGATTTGTAAAATATAAAAATAGAACTTATTATGGAAGAATCACTTATAAATATCGCGAAAATAGATAGAGCGGAATATATTCGCCTATTGTTAGTAGAGTCTAATGATTTTTTCGTTGTATAGAGGTTGATTTTGAGTTGGTCCCATAAAGGTTGTTGTTACTGGAGAAAAAAAATCTCTTTGCGCCGTAAAACGTATGTTAAACATCATCCATCACATGATAACAATAAAATTACGGGCCATACGCGCGTACTGTTTATAACCATTGCCATGGAAAGGAGTTTTCATGGCAACGTTTATAACTCGCTTCTAGCGAGCAAGGGTTGACATTTATTAGTGATAAATCACTGATCAGTTTTGTCTTCTGTTTTACCAAATTGACACTCTATTGGGACCATACTCGTATGTGCTCAATAAATATAATCTAGTACAATTATGATCAATATAATATTATAGTCAAGCGTAGATATATTTGTTTATTTAGATATGAATAAAAATCATGTTAGCTCCATTAGGGTCTGAAATAAAATAGCGATTCCAAAGTTCTGTATGAAATCAAATTAATAACGTGTCTCCGGCGAATCATAAAATAAGACCATTTCTAAAATGGGTAGGCCTCATAAAAAAAGAGAAATTGTTTGGAATATACATATTATTCATCAACATGATAACGTTACGTTAATACATATAATTCAACATTGATCGTTCAACAACCAGCCCAGGAATGTACACAGAAGAAGGAATGTACATTTTACCTCCTTCTATTCGATTTATTCACCGCCTGACATCCCCACCATGCTTTCAAATTGTAGACTTGAACTACTGGTATGTTGCCTTGAGTTACCAATATACTACATACGTAGTACCTGCAGTTTGCAGTTTATATTTAATATAGCAATGGTCCATTGCAAACCAAAGTAGCACATATTATCCAATGGAACATATCTATCGCAAGTAATCAGAAATCAGAAATCAGAAATCAAAATCTTTATTTCTTTAGGCTTACAAAATAAGCACTTAGACAAGTCAAATTTAATACTACCTATGGGTACATAGTTATCAAAATAATATAAGAAATAAAGTGATAATTGATGTTCAGTTCGCCTCAGTTTGTTCAAGTGGTTGTAGAGGTACTGTATTTATTCCAGTAAATACCGAAAACCTCAAATGATAAGCGAGCGGTAAAAGTACTGGCTCAGCGCCTGCTAATATGCATACAGTAACCCAATCCTCGGTATTTGCTCGCGGCCCGCCGATAATTGGAACTCAAATAACTCGATCCGCCGCTGTCTTCGCAGGCACGTTTCAATTCAAAAGTAATCCTACCCCAAACATTTGTACGTCTCAATCGGTCCCCCGCTACCGATTACATTTTCAACAATTAAATATTACGGCACGATCGCTCGTTTTATCACTACTGCGCGCTCTAGATACAATATTTGGTAAACTTTTTCACGAATCCTGCAATGTACGTTGAAGTAGCGGTACGCTCGAGGTACCAAGGCGTGGTTGGATGGTGTTTCAGCGGTTATGAAAGGAGCCGGGCTGGCTACGTCATTTCTACGTCAGCAAATATTTGCCGAGAACTGTTAAACGAGAATTAAAGTTTGTTGACCTTGTCTTTTGTTTACAGCAGAAAATAACTAAATCTCGAAAGCATCTACGGCGAATAGATGTTTAACGGTACTCTATTTTACTAATATCATTATCAAAACCGTGTCGTTCATTCACACCTAGCTTACGTAGCGAGTAGTGGATGGGCAATGCTGTGCGACTCCAAGAAGAAGGCTGCAGCTTTATCTAGCTCGAACAGGGGCATGTGTATCTGAAAGTGTTGTTTTTAGCGTGAATTCATCTCAGTAGACTAAGCATGATTATTCATCACTATTTCAATTTGATTCTACAGAAATGTTCATTATTTCTATCTCCTAATACGAATTTATGGGATCTGTATTCAAACTTCCGCATTTATAATAGTTGTAGATAGTGTGATTTTAATATTGAATGACATGTTCTTTATTCTAGCCGTCTGGGCTACAATAAAAACATATCATAATACAATAATTTTAGGCCTTACAAGGCTTTTAGGCCCTGTCAGTCGATTCTATGTAAAGAAAGCTTGTGCCAGTAAAAAGCGTACCCACTTTGGGATTCATAGCTGATGCTGCTGTTCATGAAGACCTGTTTGTCAGCTACTTACGCAGATCGTCGGAGGGACGCCGATGAAATATTAAAAGCGAAACAACACGTCTGATGGACGTCAATTTGAAAGCGGCCTCGGGCGAGACATCTGGTGGAGGCGTGTGAGTGGGAAGATTAGGGTCTAAGAATAAAATATTTACTTATACCTACTGCCGTGATGTTGGTCAAAACACTTTATGTTGAGAACGACGCGACAATGTTACAAATTCAGATGATGAGTACTTCAGTACTTCCATTCTATAAGCCAAAGCTCTCTTCTCTCAGTCTTATAGTACGACTTTTCTCTAAGTTCCATTACTGACACAAAAAAAATTGGTAAGTAGGTACCTATCACATACAAGACTTGTGTTTTGTTCTTCATTTAAATTCCGTTATAAAATGCGGTCCTAAAAGCTAAGCTAACTCTAAGTCAATTCTCGAACGTCTAGAAAATTCTTGCGCGTTTTATCAAGACGCCAGCGCGAGGCGAAATGAAGTAAAAAGGATATGAGGGCTAATAGGTACAGATCAGAAGTGACGACTCGCCTCGGCTCTTTTAGAGCGAAATGCGGAACTCTAATGTAACACAGATGACTTTATAGTTTGTAGGGACCTGTATTTGCCAACTAACGTAGATTATTTAGTAGTTTCTCGGGAAATACAGGTAATGCAGATTATGTAATAGTTTCTGGGTATTTCCTCAAAAATAAACTGTGCAGATTATTTGATCGTCAGTGGAAAAATACAGGCTGTGCATATTGTGGGGAATAGTTGTGAAGCGTTGAATTTGCGAGTACAATACACACGCAAGACAATAATTTAATCCCTAAAAATTAATAATCATGTCAGCAGACAAAATTTTCTCCATTCTAATTCTAAACATTATATTCTAGTATTAAATGCTAAATAAATTATTAACAATTCATTAATGCTTCTATTTGTACCTGCTTCGTATGTGGAGCAATTATATGGGTCAGTTAGGTAGGTGTCTACACCATGCTGTCCAAGTCATAACTCATGAAAATGAAAAACAAACAAGATTCTCATGAGCTAAAACAGTGAAAATTGTCATCATCACATATGTGAACATTTTGGAGAGGATTCGAACTATAAATCAGTTTTTTTAAACGAAACAATATGAAAAAGTATATGATTAGTAAAAGAAAAAAACTAAAAGAGCAAAGAAGTGATTGCAAAACGAGGTTACAAACTACATCCGCATGCAAAAGCCGCTCACCGGGGCCTCAATAAAGGGCCCATTACACTAGCAGTGCGTTCGCATGTCTGGCTGAGCTAATAAAAAAATATTTTGAATTCTATACCCAACGCAAAAAAGTTCATTTCAGGTTGACTACTTGTTCTAGACTACGACATCTCGGAGTATAAATGTATGGTTTAATAGCTTACCTTCTTTGGATTTTTGTTGTACTCCTGAGCTGAAATTTTAGCTTGTACCTACTCCTGATTTGAAATTTTCGGTAATATAGACCTGGATGAATGTTATGGATTACTTTTTACCCCAGAGACATATTTACGAAACCGCGGTCAGAAGCTAGTATAACACTTCATTTACCCCCTTCAGAAGCGAGCGCTCTGCCAGTGTAAATACCTCTTAACGTTAACCTGGGTCGTAATAAGTTTGTGCAGGATATCGGCCGTTAATTTACGGGCCGTCCCACTAGCGCTAACGAGGGACCGACGCGCTGTAAACATATTTAAGCATATTTCCACGATGCGCCACCACCCTATACACAGACTGACATAGTGCAACTATAGTTGTGCTATATCGATGAGCTGCTGCTGGTTTTTAAAAAAATATCTGAGCGTCTGGTCGATGCGAAGCGTGACCCGAGAGCTGGTGAATATCTGGCTCAGCGCATCAGCATTGCCATATAGCGTGGTAATGCAGCCAGTGTCTTGGGGACGCTTCCGACTGGTATTGACATGAATCAATTGAGCTATCTTTAGACTGTTGTCAACCGTCTGCAGTTAGCTCAATGGTTTCAATTGTAAATACTAGTTGTAATTTTTCTATTCCTTGCTTGTAATTTTCGTTGTTAATATGAGCTGTATAATTATCACTGAGATGGTTGTCCTTTCTCGGTATGAATAAATAGAATGAATATTATTAAATATTGCTGGACAGTCCACACAACATCTTCAAGCCCCAAGCTAAGCAGAGCTTGTGTTATGGGTACTAGATGACTGGTATACTTAATACAATACATTACAGAGATAGATATTTATAATACATAGAATCGAGCTTTCTTCTGTTTAATATAAGACCTCTATCACCAATCAACATCCAACCAAGGTGAACGTGACAACTAGTGACAAGCCAACAGAATTATGCAAAGTAGTGCGAAGTTTTATCCGATTTAACGCGACCAGTATTGAAGTTCGATTCCTTTTCCTACCTCAGGGCGTTCCATTTAGAAAATCTATATTTAAATAGATTAATCCCATCAAAGCATAAATATGCTTAAGTGTATAAAAGCAATCCAATAGATTGTTTATTTGAAAATATTTTCGTTCCTCTTAAATTTCCAAGAACTATTTGCTTATAAATCGAACATAAGTATAAAGTTTGCCTACTGCACCGCAATGCTGCTGTGACAGTTTAAAGTGAGCAGAATTTAAACTACACTGATAATTAGCGGGTCGTGTTACAGCGCAGTGATGAACGACCGGGGGAGGGGCGGTAGGGGGGGGGGTATAATATCGTAGACTTTGAACTATGAGGCTACAACTATACACGGTAACTTCTATAACTGACTCGCTTGTACTGCGGACTACAACCAGGGGAAACATACAGGCAGTTTGTCTTTAGATCCTCTTTATTCATAATTGGCCTCATTGTCACTACTACCACTCTTGGGAAATAGTAACAGAGCGAAAGTATTTCTTATCTCTTAAAAAATAAATGAATATACATTCTAGGATTTTGCAACATGGAGATAACCAATCTATTGAATGCCAATGCATGGATGACTGCCGTACAATACCTACAACATCTACTCATACTCGATATCGTGAAATAGACCAACGTGTTAGTATCCAATGGGGCTTGCTAAGGACAGCCATTATATAAATATATAATAATTAAGTAATATATATATATTAATACATATTATTATACAGAATTAAATGAATAATGTTTACTTTATTGAATTTGAGATTTAGTATTTCAGCTTTTCATTAAATAAATATGTGGCAATTCGTTTCTATTTACCTCACCCCTCAATAAAAGAAATTCTTACAACGCGTCAGCAAAGCTTTTTGCTGCTAGAAGTTGACATACTAATAAAACGTACGTCGTTTTTACAGACTGTGACCGCCAGAGTCTGCAGAGAGCTGGTTACCTGTTAACAACACTAGTTCATTCCACGATTAGACTAATGACTTGTTGAGTGCTAACTCTTTTCGGCGACAAACTGCCGCGGAACTGGAGGAAAGTTGAACAAATCGGGAGCTTTTAGTTTTACCGGGAGAGGGAAATGCTTTGTTTCGCTTGTTGTTTTACGTAGTTGAAGAAAGACGAATTCAAAAATAGTTTCTTATTGGTTCTACATTAATAAGGTATTCATTCCGTGTATTAACAGTAAATTAACACGATCCGGCGCGATACGGCTGTGACAGTATTTTAGAATGATCACAAAATGACAGTACGGTGACCGCCGTTCATTTTTCTACTTCGTTTACATCAAGTACGGCTACCGCAGCACATAAATATTTTAATCTATGTTAGACCTTACTGCCTACGCAATAAGGCAGAGAATACGTTGCTGTATTACCGAAAATAAGTTGTATGATGAGTTCTCAATGTGTGTCATGAACACACATAGACAGATCTACTCAAAATGCTAGTACGGCCACAACCGGGTTTTTTCTATGGGATGTCGTAGTTATGTGAAGTTCGTCACGCGAGCAACGGTTAGAGTCGGTGGTTGGCGCGACAACATTAGGAAGCAGCCAAAGACACGTCCACACCTGAAGTATCGGAAAAAGACTATTAAAAGGCTATTTACGGTTACGGTCATAGCCGTCTACCGCTTTATTTTCCCTGTTATTGTCAGTACGGTGGTAGCAGTATTTTGATTTTGTATGAAAAAACCTACTGTCTTTTCCTACAATTCTGCCACCTTGTACCGCGCCGGAACGTGTTAATTAAAATGTGTTAATAGTTCTAGTTTGAAGGAGTAACAAATCTACATACTACAACTAGAACAATCTACATACTACAAATTTTCAGATCTAAGATGTTATTATATTGAATTTGAATTCTTGGAACTAGACGCAATTTCAGAAATTATAAATGTTATAAATATTGATCATGTATAGTTAAAGCAACACAAAGCCTCAAAAACCTATTAATCTTTGATATTTGAGATAACCTAATCCTGTGGCCACAATTTGCCAAACCCACTGAAAGGGATTCCATAAATTAGATCCTATCGAACATTTAAAATCCTAATTGCGTTAAAAATATCCCGAATTCTTCCCCACAGAAGTAGAAGCCCTTATAGAAGAATACCCTTGTCATAATTCATGAGAATTCCTCCATTTCCATGTCATCGTAAAAATCCCGCTGATCACCGATAGGGCGATGACTTTTTAATGGCTTATAAAACATCCGAGAATTATCCCTGTCCGGTGCGTGGAGGAGTAAATATTTACAGATAATGACAAGTTTCCAGGAAAAAGGTATGAACAGAGTACGAACAAAGCATCACCTTCGTACTCTGATTAAGAAATTAATGACCAAATATCTTGTATAATAAATTAAAAAATTAAACTTTATTAACAACGAAAATTACAAGCAAGGAATAGAAAAATTATAACTAGTATTTACAATTGAAATAAATATAATAAATCTGTATTGAAATGAATTTTGATAAAGTTTACATAAGATGGTGATCATTGATTGGTTATTAATATACAAGTATAATCAGCGTACAAAATATCAGCTGTTAGACGTAGGTGTAAGTGTATTTTTAAGAGAAACAACAGAGTTTATTACAATTTCTTTTTTTTTAAATAAAAATACTCTTTTGTAACCTAAAAATTGAAACCTTTCAGTCGATACCCCACTTGATTGAGTCTTCTTCTCTTTACAATTTTCCAAAAACCATTCTTATCATTCTTCCATATACAGACTTTATTTTTTTCCTCTTAGTTTATAGATTCAGGTAGAAGGAAAAAGAACTTACAACCAAAAATAAGCCTAGTGCCTTCCAAAGGACTGAAGTTCAAAATAGTAGATGATAATGTTCAACTATTATTTTTTGTTTTAAAATAACTGAGTAAAAATAATAACATCAACTACCTAATAGCAGTCTGTGTAAAAGTTGTTCTATGTATAGTTTTATATCTCTTGGGGCGAGGTCCACCGGGTCTGCCGGGTCTACCTTCAATTGATTGCTCCTGATTGCCGCCGATCGCGGGAATTGGCGCTTTATTGAGTTGGGATGCACTTGCGACTGCAATACTCCTCCATTTATATTAATCCTGATTGGACCAAATTGTTTCCAGGTTTATGAAGATTTAATAAGTGTATCATCCAATTTTCTTGAAGAGCTTTTGATTTGCTTGAAAGAACTGACTTGATAATAGTTTTATGGTAATGTGGGGCCTAGTGACCGGGCACATTGACACGGAGCACGGCTCGCAGAAAGCTTTCGCAACAATCCAACTCAAGACAGTCCTGTAAAACAAAGCATAGAACCTGAAATACAGTTAGAAAAAAAACCCGAGGAAGAGAATATGCCTAAAAACTACAAGAAACATGACATTATTACAAACAAAACCAAAGAAAATTCAATTCACAAGCTAACGAACAAAAAAAAGAGAAATCATGACAGCTCTACGTTACAAGCTAACTATGGAAAAGGTATCAAAAATGCAAATAATATCTGCATTATAAGTAGCCAAAAAAGACATATAATATCACATGAAAAATTAACTCAATCTAGCTACTTAAGCAACCATAACATTTGCCACTATCGTAAATCGGCGTGCGGAATAAAAAACCTCTTGGAAGGAATCGATGGAAAACTAAAGAAATTCTCAAAGGATGACTACTGCATAATTTTTATCGGAGAGGAGGATTTTGAGACGACAAATAACTATTTAGAACTAGTAGTCTGTCTGCGAGAAAACCTGCAACCGCTACATCACACAAATATCATACTGTGCCTACCTACTTTTAAGTGCCACGAATATGCTGCGATGTTTAACTGGCGGGTTGAGAGCTTCAACAACCTGCTCTACCTAGACAACGAATCAAAGCTATACGCTACCTTGCTAGATTCAAACTTAAACCTCACATACGATTACCGAATGTTCTCTAGGTCACATGGAAATGTTAACAAGAACGGCTTCCAAGTCATACTTCGCGATTTACAAGCCTTGATAAAATATCTGGCCGAGGAATGTATCGAACCGTCATCGAACCTAGAAGAACAAGCAAACGATGACATGCAGCTTTTTCTCGGATAACTATATCCACCTGCTTCATCAAAATATCGCAGGACTTATAAATAAATCTGACTTGCTGACTCTACATCTAGACGAAATTAGAGAAAACCACAGAATTGACATAGATGTTCTATGCATCACGGAGCATTTCATGACAAAAGGACATGAAGAACTGCTCTATATACATAATTTTGTTTTTACATAATTTAATTTTGTTTTAATTAGCGGCATGTTACTCAAGAAAGAAAAATCGCGGAGGAGCATGCATACTACTACGTAATGGATTATCCTTTAATGAATTAAATGAAATAGCTACAATGAGCATAGAGGGTGTTATTGAATGCTGTGCCGTTGAGCTGAAACTGTTTCATATCATAATTGTATGTATCTATAGAGTACCTAATACTAAGCTTCACGCATTCTATTTTACCTTAGAAAAACTCTTGTCCAAGTTATGTAAAACAAGTAATAATGTGATCCTATGTGGAGATTTCAATATCGATATAATGAAAAAAAGTAATATTTCTTTAGAGTTCGAAAACTTTCTTCTCAGTTACAATCTTAAATTAGAAATAAAAGTACCTACCCGACTAGTAAGTAATAGCTGTATGTATAGATAATTTTGCCCATAATTCAAAACGGAATTGTAAGAGTCTCGTTTTAGATCTAGATCTTTCAGATCACACCGCCCCATTATTAAAATTTCCCATTCAAAAAGTATGTAAGATCCGTAATTGGACTATACTAAGAAGAGATTTCTGTACTGAAAACCTCCTTAAGTTTAAAACTCACATAGAAAGTCTCTCTTTCTCGGAGATTTATGAGACTGAAAACCCTAACGAATCATACGATCGATTTATTAGCACTTTTAAGCTATTCTATAATCTTTGCTTTCCGCTCAGAAAAAGAAACGTGACTCTGAATAAAAAATCAGCGTGGATATCTAGAGGCATAAAACTCTGTACCCGAAGAAAAAGAGAGCTTCTTTGGAGGTTCAGGCGACACTCAACTCTACATAATAAAATGAGTTTAAAAAAATACGCAACACGTTTAAAGAAAATTGTAAAGCTCACACAATACTCACAAAACAACTACCAAATTAAAAACTCATCTAATAAATCTAAAACTATCTGGAACATCATAAACAAAACCAAACGAAACTACCCTCGGGAAAATATCTCTACTATCACAATTAACGACAAACCTTTAAGCAAACCATCGGAAATAGCTACAGCTTTTAATAATTTTTTTATTGACAATATTATACCGACCAACGCGAACTCATCTCTTGACAGTAATCTTATTAACCCAATTATGAATTCTATTTATATGCCCCCGATCGTTCCCCCAGAGGTGGAAAAAATTATCAAAACACTAAAGAATAAAAAGAGCACTGGATACGATGAAATATCGACCCAAGTTATAAAGCTGGTCCAGAAGGCAATCTCAAATCATATTAGTCATATTATAAATCTCAGCATATTTCATGGTGTTTACCCAGACAACCTTAAACCTGTAGTAGTTAAGCCCGTTTTCAAGAACAAAGGGAAAAAAGATGACATAAAAAATTACCGCCCCATTGCTCTAGTGTCAATCTTTTCAAAGATATTTGAAAAACACATATACAATAATCTTTATTCTTTCATGGAAAAGCATAACATTCTTGCGAAAGAACAAAACGGTTTCAGGAAAAATAAATCCATAAATTTAGCTATTTTTGATCTACTCAAAAAAGTTATCGAAACTATGGACGAGAGAAAGCCTATTTGCGCTATTTACATGGACATGACAAAAGCGTTTGACTATGTGGACCACCAAATCCTGCTTAACAAACTATTCTATTACGGTGTAAGAGGAAACACGCTTAATTTTTTAAAATCATACCTTAGTAACCGACAACAATTCACAGAGATTAACTCGATATGCCCTATCTTAAAAAGAGAATTGAAGTACCTGTCTGGGCCCAGAATTGTGAAATATGGCATCCCACAGGGAAGTATCCTAGGCCCGCTACTTTTCCTCACATATATTAACGATCTCCCATTAAATATTAAATACCCAATGACTCTATTCGCCGATGATAGTACTCTTCTAGTTGACTGTAAAAACATACTGACTTACGAAAGTGAAATAAACGACGCTCTTAGTCAAGTGATTACTTGGCTAGATAGAAATAATTTAATAGTAAACTTAAATAAAACTAAAATCATGCATTTCTCGCAACGTCTCCCAGAACCTTGTTTACAAATAACGTACAAAGACCAGGTTGTAGAGAGCACTATACATACGAAATTTCTAGGACTCGAGATAGACAGAAATATAAACTGGAGCTTTCAAGCTGACGAAATTTGTAAGGCTCTCAGCAAGTATGCATACATGCTTTTTAAACTACGTAAAGTCGTTGGTTTAGACGCTCTTAAAACGGTCTATCATAGCTATGTATCATCGAAATTACGCTACGGTATTATATTTTGGGGCAACTGCAAAGATAGGGAAATAATATTTAGGGCACAAAAAAGGTGCATCAGAGCAATACAGGGAATTACAAGTACGGACAGCTGCAGACCCCACTTTATAACTTTAAAAATATTAACCGTACCATCGCTTTTTATTTTTGAAATGGCTCTATTTGTAAAGTCTAATCAAGAACTCTACCAAAAACCTGCTCATTCGCGGAGCAGGCGTGACGTCAGCCGCCTTTGCTCAAATGGAGGACATACAGCTCTCTATCAGAAAAACTTTTGTGGAATAGCTCCAAAAATATTAAACAAATTACCAGCTGCTCTACGGGAGTTAAACCTAGTCATTTTTAAACAAAAATTATTTAAGATACTGACGGTAAAATGCTACTATCATTTAAATGAATTTTTCACGGACTCTAACATTAAAATATTGTAGGTTAAAATTTTATTTGACATTTGTATACATAACTTTATTTTAATTATTTCTATGGACCAATGTTTAATATTTTACTCATAATTTCACATAAAATCAGTTTTGTTATTATTATGCATGTCTCTTAATTATTATGCATGTCTCTTAATTAATATTGTATAATTTTGCACACCAGAGCTGATTAGCTGGTAAGTCATCGCATGGGACAAATGTAAAATAAGCAAACCAACCTGTAACCCGTTGTCTGCAAATAAATGATTTTGATTTGATTTGATTTGATTTGATTTGATTGACATATTTAGTTATAAATAAGCTGAGAGCTTAGCTTACGGTTACTTATCAATTGAAAGATAAAGAAATAGGAAGAAGCCTGCATTCAATGAAGTTCTAAGCCAATATCATTGAAACCCTCCCAAATTAAACAACACAATCATTACCTACTACACTCATAATTTTCAATTTTCTGAAGTCAGACAGCATTCTGAACAGAGCGAGGAATTTTTAAAAACGCAGTGAGCACCCAAACAAGCCAGTACACTAAACATTGACCCAAAAACCCAATTCGCAACTATTTTCTCCTAAACATTTTTTGTAACAGTTAACATTGTACTTGTTAATTTGTCTGTCTTGGTGCGGCCGGAATTCCTCGCTCCGACGCCACCCGGGAAATTATAACCTGGCAACTTTCTACATACCTTGTGTACGGTGCTTGGCTGCGCTCCATTCTTAATAAAACAAATGTCTAACTGATTTTTGCATGGCTTTTCTTTGTTCGCTTCTTCGTTGTTACAAAACTAGCAATATAAGTTTCTTAAGTAGTGTAGTTTCTTCTGCTTTGAAGCTTATTTAGCTGGTTCATAGTTAATACATAAAGTTACTCAAAAATACGCTTTAAATTGGCAATAAAATGTTAAGATTGCTATGTATGTGTTGAACAGCTGGATACGATAGCAGCTATAAATTATAGCATGCTATGAAGAGTAGCACCTTGCTACGAGGCGTAGTACCTAGCTGTTAGGCGTAGCGCCTTGCTACGAGGCATGGCAGGTTGCTGCAAAGCGTAGCACTAATCTTTTTATAAACTAATCTTTTACATTCTCTAAAAAGCTATACATGTTTACTACTAACAAAGTATTTTACCCGTTTATTCGTTGACACCTTCGAACATTTTCGAGCTATCCGCGTTTATCATATGCAGGTAGTTGTTGGAGCTATTTTACGCGCGCACATAACCTGTTTACCGGCGTCGATAGCGAAGCCTTTTTAACACAATTACCGCTACACAGCTACACAGGGTACCCCACACATACTAGCTAGGTACTAGGAGGCTCTGTGCCCTGAGGGAGAAATAGTTTTTATTGGACAATGATTACGTTCACGTGGACCAAAATCAGTGCTAGCTTCTTGTAATCTAGTTGCCGACTCAGTTTACCTTAAGCGGTTAGCCGCAACTTTACAGCGCGACGTTTAACCGTAGATTTAGAGTCGGTAAGAATATTTTATATTATGTACCTATTAAAATAGATTAAGAATATTGTAATGCAAAAACACACATATCAACAGTTAGTTTTAGGAGGCACAAGGTTGTAGTTCTAAAGATTTTTTGTGTATGCATTTATTTAACAATTACAATTATTTTTACAGATAACAAACAGTAAAAAGGAGCTATAAAACAAGCAGCTCCCTAATTTTTTTAATGTTAATTCTATGAAAGATCTGAGTCGCTCCTTCAATGTGTACTCCAACTCACAACGTAAAATAAAGATATAACAATTAATCAACTTTTATCGACAATAGTAGTAGTTCTATCAACAATAGTATGTAATTATAAAGCTCATATAAAGCGCATACGTGTAAGTGGTTTATTATTCCCTTCTTCCAGTAGTGGACAAAAAATTTAAGTGAATAGAAAAACCATTTACACCTTATTTCTTATATTATTCTGATATCTATTTATAGTTTAAAATTTTACCTTACATATTTTAAATCTCTGCTCTACCTAGTTGTATACTAGAAGATACCACGTCAACCCGACGCCGGACAGATGCAGCAAGGTGTGCTGCATCTGATCACCCACTGCACTACTGTTGCCGCTGGCTTTCCTACAGATCCACTCGTCCCTCGCCCTACTACACATTGGATCTGTCTTCTGCTAAGTAACCAGTGGCAATATATAGAACCTAACGAATTTCGAAGACAACGAACGCTACCAAAATTTCAATATAAGTAAACAAATTCTTCTTGTTATCCTTTGGGCCTAGTATCCTTCTAAGGCAGATAAGAAAATACAAGTGTTACACCCATAACGTTTTCCGTAATGCATGCAGAGCCATGACCTGCTGATCACTGACCTGTACAAAAGACACGATAAAACTAAGAACAAACAACGTCAAAACCCAAATTCTGTTAAACATTATGATGCAAGTGAAGCGCCTATAATTTCCTGCTATCCATTTAATATTAAAGCGACTTCGTTATTCGACGGATAAGTTGGAGGTGTTATTTTGTGGAATTTTGTACTAAAGTTCAGAAACTGGCTGCTGGAACGGGATGCAACGTTCGGATGAGGAAATATTGTTTTCTCACATTTGCTTCTAAAAATAACAAAAGCTTCCTGAAACTATTCCAACATATAAAAACAAAAGGCAGACCTTTTATTTTATTTTGGGATTCTATGTTAGAAAGTTTGATTTTCTACAGTATTTTTTGGACCGGCTGCCGACAAAAATCATGCCCGTAAAGACCTATGACCGCTGCGCTACACAGGTCCTTAATTTAACAGCTTGCACTAAATTAGTTTGCTATATTTATATACTCTATAAACATCCATGTTTGTGGACAGGATAGGACCATAATATTGATTTTTCTTAACTTGAGGAAAATCGTTCATTTTGATGAAACAACGACTAGCCTGCCGTCTATTCCTTATTTCAGAAAAAGCTGTCAGAGAAAATTACAGAACATTTGGATATTTAGATGAAATTCCCTAAAAATAAGCACAAAATTCCGTCAACATCCATAGCGGAGGCTTTTCATCAAAATTATTGAAGTGATGTTACAATAAAGATGATGATTTATGATAACCCTCGAATGCCATAAAAGAACAGACGCCCGCCCGACCGTTTCGATATATTGAGAAGGGCTCTACCCTTATAAAACTATAAATAAAAATTATTTTATTTGTCGCTAGGTATCGGTTTTCGAGGGGAGCCTCCGAGGTGGAAATTGAATAGAAGACGGCGAAAATAATGTGATAGAAATACGTAGGTATTAGGGGTTATTGGCTGGAGGAATGAAATAGCTTTCGCGAAGTAATCTCAGAATGGTGTTAGTGCCTAGTACCGACGCTTTTTATTTATATGGACATTATTTCACACAGCGTCGTCATCTTGACCTAAAGTAAGTGAACTATAGGTAAAATATGCGTACTGCAATCTTTAAAAACCAAATAAAAAAATAAAAGAAAACCTGTTCTGAAATAAATATTTTCAGCCCTACACACTAACATTGTACAGAGAAGGAATCTGCCCGCGGCTTCACACGCGTTGTTTCTATGGGAACGTTTCTTGTTGTCTGTTTGAAAAGTAGCCTATGTTTTATTCCAGAGCTAGAACTACGTCTAATCAAAAATGTCACCCCGATCTGTTTCTTTTTTGCGTCTTTGGGTCGGAATCAAACCCGCAACCAACCATCTACATCCCTCGTGGATTCACTCTTTCTTCCTCTGCACCACAAAGATCGTTGTGGATATTTAATACATAGTCAATGTTGTTCTCTAGTTAGATAGTGATCACAATTTATCCCAGAGTTTGTTGATTCTACAAACAATTTCCCAGATATCTCCGTTCTCAGTTAATTAGCGTTGGTTCGATCGAGTTGCGAACTGCGCGAACTCCACAACCAAATGATTAAAACAACTTGTACAAACACCTTGCTGTAATCATCCGCCGTGGAACGTATGGGTTTAGTGTGGAGCCACGAAATTAGCTGGTATTTAATTTACTGTATGACGCTTATTCCCATAGTAGTTCGGGAGACCCGTTGAGTGGGACGCTGCATGAGTCGACACACTTGCGCCTTCCCATCCCTTTTCCCATTCCTCGTTCCCATCAGAACATCCTTGAGCTATAGAGGAGACCTATAAGGCATAGGTCTCCTCTACAGCTCAAGGATGTTCTACATCCATAAGTCCTAAAAATATAGTGATCAAAATAAAATCTTGTATTACAAGGAATTGTATACCAAAAACTTGATAACTTATTTAACCCGCCGATTTTACGGCCCGACTGCTCGTAATATGCTCCAAACTCAGTATCAAGCCTACTTAACGTTATTATCCTACTTCGGCCCACTTTGAATTAGGCATTGTCTTCCAACTTCAGCTCGGTTGAAGCGAGCGCGCTCTTTAACACTCAGCTGTTAGGCATAGAAGTCACAGCTTTGAACTGTATTACTTACGAAGTAATAACAACTCAGTGGCTCACAGATAAAGAAAAGTAGTAAAGTTTACACGTGATCTACGTAAACCGTAAAGCTGTGCTTAAGATACGGTAATAATTTATTTTTCAGGAAATGTCCGCCGATCTCATATTGTCCCGCTTAGATCAAGTACATTATTTGATCGGACATTTTGAGGTTCATTCTGTATATTATCTACACAAATTTTATAACTAGGCACGGTACACCATGACCGACAACTGTTGAGGTAATCTTGTTCTTGAGGGAGACCGCGACTCTGAAAACTTAGTGTACGATGCCCTCCAGCCAGGTTGGATGACGACCTACGCATGACTGTAGGCAGACTGGATGCGACAAGCTGAAGACATGGCGTTATGGTGCTCATTAGATGAGGGTTACATACCCCCTGGCCTACGATAACGATGACGATGATGATAGACAAAATGGATTAGAAACTTTACATAATATAAAGATACATCTATGCCTTATACCTATACCATGCGGCGAACTAATTAGTTATAATATCATGCATTGTGTGGTACGGTACACTTGGGAACTTTAGTGATCGTATTTGTCATCTCTCTCCCCCCTGCATAAGAGGAAAGGAGACGGACAATACAAAAGGCGGGCGTGCACAAACTATTGAGTTAATCATTAAGATAAGTAAAACTTGTGATTTGTAAATCAACGAGCGTCATTGATCAAACTGTAAATTTTTAACTACGAAGGATTTTTTGTGTTTTAGCTAGTTATATCCCACAGCTGGACAGATACCTCTCCTGTCATTACTCGCAAATCTCGCAATTCAACGTGAGACAGAAGTAACTAACTTTAAAAGGCCAAATGCTGATCCTACAAAGAATAATTTGTGAAATGTAATGAATATCTTCAGTTCGAAATCGCACTAACTCCTATCATCCGTTTGAAAGAGACTAAAATAGCTCACGAAGATTTTAATCACATTCAAATCCCGAGCCGCTGCAGAGTGGAATTTGCCAAATCTGGAATACAGGAGCCGATTCATACGTACACATGCTAATCAGGAATTCATTTAGCGCGATGCACTGCCGTCATAGCGCACTTCCAGTTTACTATTTGAACTGTGTCCCGGCCCGATTTCGAATGTTTATTTTTAATGGAATTAGTATTGCCGAACAGATGGTCGAGGGAGCCTCTGACTCGCTTAGTACAGGCCTAGTGCATAAAATCTGTCATCGCACGTCTTATTCTTAATGAGCCTACGTCCAATGAATTCTGATAAAATTCGCTAGCAGCCGGTTTTTCAGCCTATTCTATTTTATTGCTACCTAGACGGAGTTTATAGTCATGCAAAGGAAACATTAACCATGATTGAATCCAAAATCGTTTTGAGTGCTAACATTATTGCTTATATAATGACGCCCTGAAAACTAATAAAGGAGTTGATGCGAATCATCGGATTCATGAATAAGAAACAGTCGGTATCGGGCCGGCGCAGTGCTGTGCTAAATATTTGGCTTAGTGCACACAATATCTATTTATAGAGCTGGATTTCATGTTTGTGTTAGCCTTGCGCAAACTGCGCCCGGCTGCACGCGCGCACGAGCGGAAGCGATCTGCGCGAACGAGCGGAAGCGATCTTGCTAATACAGTGCAGTCTTAATGTTAATGACGTACTCGGTCATCAGTATTTATTTGAGTTAGTGAATCCAAAAATATTTCACTGAAAATAAGGCTCACGCCTTATTTTTAGTGAAATATTTTTGAATTTTGAACATCACCGACAAAATGTTTGCATCATCTGCATAAATTTTGTCCTCTTCGATTATATCTAATTATTCTATGAAATATTGTATTTATTGCGAATTTAGGGATGCTTAGTTTTGGTAATAGATATAAAAGAATATATCATATTATACATTTATTCTCTTTTTGTATATTTATTGTTTGAATCCTGTAATAAGTTCATAATAAACACTTTGTTATCTGTCAAAAAACGAAAATATTTTCTGAATTAAAAATTGTTTTCTTAGTTTTCAGCATTTAATGTTGCTTTGTTAAAGATATTTTAAAATATAAGTTCTAACAAAATTGCTGCTTTTTTAATGGAGGCTTCCTGAATAATTATTTTGTTTGGAGGCCGAGTCCGCCCGCCCGCCGCCCGCGCCGCCGCCGCCCAGGGCTGCCAATCGTCACAATTCCACCCATCAGGCGAATGTTTTCTCTTACAACACGCCGCGTCACATGAATCATTTATAAATGCAAATCGCCATTGTTTCCAACTACCCCGATTATTCACGTTCGGTTATCTTTGACGTATTGAAGCCGGATTTGTAGCAGCCCTGATTTATTTATGCCTCCAGTTATTGATGCGCCCGCTATTTGGAAAGCCTCCGTTAAAAATTATGGCAGTTGTTAACGAGTGGACAAGTTATTAGAGAGGCCTAAATCGGTCAGTTGCTAAAATAAGTTCAGGCTTCGTTCGATAAAATGTGTGCGTGTGTGTAACGGTTTGGAAGTTTACCTGATACGAAAATTTGAATTTATGGAACTGCAACTTTGTCCAGGAAGATAAGTTCATTCGGTTTGTCAAGGACTTTGTTAGACTAAGCAGATTATTGGTGAACAAAAAGCGATGGTCGGGTACCTCGAATTAATGCGACCAGTGAAAGTATTGATCATATAATATAAATTATTTGCAGTTATGTACGAACGTGAAAAACATTCATAGTAACAATCTTTACTAAATAAAGCTAAGCACTACAATGCATCCGCCCTACAATATCCAGTGTGACCGCACCGTCTCCGCTAAGCCGAGTTCTACCACAAGCCGTCATGCTGCCTGCACCACTGCAGCCTTTACGTTCATTAGACATCCAGCTTCAGCAGATTCTATATATTTCTTCTTTATTTAAGAAAAATAACTATTATATGTTTTAATTTAGACTTTTGATGTAACTCAGAGTTTAATTATTTTTTATATCATTTTCTAAAATACCCATATTATTATGCTATAAATAAGCATGTGCATGATTAGTATGCGTTTCATGTTGTATTACATCCGTAAAATATTTTTAGCTCGTAAAGGAAATATATTTTGTCAGCCAAAGTACCTATCTTGCTGCTTACTATCCATTATGATTTTTCCAATTACGATAAATTATCTGTTTTGTCTTTTAAATAAAATCCTGATTCTATAAAATTGTTTTATATTTGGTTTGTAAATTTCTATAACTATCCAATAAAAACCGGTGCAGTTATGACAATGGCAATGATGATGATGACGTTAGTGAAACGTGTGTCAGACATTTTGTTTATATACTTATCATATTGTGTGATATAAATCCTTGTGACGTGCTCAAAAGTCCCAAAAATATAGAAATAGAGCTCGCGCTATAACTATTCTTGAAATAGCTGCAATTAATTTTATAAGTTAACAATAGAAAGAAAAGAAAGAAAAGAAAGAAAACACGTTTATTGGTTCGCAGCTTAAAAACTAGGTAGGTAGTTAGATACTATTAACATAAAAATTATTAACATAAACACTTAACTACTTATATACCTACCTATGAACTAATTAATAATAATCTACCTACTGTTTGTTATTGAATAACAGCAGGCGTAGTCAGCGAACCAATAGGGCCCGTCTCAGCATAATGTTGCTCCACACAGAGTTGAGCAACGCTGGTTTTCTGACGGGACCTTTGATTTGGCGCGTGTTATCACGGTGAATGAATTTGGTTTTCACAATGGTGAATGAATTTGTATATTTTTTTAATAAAAGTTCTTTTATTAATATTCTATCTACTGACACAAAGTTTAAACGCGATTTGTTAAAATCTGGTCTATTTACAGATGATTTTAAAACGCAATCTGAAAAAAAATCGATTTGTTTGGAATATTAGGTTATAATATAATGTTTAATTTGATTTAAACACAGTTTGTGAATTAATTTAAGTTATCTTTGAAGCAACGATGAAACTGCCAGATATTGAGGTCACGCAGAGAGACCAAAACATACCACTAACGTTATTGTCACACTGACAACATTAACTGACCAGCCTAAAAATGTTGCTGTTCTTTTTTTAGAAAATATGTTGGCAGCATTCCAAGGCTAGCTATAGTCATAGAATATAATACTAGCCTTATTAAAACATGGTTTTGTTACCTACAGAATTTACACCAGTGACGGGTTATAATCACTCATTACGACTCGAACGTACGAACTCAGAGAGAATTTAATAAACGTTGCAGTCATCTCAGGTGAGTCGAGATGTTTGCATGCCAAATTTAATTTGAGATACTTCTGCCCGATGTTTAGACGTACGGCGAGTGATGAATAAAACATCCGCTTCTTCGCCGTCTACTTTTGAAGGCTATAACATCCGCGAAAAATACTGTCAAAGCACTAACAACTTTGTGGAACATCAATGGTCTGACTATTTGTTCTGATTTATTATGTAACGACTTCAGGCAGATACTTATCAGAGAAATTAAAATACATTAAGCTATAATAAAACTAATAACTTAAATAATTATAATTAATATTATAAATTATATTATTTTTAAAATTTAAGGACCTACATTTGCCGTATAATGATCAGACTAACAAAGTAAAAATGCATTAAAAGTTGTAATAATGATTTGATGTAATTTTTGATTTGACTCACTTCTTTACTATGAATATTTCAATTTTAAAGCAAATTTTATCGCAAATTTAATTTTACAATATTCATTAATCATTTTCTTACCTACATCTTCAAGATCTTCAAGATCAAGATTAATCATTTTCTTACCTACATCTTCAAGATCTTCAAGATCAAGATGTAGGTAAGAAAATGATTAATGAATATTGTAAAATTAAATTTGCGATAAAATTTGCTTTCAAATTGAAATATTCATAGTAAAGAAGTGAGTCAAATCAAAAATCACATTTCTCATTAATTTAGTTTGTCCGATAAGTACGACTACCGAGATAACGTATGCTATTCTGTTGTTCTAAATAATATTTTACTGTAGATAACTAAAATATGAATAATATTTAATAGTTATTCCATAAACCGGAATGAGTTTGAAATGATGCGGGCAACCTCTTAAACCACATCATATGAATTAGGCAACAAATCTGTCTCGCTTCAGTTAATGGGTAGCGCGTTATATATATATAGTGTAATTTGTTCGGTGTGAGTATTTATAATAACTTATAACTAACATTTAAATGTATTAGATGTCCATAGATAAAATAGTTAGATGAATCTAATTTCGGCCTCCATTTATCAAAGTTTGACTGAACGTTCCAAATTTCAAAGCTCAGTGAAATGATATAATCGAGACATCTTCGTGACGTACCTATCATTTTTGTCATAGGTACTTGGTCCAGCACCAATTCACCATGCAGACACTGAAGTTCTCAAACCCATACAAAAATAGAAAGGTACGATAACGCCATGATGCCACCTTACCTTAATACTATCGTAGAACCAAACTTAGTGCGCTGCGTTGCATTGCATATCCTATAAAACAATAAATCGACTTCCATTGTATAAGTTTCTCGCTCGTTCAGTAGCCCCGGAGCGAACGAGGCAATATAGAGCTTTGACGATTTTCTTTTCTGAATTTCAAGTGATTCTAAAGTCGCGAGTTATACGTCGTTTTGCATACGTAGCCGATACATTATACGCACCGCACTGAACGTCAGCGGGTAACTCGCTTTACAACTTACGACTTTCTATGTACTGCCTAGTGGGTTTGTTTTTGCTTGGATTTGAAAAGGCCTGATGGGTTTTAGTGCTTATGACAGGTTTTGTTTTATCCAGTTGAGAAACAAATGAACTTAAGTAAACGTGGCCATAGCAGTTTTATTTGCAGTGAGAGACATCTGAGACAAGCAAGCGCGTCTTATTCATCAAGCTGCATTATATTAAACATGCTTTCTCAACGTTAATCAAGTTCAATAACCTCTCCATCTCTCTTAACGTTGAAGTGTTTTTAAAATGAAATTTCACTGAAATCAGAAATAATATCTCAATATCTTTATTTCTTTAGGCTTACAAAATAAGCACTTAGACAAGTCAAATTTAATACTATAGGTACATAGTTATCAAAATAATATAAGAAATAAAGTGATAATTGATGTTCAGTTCGCCTCAGTTTTTTGTCCACTAGTGGAAAAGGAGAAAATAGATAAAATCACTGTCTAATAAAATCGAAAACTAATTCAAACATTGTCAACGGTTACTATTTGTTATCCAGTGATATTTATTACATTCTTAAAAAAATACAGTTTAAGTTTTACAAGGCCAACATTTACGCCCTGTAGGTATATTATTGTAGTAAAACAAAAAAACGTTTTTTTATTAAAACGAATAAAAAATACATAGTACGGTAAGAAAATACGGTAATATTAAGTTGATTACAAAAACTTACAACACCCTATTGAGTACAAATAGGGCCATTATTCTATCTATAAGCTCAACAGCAAAGTCACTTCTGTAGTCACTTACACTTGTACAAACTGCAACTGCTCACTAACAAAAAACGGACACACCTAAAATAAGAAATTATGTCCAGTGTCATACATTAATTGATCCAAGGTTTAATAGTTTTTTAAGACAAGTCTACTTGTGATGATATGCTTTATTAAGTTTAAGTACCTGTATGTATACACACACCTAGAGACGTCGTGATTCGGCCTACAAGTAGACATTAATTATAGCACCTTTCTTTGTTTATAAGCCTTCACTAATTAACGCAGCAAACACTGCCAAGCTCTGCCAAACGGTGATTGCGCATCTATTGTCTGACGAGCACTGCAGGTAACGTGAACATTGAAAGAGGACATTTTGTTGATATATCATTTAACCGCAGCTGACTTTCAGTGCTCTAGTCTCGATGGCAGCGCGTCTCGCATGCAAATGTCTTTAGGTCCTCGGATACTATTGGCCCTACTTTGGTCTATAGAGCATTCGCTACTTGCTTGCAATGCAGATTGTTACGTCTTTGAGCTTGGGAGATTGAAATTATATAGAATTATATAGACAGCATTTCAAATTAATACTTAAAAATATTCTAGAGTTATGAAAAATTACGTTAAATTGGAATGGTCATAGAACGCGCAAACGTAAATTGATAATAGATAAATAGTCAATACCTTAATTGCAAAACTAACAAAGAATAATTAACAATTGAAATAACAATAATTTAATCTATAGTTGATGGTCTTATTGCTTAGTAGCAATCTCTGCCAGATAGCCCGTTTTAGATAGGATTGTGGTCGGATTGTACAGAGGCGTTCATTATTTGCTTACCCCCCCTAATAGACATACCAGGAACGAATCCTGCTGCTTTACTTAAACAATTTTTTGCTTTTTTTGACAAAGCACTAGTAACTAAAATAACAAAGAAAATTACTACTATTATTGTTAAAGAAAAAAAAAGCTGGTAAGTAATGAAAATGATTTTTAAAACAATTGAGCTAGCTAAAATAAAAGCTATCAACAAAATCAAAATCAAAATCTTTAATTTCGACTAAACTAGCAATTACAATCTGGATGAGTGGTTCGAGGGTCCGGCTTGTGTTCTAGGGTAGGATGTTCGATTCATTATACCGATGTTATTTTTGCTTTTTTTCACCTATGACTTTATAGCTTAGTAATTGTCTATAATCTGTTTTTTTACTAATAAGAAATAGGGTATGATTGGAATATAATAAACACATCTCAGATTTTATGTGATGTTATTTTATTAATACAATAGAAAGAAAGAGAACATAAATTACATTACAATGATATTAACTTATATTAAGAAAATTTATTACATTTTCGGTTCCTTTTCACACAACTATGTTGTTTTATAATCCTTGTAAATAAAAGTCAACACACAAGTAGAACAAACATGTTTTGTTATTATTAGAATACCTATACCACAGTATACTGTAAGGTCTACTTTGTTATAGGCAGCATCTAATAAATATTAACAATTTAGATCTCTCGTGTGTAACAGACCATTATTTACCTATTAAGAGAAATTTGGAGCATCATTGTGCAATACGCTAAATGAAAAGCAAGCTAGAACTACCATAGCAAAACTAATTTATTGTTTACTCAAAATTAATATCGAATTGGATAACCCTCGCTTGGTATACTTTGTTCTAGCCTACTTTTCATTTGAGATACTGGATAAGCAACGAGCACTGTGGTATCATAACTTTTTTCAACACTTGTAAATATTGTTCCCCAAGCGGCCGCCAATTTCTACGAGTTCTCCTGGGCCCATGGATGACATCCAGCCCCAATAACCTGAAAAAAACACTGACTTCTCAAGACTTGTAGGTAGGGGTATAAATTCAATGAAAAATTGACTGGACAGGCTATTTAGTCTGTAATAAAAAAGATGTTGGAAATTTACTAGATAGGTCATTTAGTCTCTAGTAAAAGAAACTGATTTTGTAGCAGAATTTGCATGGTAATACTTATTATTTATATCACATCTTACCTATGGTAATTCTGCCACTTGCTTGAACAGGTAGTATATTTTGTGGTAGGAGTCGTTTGTTTGGTTTCCTCCATAGTATTATCCGACCCTCCATGTCAGACATGGCTGTGAGTATTCACAATTTGTCGATGGCGTTCTGATGTGAAACCCCATGGGCGTGGACCCGATCGCTTTGCCTTTACATCTTCAGTCAAAGCGTATCTCCTCACCCAAAGTTGAACTGTTATTTCCTTGAAAGTTAAATAAAATTTTAATTATCTATGCTCAATAAATACGACGAATCAATACAAAACAAAATAAAAATACACTTACGCTTATCCCAAGCTGACTTGCAATAGTTTTATTTTGAACGTTTTGTTCGTGATTTTTTATAGTTTTAGTGCTTACAAAATTGCTTAAATGGCTATTCTTTTTTGATATTTTAAACTTTTAACACGCAAACACAGTTTACTAATGCCATAACAATAATTATACTCCAGCGGTGGTGAAACGATTACTTGACTGTCATTCGTTACATAAAAGTTATAACTACCCTCATTCATTTGAACAAAATTAATAAATGCATTCAACCGATTCAACTACCACCGTTAAGATAAAACTACTGGCTTAAAAATTCAAACTATGAGTCAACATACCGGGTAGCAGAAATGAAAGAACGGTCGACTGCGATGCGATAAGCCGTGGTTCGTATCTCAACTATTGTTAAGTTTTTGCACTAAGTTTAAGATTGCTTGAAGTTCTTCAACATTATTGTTGGCGAATATTTTAGAAATTAGGGGTATAGCAAATAGTGAACGCTACTGTACTAGGGGTAAGATCTGTTTGCGTCTAAAATGAGTACAACTTACAAACAAAAAAAACTAGGTTTATTAACATTACATTACAGCTTCTTCGCAAAATAAAGAAAAATAAAACAAACATTCCTATATCTACATTTAATTTTATAATCACAGTCTAGTTTGAATATGATTTTTTTTCTAGCACAGTAGTGAAAATATCGGAAGTGCCTAAATAAAATAGCTGTGAAACATGCAATGGTCCGTCGATTTACAGCAAAACGATTTAAAACCTAATAGTACAGCGACTATCCAAAATGCACTCCGCGCAAAAACCGGATTTTATTTTGTAAATACAATCAATAGTAACACAGAAAACTAGCGGGACGAGCAGAATTCAAAACAGTCGTAGCCCGGGGCTCCGCCAGTCAAAGTGAAATAAATTGCATCGGACATCGCGTCGCTTGTACGCATTGTGAATGGGTCGCTGAGTGGAGGCTGCAGCCCCTCGGTAAACACGGCTCTTTGACAAAAATCCCCATTTGAGCGGCTGTCGGCTACTTACGACGTCCTTATTTGCCAAACAATATTACGAAGAGCGCAGTCTCGGAGCATGTGACTTGAGTGCTAGCCGCTTACATTTTTCTACATTTTCTTGAAGAACTTTTAGATTTAAAGGTTTAAGTTTCATTTGAAGTGGAAGGATCTGAATTTGAGGAACTTGTATGCTAACTCACGTATTATTGCGGTGAAATAAGATCAGACATAGAAGCATATTCACGAATCTGTTCAATCAACATTAGCTCTAACTTCTTTCTGTTTTTGATTGCAATTTTACTATTTAATAAAGAGTATGAATCTACATATGTTCAGTGCAAACTGTCCAATAAAATCTAACAAAATATCAATATCAATCATTTACACGCTGACAAAACTCAGTGAACACTTATAATAAATATTGCTGAACAATAAACCGAAGGCGCTGAAATTCAAACTTCATCAATCTTTCAGTATCGCAAAGAAATGAAACGACACAGAATCGAATAATCTCGAGAAGCGGCGCTCATACGGAATTCTGAGATAATACGCGCAACCGTATGGAAAATATTATTCGATAATTCGGAACCGAAGGAAAATAAACATGACAAGAGTAAGTTGGTTTTAAAAATTCAGTGACTTGATTTTAAACTTTGTGAATTATTTAAAGTGCGTATGAGTATTTTTTCCGTGGATATCAACTTTATTATTTAAGTTAACAGTTACGGAAAATATTAATGTTGTGATTCGAGTGTGATGTGAACTCATGGTCAACGATAAAACTGTTTTGGAAAATTCAAAATTCAGTTTTGGGTAATTCATAGTAAAAATTGAAAAATTTTTGGTAAACCACAAAAGGTTGCAAGGCGGCAAGCTGAAGACAGGGCGCTATGGCGCTCATTAGGGGAGGCCTATGTCCAGCAGTGGACTAATATAGGCTGATGATGATGATGATGATGAAAAGGTTTCTGTCTTCATCCAGGGAACCCAAAAAGTGTGGCGCAATAAACAGGGTGTATTCAAATGAAGGCCTCGCAGGACGGCGTGAAAACAATGATAATATTACAAACTTATTTAGGCGCGGGCCACGAAACCACCGGCACTGGTAGACCTCATGGCTGAATCGAGCGCACTTTTGATTTCCGGCTCTCGTGAAACATTTTCAAATACCAACGCATCATAATTACGCGACCTAATTTACGCGACTCACAACTGAAAAAATTACGTTCGTTTGACCCCAGCCTTTCGTAATGTGTTATCCGAGTCATCGCTAACTATTGCAAGAACAGATTTACAGCATGTACTAGCCAACACCAGCTTAGAATCGTCGTGCTATGTATTCCTTATTTTTATAACTATACCTTTATGAAGGAGTGGTTGGCAAAAGTTTGGAGTTTTCTATAATATATGCAATTGTACCAGTTTGTTCTATAGAAGTAAAATTCTCAGAGCAAAGCCATAAAGTGCATTAAAAAGAAATTAAAGTTATCTTTACGTTGAGACTTGAAGCTCGCAGTAGAGTGAATAGAGCTCAAAATAATAAAACTCTCCCTTCGTGTGCAGTGTAACCAGCTTGTCCTTCGAGTCCAGTGTAACCCGCTCTGTTGGTGGCTCCTCCACTTCAGACCCCAAGTAAATTCAGAAAAAATTGTGAGCACGAATGTGACCTTGAATATTTACGAGCGGTCCCGAAAGGGTTGGATAGGTGACGCCTTATGAAATTTTGTCTTTGCATCCAAATGCGTGGAGATGGTGCCCGAATGTGAAGCTTGTTTGTTCATTTCGCCAAACACAATGTTTTTGCCTGTGTTTTTATTTCTTTAATTTTTCTGAGTACCTATTTTCAATGACAAATATTTGGTATTGTCTTTTTTTAATCTTTAATTTTATTTCCATGATCATTGTTGTATTTGTTATCATCTCCGATAAGTTATATTCATGCCAGACATGCCATATTAAGCCGACTATTCGATATGCAGAGGACAAATACACAAGTTTACAATCCAATTTGAACCCTTTATAAAGAAAATTCAAGAAAACTCTTTCTTGATTACTAAATACCGTATTCTCCACAAAAACGCAACAAAAAGCTGAAACGGCAAACCCCCAACGACTCAGCGGAGAACGAACAAATTATAAGCGGCAAAAGTTTTACATTCCAAGAGGGTCGTCGGTTCAATGGGAGCCGAGAGACAATCAACACGGATTACCGTGAGATTACACACGTAAGGAGGAAAGTATGTGTTGTGCTGCGTGAGGACGCGCTCTGGGCGGCGGAACACGTCCGCCCGCCCTCGATGAAGGATCGAGCGTTGGCTGTATCGACTGAGCAATCAGTATTGATTTGAGTATTGATTAAGTTATTGTTGGGGTTTTCTCCTCGTTGAGGGCACTCCAGTTATAGTTAAGTTGTAGGAAGTATAGTAACACCAAACCACTGATAATAGTTTATAGATTTATTCTTTAGTTACACGTTAATTAGGTAATCTGAGCCGCACGTAATGTTTAGGTATAGTTAGAGACACACATCGGCGCGTGCCAAAGGTTTCGTTACGACTGTTGTTTTGTTATTATAAGGTAAATCTGCTGTATGAGCTATATTGGCTCGTACATGCTCCCGAGGGAAAGATGTGCCTACGTACCTACTCAGATCACCAAAAGTAAAAGCAATACAACAATTTAAAGTTTAAAGTAAAGTTATAAAGTTAAAAGTTAAGTTATGTAAAGTCAAAGTTAAGTTATATAAAGTTAAAATATAGTTAAGTTTATAGTTAAGAAGAACTTAATGTCATAAGGAATTTCACAATCTAAATCCCGATTTAACTGTTGCTGCCGGCTGGGGGTTGTCCTTCAGATGTTCGCCTCTTACTGTAGCGTAGGGTGCAATTTCCTTCAGTTCTATCTCTTCTGTTCTCTCTGGAGTTTTCGCAGAGGTTATAGTTTTGCTGGCATTTTTCCTTTTACACGCAGTGAGGTGTTTTCTGAATCGCCATACTAAGATTGTGACTACAATTCCTCCCACCAGCACAGTGCTTATCGTGTAGTTCCCGATGTCGTGGATAGATAAGTCGTAAGGCAGGCTCTCTCGTAGTTTTTGTTTAGCAATCTGATTGTCTAATAATCTATGTGTTTCAGACAAATTCAGTTGGGGTAGTATGATGTTTATCATTTTGAACGTGCTTTTCATATCGTTCGGTGAATCAATTTTTGGAACTTCTAATGATATACCATCAACGGTTTTGCTGGTGAAAACGTTGTGTGAATAAATTGTAGAGTCCTTGTGTTGTATTACGCAATCCTGACCTAGGGCAAGGAGCCCTGCCTTTGTAATGACTGTCGGTGTTATTTGATTCTGGCATACTATACGGGTCGGACATTCTGTTATGCAGTTATATAGCCATATGTTAGGTCTATGTAATTTAATCCACCGGTCGGAGCATTGGCGCTGTATCCAATCGCAAGTGATGTTTTCATAAACATGTTGACTCAGTATTTTGGCTTCGCAGGATGCTGTTGGTCCATGTAAGTTGCTTATCGGCGTGTAGGTGTGGCAGATGTAGTTGTCCGCCGCCATCTTGGAACATTGTTGTAGGTCGGTATCTTCTATTTGTATGTAAGTATTTTTTACGAAGTTTACTCCTATGTACTCAGATGATGTTGCAATAACCTGGCATTGTTTATGCGCTCGCTGTGTAGGTATAGGTATATTGCGGTAAAGTAAATAGTCGTCGTCGGCTAATAGCGGTATATGCAATTCGAATAGTAGATATTTCTCGGTTAGCCGGGCTTTGACATATATAAGTTTGTATATGCTTCGTATGTCCTTATTGTTTTTTATAGGCAATGTTAATCTCGTTGAGACAAAGCCGGCGATTTGATTTAACTGTTCCGATAGTTGTTGCGGTGTAAACAGTTCCATGTCGAGATGTCCTCTATAAATGTCGGTTAGTGCATTTAGGAGCATTTACTGATTCCTTCTCAGTACGGAGAGCAGTAGGCTGGCTGTGAGTGCACCAGCGTTGACGTCGTTCATAGTTTTCATTATCTGAAATCTATTTTCTAAGGCTGACATATCATCACGTGTTTCATTCATGTATTCTTGAATTATGTTAAGTTGTGTTTTGACGAAATCTTCGTTTTTCTTTATGATGTTATTTTGTGCCTCGATAATTAACGTCTGATTTTTTATCAAGTCCAATAAGTAGTGTTCGTTCGTTTGTATCTTATGTATATCCTGTGCGTATTTGTCAGCAAAATCGCTATCGAGTACTCCAAATAATGTACGAGCCAGGTTTCCTATGCCGTCGACGTAGCCGCGGCGTCTTCGTTGTTGATGTTGAGAAAGCAATAATTGGTTATATTCATTAAGTTGGTTAATTTCAAAATTTAGTTGTTTCACAGTACCGTCACATTGCTGGCCCGGCATCGTAGCACATATTTGTGTTAGGTGATGGACGAACTCCCCGACCTTCGTTGTGCTTTGCCAAAATGTTGTTAGATTGAAGAAGACGAGGAGCTTCCATTCATCGTGTATCAGTTGAACGTTTCCAATGGGGTCAAAGTAGATCGGGCTGTTGTCAGTTAACGCCGTTATCTTAAAATGTTCTGCTGGTGTTGCCATTCCACAGGATAACGTTGTGAATGCTACGAGAAGCATCATAAACAGGCTGTTTATAGTTTTCCTGGTTCTGGTATTTTTCCAGTTGTCTCTGATGTCTATAGATTTAATTTCTTCAGGTTCATTACTCGGTAGTGACAGCGTCGGACTCCCCGTCAGAAAATGGCCAGGTGTAAGATAATCCAGGTCTTCCACATCTTCGGATATCGGACTCAAAGGTCTGCTGTTCATGCATGCTTCTATTTGTGTAAGAAGCGTAGAAAATTGTTCATAGGTTAGTTTTTGTTGGCCTATTACACGTTTCAGGTGATTCTTCATAGAGCGTACGGCGGCTTCCCACAAACCTCCCGCCGTTGGCCAGGATGGAGCGTTGAAGTGCCACTCGATTTGAAGATCATTTATTTCGTTGAAGAACTCTGAAGAAAACATCGTTTTGTAGTGTTGAAACTCAGTCAGTAATTCTTTTGCAGCTCCGACAAAGTTAGTTCCGTTGTCGGAATATATAGGGTGCTTGGTTTCCTTTGGGAGATCCGATTGTTGTAGACGTCCTCCGACGACGCGTAGAATTCCATCCGAGTCAAGATAAGGGTTTAATTTCAAAATATTGCTCTTGTTCGATAGTTTTCCGTTTTGTTTCAAAGTTTTTATGTCGTTCTTGAAATAATATTCTTGTACTGATGTAATAATTGTGCATGTAGCGTGTTTTATTTCATTCAAGTGCAATACGGGTTCATTGCACTTCCTCGAGTTCATTTTATTTCGCGTTGTGTTTGCAAAACGTATGACCCAAGCGAGTATTCTTGAAATTCGATCAAAGTTACTATGTCGCTCAAGCAACGAATAAATTAATTCGTTTTTGTATGGCGCGGGTTCCGTCGTAAAGCAGCTTTTAACTAAGCCCTCATTTGTAGAGTATATTTCAGATGGTGATGATGATGACGACATGACTTGTTTGTTTTGTGTTTTGAGCCATTGAGGTCCTTCCCACCACAGCGAAAAATTGGTCAGCTTCGATGGCGAGAGGCCCCTTGTGGCACAGTCGGCAGGGTTTTCGTTAGTCTTTACGTAACCCCAGTTTATAGCAGGAACGATGTTTATTATTTGTTTCACGCGATTAGATACGTATTTTTCATATTTGTTCGGTGTTCCTTGAAGCCATGCTAAGACCTTTTTCGAGTCTGTCCAACAGGATACTTTTATGACGTAATCTGCCAGGACTTTAGTTATTTTATCTAGGAGCTTGGCTAGTAAAACTGCGGCACATAGTTCCATCTTCGGGATCGTTATTTTGTTTTTGATTGGTGCCACCTTCGTTTTCGCAGCGAGTAGAGTGATGACGTACGCGCTGGTTGGTGACGTAGTTCGGCTGTATATGACGCATGCGTATGCTTGCTCGCTCGCGTCACAGAATGCTTGCAATTCGATCGTTTTATTGTTATGATTATTTATCCATCTTGGTAAAGTTATGTCGTTGATTTTTGATAGTTCGGTTTTGATTTTTGTCCAAGCGCTAGCTATGTCATGGGGTACAGGTTGATCCCATCCGATGTTTTCGTAAGGTTCTGTCCATAGTTTTTGGAAGATAAGTTTCGTTTGAAGTGTCATCGGCGCTAGCCACCCGAGTGGATCATAAATCTTGCTTATTTCCGATAGTAATTGGCGTTTTGTATACGTTTCTTCTTTACCGACGCTAGGAGCTTGGTAATTGAAACAAAACGTGTCTTTTTCGCCGCTCCATGCGAGTCCCAGTGTCTTACTGAACTCTTGTTGTTTAAAGTTGAAGTTTGTGTGGCTTTTATCTTTCTCTTGTAGTTCTATGAGAATAGATGGATCGTTAGATGCCCATTTTCGTAAAATGAAGCCACCCTTCTTTAGTAGCTCGTAGAGCTCCTTTTGTAGTTGTTTAGTTGTTTCCAAACTATGGTGACCCGAAATGACGTCATCCATGTAACATTCATGTTGTAGCGTTTTTTGTGCTATAGGGAAAGCGTTGCCTTCGTCTTGAGCTAGTTGTTTGAGCGTGCGCATCGCAATGAATGGTGCAGCTTTGGTACCGTAGGTCAGCGTACAGAGCTGCATCTCCTTGAGTGGTTCTCCAGGAGCGTCCCTCCAGATCATTCTTTGGAGACATTGTTGATCTTGATGGATTATTATTTGTCTGTACATTTTCTCAATATCTGCTGTTAGCACGTATTTGTAGGTTCTCCATTTGATGATAAGAGATAAAATATGTTTTTGTAGGTTGGGCCCTTTTTCCATCAAGTCGTTTAAGCTGAATCCCGAGTCTGTTTTCATAGATGCATTAAAAACAGCTCGCAGTTTAGTAGATGTTGTACTTTCTCGTAACACGCCGTGGTGAGGTAGGTAAACTTGTGCTTGGTTTTCAGGCCCCGTCACAGGTTTCATGTGACCTAACTCGATGTACTCATGTATGAATTCCTTGTATAGTTTAGCAAAGTGTTCTTGTTTCGCCATTTTCTTTTCTAAGTGGAGAAATTGAGCGATAGCTTGAGGCTTTGAATTACCGAGGCTTTTTTCATAGTTTTCTTTCATTGGCATTTTCACTATGTATCGCCCGCTGCTTTCTCTCTGTGTTGTTTGTGCGTAATAACTCTCACAGTATGCGTCACTTGCAATAGGTTCGGGTTCCGTAGGTACCTCTTCCACCTCCCAAAATCTAGATAGGTTGTCGAGGTCGGTGAGAGTTGCGAAACAGTTAAAATGCTTTGTAGCACCGCACAATATCCAGCCCAATTTTGTTTGCTGAGCTACCGGCGAGTTGATGTTATGTTTCAGTACTCCCTCCATAATGACATCGGAGTATATGTCTGCTCCTAGCAGAAGATCGATAGGCCCAGAGATGTTGAAATCCGGATCTGCCAGCTTGATGTTATCGAGATGTGTCCAGTTCGCTGTGTTAATAGTTGAGTTGGGCAGATTACTAACTAGTTTTCGCATAACTAGTGCTTCTGTCTGGAATTTGTAATCAGAGTGAATAGATTTACACTCTAATTTAACCATTCCTTTGCTAGTGCCCATTATTGAGCCAACCCCCGTGACAGAGGCGTTCATCTTGTTGCGAGGTAGATTTAGTCGCTGCGCAGCATTTTCAGTAATCAAGGTTACTTGGGAGCCCTGATCAAGTAAAGCCCGTAGGATTACGTAATCTCCTTCTCTGTTTTTGACTTTCAGTTGTAATGTAGTCAAAAGTACTTCTTGTTCCCCGTTTATGTGGTTAGAAGTATGCTCTGTCGTCGATGAGGTGTGTGGCTTTGGTTTTTGAGTCTTAAAGTTTTCATCATGAAGAAGCGAATGGTGTTTATAATTGCATACACGGCATCGTTTTGTGTTATTACATTTATTTTCGCCGTGGCTAAATAAACAGTTTTTACACAATTTTAAATTGTTTGTTATTTCGACGCGCTTAGGTACAGTCATACCTACAAATGTAGGGCACTGCCTCAGCACGTGCTGATCACTTTTGCAGAGAGGGCAGTTTCGCAATGTAGAATGGTAGGTTTTGGCCGATTTATAAGGTTTGTTAGAGTTCATTGATTTCTGGCCGTTATTATTTTTATAATTATTGTTGGTATTTTGTTTTAGATCACCCTTTTTAGTACGAGCTGTTTCCAATGTCATGAACTTTAATTCCAAGAACTCCATAAATTCGTCTAAGTCTGGTAGCTCTCTCGAGTGTTTCATATTTTGAATATAGTCACCGTGGGTGGCATCATCTAGTTTTGATGTTAATAGGTGGACGATAAGTGGTCCCCATATAGGGATATCTATTCCCATGTTTTCCAATGCGTTTAAACACTCTTTCGTGGTGTCGTGAAACTCCATTAATTGAGATGAATTTGGTTTTTCCATTACAGGTTGATTGAGAAGCGTATCGATGTATGAGGTGAATAAAAGTCGCTTGTTGTCATAGCGATGCTGGATGATATCCAGGCATGCGTCATAGTTGTCGACACTGACCGGAAGATGTTTGATAAGGCGCTCCGCTTCACCCTTAAGTTTTGATTTTAGGAATTTCATTTTTTGAGTTTTGTTAAGTGTTGGGTTATTGTGTATCATCTCAAAGAATAAATCTCTGAATGGTATCCAGTTATTGTAGGATCCATTGAACTCTGGTAGTTCCATCCTTGGGGTTGTTTTTTCGTAGTGAGATGTTTCAAACATTTTTCTGTTAAGATTTTCCTTGAGGTCATCGTAGATATGCTCCCAATAGTCGTATTTATCGTCATACTCCTTATCTCTTCCCTGCAATAAGTAGCTGAGTTCCCAATGGATCTTGTCAATAGATGCCCACTTTGTTTGTATTGTGCTCAAGTGATCTTGTAGTTGCCACTTTTCTTTTGTTTCATACGTATTTATTTTTGAAACAGCTCGTTCAAAAGCATTAAAGTTGAACATTTGGTTGCGATATAGTACTGATATCTGCCTTTCACTATCTTCATCAGTAGGCTCTTGAACCTTAGGGGTGCCAAACTTCGGGGTTCCACGAATATTAGGCACTTGTAACTTGGATGTTCCCGAAGGTCCAGGTGCAGTTTTAGTTAAATCCTTCTGTAGTAGAGTCATAGATTCCATTGTTTCGTCGAACATGGTCTTTGTTATTTCATAAATGTTCTCCTTGAAGTAGTCATGGCCGCTCTTCGCTAACTCATACTTCTTCAGGATCTCGTGGTTAGAAAGAAACTCGTCCCAGTGGGATCGTAAAGCTTCAATACGTTTTTTAAGGTAATCTAAGGATTTTCTACTTATAGGATCCTTTTTGTAATTAGTTTTAAGTGTTTTGATATTCTCGTAAGAATTCTGTTGTTTGTTTATTAGTTCAAGGAAGTAGTTTTCTTCTTCCATTGTTAACAGTTAGTGGTTGGTTCTTGTGTACTCACAGTTTACAGTAAGGTAAGTTGTTATAGTAGCAGTAGACGTTATCTCCGCTCGTAAGTTAATAGTTCAGCAATGACAGCAGTAGACGTTATCCCCGCCGCGCTGGTTCGTTGTGAAATGTTCAGGCATTCAGTGTAGCTCTCCCGACTTACGCTATTTGCACCTTCTCAATACTGCTGGTGAGACCCGCTGGTGGGAGGCCAACAGCACCGATTTGCTAACGTAACCGAAAAAAACACACTAAACACTTTCTAAATTAATTTCTTCTCGAAGGACCAAAAGAGATGTTGGGGTTTTCTCCTCGTTGAGGGCACTCCAGTTATAGTTAAGTTGTAGGAAGTATAGTAACACCAAACCACTGATAATAGTTTATAGATTTATTCTTTAGTTACACGTTAATTAGGTAATCTGAGCCGCACGTAATGTTTAGGTATAGTTAGAGACACACATCGGCGCGTGCCAAAGGTTTCGTTACGACTGTTGTTTTGTTATTATAAGGTAAATCTGCTGTATGAGCTATATTGGCTCGTACAGTTATCATTATTTATTTTTAATTCTTTCACGTTTTACTATTTTAGATAGAAGCACATAAGTTAGGGTGAGATGTCTTAAAAATATTTAATAATTTAACGTTCTCTTTTCAGTATATAATTAGAAACAGATCCACGTGTTTCAAGTTTATTTTCGACTTGAATAGTATGAAATTGTTTCCAACTTTTCCAAATGCCAATTAGCTCTGTCAAGAGTCTAATTATTAAATCACACCCTCTTCTGAGCGACTTGTAAAAAGACACGAGAGCAGAGTCGGGACAATTTATACGCCTACTGGGAAATTAATATCAGGTGGAACTATCGGGTCCCGGGAGGTCGCATTGTGCGGTATTCCACTGAATTACTGAATTTACCAAGTTTTTGTGATCCTACAAAATGTGAACTCACCCAACTTGGATGGTTTGAGCGAGAAAATAATATGATTCAGATAACAATCTTGTTATTATTTCGTCTTGACATTCAACGTTACCAGGACTTACTCTCGCTTTTGGGATGTGAGAAAATAATCTCGAAATTTAAATAAAGTGACATTTCTCCTAGCTACGAGAACATAGTAAATTTCCCACAAAAACATATTCCTTCCGCCGCGTCTTATGAAATCATTACTCAAGCGATCAAACGAGGCAGAAATACAGATACAAACAGGAACGGAAACCACAATTATTCATTGTACTACGACAATGTGAGCGACAAATTACATAACAAATTATATATTTGAAGCCTCCGTCGGCGGCGGGATTACGGCCCCGGGCCGCCAGGTGTGCGCCCGTCGCTGAATTACTCAGAATTCACGTTTTTGTTATTGTTAGAAAGAATTTGTTGAGACAGGTTGAGAAACCAACGGATTGGGAAAAGTAATTTGTATCTACTTTGGAAATTGTCGCGTAATTGAAATTGAGCTGAAAAAGTCAAGGAATTGCGGTGCAGAGGAAAATACAAGTTGTTTTGTGTAGCTAAACAAGACAGCGCGTATATCGTTTTTTGATTGAAAAAGAGATAATACTTTTCAAAGAAATAATCTTCATTCCTCAAGGAAGTTAAACATGCCAGATGAGATAAATAGCCACACAATTTCTGCCTTTATAGACGTCGGATGGAAGTTACTTAACTTATTCGTATTTTCCTGCACTAATAAAGTTCTCTTCACCGTGAACAAACTTATTAGTCTAGTGTAACAATCGTTCTAACTTGTCTGTATCATCAGCAATTGAATAGAGAATAGCTCGCTCTAATTAAGTAGCGTGTGTTCGCATTGTCTTTGTTCCACGTCTCTAAGAAGTTCCCTTGCCTTTCGGCAATATGCAGAAACGGGTTCAATTTAATAGTAATTGTCTTTATTACTGAATATTCTGTATTAATAAATAAATCATTCTAGACAATTCACAAAGCATCATCTATATCCAAGCTAAGCAAACTTGTCATAAGGGTACTAGACTATTCATATGCTTAATACAAAACATCCAGAACAATCGATAAAAATATGTATCTACACATATTTTATAGTAGATTAGAAAGTAAATTAAACGCTGAGTGTAGTATTATTTCCTTGCAAGAACCAAGGATCAACAAGCTTGGGTTGCACAGCCTGAGTTTGAAGAACGGAGCCCGACGTAATTAGTTCAGCGAATGCACCGCACACCACCCAATGAATTGACTGACTCTTGTATTCGTACTAGATTTACTATTCTGACAAAAAAACGCTGAAGGGTTCTCTTTCCATAAATAATTTCTTTAACTTTTATTTTAAAGGATAATGAACACTACGTACGAGAATAAAAAAATGAGCCAAGGAGAATGACGTACTGGCAGTAAACAAAACACTAATTAAATACTGTCTTGAACTTTTGTCTCTTGTGTCTAAATGTTTTATGATAAAAATGTGTAACTGCATGTTAAGTACAAAAAACTAATCTTTGTCCGATAGATGATTTTGTAGAACGTAGTTACATAAACTTAGTTTTAAAATCTTCTATTTATTAACTAACTACAAAATAAACAATAATGGTTTCAATGGGAAACCAAATATATTCAAGCATATTCGTTATCTGGAATAAGTATTATTCCCTATTTGTTGCATTGCATCCCATCTTTCGCTTACGTTTTATGCATGAGACGACTATTCCTGGAGCAACGACAAAGCTATTGATGACTTTGTTGACCGGATGACGAAGGACTTCTCCTTATCTAGCATTCGAAACAAGACCCTAATACCCAATAATTAATTAATTCAAGTTATCGAATTCAAATCGCATGTGCATACATAATATAGGAATACCTACCTATCATTTCCATTCTACAGTCCGGACATCGAATTTTAGTTCGGTTTCTCAACGAGCGTTTCATCGAAGCTATCCTATCGTATTGTATAGCGGTTTAGACGGAGCCAGCATAAACATAGAGTACAGATGCAGATCGTTTGATTGGCATGCGGTCGCCCGCGACGCCGCCCGCTCCGCCCCGGCTTAGGTATTATTTCTCCTAGTAAACTGGACGCCATCCTGCACTCATACTGATGGTCAGTTGCTAGCTATTAAAAAACTACCTCGTAAAAAACTAATAGATATTTTTTTCAGAAGTGACTGGTTCTCTACAATATTTCATAACATAATTTGTAGAAGTCAAATTTTAAAATTATAAGTGTTCTGAGAATGACGTAACATCTGAACATCATACCCTAAAAGGTAAATAAGAATGAAATGATAGGTAAGCTAGAATAACGAAACTAATAATGTTGTAGAAATCAACAACCCTACGTTATTAGTTTAGGTATTCGTTTTTAACATTATTATTACGTAAGTGATTCGGACTCTTACAAAATTATAAATAAAAATGAACCGAGTCTCAGCCTTACGTACTTGCCTCTCGTCCAACAGAAACCCCATTCAAGTGACGCATTACACGCAGCAATCGCGCGCTCCGCATACATTGCGCTACGCGCCGCATGCAGCTTTGCTTTGCGCGAGCAGCCGTTGACTCATTAGTGCTCATTTAGCTGCAGTTGTAGAATATGGTTACCTTCGAGTTCAGAGTAATCTTTAGTAGAGTTCTTAACAAGCTAAGTCTTGATCCTCCTTCCCAGCTTATATATACATCTACAGCAGAACAATTCTCCTCTACAACGATCATATCATCAAGATGCGACAGATGGCGTCTTTTTCTCAAGTATTTTTCATGGGTTGAATCGGAGGGGTGTATTCTCACGACGCGAGGGCCACGGCCGATACCTTGCTTATCATTGCCGAATGATTATATCGTCGTTCGGCAGTCAATACCGCGAATGAGACATTCGTCAAAATTTACAGGAAACGAAAAAAACGTATAAAAGATACTGCACACGTCTAATTCTTTTAAATTAAAATATTTAGAACTATACATCTGTGTTATTATAGTTTAGATACATGTTTTTTTAAATATTATGGTAGTATGTCAAGGAAAAATCACGTTCGCGGTTTTTACCTAAATATTTTGGTAAAATCTTTTTATATTCGCGGTTATGCTCTAGATTTAGAACAACAATTTTCTGATAATAGTTTTTATTTTACTTAACTAATAATGTTATTTAAGCATTTAAGAATTAATAATAAGCTCTAAAAAAAATATATAGTCAAAAGGTATTTTATTTTATAATTTTAAATTTAATTAAATCTTTTGATCCAATCCATTCCAGTCCAAAACCATACAAAAAATTTCTTCCCATCTTCTTCTGTTATATCCCGGCAATTAAGTCCTCCTTTTAAGCTTGCAACTGATATTCACCACGGTCCTCTCTCTTTTACATCGTTGAATATATTGAATCCACTTTCAATTTTTTGATATCCTAAAGGGATTTGCTATTCAGTATTCATTCTTCCAATGAACCACCACCTTCACAATGTTTTATTTAGACCGCTACGAGGTTAGATGAAGATGTAATCCCGTTAAGTCTACAGAAGAAGAAACTACTGGCTGTGATGGAGTAAGCATTTGAGTGTATTGTTTAGGTACTTTAGTTACTATAAGACTTTCTTGTTATTTTGAAGAGGCAGAGGCTCTATTTCAGGGCGATCTGGAGTGCTAGGTAGAGTTTGCACTGACGGTGGGGAGTGATCTGAGACTGTAGATCTATTAGTGTCAGCAAATTCTGCTGAGGCTGATGACATGCGGAGGAGACGAAAGGTCCAGGTTGTGACTGAGACTCTATTTCAGAGCGATCTGGAGTGTAAGTAGAAGTCGATCTGTTGGTGGAGGATTCACAGACTGCTTCTACTTGAGTGACAACACAGTTTGAGTGAGGCTGAAGACTTAAATCCATACAGGAAAGCTGAGCAAAAACTTCCAGGCTCTGCCTAAGTATCTACTTTGAGACGTTTCTCTTCGTTATCGTCATGAAAATAATTTGCATGACGGTACCGAAGAGAAAATGTTCTCTGTTTAAGCGCGATTTCTTTTAAATTCGTCCTATTGTAAAATTTTGAATCCCATGTCATTTACAAAATTTTCATCTTCTTATGAGTTGTCCAAAACGCTCTAAAAATAACAACTGTTTAAAATATTATCCAAATAATGCTATTACTTTACTAAAATCATTTGTTCTTATGTACCTATTTATGTAGGTATAAAGTACATGAAATAGGCTCACACATGACGTTCATTTAACTTAGTGCAGATTCATCAACATATTTTGCAAAGAAAACATGAGGAAAAGTTATTGAAAATAAAAAACTTGGCAAGATATGACAGCGTCAAATGTTGCACTTGCGCTAGAAATAGCGCGGCAGTGCTAAGGAACTGTCATATTCGCGGTTTTTTTGACTCTAAATCACGTTCGCGGTTTTGGCATGACTCGAAAACATAGGGATCGGTGCAACTTTAGGGAAAAATTTTAATGTAGGAATGTGTATTTTAACGAGTAGAATCGAATAAACAAAAAAAAAGGTTTTCGTCAAAAATGTCGCATTCGCGGTATTGAATGCCTGACGACGATATACTTACTGAAAGTATTAAATGAGCAAAAAACTTCTATTTCATCTTTGTATAAGTACCTACTTGACGTTTAAAGTTCGCAAAATATGCAGTCGTAGTAAAACACATTACAATAGCGTTATTTTCTTTGTATCCACTTGGTAATTGGCTAAGGTAATTATATAAAACAGATAGGTAACTAACTTCACTTTTAGCGAACCAACAACAAGCTAACTCCTCTAGATCTCAGAGTCGAGCTTACTCTCAATACTCCAGATACCAGTATACCTAGATTACCTAGACCTAGGTCCCTCGGCAAACACTCCGTCGGTATGAAAGTTAGCGAACTATTTTGTGGATTATAACTCTGCGGCAACTATTTGTACTCCAGTGTAACACGTTCCTCCACGTAAACACGTTAGGGTACCGCACGAGTGGGCGGCACGACCGCGTCTGATGGACCGTAGTATCCTGCTCTCAACGCCTCTGTACTATTTTACCTAACAATGGCTGCTCTATGGATTCGGTGCAGAATAACTTCTGTGTTTACATTTTGCCATCGGCTTTATTTTAGTCTGAAAAAGAAGTTATCCGGGTTAAAGCCATTTTTAGGTTTAGTTCAAATAGAGCCTTTTATTTAAGAGACTAGGTTTTTGATTGCGGCTTCACTAAACGATTTTTCCTGCTCATCAATCAACAAATCTTCGCATTGTATCTATTAGTATCTATTATAAATAAACTTTAATAAACAGTTTACGCCATTTTCAGGAATATTTTGAAAATCCTGAAAAACATCTGAAGTTTTGTATACATAGTATTCTGTGTTTCAAGCAAATAAGAGTGTAGTAATAAATAAATTCAGTTTGGGCGTTTTCTCTAAAAAATCGCCTGTTCTTTAATATATTACATTAATGAATGCTCTCGTACATTACCTACCAATAACAGGTTTAAGAACAAAGACAATCTTCACAAACACGTTCGTGATCAGTCGTGATGATGGCAGACCCTTACCTGATCACGCAGTATCAGTGTCAATACAAACAGTCCTGTATTATTACGTACACTAGAAGTCATTGTAAAACATGAGTCGTAAAGGGGTGTTTAAAGTTTAAAATCGCTTCGTCAGCAATAATGTAAATAATGGTCGATCAGAGCGCGGTGAAACTCATCACAATGGGGTTGTTTCGCGCCGTAACTACGATACGCCGCTCCCGCGAGACTCATCCCTTTGGGTGCGAGCATAGTGATAGCGGACGCGATTTTACAAATAGTACATAGCTTATAGGACATAATTACAGTATTTTAGTTCCAGGGTGATTCTCCCAGGGTGGAAAAAAACATGTCCGGCTCGAAAAATCATACAAAAAGTATCCCTAGCCCTTTGATTTTTTTTATGATAGTAGATTAGACAAAGATAATAGGAGAGGCCTTTTTTAGTTTTTTAATAATCTTATTTTAAATAAGTAAAAATAAATAAAATCCTTGGAAATTCTGACTTCTGTGGTGCGTCCGGACCTCATGTTCCTGTGTTAATAAATTTTTATATCATTTCTTGAAAACACTAGTACTAATTTACATAGGTTCACAATAACCCAGATAGTTACTTGCTTATTTGACGCTATTACTACGCAAAACTAAGCTTTAGTTGACAAGTTACAATGAGATAACTTCGCGTCCGTCGTTTAGCTCTGATTCCCCTGGTGCGCACTAATTCATTCATAAATGCTGTACTTTAACATCTGCGTAAATTGTTGTTAGATCGAGAGAAACTATCAGTCACGCCCCATCAGTGGTGTGTACAACAAGTGTGTATGTCTCCACGTCACTCTGTTATTTCAGTACGTAATCACTTTCCGTGGCTTGGTATCTAGAAATTCTGATTACCATGTTGACTATAAATTTGTTTATGCTAATCCTATTGTTTTAATAATTATTATAATTCATGCCTTTTGTGTTCCTAATTTCGACTGCATATTTCAATGTAAAATAAACCAGCAAATTAAGAAAATTTCTAAGATTTTGTTATTATTTTTGATTTCCGTGGTACTGATTTCCGTGGATTTTGCGGGTTCATATCAATAATATTTTTTTACAATTTTTATGATGTTTTTAGGATAAAAGTTTATAATAAATACAAAATGAATAATTATAATATTTTTATACAAAGATAAACATTATTAGTGTGATTTTTGTAAAAAGTTACTTGTATTTACCGTAATGATTTAAAGGTGTTTTTGTAAAAACTGATTAAAACTACAAACGTCAAATAATTGGTCCTTAGTTTTAAAAAATTATCTGAGCGTCTGGTCGATGCGACGCGTGACCCGAGAGCTGGTGAATATCTGGCTCAGCGCATCAGCATTGCCATACAGCGTGGTAATGCAGCCAGTGTCTTGGGGACGCTTCCGACTGGTATTGACATGGATCAATTGAGCTACCTTTAGACTGTTTGCAACCGTCTGCAGTTAGCTCAATGGTTTCAATTGTAAATACTAGTTGTAATTTTTCTATTCCAAATGAATAGAAAAATTACATTTATTTATACATATTACTTGTAATTTTCGTTGATAATAAAGGATGTAAAAAAATAAAAAAAATAAAAAAGTTTTAAGAAGCTTAATAATCTACTTACTACCGAAAACACATATTTTTTTTGATAAACCAACCCATATTTGATTTTGGTGATATAAATTCTGATTTTCGTGGACACCATATTTTTAAAATTGAATAACTCCGTAACCATAAAGCCAATAAAGTTCCCTTCACTACCAAAAAATTCAAAATTAAATCTTCATTTAGAATATACTATCATGATGTGTAATTTCAACAAAAAAAAATGTGCCACAAAAGTCAGACAAAAAACGAGTTTTCGTAGAATCACCCTCCAGCTCTTCAAACCTAATTTTAGTCTTGATTAGCTAAGGATGTTCTTTTAAATAGGTATAATTATGTAATTTTTTTTTAATAGTTAACATATGAAACTGCTTGATTAACTATCACAAGAAACTAACCTGGCCAAACAACCTGCCAATACGTACAATCGTGTATGTGGACTTAGCCAACAATATGATCAAAGCACCAAGACTACTCCGTCTTGGAATAGACTTTATTTTTTATTTTCTCTCTCAAATCAGGCAGAGTTTAAATTATTAAAGGTAATTAGATGCCAATAAGGCAAATCTACAGTAGGAGGTATGCAAATCAATCGACATAACATACTCGTACATGTAATATTTTTTCTAAGACATTGGTATGTTACTGTTGGTATGTTACTCTAAAAGTTACTCCTTTTCTATCCCAATCTATTTATAAAATTCAGTGAGCATGATCGAAGGCTAGAACCTTTACCTTTATCTCAGGCATCGCCGCTCGTCACTGTCCCTTCAGCCCTTCACACAACAAATGAATAGCAATTGCGCAGAGATTACAGCAATCCGAAGGGCCCGAACTTTCCCAACTTCGCCGATCACAAGTCGAGCGCCCGCCAACTTCACTGAATTAGTCAAGTGAGTACATACACTATTGATGATGTCTCTTCTGGGTACTGTCTGTAAGTGCTTCCGGTTTCATACGCTCTAATCAATTTTAGATTTTTATGCATAAATTTTTAGGAAGAGTTAATTATGGACAATTTTAAAGGCCTCACTGCATTGAGTTCAAATTACTTATTAACCTTTTTCGAGTTTAACTCACCACAGACTAAGGCAGGATTTCATCTTATGTATCATAAAACGCGTTCAACTAAACACGCCTAAAGAGATAACGAACAGTTTTATGTTTCCATGATTTGAGAACTTAAGAATATTATGAAGAAAATAAATTGAAATTATCGCACTGATAAGATTAAGTTGACCAATGATACAAGAATAATTAAATCTATTGTATTTTAAAATTTAATCAGTATTGTTAGCTCCAAAAGTATAAAACCGTGCTAAATATAAGTTATTAGGTGGTATAAAAACGAGACACCATTTTCCATGAATACAGTGATCCTCGGCCAACTTGTCTGTGTCATGAATGTTTCACAAAATATGATTCTTTTTATTCAGTCGTAATAAAATCTAGAGCACAGATGTTTTCTGAATCCAGATAAATCTTAGAGAATATAAAATAAACATAGGGCTTACGTAAGCTGGATATCAATATGAGAATTGCTATTGAGTTGCGAATTTTCTGAAAAATATAAACTATGTGATTTAGTATTCGTCTCGTGGCGCACAATAATATTATAAGATCACATTTAGATACCCATACATTTGACGGTACTGCTCTATCTTTGCATTTTTTAAACAAACGAGTTACAAGACGCCTTAAGATTTCTCTGATCGGCATCCTCCACTCCCAGTAATAAAAATAATTCTACCGCTTCAAAGTTTAATCCATCAACGATATATATTTTGCGGTCGTCCTTTCAACCTGTCCGCCGAATAGACTGTAACGAAAATAAACAGAAAAAATGTTAGTTGATAGTGGATTGCGCAACCCGCGTCAAAGTGGACAGATTAGCGGCCGTAAGCCGGATGACAACGACGCGTCACGCCGCGGCCAAGGGATTGCCTCCTCATTTTTAGACATCGGGATGGACCTTTATTAAATACGAACAATATTGATTGACAGGGCTTGAGAGAGATGCTTGGAAAAACCTTCAACCTTTATCCCTAGGAACTATCCTACACGTGCCATTAAATTTTCGGGAATTGTTTGGGTTTTATATACGAGCTCGTAAGAATGGATTAGTAGCTCCATTATATTGTTCTGTCATAACATGTAATTTCTTTTTCACAGAATCTGACAAGGCTTCCGGCGGATTACACGCTTGTGAAAGTATTTCCTCTTTCATAAGTACATAGAACGTTTTCGTTGCTTGTATGGGACCTAACTAAGAGCAAAATTTCTGGTCAAACTGCTGACGTCTCTACGTATGGATTTGACTTGGTATATTGAATTCTTATATTTTCCCATAACACTACAAGACTTGGTGAAGAAGCGGCCACTCAGATGTCAAAAAGCGGGTAAATATAGATGAACATAACTAGTTTATTGCAACTTCTAAACATGATTTTATAGCAAGAGATAATAGATTACATAAATCTTAAGTCGCACAATCGTCGGCCTTTTCGCAGCGAGTTATGAGTTTAGACCAAATTTACCACCTTCTAAGGGTAGATGTCGAGAAGAATCTATATGTTATTTCAAACAAAACAAAAAAGTAAGAAGAATGAGTTGTCATTGACAGCGTGCGCTGCGCCGCGACTCAACTAGGCAACTTCCCGTCGCGCCTCTAATTGGGTAAATACACGAGCCGCATTCACTGCATCCAACTTGATAGCGATGAGTTTAACTACTCACCAACTAAGTCTGCTTTTACTAACAATACTCACAGTTATAATAAAACAACACTAAATATGTTTTTATTTATTTATTAAGAAACATACAGCTTACATATTCTTCATAAATGTTGTGGTAACTTATTGAATATTACTTTTAGCCAAAATTTGTTTCCAATTATGGATAGTTACTAAGTGAAGGCCAAAAGTCCTTATTTACTAAACACATACAAAGTAAATAAATGATAATGCTCTAAATAAATGACAAAGTAAAGGCTGAATCTACTTAATTTAAATGACAATTAATGCACGTACGAGTACGATAGAAATTATTTAATTTATAAATTTAATTGCCTATATAGTATCTAATTGTATTAGCATTTGACAAAAGCAGTTTAGTTTGCAATTAAATATATTTATACCACCACAAAGGGTGGTAACGATTATCATGTGTTTTGCAAGCTCTGATCACAAACCTATTATTGCCAAAGCTTGCTAAAATGTAAAAGTATGTCTAATATTTCATAATTATCAAACGAACTCTCACAACACACTCGAATTATTAAACATAGTGCACGTATCCACATTTGAATTTGAAAATAAAACTAATTTAGTTCGTACCTATTCAAAACATAACATGCAAATTAATTTTGTAACCACAATATTGTCAAACGTGAGTATTTCTATCATACTGTAGTGTTCAGTTTTACAATTATCACCATGTTGGTTCCCTGGAAGATATCACTTTAAGCGATAATGCCGCTAATTCTTATTATTATTTTTAATAGGAAAGTAGGTCTGAACATGCCTGAACAGCGGGTTGAAAGTGATACTTTTCCGCTCTAGGGTGAATCGTTTTCAACGGACAGATATAACGTTACTATTGAACCATAATAGTGGCAGAATAAATGCTGAAGGGTAAAAAAAAATATCGCCTTAGCGACAATTCACTGAATTCAAAAAATACGAAAGACATGGCAGTATGGCTTTATGGCTTTCGCCTGTCCTAGATAAAAAAAAAATAGCGGCGACTTGAATAATTTGTTTTCTCATGTTTTTTATTTATATTTCCTTGTACCTATCAGCCAATAGTTCGAGGGACTACATAAGTTACTTTCACCCGAGGTAAACACTGTGTTTTTCATTACGAATACAAAGAAATTAAATAAAAAATATGAGAAAACAAATTAATCAAATTGCCGCTAATTTTTTTTTATAAATTAGTCCATCTAGGACAGGCGAAAGCCATAAAGCCATACTGCCTTGTCTTTCGTATTTTTTGAATTCAGTGAATTATCGCTAAGGCGAATTTTTTTTTAGCTTCAGCATTTATTCTGCCGCTACCATGGTTCCATAGTAACGTTATAGCTGTCAGTTGAAAACGATTCTCCCTAGGGCGGAAAAGTATCACTTTCAACCCGCTCTTCAGGCATGTTCAGACCTACTTTCCGAGTATGAGTGATGAAAAAATTATTTTATCAATCTTAGATAGATAGAAGTCATAAATAAGTTCTCAATGTGTCACAGTATTTTGCATAACTGTTTTTGCGAGATAGAGGTAAATTAGTATTATTTCCAAGAAAAAGTATTTAGCACTACAAAATACTTTCGCTTAATTCTAAACTCGGACTACAGAACTCTAAAACCTTTATCTGCATTCTACTTTTCACGAATAAACAAGCCATTTTGATAGAACAATCCTACACCCTATTATGATTCTTATAAGTAGTGATATCCTCGCAATATTAGTACCTCTACTATTTCAAATGTTTGACTGCTTTCCAACACAATATCTACCAATATGTGGCATTGACTCATTCGAAGACAGAATGTACGGGTGCCAAATAGATCCAAAAGACACGCAGCAGCCCATGTTTACTGTAACAAAGGACTATGCGCCACTACAATATAACTCAGTACCTATTATACAATCTCCAAGGAATGATTTAGTTGACATTAGAAGAGCTGACATTCATTTACCAAAATGTGGTGAAAACTCTTTTGAAGATTTATATGGATGCCGAGAAACCAATGAGATTAACGACGGTAAACACAAACTCTTTTTTAAAATAATAAAGGTATTAATATGATTTATAATTATATACTATCACAACTTCCAGACCACGCTGATACAAACTCAAGAAGAGAAGAACAACTTCGGATATGTGGAATTAATTCATATGAAGATGACATGTATGGATGCAAAGAAAACGATGAAATGAAGCGAGATAAAACTGAAACACTCCCCCAGAATATTAAAGAAAATATGATACGGATCAACACAGCAGTTCCACATGAACCAAATAAAAACTTCAAAAGAAATGGACAACTTCAAATATGTGGAATAGACTCATACGAAGATGATATATATGGATGCATAAAAGATCCTAGCAACACGGTGCTCCAAAAGCTTTCGAGGATAGATATTAAAACCACTAGACAGAGTGTTAGACGAAATTCCCAGATCAGACAAAAATCAAAAAAACTTGTGACAAAAACAAATCAGAAATCAACCACAAACAATCTTGAACTTAAATCAAATCAAATAATACCAATAAATAGGAGAAATAAAGCAATACGTGATACTACATTTACATCAACTATAATAATAAAATCATCAACAACAAAAGCAATGATACCAAGAGAAAACAATGAACCACTATCCTCCACCTCACTTAAAGAAACGAATACACCTAAACTTACTAAAATATTTCAATCAACATCGACATATAAACCAACAACAAGACCAATGACACCAGAAAGAAGAAATACACCGAAACCTTCCACCGCTGCTAAACCTTCAACCACAACTGAAACAATACCTACACCAATAACAAGAACAACAATTAAATCAACCACAATATTGCAAGCAGTAAGCAGTAAAACAAAACCTACACGAATAACAAGAACTACAATTAAATCAACCACAATATTTATGACAACGCCAAGAACTAGAATTACAATAAAACCACTGAGGAGTCAAACACCGAGACCTACTACTAGAACTAAACCAACAATTACACCACAGTCAAACACCCCACATAAACCAAAAAGCACACCTAAATTAACAGCAAGAGTAAAGGAACCTCTAAGAACAAGAAAAGCCCCGAAACCTACAACTCCATCTAAACAAACAACAAGAGTAAAGAAATTACTGAGAACAAGTAAAATTGGGAAACATATACCTAAACTAACTACTACTACTGCACCAACCACAAGTGTAAACAAAACACAAAGAAGGAGAATTAATACACTGAAACATTCTATCACAACTCAAACAATAGTTACACGTAAATCAGTAAAAACATCTAAATCAATAAAGATACCATTAAGAACAAAAAACAAAGCTAAACCACCAAAGAGGGTACAAAAACCACAAGGAACACCAAAACTTTTGCCCAAAGCTAAAGCACAGGTTATACCTAGTAGTGCGACGACGGTGGCATTGCATACTACTTGGTTGTTAATATGGTAAGTCGCGTTTACAAAATACTATTACAAGTATTTGGTTTATTTATTTTGATTATATAAATAAACTTATTAAAACTATAAAGCAACTATTTGTTAGTGTGCGCGAGCTGCAAGCCGCTCGTAGCGGTTTTTATTTTATTTAATCCCCCTTTTCCTAACCTTCATCCTAGATTTAGGCGACATTTATAAGGATTAGTAAATTTAACTATTATAATGTCGGGAAAAATTAAATAATGGAAAAAACTATCATATATCATACATTATACCTAGGTATCTAAAGTAAAATAGTTTAAAATATTTATCTATAAAAGTATTAAATATTATAATAGATTTGACATGAAAATAATAATAAAAATACAGAAGGGCGATCTAAGCTATCAATAAACGTCTCATAATTCTACTTACTACAATAAATAAAAATACATAAAATATTTATTGCAATTACTTAAAACTACGCAGGTTCAAGAGTCACACTTAGCAAAATTAGCTTGTGATACCCCGCTCTTACCATTAATACAAAAACAAACATTCAAGTATTTGTCTTTTTTCATTACAATAAACTGCGAAACGCAAATTCATTAGAACGTCAACGTTTTATATTATATGTGACGTAAGTAACGCTCGTTTCAAGTGCCCACTAAAAATTTTAACACTCGACAGTTTGCACTTTTTGTTTTATCATATTGGCCTTTGAGTCTTGAGAGATAGAGTCGAAGTCGTTTGAGTTTTACGGTTTTTAATAATGTGCTGGTAACATGTAAATTGGGGTAAGTTTTGCAATAAAAGTTGCAGAGCGCCGCCACCCGCCCCGCCCCGCCCCGCTGCACCCGCCGCTGTAAACTGTGTCGTGAGACGCGGCTTCGGCTCTGACGGATTTATTATTTTGACGAAGTATTGTACTTACTTAAGTTTGAGGTATACTGACTTTGCTGAAGGTTGTATGAGAAGAATCTAGATCTTCTCGATGAATTTTTATATTGCGCACTATTGATACAGATTTTAGCTGAGCCGGAGTAACTATTGTATAATATACATTGTTTACTAGATGGAGCATAGAATAAATTTTTGGTAAATATTTTTCTAAGTAATTTACACTGTGCCTTGCTTACATTTTATAGTTTCATACAGAACAATTAGGCTACATTGCTACATTGGTTTTAGTACTCTTCCAGGTAGGTTACTAAAGTTGCACCACAGCGAGTAAACTAAATAACCAACACCTAATTCCGCCTCGAGCATTCAAACGCGGTTACAGAAGTGCATCTCATCATTATTTATGAGGTATTTAGTTCGCGAACGTTCAAAGGAAGGGAACACGGGTGCAAGAGCTTGTGAAAACAGTTTTAGGGATGAGAATAAATTTCATTTCGTGTAAGACACATTGCAGTCGGAGTAAGTTCCCGCGCAGCGCACGTGCTTGGCGCGGGGCGCGTTTGCACGGAGTTAGTAGTAGTAGTGGCTTGGGCCAGTTGAACGGGAGGTCATATGTAACCAAGTATTCACAATTTCAACATATAAATATTTATTGGTTACTAAGATTATGTTGGAAAAATCTTTATTAACAACGAAAATTACAAGCAAGGAAAAGAAAAATTACAACTAGTACTATTTACAATTAAAACCATCGAGCTAACTGCAGACGGTTGCAAACAGTCTAAAGGTAGCTCAATTGATCCATGTCAATACCAGTCGGAAGCGTCCCCACGCACGCTTAGTGGCGTATGGATCCTAAACTATAAACTTAAGACGTGCGCGCGGAGGCCTTGTTGCTGGTAGAGTGGGTCCTTTGTTATCAAAGTCGGAAGGTCTATGGGTGGAGGTAAATTAGTTTTAGTATATACATATTTTTAGTTAGTTTTATATCTTACATTGTATACATTTTCGAACCCAAATCAGCAGATCGTACGTCAGCTCTACTTTGGTGCATGCTGAAAATCAGCGTTGTGGGCTATTCACCTACTCACAACATTTTAGCTGAGCATGGACCTGTTCTGATAGCGCAGTACACTCTACATCGATCAACCATAGAAATACACGCATCTATTTTATATAACTTAGAATTGATATATATTTAAATACTTTTATTACATTTATATTTGCATGTTAGTATTAAGTTTTTTGCGGTGTGTGTAGTTTGTCTATATTCTATAAGCTCTTATTTTTATGTGTACCTACTAAGCTATCAGAATAAACGTTTCATTCATTCATTCATTCATTCCCCAAGACACCGGCTGCATTACCACGCTGTATGGCAATGCTGATGCGCTGAGCCAGATTAAATTTTTATTTTTTTATTTACATGCTTACAACCTGAAAAGATTGCTTATACATATGTTTGTACCCAGAATTGGTACAAAAAATCTTAGGATCGAAAGATTATGGACCACTGACAGTGCTCAACAAAAAAAAACAGTAATCCTCTTTTATAAATGTGGAAATAATTAATGAAGGAATAATTTAATGACAGGAGTTGTAAATGTTTGCTGCCTACTGAATCATATAAGGTCACGTTTAATTAAAGAGAGTATCTTTAGCTTACTTACTCAACGTAGGTTTGCGAAGAGCTAAACTAAAGTGTAGAATTTATTCCACCATTATAAACAGTTGTACTAGTAGTAGGTATCATAGTAGCTAGAGCTATGCAGAGACTATGACCGGGGCACCCAGTGGTCGAGTGAGAGTGAAGAGGGCACGGGCGCGGCGCGTCGCGGGCGCGCTCCCTGCGTGACCGGCGCTCGTAAGTATTGCTTTGACGGTTCCAACGACGGAGACTAACTGCCTACTCATACAGTTATGACTATTTTACCACACAGACAAACTTAGCTAACAATGGAGTATCTTGTAGCTTGGAAATGTTAAGGTTCGGAGATTTTCGATAGAGTTCGTTTAGGTTTTCTTTCTAGTACGAAAGTATGGTCTCACCTTGTCCGTCCTTTTTCTTTATTTAATATTTCTGCAACTACCAGCTATTCTATTTAATAGATTTTGAAATAATAATAATAATAAACTTAATGAAACTTTCGAGTACCTACAAATTTTAAAAGTGAGGCTAGTATAGAGTAAAGGATATATTATTATATCATAACTACATTTAAAAACAGTTTTTTTTCTGTTTTTTTTTTCTGGTTTTCAATCTTGAAGAAAAACATAGAAACAACAAGTTTACCATTACCTTCTATTCTCCGAATTTTTATTTATTTTAGATTTTTTTCGTTGTTATGGCGAAGCCAATGGATTGCAGTAGTGGGCAGATAACATCATCTAGATAGACTCTGAGTATCAAAGAAACCTAGCCGAAATTCATCATCACACAGTTGAGGGTATATAGAAGCGAACCCATCGCCGTGAAACTCCGTGAAGTACGCCGGGCGGAGAGAGGCGTCGCGAATTGAACCAAGTTCGTCCACTTGCGAGTTGCCATTGCAGCAGTTTGCGAACTATCATACTGCTATAACTACTGAACGTGCGATATAACTTCATGCTTCGGCGGTCTTAAAGAGCTTACCACACTATATTAGCCAGAAGAAGCAATTAGAACGAGATTGGCAAGACGACTAGTGAGGCAGCTGGCGTCCGCAAGATGCAAGGAAACGGGAGAAACCTCAATTGTTTTCATCATCCTTATTTATAATGTAATAAATTCATTTATTTTACATAAGATTTCATGGAACCATGGAGAATCGTGTATAGAGAACCGATCAATGACGACCGATGTGGCGCGGTGGGCGCAGGTCCGCCTTCGAAACATGAGGTAACGGGTTTCATTCCCGCCTTGGGATAAATGTGTGTACTGTGTATTATCTGCAAACATTTGTTTGGAGCTTCTGGGTGTTTTCTATTTATAATAAATCTATCTATTTAATGTATTGTACTAAGTATATCAGTCATCAAAGGATTACAAAAATTCTGCTTAGCTTGGGTCTAGATGATACTGTGTGCATTGTCCTGCAATATTTTTATTTACGTATTAAATAATTGTACCTACCAGAGCTCAACCTGCTCATAGGACGACAGATCAGTGTTATAAATAATATAAATAAATATTTTTTTAAGTCTTGTATTTCCATTAAAAACCACTGAAAATATGAAAGCTGAAATTCGAATTTGAACATTGGTAAACCTATTTAATCTACCTATAGTCATCGCCCCTGGAAATCTTGTCACTACATTGTCATAAAAAGGTTTTCTGCTTTTATCAAATAGTCAAGACTCAGTTGAGCTTACAAAATAGGTAAGTATCCAAGAAAGGTACAAGAAATATTGAGTCACAAAAAAGCAAACGCAGGAAGTATAGGATCGCTTTATTTTGAAGGTCCATCAAACAAGAGCGGGGTCCAAGTGGCAGTGAGAAGGGCCGTGTAATCCGACTGTCAGTCTGTCCGGCTGACGCACAGCTGAGGCGAGCTGCTGTTTATCGCTCCTCACTCATGCCCATTTCACTTTCGTCCTTCCTGGGATTTGGTTCAAGCATGCTTAATATATAGACAGTGCCACGGTATATGTGTACTAAGCCGAAAGAGAGTAATTCTGGATTCCGGGGCCTCTACTTCAGGAAGAAGAAAAAAATTAATATTTCATGATTGATTTTCAATTTGTTTATTTGTAATAATTTCATACCATAAGTGTTTTTTTTATGTAACCTAAAAGATGTATAGAATCACGCCACGTAATATGCATACCTACACATTCTCCGTGGCAGCCCTATCAGCCTCCTGAAAGCATTGTTGTACTGGACTCGAAGAGAGTTCCAGATCTACTTTGATATATACAGGTAAAGACTGCACGTGTAAAAAGACTGGCAGTACACTCTGAACAATGTCACCATGACCTTCAATCCACAAACGGGTCACCATATCTACATCATAGGTGAGTCCCTCTGTGACCCAGTGGCCCAGGTACCTAAACACCGACACGCGCTTCAGTTGAGAGCCATTACGTACGTGGTGGGAGTGTGGTGTAAGTTTATGAACCTGCCTTAGAAATCATCAGTTTGCTCTTGCCGGCTTCGACCTACATCTACTCATTTCATTAAATTTCAGCCAACCCGAGACCTCCATCCATCTAGCCGTTCATACTTTTGCATTTTATAAAACAACTGTAATTTAATTTAATTTATATTATAGCTTTGCAAGGTAATGAAGTTAGAATCCTGTCCGTGCATTCATACAGAAATAGTCGACGAAATACCTTTCCCTTAAATAGTCTCCTAGATATAATAAAGAACATTCGGAAACCAGTGAGCGCTATGATAAGAATCACCAATGTATTCCGTATTTGTTGAACGTTGAAACTTGAAAGAAAATTAAATGTTTAGCTCATTGAATTCGTTTTCAAAGCATAGCCGGAGCAACTTAGTCTTTAATTAATTTGTCAAGTGTGAGTTTAATACTGTATAATGTTGTTGTACCGAATTATTTTGTTATTAGAAGCTATAAGACCGCCCATTGTACATTATCTGTATTGTTTTGTGTCTTGTACATTTTTTCTGTTTATTTGGTGTGCAATTAAGTGTTATTATATTGTATTGTAAAGAAGCCTGCCCCCATATGGTCTTTATCTCTAAATAACATATTATGAGAGATTTGCGATAGGTACATACCCTATTTAAATATATTGCGAAGTTATATGGTGTCTATGCATAGTGTAACTTAAAATTTTTCACTGTTTTATCATAGCCTTGACGGTACCCTACTTTCTTATCTCAAAATATCTTAGAATACTTTCAAAACAAGCACCCACGTTTTAAAAAACGATTGTAAAAGTTATAAAATGACAATATTACATTATAAAATGGTGGCATTATCGACCTTACTATTTCAAATATATGAATGTTTACCACTAATAGAACACATCCAAGTAATTAATGAGACAAAGAATAAAGTTCAAATAAAAAAGAAAGAAAACACAAATACTAAGCCGATAAAGAGCCATCCGTCAGCATCATCTAAGGACCTAGCACGTAAACAACTAAGAAGACAAGGAGAATTGGGGATATGTGGAATAGACTCATACGAAGACGATCTGTATGGATGTCAAGAAGATCCTTTTGAAACAACAATAGGAACAAGCAACAGCATATCTTTAAAATCAACAGAAGAAACAGCTACCAAACTACCGAGGTCAATCACGTGTGGACAAAGTGAGGATACTGGTGAAGTCATGCTACAAACCACTGTACTCGAAGCGACGCCAACAGAAGAGAACCAGAAATTATTAAAGATAATAGAAGCTGTAACGGATGAAACAGAAATTAAGCTTACAACAAAATCTCTTACATCTAAGGTAACTGTCACGATAACGACAATGGGAACAGTTTCAACGATGGCCCACGAAGACTTTCCAGATTCTGAGCTGGTCGAAACGTCTGGACATGATTTCCTCAAGTCCACAGAACCACCGGTGGAACTAAACTTGCCGCCAGTCACGCTATGCCCTCAATCAGCCAGATGCCGAAATGTGAATATTTAAAAGCTGATTCATAGTCACAGTTCCACTGATAACCAGCACCGCTGACGAGCGAGACAAACAAGATCGACATCCCTAGACAACGTAACATTCGATTTACGATCACGATAGTATAAAAGTCGAGAAAATTATGGATTTGACTTATGCCATAGATGTTTTATTTATATTTTATCCAGCATTTTTATTTTATAATTATAATACCATAGATATGTCATGTATAGATAACAATTATTATTTTAACTAGATTAAGGAATAAATTGTTTTGGACATTATACCTACTATACGTTCATTTCAATGTCATCAAGCAAATGGACGGCATCGAACGATTGTACAGCTCTAGAAATGCCTAGTGAAGTGGCACTTTTGACAAGTAATTTCGCTGAGTCGCGGGTCTACCAATTGAACTTCGCTGTCGTTTGAGCGATGACGATTGTAGAAATAGAATCGCTTCGTAGCGAATGCTGATTGGCTAGGCCAACAGACCGTTTACTAAACCGTAACTAGCATATCAATAGCACAAAAAAAAATATTGCCTCTTTTCATTGAATTAAATTCATCAAGCCCGATTAAAACCAACATTATCATGTTCTACTAAAATCTAATGTCACAGCTTCACCTGGCTTTATTTTGTTTATGTAAAACAAGTTCCAGTGTACACTATATTAGTATGAACAGTTATAAGATTGTAGTTGGGTTTATGAAGGAGAGGGATTTACCCGTGTCAAGGCGCGGAGAGGAAACCTTATTATCGCGAGAGATAAAAGCTGCTCCCACACTCGCTGAACTAAGAAAATCTGCTTTATAAAAATAACTACATTTTCAAAATGAGTCCTTACTCATTGAAGGCAGAAGACAGGGCGCTATGGCGCTCACAGGTGAGGCCTATGCCAAGCAGTGGACTAAAAAAGAATGATGATTTTGAGTACTCATTTACTATGAAGCGGTTTAAAATACGACAGTCTAAATTTTTACATCTAAACTAAACACTCTGGCGGTCTCATTGAATATCTTCGAAGTGTTCTAAAGTCTTTTAATGATGTAAGGAAGAATAAAAGCCTTGAATAGATTGTTTTATACGATGCCATAAACATTAGCTCATAGTAGGCCCATTTACATGATGCAAGTTTCTTGCCTGTTGCATACAATAATATTGAAGCAATAAATGACTGGCATCGTCTGAACAACATGTCACATTCTTGCTCTACTAGGCAATTATTCCATTCAAAACTGTTCTTTGTATAAACAGTACATACAAAAATTTCGTATGCAATTTTTGTATTCAATTGAATTCTTCATTTGCAAATACAGGGTGTTAGTGTGAACACCGTTGTCCTTGAAACCAGAGGTTCAGCATCATGAGTAGAATCCAAAATCGATGAGAAAAGCTTAACACCTATTTTAGTTTTGCAAGATTTTGATATTTCATGTCTTCGCTATCGTACACGATGCCATAGTCACTCTACATACTTTAAGTACCTACCTACGTAAGTACTTATACCCGCGCCTTACTTGGATCGTAACTTCATTACTTGTGCCCTTCAAAAGACGGGATATTCGCACAGAAGGTGATCCGACACTGAGGTGCACATGCCACGTGTCGCCTGGTCGAAGTACTTGTGTCACGTGTTTGTGAGCAAACGTTTAGTGTTTATAAAAAAATTTCTTAAAAAAATGAGTAAAAAATAGAATCATTTTTTTTCATCCGTTTTGGATTCTACTCATGATGCTGAACCTCTGGTTTCAAGGACAACGGTGTTCACACTAACACCCTGTATAAGTGCAGTGAGTGAGGGTGTATTGATTGTTGCTGCTCTTCTAAGATAAGAAATTTAGAGAAAACATCGTAAAAAAAGGTGTTGGATCAAAAAATGGATAGCAAGAAAAGAGATTCTCGGAGCATCTAACAACCTTTGTATGGGTTACAAACCAATTTTAACACTTTTTGACTCATCTTTTTTTAATAAACAACTCTTTCTAAAACGTTCAACACTTGAATAAAAATTCGCCAATGCAAATACGTGCAATACTTGAAGCAACGCACCAGGAAATGGTACACGCACCTACAAGTCTGTGTTTAGACAAGTCAAGACTTGAAAGCAATAATCTCCTAAACATAATCGTATTGGTGTAAACATATGACACTTGCAATTATTTCTTGTCAAGATTTGCATTCAATAATTGTTTTAAATTTTTTTACCAGTACCCGCGTGTAAACAGTTGCTTCCAATTCTTGAAGGTCAATTATTGCACCTAATTTATTGCATTCAATTATTGCTCTTGTATGTACAAGAAAATGGTATCATGTAAATGGGCAAACCACAAATCGACTATTAATAACAGTACAATAAAAGGCTCTCGAGAATCAAAGCCACAAAGGCTTGAGACGAGTAATGCATGAATTATATGAAGATATTTCTCGCGAGCTCTTCGCAGAGAAAGGGTAACCCGTGTCAGGTTATGCCTCTTGTCTCTCCACCGAATTGATAGATAACACTATTTATTTTTAGGTTCGCACAATTTTATTGCCTCTTGGATATGAAAACCCTTTTAAGGAGTCGCTGAAATATGGCGATTATTTCTCTTGCCGATTGTTTTGGGAATAAACATTGCCTTTTATTGAGTGATTTAATAACCATGCGGGAACTGAGGAGGTGCTGAGTCACTTTTAGTGATATTAGCTTTAAGTAAAAAGTAGATCTAGAAATAAAAAACTAAATAATCGAAGGTAATTTTTTTACCAACAGAATAACTGATCAGTTGATAAATTTGTATTGCCTCTGAAATTACCTATATAGTTTGCTCATTTTGATTTCAGCATATTACGCAACTAGCAGCACCCAGCGACATCAGTTTTTATTAGAATTTATTACTCTTTAAGCTAATAAGAACACATCCACCAAACTAAAATTAAACGGGCCTCAAGACTATTTCATTCAGGGATTTCAAAAAAAATAGAGTTTACCTACATTCCCTAAATCAACACCACACGCAATTTAGTAATCATCCATTTTAACTGCCATAGAATACGAATATCCAAAAATCCGTTCATAACTTAGAAATGTTGGGGGTTCCGTAGGCACCCACCTCCTAATAGAGCCTCCAAAATTAAAGGTTTGTGGCTCTCGTAGTTACAAAGATCTCTTGTTGAGTCGCCCAGTTTTCCTTTTTTGTAAATAAATAGTGACATACATTGTTATATTGTACTCAAGAGTGCAAGTTGATAGATGTGAGGCATTGCATGATATCACATGAAGCTAGCATGCATGACCTGTGAGATATGTAGACGTTTTATTAAAACCTAACTTTCTTGAAAAAGGAAAATAAATATTATCTTAAAAAATATTTGAACCGCCCGTATCCTGTCACGGAGATAAGGCGGGCTACGGGCCGTGAAATTTTACAAGTGTCGCCGGCCCTCGTGTGTATAACCCCTTACTGCTCGCGTTATAGCCAGTCGTGCATTATATCGCGCGCGACACGCTCAGATAAATTCTACATTCTTCGGGCGATCCAATTGGAAATTATAGTTTGATGTATGAGAATTCAGTGCCAGTGAATTTGTACGATTCGTTGAACAAGTTCTCAATGTTGTCGTCAACAACTTCGTAGCTTTAAATTGAGAAACACAGACGTGATTATTGTAGTTTCTTGCATAAATCAAAACTTACGTTTTTTCCGAGAATTAAAATGTTTATCACTACTTTCAAGAAACAACAACAGTATTTAAAAGAGATTAAAAATACTATGAAAGTTTTTCCACTGTGTCATCAAATATTTCTGGCTAATCATGTTGTGTCTAGATAATTTAAAAAACTCTGTTTTTGAATGGTGCACTAAGCAAGCTACATTATACTTAACCATGAACCCTGAGGTGAAACAATCTCCGCCAGCGTAGCTCCAAACAATGCAGCAATCGACGTGCGACCGGCGGCGGCGACCGGCGGTTGCGGTGCCTCGTGTCAATTAAACGTGTCCGTTGTGGCCGCGTCCCTTCATTGTGATGAAGCGGGCACAGAATGTTGGGGTAGGTTGAAGGCTGGCCACGTCTAGACTTACATTTAATGTCGGTTTATGTGAATCATTTGAAATACTAACGCCTTTATATAAATGTTTTGAGGAATTTAACCTCGGCTTTTAGTGTCTAAACAAATTACTCGAGGCTCGCTCTGGAGTGATAAAACCTCCAATTGTGTCAATTGTTAATCTAAATTATTTTATAGTAAATTATTGGGGTGATTCTACGAAAACTGGTTTTTTGTCTGACTTCTGTGGCACATTTTTTTTTGTTGAAATTGCACATAATGATGGTATATTCTAAATGAAGATTTAATTTTGAATTTTTTGGTAGTGAAGGGAACTTTATTGGCTTTATGGTTACGAAGTTATTCAATTTTAAAAATATGGTGTCCACGGAAATCATAATTTACATCACCAAAATCAAATATGGGTTGGTTTATCAATAAAAATATGTGTTTTCGGTAGTAAGTAGATTATTAAGCTAAGGACCAATTATTTGACGTTTGTAGTTTTAATCAGTTTTTACAAAAACACCTTTAAATCATTACTGTAAATACAAGTAACTTTTTACAAAAATCACACTAATAATGTTTATCTTTGTATTAAAAATATTATAATTATTCATTTTGTATTTATTATAAACTTTTATCCTAAAAAACATCATAAAAACTGTAAAAAAATATTATTGAGATGTTAATGAACCCGCAAAATCCACGGAAATCAGTACCACGGAAATCATAAATAATTACAAAATCTTAGAAATTTTCTCAATTTGCTGGTTTATTTTACATTGAAATATGCAGTCGAAATAAGGAACACAAAAGGCATGAATTATCATCATTAATAAAACAATAGGATTATCATAAACAAATTTATAGTCAACATGGTAATCAGAATTTCTAGATACCAAGCCACGGAAAGTGATTACGTACTGAAATAACAGAGTGACGTGGTGACATACACACTTGTTGTACACACCACTGATGGGGCGTGACTGATAGTTTCTCTCAATCTAACAACTATTTACGCAGATATTAAAGTACAGTATTTATGAATAATTTAGTGCGCACCACGGAAATCAGAGCTAAACGACGGACGCGAAGTTATCTCGTTGTAACTTGTCAACTAAAGCTTAGTTTTGCGTAGTAATAGCGTCAAATAAGCAAGTAACTATCTGGGTTAATGTGAACCTATGTAAATTAGTACCAGAGTTTTTAGGAAATGATATAAAAATTTATTAACACAGGAACATGAGGTCCGGACGCACCACGGAAGTCATAATTTCCAAGGATTTTATTTATTTTTACTAATTTAAAATAAGAATATTAAAAAACTAAAAAAGGCCTCCCCTATTATCTTTGTCTAATCTACTATCATAAAAAAAATCAAAGGGCTAGGGATACTTTTTGTATGATTTTTCGAGCCGGACATGTATTTTTGAAACCCGGGAGAATCACCCATTGTTACTTTTATTAAAGTGTACCGTTAAATTTGTATATGTTTTATTTTTTTCCGCGGCCCGCTTGTGTCGAGTAGTGCTTCACCTCTCCGGCTTACGTTGATATCACATTGATACTTATATGGAATCAAATACCAAATGTTTATTTGGCACGCAGTTTTGTTCCGTAAGCAAGCACGCTTATGTATCAACTTTTCTTAATATAATTCTACCATTGAATGAACTGAGAGATAATAACAAACAGTACCTAAATGTACCAAAATAAATTATTATGTACAACCCAAATCTTAGATGACTCAGAAATCAGATATAAATAACTTTATTTCTTACAAAATAAGCAATTAGACAAGTCACGTTTTAACTATACATAATAATCAAAATAATCAAAGAAGTTTGAAGACGATTGTCCAAACAAAGTCCCCCCCCCCTCCCTCCACCCCCCACTGAGATGCGAACGCTGCCCAGGGCTGCCAAATTTACTGCGGAACCCGCAAGTTTCAGAGTTCAACATTGTTTCGAAAATTTGCAAATTCCGCGCGAAAATATACATGAGGTGGATATTGGCTTGTGCAATTTAAGTTACAGCCTAATGGTAATAAGTCTGGGTTTTTGTGCCAACAATGTTTTAAAAGTGGGGAAAATCCTTTATGGACAATTGTGTGCGCTTCTATAGTAGGCCTCCATAGTGGACAAAAGATTTTAGCGAAGAGAAAATTAATTTACACCCTATTTCTTTTATTATTTTTATAATTATATAAACTTGGTTTCAAATTTGACTTGGCTAAATGCTTATTTTGTAAGCCTTAGAAATGATAACCACATTTCTTAGGCTTACAAAAAAAGCATATATATGATATACTAGTAAATAAATAAACACAACCTGAATAAGTTTAACAGTAATTGTTAAGGTCTCGACTTTCCGCCATTATTGAAACTTTTAATTACTTTCGTCTGAAGACTTTTTTATATAAAATACCTACATATGTTATTTATCTAGAAATCTGTCTCGAACTGAAGTTACGTTAAGAGAGAATAGACTAAGATATAGGCAAAGAGCGTTCCGAATTCTTATTCATCGATCCTAGGGACTAAAAAAATGTCTTGCTTCGTACAAACTTAAGTCTGAGACGTCCCTTTGAAGTGCTCCATCAAGTGTAAAGTAATGAGCCCCCTCGCGAACGGACACTTGCAACAATAAACCATTCCGCTGCAGCCGTCGCGCCGCCCGCTATAAACGCTCTCGACGCCATTGTTTCCCTTCGCTCCCCAGCGAGAGCCACTTTACTAAACAGTATTTATTTTCGCTATCGGACCGTTTTCTTTTAAGAAAAATTCGCTCTGCGCCCCTGAATCCCGATTAGAGAAGACAAAGAGCTGATTGTAGGACGGCAGAATCAATTAAAGAAAGCCATCGATTCCCGGAGCGCGATAACGTCTGTCAGCAGTAAGTGAGGCCGATAAGCCCGCCCTTGCTCGTTTAATTACAACTTATCACGAGGGAACCAAAAAAAACATTCCATTTTATACTAATTTATTATTTACAATCACTTACTCTGTACAGTGGAACGTACCTAGTGATAATACCTCTTATTCTCAATAAAAGATACATTTATACATTAACTAAGTTAAAATACGAAGGTTAAAATGTATGTGCATTAATTTCTTTTAAGTAAGTATGTACATGTCGACGCGTGAGGGGCAAGCTTGCTTATTCATTTACTAATTGTCATAAATAAATTACATCTACTTACTTTACTCGATAATAACTATGGAATAACAAAGGTTCGATAGAAATTACACAAATGGATATATTTGGCACATTTATCTCGGAATTATTCCTAAGCGAAGCTCTGCGTCACAATAAAGTAGAAGTACATTATACTAGACTAAGTAATTTCTGGAAGGATATACGGATTCAGGTATCATTTAAAATGGAAATGGGAGAAGGAAAACACCGAATAGGTTAACGAGTTCCATGAATAATTACTGAAAACTATTGTGAGGGGTCTAGAGGGGCGTGTCTCCGGGCAGGTACCCTACACCTGGTGGTGAGACTGTTGGTACGTGCGACGGCGGGACCTTTATTGCATCCACAAAACAATATATTACATTTTACTCAGCTTTCTCTTCTGACCAGAATTTTTTATAGCTTGTTCTCAAGAATTTTACGATACAAAACTGTTAAAATTCCAGCGCTTATTACTAAGAATAAAATTGGAATCAAAAGTAATCTCATTTGTATCACTCATTCCATCTAGGATATGACGAAGTTCAGGATGATATGTCTCGCTTACCATTCACAACACTACGATAAACCGTTTCAACAAACATCATAAAATATTAAACAGATTCAAAATAATTAGGTACATCTGGAATGTTTCTTAATCACATGATTACTAATTTTGTAAGAATTCAAACTAGGATCTCCACGTGGACTAGAAGCACGATGGCGAGGAACGGCTGCCTCCAACAATGCAGAGATCTCGAGCCTGGAACAAAGACCCCGGTGAATAAAATACATCAAAATAAAGATTTCATTAACGACAAGGAAAACGCAGGGAAAATGTCAAGTCTTCCCGATCGGGGGAATATTTTTCAAACATTATTCTTACGAATTTTGTATCTAGAAAGGTAGGATTCGATAGAATGAAGACCTATCGCGACAACAAGGATCGATCTCTAAATCCAGTATCGTTTGGAATCGGTAAAAGCTCTGTCAGTAGTGGATAGCGCGCCGTGTGTCGGGCTCAGCCTCCGCTCCGCAAACAAGAGGATCGCGTTGTTTATATTGATGATGTGTTTGCTGCGGGGGAGCTTTAAGAAGCCTAATAAAACGGATAAAGACGTTCGCGAGGGTTTATTTATTCAAATGCCGCGTCTATTTGTTATGATATCAGTCGCTCAAACAGTTTTTCCTCCAAGAGCACGGGAACTGTAAGAATTGATTGTACGTGGTCTACGCTGAATATTTATGAGGGTTAAGTGTGTATGCGAACTCGTTGAATGTTTAATCTGAGTTCGGGCGGAGACGGCACCGCGGCCGAGACGCGACTAATCTAAATATATACCGACACCGCTTTGTTCCACAAAAATGCTAATGCAGCGGGATATTCGGAATATTCCTTAAGAGATAAAAGCCGCGATGAGTCGCCATCGCCGGAGCCACATCCGCCTCGTCACATATTCTCAACCCATTTCGCTGCGACTTCTCGGAGCACATTTATTTTTTACCGCGAGAGGGAAAAGAGACGTTTTTAATAATGCAGTATATTGTTACAAAGAATACAAAGCGGTAAAGCTCCGCGGAGTCTTGCTTTGAGTTGCTATTATATTAAAGGCTTTGCGTATTAGATTCGGCTGTTTGATGGTCGGCGGTACCGTCTGTCTCCCGCGCTAGGCGGGTCTCAAACGTACGGGTGGACTCAAATTAAAGTGCAAAGTAATTCCGCAGGCACTTGGGAGCTGAGTTAGCATGTTGATGCAGTGCCGCGAGGTTCCACTGGTTTCAGTCTGAAACGATGTTTTCACTGTAATTACCAAGAGAATTCATAAAATGCTCCGATTTACATCCGTCGGAGTATTTTATTAGCTTAGTTAAGTAGTGTAAACGTAATTCAAGAACTGAAATTAATTAAAGCGAGCAAAGCTTTGTACGACTGAGTTGGTTGACGTAAAAAATACAAAACGGGGTTGGCAACTCAATAGCCAGTTTGAAACGCTTGTGTACAAACTATGTAGTAATTTAATGTAGGTTATCGAAATGGGATTTCGTGTTTAACCTTTCATTTCATATTATTATATTTCTGTTATAAATCTAGTTTACTTAACATGTGCCCTAGATAGGACTCAAGAAGTATAACTACACGTAGGTAGGTATCGAAAGTACCTACGAGGTTATCATATATCTCTAGCTTCTTTACCATCAACCATTTCACTGGAGATCTCCCGCAAACCATAACGCATTGTCTTCAGTTCGTCGCATCCAGCATCCGCCTGCAGCCTTCCGCTGAGTTCTCCTGGCAAGTTGTCCTACACTTCCAACACTAGGTCGTGGTATCTGTAGATGTTTCTGTGCGGTCCAGTACCTGCGGCTAGCTGCGTGGGCGGGCGGAAGACGCGCGCCGCGTCGCGGTCGGGCGCGCGGTCCAGTACTCACCTGCGGCTAGCTGCGTGGGCGGGCGGTAGACGCGCGCCGCGTCGCGGTCGGGCGCGCGGTCCAGTACTCACCTGCGGCTAGCTGCGTGGGCGGGCGGTAGACGCGCGCCGCGTCGCGGTCGGGCGCGCGGTCCAGTACTCACCTGCGGCTAGCTGCGTGGGCGGGCGGTAGACGCGCGCCGCGTCGCGGTCGGGCGCGCGGTCCAGTACTCACCTGCGGCTAGCTGCGTGGGCGGGCGGGAGACGCGCGCCGCGTCGCGGTCGGGCGCGCGGTCCAGTACTCACCTGCGGCTAGCTGCGTGGGCGGGCGGTAGACGCGCGCCGCGTCGCGGTCGGGCGCGCTGTCCAGTACTCACCTGCGGCTAGCTGCGTGGGCGGGCGGTAGACGCGCGCCGCGTCGCGGTCGGGCGCGCGGTCCAGTACTCACCTGCGGCTAGCTGCGTGGGCGGGCGGTAGACGCGCGCCGCGTCGCGGTCGGGCGCGCTGTCCAGTACTCACCTGCGGCTAGCTGCGTGGGCGGGCGGTAGACGCGCGCCGCGTCGCGGTCGGGCGCGCGGTCCAGTACTCACCTGTGGCTAGCTGCGTGGGCGGGCGGTAGACGCGCGCCGCGTCGCGGTCGGGCGCGCGGTCCAGTACTCACCTGCGGCTAGCTGCGTGGGCGGGCGGTAGACGCGCGCCGCGTCGCGGTCGGGCGCGCTGTCCAGTACTCACCTGCGGCTAGCTGCGTGGGCGGGCGGTAGACGCGCGCCGCGTCGCGGTCGGGCGCGCGGTCCAGTACTCACCTGCGGCTAGCTGCGTGGGCGGGCGGTAGACGCGCGCCGCGTCGCGGTCGGGCGCGCTGTCCAGTACTCACCTGCGGCTAGCTGCGTGGGCGGGCGGTAGACGCGCGCCGCGTCGCGGTCGGGCGCGCGGTCCAGTACTCACCTGTGGCTAGCTGCGTGGGCGGGCGGTAGACGCGCGCCGCGTCGCGGTCGGGCGCGCGGTCCAGTACTCACCTGCGGCTAGCTGCGTGGGCGGGCGGTAGACGCGCGCCGCGTCGCGGTCGGGCGCGCTGTCCAGTACTCACCTGCGGCTAGCTGCGTGGGCGGGCGGTAGACGCGCGCCGCGTCGCGGTCGGGCGCGCGGTCCAGTACTCACCTGCGGCTAGCTGCGTGGGCGGGCGGTAGACGCGCGCCGCGTCGCGGTCGGGCGCGCGGTCCAGTACTCACCTGCGGCTAGCTGCGTGGGCGGGCGGTAGACGCGCGCCGCGTCGCGGTCGGGCGCGCGGTCCAGCTGGGCGCGCACCACGCTGGGCCGCTCCGAGCCCGCCGCGCCGCCCTCGCCCCGCGCCGCGCCGCGCGACACGTTGACACGACGAGGACCTGGACAAACATCACAATAACCTTAACACCTTTCACAGTTAAGGTGACAACAGGAGGTACACTAGCGCCACCACTTACTTAATCATATATCTACTAACGTTTGACAAAGGAATTTACAAAAATAAAACGTACAGTTTGTTAAACCTTTAAGCTTTTTTTAAAAGCATCTGTAGTAGTTTTAAATTTATATTGAAGAAATATGAAGTTGCTCTTGGTCGCCACCAAACTCTGTTTTCGTATCACTCAGGTCTGGATATCCAGCAGTTGTTGAAGTTAAGCAATGGTCGCTTCAGCAATATTATACTCATATTTATACACTAAGCTATCTCTTAAGTACTATCAACAAAAACACTGTGGAATTGACAATAAAAGCTTGTTAAACCTGCGGTTTTCAATGAAAGATCGTAAAATGCAAAAAGTGAAATGTTATAAAAGCGAGTGTCACACGCACGGGCTCGCAGGAAATTGGCAAACTAAATTGTTTGCGGATTTTTAATTAAGTCCAACATTCATTGAAGCGATTCTCATATTTTTAAGATAGCATGATTACATTTCACAAGGAGGCACACAATAGCGCGTTCTGTTGTAGCTTAGTGATGTAGCGAACTTACATGGATGTTCATTATTATTTTACATATTCAACACTAGCTGGTGCACGCGACTTCGTCAGCGCAGGATTACTATTTCGGATCTACTTGCGGTTTCACCCGCGTAGTTCCCTTTCCCGTGGGAATTTTCGGGATAAAATATAGCCTACGTGTTATTCCAGATTATAATCTATCTCTGTGCCAAATGTCATCCAGATACGTTTAGTAGTTTTTGCTTGAAAGAGTAACAAACATCCATCCATCTATCCATCAATCCATACTTACAAACTTTCGCGTTTATAATATTAGTAGGATTCTACATATTTAGGGACACTATATCGGAAAGGTTACCTTATTTTGTGTAAAAGTAATTATCTCTGGTGTCATAAAACAAGTTATTAATATGGTAATTAGCGCGATAGTATGCAGGACAGGTTAATTTTTCAATATTATTCAAAATTGCCCAATCCGTGTGTTAAAATAATCTTCATTATGTATACGAAAATGACATATTTTATTAAAATTCAGAACAAAATAAATAGGTATTAGTTTGAACGATGGAATTACTGTTTTTTGATCAATTTAATAAGATAGAGGAATGTTGAGTTTCCCACAAAATATATTGCATGCTTGCCGGACATTTTAATGTTTTGTTAGTACTCACTCTCTTTATTAGCGTTGACTTTCATCTCGGTGGCTTTCGGCGAAGTCGAAGGCATCGGGATTTCTGCAGTCAAAGAAGGTTAGGTTAGGTTAAAACTGACAAGAATAACAGATAACAGCAGGGTAACAGCAAGCTAACAACTAAAACGCAAATAAATCTTCAACAACGCATATTCGCTAAAGCACAGGGAAAAGATACAAGTTCGAGTTCAATAACGAATGAGAGACCAATGTATAAAAACTGTCAAAATCACAAATTGTTGAGCTCCTGGAGCTTGCTCTGATGATACCAATATCGTAAAATATGTTACACCAATATTCCTTTGGCTTTGTCACTCATTTGCTTATAAAAATATCAATGTTTTTGAATCGTGGTGTACGAGAAGGAATTGCGCAAAGTTGATACGGAATGCCTGAACGATTCACACATATCAATACATATCAAAAACTGGGTTCTGTAGTAAATACTTCACTGGCTTTGTAACTAGCATGGTAATTAACTAAATTAATAAAGTTACATGTAATTTTTTGATCAGTTTTTATCATATTAAGATTTCTTGTTTGTGCTAGAGTGTATAACTATGTATAGATGATGTTTACAATAAACAATCGAGTAACTCCATCAGCTTTATAGTTCCTCGCTGGCGCGAAGTTTCCCGAACGGCTCCGACTCAGTTCGATTAACTTCCGACCAACTTCTAATGTACTTACGCTAATAACTGCACAATCATATTATGCAAATTGTGATCGTTTGGAGTAGTATTTAGAGTGCTATTTCCTAAGTGGTTCTTTGAAGGCTAGCAAGTCTTTGGAAATGAAAAACTTTAAAGTTGCTGTTCTGTGAAATTCTCTTGCGAACTTATTTTGACCGCAGACGCCGAGAGTCGCGGAGCACTCCAATGAACTACTTGTAAAGTACTTGTGACTATCCACTGAAATTTACCAAGACTGAAAGTCTGAATAGATTATTTTTGAAATATAGGCGACACGGAAATTACACTATAAAATAAGCAATTGCAGAAAAACTAACTTATTTTCCATATTTTTAGATTTCTAAATGTTGGTTTTATGCCAAGTGCATGCCAATACTTGTATTTGAAAACAGCATAACATAAAAAAAAGGAATTACGGAACAACGACAAAATGAAAATAGTTTGAAGTTCTTTTTCTGTCCTGAACAGTTAAATTAAAAAAACTAAAATAAAACAAAGATCGTCATACAATTTTGAGAATGAGACATTGGAAGCTAATCTTTTGCGTACTATAGAAACTGCCTAGTTCTGGGTTTATTTTCATTATGACTCTTTACACGCCTTCAACTTCAACTTCTTGATTATGGCTCTGCGTCTGGTTTAGCGCAATTTTGCCAATGACCGTTTTTGGATATCATCACAAGGTTTTTAGAAAAAAGTTTAGGCGTAGGTTACGGTACAGCGTTTGACGTGTTGGTGTGTATCAATATAGTAGACAAGTGACAATGCTTAGTGAAGTTGTCCGCCACCGCCGGCGACTTTGATGAGTGTAAGAGCTAGCGCGCACTGGTGACTTTTGTCAGCGTGACTGTTTTGTTACTCTTATCAAGTCCGTGGATATGTATGGAGATGCGCGCATGTTACGACGTGACAACTGGGTGACATCTCCATACATATCCAATAAATATATTAGCTATTAAAGTTAGGCTCACCGTAAAGCCTGATGGATCCCTCGGTCTCCCCGAGCGAGTTCTTGGAGATGCAGCGGTAGTTGCCGAAGTCACCGGTCTGCAGGTTGCGGACAGTCAGCTTCATGTGTGCTCTATAGTACAAATATACTCATTAAGATAAAGTTAATTATTTATAAGTTCATTATCATCAGCCTATACAGGGTGTCCCATAATGAGTGGATAACCTGAAAGGTGCTTATGCGGCAAGTCAAGGCCTATCAGAAACATTTTTTATTTTTTTTCTAATTTGACCAGTTCGGAAAATATTTAATATTTTGTAAATTTGGAAAAATTTGTATCTTTGTTCACATTTTTGGACTTTGTGCCCACAATTTTAACAATTTTTTTATTTTTATTTTTGGAATATACTATAGAAAAGTAGCTTTTTTGAACGCTCCGTAGGTCATCAGGGGTAAGAGGATAGGACGCACTGATTGAAAACTTTCGTTTTCAAACATTGCTGTATAGATGATGAGATTTCACTTCCTGTTTTTTAGTAGCAAAGTAACCGTTTTAGAACGAGAATGGCGAAAAAGATATTTTTTTGATGTGTTGGTTCAATATTATTTATAGTAGCATTGGCCCCTTTTGGCACAAAAGTAGCAATATCTCAGTTTTTTACCCTACAAAATTTCAACGCTTATTATCATTTTAGGAAGATCTTGAAATGGACATGTTTTTAAAGTACCTGACATCTTAGGTTTCCTTATCTTTTTTTTAACCACAGCAGCTCAAACTTTGCATAATAATAAGAAAAATTAAAATTTTCTACTTTAAACCTGCCTTGAAAATTACTGGTCCTAGTTACCAAATTATTTCAAACGGTGTTCAAAAAAGCTACTTTTCTTTAGTATATTCCAAAAATAAAAATAAAAAAATTGTTAAAATTGTGGGCACAAAGTCCAAAAATGTGAACAAAGATACACATTTTTCCAAATTTACAAAATATTAAATATTTTCCGAACTGGTCAAATTAGAAAAAAAATAAAAATGTTTCTGATAGGCCTTGACTAGCCGCATAAGCACCTTTCAGGTTATCCACTCATTATGGGACACCCTGTATAAGTCCACTGCTGGTCATAGGCCTCCTCTGAGGACCACTTATATTATTATAAGTATCAAAAATTCAATCAATAATTTTTTGCCAATCTGTCTACAGTATTCTCAAAACTTTAACACGCGTCTCACTCTGAAGAGCCCAGAATTTGTCGACGAATAACGATAGTTTTTATGGCAAAATATTCGATACTTGAAAACAGAACGGGGTCGGTGTGTTTCAAAAGAAAAATAAGTAAATTTTCTGGCTTGGAATCTATTCCTAAAACAAATAGAGAATAATAATCAATTTAATACGTTCACTATCACAAACATAACAAAGTACAGGGAACAGTCAACAACAGCCGACCGCGCCGCTTCGCACCGCACCGCAACATTTCGCGGCGCGAATCCGCATCACTGCGGTGTAATTGATGAGTTAGCACTGACGTTATTCACCGGCTAAGATGGCTGCTTCACTTCACCTTCAATTTATCACTGGATCTGCATGAAACTATTATTTTATTTCTAAACTAGCTGTGCCCGCGAGTTAGTGTGCTAAGGAATAACAATTTCCTTAGGGTTTACCCGGAATCCTAACTATTTTTCGAAAATAAAAGTGGCCTTAGTTATTCTCTAGAATTTTAACTATCTACCATTGAAAGAACTGTCAAAGACAGTTCAGCCTTTGCGAAAATTAGTCAATCAAATATAAAAATCAAATTTAAGACAGAAATAAAAAAAAAAAAAAATTATTTATTCATACACCTTTTGAATGAAAGTTATTTTCGTATTTACAAACGGAATTCTAATTTATTTATTTGAATAGATTCGGAAGTGGGTCAATGCCTGCTCACAGCATTTTAGGCCAATGTAACACAACAGTATAAAAGCCATCCAATATGCAGGATTCCTGGCAGGATCGTTTCGTAGTGTTTCATTTTTAAAAAAATATCTAGACTCACATAATCATCACAACACAAATACCTACGGCCTCACCACAAAAAAAAGTTCCGGTTTAGACACGTGTTTAACAGTTGTTGATAAACAACTGTTATCGTAAGTCGTGATTTATAGTAAGTCGTGATTTTGTGTTTTGTGGTAAGGCTGCTAATATCTAGAAAGATTTCTAACTAATATTATAAAGGTGAAAGTTTGTGACCATGAGAGGTTCTTTTGTTCAAAACAACGCCAAAAATACCTAATGAATCTGCCTGAAATTTTGTAAAGATGTAGACATAGATTTAGAATAACATAAAATCTCAATTTCGTACGAAGCCCGAGTTGAAGCTTCTATTGTAAAATTACTCAACCTGTATTATTAGGTTTACTAACTAGCTTTTTTCTGTATAATTTAGACCCTCACTACTGTCACCTGTCTGTTTGCAAGAGATTTCGCTAAAACCCCACTTTTTTACTAAAATCTCAGCGATTTGCACGTAATGTGCGTTAGTTGACAGCTTGATAGCCTGTAGGTACAAATGTTCAGTGTTACTTTGTAAAGCTTAATTTTATTTACAATCTGTTAATATAATTTAACATAAATGTATTGTTCACAAGAAAACAAGCGTAAATCTGTTAACCCCCAATTGACATAAGCGCTTAATTGTACCATAGAAGCCGAGGGAGCTTGGGCGGCGGCGAGGACGTTCGGCGGCGAGGGCGGGCGGCGTTACGCGAGCCATTGAGCGGTGAGCGCGAGTGGGATTAACGGGCTCTCAATATCAAACAAGCTTTGAATACCTATTAGCCATCACCGTAATAATTAACCAGAATATTGAAACAATAGTAGACAACATTTTCTGTGAAAATCTTTGTTTCTTTGTGAGTAGAATCGATCTGACCGTTCATTTCTTCTGATATAAATCTAAATTTAGGTGTCCGATTCGCCATCACCTTTTATAGTTCGGGACAAAATTAAACCAGCATCAATGAATGCACAACCTTTACCACTGAAAATTCTTTACTAAATTAAATGACAATTGAATTTGATGATGCTAAAAACTCAACACTTGTATTTGACAGCAATAAAAATTACCTCATCGTTTTTATATCGATTGTTTTTGTAGCCAATGTATAACTTTACTAACAAACAAAATAACAATCAAAGAATAGAAAAATTTAAATGTGTAACTTGAATTCTGGTTTTTGAGTAATCCAAATAGTCTGAATTAAAAAATCTGGAAGACAGTGTTCCAATCGCGAAAGTTTAACTTCGCGAATAAGAATGTTATGAAACTTTTTACTGCATACCTATATGAGTTCTCGTCAGTGTTGATGGCGTACTTCTTAGTGGGGATAAGAATAAGGTTATAAAACTCCTTACTGCATACCTGTATGAGTTCTCGTCAGTGTTGATGGCGTACTTCTTAGTGGGGAGCACCATGACGTTGTCATAGACCCAGTAGGAGATGGCGCGGGGGTGCGCCTCGGTGTGGCAGTCCACGGTGACGTCGGTGCCGGCCGGCGCGCCCACCAGCTGGTTCGGCACCCAGATCATGGGGGAGACTGGAACAAGGCTTCACTCTCAGCTGGATACTAGATACTCTTGACATCCCAAGAAGATAAAAAAATACAATTTATTTTAAGGTTAGTTTATTTGTAACAGATGATGGTAGCTATTACCAGCATGCGTTTTACTACTAGGTATTTTTTTCTAGCGCAGCATCAGGAAAAATATATTTTTAACGCGATCCGAAGTTTAATTTAACTACTCTTTCTTTTGTAGATAATTTACATACGATGTTTAAAATTTCCAGTGAATCTGTTAATTTCGTATCTTAATTACAAACAATTTCCTGGGAAAAGTTCGCAAAAAACCTGAAGTGATCCGTCGTAGAGTAAATAAAAACATTAATAAAGCGGAGTTGAGTGCCTTATATTTATTAAAATCTGATGGATTTTACGACTACGTAAGTCATAAAATGTGAGCTCTCAAACATTTACCTTAAAAAAATACTGTACACAGCACTTCGAGTACTCACCTACTTAACATTTACGCGCCATTCTACATTATCAGTGCGTACAAAATGAATAATTTTAAAACCCCGTAGAATATTAAAAGTGTCGCTCGACTCAGTAATATCAGCTAGAATTGCCCATAAAGTCTCGCGAAATTACGAGTACGTTCTAAAAGTGTGGATTTTATTATCTCAAGTGTTATGTGAAAAATCGCGGCGGCGGCATCCCGCCCGGCCCGGGAGCCCGCCGGGGAACTTCTCCGGGATCGAACCGAGGACGTTACTTGGGGAAGTATTTCACTTGCTTACCTTACCTTTTGGCCGTAGAAGAGTTCTTAGGAAAAGTTATTAAAAATGTCTTTGACGTTCAGACAGATTTAGGTTGATAGGAAAAAAAACGTGACAAAAATTTGGTTAGGTGAGTCTTTACAATATATATTAATTTAATAATACATACATACATATAAATAATACAATACAAATGGAGATAAAATATAACCTAAGTGAGAAATTTAATAATAAATAATTTGGTGAGAGTCATACATTTGCCAAAAGAATAAGGTGAGTAAAAACATTACAAAAATATTATTTTGAAAAAAAAATTTTTAGATAAAAAATCAGTGATGTGAATAATCTCGCGGCGGTATCCTAAGCTGCAGGAGAGCGCTCGGCCCGTCCGGCACTATCTATCATTATTGAAACTTTATAAATTGCTTCCTCCGAGTCTGTAACTGCCCTTGTTTTGATCGATAACGCTGCCGAAGACTCCAGTGTAGGTGAACAACTTATTTAAAGATTTCTACTGGAACTTAAAATAAGATGGAAACGATTCGCTACCGCGAACTTTCCACTCAAACAATTTCTAATATAAGCATTTTGATTTTTTTTTGTTAGATTAGTTAAAATATTAAGGTAAGCGAATTACCTATAGCAATTGAGAATAATAAAATTATCCTAGGTCTACGCAAAGGGATTAGTATCATTCTGAATGTACGCTTTCCAATATATGAGGCAAAAGAACGTTAGAGATATTGCAAACTCGTGTCAAGTGAGTGGACTTATAACACGTAGCTCATGGACTGTTGGAAAACCAGGTAAGTACCTACCAACCACACTGCTCACACAGATATAATTAGATAATTTAGGTAACTTATGGCTTATAAAGTGTTAGTTAATTATAAATATCTAATTTGTTAAAAAATTTAGAAGGTCCTTTTATCTTGTTGAGTTATTGTTACCTTGTTAACAGTTAGGTTCTAAACAGTGTTTAGTTAATCTACGTACTTATGTAAAACATGTGTTTAAATAAAGAACTTTGAAAAATAAACAAGCTCTTGGGGCCTAAACTGTTCACATTTCTGTAGAAATTCGTAGTATTTTTCACACGAGTGTAAGTTTAAATGTATTCGAAATGTTTAAATGTATTCGCAAATTCTTTCCTTCTTTTTTCCGATGGAATGATGTTAAAATTCTTTGCAGGTGCTTATTCTGGCTAAACAAAAGCCTGATTCGACAAACAAAAGTCCGAGGCTCAAGCTAAGGTTATATATACTACGCAAAGTATCTGTTTGCAGATTATGTAAACATTTGTTCGATTCCACTCCACACAGGTTCTCTTCAATAATACTTATTCGTATATTTGTAAAAAATATGAAATTCAAGGTTCGGTGTATTTTTGTTCTCTTTTCTTCGAATCCCTCAAGAGTAAGTTTCAATATTTTTCAAGATTCTGAAAAGATTTTCTTTAGATAAAACAAGATGTTTTATTCAAGCATTTCAAAGAGTTTACTGTTTATTATATTTCAGTAATCGAGACTATTCATGTTTTAGTTCCATTTTCTCATGAATTTCATTATGTATCCTTCCAATAAACAAGTTTTGAGAATATTCTCGGGAAATCTCATTCTCATCAATTCGGATTTAAAATGTGGCTTAGAATAACCAGACTTTGTTTTAAAACTCGTGAAGCGAGAACAATGCTTGAGATAATTAGAAGCTACGACAAGATCTTAGCTTGTTTGTTAGTATTATAAATTCTTGAGAATTCATGATTATCTCAAAATGTGTTATTAACAACATATCTCGTTGTACAAGTTGGTACGTACAACGTGTATATAATATGGTACGGAACCCTTCATGCGCGACACTGACTCGCACTTGGCCAGTTTTTTTGTTATATAATTTTGATTTATAATAAAACAGCTATCCGAAAAACCGTTACAGAATTAGGTTATTAATGATTACAAAGACGAAAATCTAATTAAGTTATGCAAACACAATCTCCAGTTTGTTATCCCACTCAGAGTTATGTAAACGTTTTGGATCCAAAGAAACTATCGTTCAACCGCGGCGCGGGAAACAGTTTCCTCTATAGTCTGCAGCCGTTTAATTCAATTTTCCATTGTGTAAACATTTCAAAGGCGTTTGTTTCCAAGAAAAAGGGTGGATCTGCAGTTCGCCGGCAATCTCGTTGAACGGCGCGGCGGCGGGGCGGGGCGGGGCGGGGCGGGGCGCGCCCTGCACCGCGGAAAAATATTATCTTTCAATTATCAGGCCAGTCTCTTGCCTTTTATTTAGTCAGCTGCTCTGATACGAATCCAAAATAAAGGGAGGATTCTTTTCAGCTTTTTTCCTTTTATTAAATTTTTAATTGGTCATCCAGAGGTGCTCGCCGTCCATTTTTGCTGAAATCGAGTGAAAATCTGGGGAATCTTATTTTCTTCGCAAAGCTTTTGAATTCTTTGATCTGATTTGCAAATTGTAAACATTGAATAACTAAGGATCTTTTACTTTTTCATTTGGTTAATTAAAAATCTTGTTTTTCAAGTTATGGGATTGTTTTGATAGGCTTCATTAATGATATTTGTTGCATTTATCTGCGGTTATTTTTATCTTTTACTTATTCTTTTTCCAAGTTCTTTTGATAGGAATGCTTCGTAAGTAGTAAACAAGAAATATTTTTTAACCAAAACCAAACTGTTTTTCATTCGTTACCAAGTACACGATAAATGATATCGTGCTCGTCGTCTCTTTGTCGAGGTTAGTTCTCGTCCTAATTATCCAAAGGCGATCCGTGCAAGGCAGTACACATGGATTTCGGAAATTGAGCCATATTCCCTAACATTCAATTCAATTAGGTATTAATTCAATTGGTTTCCCGAAATGACGCGGTGCGGCCGGTCGCATTTGGCCAACGGCCACGCGCAGCGGCTACCGGCCATTGTATCGTTTCGTTATAGATTGAGATGCGATTGGCTGCTCCAGTAGACTACGGGCTTTCTTTGTCTGTGATGAAGAAAACGATTTTTGATTTGATGGTTGTGCGGTTTTGAAAGGATTGCAGATAGACGAGATCAACCGAGTAATGTGTCTTTCACATCTATGCTCGAAAATGTACCTACTTTATACGTCATTCAAACTTAACCGAAGGCAAGTAGTAATGTAAAACAAATCTAATGAGATCTCTTAGTGCGAGTCTCCTCCTTCATTCGCTACTTCACATCGTCTCTTCTATTTTACTTCGTTTCAAATTCAAAGCTCATTTCTGTACTGTAAAATGTAAAATATAATAATATGTCAAACAATTATAGTTTATTTCCGTCAGAAAATGAACAAAAAAAATTATCATTTACAATTTGAAAAAACAAAATATGTGAGATTTATTCTTAACTTCAAGAGTAGAGTGTTCTTTTGCAGCTGTCTTTGTTTTGATCGTGATTAAATCCCTCTAGCGCTCGGGATTCTAGTAACTCCGAGTGAGTTACTAGAATCCCGAGCGCTAGAGGGCGCTCCTTCGCTCGTGAATTATTCTAGAATCTTGATTTGCTCTCGGGATCCTATGACCCCCGTGACGTGACACAGCGTTATGCCCTCCATAAATCTACTATTACGTGCAGTTGAGAAAACGGCTAGTTGAAAACTTTAGTTGTCCCATTTCTCCGACATTTTTATAATTCATTTATGGATTCTTGAATTGGTAATGTATTTTTGTATCTAAGGTTTGCTTGCGTTTATTATTTAAATTTTTTTTCCGAACAAGTGGAAGTTGCAGACTTGTTTGTTGCGTTGTCTGGAAAAGCTAGTGTATATTTCGGTGAATGTTGACACTGTGTAGGTAGCAATGAAAAGATAACCGTGTACATGCAACTGATGCGCTGAGCTCGTCAGGGGAGGGAGCGGTACTCACATCACACTCGACGTCCACTATGATGCGCTTGGAGACGGAGGGGGGCACGGCGTTCGTCGCGATGCAGAGGTAGGCGCCCATCTCAGTGCGGCTGATATGCTGAGCTCGTCAGGGGAGGGAGCGGTACTCACACTCGACGTCCACTATGATGCGCTTGGAGACGGAGGGGGGCACGGCGTTCGTCGCGATGCAGAGGTAGGCGCCCATCTCAGTGCGGCTGATATGCTGAGCTCGTCAGGGGAGGGAGCGGTACTCACACTCGACGTCCACTATGATGCGCTTGGAGACGGAGGGGGGCACGGCGTTCGTCGCGATGCAGAGGTAGGAGCCCATCTCAGTGCGGCTGATATGCTGAGCTTGTCAGGGGAGGGAGCGATACTCACACTCGACGTCCACTATGATGCGCTTGGAGACGGAGGGGGGCACGGCGTTCGTCGCGATGCAGAGGTAGGCGCCCATCTCAGTGCGGCTGATATGCTGAGCTCGTCAGGGGAGGGAGCGATACTCACACTCGACGTCCACTATGATGCGCTTGGAGACGGAGGGGGGCACGGCGTTCGTCGCGATGCAGAGGTAGGCGCCCATCTCAGTGCGGCTGATATGCTGAGCTCGTCAGGGGAGGGAGCGGTACTCACACTCGACGTCCACTATGATGCGCTTGGAGACGGAGGGGGGCACGGCGTTCGTCGCGATGCAGAGGTAGGCGCCCATCTCAGTGCGGCTGATATGCTGAGCTCGTCAGGGGAGGGAGCGGTACTCACACTCGACGTCCACTATGATGCGCTTGGAGACGGAGGGGGGCACGGCGTTCGTCGCGATGCACAGGTAGGCGCCCATCTCAGTGCGGCTGATGCGCTGCAGGCCCAGGGTGTCGCCCTCGTACACTGTCACTGGCGACAAATGAAAGTTAGAGTACCAGGCTGACAGGACTTATCACAATAAAACGTGACAATAAAATCAAAGGAGTTGATACTCTTTCATTGTGATTGTGACCAACTTCACAAAATATAATGTATTTATTAAGTATATCAGTCTTCTAGTACCCATAACACAAGCTCTGCTTAGCTTGGGGCTAGATGATGCTGTGTGGACTGTCCGGAATTATTATTATTTTATTATTATAAAAAGGAAATTCCATCTTCGGCTGTATGTATGTTTTTTATGCATATCCAGCCCCCGATACTATTTGTCTCGTAAATAAAAAATCTATAGAAAACATGTGCAATTTTGATTTGTATAAACACAATTAACCTATTTTAGATTCGTTTAGATTAGTAGAATTTGCCAAGCGGGATACTCTCTTTTTAAATTTCAGGTTTAAACGTTTTTTTCTCACTCCACTTTTGCCCCTGCGAAGGAAAAAAGGGAAAACTGGAAACCTGATTTTAATAGTCATTGATTCCCCTTTAACTTTTTTCTTATTCTATTTCCCACCTCACATTTTCTTTCAAGTCCAAAATTCCCTCTTTACTGGTGCGGACGTCTCGTAAAGTACCAGGGTCACATCTCTAGCAAATGGGTTCAAATGCGTCCACGCCTGAGTCGTAGCCGCTCCCATCATCGAGAAGTGTCACTGTCGTTTGTCACGCACCTCTATTGTGAATTCTTAAAAGGTTTATATTCGGACAACCGGGCACGATAACTGATTCTAGGGTTGGTAAATGAATCATCTGTTTAATGGTCCACTTCTATATGAAACTTGTTTTGCGTGATGAGGTAGAAAATAAATGCCTTATTTATCTATACTTTCATTATTGTGAGGTATTTCATATGTAAATAAGTAATAATCAAAAAATTCCAATGAAATTAATTTACCCTGTACCCACTACTGTTCTATACTCACGTCACAGGTCTGAATAACTGCACCAACCTTTGAATTACTTACCCACCTTTTTGACAGGTAAGTAAGTACCATGAGGGTACAATGGGGCAGGCCGCGACAGGCGCGACGGCGGCCTGCACTTGATGCCCCAACAAAACGCCCGACGCGGCTAATTCCACTCACCCAGATGAAGCCACGATTAAACCCAACAGAAAGAATGAAGCATAATTATAGCGTTGGCAGTTGCTGAGTTTCCCGCCAAATTAAATCGCTGGAGCACCTATTCGCGGTCGCCGGACAAAGGCGCCAAAAATCGAGTTTAATTTGAAGAGCGATTTCCTTGTGAGGCTGAGCACTCGAGCACTCGCCGGTAATTGTCGAGCTCACGTCACCGGCGGTGTCGGCGGGTGTCGGCCGGTCCCTTGCCGGCCAGGGCGGGCTGTGTCGTGAAGAGGGACGGATTACAATAATCATAGATTTATTTGCTGTATAAAACAAAACGACGACGATTGAGGCCTAGAGTGTACGCTCAGCAGCTTAGAATTGAAGGTTTATGAAAATTAATAAATAGTTTCCTTTTATATAATACAACTTATTTTTATGTCAGCGAGTCATAATAAAAAAACTAACATCTCGGTAATAAAACCGAGATGTTAGCTTTTTCTCTTTATGTTTTGTCATACTAGCCATTCAGGTTGCTAGATTATATTATATAATACAACCCAGCAACCTGAATGGCTGTTATAACCTGAATGATAATTATCACTTTATTTCTTATATTATTTTGATAATTATGTACCTATAGTTCAAAAATTTGACTTGTATACGTGCTTATTTTGTAAGCCTAAAGAAATAAAGATATTAGTACACTTGATAGGAATAGTAGATTATATAATTTTACATGATTGAGAATATTCTAAACGTACTTTACAACATGTGATGTGTTTGTATAACATTTCAAAATGTATGAAATAAGAAGATCAAATCGGTTGTCATTATGTATGTTGGCACAAGCAAGACTGCACGTTCAAATTACTGGGAGAGTTCATTTACATAAGTCATTGGACATTTTAATTGATTTATTACTAATGCATCTGCTAAACCGATTTAGGTGAGTGGGTGGTCCTAGGAGAGTGTTGTATATATTCCAAAAGTATATTATAACTCGTATTTCTATATTACAACAACATCGCTCATATTTTGAAAGTGAGTTCTTTCCCCATGAGTCCGGCCACGACACCAAAAAGCCGGGTTTTACAATCCATAATCCCGTCACCAAACGTTTTAATTACGAAAAAACTGTTCCCGCCTCCCGTTTTCAATTCCGGGACGTGTTAATCTTCGTTTGTTTATAATACCGGGATCTTTTCCCGGGATTAGTACAAAGCCCGCCAATTGGCGTGCGCTGCGCTCCGGCTGGCTGAGCGTGAAATTATATTTTTTCGGTCCCTGCTTAAAGAGAAGTAAATGCGAAATTTGTGCTAGTTTTACCGAGTTTGTTTTAGAAAATAAGGCAAACATTCCCTTCAGCCACTTTGGTAACTAACTGATTTGTAGAGACAGATGGCGCCACTGTCATGTAAACATCGACTCTACAGAAATTTAATTAAATAAAATGTTTAAAATATAAAATCAGTGCAAATAATAACATTACATAAATAATAACGTTATAAAGACCTCGCGTGAGTGTTATCCAATAAAAATAACTCGAACTGACTGAGAAACTAATGTGAATGTGTCTCACCACAAAAACTCCCAAAGTGATACCTAAAAACAAGTGCTGTGGATACTTAAACAAAACTTTGTGACTGAGATCCAAAAGTGACATAGTGAAAATAAATTTATGGTCGAAAATACAACTTGATTGTTATAATAATTATCTGTTCATAATCAGTTAAACATAATACAAAAGAGGGTAGGTACCGTAAAAAATACTCGTAACTACGTGCAGTTGTAACGGACTCTCCCTCTCAATCATCATACACGTAATTTCGACACCTGAGTTGTGAACACCACTGGCCTAGCGGTACTAGCCTCAGATTTAAGCAGCTTTGACTCGAGTGACCCAAGATCAAACCTCTGGACAAAAAATTAATTTTGCTTTTCTCAAAACTTTAATACAAGTTTCGTTATAGAGCCATCTTTTAAATAAGAGAGACAACTCTCAAAAATGGAGGACCAAGAGAGCTATATCACGTTAAGGCGTGCGGTTACTCAATTGAATATTAGCCGAAACGAAGCTGATGGAAGCACTGATACGATAGATGTCACCACAGGTAGCCTTCCAGAGCTATCGGGCGATGTGAACGAAGAAATGAAAAATCTCTTGAATAAAATAGAGGTCTTACAAATAGAGCTAAACAGTGCTCATAATGAAATAGAGAAATTGTCATTAGAAAATAAGGACCTGAAAAAGATTGTGAAAGATTTAAAAAAGAAAAATGACTTATGCATGAAATTTAATCGTAGCTCTCCTAAAAATTCCCCAAAAATTACTCCACTGCGTACCAATTTGCAACTTAAATCTACCAAAACACATAAAGAGACACAAACAAATAATAATAATACAAAAAAAGAAAACAGGAAAATTGACCAAATTAATCAGGAAACACAAACAAACATTTTTCCTGAGATTCAAATACCTACAAAAGAAAATAAATGTACACAAACACCAAGAGAAAGTCAGCAAAAAAGCCATTACAAAATTCGAAACATGGCAAAGGATATGAAATGTAAGTCATTAAGTTATAAGCCAAAAATATGTTTGATAAGCGAGAACAAAGAAAATAAAGTACTTAGCATTGCCGAAGATGCCATGGAAAATAACTACAAGATAGGTCACTACTTAACCCCCCAAGCATACACTCGCCAATTACTACGGGGACTTAAAACTAAATTATCAGATTATACAATGAATGATTACTGCATTATACTTATGGGTGACCAAGATTTTCAGGAGTCATGCGATAATATTGAGCTGCTCAGAAACATAAGGGAAACTCTTCAACAAATCATGGACACAAATGTTATCATATGTGCGCCTGCTTACAACTATGGCTATGGCACACAGAAAATAAATGAAAAAATACAAATTTTTAACGACCTTCTCTATCAAGACATCCAAACTCATAAATATGCTTACTTGCTAGATACAAATAGAAATTTAGTATATGACTACAATACGTTCCATAAGCCATCTGGAAAGATAAGTAATCATGGACTTCGTATTGTTATGAAAGATTTAGCTAAACACATATATGACATAAAAAAATATGTAGAGCATAGAGTTTCATACAAAATTGACATAGAAAATGAAGGATACCAAGTACAAAACCAGTTTTTTCTTTGAAAATAAATTGAATATTCTTCACCAAAATATTGCTGGACTACTGAATAAATCAGATCTTTTAAGTATATGCTTGGATGATTTGACTGAAAAAAAGAAAACAGTCGACGTTATATGCATCACGGAACATTTCATCATGGAAGGATATGAACAATATTTGACAATCCCTAACTTCACCTTAACGTCTATCTTTTGCCGCAAAGATAGTAAAAGAGGAGGAACATGTATCTTAGTAAGAAATGGACATAAATGGAACAATTTAAATGAAATCTCTAAGTTTTCAGTAGCTGGTACTTTCGAATGTTGTGCAGTGGAACTAATTGACTGTAACATTGCTATTATTTGTGTGTATAGAATACCTAAAATTGAAAATTTAGCTTTGTTTATGAAAACTTTTGAAAAAACCTTGCAAGAACTATCACGAAAGAGTTATCAAAATATTATTGTAGCTGGTGACTTTAATATTGATATTTTAAAAACGAATAATGTAACTCTCGACTTTGAATGTCTACTTTTAAACTTTAATCTTAAGCTTGCTTTGAAGCAACCGACAAGAATTAGGAGCCAAACGTGTATTGATAATTTTGCGCATAGTTTCAAAAAATCATGTTTAACAGAAGTTATAGAGTTTGCATTATCGGATCACACCGCTCAACTTATTACCTGTCCAATCCACAATTATAGCATCATGAAGTACTGGAAAGTTATCAGACGAGATTATTCATTTGAAAATATTAAGAAATTTGTAAGCATCGTAGAAAGCATTTCTTTTTCTGAAATATACAACGAAAAGGACTGTAATGTCGCTTATAATGAGTTCATAAATACATTTAAACTGTTTTATGATCTATGTTTTCCCTTCAGATCAATTACTATTAAGACTACCAGACCAGTACGATGGATATCACGTGGCATAAAACTAAGCTCTAAAAAGAAAAGAAAAATGCTTTGGAACTATAGAAAAGCGCCCAATGAAAACAATAAAACTGAATATCATAAATATAGTAAAATGCTGAAAAAAATCATTAAACTTACGCAAAAAGCACAAAATAATTATAAAATAAAATCTTCCAAAAACAAATCGAAAACATCATGGAGCATTATAAATAGTTCTAAAAGAAACACACCAAAAGATCCCATTTCTAAAATAAAATTTAAAGATAAAATTATAAAAAATCCAATCGAAATTTCTAATGCTTTCATTGACTTTTTTATAGACAAGATTATGCCCATTACTAATTCAAATACACAGCCTACTAAATTTATAACAAGCCAAAAAGACTCTTTATTCATACAGCCATGTATACCAAATGACATCTTAAAAATAATTGCCTCGTTAAATAATACAAATAGCGTCGGGTATGACGGAATCGCGACTAAAATTCTAAAACATGTAGCTAAATCTCTGTGTAGTCCGATTTGTTACCTTCTGAACTTAAGCATTACTCAAGGTGTTTATCCTGATGCTCTTAAAGTGTCAGTTTTAAAACCTCTTCATAAAAAACAATCCAAAGAAAACATGGAAAACTACCGACCAATCTCACTTATTCCGGTAATTTCAAAAGTTTTTGAAAAATACATCTATAGTGCTATAAATAGTTATCTTGAAGCCCGATGTATACTATGTAGAGAACAAACAGGGTTTAGAAAAAATAAAACTATTAATATGGCCTTATATGATTTTCTCTATAGAGTATCATATAATATGGATAAAAGAATACCCACGTGCTCGATTTTTTGTGACATGACACAAGCATTTGACTATATAAGACATGACATATTGCTAAGCAAACTTGAACTCTATGGATTAAGAGGAAATATTTCTCATCTGATTAAATCCTACTTAGAAAATAGAATTCAAATGACAGAAATAACCAATATTAATTTTAAAACTATGACCGAAGAAACCTTTAGATCCAAAAAGCGGATAATGAAGTATGGGGTACCACAGGGTAGCGTTCTGGGTCCCCTATTGTTCATTATCTATATTAACGATTTGCCAAAAGCTACCCCACACCCCATGACTTTGTTTGCAGATGACAGTACAGTGACCATAGAATGTAAAAATATTGAGACATATAAAGATGACATAAATGCAGCTCTGTGCGATATCATAGCTTGGCTAGATGACAATAATTTGAAAATTAACCTTTCTAAGACTAATATTATTCATTTCCGACAACGTGACACTGCTGCTTCAAAAAACTTTGACATTAAATACAATAATACTATAATAGAACAAGTAAACTTGACAAAATTTTTAGGATTAAATATTGATAGTAAGTTAAACTGGAAATCACACATAGAGCTCTTATGTAAGAAAATCAATAGTCATGCGTATGTGTTGTATAAGCTATCACCAACAGTGAACATAAAAACACTTCTCATAGCATACCATGGACTGATTGCATCTCGTGTCAGATATGGGTTGATTTTCTGGGGGAACTCTACCGAAGTTGAAAAGATCTTTAAACATCAAAAAAGATGTGTAAGGGCAATGTTCAACCTCAATGTATTAGATTCCTGTAAACCTTTTTTCATAGAACACAATATTCTTACCGTTCCTTCGTTGTATATTCTGGAAACTGCTATGTTTGTGAAAAATAATGCTGACTTATTTAGTAGATTGTCCGATTTCGTCGTACGAAATAGACGAGACAATAATAAAGTTTGTGTTCCTAACTGTAAGACCACGTTCATGCGCAAAAGCGTCTTTTATATGGCTCCCTATATCTATAATAAGCTGCCAGAGCCACTGCGAAAACTGCCTTGTTCGTTGTTTCATAGGAAGTTAAGATCATACCTATCAAATACCGCCTATTACACCATAAATGAATTTATGAATGATAAAAATGTTAAAATTCATTTCACTTGACTCAGTTTTATTGTATTTTAATTTGACATGATTTTATAATCCTATTATATAGTTATTGACATTTTGAATCTAATTTTAATATTTAATTTGAGTTTCTTTTAATTTTTATGTTTACTCAATGAATTATGTAAAACGATTGCATGCCGGAAGGTAGAAAACAATGACTCTATTTTATCTAAAATTAAGATCTTTATAACATTGTATTTCAAGCAATAAATGAACTTTTACTTTACTTTACTTTAACTAGTTACGTAAAAACAATAGTGGTTTTGTAAAAGCTTAGGACGTACATACATTACCTACTATACCTGAACACAGACATAGAGTTTGCATTTAAATGTGTAATTATACCACATAACTGGAACACGCTTTTTTCTTTACGATTATCATTACAGCAAGTTATTCAGAAAATAGTGGATACTAACCAACATTACTTATATTGTTTTTCCCACAAAAAATATTTTTTTCTTTTGTTTCCCGTTGGTTTCTGTCATGAAATACCACCTTCGAGAAAAAGTTAGATAGCGATTACTTTCAAAATTTTATAAAAAAATTAAATAGGTATTTCGTTATTCTGAAACAATAACCCAGAAATACCTAACAATATTCAAAAATGTTACAAATTTATAAATTCCTTACACAAATATTCCGATAGCCCGAGCCTTTTGTACGAAAAAACGGTTTCGATTCAAACCCGAAAACCCCAAACAAGATGTTGAATGCTAATTTGATTTCTAAATTAAATTAAAAAGGGTCGTAATGCGATCGCAATCAATGTAATGTAAAACGTAAAATTAAAAATTCCGCGCCCGTCGCCGGGCATCAAGTGCCCAAATGAGTTTACGGTGCGTATTTCGTGTACAATTCGAGCCCCTTCTGGCCTGTTTTGTCGAGCCATTTTAAGTTGGTTGCTTTGCTATGAATAATAAGGTTCTTAGAAATTAGACAGATTTTAATCTTTATTTATAAAAAGCAAGGTTTTTTATTTTTTTGCACTTTGCACTCCTTGGTTCTATGGAAACGTATAATATTATAAATATCTTATGGGAACTGATTTATGATGGATATAAAGTAGCATGATCCAGGTTATAGCTACAAATATCACAATGACAAAGATATTACGTTATCGTTCGTAGTTTTGACTTGAATAGTTACAAACATCCATCCATCCTTACTTTCGCATTTACCTCTCTTATACTAGTGTTACTATCATAATTTATTCTCGTGAGGCTTAAATGACGTAATGATTATAATTTTGTAATCAAATTTATCGGATTAGAGTTCACAGTGCATAGTTTGTTCTAGGAAAGCGTGCTCTATCGAAGGGAATGTCAATTAATAATAAATGGTTAAGACATTATTTTACCGTGAAGTAAATGTAGAAGTTAAAATAAATCTCTGTTTTTTCACATGATTCTGCAAGTGACAACGCGCACCAGGTAAAAACTAGATCTTTAAGCAAACACAATCATGTCTTTATATTTATTTAGAATTTGGGGAAATAGAGTTTCCCCAAATATGCACATAACAAGCGTTAAAAAACAAAACAAACTAAAATAATTAAATTACCAAAGTAGGTTACAACAATGAACGATGTAAAAGTTTACAAATAAACATTTTAAATTTTTCACTAAATAAAAAAGTAAAGTTTATGTAATAACACTTATTTTAGAAACTAAGCTTATTGATTTTTGATATATTTTTAGATATCCATCCGCATGCTACTCGAATACCATGACATAGCAGAATGTATAACAGAAAACAATTAGATCAGACACTCCCTTCAGAGGCGGGGAGTGGAGGTGCTCAATAATGCACGAGATATCGAAGCACAATATTCACGCTAAGTAGGTACTTGTACATACACGATTATCTTGTAACGTATGGCATTAAATCCCCAATACATTATTATATAACACGCGTTTATCTATAGCAACTGTATTTGAAATTCGGTTTACTGACCAAACCATGACATTTTGAAACCCTTTTCAATGAAACTATAGCATGTAACGTTGTCAAATTATAGTAAATATTTTAGCACTTTATGTTTAGCAAATCAATCAACTGAAAAAACGTTGTACAAAACTTGATTGATCTACTTATTCCTACTCGTCTTCTCTCCGCTGCAAACCAGAGCGAGCGCACCCTGTAGCTGATCGGACGAATAAGGCATTGGACCGTAGAGCACATTACTACCGTTCGTGACCAGAGTGGTAATCTCAACGAATATCAGGGTAGTCCATTTGGTTCATCCGTCTTGAGTTTGGCTATTAAAGGATGTTCGAAGCTTTTTCTATCTATCCACCGAGTTGTGCTGACGCTCACACATGTAGAGTTGCAAGTTTTCGACATGATCTGTTTTTTACGAAGGGGTGGAATAAATAGAAGAGACAACAATTTTATGGTCGGGAACGCGCGTGCAAGGTTTCCATAGGCTGCAGTAACCGCTCTTCATCAGGCGGGCCGCAAGTCTGTTGGCTACCTTCGATGTTTAAAAGTATAGGATACCCCAAGTCTACCTTTCTTCCTTCGGTCCACCGAGATGGGCTGTCCGTCCTCTCGCCTCCACATGATCTTGGGCGCGGGGAAGCCGTCCGCCTTGCAGACGAGGCTGATGTTCTGGTTCTCGCGGACCGCCACCGCCGACTGCGTGCTCTCGTCATCCAGGATGTTGGGAGGAACTGGTCAAAACGGAGATACCATTATATTGAGATTTTTGGCAGGTCTGCCTTTTTAAGGTCCCACCCACAGCTTCACACGCGTTGTTTCTTTGGAAACCTTTTGATTTTATTGCACCCATGAGAATAGATCTAAAATAATCTAATCCTAGCCTAGAACTTATATGCAAAATCACCTCGAGCCGTTCTGTAGTTCTGGCGTGAAAAGGATACTAACATACGATCATCTAAATACCCATACTTTTGAGTGGTTTCAAATATTCCAAGCTTTCTATTTTTTTATGATATTAACTAGATACTAATCGTTAATTTAAATAAACTACTTACCTATTTAAAGTTAAAGAACATTATTATCCCACCGACTCTATAGAGAGAATGCATAGGTATACATTCTATTTAAATAATCGTAGGTATGATAGTAAGACTAACATCAGTTTTAAACACTATCGATCTGATCACCAATAAAACTCTTTTTCACGACCCAGCCCTAAAAGAGAAACAAAGCTTCTCACGGTCAAAGACCCTGCTAGGGTGTATTCCCATTGAAAGTTGGTAGAGAATTATTGGCCATATACGAGACTAAGCGGAGCTCGTAGCGCTGATTTGAGGCCGGGGACTCCAATAATAGCGCAGCATTTCAAACGGCGAGATATTTTTATTTCAAAGACGTGTTTCTGATTCATTTTTTCGAAATTCTCTCTGTAATACATCTAGATAAGAGGTATGTAGTATTGTCCAACATGTAGAGGCATTTACTGAGCAGTGCAAAAAAGGTGGATAGTGTGGGTCGACAAGGGTACAAATGGGTTGAATGAGAATCAATAACATTCTACTTAGCAACATAACCTAAATTGTACAGTACAGGATCTTACGAAGCCATCACACAAAAGTGGGCGGGAAGACAAAACACTGGCTCGTTTGCCAACAATATACGTACACCAAGTCAAACCGCCGGTCTGTGTTAGTGACATTGTAGTGAAGATTATTTAGTTGCTAAATAAATAGCAACAACATTGCGACAACAACATAATTTGATCCTAACATTTCAATCTTTCAACACCATGAGGCCATGGTTAAAGTCAACCGCCTATCATAAAAGGGAGTAGTTTAATTAAAATACATATATTTAGAGCCATTGATTTCTGATTTCTGAAGATTCTAGTTTCATATTTATGGAACGAGGTAATAAGTAACTCGCCCCATATAGGACAGCCAAGCGGAGAAAATACAAAAAAAAACTCTTTGCTGCTTTTCAATGGTTACAATCAGTATACTAATAATTTTAATAAAAGGATACAATTATCATTATACTGCAAATGTGCACAATCTGCCCGTAATAATTGTGGTGTAATGAAATTAGCATGCAGAGTAGCGCCGGCCTCAGATCTAGTGGGAGGTAGATAGCCTTATCTGGGATACGGAAACTGGCGGCCGTCCATGCGGCCCACTTGACTGCACAAGGAATTATTTCGAGTGGCCTGATTATTGGACACGTTAATTTTGAGGTCATCGTCTAAACTGAGAGATTTGGAAAATTAGAACGCTGTTATCATGCCTTGACGGCATGTAACTCAACTCAAGTTTGCACTGGCTTGTTTTGAAAAGACAAAAAGTCGCTGGCTGATGTGCTACAGTATACAATTACGTTATGCTTGATATTATTCCATCTAGTACAGTTGTGATTATACTCGGAATTTAATTTCGTTAGTTAGCAAGAAGTTCAGAATAATATTCCCCCCACCTTGCGTTATTCATGAGCACAATTTGCCAAATGAAGCTGAAAAGCGAATCACCTGTTAAAAACGGGTACTATTTAGCAGCAGGATCCTCAAGCAAAAGTAATTAAAAGTTCAGAGGTAATAAGCCCCGGGAGAATGCCGCGGGATAAGCAAGAATACTTCGTCAATATTTTAACCCGACAAACTTTATATTATACCTGAATGGTATACCTCATAATTAGCTGTTAATGGATTCAATGAAAACAAGTATTACTTTGCTGGTTCTCGAGAGGGACGATGATTAATATCGGAGCGATCGAGTGCTGGTGACTTGTGAAATTTCCCTCGACCTTTGGAGCTCGGCTTACCATTACATTGAGTATATTACTTACTTTGCAATCATAACTTTAAATACCCCAGTCACTGCGCTGAATAAAAACTTAATACTTCATCAGTTCTTCCAAAATTATGACTTTTGCAATAGAAAAGTAAACAAAAAACCGAAACATAGAAACAATGAAACATTCTAGAAATCACGAGGAGGCACAAAAATGTTTTAGATATTTAACTCATTATTACTGCAAGTTTTTAAACAGTTAGCTACTGAACGGATTGGGCTGAAATTTTAAATAGACCAGATCTAAGCCCTTAATATAGGATATTTTTCTTTAAGGCGCAAACAGCACCTAAAGTAGCGCAAAATCTACCTTAATATTCACGCGGATGAAGCTGCGGGGCGCAACTAATCAGTTATATTACACAACTCTGCTTACTAGATGGTGTTGAGGCTTGTCCAGTCCATCAGAATCAAACAGAACCCACAACCGTACGGGCAAACCAGCTACGAAGAAGGAGAGACTCACCGACAACCTGCAGGTAGCCAACCTGGCTGATCATGGGGTTGGTGTTGACCTGGCACATGTAGTAGCCGCGGTCCTCCTGCTGCACCTGGCTCACGTGCAGCAGCCACGTCATGGCGTTGTCGTGCGACACGCTGAAGCGCGCCAGCCGCGTGATCACGTGCCGGTGGATCGTGAGGATCATCTGCCGGTCGATGTGGATCCACGCCACCTGCAAACAACTCACTCTTTACAACTGAACGCAGCAGCAACCAAGCTCCAAGTGAGCAGTCGTAGTTTATGGCTTGATAATACTGTGAGGATTATTCTAGAAAATAAACCATAAAATAAAATTATCTATTAGAGTTATTTAAGAAGGAGAAAATTTTTATAGAAATAGTCGAAAAAGAAAAAAATATGATTTGATAGTAAGTATAATTGTGATATTAATTTTTTAATCAAAAATAAATCCATAACAATTGCTTAGAGTATAAGGAATAACAAATAAAACCTGCAAGCTGTCTCAAACTTGTTCTAAAATATTGTATTAGCTAGGATCTCGTAAGCCAACGAAGCAGAGAACCTACAAGACTAAAGGTAAAACATAACACGAGCTCGGCTCCGAAACCTGTCAGTTACTAACTTCATAACAGTCGTTCCATACATTCGTACCGCGCCGTTCCAAACACTTACTGCCCAAACTTCGTTCAGGTCAAAACTCACGTTCCGAACACATTCGTTTTAAAACTCCAGAGTGGTTGAATCCAGTTTGTTCTGGTCTTATTAAGCGCAATGGGTATTGTGCTCGCAGCGATCATAATTGCTTTTGTTTTAAATGAAAAAACAGGTTGTGACCTTATTATAAAATAATAGTTAAATAGCGAAACCACATATTGGCTGAGTCTTGAGAGAGCCGGAACTGGCTTAGGTTTCTACCCGGACTTTATAATCACTTTGTCTGGTGTCCTAGTGCATGAACCTTTTGGAGTTTGTATTTCTGCTCAAAAATAAGGGAAGCACAAGCTTAATACTACCCGTACTCTTCAAATAAAGCACCTTCAAGTGTGTGAGTGCAGGCGCCCTGCATACTTTATACTTGGTTGTCAATTATGTACAAGGAACCCATCGCCATTCCAGGACGGTACTACACCTCAGGTCCAGTTTATTTAGACCCGCCACCTGGCAGCCGTAAAACTTGTAAAATAGAATGTAAATGAATGTAAAAATGAAAAAAATGTAAGATGAAAAATGTAATTGAATGTAAAAAGCAATCATTATGAAATTTTGCATAGCTGTGGCAGTATTTGTATCGTATTATTTGTGTAAATTTCGTTTCTGTAACATGAGTCGTTTTTGAGTACGGTCATGTGTACGCTAGCTTGATCGTTATGCTAGCGTACCCACTAAGAATGGTCATTATTTTCGAAACCAGAGAGGCACTATTTATTCTAGTTTTGCATTAATTATGCAGAGTTTATACAGTATTTATTAGGCATAACAACAATCGTGAATTCGATTATGGGTACGCTACCATCACGGACACTGTTTATAGCTCAGGTTTAGTACTTTATTCAGTTGATATTTACGGCTCGGCAGCTTATTGCACGAGAACTTATGCTAACCCGATCGGAAATTGAATTGGGGCTAGAAATGCATTCGAGTTATTGGAGCTGACAACGTGCGGAGGTACGTACTACAGTGCCTCACAGCAATTTGAGCGGGAAGTTGCAACAGTCACACGAAGTGGCGGCGTGCAATTTGTTGGCTGTGAATGAGGTTCCTTTCACTCTGTTTACTTATAGCTAGGGCACGCTCTCTTTTTTGCTGGCTTGGAGGACCAAGGGCTTTGTGTGGCCTCAAATAATGCAGATAAGTCCAAGTACCCAAATTATCTGCATTAGTAGATCCATAATACTCAATTTTCTGCTACATACAGTGGGTACATACTACAGATAGGGAGATGGGCAGAATTGATCTTGAGTTGCTAGACCTCTTCGTCAGTGGAAACAAGGTGATAATTCGGATGGATAGAGTAGGTTTCATAAAATAGCAGGCTATGAATAAAGAGATGTGCAACAATGTCTCGAAGATAAAAGCAACACAAGAGCGGCCCATCGCCATCGGCCGTAGAATACCAAACGGCCGCTAGGTGGCGCACTGCGGAACACTCGATACTTGCATATTTTACGAGACAGCATCTGCTTTCTACTACTTGACTCGGGTTAAGATCTATTTTTAACCGACTTACAGAAGGTTTTTGTGATCGCAATATACTTTTGTTTTCAAACTAGGATTATAAAACCACTTTACTTCGTCCTGTCATTTATTTGCTCCAGTGACAATCCATTAGTCATAATAATGCTTAAGTGTAACCTACTTCTTCTTCTTCTTGATTATGGCAATCGTGTCTGTTTAGCCACTTTTCTGCCAGTGTCCGGTGTAACCTAATACTTTACCAATTTATTTTTAAATGACAATTGACTTTGTCAAAAACAGAAAATGCGTGGACGGAGTACTTTATAGCGCCAATATTAGTGTTAATCGCTTGTCAACTAACAGCAACAAAAACAACCAATCTAAACTCTACCTTAGAATGTAAACTCACCGAAACCTAAAATTAATGAAATCTAATAAATTACAATCTCCTCTAGCTTCTCCCAACTTTTGCACAACGTCAACGTCAAGACTAACTTCCACACCCGACTCCGCCTGTGTAAGCAAATGCTGGTGAGTTTGTTCCAACAGTGTTAATACCGGTACCCACACCATGCCTCTTGAATCTACCTTGCATTGGAGATTGAGCTTTATCTCGCTGAATTTGAGGTCTAAATACATACGTCAAGCTTCTTCATAAGAAAACAAAGCTGAAACAACCCCTACTTTGCACGAGTGGAAGGAAAATGTTATTCTTATCAGCATTTTCCGCTTTGAGTAGTTTAGTTAATTATAAAGTTTGGCTTTCTCATTGGCATCGTACTTTGATACTCTCTCGGTGCACTGTTCACTGTTAATTACAAGAAAGTGTAGTGTAGGAGTGATGAATGTGCAGAATTGTGTTGTTGTTCTGTGGCCGGCTGTCGGTTAGGGTGTACGCGCGGGTCGGCTTATCCGGCCGTCTGCCGCCGAGTAAGTATCTTGTTTATTGAATGCTCGTGTTTGCCTTTTAAAAGAGCGAGCTTTCTGGTGACGTACAATTTAAATGTTTTGGGGGAGAGTTGAAACAATTGCCAAGTTTCAAAAGGTTCTTCGCAATCCCATCGGGATGAAGGTTTAAGAGTTCAAGAGCCGTTTCTTAGAGACGATGACGGTTGTAGAAAAACTTTAAAAAATAGTATTTTACCATCGACATCGTTTAGTTGGACTTCAGACCGACTTCAGAACTTTGATCTTTTATTGTTTTTTTCTCAAAGCATTTTTATTATATAAGATACATTTGAATTTCCGTTCTTTTATACCTAGTATGACTATTGGTTAGCAAGTAGACCTTTGCCTTATTTCCTTGTTATCCAAGGGTCAAAAACCAACATCACAATCAGAATTACAGAAGTTACACGACTCCGATTAAGGGTGTATAAATCACTGGTATTGGACCCCTAACCTCCTCGAAGCCTATTAACAGCAATGGCGAATTTGTGATTAAGCGGCGTCATAACTTATCTGCTTTGGTTCCGGTAGGACCACTGCGCTAGTGAGGAGAAGCCGAACTTCGGCGGTAGATTATATTTATAACTAGCTGCGCCCCGCGGCTTTACATGAGTATTTTTTTAAGTAGCCTATTTTTTATTCCGGGCTTAGAAAAGGTAACAAACACTCATCCATCCATTACCTATATCTATATATCCAAAATACATTTATAATATTAGTGTAATGACAGAAAGCGGAATAGGATCTTAAATCAGGTGATAAAAAAATAAGGTGATAAAAAATCTCTCAATTATAATAAATTCAACATGAAACTAAGACTAAGCATGAATTGAACAAATCGAAATCTGCTGACCCGCACCGATCACTGGAATTTTGTTATAAGAATTCTATTACCCAGAAACTTAGCCGTTTGATCAGAATCTATCGAAAGCTGGACGAACCCGAGAAGAAGCGAACATCCCTAGTTCGTAATAAAGTGGTGCAGGCTGTGACTTGCTCACCTCCTCTCTATTAGCTCCTACAACTCGGTGATTTATCACGAGACCACTGCTGTATCTAAGTTATAGAGTATGCGATTGGTGAAGACCTGATTGGATTCCATAATTTTAAACTGTTTTTTTACTTATCTTTTAAACTTACTCAACTTAATTAAAATCTCCTTCTCAGAATAAGTCGAAGTCTGTTAACCTGAAACCTACTTTGAAGTAACACAAGTTTGTAACAAGCTATCGCAGTAAACAGTAAATACCACATTTGATAACTAAGACATAGTACCCATTAACGTGAGTAGTTTGCTACCAGCTAAACTAAATAATCATTTTGCTTCACAACATAGCTGCATCACAGCAACTGTGTAAATAAATAATTCATGTACAAGCGCGACACATGGCTAACATCTTCCATTTGCATTAATTGAAATAGACACACAGGTAGAGACGTAGGTATCATTAAAAGAGCGGTCTTAGTGTGTTTGTTAGCGGAGCGCAAACACGGTATCGTAAAGGATATCCGTTAAGCGTGTAGACAGCGCCAATATTTACACATCTTTCCTTTTTTTGGCGCCCAACGTGGGATATATTTTCAGAACCCACTTTTCACGGTTATTAAAACTATATTAACAAGGGTAAGAATTGCATTTGTATTGCCTTCTGTTTTGCAAAAGAGATCTTTGCTCATTTGATTTATGTTTTATTAACTAGTTAGATATTACATTATTACGCAAAAACCAACATGCTTTTAAAAAGGACAACACAATTTCAGCTACTTGACCCCCTTGTGGCTCCAGTGTTTATGGCACGTGTGCTGCAGAGGACAATGCGCAAATATTTAGCCAGTCTTATTTTTGGCGCCCAACGCGGGGCAACATCGTGGCGGCACTACATGCTCGTCTCTCTATGTTGTAATTACATTTCTTTCAGCCTCATCGTGTTCGTGCTAAATATTGAAATTGTCGACTAATATTGTAGCGTTAAATTTTAGGTTAATGTCTTGTTTGCCTTTTTGACATTGTAGTTTTTGTCATATCGCCTAGGAACTTTTTAATTAAATCACGAGTTCTATTTTCTTATTCTGCTTTCATGTTTCATATTTCGTTATGTCTGAAACATTTTTAAGTAACTTTAAGTAACCGCTTGAAATAATTCCTACATCATGTTCGCGACAAATTTTCTCACGATAAACTTTATCGCCATAATCCTTCACTTAATCACTTCGGAAATGGCACAGAACAAACAGGCAGAGCGGCATAACTCTAGGAACTTGCCACTCGCGTCGCGGTAAGCCGCCTAATCCTCTTTCCCCCTTTTTATTCGCCACCTCATACTTAACGGCAATTCCTGACGCCCCTTCATCCGCCGCAACTTTGTCTCGACCTGGGGCGCTGCCGTGTGTGCTTACCGCGAGGACTTTATGTTTTTATTGTTGTTTAGAATTCTATACCATGTTATAGATTTATTACGTGTGAACTTGCTTAGTAAGATATAAGCAAGTTTACTCGTAATGGCATTTCATCGGCTCAATAATATTTTCCGTGGATTCGTCTACTTTTGAGTTTGTTTTGTTCGAACATGATAATACACATAAGTCGTTGTAAAGTAAAACGTGATCACCTAAGAACCAGCTTAAAATATTTGTGTTTGATTACGTAAGTCAACATATTTTGGAAAGGTCCAATGTCTACGAAAGCGGGTGCGAGCTATTCCCTTATTTAAGGGAATAGATTTGCCTCCAACCGTCTCGGAGTACATTCCCCCTAAAGCAAATGTTTGCATACAAAGATAAGTGTTTGCTCGGTCGGTGACGTGTTTGTGTATGTTATCTTTGACACCCATGCTCCTTTGACCGTGCTTTAGTGGCCATCGCACGGAGACTCCTTTAAGATGCTCACTTTACTTGACGCCCAAATGAATTTAAGAAAACGTCCAAAGCTTCATTGACTTGGTTCGTAAAAGTTTATGCGAGATAGCAGCTATATTTCTCGGAGGAAAATATCCGGAAAATGGGCTGTATATGGAAAAAAATCACTTAAGAAGCTAGCATAATCCACGCGGGTTGTAAACCGGATCGAACCAGTTAAGGTATATTTGATTAGGGTCACGCCGGCGCCTGCGGCATCCCATTCGACTCATATCGGCTATTTTATTCGGCTCAATCTATTAAATTGTTTTTGAACGATACACTGCTCTTTAGGAAACATGCCAGGCAACTAAATCTTATGCGATTCAAACAGTATATTTATTTTGGATTCAGGAGAGTCTCTCCGCGCGGCAGTCGTTGAGTCTGAGGCTGTTTCGAGAGCAACATACATGAAATGCTACCAAACATACCACCCTATACAACCGTATAGGGCGGTATGTTTGGTAGACTCAAAGATTCTTGCTTACCTTTCTTATAACCATTAGAAAGGAAAGCAAGAATCTTTGAGTCGGCATAACTATAAGATGTTTCTAGAACTAACTGAACAAAACAAATCCACTTTTGACCTTTTAGTATTTTCACAATCCAAAGTTTAAATGAGAAGACTTTGCAAAGTTTGCTTAAACGATGTAAACGGACGAAATTGATGGAGACGCATCCGCGGAGAGAAATTCAAAACCGACGTTACCACTTCAAAATTACTTGAAAATTCAAAGCTACGCCGTTCACCGCTGAAGTATTTACGAGAAGGGTGTTACAGGATAATAGGGATCGTAAAATAAAATATATAATTAGGGCTCAGGCGCTTCCATGAATAAGTTAATTGTTACAATGCAGACGGTGCTCCAGTTAATTACCCCGAGTTATGACACTCGTTCCGTTTTACTGCGAAGATACATTTGCGTAAAGGATTGGCTCAAAGATTGACCGCTTCCTTTCCACGAAATAAATTAAATTCTCGTTAACCATTTCACCTGTTTTACTACCTTGCCTGGATTGCACAATAAAGTTTTACTAATATTAGGATTATTTCTGCTGTTATCGCGATCAAATCTCTCTTAATTCCGATATAATTTCAAGTTATAACTTGGGGGATACCTTCATTTAATTTTATACTGGCACGTCTGTACAAAACGGATGTTACGTAAGCGCAATCAATATCCCATTGACATTCATTAGCTCAAATGAATAGAGCATAGTAGGTTTCGATCGATTAACCACGACCCAACTATCTTGCCATCAATACACAGCAACAGCAGTCATTAGCAGGCAGTGTGCACCTCCGTGCCTCCGCACGACGCATTCACCGTGGTCGCCCGCTCGTTACATCTTGTGTTGTGCACGGTACGTCTCAACTCTAAGGGTATCTATTTAATACAAGACATGAAGCAACCATGTCTTCTATTAAATTGATCCGTTGGATGACTGAAACATGTTTCGATTCAATTAATTCTATTGAATTGCTCCGGGGAATATAGCGTACCGGTAGATACCTATAAAGTTGTTCATCACCGGTCGTGAGGGACATTCAATCTTTATCTGGTTCATGTACCTGACTAAATACAACATATAAAACTAATAAGTGTTTGCAAACCGTCTCTGCAGTTAACTCAATTGTTTCATTTATAAATACTAGTTTAAATTTGGATCTGTTCCTTGCTTATAATTACTTATATCTGGTATTGATATAGATCAATTGACATACCTCATAATTATTTTGTTTGTTACTTTTATCCTTTGTAAAACGTTACTTTTTGACGGTAACTGGCGTGCCAAAGTGAATAGAATACTAGAATACTACTGACACTAAAAACACATGAAATAGATGACCTAAACACTAAGGTAGATTATTATCTCAACCTTATCTCAACCTAGTTCATTTATTTATCATATTCCGTGGTTTATTCATGATTTCATGAATCAAAAAGTTAAGAAATTGAGAGGAAAAAAGTTACACAAAAGTTTGAGTAGCAATAGCATTAAATCGTCCCGTTTAGTATTCAGGAGACTTTTCCTAGATAATTTTATCCAATTATTATGAAACATGCCTTCCCCACGGACAGCGACCTTATCTGAACCTTGCTTTGAATAAAATAATCTAAATTTAGTTAAAGTTGTAGATAAAAAAGGTTAATTATGAAACAGCGCCTTGAATGTAGTGCGCTAAAGTAGTGTTAGTGTTATGGATGGAAGGCGCATTATTCATGGACCGAGCTGGCCCGATGTAATTTACTTGGAGCTAGTTTTCCGCTCTGTGACTTTTATGAATTCTTTGGAACGGAGCTTTTATCTTTGCATTGCGAGGAATAGTTTTGTAGCACTTTCGTAATACCAATCTTCTTGATTGCTGAGCAAATTGTTTTAAACATTTTGTTAATTTATGTTGATTACGAATCATTAATTTGAACAGATAACGATAGATAGTTGATATTACTGTGAGAATTGTCCAGCATTATTTATTTATTTAATATAATGATTGTGGTAAATATGCGAGGCTGCAGTAGGTGGTTGATTTCACTATTCAATTGATAACTTTTAAACATTTTAAAACCCACATAAGACTCGCTTCGTAGTCTCCATTTGAAATCAATCACCGTCACCTTCCTTCACACATGCAATCGTATCCCGCCCCCTGTTCCCCCCCCCCAGCCCCTCTGGGAAATCAGGACTTACGTCGGAGAGACGTGTGCCTAAGCAGGAGAAAATTAAATATTTATCGACACGACTGGTTAATTCCATTGGTCCCGACTTTATGGAGTTAAGGTGGAACCTTTTGTAGTGATCCGACGACTTACGGAGAGATGACAACGGATTGTGAGAAGACGTACAGGGGTAAGCTTCACCAATACTTCCTATTGTCGATGAATATCTTTGTGGCGTAGCGGGCAAAAGTTCGCCTGCGACGCAGGAGGTTGCGGATTCAATTCCCGCCTCGAGACAAATGTGTTCACGAACTGCAGATATTTTTTCGGGATATTCTGGTTGTTTTCTGTGTATACTAAACAAACACAAGCTCTGCTTAGCTTGAGGCTACATGATGTTGTGTTCATTGTAAAATGTTATTTGTTTAATGATTTGTTTTTGTAGTAGCTGCGTAGGCAATTTGTGGTGTATTGCCAAAGTTTGGACTGTTCTTAGATTACATTTATTTCCTGAAGAAAAACGTACAAAACTTCTATCGTCGCGACTGCGGCTAAAAATAACAGAAGACTTCCAAATACCAATTTTTCTAAATAATAATTTTCGTAAAGAAGTATCAAAATGAAACACACGGTACAATAATCTATGGAATCACTGAATAAATATAAAAATGTTTTATAAATCAATGTTACGTAAATATAGCTAAGGAAGAGCTTGTGATTAAGCGACAGGGCTATGGTACTTTATATCTCTGTAATATATTTTATTGGTGAATATTACAGTATTATTGTACAAATAACGTTATGTCAAATGTTTATGCATTCGTGGTGGCACCACTCTTGACCACGATACATTCCAATGTAGAGAGTTTTTCTCTTGTTGGTATTCAATAACTGTGTTCACCAGCCGTCTGGTAGCCCCGTCATGTGCCTTCATAATGATTTACAAATAACAGACGTAAACGAGACGTTCAAAGAAAGCGTTACCGTAGGTACCTCACTTAAAGTCGTCAGTAAAATATATTTCATGCTCCACATTAAACGAGTAATCAGACAGATTCACAAAGGACTCCTTCAAATGATATCTTAAAATATTTGGACAGTTTGAAATATCTGCAGAGCTCCTTTTCTAATTAGTAAGTGATAATAAATATCTCTGAGGGAATTAATGCAGTAATTTTACCCGGAGAGGCTGGTTATTCATTAACTGCCATACCTTCCAGGATGTACAGCCGGATTACGCCGGTGATGAACGACCTTACTTCACACCACTCATCATCATCATAATTTCTGTTCCTTCACTACATACTCAAAGATTTATCACCGTTTTCATCCTCTCTCAACTCATATCCACGCTTGATTATTTCATAATAGGACATATCGCACCTCCAGTCGTAGACTGGCTCAATCCAAAGTAAATCAATATCTTTATTTCCTTAGACTTTCAAAATAAGCACTTGGACATTTTGGACAAATCAAATTTAAAACTATAGGTACATAATTATCATAATAATATAAGAAATAAAGTGATGATTGATTTTCCTTCGTTTTAATCTTTTGTCCACTATTGGATAAAACGAAAAAGAAACCACTAGCACGTCGTGTATAACTGTCAGTTTGTCTAATAAAAATTAAGGTTAATTGAGTTAAGTATACAGAACGACTCAAAAAAGCGCGTTCTATCGCCTAGTAAATCAGAAACTTTAGGATTGAGCCAGTCTACGAATGGAAGTGCGATATATTATTTTCCATCAGTACTTAACTATATTGTTGAGTAAACAGTAAACAATCCGTCTAACGAACGGTTGCAGCGAATCCATTAAGTTATTCATGAAGTCGGCTGAGCCGCCAGCGTTTACCGGGATGTGTTCCGCTATTTTACTAATTATCACCTCTGGCGATGTTTTAATATAATTACAACTCGTGGGATTGACTTTTAGGGTCATACTGTCTATCTACTTAAGGTGCGAACAGGAGGGACACTAACGCCACCACTTATATTATTCAATTAAACAGAGGAATTTCTAAAATTCAAACGTTCAGTTTGTTATACCTAGCAAGATTTTATAATGCATCTGTAATAATTTCTTTTTGTCTATTATAGGAAGAGATACGAAAACACAGTTTGTTGCAAGAGCAACTTCAATATGGTTAATCCTATGTACTACTTAGGTTACGGATTGTCCAGCATTATTTATTTTGTTTTAATTACCTGCAGAAGACTTCCCAGTATGTTTTCAGGTTGCTACGTTGCTTTCTAAGGCTTATGAGAAGCTGCCGTAATTGTGTCGTGAAGCGCGGAACATAGGCGAGGTTAATTGCTGAGACAGAACTTTAAGCTGGCGCGACATGGGAACTAGTTTGGCCACCCTGTACCCGTATACCTGCATCAAGTTTCACCTAGGCGGCTTGGTGCTCCTCTACTCAATTATAACGCCAAAGTTGCTTTTCAGTTAATCATCAGCATCATTGATTCGGTTGACTTTCAAGAACCTCAAGTACAATTTTTTTAATTAAAAGCTACTGTGCTTTTGGGTTTCCCAATAAATTAGACCTATGCTTGGAGTTAAAAATATAAGTTTTTCTTGTCTGGGACCGATATCGATAAAGTATCTAATACCTACCGTTGTCATTATTAAGCGACGCCTAATTTGCCTTATTATTATCGACTTCAATGAATAGATAAATAAAGATATTGGTCCTTCGCATGTCCAGTCCATAGGCGAGATAAATAAACGTCGTTTGTCAAGGTAGGCTATGACTCAGCCAACACGTGGGTGCGCTATTAATAAAAGCTAGTGTGTTGTACCTTATAGGTCCCGAGGTGTTCGACGACGCAGAGCAGGCTGGCGTCGCGGTCCAGCGCCCCCGTCACGTTCGGGGTCGGCTCCGAGAAGCTAGTGTGTTGTACCTTATAGGTCCCGAGGTGTTCGACGACGCAGAGCAGGCTGGCGTCGCGGCCCAGCGCCCCCGTCACGTTCGGGGTCGGCTCCGAGAAGCTAGTGTGTTGTACCTTATAGGTCCCGAGGTGTTCGACGACGCAGAGCAGGCTGGCGTCGCGGCCCAGCGCCCCCGTCACGTTCGGGGTCGGCTCCGAGAAGCTAGTGTGTTGTACCTTATAGGTCCCGAGGTGTTCGACGACGCAGGGCAGGCTCGCGTCGCGGCCCAGCGCCCCCGTCACGTTCGGGATCGGCTCCGAGAAGCTAGTGTGTTGTACCTTATAGGTCCCGAGGTGTTCGACGACGCAGGGCAGGCTGGCGTCGCGGCCCAGTGCCACCGTCACGTTCGGGGTCGGCTCCGAGAAGCTAGTGTGTTGTACCTTATAGGTCCCGAGGTGTTCGACGACGCAGGGCAGGCTGGCGTCGCAGCCCAGTGCCACCGTCACGTTCGGGGTCGGCTCCGAGAAGCTAGTGTGTTGTACCTTATAGGTCCCGAGGTGTTCGACGACGCAGGGCAGGCTGGCGTCGCAGCCCAGTGCCACCGTCACGTTCGGGGTCGGCTCCGAGAAGCTAGTGTGTTGTACCTTATAGGTCCCGAGGTGTTCGACGACGCAGGGCAGGCTGGCGTCGCGGCCCAGTGCCACCGTCACGTTCGGGATCGGCTCCGAGAAGCGCGGCTCCTCGGTCAGCACTGCAAACAACATGCATTCATTATTTATTGTATCATGTAAGTACATCAGTCATCTAGTACCCATAACACAAGCTCTGCTTGGCTTGGGGCTAGAAGAGCATCTTCGTGTGGATTGTGCAGCATATATATTATTATTATTACTCTCACTATAAACTCTGTTATGTTTAAAAACCGATTTCATTGAATTTAAGCATTCACTGCGTACTTTTTTGGTGTTTGAAAACGCAAACAACAACATTGTAATCATAATTAATTCATCAAAGTACGTATTGTAAGCACTTATATTGATGGACCTCATAATAAAATTATTCCAACCATCCTTTAAGATAGAACTATACTTTGCAGGGCACTGCTCTGAGTCAAAACGAATGATAGGTATAGGGCGACAATAGACTTGAGAATTCAGAACTTCAACATTTGTCAAAAATTTTAAAGGAGTGGAAAAGCGTAACATAAGGCTGAAAATAATGACGAAATAGAAAGGATATATCAGTCAGTTTTTTAAAAAGATCGAAGCTTTTATACTAACTTACAATGTATAAAAGCGCTAGTAAAAACAAAAAGCTATCTGTAGTATTCACAATGAATAAACCATACTCAACAGTTTAGAAATTCATTTCTAAAACTCCTAAAGTTGTCGACTCAAAAGCGCCAAAAAGCTGGATTGATATTTTTAATCAACCGCCAACTCTGCTTGTAATGACAGCGAGATATTGTTTATCGCGGAAGTTTGGAGAGAGGGAACAGGGGAGGGCCCAAAGTAAAATGAACTGTATGACGACGGTTTAGAATTTTATAATGATGAAAGCCTGTCAGAACAGGAATGTTAGGATGAACAGATGAAACCGAAAGACTTTCACTTAACTTTGTTAGATGTAGTGGGGTGGAGGAGCTTCAGGAGGTTAAACATGAGCCGTCACCAGAGGGCGGAGTGCCCAGAACGCTGATAGCACTGCACATCACTACATAGTATAAAACAAAGTCGCTTTTTCTGTCCCTATGTCCCTATATCCTTATTTCCCTTTGACTGCTTAAATCTTTAAAACTACGCAACGGATTTTGATGCATTTTTTTTAATAGATAAAGTGATTCAAGAGGAAGGTTTATACGTATAATAAAACCCTGCGAAGCCGGGGTGGGTCGCTAGTTGACAATAAATGAGAAAAGGAGACCATGGTAATGTAACTACTATCTACTGGATTTTCGATCAAAGCTCACCTCCTTACTAACGGAAACAAATCTTAGTTAATCAAATTGTGATTGCTTCCCCGGTCTGGTCTTCAACGAACGATTCGTGATTAGGTTACATAAAACTTGTCTTTTAACAATAAACTTTTAAGATTGAAGATGCGTTTTCACAATTGAATTTAGAGATCTTCTTTTAATTCTGAAGTAGACTTTCAAGTGGGTTTTCTAATTTCTTATTCTAGAGTTTTGATAACTTTGAAGCCATAATAGGCTTTTTTTTTTAACTTTATTAAAAGTCTGAAAACTTTTTTTATTTGCTCTTTAGTTTTTAGATTGAAGACAATTGCCGTAGCGTAGTAAATTTTTACTTTAGGGACTTTATTCTTTGCAGATCGTCCGTATAACCCAATGGTCCGAATAAGTTCAAATTCCAAAAACTAATTCCAAAGTAAACCTCAAGAATGTCACAAACAATAAAACCATCGGCATCAAAATAGCACATCTTCTCGAAATGTTAATAGGACTAACTTAGTTTTGGAAATTACCAAAACTTTTCAAATAAAACGAGAGGCGCAGGGCTCCGAATGAGCCGCCCTAATGAAGACGTCGTGAACCAACTCGGATAATTATATCGCGACTCATGACTCACTCAGATATCGGTAATCAAATTAGACTTTGTGTCAATCGGTTTGAGTTAAGTTTCGTTAGGACGAGTTTCATGGGGCGGGAGTTTGTGATTGGCTTTACCTTCGTGAGGGTTTTGGATCGGGTTTTTATTCTCAATTGAGCTAATTCACGGTTAAACATTATATGAGAAGGTAGGGCTTTTTATTGTGAAGAAGATTACTTCATCCAGTTTGTATATTGGAAACATCAGCAAAGACCTTTATAATAGTTACTTCTAAATTACAGTAGATAGCAGCGTAATTTCATTTCCAGCAGAATGGCCGCTCAATCTATAACCTAAAAGTTACCTTCAAAGTCGATACCAATCAATTTTATGGTCACAATCACAAAGCCGCAATGTCACTCAGTTTTTTGTTTGTGAACCGCTTTAACGGCAGACCTTTTTCGTTGGGATAGTTTAGTAGTTTGTAGATGAGGTCTAGACACTTGTCTGCTTGTGTTTGAGTTTCTAAGCCCGTACATTTCAACTCAGACTATCCATTTGAAGATTTTTTTTTATAATCTCTATATGTTTGGATTCCGAATTTGTAAGCACAACATTGGGAAACAAAACGAAAGAAAGGATTTGTCGTGAATATGGAATGTAAAACTGGTATGTTTCCGTTTATTGTGAATGTAAGAACTGTCGTCGGCAAAGCTGGTGGGTACTTAAATCTATACGTCTTATAATAAAACTGTAACAGGTCCAATTCTGTACATTGAAGATATTTTGAAAATTTTTTTTGCAGGGCACTCTATTATCGATACTCAAGCCAAAACTGTAATTTTTTTCATTCATGTCTGTCTGTCTGTCTGTCTGTCTGTCTGTCTGTATCGTAAACGCGCATCACGCCGAAACTACTTGATGGATTTAAATGAAACTCGGCATGATTATAGGTCATACTACGAGGAAGGACATAGGATACTTTTTATCCCGGATTTCAGTAAGGTTCCCATGGGAGAGGGTATGAAAGGAAAATTCCTTTACCGCGCATCACGCCGAAACTGCTGAATGAGTTGGAATGAAACTCGGGACGATTTGAGTTCATACTACAAGGAAGGACATGACATACTTTTTATCCCGGAATTCGGTAAGGTTCCCCTGGGAGAGAGGGTGAAAGAAAAATTCTTAAACCACGCATCACGACGGAAGAGAATGAATTCGAATGGAACTCGGGACGATTGGACATTGGATACCTTTTATCCCGGAATTCAGTTTGAATTAAGCTGAATTAAACAGATAAACGCAAAAGTTTGTAAGTATGAATGGATAGATGGATGGATGGATAGATTGATAGATGGATGGATGTTTGTTACTCTTTCACGCAAAAACTGCTGAACGGATCTGTATGAAATTTAGCACAGAGATAGATTTTAAGCTGGAATAACACAGGCTTATTTTATCACGAAAATCTCGCGTGAAAGGGAATTACGCAAGTAAAAGCGCGAGTACTCGAAATACTAATCATGCGCAGACGAAGTCGCTGGCACCAGCTAGTATATCATAAAATTACAAACATTAGATATTACAGAATGGCTAATTTGTAAAAAAGACCAAGTAAAACAAATGATCGAAAAGGAAATATTTTTTTATGAATGTGGCCCCACTCTAAAGAGTGCGACTGAACCTCAGGAAAAGAAACAGATACGTCTGTAAAAGTAATATTGGTAATGTAATTGTTTTGTTATTGCGACATTTCGCGAGTTGTTTGCCTGCGTGTTGTTATAAATTTACAATCAAAATTACGAGAGGTGTCTCGCGATAAACTCACTTGTTTAGAGCTTCAGCTTGAGCAATTCGATCGACGTATTTTTATCTGCCAGTTTATTTATACTCCAGGTAATGTTTTTTTAAGTCTTCAATCAGAAGTTATTAGGACCTAGGATCCAAACTGGGTAAATGGACTAGTTATGAAATCAAAATCTCGCGTATGGAACATCAAACAAATAAAAGTAGCCTTTTACAGTCTTACACCATGATCGAAAATGCTGCAAGTGATCATGATGGGGAAGACCATAATTTAACATGACTTAGAGAAGATGCGGATTAAAAAGAGAAAAAAGAGCCGTTAATAGAATATCTCCTCATTGGACTTTTATAAAGGTTGCAAAAGACATTAAATCAATGTCTTTTGCAACTTTTATGAAAGCCTGCCCTAGGTAAAGAAAATTTTTGGGCTATAACCAGTGACGCTGAATAGGTAATGGATATGCACTGGATGTAGAGGTGTACCTTGACAGATGATGGTGATGATCTGCAAGAGGCTGATGGCGACGCTGCTGCAAGGCCCTCGCCGCGTCATGGTGCCCGCTGCGCATCACCAGGGGACCTCGGCGCAGACTGCTCCACGCATCACCATCGAACTCTCTGGAAAAAATATAAACGTTAATTGCTTGTTTGCATTGTTTGCTTTGATAAGAAAACTAAATTTAAAAACTCGTTTTAAATTTGGAATGAAGTATTTTTTGAAATACCTGTTAAAAATGTCAGTTCATTGGGCGGCAACACGACAACGTTATATTAATGTAATAAAGCTAAATGTGGGCAGAGCCATTACAAAGCGCGCCGAAGCAGACACAGGCTGGCCATGGTGTTCTGGTTGTGTACTTAATAATTTTAACATGAAACGGATATTAAATAAACCGGCGAAATAGATTGAAAAACATTGACACAAAGTTTCCTAAGCTAAGTATTCAGCAGAGCTGTCAAGATCTCCGTCCTGTATATATCGCCCCCTGTCTATCCGAGGCACCTGCGCCTATCGCGCCAAACTTCATCCCGCAGAGAATTCTCTTTATTGTTCCCAACAAAATATGAAAGAAAGCGCACGGAAAAGATATGCCGAAATAAAAAGGTTCGCGGTGTCGATTTCCGCTTGGGACGACAGAATTTGTTTTGGTGATCAAGTGACTGAATAAATTGTGGGGTAACCGGGAAAAACTCGAGGAATCCATGGATTCGTTTTGAAAATTGCCTCGATAAGTTATTTACAGGATTGTGTATGATGATTGGCAGACAAGTTGGTAGATCATAACTGATGCTCTGTGACATTGTATGCAGAACTGGTTTACATTAGAAAGGTCAGTACGCTAGAGCCCCTCAAACCGAAGCAGTTCTAGCACGACATACTAAAGTCAGTGAGCACCACGTATACCTACTTATAATGTATAAGTGCCTCTGTCGTGTTATGAAACTATCTCCTATACCAACTAAAATATTCTTTTACAAGAAGCGCTGTAAAGGCATACAACGTGGACAAGCTATAAAGTCCGTCTCAAAATCAGCATTGTAAATGTGGCTGTAAAACTTTCAGTCGGCATGAAACGAAATAGACTAGAACTAAAGCCTGGTTTACATCGGCTAAAATGTTTACTGTACGAATTCGATTCAGACCATTTGGAGGCAACGGCTCGGAACCAAACGTAAACATTGGAAAGAAAATTCCAGGCAAACTAGGATCGGGAAATTCCAAACTATAGTAATTTTTATCGACTTTTTATTGAAAAGAGGCGAGACAAGACAAACCTAGAAATAATTAAAGATTCGCTAACCGCAAGGGGTTTGATTGAGAACAGTTTTTCTTATTTTTAACCCTTGTTTGGAGAACTTTAGAGTTCTCCAAACAAGGGTTAAAAATAAATTGTTTGGAGAACTCTAAGTCTCAATGTCACCCTAATGTGAAGGAACCTGACGGCCCTCCTCTGTCGAGTTGCTAGTTGAATAGATACTCGGAGTGCCTGACGAAGCTAACAGATTTGATTCGAATCCGATTGCGTCGTAACTGAGGTGAATGAGTTACAATCACTTGGGAGCCCGACTTTATTACTCAAAGGTTAAAAATTCAGTTAGTAATAAAGGCATTTCGACGGAGTGAAATCTGCTTAGGTACCTGGTTTTCTAGATAAAAAAGTTACCTACCAAGTTTAACCATAAAATCTGTAAATCTGATTATTGAATGTCAAATTCTGACTAGCTTGAATTGACAAAACCAGTGTCCAAGAGGCAAAATAATGTAGTTTAATACCTCATAACCCAGGGGCGCCGCGCTCTTACTTGAAAGGCTTTGACGATGGGCATTGAATGCGTTAAAAGCCTCACATTCTCAAAGTGGTAAGAATTAACCGACTCATCATGAACATTTTGTATCCAGGTAGTGGGTACATTTGAATGGAGTGGGAACAAAGCAGCGCTCCTCGATAAGAAGTCAGCAGAGCTCGCCTCTGACCAGCGCCGGGAGCTCCGGTCGTGCCCAGAAACCTGATTCCCGCCGTCCAATTCAATTGTATCAGACGAGAAATTCACTAAAAATTCCTGAGTCGACCTTTCGTGTTAGACTTTTGCAAATTTAAATTTATCTCTCTTGATTTTAATGTATAATTTATAACCTGGCTCATTTCGGGGCTCATAAATCGCGGGAATATCGAGAATATCCACTCTCATTGAGCTTTTGTTTCGGAACGTAAATTACCAAACGGTGACTCCTTTGTCGACAAGATGATGCTTCTTTTGATCTAGAGACGCTTTATTAGTCTTGATTTGGAAATAATTTTAAATAAATTATATATTTAGGTTATCTGCCTTATAAACCAACAGGAATTTAAGACGATGTAAATTAGAAAGAGCACCAGAAATTCAAGTAACTATGAAGTATGATTTATGAACGATATCGACTAATGGTGCCGATACCTTTCTACTTGTGATCTGTAGGTACAATAGCTAACACCACAACAGCCCACTGACAGCCCGTCCCGCGGCACTCATCCGACACAAGATCCCCTAATCTCAGGAAGCTCACGATAAATACCGCCATTAATAAATAAAATAAAATAAAAATAAAAATAAAAAAGCCTTTATTTGAACTTGTTACATTACTTCTTAAATTACTATTGTTTATACTATAACACTTATTTTTAATTTTTAACAAGGTCCCCAGTTTGGGTAAAGGCCTCCTCCAATGATGACCACTTCTCTCTGTCCTGTGCTATTTGCCACCACTTTGGACCAGCGACTTTTTTTATTTCGTCCTCCCAGCGTGTAGAGGGCCTTCCTATCTTTCTTTTTCCTTGAGGTCCTCTCCATATGGTCGTGCTGTAGGTCCATCTTTTGTCTTTAAACCTCGCTATATGACCGGCCCATTTCCACTTCAACTTTTGTGCGCAGTTTAAGGCATTATTGGCTTTTGTTATTGCTCTTATCTTTACGTGTCTAATCTTGTCTAGTTTTTTTATTTTCAGCATGCTTCTCTCCATTCCGCGCTGACAGGATGTTATTTTTTGTTTTACTTTTGACGTAAATTTCCATGTTTGACATCCATATGTCAAGCAAGGTAGGAGGCTAGAGTTCATTGTCCTAGTTTTAAGTTTTATTGGCATGTTACTTTTGAAAATTTCTTTAAGGCTCCAGAATTTGTTCCATGTTCGCTGAACTCTTCTTTCAATCTCTCGTTCGTTATTTTCTTTTTCAAAGCTGATTGTTTTTCCTAGATAGATATATTTGTCTGTGTATTCTAGTGGGTTCCCATTTACTTCTATCTGTTTTTTGAGGCTGTTAGTCATTGTCATGGTCTTAGTGAGATTGATTTCAAGTCCTACTTCGGCGCTAACTGTTTGTAATTCATTGATCATGAGCTGTAGTTCTGAATTTGTCTCTGATAATATTACTATATCATCGGCAAAACGCAAATGACTCAGAAAGGTTCCTTGTATGAAGATTCCTCTTTTGCTCCAGTTCAGTTTGTTGATGATGCTCTCGAGTATGGCTATGAATATTTTTGGTGACAGGGGGTCACCCTGTCTTACACCTCTCTTTATTGCAAAGCTCGGGCCCAGTGTGTCTAGCTTTACTCTGCCCATGTTGTTGTTATATATGTTCCGGATCACTTTTATATACACTTCGCTGACTCCCTGTTCTTTCAAGCTTTGCCAAACGCTGTCGTGAGTAACCGTGTCGAAGGCCTTTTGGTAGTCAATGAATCCGAGATAGAGTGGTCTCTGTAGTTCCCGGTACTTCTCTATAACTAACTCTAAGGTGTGTATATGGTCTATCGTAGAGAAACCTTTTCGGAAACCGGCCTGCTCTACGGGCTGTCTTGCTTCGATTGCTGGGCTGATTCTCGCGTTTATAATCGCAGAAAAAAGTTTATACAGAGTTGGTAGTAGGCTTATCGGTCTATAGTTGCCTATATTTTTTGGGTCTCCTTTCTTATATATTAAAATAATATTGGATTCGGACCATTGTAAAGGTGTTTCAGAGCTTTGTAATATCTTATTGAATAGTTCAGCGAGCGGTGTTGCCAGTATTTGATAAGCTGTCTTTAAATATTCGTTTGTTATGCTGTCTGATCCTGGCGATTTTTCTAGTTTGAGTCTTTTTATTGCTTCTATGATTTCACTTTCGTTAATTGTTTTTATGTTATCGTCGTTAACCTGATCAATGTGGCTTTCCTGCATGTTTATAGCTTTCATAGTGTTTTCATTTTTTTGTGTAATTAGTTGATTTTTATTGCTATATAGGTTTTTTTAAAAATTTGTTGCTGTATTAATGATGTCTTTTCGATTGTTTAGGTCTTTGCCAAACTCTTTTAGTCCTTCTATCCAGGTTTTGCTTGTTCTGAGTTCTTTGTAAGCTTTTTTGTGCTGCCTGTGAGGTTTAAATGTTTTTCTAGTGTACTTTGTTTATATGTTGAATAGTCCTTTCTTATATATTTATTGACTAGTTTGTAGAGTGCGGAGAGTTCATTTTTCATAGATCTCGACTTATTTTTAGTTTTTTGAAGTTCCTTTCTTCTTTGTAATAGAGATGATGTCCGTTCCGATAGTATCTTGTGTCGTTTGTAATCCTTTCCCGTTGCCTGGGCTGATTTTAAACTCGTAGTGATTGCATTTGTGATGTTATCGTAGTGGGTTTGTACTGAGGTATTTCCGTGGCCATCACATTGCCTAGATATCAAACCTGATAAGGTTCTCCTGTAATTAGCTATTTCAACTTCAGATTTCAGTTGGTCTGTACGCTTAATATTGTAATTAGCTCTACTTTTCTTAAGTTTAGTCAATTTTACTTTTGCTCTGATTAATCTATGGTCTGAGGGGTAGTTTAAGTTCATAGTACCAATATCATGGAAGATTCTTGGTTGGTTTGATAATATATAATCTATTTCATTTTTAATTTTTCCGTCCGGAGATCTCCACGTCCATCTTCTATTTAGTTTCTTCTTAAAACATGTGTTTATAATAGTAAGTTTATGCTCTAATGCAAAATCCATTAGCCTCTGTCCTCTTTCGTTCCTCATCCCGCTCCCGAATTTCTTTGTTACTAAATGTTCTTCTTTCTTAGGGAGTCCGATCTTCGCATTGAAGTCTCCCATAAGTATGACCTTATTATGTGCAGTATCCATAGCTTTGTCAATCGTTTTGTAGAATTCTTCAATTTCTTCGTCACTTGCAGATTCCGTAGGTGCATACACCTGTATAATAGAGATTAAGAAGCCTTGAATGTTCATGTTTAGTACAGCTATTCGTTCCGTCATACCAGTAAAGCTTTCTATATTATTTTTATGTACTTTGTTAACTATAAAGCCTACTCCATATAGGCCGGGTGTGTGACCCACGTAGCAAAATATAAAGTTTGTATGCTCTTCTATGTTGGTACCAAGCCGTCTTATTTCAGATATTCCTATAACGTCGTATTTTGTTTCTTGTAGTGTTTCCTCTAATTCTAATAGGCGTTCGTATGACGATAAGGTTCTAACATTGTATGTTGCTATGTGTATATATTGTGGTTCTTCTTTATTTCTGTTCACTGTCTTTGTAGTATCTATTTTTGGAGGGTTATGGTCGTACTCTTCCGCGGTGACCGGCCGAATTGGAAGATTATTTTGTTTGTTTCTTGTTTTAAATTGTGTATTCGTTTGTTCTGTGTCGGAGGAGGCACTGAATTGCTATGCTTGTTTGTTTTGATTATTGTTCTTATTCGTTGTATCTTTGACTACGTAATTTAGTATTCCCTGTTTAATAATTCCTTCAGAGAAGCTGCTAGACCTCTTGGCCGATGCAGCTATTTTTTGTGTTTTATTCTTTTTATTTATTTGCGTATTTTTCTCCACATTAGTTTCAGTGGCACTCTCGGGTGACATAGGCAGCTTCCTTTTTGTGTTATTTTTTGATACTATCAGTTTGTCATATATAATTTTAACTATGTTTCCCTTTTCTCTTTCTTGTTGTAATTGTTCTTGTAGTTCCCTTCTCTTCTCTAATACATGTTTTGGAAAGTCTTCTTTAATATAATAATGTGTATCTTTTATTGCTCTTTTTTGCTTCAAAATTTTTATCTTTGTACCTAGAGTTGTGAAGGTCACTACTATTGGACGTAGTTTTTCATCTCTCTTGCCTATTCTTTTTATTTCTTGGATCTCGTTGTAACTTATTTTAAGAGAAAGATATTGTTCCGCCCATAGAATGAAGTTTCGTTCTAGGTTCTCGTATGATTTTTCATTCTCTTCTATTCCGAAAAATACCAAATTATTTTTCCTCGCCTGTCTCTCTAAAGCTTGTAGTCTTTTTTCCTGGTTTTCTACTATTTCTTTCAGATTTTCGTGATTTTTTTCCACTGCTAAAATTTTTTCATCAAATATCCTGCTTATATTCTGTGTAACTTTCTCAGTAACATTATTTCCCATTTCTCGGATTTCTTGTCTCTGATTATCCAAATCCTTCTTTATTGCCTCAAGCGCTTTCAAAACTTCCTCCATTATTGTAAAGTAACACGTAAGCGCCCTCTTGTAGTTATTGGCGGAAGCTCTTGGTTGAGTAGTATATGTGCCAATTGCGAATAATGATTGTGTTTGGTCTTTGTCGATGTAGTTCTGATGCTTGCCGCTAGATGGCACTTTCTGAATTTATTTTTTATTTATTATCCTGTTCCGTGATGACTTGAATATTTTTCTGAGTGGTTTTAGGTTATGTTAGTTTTCAGATTCGCGTAGATGCACAAAACAATCTAGTAGAATGCGCAAGAGGTAGATTTTGGTTCACTTCGCTTTTAATTTTAGATTTTTATAGTTCATCACTACGAGGAAAGTGTTTTTTGTTGCACAGTGTTCTTTGTATTTTTATTGTTTTATGTCACTATTAGATAATATTAGAAATACCGCCATTATCACCCAATAAAACCATTACAAGCGATATTTTCACAATTTCCCACAATTCGTCTTCAAACGAAAATGAGCCGTTCTTTTGGGTAATAGAATTTTAAATTGAAAAGCAATAGGTTTAGGGTCGGCTGGGAGAATTGGAATTCATCTTTCCATCGGCGCCGCGGGCAGTTGCCTTATTGAAGACAGGCGCTGTCTTCCACGAGATCCAATAGCCTTCGAGCTCCGAAAATTCACAATTAATTGTTTGCAATAGTTCAGGTTGAACTTGAAGAATTTTAGTGAATTATCAAGTGTTTAAAAAACTGATGAAATAATAGCAAGAACGTTCTTAGCATTGTTTAATAAGTATTTTGAACCTATCTGTGTGTTCATCGGTTTTTTCAGATTCGTAGATTACCATTTTCAGTATTCTTTCAAATAAAGACACATAAGTTTTAGCTCTTGGTTTTCTGTCGGGATGAAACACTAATACTACCTACTTTCTTAATTAAATTTCTCAAAATGTTATTAAGGTATGGTGTAACATATCTATAGAGTTTCAGAAAAAGGAGAAAAATGCCAATAAATAACCCCACTCGATCGCTAACAGGGCGATTACACACTGCCTGCGGAGCGATAGCGCCCCGCCATTTATCTCCAGTGAGCACTCGCCTTAACTCGACCTGTTCCACTCACGGGAAGGACTAGATTGATACTGATTCTGCTAACGGCAGGAATACTTCAGCAGATAGTAAGAATTGTGTGTCCCGATCGTAAACTTTAGATTCATATTTGAATGATTATCAGAATTATTATGTAGGTTTTCAACTTTTAGCTTGACTGGTGTATGTACAAAATTAAATCCAGCTTGAATTAACAGTTGTATTTTGTTTGCATCTTTGAACAGATACTCAATGGTAGCCCTGTTGTAGGAACTAGCCAGTTTATGGGCCACAGTAAATGGTTTCTCGTCACAACAAAGAAAGCTAAGTCTGTAATACTCTATGAAAGTATCGTAAGCAGGCTGTTAGGTCGTAGCCTGTTAGTCTTACAGCTTATGAGGCGCTGGCGGGGAGCGATAGCAGGATGGCGATTAGCGCAGCGTGTACGTACAGTACCTACACTGCTGCCTTGAACTGCTATTGCAGCAATGTTCTAATTCAAATTAAAGTAACTATTGGACTTACACATATTCGTCAGTAATCCAAAAACCACTAGATTTAGTGCTCATTGTTCAGGATTGCTGCAAATCAATTTATGTCATTAACGTAATTACATTGACTTGCAATACCTACATAAATTCACTGCAGATTATGTGTTCTGTGCATATTTCGGATATCGAAATATTAGAATTGCTTTATAAATTGTATCCAAGGTGGTGATTAGCAAGATTATTTAAAAATTGAGTATTTCGCCGGGTTCCAACACGATTAAATTGAAAAGTTGTAAGCCCTTCCGTGGTAATAAGGAGCGTGACTCGGAATTCCCCCTCAGCTCGTTATATTAAACCAGCATTAGGAGCTCCTCAGCCAATGGGAGCCAAAAAATCCCAGATTAGAATTCAATAAAAAAAAATCTTTGAATAAAAATGTCTCATTGAAAAAATACCTTTGAATACAGAGAGTTTCAGGCATTGGAGCGGGTGTTAATAATATTTATACTAGCATGGGAGGGAATGCTTGGGTTGCTTTCTTTTTAAATTCATTTCCGAGAGCAATGGCACGGAAGCGATAGGCTTCGTAGGAAATTTCAAAATAAGGAGCTACGAACCGCGGCCGTTTATTGACTTGTTCATTGAATTTAAATCAGTATGATGGTATCTGTCGATTAACTCTAGGTCATTTATTACGACCTACCTACTCGAGGTTATTGTTCCAACTGACAATTCCGCTCTAAGCAGTGTGGGGAGCATAAAATATAATTTATTTAAAACTCTTAAATTATTGTTGAACTTCAGAAAGTATTCAGTTACAACAACGCCAGACACTTTCTCAACTTTTTTCCATTTTACGCGAAAAATACCTTTCTCTGAAATTGGTCCGAGACGTCACATTAAGTACGCCACGTAATCCACATTATTTCCAAACCGACGTTTAAAGTTTCATTCCAAGTGTCAGAGTCACTCCCCCCTCTCACTCCCTCCCCCAGGCAGATAGAGGGGGCACAAGTGAGACATAAAATGAAATATAGCCGACCCTGCGCACAGAGGCACTTTTTTATTGCTCCTATGTGTAAAGCTTGTAAAAAAATTACTCAGTTTTACGTAGGGTAGAGAGAGCAGTTCGGTTACTTTAGAAGTATTGTTGCCATCTTCTTATCTCTACGATTGTTTTAGCAGAAACCATCTTTATTTTTAGTCGATAAAATGAACAAAATAATTGTATAAAAGTGATATAAACCTGCAATAGGATACTCATTATTTGTCACTAAATTAACTCATATTATGTAGTTAGTTTATACAGTGCAGAAGCTTCCCTTGTTAAACTGTGGTTTTATTAGAAGCTGGGACGAGGTGACGATAATTTTTATTCTTCCTTCCTCTTGCATTTCGACGACTTTATTTGGAGTAAGAAAAATATTTGCCGTTTTATTTCGAGCTGAAGTAATTGTCAAGATAAATAGAGGGGTTATAATACGCACGTCTCGCGCATAAAAGTTCTTTCCAAACTCATAATTTGTTTTTGTTTTTAAGCAGTGCCTTGAGGTATTCTATATCTATAGATAAGCGAGGAACACTTGCGCACTGTGGTTTTTTGAAATATGAACGACACATTTAAGCTCTAAGATATAGAGGGGCCTGAATATGAACCCTAGGGAACGCCGTTAAGATTCTCTAAATTTCAGTTTAAACTTGTTTAAACATCATCGCTTTTATTTATGTAAGACGTTTGTGAGGTAAAATCTGAGGCACCGAAGCAGAACGCCTTGGAGACCTAACTTCATGTGGAACTTCGCGATCAAATTAATTAGCTACAAACAGTCGCAAGCTTTGCTGGAGTCCAACATCGCGCGCGAGTCAAAACTTCATGATACTTTGTAATTCTTTGCCGATTCATTAGTAAGTTAGCTAAATCAGGGATGTTACCTTCAACACGTGAATAACTTTAATAAAAATCTCAATCTTTTCGAAAACATTTACCAGAAGCATTAAGTTAATGAAAAACAGAGGTACCAAGCCTCCGCCATCGTTTCTAAAAGCTAAAAATGCGCAAAATATGTATTAGACTCCCACACGCCGAGTGTTTAATAAACATAGGTACAAAGAGGTACTTTAAGGCCCCCACTGTATACACACGAGTATATTATAGACGCCAGGAGAGCCGGGAGCGTCTTATTAGCCGCGAGTTGATTACACGCGGCTGACATACCTTCAGGCCCGAATTCATACCTGATATAATTACCAACACTCGTAATGATATGAATATAAATGTCACAGAGAGCGTTCAAGGCTTCATCTTCACGAGCTTCCATAATTTAGTACTAGACATATGTTTCAGTAAGTAGCATGAGCTACCTAACTAATATTCTAATGTTTTGGGAATATCATTTTCAAGAGATACCTAATGAAAATCTGGATTTGTAGAGAAGAGATAAATAAAATAGTTTTAATGATAAAATAGTTTTTATTGAAATAAGGGATTCTTGTAAGTAGAAAATGAGATAAAAAAACAGTCTAAAAAATCTCTGTTGAAAGCTTATATCTAATATTTATTAGAATTTAGGGGCAGTTATTCTTTATCCATGAGCGGAAACCTCGAAACTTACGTTACCCATAAGTTTAACTCATTAAACTTATTAAAAATACCTAGTTAATTAACTAAATACATTCTTTGAAATGAAATGTCTTACATGCTGTCATTGGAGGGTTTAACAATATGTAAGACAAATATGAAAGCCTCTGATTTATAGCGAGTAGGTAATGTCTCGGTTGAAGTACAAACCTCAGGGTCTCAGGTGGTAATTAAGGCTTTGCTGATTAATATCAGGCAGTCAGTGTTATTGCTCAATCAATATGCATTAATTAGAGGCAGGGATTAGGAGGCCATCCGGAACCAGGTACAGGAAGACATGAAAACTGATATCTCAGTGATGTGAAAGATCCACATTTTAGATTTGAGTAAAACTTTATTGAAGTAGGCAATAAGAAAATTACCTACCTATTAGTTTTACTCTCCAAACCGAAGATTAAGCTCCACTTTTCTTAATTTGTTAGATGGATCAATAATTTCAACTGAATTGAATGGATTATTAACACAAAATCCCTCAAACGATAATGACTCAATACAAAGGAAAAAATAAAAACAATTCACAATAAATGTTACGTTATAATCTCTCAAAAAATCATTTTATTGTGCAGTAAATTGCTCTAACTGATTAGTATTCTGGGCGTGAACAGTTTGCTATAAACGCTAAGCGTCGCGCTGCACTTCCCAATATAAACAAATCAGGCTGGACTCGCTATTATCCGTGTTTAAAACCATACATTGTCGTATTATAACGCAGGTAAGTTAATAGGTATTAAAGTTTCACGAAATTATGTCGTCTATTAGTTGGTATCATATTCTCCATATTAATTACTAAACAATATCATGACCTAGTTCCCTTTCACCAGAAAACGGTTTAAAACTTTAATGTAACCCAAATAAATATGTAACCAAGCGATGCACAATTTTATTCAAATTAGTCGGAGACAACAAAGAGCTAGTTGAACCAACTGTAAGTCAGATTCTTCCCGTTTGCGTGCCTCAGACAATTCTACTCTGTATTCCATAGGATTACAGTCAGTTATTGCGCAAAATATTTTAAACTGAAGGAATTTCGGTGAGCACTAGTGTAATTTCGTTATGAGACGCAAAGAATAGGAACAAAAGAATAGGAACATCAATTTAAAAGAAATTTATCTAATTGAAAAAGTAAAAATATCAATGGATAGTTTTGATGTTTAAAATGCAAATGAGTAAAATTATTTTCCAAGAATTTGTAACAGGAAAGATTTCACCACACGATGTTACTAACCAAATCTCCGCCATAGTTAGGTTGGCTTTTATTAAATAACAAAACAAGCAAAATATCGAAACAACATTGTAAAATCACAAACTTTGTGAAATATTAAACGTTTGTTTGCTGCGCTTTCCGCGCTGCCTGGAAGTTTCCTTTTTCATAACAATAACTAATTCCGGGCTAATTAGGCAAGTGGATGCGCTTTACATCCTCGGCTGAGGAGGCTACAGCTTACAACGATGTTATATTACTATCCGGTTTGTTTTAGTGGTTGTGGATTTAATTTTTATGTTACATAAATGAATGAATGTTTTCTTAATTTCTATAAATAAATGAAATAGGTAAAAATAATACATGAATTCTTTAAACGCCAGATGGTTCGACATAAGTAATAAATAGTATGTCACATTACCGGATTTTATAAAAAAAATCATGCCCTAAAGTAAGCAGAGCTTCTGTGATATAAAATTCCAAGTGAAGTATTTCAAATATTACAAGAAATTATCGCGATTTCCCTTTTATTACGAGGCTCCCAATTTTCGGTAATGGAATTTGTATTGCAGTACCTAATCATAGGTTGACTTCACCATACAGGATTGCCATTAAGCTTAAACCATAATTTGGTGGAATTATCGTCCACGTGAAATTTCATTTCGTTCAATATAGAAACAGTGGTACTGGAATTCCGGGATCATTTAACCAAATAAAACTATTAGAGGAACACACCTTCCGAGGGTCGGGGAGACATAATATAAAAAGCTTGGCAAAAGCTAAAGTAGTAAGGAATGGGCTATTTAATCTATAAATTATTCAAGAACTTATGTAATTTTTTCCATATAGGTACTTATAAATAAAATGGCAAAACCTAGAGGGCCCAGCCGGGTTATTTAGCATATTTTGAACCTAAATGAAGTTTTAATTATATTGAACGTAGTTTGTTAAACGTAGTAGTATATTAAACATTCGTATTTAACAAACGTAGTTTAATAAACATTTTAGTTTTTTTATTTGTTAAATGTACGTATGCTGATTATGCATCAATAAATGAGTTTATGAGTTTGTAGGTTGTATTTCGTCTTGATCGCCGTAATAAAATGCAGCTTTCAAAGTCAAAATCTGTTGTAGTTTGATTGTTATCGTATCTAAATCAGTAATCATCATTCATACCGAAGAGTGTTAGATCGTGATACCTCTGTAGCTCAGAGCAACAAGAAGCCCTCAGGGAGCGATCGGGCCTCCATTGTGAAGTGGCGCTGGAGCGTCGGGACCGCTCAACTATCTGGTGTGTGCGAAGTTGGAACAGACCCATGGGTGATTCAATATGACTTCCTGGTGATTTGATAGATATTGGCAGAGGTTATCCCACTTGACTTGACTTGTGTAATCTCTCACCGTAAACTCTTGTTTTAGTTAAAAATGTAATAAAACGTTATCAACAATCACAGCAACCCGCGTGACGTAGTAAATTCTTTATTTATATACGTGCTTGACTTCTTACAGTTATGTAATTATTTTATTTAATAAAATGCCGATGATTTTTTAACTGCCAACTGAAAATATTTTTTTGTGGAATGTGGGCAGTGTGAGGATAAGTAACGACTAACCACTCACATAGCCACAAAAACTAAGTAATTTATTTAGAAGTCAGTTCAGCATCCAAGTGAAAAAAATAAGTGGAAATCATTGACATACATGTAACTTTTTGTTTATATTTGATTGGAATCGAAACAGTAATTAGACGCGAAACAAGGAAATGTACAGTGTCAGCGAACTTTGTAACTGTGTTAAAACGAGCGTTAATTTTTCTCAAGCTTCCTGGATTTTATTCGGAAACCTGTCCGTTCCACGAATCGGAGACAACTCGGACAAGAACTTTTAAAACCAATTGAGATGATACTCTCAAGTCTGAGAACTTTTAATGCAGGAGCTTGACTCCCCAAGTAAACAGGCGCTGTATCAGACATAATTTATTCGACAAGTTGGTAGTTTAGATTTATCATTTTTTTTTTATCATTGATAAAATTGACGGAACAATACAAAGTTATCTAATCGGTCAAGATGCGGTACAAAGCTGGGCCAACAAAACCAGACGCGGCATACGGCCAAGTTCAGCCTCGTTTAAGTCCAAGTTTGAAGTGGAAGGTACGCCTTAATGCATGCGCGACTCACATTACAGTATTATCGCGCTGGAAACAACATAATGCAACTCTGATAATGCCCATAAAGGACGAGATTGGACGCAATAAGACGCCAGTACCCATTGTGTGCCATCGTCGGCCCCGCTTGCCGCTAAACTGACAAAATTTCAACTTTATCATGTCTTACCCAAAGCTTATATTCCTTTGAGATAAACAGCATGAATGCTGCTAAGGTTTTTCTTAGGGGTATTCTTATATTTTTATCGAGAATGTAATGTCATCCTTTTTTAATATAATTAGGGTAGGTACGTTTTGGTTGGTTTTTGTATGTATATGTACGGTATGGTTTTTGTACTAACCAGATGTTGCGTAATTGTGTCGAAATAAGCATAGAAATATATATATGATATCTTTAAATATATTATAATGGACCGCTAAACAAATGAATAAAAATGGTATACGATGCTCGCATCATCATCTAATCCCTTTGTGTTATGGATAACACATAGCTTTATCTAACTTAATACATTTCAATTATATACATATTATATTGATAGTATTATTATTATACCTGCGTAGAAAATAAGATAAAAAAAAAGAGAAAATAATTTATTTTCAGAAAAATTAATATAGATACATACACCAAACTTATATCCAGTAAGTAGGTATAACATCTATCTATTAAACTAGCGACCCGCCCCGGCTTCGCACGTTTTTATTATACGTATAAAACTTTCTCTTGAATCACTCTACCTTTAAAAAAACGGCCTCAAAATCCGTTGCGTAGTTTTAAAGATTAAGCGTTCAAAGGGATATAGGGACATAGGGACACAGAAAACGACTTTGTTTTATACTATGTAGTGATGATGATTGGCAAAGAGCGAAATATACCAGCTTCAGGGTGTCGAAACATGTCACATACCGGAGGTTTTCATAATGCCTATAACTTTCCATAAACGGATTGCGAGAAAACCGATTTAAGTTAGGGATATTAGTTTGTGGTCAATATGTACTCCCAATAACTTAGATTCTTGTGTGTACGAGTCAGACTTCTACAGGTGCAGGGGTTCAGGGGTGAGCATTTATTTTCATGTACTTGAATTATGTATTTGGATCTGGAGCTGGCGCCGCAGTTTTATAGAAGCTCAAGAACGAGGTTTTTTTAGTTTAGAGTAAGTATTTCTTGAAGACATTGACCACCACTCTACGCTCCACACGTAAATATACATCGGGCCACAAAGGACTGGCAAAGATAGTTGCAGTGTCATCAGCGTAACACAATATGTCTGCATCTGAGATGGGAACGTCATGAATATCATTAATATAAAGGAGGAAAAGAGTAGGCCGAAGATGCTGCCCAGCGGTACTCCAAAATGGATTGGTTGAGGAGCACTTGTGAACTGTCCAACCCATAGGCACAGTCTCCCATTCTTTAGATAGATTTTGAACCAAACAAGCCCGATGCATTGAATCCCAATGTTATGAGTCTAAATATAAGTTTACGAAGAAGTATTGGAACAGACACCGTGTCAACGGCTTTGGCCAAGTCAAGAAAAACTTCAACACAGCATTTTCCATTATCCAAGTGTGACAACACCGCTAAAATTAGGTAAGAGACTCCATCTTCTGTGCTTGTGTCGCTTCGAAACTCATATTGTTTTGGGAAAGGGTATTGTTGGCTTCTAGGAAATTGACACGGCGTTTGTCCACCAGCTTTTCAAGAAGTTTAAAAAAGATAGGTACCCAAAAGCAATATCGGTCTAAACTTATCTATGGAGCTCTTTGTTCCATCCTTATGGATTGGGTTGGGGTGCAGTTAATGCAATTTTCATCTAGGAATACACCATTTAATATTGGAAGGTTTAGTATGTGCGTAGGTGGGACAATGATAGATCTTTCATGTATGTTATAGTTTTATGCCAAGACCATCCAACTCCGGGGCTATATTAGTTTTTAGGCTTGTAATCATATTGTTAATTTCATCAAAATCTGTCGGATTCATAAAAATAGAATGAGCGAGACTGTTTATCACTCGTACATTCCAAGCAAGCTCCTCCTCACACTTATGTATTCTAGTGAAGATACGATCAGCAAGTCTCTGTCCATCTATAGAAAAGTAATCAATTGCCCAAAAAATCTGCAGATTCTAGAGGTATAAACATTTGTCGCGAGCAGATCTCTGCACTGAGGTCATCAGATGCTAATTATTAAATGAATTAAATTGTATTATTTTAAATGTTTCATGTAGAAAAGTAATTTTATTGATAATATAATATAATAATATAATTTTATTTTATAAACTTTATTGACTAGGAAAGTTATTTGTGTTAGTTTGTATCGAACAATCGTGAATATTAATAGCTTGTGCGTACATTTGCTTTGTCCCGATGTCAAAGTCAGATTATAATTACGCTGCATGGGAGGATCGCTGACGCCGCAGCTCAGCCAGTTCGGCTAGATCAGTTTTTGTCTGAATTGCGTACAATTCCCAGGCTACAAAACGTGTGTTTCTTAGCTAAGACCAACCGATTTGTCCGTTTAATCAATCTAACGATGATCGTTCTTGTTGGTCGATCTTCGAAATCGTTTTGCTAAAAATCCATCATTTGTGAATTTTCCAACATACCTTCCTGTGTTATCATGAAACCTACAATTATATGGTGGTTAATTTTAGTAGGTACTAAATACGCCCCGCGGATTCGCCCGCGAGCCAGAGTTTTTTTTTCGTACAAATCTCAGTGCTTTATTACACACCCCCTAGGGGTTAAGGTGAAAAAACAAAAAATACGTATTTATTTATTCACTCCATAGTTTATTTATATCGAGTTTAGAGTGAATCGAACCAAGGAAAAAATATTTTCCATTCAAACTTTACCATCCTATTTAACCCCCTCAGAGGTTAAAATTTCCTAATTTTATTAGTCAATGTCTTTTACTTATAATAAACATTCACACAGACTTTCCTATTTATTATAATAGTCAGATTGCGTTGATTTTCTTGAAATTTCTTCATTCTTATAAAAAAATATAAAACAAGATTTAACGATAGTGTTAATATTAGGTTTGTAAGTACCTAATAAGTATTTAAGGCAGATTTGGTAATCCAGCTATCCGTAAGTCTGCGTACCTACTTAAATCATTGCTACATATTGCTTTAAGAGCATAAACTTACTCGTCGACAGGATAAGTCTGCGTCAGCACGAGCTGTGTGGTGCCCCCTGTGTCTGCCTGTGTGTGACAGGCCCCATGGCTTTTTGTCCTTCGACGATAATGCGCTACATCATTTTGAGGTTTTCTTAAACAATAACTGTGGGGTACCCTCAAATTATAAAATTTAAGAGACGATTCAAATTTCTTCGTCCACTTTAAATAACATAATTAATGAAGACAAAAAATCCTGAAAATTGGGAGCTTTCATCTGGACAATTGCATAGAAAAAATAATTAATTAATAATTATTGTACTACGGTCAGTTAGAAGCCAAAATTTATTCAATAAAAATCCAAATAAAAAAATGAGAACAAGTGATTAAAAACAGTTAAAAATTTAATTAATTTTTCTGTTATGTTTACAAAATTCAACTTTAGACAAAAACCCAACTGCCTTAAAAATTGGTATCTAGGTATAAAATGCAGACAGCCATGGAAAACAAAGGTACCGTGATTTACTCATAGATGTTGGTAGTTATAGGTACTTATCTGATTTTCTTCCAAAACCATAACTGAACTGTTAATATTATCATCATAAATTTTCATTATTTTGATGAAAATTCCCGGGCAAAAAGTTATAATTAAACCATTGTTTTTCTTTAATTGCTATAAAGTTAAATCAAAAAATACGATAAAACTTACCAATCCATTACCAACAACCACAAAAATAAAACCACATACAATCCGTTCAGCACAAAACTATGTTGTAACCCTAAACCGAAAACTACGTTCTCAATTCGTCGCAAACTGCGTTCGGAAACTCGAAAACTTTTCGCGGGAGAGGAAAAAATTCCCCGGGACGCGTTCAATACGCGCGCAGTCAGCGACGACCGGCGAGCCACTGAGCACTGCGGACGGGACGGGACGCGCCGCCGGCCGGAGCGCGCTGCCTCCCGCACAATCGCTCCACTTCGTTACATATTAAGATCGAAATTTGATCGTAGTTGGAGGTAGTTAGAATGAATGCCCGCTAAGACAGCCCGTTGGCTATTTACGGGAAAAAGTGATCCACACGCATGCGTGGGTCAACCCGATGCAGTGAGGGATGCGTTGCGAAGCGATGACGCTGGATGACATCTATCTGACTGGCAGCGGGCGGTCCTCGATCCCTCACTGGAATTGGGTTGACGTCAGCAGAGTTTGTCAACTAACGTGATCGACTACTGGAATAAATTGATGAGTTTTGTTTTGAATGTGTCTGTTCCGGTAGTTTTGCAACTTGCCGGAAGTTCCAGTCCGGAACCGAGCGCTCCCATGTGCAAACAATTTTAATAAATTAGTTTTCTTTTATGTACCTACGTAATAAGGTAGTCAACCTTGTTTCAACATTACTGTTTAAATAAAACTCCGTAGGTAATAATAATAACTCAATTTAATTTGCTCTTGTAAGGCTCCTTTTATTTCACTTATTTATTTCTAGGCTTTTATAACAATGAAATAATAAACAATCAATAACTAACCAATTTGGTAGAAAACCAATTTAGTAGATATCATAGTAGTTTTAAAAATTCCATCTGGTAAAATTACACTACACTGCAACTACTTAAACATAGATATATTTTATGCACCATTTTATTGTAGACACAAATAAATTAACATTTGAATTAAATTAAAATGGTACATAATCATAAATTACATAAAAGGACATGACTGGGACTGATATAACTAAAATAGTAATAATAAGGTAGTGCCTACCAATGTGTGGTGTAGAAGCAAATGGGACTAGTTTCAGCATACAAATGCCAACTGTAGCGAGCAGAAGACGCTGTTATTCTGTCTAAATCAGAAAAAGAACAACCACAAAACCCTGAGAATGTATATCTACTAATAACCTTGCTCAGTAATTGTAATAGAAGATAGCACTTAAATAAATAATCAAAATAATTTAGTGGAATAATCTTTGTGAAATATTCCCCCGAGATTGATCAAATATTATCACATCAAGCATTCAAATTGTTCGGTGAATAATTGACATTGTTCTAATCTGCTCGTATAAGTCTGGACCGAAGGTAGCCGATCTAATCGACGGGCCCCTGAGATGAATAACTCCGTGAATCTCTGAGCCTGCTAGAGATGCGAGCTGTCTGAACTAGAGGCTGATCATCTCGCTCTGCGCCGAATATTGCTACACTATCCGACTTTTTATGACCGAACTCTTAAAAAGCATTGAAAGTTTTTTATTTTATTCGTCATTTGTGAATTGAAAGATTAGACATAAAAAGATAAATTATGCGCTACAAAATGCGGAACTTTCCAAACCAATCTCATTCATCATAATAATTATGACATAAATTGCATGTTATATGTTTTTCTGGCAGTAAAATGTATATAATATTAGTAAACTATAATAGTAGTAAAAAATCATGGTAAAATCCACATAATCGTGGGATTGATAAGCTCAAGAATTGAATAAATAGCGCACTACAGAGATAACTTTTTTTTATTGCCTTTACCTAAACTAGTATCGCCTCAACCATTTGTATCCCATCCTTATTTCCAGATTATAGAGTAGTTTGTTGGAGTATCGACCCCAATATAACTGATTTGACGTTAATTGGTTTTGATTCGGACGGTTGAGCGGCTAAAATGATTGGATGCTCACTAATTATTTAGGAATGTATTGTTACGGCCAATAAATAACGTGGGCTAATAATCTGCTTGAAAGGCTTATTCTCTCATAGCTTCGATGATAATATAATGAAATTGACATTGAAATTGATATTCAGATGGTGACACCAGTCCCATGGGTGGCCCACTGTGAGGGACGCCACATGCGTCGACACACTTATGATTTTCCATCTCCGAGGACATCCGCGCGGGCTGGTGCGGCGGCAGATTTGGCTGAGGATCTCAAGAGACGCCAATATGCAGGTCTAAACAGAGCCTACGCTTCCCTTGGAGTCGAGACCGTGTGGTCTCGAGGTTCTCCGGGTTTTAAAAACACCTGAGAATCTTGTCGATGCGACACGTCACCCAAGAGCTGGTGAGTATCTGACACAGAGCATTAGCATTGCCATATATCGTGGCAATTTTAGTAATGCAGCCAGTGCGTCTTGAAGACGACTGGTACAATAATAATAATGAGGGCATATTTCCCAGACTTATCAAATAATTATATCATTATAGGAATAAATTATATATTGTTAAATTAAATATATTGAATATTGCATGTATTGGAATATTCTTCATTCGTCAGTCGTTCCTGTTTCGTGCCAGTCGTGTCCAGGCGGCGACGCACGAGCCGCCCGCCCCGCGCCGGCGCTCGCTCGGGCGGGCGGGTACCAGCGCATCAGCCTCTCACTCTTCAAATATCAGTTGAACTACCTCTACACTTTCTATTATAAATACTTGTTTTAATTGGACTCTATATTGATTATAATTTTCTTTGATGATTAAAAATTATGTTCTATCGGTATACTGTCCTTTTGTTAGGAATTTAATAGACGCTCAAAAAAATGAAATAATTAGTTTAAAGTTTATTGATTAGAATACTAATTAGAAATAATTAGTTTAAATTAACAAACAAATTTTTTTTTTAAATGGTGATAAAAGATAATAAAGTAAAGTAAATACTGTTTAATAAAGTATTTCTTTGAGTATTTAATCAAGATTAATGAACAATCATGATTCAAAAATAAAAATGATATTTAACGATTTAAAGAGTAAGAATTTTTATGTTTTTCAAATACAAAATTATCTTGGTTACAGTAGAGAAAAGAAAATTGTATTCTTCTTGATCATGCATAGGTACCTTATGCAATCTCTCATAACGGGGCAAATAGCTTCACTGTAAATACTTAATTACTACAATTTTTGGATATACTTAAGTATGATTTAATTTGATGTCTAAAAAACCAAGTTTCCATGTAAGCACAGAAGGTAAATACAATACCTACAAGGGAGAGAAAAAAGCAACGTGTTATGTAGCCTGGTACCTAACGCTGGGTAAAAATGCTTCGTACGCGAAGCAAATAAACCCACTGGCAGTTTACACAAAAGAAACCGTAAGTAAATGTTATTTGTGACGTCATATTTTAGTCTTTACTACGTTCTTAGAAAAGGGTTTGAAAATTATAGAAACTGAAGCGTGGAAACGTATCCTCTAAAGCCTTCTCATATCATATTATTTACTCTAAATAAAACTTCCAAAATGATTCTTAAAGCTTCGTGGCCAAAGTTCAAAACCCTTTGGATTTCAGGCTTCAATAAATACACACATAACGAAAATTTTTTCGCTTATTGTAAGCCTTATACCCGTGTATTTAGGGTGTAAATTATTCGTTGTTTGAGCTACGGTTTGCACAAAGGATGGAAGTTTTTGCTCACCTCACTTTTGTTTCGGTGAAAGGATAAATAATATTCTAAACTTGTTTCAGCCGGTTCAATCTAGTTCGGAACAGTTGGTAAGGTAGGTTCTTTTGTTTCTGAACTCAAAGTTTAGAATCATAAAGGCGTGGACACACAGTAATGGTCGCAGTTGTGTGTACGTGCTTCAGAAAAAGTTTTGAATTCGCACATGTGTTCTAAATTTATTAGGCAGTTTTAATTCCCAAAACACAGGTTTCCAACTCGCATTTGCGCGATATTGTGGGAATAATTTGCGTGAAATTACAATTGAATCCAAATAAGATTAGCTGACTGTTGTATAGCCCCGCACCACACTGGTCGATTCAAATTTTGGAACAATATTTTTTTTCAAATAGACTTTGAAACGACCTTTTATTCGAGCATTTTCCGAAGGAGAAGACGTTCGCTTGGTTGGTTGTCAGATTGTTTATTTAATTATTTCAGTGGAATCCCGTATTGGATAGTCTACCGAAATTGAAATAGGGAATATTCACTTTGCTTCTTTACTTCTCTTAAGATATAATTTTTTTTTACTTTTCAACTTATTTTTACCGAGCAGACACGTAGGTGTGGTGTGTTCTAAATCCCGACTTCTATATGATCTATTCGGTCAGCATGACATTTTCAATGACAATCCTAATCTACCCGACTTGTACAAATATTTCTGAATCCGAATCCGGAACACACTGAGTTGGCTGGACAGCGTTGAGTATATCTGGCAATCTTGTTACTAATGATGCCGTATGGGCCAGACTTTAGTGCGGATTTAATGTATCATTGCACCTCTGTAATGCCGGCTCGTCTGAAGCGGGGCGGCGCCGGGCCGGATCAGGTATGATACACGAATGTGTCTGTCTTGTGGTCGGGTTTCATTTGGTACTCTTATTTTGATCTTTTAACAAAAGAGTTGAAAAAAATATATAAACCAACAACAAACACCTTACATTAGAACCTTGAAACGACCTGGAGCAGCAGCTACAAAAAGCTGACTTCATTTTAAGTAGTTCTTTAGTCACATTTTAGTAATCCGCTCTATTGAGGAGACTAGAGCGCACACTCTCCTTCAACCTTTAGTGTATAGTAACGGTGTCTCATAGAGCAGAAACCTCGTTGGTATGATACGGGAGCTGCTTCATGAACTTGGGAAAGATCTCTATCACACAAATCGATTTTAACTCCGCCGCTTTGTGGACCAAGTGCGCTGCGGAGCTGATATCGTTGATTCACTTTGCGTTTCTCAGCATTTGACTATCTAAGCCGGTAGGTACACATTTAGTGCTCTACTTCCGAACACGCCTAAACGCACGCTTTTAATAGGACAAATAATCATGTTCTACATGGTCACACATAACGTAAACTTGCGTTAAAGCCCAAATAATGTTGCTACATGCAGACTAATAGCGCTTGCGTGAGGCTGAATCAATAAGTTGATAGGAATTGCCCATCAACCTATTAGGTGTGTGCTTTTGTGTATAGAAATGTATTTTGTTATAATTTCGATAATTTTCATATTCAATTACGCGTAGTACCTTATCAAACAAAGTTACGAACATTGCTTGTCCATCCAAAATAAAATACTAATTGGAAAATTTTAAAACTAGTAGTACCAGTCGTAGACATTAATTGCACTGATGCATTGAACAACTCTTGCAGATGCGAAAGTAATTTTACAGAGTTATTTTATAGAATTATTGCTAATGAACTGTGCGCAAAACTTCAACAAGACTTGAAACTTAATGAACATGATAGGGTCGTATTCAAATTACTATATGATACTCAATACAAGAACAAATTACACTTTAACCCTCGGCATGCCTGGTAGGGTCTGTCAGACCCAGCGCAACAGTAAAACCGTTGTAATTCATTCAAATTTGAATTTTGCGCGTAACCACTCTCAGTAGCTGACCGTAGTGAACTTCTAAACGCCCTACATCTACTTCCTGAGGCCAGGGTGCGTTCCAGTAGTGATAGGACGTGTGTAAAGTGCGCTCGGGTCTCATAGACCCCACCAGGCATACGGCGTGATATTTTTATGTAAGTATAAAATTAGTTTCTTTTTGTGATTTCAATTCTTTTTTATGAAAAATAAACAAGATATAATAACAGCGAGCGCGATTTTATATAAAAATCTAGATTATGATTTTTTTAGTTTGGTTTATTGAAAATTTTACGAATTTGATAAGTTCTATTCATAAAGATTTTTTTTCAATTCATCATATTTTATTGTATTCTTTTATAGTTCAAAACAGGGAGCTAACCTCGTGACAAAAACATTATATTTTTTTTACTCGAGGAGGTGGACAAAGACCATGAACATGAAGTTGTTTTCAACTATAGTGACGAAGAGTCTCATGACACAGGAAGAAAATCATGAAACATGTTTGGACGCTTTGGCGGAAGACATTTAGGAAGCAGTCACTGGTGAGGACTCTTCTAATTCCGAAATGGACGTGCCACTGTGAGAGTTGACTTTGCGTAAAGTGCAATGAAAATATGTAATTTGAATGTTAATTATTGTGAAAACATAAAATTATTAAGTTCATTATGCCTATTAAAGATAATTAAATGGCAGCAACTGTACGTATGTATGTAGCCAGACTTTGTACACTCGTAAAGAAATACGAGTGTACAAAGTCTGTCTGGGCGCAGCGCTCGCCCGCAGTCGTCCGCAGCTACCCTCGAGAAGCCGCAGAGCTGAGGTGGGACTGCGTGGGACAGGCGCCGCGGCCAGGAGCTGCGGCCGGGCGCCTCCCGGGGCGAGCACATTGTAACAACGACTTCGAAGCCCTGACCCACAAGAAACAGGCCCGTGCGAGACCTAGCTAGTCACCCCGGTGGATGAGCAGCGAAAGATAAGTGCGCAAATTTACTGGCTGGTTGCAAAGAAAACTAAGTAAAATTTTTTTGAGTGTATGTAATTTGTTGCACTTTCTATGAGGCGAGAGAGTGGGTCTCGCTTTTTTATGCAACAGGCCAAATTTTCGTAAGTTTTTCTATTTAAAATCGCGTAAAATTAGTCGCTTGTTTGTGATACACGATCAGATGTCTTATCACATCACAAAAATATGCATATGACTCTAGTGCGAAGACTATAGGTTTCATGATAGTGATGTAGTTTTTGTGAAGTAGCATTATTTCCAAAAGACTTATTTATGTGCCGCTGAAGCGAGGACACGGTCGCATCGCATGCTGAGCCGATAACGTTTGCATAATCCGCTACAAGCTCGACTCGTGTCGTAAAACAAAATATAAAGTAAGCCATTTACTTTGTGGGTCTAACTGAAAAAGTATTACATTTATTTTAGACTCAGTTTTTTTTTCACTTAATACCTTTTAAACTAGAAGCTTGTTTTAACTCGCGGGTTTCTTTTTTTCATTTGATTACTTCACATACTTATTGAAACATAATTTGAAGGCAGACTGAAGCCTGTGCTCTGTTTCCGAGGTAGATGGTACCTCGGATATTTTTGTTAAATTTCAATAAGATCCATCCTAACTGACGTCTCACAGGGAGACACAAAATCAAACATAATTTTGTTCGTATTTGTAATGATGAAGTTTTAGGTAATCTGCCAAGATGATTAGCAAAACTCTCCAGGAGGCTCTGTTCAGCAGTGGACAGTCGTAAATCAGTAAATCGATAACTTAATTTCTTTAGGCTTACATAATAAGCAACAACACAAGTCAAATTTTAAACTAAAGCTCCATAATTATCTTAATAATGTAAATATAAAATACATAAATTACACATAGTATCACTTTATTTCCTAGTTTAACGTAGGTGCGTAGGTAAAATATATTTAGAATTTCTGACGTGTCCATGAATCCTGCAAGGTCTAAAGGAAAAAAACATTTTGAGTTTGAGGTACGGTTGTGTAATAACGTTCGATGAGTGCGCAATCTCATTGGGGCTTGTTTGGTTCCGGTAGCGATTATAAATCTATTCGTACACTAATTGACTGATTGGATTATCGCAAGATTGATGTCGCCAGTTGACAGTTATTCACCTTCCGTTTCAAGTCGAACGGACTCATTAATAAACCTGTATGTACAGACAGGACCATTAATTGGTATTCCCTCAAATAACTAACTTATATTGCACACGAGTTAGGTGTATCTCAAGAATTTAACACAGATTACTCATTGTACAGGTGTCTGGCAGATATTGCTCTTGAACGATAATACCGTCAATTGTAGCTTAAGTTAGTATAAATTGTTTATGTAAATTGTTTCTTTGTTATAAGTGAACAATAAAGTATTTCTATCTATTACTTTATAAATTATTCAAATTGGACATTTCAATCATTAATAAAATTTAAGTAAAGTGAAGGGTTATTACATATTCTGGGAGGACTAATAAATGACTCTGTCAGTATGTATGTACTGAATAATGCCAGGTAACTAGGTACCTACTAGTATTTGTTTTGCAAGTCATCTATATTAAGGCCAAAGTCTGTTAATCTAACTCTTAGCGATCATTAGATTGCGAACTTTCTGTAGGCTTTGTACATACCTAAAGCTTTGTTGGTTACTAAAGTTTTAAATTTTAGTAACATTTTACAATACGCTAATTCTAATTAAAATACGTTTACTTATACAACATTAAATATACGTACATTCGTTTATACAACACTAAAAATGACAGTGTAGTTGATCTAGTAAGTAAAGCGTAATTAGTCGCCGGCGGTGGGGCGCGATGGGGCGCGGTGCGATGGCGCGCGGCTCTTAACGACGATGTAATTGAGAGACGGATGACCAACTCAAGTCGTAGTGCTGACTGTTAGCTACACTGTGAACTTGAAATATTGCCTCCTTGCAGCTTATGCTCGCCTGGTACTTTGAAAGACGATCCAGAAGTACCTCGAATGATGTGATGTGATTTGTCCATATATGCAGAATGATCGGTAGAGTTCTTAAACTACATTTTTATGAGTCTTTTGTCGTGTTCTTTGTCTTTTTTGTACAGAAAATACAATAAGCGGAGATCTGTTCGGTTACATTATACATAATTTGCAATTCTTATTACTAGTTGACTTGTTAAAATAGTATGAGCAAGTTACCTCTTGAATTTCATAGGTTAATCATTATGCCTGTATATTTGTTTACATTCTTTTAATAAATATATTAATTTGCTTGGCCAAAGAAAACATTTAAAATCTTTTGAGGGATGTTATTTTAATTAATTTAATTATAGTGATTGTGTATTATTACTACGTATTCAACAACCCGATACAATAATGATGCAATTAGTATGAAATGACTACACGCAGCGCAAATCAATCTAACAATAACAAGACCACGATTTGATATCTATTGATTACACACGCCTTGTTGATGAGCTTAGTTTCTAATTACAACAGCCGGTTCGTCTTGTATGTATGTACCTGACTTGTGATTATTATTATCCCATGTTAAATTTATTCATAACTTTTTTTATGTAAAATCGTTCTATTAGAATAAAAAACTGAATATTGTATCAAATACCTTAGTTAAATGTTGAGGACTAATGAGAAGTTATTTGACTATGTCGAAACTTGGGCTTTTCTGGAATCCCTATACCAAGTGGACTATCAAAGCCATCATATGAGAGGCACCACCGAGATAGAGCGTTGTGATTTCTATGAAAGTGTTCATGACTTTTCTGGATGATATTTTAAGATGCTGGAGTTGAAAAGTAAGCGTTATATAAATATTGGTTTAGTAGGATAGTTTTTGGTGAATGTAGTCTGCTTAATTATCTTCAGTGCTAGACTACACACAGATCAAATAAACACACAGATTACTCTGTAACCTGTGATTAGTCGATACTGTTTCCAAGAAATCCCACAAATGTTCTGTCAATATACGCGTAGTGAGCTCTGAATTGTCCGAGAGACCGAAGTGAATAGTGTACATGCCCACTCAGAAGCGCGGGTGCTCGCGGCCCGCCGGCCCCGGCCAGCGATGTACAGCGCACTGTTTATTGAATCCGTCGCGACGCATTCAGCGGAAACATATCATGACCACGGCGGCGGAGTTAGTTTTGAATGCGGTAGGCAGTGCCGTAGGGATGTTTTACATTTTCACAACAATACTTGGTGCTAATAAGCTTAAAATAAAAGCTAAATGTCAAATAATGTCTTTTTGATAGCTGGTTTAATTACTATCGACATCCAGATATTATTATTGTGACACTTAGTTTGAAAGGCCCCCGGAGCAAGGGAATTCAGAGACAATGTCTCGAGGCAATCTGTGCTTCTTTGTTTCTAATGTAGTCGGTTAAAATCTACTTCATGCATTTAATTGATAAATATTATTTGATTTCGACGACCGATGTAGCGCGGCCAGAAAGTTTCGGGTGTGAAAAACGTTTGTACAATATGCATAATTATATTTATTCCGAGGTGCTTTGCGTTTTCTATGCTAAAAAGTGTATATATTAATAATTTGGCTGCAAGCCTGCCTCCAAAGGATGACCACTATTAAGGCTCGATATCATGGAAATAAGAAGAAATAATAATGCTGGACACCCTACATATAATCATTTAATCCCAAGCTTAGCAGAGCTCTGTATTGTATCAAGTATATCAGTTATCTAGTACCCATATGACAAGCTCTGCTTTGCTTGGGGCTAGATGATGTTGTGTGCATTGTCCAGCTTTTTTTATAAATCTCACTGTAGACAAACGGTTTAAGACACACATCAGTGACAAACACACAGTGACCGTGAATCGTGTGTGTTCTTTTAGAAATGAATTCATCTCAAAAACACTTAGCTAAAGTATTATGCTGACCATGCGCACTGGTAGCGAAGTTAATGTCCCTAGCTACTGTGCTGGAGTAACGCGAGTCGATGCCGCTTACATTTAATGTGTGATGAGCTGGTCGCGAGCTGCCCGAGCTGAATTAAACAGTCTCGCTGAGTGCTGCTGCTGCCGTGCATGGGTTAAGGGACAGCTCGGAACTTATTCAATTCATGATTTTTTCTGAAATAAAGTTATATCAAGATGGCGTAGAACAGTTAAGCAGATCTTACAGACACAACTTGTGATATAAATCTTAAACATAGAGCCCTAAATTTAATTAATGCTCTTTTGGTAATTTATTCTTATTTGTCTTATTCTTCTTATATGTTCTCATATCGTCTCTATTTCTAATATGACAACAAAGGATTTCGATAAATATTTTTTTGTCACGTAGGTAAATACGAAAAGAAAGAAGGTAAAAGATGAACTGCAGGGCTAGCATGCGCGCCCACGAGAAGCTTTTCTCGTCTTTTTTCTCGAGAAAAATGGCGCTATCTCGATTTGTCGACCGATGATGTTAGCATGCGACACCAAATAGTCGTCATGTCACGTCACGTGAATGATTTGGTGAATGTTTATATCACAAACTATATAGGGAAACTAAGGTTATATTATCTGTGGTAACCTTTCTCGTCAAACGCTAAGATGCGCACCCAAATTTTCTCAACTTTTGACAGCATAACGCGAGAAAACTCTCGTCTTTCAATTTGAGGACGAGAACTCACGAGAAGATTTTCTTGATATTTTTCTTCGAGTTTTGTTGCTCATGGCGGTCCCGTATCAAGAACTAATTATTCATTAGCGTTGTATAGTAACAAAAAATACGAAAAATGGAAAGAAAATTTACTCAAAAATAAGATGTGTTTGCGATTGTCTGGATTTGTCCGATTCATAATTTTAACGGCTATTCACTTTATTTAATTTCTCGGTTGGCAGCCGAATAGTTTTCCGACAACAGATTACGAAACTTCTTCCTATTGGGGTAAGTATGGAATATACAAAAACCTTTGTACTTATACCTAATATTACAAAATTTTAAGTAAATAAGTATTCTAATAAAGGTGTGCTCGCCTGTAACTACGAGAATAAGTGCACGCTACGGTTTATATTCTGTTAATTAAAGAGTTAAAAAAAAGACACATTTATGGTGAGATATATTTGTGTACTTTAATCAAATTATATTTCAGTGTTAGCTTGATGACTATCTGAAACAAAGAAACATTTTAGTTTGATACTAAATTATACAGATATTATTATTTAACAACCTCAGTGGCAGAACGGGTAAACCTTGGTCTAAGTTTTTGTAAGAGAAGATAGATCATGAGCTTATGGGTCAAGCAAGTGCATTATAGAAAAGATACCTTTATTGTGGCGACTAAACTAAACAAATATTTTAGTTTTAGGTTCTACTTACGTTTTGTGCGATGTCATCTTGCACTCCGTGCCTACCAAAACAGAACTTAAGGCAAATATTATTTATAATATCATTCTTAAGTCTTTAATACACAAACAAACATACACAAGAAAATCGCGCGCAAATGTTGGAAAAGCTTCTCCTTCTTTTTTTTCTTCTTCTTGCCTTTTCGACTGTTTACCACCATTCTACCAGTGAAAATTAGGCAGTATGGTTTTAAGGCTTTCGCTTGTCCAATAGATGGACTAATAGAAAAAAAAACTACCAGTAAAAATGTTCAAACTACCAAAATGAAAGGTGAAACTAAAAAGGTTAGTTTATTTCTTGGGATGCAGTTCACAAAAACCATAGACAATTGAATGAACTAAACGTATGTTCGTCTGGGTTGCTTTCTCTACGCGAGAAGGATTACTCGACAACGAGTATTATGTCTACCGACGACGTCAAAATAGTCGTCGCGCGCGCGACGACTTCAATGGCGCGCATGTTAGCCCTGCTGGATATCTGTTTTGTTTTTCTGAAAATCTGTTTTCTGTAACAATTTTAGCCTCTCAACTTTACGACCGTTGATCAGAAAATAACCTGCCCCACTTAACAAGTGAGCTGACGCCATTGACCTCTTGATAAATCACTCAACTTTGATCTCCACCGTGTCGCGATAGAGTCGAGTTCACAGTAAGCCGGCACTCCATACCCGCCAGCAGGTAAGCCTTATAAAACAATCGCTGCAGTGTGAACGCGCCGTGCAATCATTAATTTTGGCCGGCTTGCCTACCGACACAATTTTGATGCCTACGAGCGCTGCCGCTACGGTGCTACGAGCTACGCCGTAGATGAGCTACGAACTACGCCGTAGAGCAGCTACGAAGTATGCTGCTACGACACCGACTTACTGAATCTTTGTTTTTAGAAACACAACTGAACTTGTTTGTATTTTCTTTTAAAAACCAACTGTTGTTTACGATCTAGATTTTCACATCCTTTCATATTAGATTACGTGAGTACGTTATTTTTTTTATTAAATCAAAAATAGAACAAAATTAAAAGCACCGCCTGGAATATTCGAGGGTCAGTTTCAACAATTTCGTTATAATTGAGTTATCCGCGCCTCGGGCTTATGGACTTAAATCAATCGAATAATAATCCAATACTAAGGTATACCGATGCGCGAGATTAATGGAATCTTTAATGTGATCCAGGAATTATTCCTCCAGCAAGATGTCAATTATACACTTCCAAAGGGCAATTAACGCTCATAGCCGCTCGGGGTCCAGACGAGCGACAATTGAAAATACCGTTCAATCTACGGATCTCCAGTCTCATCACGTAGTCTAATAAATTTCCGCAACAAACAGTCGACCATGTTGTACCTAACTCACAAACAAAACAGAAAGCTAACTCAAAAAGATCCAATTTCCCCGACAATAAATCTACAAGAAACTGACTCCGACACAAAGAGACATTCAGAACGATCTTAGTTAAGAGGCCGACACTAGAAGCGTTCGTCAATGCACACTCCAGTTATTGCTTTCGAACTGAGCGCTTCCCTTAATCCGCACCAATGCACTTTCAACGAGCTGCCACACCACCCCGGTCCACCAACCATTGCTTGCCAACCACCACTGCAGAACTAGGTTTTAGAACAAAACCGTCGATGGTCAGTGAATAGTGAGTAAATGTCGTGTGTAATGAATCGTGGCGGTGCGATGATGCTCGGCACGAGAGGCCGATATGCATAATGTATGCAGTAGTAGGTACTGGCGACGTAAACTAAGTTTCACTAATGTTTAGCGATGGTTTAACCGACTGTTTAGGCATTGTCTATTTAGACACAGGCTTTATTGATCGGACCGAGCTTTGCAAGTCTGTGTAGGATTGAGAGCTTCTCTTGATTGTTCTGTTCTTGATATGTTTCAAGTATCATGGAATTGTAAGGCATTCGTCTCAATATATTTTTCATGCTTATTAAAGTAAAGTGACATTTTGCTCACAAAGATGTTCGACAACATAAACCCCACCCTCTCGGATTCAAGCAGGTTCAGTTTGAAAGACGTTTCATCCCCCAGTAGGCAAGGCTCACCGTCACTACTACTGTATACTACAGACATGGAGCCAAACTAGTCTTGTGTTAGAATTATTGAATCGGTAATAGATGAGGCGGCGCCGAGCGAGGCGGAACGGAACTGCTCGGCGAGAGGATTGTGCCTCACATCACCACTGAATTTAAGACTTTAACGCTCATTTTGGGGTATAGGCTGCACTTACAAAGGAAACTCTGTGAAGGTGAAATCATTTATTGCTGTTTTTATTTGTCAAAAGATAAAGAAAGAGAGTTTATTTGTGATCAAATTTCCAAGTCAAACCGAAAGCTTCTTGCAAACATATAAACATAGTTCTTTATATTTCTATCCGTTAATTGTGTATGCGGTATCTTCCCCTAAGTATTATCAACATAAAAGGTAATCTCCAACGTTTCCTTTGTCAAACATCTTATAAGAGTCTTAAAGCCACAATATCGCGGAATATTACCCGAAATAAAACGAGAGAACTCGCTAAGATTACTTTGCATACAAAATCACCTAAGCGGTGCCCTTGGCATACGTTTTTGATAGAAAAGAACTGTCAGTGAATAAGGGTAGTGTATATATTTTTACTTTCAATAAATATTCCAATATTAAAGAATATACCAAATTATACTCTCATTACATAAACAATAATGAAAGTTTGATGCCATAAATTCTTCAAAAACATAATTTGTGTTTGGCAGCATGGGCTAGCCTAGCTTGATATAACTTGATCTAAAAATGTGAACGGACCTTACCTTTTGTATCTTAAAATGTTCAATATTTAAGTCTTATCAAAGATCGCTTGCACAAAAACCTGCTGCTTCAACCACAGAACCATTTCGTAGCTTCCAGCGACGCAAGAATTCTAGTTTAGCAAAATCAGCTGCATTTTGCAGATATTCCTTTCTGTTTCGGAGTATCTGTATCAAAGAGATTTGACAGGCAAGTTCTCTGGACGTTGATGGACGTTTATTGTAAACCTGGTTACGATTGGTCGGTCGGCCTCGGAGTGGACTGGATTCAGTCCGAAAACTTACATACAGGACCTATCGTATTCATTCGACTTCATGCATTTGAACCTAAAAGTAAATTTAACATCCAGCTGTGGACGTGGGCTAATACCGTGTAGTCGTTGCTGAGTGAGGTAAGAGAGGCTGCCCCTGAGGCGGTCACCACTTACTGTTTCATGTAATCTCGACTCTCGTAGTTGGTAAATAACTTGCGACACACGCAGTAAGCTTATGGAATAATCCGAAATTCAAGTGCCTTAAAAATCTAGAAAAATAGTAATTCTACCGAGAACTTTCAAACCTTAATGGGAAATCACCGGTGTGGAAACTAAAATATTTCAACATTGTAAAGTTATGGAATCAAACGATTGAGCGCAAACATCCGGTGGTACATCCGCGTGGCCGTAGATTTCATTAGACTTAATTGAAAAATAAAAGAATTCCTTTCCTTACATCGCATTCAGCCTGTCTTGCAGCCATCCCGCAGTTTAGTCTACAAATGCTGTTCCGTTATAAAACTAATTTTCACCATGTATATCTTTCTGACAATACCTTCCAACTTCAACCTTAGCAAAGGTTAAATAAGATTTAGAATTTACCGCTGCTTTCTACATCTTACATCATTTTAAAACGCGGATATTAGAAACAGTAATATCGAAATCATTTAATACGTCTTCAGCTTTTTTGTTCTTCTCTTAGAGTGTATTTTCCATTGCAAGGCTAGGGACGCTAAGGTTGTTTTCCCTCTGCACTGTAAGATCCCAGTACTAAGTGCATAGAGATCGGTCTACGTGCATCCGTTCGCAATGTCAGTTGGATATTTCTCGTTACCGCAATAATCCACCTTCGGGTCGAAATAACGTTTGCTATATTTTACAATTTCGCGGTCGGCACGACTGCCAGAAATATTACTGTTCGATTATTATTGCAATTTAGATCCTTTGTGCAAAGTATTGTTATTGATCTTGGCTAGTTTATTTATTTGTTCCAATTGTACGTGCACGATGGGAGATCTTAACGTAAGATCATAAGAAAGGACCAAAGTTCCTTGCAGTGAGCATTTTAAATTCAAGAAACAAAGAAAATACGTACAAAGTGGTCGCGAAAGTATATTTTTATGTGTTACTTTTCTGAAAAGGACTTGAGAAACGTCAAAAGGTAAATTTAGTCTAAACCAGGAGTGCATTTTAAATTCCCCGTAACGTAGTGCGAGTGGCTGCGAGGCCGCGTGCGCGCTGGAATACGAATGAAGACGGGCCCTTTCACGAATATTTAGAGAGCTACTCGTGAAAGTTTCACAAGAAATGACGGAAAGTACGGAATATTATTTAAGTTTAGTGCGAAGGTGTCAGATGCTGCGTAAACTAACTCGAGGTTATCCGAAAAGTTTAGTATAGTATAGTTATATTATTTGAAAGTAGAAAATAATATACTTATACTAAAGTAATTCAATAGGTACATACATAAAAATATTTTGACATTATTGATCTAAGTAATAATTCAATTGCGTATTTTTGACTGAGTAAGCCATTTTTATTATAATTAAAAAAAAATTAAAACTAGGTATCCCAAACTCAACCATAAGAATAAGAACAGACTAGAAGGGAAACTTCGCTCCGAACGCGCTCAAGGTCACGATATTAGCCTACGCGATTCTGCACGTTAAACGTGCAGTAGGGCTGTCACAGCCGGCGACGCCGCATGTGGATTTTAATATTTGTGTAGGTTAGGTACCTACCTCTATAATATGATGTCATGGTCAAGTTATTGTGGTGTGATCGGTTGTAACAATAAAAGATAATGCATATTATATGATAATACATACCCAATGTAAGTAATATTTTCTAAAAATTATTGTGTTTTAGTAGGTTCCTATCTAACTAATTAGGTAGGTACCTAATCAAAGGAACGTGAACATCGTTCGTTGACCTTTTCTCACTCGCCTCGCCTCGCGACGACGGCGCGGCGGCGGCGGGGCGCGGCGGTACAATGCAGTAGCAACCCTGGCAAAACGCCTGGACGACAGAGGGGCGTAACGAGGTGAAGGGGGAAGTAGGTATATAAATGGCGGCGTTTGAGACTAGATCAAAGAAGAGTCCTTTCTACGTAGTTATTATTTATTCTTATGACTCAACATATAAATTTCATAAGCCCTCGTGATGAAGTCCCTCGCATGATTGATTCTGCGGCGGTGGCGCCCCCGCGGTCACGTCCTCTTTTTACAGCCTCAGCTGCTCTGGCCAATTGGAAAAAACACGCCAACTACGTGGCGGGCGCGAGATACGTGGACACGAACTGTCCAGTCTTCGAGACCTGTCAATTTTGTCTGATATAAAATTATAAACAGGTTTAGTCAGGACTGAGTTTTTGTTTCCTTTCCAAATTATTGTAAATCAAAATAAACTGGGAATAGACGGGCGAATAGCAAACATAATATTTTTTGGTATTTAATATTAAAACAATATTAAATTACATAGATATGATTTTATTTTTCCTCTCTAAATAATGTCTAAAAATAATGTCTAGAAATCCACCCTGGAAATACACCCTATTTCCAGGGTGGATTTCTAGACATTATTTTTATCTGTTCCGTTATCCCCCTTTTTAAGAACCTCAAAAGAACCTGCTTCAACAGAAGTACTCAAATCGGCCATATAAATAGCATTTTGCCTGACTCTTTGTCAGATTAAGAAGCCAAGATTCTAGAGGTATAACTTACATAATCTAAGGTCTAAAGTTGTTATTGTTGTTATTTTGTCTCGTACTTGAAATAAACAATTTTACTGGACAATCCACAGAGCATCAGATGAGATGAGATCCTTCCTCTGTTGACTAATATTATGTACCTATTTACTTTCCATATCAGCACTTGGTAAACAAGCTTGCCTCGCAGTCAAACATTGACTGATCAACAGTGCCTTGCTAGTTTGACCAGTCGGCATCGAATCATGTTCTAGGTACTACGTACTAACGGTCTAACGACCTCTAAGCTAAATGGATTTCACGTTACATCTGGCTACGGAAATATTATATACTTTTGAAACTGTACTTTATCTGAAAGAAAAAAGCTATTTGCGACCGCAAACGGACACTGGTAGAGTATTTCCTGTCCGTCTGAAGCGCTACTTAATATTTGATCAGTACTCCCTCATTCATAAGGGAATCAATATATTTAAAATTCAGATTCCGCTCAGCAGTCGCCTTTACAACTGCTATCGATTGCCTGAATATCAAGCGAGTTCTCCAAAGATTTAGTGGCAACGCGGGCAGGTTACCAAGATACCGGTCGCTTGGAATCAGATACCAGAGCTTGTTTGCTCAATTGAACAATTTTTTGCTGGATATTTAAATTTAAATGCTTTTTGATATCAAGGCGTGTGCTCAAATCAATTGACGGCTAAGGTAGTTCGTTTCTATCTATCTAGTTTAATCGTTGGTCATTATTATTAAAAAATCTTGTATTTATTCATGGAGCATCGTAGAGCCATGCATCAGAGAGTATAAAGAGGCCGCCGGCGCCCACGTACCTCGCATGTGGCTGTCTGGGCGCGCGTGGCCACTCGCCGGTAACTCACGACTTTCAAGCTTTATTGCTATTGTTATAGTGTTTCCTATAAATTTGACGGTCTTAGCGCTGAAGAGAATAATATTTAAATCAATTTTACCTTTATTGGTCCTGGAATTTTCTGTTTCTGTGACTATATAACTAACATCCTTGAGTAAAAGATAACAATACCTAAATCATTTATTTTGTCAATTTATCCACCTCTTAAATCTAAAAAATAAAAGTGTTCATTTAGCTTGGTCCATGAGAATGCAGTTGCTTTCTGTCTGTTCAAGTAACAAACCGTCACCAATAAGCAGTGACAAATCGATGCGCAATCAGCCGCGGGCGGTGGAACAGTCTCGACGCTACTTTATTCCATCCCAGTTCAGTCCGTCACTTTTATTCCGCACTTGGCTTCTCCCTCAATTCAGCCACTCTCGTCTTTCCCTGCATTTGAATTCACAGAATTATACCAGAAGTGAATTTGTACTGTACGCCGAGGGCGGTACGGTCGACTTCAGTGTGGGAATTTTTCTGTGCAATGTTTTTACTTTTCATTGCGACGAATATGATGCAGAAATATAAGATGTAAGGACAATTGTGAGAGGGCTCGCGAGTGTAGCTGCTGGTTCTTTGTCTCGGATATTTTTTAAAAAACGTCGCTCTTTTTGGTTCTGGATGCGCTCATTTTGCACTGAAGTATCTTTGATATTCGGATTTGTATTCGAGTGCACGATATCTTTTATTGGAATAGATTTTCGACGGGTTATTTTAGAAATTCTACTCGAAATTCATTTTTTTTCCTAGAATTTGATGATTTGACGGGCGTATGTATATTCTCTACTGAGCACGTATATTTCGAATGGTTTCTAAATTGACAAATTCCAATAAATATGGATCGATGTTTCAAACTCGGACGTAGAATGCAGTATCCTGAAAATGTACTTGTCAACGGGAGCTAAGGTCTGATTTCCCACGGCACGGCAGACTATCTGCTGCATCACGGAGCCGAAGACAATAGACGTCGACCAGCGAGGAGCTCTCGTCACTCGTCGCTCTGAAGCACTCCGAGCATGAAATTGTATCAGTGAGCCTGCTTTTACTCGCCAACATCGAAGTTTAGCTATTTTGAATCCACAAATAGTCTGTGTAAGTACTATAATTTAATTAACAAAGCTGATAGATTAAGCTGCATCAAAAATGTGAATGATGTAGCTCAATCGCTCTCCAGCACAAACACGACGCCGCGCCGCCGCGTTACTCCCTCTATCAGCGCTATCGCTGTAAACGCGGGATTTACGATTAAACTTTATTTATTATCCGGGATTTATTTTCCCGGGATGATACTTCATTTACTACTGAAATACTTAATGGAATTATTAAATACAGTTTGCTGGGGCTACGAATTAATAAATGATGATACGTTACCTTTACTTTAACGTGGGAAGTTCACGTCAGTCGTTCATCAAGTTTCTTGCTCGACTGATTGGGAGGGCAATCAAAGTCTTTTAATGTTTGTATTGTAAGGAGACAGTAATAAAACATGGTAGAATATTCTAATTATCATTAATTACTTTTACGTGATTTGATCATAAACGAATATGTTACTTCCGGTGCCTTTACAATAGTATTTGAATTGTAAAATATATATTTATATACAGTTAATTATCTTAATAATTAAACTATTTATTCAACAACGATAATCTTTCAAATTATGTAATTGTATTTTTGTCACTAAAATGACTAGTAGTTCGAGAGTTTCATTGTTTGTTGCCCTACATTTTAACTTACAAGTCTTATTTATGATCATTTCAAAGTAAAAATAAAGTTTTGAATTAGTATGAATCACATGAACACTATAGTCACATAAAATTCTACTTTTCATAAACTAATTGACAACTTCCATGAAAATTGTTGAATATAGTTTGAAATTGACGTACATTTCATCTCCATATTTTAAAAGTCATCTCCATAATTTAAAAGTAATGTTAATTAATGTATTTTTTAATCCAAGCAATCAACTATCCAGAAATAAAATGGATACTATGTAGGTACCTGGATAAAGTGCAAGTACACGCAATCTGAATAAGATGGAACCTTGTCATAACTATTCTAAAACAATACTACTCAAGCGTAACAGATCTAACGAAGAAGTTCTGAACACTGAAATATCAAAAAAACGTCATTCCACTCAATCATCTGGCGAGCATCGTCGCGTGTCGTTTCCAAGAGGTCCTAATATGCTTCTGATCACGAGCACCGTATGTTTAGGTCCCAACTCTTCGACGTAAAGCCTAGATAAGCAAGTGGCAAGTACCTTCTATCAGTGGAGACACTAACAGCAATCAAATACCCATTAACAATACATAAAGTGGACGCCAAGTTACTGCGAATTACTTAGTACTTAGTCACTGAATACTTTGAGAGAAAGTTTTTGATAATGAAAATTGTTCGCAGTTCAGCGCGGTGCAGGATCGACATTACGTTAATTGCGCGGCCATTTTGCTTTTCGTGTGTTCTTATTTAATGGTGGCATTTGAATATTTGTGTTTCTTTGATAATAATAAAGATACCTATATATCTTGGAATTTATCGTATGATAGATAGTCCGGAAGAAATCGCTCTATGTGATAATTATGGCCGGCCATTTTGCAACTGTTTTTCTGGTTTTTTTTATCTTAGTGTGCAATAAAAAGAAGTATTGTTTCGTCACTTACCATTAGGTGAGAATGTGGTAAAACGAAATTTTTTTCACGATAGAAAAAAATTACACACGTGGGTCACTAACGCGACTCGCAAAAAATAACCATTCCAATCAATAATTTACTAATTAGGTAATTATAGACATTATTACTAGTATAAACCCGAGGTATTCCCATTAAACTTTCAATGAAACGTCAATAAGAAGAGATTAAATACTATTTGGTATTTTTGAACTAGTTGCGCCACGCGATTTCGCCTGCATGGAAATTTATTTGTCAAATTTCAGAAATTTATTGCAAGACTCCTGTTTTTTCGTAAAAATAAAAACTACATGTTTTATTATTTACTTTGCAGTTTATTTACACGAAGTTTTGAGTAAATCAAACCAAGGAATAATAATTTTCCATAAAAAAATTATATTTTACTATTTCCCTATTTAACCCCCTCAGAGGTTAATATTTCCAAATTTTAATATCCTATGTGTTATTCTAGATCCTAAACTATTTACTTACATAGGTACCAAATATCATTTAAATAACTTAAGAAGATACGGATATTACTTATAATATAACAAACATTCACAGACTTTCTAATTTATTATAATACTAAGATGTAATTGGTAAAATTCGTCAAAAATTGGTAAAACTGTATCACAGTTGATTAACAAAACACATTAGGTTATTTTAAAAACAACAACATCCCCCACAGCAGGAAGTTGTTTAATAAAAACACATTGCCTTGTAAATTACCGCCTGAAAGGTACAAAATCGAACCCAATTAACCCATCCTGCGACACAATCAAACTTTCCCAAATAATTTCCAAAATCCACTTGAAAACTCATTTGAAAGTTAAAGCGACACGCACGGGCGGCGGCGCGCGGCGCCAAACAATGTGAATACTCGGCCATCAAAGGATAACGGATCCAATATCGGGCCAAACAAAGGCTTACAAGAGTTCAGTCCACGCCCAGCCGCCTGCATATTCAACGGACGAGAGTCAACACGCGCAGCCCGGAGCCGGCCGCCGGCCGCACACCTCGTGCCCTCCCGCCCGCCTCGCGCACGGCCCGGAGCCAGCCGCACACCTCGTGCCCTCCCGCCCGCCTCGCGCACGGCCCGGAGCCAGCCGCACACCTCGTGCCCTCCCGCCCGCCTCGCGCACGGCCCGGAGCCAGCCGCACACCTCGTGCCCTCCCGCCCGCCTCGCGCACGGCCCGGAGCCAGCCGCACACCTCGTGCCCTCCCGCCCGCCTCGCGCACGGCCCGGAGCCAGCCGCACACCTCGTGCCCTCCCGCCCGCCTCGCGCACGGCCCGGAGCCAGCCGCACACCTCGTGCCCTCCCGCCCGCCTCGCGCACGGCCCGGAGCCAGCCGCACACCTCGTGCCCTCCCGCCCGCCTCACAGGAGACTCTTATAGCTGACACTATACACCACCAAACTCATTACCCTGATTCTTCTGTTACATTCCCTCACACGTCATCATCACCACTACGTCTGACTCCTAATGAACTGTCAAATCAACGAGTTATCAATCCCGGGGCTCTGAAACTTATCATGACACAGTATTTCCATTTGCAGTTTGTCGTGATTTGTAGCTCGCGGGCTCTTGCGCCTCGCACGCATCGCTGCCACTGACCAATATGCGTTACCTTGCGTTTACATAGTTTACTTACATTATTGCTGAGAGATGTAATTAATTACAGAGCGTTACTATTACTCGCCACTGCAGCAGCCACGTTAAACAGAAATAAAATAATTAAATAATCCTGGACAATTCACACACCTCATCTAGCCCCAAGGTAAGCAGCGTTTGTGTTAAGTGACTGATATTCTTGATACAATACATTACACAGATAGATATTTTTATTATGCATAGAAAACACGGAACCCCGGAGCAAATGTTTGCAGATGTTATAAAAATCGAACCCGAAACCTCCTGCGTTGCATGTGGAACTTCGCCAGCCGCGCCACATCGGTCATCGTAATACGAAATACTTGTTACTTTAGCTACTCTTCCAGCTTTTAGGACACGTTGATTTATTCAAATTTAAGATGGTGGAGGAAGCAATGGGCCTATTTAAATATACTAAGACCATTAAAACATTCGAGCCGCCGCTAATTGGCGAGTTAATGACCCTCTATAACAATACTTATGAGGCACCAGAAATCTTAAGCTCTTAAGCAAGTAGACATGTTCATGTTCAATAGACATATATACTTAGCAAATAGACATGTTCATGCTCATCAGTTCATATTCACACCGAGTACCATATTGTCCCTCCCACCCTGTGACCTGATTACCAGGACTGTTTACTGCTATATAATCCTGATATAGGCGACCACAGGCGCAGCAACACTAAATTATAATTACGGTTCAATTTTGTTCATTCGCTGCTCAATTTTCTACTAAATTAGCTGCTAGGTTCTAAAGTTTCCCAAATGTGATACTTTGTAGTTTATGATTTTTAAATTTATTTTGTTCTTTTACATACTCTCTTAAAGGAAGACTAAAATAAAAGTTACCAAACCTTTACCAAGTTAAACAAACCAAGGTTTTTTTTAAGTTATACTCAGACTAAAATATCTTGGTGGTCTTTGACTTTTTCTGCTTATGGTAGCTCTCCACTACTGAAGGTAAGCAAATAGCTCAGCAAATTTCTCGCGATCTTGAATTACCTAACTATTGAACGATAATTATTATTGTTCAATAGTCAAACACAACAACAGTATTTTTTTCTCTCAGATATTGGCCTTATCTTCTTATCAATCTTTATCCGCCAGCTTTCACTCAAGATGCTGATAAACATCGATATTAACTCATTTCTCAAGTGCCTTTTCCACGAAACAAGATAACAATACTTACAACATGCCATCATGTTTCACATCTTCATTCGACCGGATCACTAAAGACTACTAGTTTATGAAGATAAACAATATCACAATTTAATAAAGTCTAGTCATTCTCTGATCCTAAAATATTTACTGACGTCACTTGAAGTACCTAAATCTTAGCAAATTGTTACCTTTGACATCAGAATAAAAAAAATAGTATTTACCTGATTACATAACTCAAACCAATAAAATATTTTTTTAGTTTCTCGGAGTCTAGATAACATTTGGTCGGTTTTGTAACTCGCAAGTCAAGTAAAACATGTCGTCTTCATTGGCTGTGCTGTTAGTGATGGTGCTGTCCGCGGGCTGGGGGGGCTCGGACGGCGCCGGCCTGCAAGTGGGCTCCTCCATCAACGGACAGCTGGTCTACTCGGAGGACGTGAAGCTGAGCGCCGTGCCGCTCAAGACGAGGACCAAGAACGTCTTCTACAACGACAATAGCACGAGGGCTATCAGGGTTTGTCTGTTTTCAGTATACGTCAATAATCAATAGTCAAAGTGCTTCATTTCCTTAAGACCTTACAGGACACTTGGACACGTCATAAAATTCGTGTTATAAATAATTACTACTAGGAAATAAAGCTCACTTTGATTTTTGGTCACTTTAATCTATAAGGTAAAGTAAAGAAGCGAAAAGAAACCTTTTTTTGTGTACTCTTTGTCATCGTACTGGACACAAATACAAAATTATGACATAATTTATGATTGTACGTAGTTGTATACTTAGTGCCGTATAATAGAATATAGATATATATTGTATAGAGTGGGCATGGTTGGTTGTATGAATGGTTCTTAAATTGCAGGGTGTATGGGCAGTGGACCGCGACCAGTCGAACGCAAAGGTGACCTTGACCTCGGGGGGGGTCGGCTTCTCCTTCGTGAACGTGCGCATCAAGAGCGAGCGCGGGGACGGACTCGACTACCAGGTGCAGGTGTTCGTCTAGAACTTAGGACACTGACAGTCGACACAAACGCAAATACATACAATAAACTAATTTAGTATCGTGGTTGCCTTTATTTACTCATACCTCGTGGAATACTTACATAAATAAAGTTTATTTTGAATTCCAAATATATGTCTCAGGTACTTTGGCCCTATGAGCTGACCATGAACATCGAAGTTCTATAAAAGAGATATATTTTTAAAACCATTTCCCTGTCCACACAGAATCATATATATCAGACTCAAACGAGGTCAGGTGTAATACAGCGGAGCACCAGCCGAGCCTGCGTGGAACATGAAAAAGTAATTGAACGTTCTCGACAATTTATTCTGGCAGTAAGGCTTTATCAAAAGTTGGACACATTCGCGCCAGATGTGACCGGCGAGAAACGATTCTAAAACTTTTTTAACTCTATGTAATGGATTATTACACGGAATTTTCAGAAAATGGTGCGTTAGTTTACATGGCTATTACATATGTTTGTACCTCTACCTAAATGTAATTTATTAGAATGAGAAAACTAATATCTGCCCGATAAAGTAGCGCGGTTGTACCGTGGTGTATAACTTTTCACCTCAACTCGAGCGAGTTGTAAAGCCCGCCATATTTCCTGCACTTACCTACTGCTCGAGAAACTCCTAAATAGGCCCTAAATGAATTATGGCGTTATCATATAAATAAGGATTTGGGCCCGCATCAGAATAAATTTGAGCGGCTCAGGGCGTGCTATTTGTTTGTTTTATTATTCAAAGCAAATTTTATCATGATCATCAACAACCCGTTACTCTTCTACTACATTCTGATGAGCTTTCTCCAAACTGGAAGAATATGAGTTAGGTATCCACTGCTCGTGCGAGGTACGGAGGCGTTTGTTGGAGGTCTAATTGATATCTTGAAGATCATCACCAAGCCGTTAGTGTGACAAGGGACCAAATCTTGCTGGTTGCCATTCCAATACAAACAATTTAATATCATTTCAAGTTATTCCGCGAAAAAGTACAGAATAAACACACAACGTAAAGCCTAATTATGTTTGCAAATTCACCAAATCACATAATTTATAAGTCAGCAAGCTAGGTGCGTACAGCTTCCGTCTCTCGGTGGACCATTACAAGGCTGCTCTTTGACATTGGCCTCATCAGCATAACATGAAAATTCATTGACGCATTATTATAATAAACACGAAAGGGCGCTCAAGAGGGTAGGTGCAAAAACAGCGAGTAATCGGCGCGAACGCGTCTTTCCGAGAGGCAAGTATAATTAAATAGTGATTAAGCTTGCTGCGGTGCCGTTCACACTGAGATACTTTGTGTTGGGGGCCGCTTACTTAACTTTAGTTATTTACGTTTTTCTTTTAGTTTATTATGTAAGTGTATAAAGTGTACGCCTATTAACAAAGAAAACTAATAATAATTCTATTCTATTCTAAAAATGATGTTTTAAAAATCTATTTCTAGCAGTAGCAAAGAACTTGTTATAATAGTTTGCGTAATCTACCTCCATAGTTTTTTTGCGCTTCATTAACAGCAACAGTATTAAAATCAAAATCTATAAATTCGTCCGTAACAACAAAGAAATTGATCACGTGTACCTACCTACCATCTTCTTCGTCTGTAGGTCATCTTCGACATTTATGAAAGCAAAATATAGGTATTGTGTGTCTCTACAAAGTCTCCAAGTGTGAACCAGAGCAAATGAACAAGCTCGGTCGCCGTGACTGGGTCGGCCTCGCTTCATTCATTATAACTCTGTGATGGCTCTTGGCTCAGTTGCGAACACCAACAGAAACAAATTATACACGACTGAAAAGACCATGTTGTTTTTGTATGAAAACAGATTTTAGAGTAAGGAATTAAATTAAGCTTGCTACCATTCAGGTTTTTAAATCCCAACGCTACCCCTGGAACTTATATTAATTTAGTTATTAAGAGCGGCGAAAGTATATAAACACAAACCAGGATAAAAACCTGTGCAGGCATTATAATACTATTCATAACATTCGAAACTTTAGTTCTGAGATCATAGAGGTCTTAGTTTCCAAATTTCTGCTTGTTAACTATGTATTGGTATGTAAGTATTAATAAATAGTGTTTTCCCTGATTAATTGCAATCTCTAAAAAGGAGAAAATAATAACCGAATGTGCTTTACTCTAATCCTGAAACTTTTTTTCCTAAATGTATGACTTTTTGATTGGATAATAATTTTCTTAAATTAGATAAACTGAATGGCTACATCGCGAGTCACAAGCTCGGAGTCGAACTGGTCGAAGCACTCTGCTCCCGGCGCTCCGACCGCTCCGCCGCACGAGTCCTCGGCTCGATTGCCCGTTTATTTACGACTTTAATGTAATGTTGTAGAAGGTTATTATAGTTCTAAAGTACTTGGTAGTTAATTTTTTTATGAGATGTTGTAGTTTCAAGATTCTTTATTGCTACATGCTGTAGTCCACTTGAATACATAATATTAAAATAGCACTTTCATCGATGACAACAATTTAAAATGTTTTTGCTTCAGTGAGATTAGAGAGTGCTTCACGCTATAGTCATAACTCATATTGTTGAATTGAATTTTTTTTTATTGCCTTTGCCTTGGGGCTACTGAAATGGATCAATTTAGCTACTCTACATTTTTTGCAACAGTCTACTCTATGCTTTATGTATGTATATAGCTCGAGTAGTAAATATTAGTTCTATTTTGTTTTAATAATTTAATATTCATTGTTGATGAAGTCATAATTATTAAAAGCGTTTTAAAAAAAAATCTTTTTTGTTGTTGTTTTTTGTATTAAGAGTAGTAAATACCTATTGAAATAAGTCTTGAATTTGTATTTAACCCTACGACGTGATCGAATAATTAATACTAAGTCACTTAGCCCTTTACTAGATCAAGCACGCCTATTACTCCGAGAGCTGTATCGATCAGCTCTCGAGCTAGGAGGCTCTCCACCGAAGGGCCCTTCAGAAGCCCAACAAGTATAACGGCCCTAAATAACGCCGTTTACGCTTCTTTTGTCTCTTAGCGGCGTTATTATGTCGCAAGTGGTTAGGTTTATTTATTACAGGGGACGGGTGTAAGTACGAGTAGTGTTTTGTTAGAACATTGTGGGGGCTATCTTGTTAGTGGAACGATAAATAATTTGAGACGGCAAAAACACGGCAGGTCTCGCGGCTGTTTGGTGGATGGTCACAAAACAGTCTGTTTCAACTAGGCGTTAAACTAACGGGCCGTGAAATGTTGTGAAGTATTATTTAATCTCTCCCGTGGTTCTACAAATAAAGGCAATTTTTATTAAAGTAAAAGCACGTTAAAAGTAAAAACTGTGATAATGACCGGCGCGGCGGGCGGCCATTGTTCGCGGAGACGCAAAAGGCCGGCGACAGGTAAGCGAGTAACTGCCCGATAAGTATCTCGTTTGAGACAAAGAACGTTTCAACACAGCCGCTGTTTTTCAGTTTCATGAGCGCTAAGCTGTCTAAGGTACGATGGGGAGCGAAGCTGGGAAATTGATACTAGTGTTATTAAATTACAGCTTTCGTAGAAAATTATGATTTTCTTTTTGTTCCTCCATTTATTTTATTTTAACCAAGAGAGGTTTAAAAATCAGAGATTTTTATACAGGTATTTGTTGCGTAAGTAAAAGTATAAGGAGAATTCGAATGTTAACTTGATTGTTAATAAAAACGGCTCTAGATTTGCGGAAGGGTCCAAACTTAAATCGTATTAAAGTTTAAAGCTGTAACTACAGGTACGTGTTGTGGAGAGTTAGATTTACCCTACCTATTGTGAAACAAGTTATGGCTGATGTAATCGTGAAAGGAGAAACGTTAGATATTGTAAAAAGTAGATACTTGTAGATAGTTCTTAGGAATCACCCTAGATAGTAAGCTTCAATGCACACATAGATAAGCTATCGAAGAGATTCAGATTCAACAAAACTCCAAGGGAGTTGCAATAGTTATCAGTAAATAAATACAAAAAAAAACTGTTCTTCGTAAAAAGCCTTAGGTACCTAATATAATAAATCAGATTATCTAGGTAGATGATAAATATGCTTCGGACGAGTTTTGCTCAAACTATAAAACTAACCTTACAAGGTTAAGGTTTTTTGTTCGTTTCTTTACTTTACCTTAAAAAGATTGAAGTGAAAAAAAACCCAAAGTGAGCACTTAATTTCATATTTTAATTTTTTTTTACATGTATATTATGACGTGTCCAACAGTCCTCTTAGGTCTAAAGGAAATGAAGCACTTTCATTTAGATTGAAGACAGCTGGGCCCGTGAGCGCGCCCGCGGGCCGTCCCGCGCAGTCCTCCGCCGTCGGCTGCGCCAGGCAGCCTCTTTACAATTGTTTCTAGCTTTCATTATTTTAACATTTCTCGGATTCCCGGATTCAACGCTCATTGTGTAAGTTTATGTTAAGAATTACCTTATAAAGTCGCTCGTATGTATGGGTAAACAAATTAGACGATAAATTGCACATAGACTTAGAAAAAGCACGCTGCGAAAACTATATCAAGGAAATGAACTCAGTACCTTAGTTCAAAATATTTATTTCATTAGTAAATTCTGTTCGAATGCGCAATGTAGCAACCAGTCAGCCTGTCGATAAATAATTAAAATCGCAAAGCAATAATACAAACAATACAACAGATACAGAGAGGTACAGTCGAAGTGAGCGCGACGCCTCGCGAGCTCGAGGGCTGTCCGCGACGACCCACCACTTGCGGGCCGGGACTCTGCACGAAACTACAGCAGATACAATATAAGTAGTACTACAGATAGGTTGGCCAAGACTTCAGTGGTTCTTAACCGCTGGCCCGCAGATCAATGGTGGTCCCTGCAAGCATCCGGAAGTATGACCCCGATGTTATTTATCTATTTATACATACTAGAATTACAAGGTAACTAATAACTTATATCACATTGATTTGGGATTTTCAAACGCAACCTAAAAGTCTCTTGTAAAACACGCCCGCCGGTATCATGTTATATCACAGTGTATCACAGCTATGAAATTATACGAAAATACAAAACCCCATATTTTTCGCGACTCGCTTCGCTAGCCGTTTAAGTAGTATAACTCCGTTGGTTGATGGTGAACCCCTTTAAGTGAAGTTCTGGCTATGAAAAGTTATTGGTACAAGTTAGATATTTCGGCAAGCGGTCCCTCATGACAAAAAGGTTAAGAACCCCTGGCTCCCTCGATAGCGCGATAAGACTTAGGTTTATAATATTATTATCTCTTGTGCCCAGCAGGTCACGAACATTCCAGCTATTTGTATGACAGCGCGTCATGCAAATTACTAATTGAGACTAACAGTTTCAAATCAAATTTCCAATAGTTACTGGTTGATGAAAAAATAGTAATTCCTTCCCAACTTTTTTTTACAAAGCCTTGATAATAATGTAAGCACCCAAGCCATGAGCAATGTACTTCCCATTTAAAAATGTGTACTCCAAAGCGATTGTACAGCCATAATGAGTATCGCGAAATCCTCACAAGAGTGATTTAAACGTCAGACGGAAAAGTCAGAAGAATACGAGAAGTATTCATCTGATTTTCCACTCACGAATTGGATCGGAATCACTCGGACCATTTCGATAATCACTTTAAATAATTAATCTGGAAGATGTTGATTGGAAGAGTCCGTGAAACGATAACAGCTATACACGAATGAGGGCAGTCGATAAAATAATGCAGCGGTACATTCACAACTATTATAATTATCACAAAGAAGATAATGTTGTAAAGTATATGTGTGTAAAGACTAAATCTATGGAGACCGTGATGACAAATGGGCATTTATTCGAGCGTCGAGTCGTGGTGACCTTTTGAGGTCAGTTTATGTAAAGACAAAGAAGTTATACGTGTTTCCTCTTTCATTGTTGGGGAAGCGTCTACATTATTTTAAAAAAGATGCCCCAACGTGTTCTTATTAAGGTATTTATTCAGCAGATTATTATATTCATCTTAAACTCAAGTAGAAAATAGAAAAAAAAACATCGTCGATATGCAGAAGGCGCGTTAAGTTAAACCCAGATTTTATAATATTAGTAGTTATACCTAAGAATAATATTCAAAAGTGATTTACACGGCACTTACATTTGGCTCCGCCGGATGTAAGGTATTCTTCCTTACGTTCGTCTGCCGCGCTTTAGTAACTCCTGAAATCCTCTCTTGGGCTTCCGCACTACAAGCGATTCGAGGAGAAAGAACGAGATGTCAAAGGGACGCTATGAAATAATTTGAATCGCATGATTGGACGGCGGGACATCTGCGACTTGTCAAATTGACAGTTATTATCCCCTTCCTTTAAAACAACCTGGGAGTGTCACTGAGTCATTCCGAGGACCATGTCTGGCGGACTGAGGCTGGCCGTGCTACGGTATTTAAAGGTTAAGAAATGATAGCATTATGATGCTCTTTTCTGTATACTGTTTGTAATAAGATAAAACTTAAAAGTCAAATAAAAGCTTTAATTGTCCTGTTTGGCACGTTCCTTGTTTTCTTTACATTCTCACTAGATAATGTTTACCTCGTCCATATTACCAGGACATCCCTAGTCCCCAGGCCCGACTGCAACACACAATAGAGCTCTAATTAGGTGTCGATTGAACTTATATATTTAGCGGCAAGTTGCATTGTTGTGCTGGCGAAGTTCAATCTGTGATTCAAAGTTCAGTTGTTTGAACAGCAGTAACGGCAGTAACCCTTTAAGTTTTGAAATGAGCTAACTTGAAACAGAAACATGCAAAGTAACCTCAGGAAGCGCGCGACTCCGGCGTAGGCACGGGAACGTTGCGAGCTACCCTCAATAATAAATGAGCCACCCTGGAACTGCGCGCAGACAGGCGAGTGCAGTGATCTGACACATTTTGGCGGTCACATGAGGCTGAGCAAATTGTATGACAGATGCTACTGAAACCCAGTTTAGTTATCAGTTATCAGTAAATCAATATCAATACGTTATATTACCTAATTGTATCTAAACGTTAACGTATTTTCAATTTTATAATTTATATTTATTAAGTAAAATATGACTTATTTATTTATGTTTAATATTTGTTAACTTTCAAAATTAATTATACTTATTAAAATTACTTAATTAATAATATGTTAAAAATGGTATTCAATTAATTACAGAACTGTTGTATAAAAGCCAGCGTTTTGTTTGCGTGATCCATTTCTGATACAACACGTGTGTATGAGAGAATTAGTAGCACTTTAGACTTACAAAACCACGGAATCAGACCGTATGCCGAGACCTTTAACTTCACGCCTGTACTGACACTTACTTTCCATTTTTAAAAAGGAAGTAAGTTACAAAAACATCTGAGAAAAATAGCCCCTATCTCGCTGTTGTAAAGGTTGTTGTCGGTTGCGAGGCAAAGAAGGCAAGTTCAGAAGATCTGACGCGATCCTCTGAATTAGACATGTGTTAAAAGCTTAATGCACTTAATAGTAAAGTACCGGGCTCTGTAACGAGGCTGGCGCAATGCCGCTAGATCTTACTTCGATCGGAGTCGCTAAAGGATTGCGCGTCATCCGATACTACGAGAGTCTGCGTAGCGTTGAGACTATTAGTAGTGGTAGGCTGGAGATCAACAGATTTCATCGTATGGTGGAGCCAGCTGTCACAAGTAGCACGATATTTGCGCGATTAAAGAAAATAATTCCCAATTAGTCTGTTTTACTGCACCCCTGAAAATTAAATAATGTATATTTCCCTCGAGCAAAATGCAGCTAAGCAGATTCGCAGAGCATTTCAAAAACAAATTTTATTTATGGCATGTTAAAGTCCTGTTTGAACCATGCTAAAGTCTCTCAAAAGCGGATCTGCACCACGTGTCTGCGGTCTCTTTATTGCGCCTTTTGATGTATATGTTTCACGGCTGGCCGACCTCACTTTTCTAGCGTCGCTTCCCGCTTTCATAATTATTCAGGGCTTCTCGTTATAATTTATGTCAGGGATGCCCGGATCCAGCGATACATGCGAGTGATGTAACTTGCTGTTTTTATGTAATTTAGAATAATATTAACGTAGATGCTGATACCCTAATTGGCTTGTACCATTTTCAATTATTTTTACCTATCAATTAAAACAATAAAGGTTTTGTATTCCGGACTTTTGTAAAGATTATAGGCAGCTTCACATTTTTGTCCTCTTCTGTGAAAGTTGTTTCGTATTGGCATAATATGGTTACAACGATCCTCAGTGCAATGAAAAGTAGAATGTTAAAAAACAAACTTGTTGTGGACAGCACCGATAGGCAGGTGGGCGCGGGACGGCCCTGGGTTACTAATTAGACTCCGGCGCGCCCGCGTCACATACTAATTACAACAAACAGGCTGCACTACGCATGTAGCTGATACATTACGCCTCCTATGGATATTGAGAGAGTTTCATCATTTTCATGGCGAACCTGAGTACGACATGCACAACCCCGCAGGGAGAGGCACTAGATTCAGAAAAACATACCCGGAAGCGAGTAAAGCCGGGTCGAGGATGAAATCACATTTTGTATACATTGATACACCAGAAAGTTCCATGAACAGATGCATGGATGTTTCTGATTTTACCCGTATCATCTGTAAGTACCGGAGCCTTTGCTCTGTGAATATTGGCTGGTCTTGTTGGCTAGTCTTAGATGTACTGATCTAGTCCCATCAGACGGGAGTTGAGTGAGCGATCTCACGAGCACTGTGGCTCACGTTCTGCTGCAAATATTGTGATTATCTGAAGTTAGCCGCAGTTTAGGAATATTTGGTCAGCTCGCCGAGCTCGGGCTTCAGTTTACCTATTCGGGAGGGATTCTTGTTGTTCTGTCGTGTTCACGGCTTCACCTGGCTGGGGCATTGAACTCCGTCTACGTTTAGAAAACATTAGGCTACCACCTAGTATCTACTTCATAAAGGTCTTTGTTTAAAAACTCTTTCAAGAAGTTTCATTTTAGTATGCTGTGGAATATTGGTGGTTTGATAACTACAAGAAAATGTCACTATGAAAATGTCAAAAACAGATACATTTTACAATAATTTTGATTATTTGTCCGATAGGATAAACTATAACAATTATTTATAAGAAACAATTTTAAGAATTTTACACGATTAATTATTTCCACAGCATAGACAGGCAGGTTTCTTTTCTTATATGCATGGGACATGTATTTTGAAATCGTTTTTTTATACGATTACAAGTTTTGTAGTTTAGCTAAGCTCAATAAATACCTTTTTATTTTCAAATTTAATTACTATTTTTGATTTATTATCTTAGATGATATTTTTATTGATTATTTATATATTTATTCACAAAATACCACCCTTAAGCTTTTTATGTTCAACAACAGGAAGTTCAAGGGTCTTCTAAAAACCCTCCGCATTCATGGTGTCTTACGAGATGCAAATGCCGTTCTGAGGGCGCCGGGCGGGCTCGCGGGCGCGCCCTCTAATCCCTTGATCATTGTGTGCGCCGCCCGGGATAGTATAGGTATACTACACTTGGTACTATGATCGCCCATGGCTTTGGCCTTCCCGGACAACTACAACTGGAGTCTCTTCAAGATCAGAGTGACTAGAGTTCTTCTAGACCTTCGTGATACATCTCCGGCCACGTCGTCCTTAGCATCAGGTGTGATTAAGACGGCCGTCGTGGCACAGGGGCCGAACAGAACGATCAGCTACGACCAACTTTTATTATGTCAACAAAAGACCTGACCGTTGATCACTCAAGCGAAGGTCTATTGTTTACATAAAGAGTTCTTTCGGACCGTCCGGTCCGGCCACTGCTGCGCTATGCCACTAAGGCCGTCAACATTATTAGAAAGCGGTATCGCCAAATTCAACAATAACAAAAGTAACAAAGCCGAACGCTACCCGGCTTAGCGGATTATAAAGGGTGCTACAATACGCGTATAATTACGTTGTAAAGTGGAACACCCTTTATCCTTGTGCAAACGTTAGATAAGCGAGAGTTATCGCTTCTATTTATTTAAAGTTACTATCTAGTTAGTTTGGTCAGTGGTTATTGGATATTTATGAATTAGCCATTTATGTAGGTATAATAAAGCGTAGTAACAAGTAACTAGCTTGCACAAAAAGATGCGAGTTCATTATCTATCTTAAGTAGAGGCACGAGGTTTTATTTTTTCTATGAATTACAAATAATGAGTGTCGGTTACCATAGAGAGTGCCTCCGCGTGAATGTAAGCATAATTTGAGGAGCAGGAAGATTATTACTAAAAGTGGAATAATCTTGAAGCACTTGTTTACACTGCTGAGGGCGAGAGCGAGGAGCGGACTGAACCAGCATTGCTTTGTTCATTCTACGGCTACTATTCAGTACGTAAGTAGCTTTTTGCCTCAGAATGGGAACTTTAGGCTGACCTTGAAATCATCTCTGCCGATAAATATTAACGCATCACCGTGATGCGGTAATCTTTATGCTGATGCGATGTTTCTTAGCCGAGAATGCTGCTACACCGTTTACATGTCATGACAGCCTCCTACGTTTTAAGTGCTTAGCGCATCCAAGATTGCTCTGCGAATCACTGCCACGCCATTTTAAATCGGTGCTACTTAGGTCCAAGTTGGTTTTCCATTAATTCTAATACACAATACAAACAAGAGTCCCACTTTCGATTTCCGCTTCAAATTGTTCCCTTGTCCCACCGCGGTCCCTGATGCGCAGGTATTCTCGGAGATGACAATGTAATTTACATAAGCCGGTGAGACATGTCGGTCGCTAACGAATGGCGCCGGAATTACGCGAATTTAAGTCGTGTGAGATGCTTCCTAATAAGACCCCATTGCAAGTGGAAATGTATGATTCTCCAGTCGGTTTTGAAGTCTGGGGTTTTATTTTAGAAATTATATTTAAGGCGCAAACTAGAGCCGATGCCCTTGAGAGAATGGGCGCGGCTATCATTTCGCCCCGCACCTTCCCCACATTCCGGGCAGCGCCAGACCCGCTGTCGTCGCGCTGAGAAATAGTCTTCGCGCATAAACCGAAAAAAGGAAAATATTCGTGACAGCGCGGGTGCGGCGGGCGGCGTGGTAAACGAATGGCAGGACGCAAGAAATGTGTATTCGATTCCCACTCCTAGATATTTTTTTACAATATCTGCAAATATTTGTTTCTAGTCTTCTAGTCTAGTCTTGTCTTGTCCTAGTCTTCGGGTTTATTGGTATCACAAACCACGATGGTAAGTAACCTAATCTGGGAACAGAACTCGCTATACTTAGGTATAGTTATGTAATGTGACTCTTGGGTTGATGGTGTTAGTAGCTGCTATCCGCGTTGTAGCTAGATATACCTCCATCAAAAGTAGTCTATAGACTACCTAACTACTTGAAATTTTCATTCACCACTAAAATTAGTTGATGTGGATAATATATACCTAATAAGTGGAATATTCCAATCATTCAATAGTTTGTTCAAATCTATTTAGTAGTTACGAAGATAATGATAGATAGATTACCTACCTACGTGGTAAAGCCAGGGTAAAGGTAACAAACATTCACACAAACTTCTCTTATCTAAAATGAATGTTAGTAGGATATCAACGAATAGGTAGGTACTCATAATTCGGGTAGAATGATTTGATCCAATAAATTTCTGATCTACAGGAGAAAGGGCATAATGGAACAAGACAAAAAAATTACGAAAATTAGTAAATAATATCTTTATTTGTTTAGGTTTACAAAATAAGCACTAAGACAAGTCTTTATATTCTCTATTTACCTACTACATTTCATTTATTTACATTACATTACAAATTTACAAGTCAATATATGGAGGATCGTTATCGACATAAAATTTTGACCTGCACATTTTGCATCGCATTGTAAATTTGGATCGTAATAATATCTGTTTTTACCAAGTACCTAACTCGATATCTACCTACAAGATGACAAAAAAGGCGATGTACCGTTACCCAGTTTCCTTTACATTTCGAACCCCATTCCCATTTCATTTCAGAAAGTACACGTTCACGTAAGAAACTATTACAGAATTCACATATCCATACTCTATCGATGTGAGATTGAGTGTGAACTTTTTTTGAACTTAGCTGCAGGCAGCGCAGTTCCTAAATATTCTTGGATCGGATCGGAGTAAAATGAGTGGTGTACCTACTGTCTAAAGGATTCGATCCTGAATCACGAGATCCCGGGATCCTGGTCGATTTTCGATCCCAAAAATTTCGGGATTAATTTTCAAATCCCGGGATTGTTTGGATTATTTTTTACAAATCCCGGGATTTTCGGGATTGAGATTTTTTTTAAAAAATAACAAAAAATTAGGCGCGTAAATGTAATGATCATAAATTATAAAATTAAAATTATACCAAGTTCTTTAAAAATAACAAAAAGGAACATCTGATCATTTTGGTAAACATCGGTTTAGTTTTCTTTTTAAATTATGATTGTAATGATTGTAACTGTAATGATTATTCCTAGATTTTTTTTATCAGTAAAAGCTCTTTTTATTACCAAATAATACAATTTATAAAACCATGTACCAGTATACAAAAAAGCACTCTTTTAATAGGTACTCAACCGCCTCTACTGTCACGTCGTGGTAAAATTTACGTAAAATTATTTTTTTTCAACAATCATGACATGCCTTTTTTATTGAAATAATACGTTTAACCGTCATTTAATTTTGTTTTTATTGACTGATAAATTAGTGATCGGATATTTTTCAAATCCCAAAGTTGGGGCGAAGACATGTAGGAGCTTTTAAAACTTTAAGCTAACTTTGAGCTTTTACAGGAATCCGAAGGAGCACGAATTATAAAATTCAAGCAATTTCTATAAAAAAAAATATATGTCACTTTAATCTGTTGTGTATTTTGTTAGTAATTTTTTTTTTGTGGAAATATCGATTTTAGTGAAAAACGAGTCGGAATAAATGTGTTTTATATTTGATGTATAAATAAGATTACAACGAAATAAATAACATTCTAGAACATTTTGGAATTCTTCGGAATTTATATGAATTCCCGAATATTCATGTTGTGTCGTATAAAAGAACGTGTCGTTGTAAGTTCATATAAAGAAAAGCTGCAATACGTGGTGGCTCTTTGATTTTAGTAAAAAATAGTCTTAAATGTAAAGAAGAAAAGATATTGTAAAACTCACTATTGAGAGGACTATTGAACTTTCTTGTGAGGAACTGGAGCGACATATCATTGTGTGTGTATACCGCCCTCCTGACGCAGATCAGGTTGCTTTTGAATGTACTATGGAAGAAGTTTTGCTGAAGTATTTACTTGTAGGAAGGATCTTATTGTTTGTGGCGACTTTAATATAGATATTTTAGCAAATCCCCTCGCCGACAGATTGCTTAACTTATTCAAGTGCTTTAGTTTACAAAATCTTTTTAATGATCCCACTAGGGTAACCCAAACATCTGCCACCTGTTTAGATAATATTTACTGCAGTCAAACTCCAACCAGCAAAGCAGTAATTAGGCATTTCCAATCAGACCCTTATGGTCAAAGTGTTAATTTTAGCTATGATGATAAAAATATTGTAGAAAAATAAACCTGCAGGCCAATAACAGAGAACCGTATCAAGAATTTTCAAAGTAGAGTGGAACTAACAGTATCAAATATACCTTGTTCTGATGACCCCAATGAATTATTTTCCAAACTTTTGAATGTAATACACAAGGAACACAGTGAAGTATTCAAACTTAAAACATGCACAGTGAGAGAAAGGGTCGAGTTTATTGATTGGGCCACTCCGGGTATTTATAGAAGTAGGAATATACTATATGACCTTTATGCTTCTCGAGAAACTATGTTACTTGATCCTGCGTTTCTATTGTATTGTATGTAACCAACTATTCTAAAACATTTAAGAAAGTCTGCAACACAGCAAAATGCCTGTTTTTAAAGAATATTATAATAAAATCATCTAATAAAGTAAAAGCAACATGGAGACTAATAAATAACGAAACAGGTAAATCAAAGCCACGTTATAAGGAAATAAGGTTAAAAATTAATAATTCAATTCTTATACATGATAAAGATATTGCCAATGCTTTTGATGCATTCTTTTCTACTATTCCTAAAGTTGTTACCCAGTCTCTAAAATCATCAGCATCAATGGCTGTTAAATTTTTAGAACCTTCAGTTGCTAAATGTAATGAGAGCTTTAACTTTAGTTATGTAAATGCTGATTATGTAGTGAAAACCTTTAAATCAATTAACATTAAAAATACTGAGGATCTCTGGGGTTTATCCACCTAAGTATTAAGTTCAATTATTAAGGAAATGGCTCCTTGTTTGGCCTATATTTTCAATAACTGTGTCGACGCAGGAATTTTTCCTGATCTCTAGTTCCTCTTTATAAATCTGGTAGCCACACCGATCCGGCCAATTACAGACCGATTTCAATACTTCCAGCAATGAGTAAAGTTTTTGAAAAAAATATTCTTACCCAGATAACCTCTCACTTCAATCTTAATAGGTTATTTCATGAAAACCAATTTGGCTTCTCCAAGGGTAGATCGGCAACGGATGCTGGTACAGTTCTATTAAGGCATATATTGAAGGCCTGGGATAAAGCCAAAAACGCTATTGGTGTATTCTGTGACCTTTCTAAGGCTTTTGACTGTGTTGATCATAGTACATTAATTGAGAAATTAAAACATAAAGAAATTAAGAAAAAGGCTCTGGATCTTATGAAATCATATTTATCTGATAGAGTTCATAAAGTAGATGTTGGTAAAGAAAGATCTACGGGCTCAAATATTGAATTAGGCGTACCCCAAGGTTCAATATTAGGTCCCTTTTTATTTTTAGTAAACGTATATGATCTCCCCTTTCTAGCAAAAGATCTTTGTGATATAGTCTTATTTGCTGATGATACATCACTAATTTTTAGAGTAGACAGAAATAAATATAATTATGACGATGTAAATAATTCGCTTTCACAAATACTAAATTGGTTTACCGCCAATAACCTCTTACTTAATGCTAAAAAAACAAAATGTATAAAATTCATGTTACCCCAAATGTTAGAGAAATCCCAACTCAAATCATCCATCTGAAGCAACTGAACTTTCTATTCGTAGGTTTAAACAGTACATAAAACTAAATCTTATCAAGAAGGCTTTACTCCATAAATGATTACATCAATGACGTTAGTGCTTGGCCAGATGTCGCTCAGTTCCACATCGACAATAGTATTGAATTATTTATAAGGCAAACATGTATTAGACACATAAGTTATACACATGCTAGTGGTTTCTATTTCGCCTCCTCCACTAGTGGACAAAAAAGTGAGGCGAACTGAAAATCAATTATCACATTATTTTTTATATTATTTTGATAATTATGTACCTATAGTATTAAATTTGACTTGTCTAAGTGCTTATTTTGTAAGCCTAAAGAAATAAAGATATTGATTTCTGATTTCTGTCGTCACTCAAAGTTTAGGTAAATAAACGCCTGAATATCCGATCACTGCTGATGACGTTACCATTATGTGGTTATTTAAATTAGTATTTTATATCATCTACCGTAAAAAAGTAGAATAAAAAAAAATTATATTATATTATTAATTATTTGAAAAAAGAAGTAATTGTGGTTTTAATTGATTTTTACTTTGTTTTTGAAAGTAAATAAAAGTTGATTTTCATATATTACTTCGATTTTATTTACCTGTCTACGGATCCCGGGATCGCCTTTCAGAAAATAAAGACCGGGATCGAATCCTCTACTAGTGTCTCACTTCGGAGAGACATAAATCGTTGTGACTAAGTATCTACAGGTATTTACTTATTAGCTTTCAGTCTGCTCGGCTGCCTTTTCACGAAGTGTAGGTACCATACTAGAATTCTGATGAAATTCATGAACATAATTGTCATACTTACATATTTTATTTTTATTACATCACAGCATACTACTAATATTAGCTAGGTCCTAAGTACTGTATATTTTACCTCTAGCATACTTGGCATTTCCTCTTCAGTTTCAAGTTGTTCAGTCACTGTACATCTGTAAATGAATAATAGTATAAGATATGTAATAAATGAGTAGTAGATAAATAAGAAGTAGGTATTTAGGTAGATACCTACTTACATCTTCGTTCATTTATTTTTACCTGGTACTACGCTGGACGATGGAAAGCGGACACCATAGACTTCCAATATACTATTATAAACTTTGTAGTTCCTTACTTGACATCATTTTCACCGTCCATTGTCTGAATATTTTCTTTCTGATGGATTAGCCTTTTCTTCGATCTCCTATAAAAATACATGATAAATCTAATATTGCTAATAGTAGCAATTGCACAAAATTAGGGAAATAAAATAAACGTAGGTAGGAAGGAAGTAGTTAGGTATACTTACATTATTTCCACCAACTTTTGGGCTTTCAGAGCTCTGGTCTTCTTGAGCTTACTGATTTTCTTTATAATTCACCTACACGTATACACAACAACACTGAGCAGTCAAAGTATATTTAGGGCGAGGGTATTATAAAAGTAACTTAGCACTAAAAGCGTCCTTGCGCGATAAAAATAAATATTTATGTACAGGTGATGTACAGCTTATGTACAGTCGGTTTTCTTATATTTTTACAAACTATTTAAACTAAATAAATAAATAAATATAATGCTGGACAATCCACACAGCACCATCTAGCCCCAAAGTAAGCTACTCAAAGCTTGTGTTATGGGTACTAGATAACTAATATATTTTTAATACAATATATACATAGATAGATATATTTTTTTAGTATACATATTAAACACCCAGACCAACGAAACAAATTCCTACAGATCGTGCACAAATTTGTTCCGAGGCGGGAATCGAACCCGCAACCTCCTGCGTCGCTGGCGGACCTTCGCCCACCGCGCCACATGGGTCGTCTAAAGCGTCCATGCGCGCACAACTTAGAACAAATAAAATCAATTATTAAAAACATAAATTCGACGAGTAAGGTGTGCGAGCACTAGGCAGACAAGCACAACCTCCCCGTACAACAGCCAGCGAGGCACTGCCGCCCGTCGCCCGCGCGACCACTTACGCCCACTAATCCTACGGAAAACTAGAAAAATAATATTTACAAGGTGAAAAACCGTCGCATCGCAAAATCGTACGTACCAATTGAAGACAAAGTTCTTGCCGACATTTAGGTGAAAAAAAAAGTACAAAATTCTAAGTCGTTTAGAAGTAGATACAAATTTAAAGTCCGAAACAGCTGAACTTTGTGAATTTTTTTCACAGGGAAAATGAACACGTAGAACATTTTTGTACGTACCATTTATAGATAAAATGTCAATTAAAGTCATATATTTTTTTCAGCTCATAAAGTTGACTCCTCTATGAGTAGATAGCCTCCAAAAATGACCATTCAGCTACTGTTTGCGCCTTAAAGCAGACTTTGTGATAGGTGCCGAATATCAAATTACCGTGAGCTGCAAGTTGATTTGGTAATATTTAGTTTTTTTGTTCTTTCACGATCACGTAAACTCTGATTGACCATTGATTTTTTTCTTCCCATAAAGTTCGTTGAAGACAAATCGCCGCAACTTGCAAAATTCCCGATGGAACCCCATCACTCCTGCACACCTGATCTTGGCAATATGGCCGCCAATATGGCCGCTCTAATGAAACGCTTAACGGATTTACATCTGTCGCCGTTGATTGATGTCGAGTTTTTCTTAACTCTGATGAGTTTTCTTTGATGAATTTGAATAATTTGCAACTGGAAAATGAATGATTACCAGCTTACTTTAGTTGAATAAAGTTTAAAAAAAACTGGGTCATTATCCCTCAATCAAGGCACACAAACAGTACCTATTCTGAGAGCAACCAAGCGTTGCCCAGTAGTACAGTTGGGGTCGAGAGGTCCATTTAATAAAAAACTTAAAGAAATGTTATTTTAAAAGCTTGAAGATGTTCTGACATACAAGCCCCTCAGTCTCTTTCAGCTAATACGGGGCACGGACAAAGCACTTTGTAGTTAGTTTGTCGCAAGCAGCCGGAAGCGCCGGCACGGGCCGGGCCGAGAGGACGGACGCACGGAGCACTTGAGGTTACCCGACCGGGTGATCCGGACTTGTAACAGAAGTAGCTATCATGGGACTTGTACAGATGATTTGTTTCCTCTGGGACCGATGACATTGCGTGACTACTACTTAGCCCACTTCAAGGCTAAAGTGAAGGTTAAATGACCGTTAAAATTACATTTAACAACCATAATTTCGCGCAAATTGTTAGTAAAACAGTAATAGAGTAAAGTAGCGTCGGTCCCGTGAAGGCGGCGCCGGCGGCACTTGGCGGGACCGCTCCCCAGCGTGCCGTGCTCATTCCAACAAGACATTTCCCGTTATCTCCTACGATGTTTTCATTAAAGCCCCTTAACTGTTAAGGAGGGGTCTACGATTGCTTAAATTTTATAAGTATTAAGCAATAAAATTAAATTTACGATCCCAGCAGCAGCGCGCCGCTTAAAAAGATAACCCCGGGACGAGTTAGGCGTTATTTATCACCAACTTTACACTTTCTATTCATAATGTTGAGGCTAAATTTATATTTTCATTGCTTATTAAAATTTTATTTTGCGGTGAGTTTTAATTAAAAGTCACTTGGGATCTTGCGGTGCCTTAATCACTATCGTTTTGTTCGACAACTCTGTAATTAGTCTGGGCAGACACAGTCGCTGTCTCTAAAGGCATGCCACTTCCATTGAATCAAAAGGGACGTGTGGTGTCCCACGGTTAGCATAGGGAGACTTAAACTACTTAGAATTATCAAAACTAACTAATTCAGTTCAGATATAACAGAAAACACAGTCAGTTGGCGCTCATTGGGGGAAGCTTATGTCCAGTAGTGGACTAATATAGATTGATGATGATAATGATGAAAACAGAAAATACAATATAACTTTAGATTTTATTACTTATCAGGACCACGCGGGATTTAAATCAAGGTCTCTATATTTATCGTAGATATCTTTCCACATTTGGTAGGTATCGGGGTTGGGCACCGGGCCCATGGCCAGCTCGTCTCTGATGTACAGCACGTTGAACTGCTCCGCCGAGCTGGGCTCCCACCGCACGGGCGCGTCTTGCAGGAACGCCGGGGTCGGCTCCCTGGAACACACGAGATATCTTAACGATGTACTGCATCTTGAACTGAGAGTTAATTAGGTTACACGTGCAGTGATAAGTCACTCTATGCAGATGTATGATTTATCGTAGGTAATTAATATATTCTTGCTTTAAAGACTACTAATTATCCTTGGTAATTTACACAGAAACGCAATACTATAGGAGAGTACAAAAACCTTACCCATATTTAGCGAAGTTAGTCCACAACTTGGTGAAAGTTTCAATAAAGTGCTGATCCTTCTTGTTGATGGTGAAGGGCCACAGTTTGGCGCTGAAGAGGTAGAGCAGGTCGTCCCCGTGGCAGGCGCCGGGCTCGCCGCGGTTGCCGGTCAGGTACTTGAGGAAGTTGCGGCTGCCGTCGTAGTCGAACTGGTAGTTGTAGACGCGCGCGGAGCCGCGGCGCAGCCTCAGCTCAGACTCGAACAGCGCCGGCTTCTCGAAGTACAGGTCCGTCATCATCTCCGAGATGTTCATCAGGTGACTCAAACCTATTTGTTCGCCGTTGAAGTACCTCCTCCTCACTCTTTGATTGATCGCTTCCCCTTCTTCGTCCGTTGGAAATTTCAAATCTGATGCAAAAACGTACTTGTCTTTAACGTGATTAAAATATTCTTCTTGGTTCAATCTTATCAGGAATAGACCTTCTCTACTCGTGGACCCGTAAATGACAGGAATGTTCTTCGGTTTCTTAGATATTAAATTATAAGGTAAATCGTTTATCACAGATTCTTCGCCTTCGAAAGGCTTCTCCACGCATGGCAAATGAAGTAATTCAGTGTCCATGTACTTGTCGAGCGGTTTCTTAGGCCTCGCGCTCACTAATTGACTATAAGGTACTTTGGTGAATATATCGTAGAGTTCTTCGGGGTCGGTGGTATCGTAGCCCATCTCTTTAGCGATAAGGCTGGCCGTCCATACCGGATCGCGGTCGATCGCCCAGCTGGCGAGGGCCGAGCCGCTCTGAATGATCGCTCGGTGGAACAAGCCTTCGGTAGCCTCGCTGGCTAGCAGCAAGGAGGCGGAGGCTCCGCCGGCGCTCTGCCCGAACAGCGTGATGTTGTCGGGGTCGCCTCCGAAGGCCGCGATGTTTCTCTTGACCCAGCGCAAGGCCGCCACCTGGTCCTTGAGCGCGGCGTTGCCCGGCGCGGCCGCGAGCCCGAGGCACGTGAAGCCGAGCGCGCCGAGCCGGTAGTTGAAGGTGACCAGCAGCACCCCCTGGCGCACGAGGAAGTCCGGCCCGTACATGAGCTTCCCCCCGTCCCCGAGGTAGAAGGCGCCGCCGTGCACGAACACCATGACGGGCACGGGGCGCGCGGCGGCGGCCGGCACGTACACGTTGGCTCGCAGGCAGTCCTCCACGCCGCCCACCGAGCCCAGCGGCGTCGGCGACGGACAGGACACGGCCTGCGTGGCGCGGAACACGCCCTCCCATGAGGGCGCCGGCAGGGGCGCCTGCAACCACCATATATACTCACTTTTAGACACAATAATATGTAAAAAATAACATATTTTTATGTCTAAAAGTGAGTTATTAGTAGTTCCTATTAGTAGTTCAACTAATTATGTACATAATTATATTTATTTTATTTTATTTTATTTTATTTTATATTAGATGGAAAACAAACAGCTTAAATATACTTATGAGAATACAACAATAGTGGTTAAAACTAAAGCTTAACAGTTTTCACTTGTGATATATTTTTTTTTTTGTGTTGTGATATATTTACATCATCTCATTAGATAAAAAAATAATTAAGTTCACTACTTACAGACGTACCTATATTTTATGGTGGGGAAAGATTTGAATGATTAATTGATGCGGTTATCGCGGACCGACTCTAAACTAACTAAAAAAACTAACCTTGAACCTAGTTTCGCTCGTAGTAGTAGCGTAGGGTATCCCGATGTATTCCAGAATAGACCCATCCGCGCTCACAATACCGCTCAAAATTCCTTGTTCGATCTTTACTTCTGGAGCTGGTTGATCGACGAGATTCGTTGCAAACAATGTGAATAGTACTAATTTCTTTTCAAATTTCATTTTGATTCTTATTTTTGTGTGAGTTAAGTTGAAACTCGTGATCGAACTGGTGTGCTGACATTGACCTTGATCCGCGCGTCCGTTGCGCGAACGCCGCGGCCTCGCACTGACTAGCTCGCGCTCAGCTTGTTGTAATCAATACGATAGTTGTAGTGCGATAGAAAGAGACAGCGAGAAGGACAAACATTATTTTTCCGACAACACATTCAACAGGTTTGTGTTTTTGTGACATGATAGTTAGATTCAAAGTTTAAAGATCGGTCGAGACGGCCTTGGTATTAGGTAGACCTACATTAGTTATTATCTAGTTACATTGTTATCTGTTACTTGTCTGTGCGATAAAATATAGAAATTCCTTGAATGAAGCTTATCGGCAATTATCTCTTATTATTAACTGTGTAATATTATACAAATATTTTTACGTTACTATGTAATAAATAAAGATTGATATTCAACACCACTTTATGGATTTTTATTCATTGTAGACATAAAATGTTGTAGCTACGACATTTATTTCACAAAAATCTCAAATAATGTTAACAAGCTATTTATCTGAAGTAGCCAGAGAGCGCGCCCCTAATTAAAAGTGGTCCAGTCCGTTAGTATTCGGGCGGCGCGCGTCATTATAACGGCATTACTCGTACTATGTATAATTCGCGCGAACTATACGCCGGCGCGTTTAAAATGCGTCTCGTCGCGCCGCGCCTGAAGGGTTAACATTCAGCGGAGCCTCCGGGTAATTTATTCAAATAAATTTTGGACATGCGACGCGATGGGAAAATTACCCGCTTAGTGCGCTTGCCCACTCGAACGGGTCACACAATGCCAGCGAACTAACTCCTGAACAAATACCCGAGATACTTACGATACTTACGATACATTACATAATTTGCGCAGAAATCAAAACCCGTTCATATCGCTCAAATACACTCAAACAATATTTCACAAAAAAAATGAAAAGTTACCTACTTTTCATTTTTTTTACCTACGTTTTAGTAGAGACATCCTTGGTTAATTTTTACTAATAACTAGGTAGTTACACCGTATATTCACTTTGTTCGGGAGGTACTATGAACTAATTCTCACACGTGACGTCGGGTAGCCGAGTGTGAATTCCTCTTTAAACACAAAGCTTAACGTTTTCGTGTTTTGTAAATGGTCGCAATGGTTATTTGGTACATAATTTCATTCATTAAGGCTTGAAAAATACAGTTTTCATCCCATTAACCAGTTCCCATGGGATAGAAATAGCCTTGAGTCGTTTCCATAGAAACAACGCGTGTGAAACCGCGGGCAAATGCTAGTCTATTTACATGTCTGGTATAGATGATGATAAAGGTTTATGTTCAGTATAATACTTTGTAAGAAGTAAGTGCATCCCTTCCAAAAGACAATTTCCAGCCAGGAGTCTATCCAAGCCCGTCATAGAGCCCGTCATTAGCATCCGAGACGGCGGACCCGGTCTATTACGAACACTCAAAAAGTAATCTCTGGAGTGCTAAGTACTTCTTCCAACAAATAGGACTTCCAACTTAGGTGCTGCCAACTTGTAACTTACCTACCTAGTGCTTCTAAATGTAAAGTATTCGATGTACCGACTAAATTTGTAATGAAGGTATATTTATAATAACTCACCGCTATAAGAAATGCAAGCAAAAACTAGTTATTCATTTTAATTAAATTTTGAATGCACCTTTGAAATGAAAATGAAAGGAATGCGCCTGAAAGGGTGCTACATTCCTTCAGTGGCATCCCTTCGACCGAGGGCTTTGGAGTAATGATGCATTTCATTTGCCGCAGCAAATACACGTGCGATTTAGTATTCGCAGGTTGCTTCAGACTTATTTTGTAAAAATAGTACGAAAACATCTCGCTTTGCTTCCAATGGAAATCCAACAGACACGAACAGTTTAATAAAAATGTATGCTAATAAATTCGTAAAGTGTATGATAGTAAGCAAGCACACGTCCCCGACTTTGCTTAGGTTTAAGTTAGATTTAGGAGCTGACCTGCGAGCTCGGCGCGGCGGCCGCTGGAATAATAAAACGAACTTCGCTTACATTTCAATAAAATGTACCGTGTTCTTTACAATGCTTTTATAACCTTATTTCTTTAAACGACACAATGAAAAAATAGATAAATCTTTACATCTCTTTTGGTTTATAAAGACGAACTCTATTCTGTGGCGAAAGTTTGTGTGTATGGATAGATGTTTGTTCGTCTTTCACACAAAAACCACTGAACGGAACTTCATGAAATTTTGAATTGAAGTAGCGCTGTGCTAGCCCTCCTGGAATAACACATAGCTACTTTTCAGCCCATAAATCAGTTCCCAAGAGATAGAAATAGCTTTGAAAGTTTCCATAGCAATACGTGTGAGAAACCGCGGGCGTATACTAGCAATAAATAAAGCTGGACAATCCATACAACATAATGTAGACCTAAGATAGATATTTTAAGAACAGATACACAACACCCAGAACCCACAAAAAATACTTGCAGATCGTACAAAATTTGTCCAAAGGCGGGTTTCTAACCCGCTGCCTCCTACGTCGCAGGCAGAACTTCGCCCACACGTCTGAAGTCGTCGTTTATGTGGCTACGAAATAATTAGCCAGGATCATAATGTTTGCTTCACCTCAGCGATGAAAGACGTTCGACCAAAGATATGGATCCATCACGGATCTAACTAGTCGATGGATCCAACGAGGTCCGTCCCACTTTTCTACTACGGCTTATTGATTTAGACGCTTTATGAACAAAATAGCACAATACGTCTCTAACAGATGCTTTCCATTGGTTAAAATTAACTTTACTTCTCTTATACCAGCATCAGTGGGACTGTGCGAATCAACACCATTTATAAATGAGTGAAGCCCGAATGATCTATCAACGTCTGCGCGAGATAAAATGACGTCACAACTAGATTTATCGTCCTGCACGCGTCTGAGCTTTTTGCCACCTTGATACATTGTGTGTCATAATAAAAGAGCCCTAAGTGTTTTGTGACATCTCTTATGGTGGCTACTCGAGGTTGATTATTAAAATCTTGCTACATTCATTTATTATTAAAGCTTTAGCAGCGCGTTTTATGCGGGTTATTCCCTCCAATGCGTAATCCTTTACATATTCCTCTGAACGCCGAAGTCGATTCTCGTTAGCACCATTGCCTTCAACCCTTGATACATTGACTGTATTGAATCGGGAACCCTAAAATTAAAGTCAAAATGCTAATTCAGACGTTCAAAATGACACCTCGATGGCTGAAAACCAAAGCTTTCATAATATGCGCTTTGCCGTTCGAATTCCCTGGCAGGTTTAATTGTAGGAATATGACCACTTGGCGCAGGGGCAGGCGGCGCGGCGGGCGGGCGTACACTCACTGATCCTCTCTCTAGAATAATATGAACTACAAGAAAGATCTTTAGTATTGTGTATTCTACCGTTTTTATTGAAGACTAATATTAGCCAGCGGCTTCACACGCGTTGAAAAGACTGTTTCTATATCATGGGAACTGATTTTTTCGATGAAAACTAGCCTTTGTTTTATTCCAGGGCTAGAACTACGTCTATTAAATGTAAATAATAAATCTAAGTCTATTAAATAAATAATTTCAGCGCGAGCCGTGCCGTTGTTTTTGCGTGAAAGAGTAACAAACATTTATACAACTTCCGCGTTTGTAATATAAGTAAGAACTTTACAGAACCACGTTTAATTGGTAGGAAGTTTTTTTGTTAAAAATCTAAGATGAGCAAAGAATAACCTAAATAAGTGTCATAATCGTGGTTATAACTAACAAAATCTACAGATGTATGCTCGTCTCTACTTTTAAAAGTAGAGACGAGCATACATCTTTTTACACATTTTTTAAAAAAAACCAAAAAAATGTGAACATGTTCAAAACCGCCCAACAAACTAACAAAATGTCTTACAAAAGAGCGGCGGTCCGCGCGCCTGCACCGCCCTAACGCGGGATGAAACAAATTTGGGGCACTTGAAAAACAGCAAGCGTGCACGTGTGAAGTGGCGGACTGCACCTAGTACGTACTTTACGTAGCTTTGTACGGCCGCCGCTTCCATTATGTCGCATTTTCATAAAGAACGGACTCTTTCAAGCGAAATTAGGTTCGTTACTGACATCTGATTTACGAAATATTTTTACGAACTCACTTTTGATTTACCTATTTACCCCAGACAATCTGTGTTGTACCACTGCAAAGTGACGACACTAAGCTAAATTATGTAATAGTAAAAATAAATTATTTTATCGTAATTATACTTATAGTATACAAAGCTTTCCATTAATTATATAATAATAATAATCGTTTATTTGGTGAAACACAATGGTTCGTAAACTATCATTTTACAAATTGAGGGTAGTTAGTAGGTACAAAAAATAAGTTTTAACAGAGTGATTAACTTTCTACTTTTAACTTAATGGTCCTTAATTTTACTTTAAAATACATATATAGTTAATAATAATGCAATTTGTAAATAGCGCTAGCTCCCACCCTAGGATAACCTGTGTTGTGGGTAGCTAGCCTCTTTCGTGAGAAATCATGTTTGATGGAACATACACTAAAACATGGTACAACAAGTATTGTATGAGACAGTTAATATAATGGGGACATGATAGGTAGGTATGGAATTAATAATTAATAATTTGTGGTCTCTCCCGAGGTCACTAGTCTCGTAAGAGTCTAGGCAACTGAACAGACCACAGGGATGGGAAGAGGGAAGGGGTCATGTGGGGGGGGGTCACTCAATAATTAAGACGAAGTTTTAAGCAAATCCTCGGTTTCTCGGTAGTTTAAGGTAATCAGCCAATTATTTATTTTCTTCCTACATTTTTTTCTGGTAAGTGTTAGTAAATTAAGTTTTTTATTTAGCCTTGAGTATAAATTAGGTCCAAAGTATCTGTAGCATCTTTCACCAAAACGAGTGCGAGTTTTTGGTGTTTTCCAAACTACCCGTCTACAGGTTTTGGTTACTGAACATTGCAGAGCATTTTTGTGGAATTTCAGTGCGGTCATAAGTATAAATAGTTGCCTAACGGAGAGGACTACAATATCTTGATAAAGTGTTTCTGTTGGGTATCTACGAGGTTTAAAATGTGCAACTTTTAAAACGGCACGCTGCTCTCGTTCTAGTCGAAGAAGGTGGGTTTGGCAGGCCGAACCCCATGCGGTAATGCAATAAGTCACCACTGATTGACATAGAGCCAGGTAGACACATTTTATTGTTTCTTTGTTAGCACATGATCTAAGTTGCCTAAAAATGTAAAGTAGTTTATTTAGTCTACCGCACATTGCCGCAATTTGGTTTTTCCACGACATATTCTCGTCAATTATGACCCCTAGATATTTAATACTGCCCACTTTTATATTTATTATATTTGACGAGCGACAGAATATAATTCTAGCAGATAATCTCCTGTACAAACCTACAGTGTAGAGATACTGTGGGTATCCCTATGTTGTGAAGAAGAAAGAAGAAGAAAGAAGAAAAAATTTTTATTTACCTTACGAACTACTACAAACTTAAACTAATCTATTTAATGCTAAGCTCTACCTGATTACGATTTGTGCGTAGCAGAGCGCAAGGCAAACGTGGCTCCGCTCAGCATTGTGCTGGGTACACACACACTGGTGTATGCACCCAACGCTGGTTTTCAGCGGGAACCAACCTAGTCACGTGGACACAGCAGCGTCTTCAAACAATGGCCAGTCTATAGCTCCCGTGGCTGCACCGTTTACTAGCGGCCTCAGAGATGAATTACCCAACACAGGACAGTCTGGAAATATTCTAACAAACAACATGACGTGTTCATAGTCAAAGCCATGAATAAACATTTCACTTGTATAATTTTTTGAATGTCTAACCTAGAAAAAGATATTATTCAAAGTTGCCAGTGTTGGCTGTTTATTTTGCTCACAGATTTAGGATTTTTCATTTTGATTTTGCGTACCTATAAAAATTGCTTAAATTTTCAAAAGGGTGAATTGTTAAATCACTTTCAGTATTTCAAAAAGTGCCGTTACTATGGTGTTTGACTTACACAAATGAGCAAATAAACGTTCTTCAATAGTCCTAGTGGATTTGTAAGTGATTATAAAACCCGAGTGTAAATTCTGCGAAATCGGATTGATCCTTTAAAAGCATTAAAAACCAATGATTCGTTGGCTGATTGTGGTATGCATAAGATATATGTATAATTTAGCTTCCGTTCTACACAATCTGCCTACTCTTTCAAGCGTGCAAAGATTTGTGTGTTTGAATTGACAAAGCATGCAGCATCTTTACTAGTATTATAAGCGCGAAAGTTTGTATATATGGATGTTTGTTAATCTAACACACTAAAACTATACTAAACGCATCGGGCTGAAATTTTGAAAAGATTTACCTAGCCCTGGAATAAAACATATGCTACCTTAAATCCCATAAATCAGTTCCTATGGTACATACAATAATAGCCTTGAAACGTTTACATAGAACAACTCGTGCGAAGCCTAGCCTAACTAGTATTATAAGTATAATATCCCCTGCGAGGTCCCTCCTAGAGCATTGTCCGAGCGGCTAACACGGCTATCTGAAACCGGCGGCGCCGCCTGGAACAACACAAACATGTGCATTTGTACGGTCACTCAGTTTTACAATACACTTCATTTATTTACTATTTTAACGAATGTCGATTAGATTTCGGTATTTATATACAAAATTCAATAAATGTGTCCGTTGTACATATTTCAGTAAATAATAAAAAAGCACGTTTAACCGTAACGTTTGTAGAATATATCTCTATCTAGAGGTACGTAACTTACAGGAAGTTACCCGAATTATAGCGAATTACAGCGAAAACACAAATTATATAATACCTTTGTGGATTCGCATTTAATACATCTACGTTTTAACATCTATTATATTATCTACATTATCTACTATCTATATTATAAAAACCTATAAGTTGCGATGCGAATCCGCACGGCATCGCATTATAAGTAATTACGATTTCGATAAAACAACGAACGCAGTAGCGCTTTTGCTTAATATTCAAGGAAGGTCCTGAATAACTAAAAGTCCTTTTTTGCTCCTAAAGGATGTCTCAGTTGGTAATTAGTTGCAAAGTGGAATGTAATCCACGGTTTGTTAGTTATTTTATGCGGAACTGCTTTTTGGTCGTAGGAAGGCGTTTTCTTAATTCATTTGTCTTGTTTTAGAATACATGTGGCTATATCATAGTCAAGTGCTGTTTCAATACTCGTATTTACCTATGTGATTAGTCTAAATAGGTACTTAATGTACTCGTATTATTCACCAGCCAATGGAGATGAATGAGATGAAATATGAATATAATAATTAATATTCACTGCTTCTATCGCCGGTGACTCTTGATAAAATATTAAATATTAACTCTTCAACAACAAAAAAGTCAACTTTGCTAGAAGCTCAAGATTAAAACCCATAAACTTGAGTGGCTAGACAAATTAAAACTTTAAAATATTACCTTTTAACACTTGAAAATAAACTAAACATAAACGCAGGGTTAAATTTTCCTTCGGAATGTCCCAAGAAAACTTGGTTTTTTCAACTCGACGTTAGGTGCAATGCAAGTCATAACACTGCAGCGATTTAAATACCCATTTTTTTTAAATATTTGCACAATTTTGACTTGGATCATCATCAATATTCATCAGGCTACTTCACCCATAAAAACCTTCCCTTTTCGTAAACCTTTTACTAACAAATACTACCTCATAGGGTAACTAAAACGCTTTTATTTAGATAGATAAAAAGTTTATTTAATTTCACAGACAAACACATATAATTATACAATTTACATTGACATAGGAACAATAAAAAATAAACAAAATTATACACGTTTAGTTCAAATATGCAATTTTAAAAACGAGCAAAACGAGTACAAACTGGTAATGTATTAAGTATGGTGGTTGTATTTCAGATATCTTTAACTGTAGTATTCTTAACTAGAGTAGTAAGGCAGTAAGTAAGTCCTAAGTAAATCTAAACCTAGACCTATTTGCTGATAATGTGACTAGGCTCAGGGCCAACTTCATAAATGACATTTCTGTCTCCTCAAATTGTTAATCGTTAATTTTGAACTATTATTACAATTGATTTCTTAAATTTATACTTTTTTATTTTGCCATTTTGTATTGTGTACAAATACAAAATACATTACTTATATTATACATTTTTATTTTAAATTAATGAATTTCTAATTGAATTCTATTCACATTTTTCGCATGCTGTCTTCACCTATAATATAAAGACTCTTAATATTATTTATAAATATGTTAAATATAAAGCTAGTTTTTGTGTACACTATGTTGGTGATCAAAAAATAAAATAAATAACTGTTTGCCGGGACTTGACTGTCCGTGACTGTTTCCTTTAAATCAAATCATCCACTCTTCTCTTGCACCGGCCCACACCTCAAGTCTACCGCACTCCAGCCAAGAGCCAGCGGCATTCAGCAACTAGTGCCCTTAAAACGTGGTAATTAAGACTTATATTCGCTCGGCAAATCACGAGATATGAAACATCGCCATGCACCGCTGCTCGTTGCCTCTTCGGCTTTGCCTTTGAGACTTTCATAAATTAAATTCAAATTATAGGATTACGTAAATTAAATGATTGTTTTTATTGTGTTACGAAAGGAAGTCAGCGCGAGGTTGGACAACTATCAATATATATTGCTTGCTCACGACTATTTTGAAGGATAGGTATATTATATATTGAAGGAGGAACTGACTCACGGACAGACAACGTGCAGGATGGGTCTTAGCGCTAGTACGCACTTACCGGCTGCCCGCAATGCGGCTCGCCGTCCGGCTGACCGCGGGTTGCGGTTGCACTTGCGGCAAACCGAACAGCCAGCCGCAGCGCGGCTAGCCGGATAGTGCATACAGCGACCGCGCTGCACTCGAGCGGTCGACTCGACCATTTTCAAGATGGACGTCGAAGAGGCTGTCGGTATTTATCGGTAAACTGGCAACCGCAGTGAAAACGCGTAGTGCGTAGAGCGATCGTCCGGCTGCCCGCCTGAGGGGCCGCAGCGCTGCGAGCGACCGGACCGGTTAGACGGCAGCCGCAATTTAATGCGTATAGATGATACGGTTACATACAATTTTGAGGTACCGGTCAGCCGGACGGCGTGCCGCATTGCGGACAGCCGCTAAGTGCGTACAAGCGCTTAGAGTCTAGACTTGTCATGATTCGACAAAAAAGGGCCAAGTTTCAGAACCGGATCTACAAACCTCAATGTTGTACGGATATTTATAAGAGAAATGTTTTTAATATACTTATCTATAATTATTTATAACAAACTACCAGAAGAATTGAAGGACTTGAATGGAAACTTATTTTAAAAAAAAGCTAGATATTTGGTTGCTTTCAAATTGTTATTATAGTGTAAATGAATACTGAATACTTAAATTTTAAGAAAAGTTATTACTTAATGATATTGTTTACCTCATAATAATCAGATACATATTTAACATTTGCACACCTGCTTGCGGGTTGAATACATTGACTTCTAATAGCTATAAGATCTTGACATGTAATTTATTATATTCTGCAAATAAATGATTGATTCTGATTCTGATTCTTGAAAAACTGAAGAAGGTGTACTAAGAAAAAGGTTTACAAAATTCGCATTTTAAATGTGAGTTTATATTTCAGGAATATAACAAGTAGCCCCATACCAAATAAATAAACTCATGTTTCTGCGTTTTCGGAGAAAATCCTGAAGAATGCATTTCACAAATTTTATTTTCAAAAAAACCATCTTTTTTGCATATTATTCAGAGTTCAGTGTTCCAACATATTATATTCCTAAGAGCCTCCCGGTTCGCCCCCCCCCCCCCTCCGCGCGGCACCCACACATTAGTACTCGCCACCTGGCTCCGACCCATTATTTCAAATTCAATATCACTACAAAATAAAACACCTAAGAGAGAATGCGCCATGATTTTACGATCCATATCTTTTTTATGTTCTTCTACAGGCTTCTGTAACGCTGTTATCGAGTTTATCTGCTCTCCGCTCCCGGAGTGCGTATACATGCCTCTAGACGTTGTTTATTCTCATTGATTTACGATGTGATGAGGAACAAGCCGAAATAAACTGATTTCTAGGACCTTAGATTTTGCATTAGTTTAAAGAAAAATAATTATTGGACACAAAATACAAACACTAACGAGTAGCCAGGTGACTGTTTTATCCCCAGTTTGTCACAAAACAGAGACAGAAGACTAATTTTTCAGGTCCTACATATGCGCGTTTTCCCTGCTCTGCTCATACCCAGCCTGGGTAGTCGGTATAGTTGATTGGAAATGCCTCTGCGCGTCAGCGAGTCTATGGTGTTATGATGGTAATATCGAGTTTTATAGTTCCGTTGGAAGGTGAATAATGCGCGATAACGTACGAGCAGTGATAGCGATGATAAATTATCCGAATCCGACCGATACGGGCGCTTTCTTATAAAAACTACACTTATTGTGCTATCCTGAAGAATTATCTCTTTTTGTGTGAGCCTTTATTGAGGGTTTGAAGGGTATCGGAGGCTCTCAGCTTTGAATAAACATTGTTTTTGTTTTCAGCTGCTTTACGATACTTCTGAAGATGTTCAAGTTTTGAATTAGCATCGTCTCAAGTAGGTTCTGTCAAGACGATTAATATTATCCTAGAGAGCTAGGTACGTACGTACAAGGCAGTGCCTATTCCAGAGCGCTCCCTCGCGGCGCGCCCGGGACGCTGCAGTGCGCTGCAGTGAGCGACCGGCGACTCCAGCCACCATTAGTATTCATATTCCGCAGCGAATACATTTGCTGGATAAACGACGAACCAATTTTAAACACTGCAGGAACATGCCGTTCTATATTTAGTTACAGACATTTCATTGAACATTGTTGTATGTTCCAGGTATCTTTGTTTATTACGGATCTTATTGGAGAAAGGAAAGGCCGTAGAAAGTTTTTTCACTTCTGAGACTAAAAATTCTTTACAAACCGAAGGAGATCAGAACCCGGAAAACGTCATCAAAAATGTAAGATCCACGGAGCGTCCACAAATTCGTGAGATTCCTCCTTAAAGTACGAAAGCGGTCGGTGTGCAGATCATAATTTCCAATTTGGCGGTCGGTTGCATATTAAAGTTTAAATTGAAGGAACAGTGCGGCGCGGCGGAGTACGTCTGCATTAGGGCTCCCGCGGGGCGGCGGCGGCGCGCGCGGGGTAAGCGGCGCGACGCACAATATAACTACTCATATTAGTGACATAAGCATTATAAATTTATAATGCATTTATACTGTTGCATAGTAACATAGCATCAAAGACAGTAAAGTAAAATCGAAAACTGGATCAAACAGTAGGAATTAGTCTAAACATACAGACTCACAGATCGTAATGTGCTCTTGTTAGAGAGCGGTACGTGGGTGCGGTATTAACCCGCATCGCTCACCGCAACGTCACCGCATCCCGCTCGTCCCATCGCTCCGCTCGAGCCTTCCGAATATTTCCTCTCGGAAGGAACAAACTATCGTTGCAGTTGTGTGCATAATTCAGTTTATAGCCTTTGCAAGATGTTCCTAACTCCAGCCTCTCGCCGCGAGTGCCAGCGGAGGGCACGCCGCGTGTTCGATATGTACCTACTGTTGTGACAAAAGAGGTCTTACATACCGTTAGTTGGATTCCATTCTTCAAGTTTGACGACCTCTGTGGCGCAGCGGGCGATGGTCTACCTTCTACGCAGGAGGTTGCGGGCTCCATCATAAAAGGGTATTTTTATAATTAAAGTATACTAATATCAGTTATCTAGTGATTACAGGCCGCTTAGCTTGGAGCTAGGTGACGTTGTTTAAATTTTCCAGCATTATTTATTTATTTATCAATATTGAGCAGTCTCAATAGATAATAAAATCTTTGACGTTATAAAGCATAAGTTCCTGATTTATAGGTATAGAATACCTCTACAATGTAACGCTTGAAAACAAGGGTTGACTTACAAAGGGTAAAGTTGAGTAAAACAAGAAAAGAATGATATCGTAACCCAAGCAGAAACTCCGCACAAACCCGTTCCCCTTGTTAGCCGGCCTTTCTGGCAATATTTGCGCGTCCGAACTTCGCCGGCGGAAGCGCAACAGCGCGACACAGTTGTAAATTGTCGATTTTCGCGGAATGATTGTAAATAGGCAATAAATACGTTACAACACGGCTCTCGGAGTGCTGCTGTTGTGGCGACGCGCGCGCGCTTATTGTGTACGGCACCGCGGCCTGGGCGCGGGGAGACTCATAGACTCAGCCGATGCTAAGCAGAATCGCTTTGAAATATTTAAATGTGTATTGTGCATTGCTTTTTCCCACAGTAAAACCTCTTTTTGGCCTCTTTTTGATTGATCCCTTCGCGGTATTACCCGTGCGGTATTCATAAAGCGTACATTTATTGTATTCGTTTCGAGTCTTAACTAGAACCACTTGATAGAAAAGGTTTAGTTTAATTGAGAATGATTGCATCCCGTGTGTTTCCACAAGCGGCAGTTAGTTGCAATTCGCGCCACGGCCCGCTCGTAAACCCGCGGCGCCACAGTCGCAGGTGCCGCGCGTTATGCACATGCCCTAAGAGATGTTTGTATCGGCTTTTCGTGAAACTTGTTGCTAATTGTGTATTTTGTAAAATAAATTCTGCTGTTTTGTAGCAATCTTTTGTCGTTATTTTCATAACTTCACCTACCTAAAATCGCTTCTCTAATTTCTCAGGATTGTGGTGGTACAGAATTCGGAAGAACTTGATTTTTCAGCAGTGGTTTAAATCCGCCTGCAAGGCAAAGCAATGTAGGTGAGTAGTTGTCACTGGTTCTCTACCATTGTACTTATGTTTACCGAATTAAACTGAAAATAGAACCTCTATAATATAGCAAACTCCAGGTAGTAACAATAGACCGCTTCCAATATTTCGTAGTTGGCAGCCGAACTCTGCGCCGTCAGTATGTTTTTTTGCGCGGCCGCGCGCGTGCCCCGGCCTAAAGAAGGCAATCGAGGCGCTCGCTCCCGCACCCGGCCGCGCTCACTCTCGATACTCAGCAGTTTGCGTATCGATGATCCGGGGGCGGACCGCGAACTTACGTCTGGAGCAATTGTATGCTAACTAGGACCCTTAGGGACAGCCGATTTAGAAGTAGGTTTCATACCTGTTTATATTTGTTAGGTTCTTGGAATAAATTGTATAGATATTATTGTTTATCTAAAACCTAATTTAGGATTTCAGATACAATCTGTCCCCCATGCGACTCACCAGCCGCTCAGCCCCAGATAATATTATTTCAAGACAATTGACCTTCCTTTATGAAGCGCCAGCGGGTCATAAATCAACGCGCACAAAAACTAACTAAAAGTTTCCCGCGAAAATGATGAACAGTTTCGGATTATATCCAGTTGGAGATAAATGAATAACGAGGTAGTTGAAGAAACGAGGGAACGACCTCTCCGGAAAACTAATAACTTGTACCCATACGTAGTTTAAGTAAAGGTTTTGCCTATCTATACCGAGGTTGCGGTTTCGATTCCCACCTAGGGACGATATGATGTACGATAGTTGTTCAAAGTGGTCTGAATGTTTTCTACGTACAAATATATTCTATGTAAGTATGTAGTTTAATGTTTTAAGTATATCATTTATTAGTACCCATAACACAAGTTCTGCTTAGCTTGGGGGCTTGATCTACTAATGATTTATGAATTGTCCAGTATTTTTTTTTTTCGAGGGTAAGCATAAGTACCTACTACCCGTGGGTTTTATTGTTTCTAATGGTTGATATAGAGATTTAACCAGGACCTGAAAGAGTCTCTCCAAAATTCAGTTAATTATAAAAGTGACTGAAGTAACAAAATCTATACAGCTAAGGCTACATACACATTCGTGTCTTGTGCGAGTTTTATTTGTCGAGCGCCGTGTGAATATTTTAGAGCGCGAGTACGTGGCTCACGGCGGCGGGCTTACAGCGAGTTGTGCTGTGGAGGGACGGGAATAGAACCCGCACCGCGCACGAGCCGGCGCGGGCCCACCACGCGGGCGGGCAGTGAAGTTGTAAGAGGACTCCTTTTATAGATCGAGTTAAAATATTTATACAGTAAAAATAGTAACAGAATTGTAACTTTTTACCATCACTTTGTAATCGGCGGTTTAGCTCGATCGATTTCTTTATTTCTGACTAGCTACGCCCCGCGGTTTTACCCAAATCACACTTGATACGATAACCTGTTTTATTCCAGGCCTCGACGTCTATTCAAAATTTCAGTCCAATCCGTCCCGTCGTTCTTGGATGAAGAGATAATAAATATATTTCTATCCATCCAATCTTTCGCATTTATAAAATTATTGCCATTGGTGTGTTTTTTTTTCCAGTATTTAATTCTATAAATAAGGAGTTGTGTCGAGTCCCTTAGATAAATCCCCCGCTAGCCGCCGCAGTGGCTCGGCAGCACTGTAAGTACTGTAACGAGTCAGCCCAGACGCCCCACCATAACTCTGCAGACCGCACATACAATATTCACGCCGACTTCAAACGGACTGCAGTCCGCTTTGACCCAACTTTCAGTCGGTCCTTCGAGGATCTTTACCGAGTTCGCTTCTAATTTAGAGAGGTGATACTGTCGCAAAGCTTGCTTGGCTGTCTCTGCTTATATTCCGGTATTACAGGCAGTATGCTGCAGGAAATAAAATAGTTAAACTAACAACATATATAAACAAATTATACTAACCGCCCAAAGTATAAATCAAACAAATTCAATACAACAGTAAAGTAAAAGACAGTCTCATAGCGGCTACCGAGTTCTCTTCCGGATAAACTTGGGATCGGCAGACACTGTATATCTACTTTTTCTATCGGATGCTTTTATCGGTGAATGAATTATTTAATTACTAGCAGTGCCTCGCGGTATCACCCGCGTTAAAAGATTAATAATTCCGGGATAAAACATGCCTCCTATCTGTGCCAAATTTCATCCAGATCTGTTCAGTAGTTTGTGCGTGAAAGAGTAACAAACATCCATCCATCTATCCATCCATACTTACAAACTGTCGCGTTCATAATATTAGTAGGATTGAACAGTGCTGGTCTTCACCCGCCAGAGCGATGCTGATGAAGTATGTATGTGTAGAGCATATTATGTGCGGTGCGAGTGGAGCCGCGTGCGGCAGCCGAGTGCAGTCGTCAGGCGCCGCCTCGCCCGGCGGACTCGTCAGGCGCGGAGCTACCTCCCCTAGCTGATGTCAACTTTGGATACGGTCATTGTATAATTATTTAAAGCACTAATGAAAATACATACAAGAAAAACTTAAAACTAGATAAATTATGGCACAGGCGAGCTCAACCCTAAAAAGAGTTCTCTTCCAGCAAACCTTATTGGTATAACAACTCATATTATGTACCTATCGGCATTTTTATTGTTTAGCTCTATATATAATATACAATGAAATCACAATTGGTTAAATACAAGTAGTTATTTTTTTTTCATAATCGTTTATTCAGACTCTAGAATCTAGATCCACAAAATCACCAGAAACACTAAATAAGACAGACCTCTACTTAAAATAAATTGTTAAAAAATAAAATAAGTACCTAGTCAAAAAGAGCTAGGTACTACATACCGACGAGGTACATACGATTGTTCACAATATAAAGCTAACTACCTACTTCAACTACGTACTAACAACACACAGCTCAAGAGGTTATGTTATTTTGAGCCTACGAACATTTTAACAAGAAATCCGTTGAGACTTATACGCCGTAGGTCGACACACCAATGTCTCAGCACAACGCTCGTCTCACGTGAACCTGAGACAACAAGGATGTGTTGTATAAGCCAGAGCATTCTGTCCCGGTAAAGGTGCTCACAATCTTAGTGTTGTCACAATGCACCAGTATTCTCCGGCGCAGCAGCACCGCCTCCGCGTCGTCGCGTCCGCTTCGTTACCGCGCTTGCACAATCTGTTAGCGCGCGCCTTCACGTTTCTTAATTCGCGAGTTAATTAGAAAGCTCATTCAATTTACATACTTCGTTATAAACGACTCGTTAATGTCACAACACTAGTGATCCGCTCCTACCTGCGACCGACATAGATCACGATACAAACACAAATTGTTAAATGAGTCCAAATTAAAATATACAAACAAGAGGCAAATATATCGACTTCTAAAACTAGTTAAAAGCTATCAAAGACGAATATAGGTTCAGCTTTAATAAAAAATAAGAATTATTAATTACACTTATACGTAAATTTTATTTACTTAAGGCAATATAATAAGTACTTAATATAAAAAACCAGTTCATTATAGGATTGCTAGTCCTGCAGAAAGATGGCCGCGCCGAGCCCGTGGTTTGCGGAGCGTGCGTGAGCTGGAAACTCATCGACTCATCCCTACATCTTTAATGGACCAACTTAAACGTATCTCTGAAGGAATACATTCGATCGGAGCACGGCCTGATGGAGAGCCTCTTGCTTCTCTTGGAAAGGGTTGCTGTTCAGTGGTTTCCTTTTTCAAAATAAGGTAAATCGGGCTGAAATTTTGATAATATGATGTAACAAAAAAAGTACGCTATTTTTTCTCTATCTGTGCTATAGCATATCTTATATCTGTGCTTCGCTCCAAGTTTCAAGATTCTAAATTTACGGGAAGTACCCTGTAGGTTTTGATTCCCTTGCGAATGTCGAAAATTCGCAGCATAAATATCTGTGGCTGTATCTTTTGATTGCGTTGGCTTGGACGATTTTACAGCTCCAAGGGACTAAAAACCTGAATTTTAGAAAAATAAATTCCAGTTCGATCCCTCCTCCACGCATTCCTGAAAAAAAGGGTCTTGTCTTTACGGATAGACGAACGGACACTGAAGTGATCCTTTAAGGGTTTTGTTATTTTCTTTTGAGGTACGGAACCCTAAAACTCATAATGGCTTTTTTTTGTAATATTATTTTATGAACTATGTCTTAATAAACTATATATTGGCCCGAGTTAGGCATTTCTACCAAAGGCAGTGCTCATAAACAAAACAAAAGTTCCTCCATGCTCTTAAAATCCTAGACGTAAAAATATCATGTATCGTGTAACATATCGACAAAAAACAAGAATACTTTATATTTTCTGATCACGACTTAATCGTAAATATGAAGGGTGCGCGCCTTCTGGCTTCTATTGCAAAAAGAGCGCGAGATCTCCATAAAATATGCCTGCCTGCTCCCGCCAGGGCCAGCACCTACTCAATAACGCAGTATCGACGTCTTGCTCACACGCCAAACGAATAAGCAAGCTGGACGATTACAAATTCACAAAAAATTAGGGTCTATGTACCGGAGTACCTGCTAGACCTGCCTGCGTGACGCTAGACGCCGGTTCCCGAACACAAACACTGTGGAGAAGGCACTCACTCCACTTTACATAACTGTGATGTCTCCAAAGTTCAATGAAGAGGAAAATTCTCATTCTTTATTTTCATAAAAGAATTCAATCTGATGATCTTTTAATTCAAAAGTTAGTGAATTGAGGAAGGAAACAATAGTATGTTGTCGGAATGCGCCGCAGGCGGGACGCGACGCGGCGCGGCGCGGTGACGGCGCGACAGGGCGCCCGCGGCACAAAGCCCGCGCCAACTTCGCGCCCCACAATAACGAGTTTTTAACTTTGTGGTAAAGCGAAAAATGTCTCTATCTCTTTTAGGAATGGTGCGAGTTAAAGATGGCGGAGAGCAGGCCGAACATATTGTACAACTGCTGGGATACGTTGGTTTGTTGAAGAAATACATTAATACGCGATTACTGAATGATTGTTTTACCCTTTGATGGATTATAATAATATTTTGAGCAGTATTCGTAGCGCTGTTCATAACTTTTGAGGCGAAGCAGAATCACTAACAAGTTTCGCTTAGCACGAAGTGGGCAATGTATTCGTTTCTTACTTAGTTTCAAATACGGTCGCACTGTTTCCTCAGCACACACATTATTTACGTCAAACACCTTGAGTTTACGTCTTGGACCGCAATCTAAGGGTATCCTGAGAAAATTACCGAAGGCAAACGGCCCTACTTTCAATAAAACTGTCGTCTTTATTTAACTGAGCAAAAGTTATCTGATGCCCCCCGCCCCCCTCCCGCAACTCTGTTCACGTTGTATACCTACCTACTTACCTGCACATATATATATATTCTTCCTGGCCGATTTCGGCTACGGAGACTTGGCTTTGAGTTTTTTTTTTTATTTTTTTTTCTATCTATGGGCTTAGATGTTTAGCCCGCATATGGCTGATATAACCTATTTTTGCCCTAAAGGTCCGGTTACAAGGAGCGCAAGTTAATATGCGATTTACAAAGTTATAATTTATATTGGCAGGCGGTCTATTTTTATGATGTTCTCGTTTGGCGTCTAGTTCTCGCCTCCTTTCTTCTTCGAACTCGTTCACTCTGTCATGAACTTGACGCCTCCACTCAGGCCGTTTTTCAGCGAGAGACTCCCAGCGAGAAGGGTCAATACAACATCTCTTCATGTGCCTTTTCTGTACGTCCTTGAAGCGAAGGAACTGGCCACCGCGTTTCCGCTTACCGCTTTCCAGTTCACAGAAGAGGATGCGTTTCGCCTTTCGCTCATCAGACATCCGAGACAGGTGTCCGCACCAACGCAGCTGACGCCTCATAAGATATGCCTCTATACCGCAGATATTTGCACGTCGCAGAACATCGGTATTACGAACCCGATCCGACCATTTGATGTTTAGAATGTCACGGAGGCATTTCAGATGGAACCTGTCTAGCGTGCGAATGTGTCGACGATATAAACACCATGTCTCTGACGAGTACAAGATGTTAGGTAGTACAATCGCCATATACACCTTAATCTTAGTCCTCAGTCTAATGTTGTGGGACCGGAACACCCGGGCTCGAAGTTTACCAAAAGCGGCCATAGCTGAACCAAGCCTGCTGTTAATCTCCGAGTCAAGGTCGCACTTGGCTGTTATGTTACTTCCCAGGTATTTAAATTTATCAACCTGTTTTATTGGCTTTCCACCGATCTGTAGATTTAGCTGGGCTTGGTTATCAGCGTCCATAGCCATTACTTCCGTTTTAGTAATGCTAATTTTGAGGCCAAATCTACAGCAGGCAGCGTCAAGCCTGGACATTAAATCTTGTAATCCTTCGGGAGATTCCGCAACGAAACACAAGTCATCAGCATACATGAGTTCGGTAATTAGATCGTGCGATACCTTTGTTTGCGCTTTTAACCTAGCAAGATTAAAAACACTGCCGTCTGTGCGAAAACGTATGCGAATCCCCTCAGTGTTGTCTTGTAAAGTCTCCTTCACGACAACAGAAAAATACAGAGCAAATAGTGTAGGTGCTAAAACACAGCCTTGTTTCACGCCACACGTGACGGGGAATTGCTCTGACTGGTCACCGTTGATAGTGACACAGCAAGTCATGTTGTCGTGAAGAAGCCTAATCAAGCGAACAAACTTGTCAGTGCAACCAAGTTTTGATAGCACAATCCACAAAGCCTGTCGAGGCACACTATCGAAAGCCTTTTCCAGATCCACAAAACAGAGATACAAAGGTCGACCCTGTTCTCTGCTTTTTTCTTGCAATTGTCTGATAGAGAATATTGCCTCGCAGGTGCCTCGATGAGGTCGGAACCCAAATTGGGTTTCTGGCAGTATGTTTTCCGAGAGTTCCATAAGACGATTTAGGAGTACCCTGGCGAAAGTTTTTCCTGGGGTAGACAGGAGTGAAATGCCTCTATAGGAGTTGCATTCAGAGCGATCACCTTTGTTTTTATACAAGGAGCAGATGAGTGATACACCAAACTCAGGAGGAACTGACTCTTTTTCCCACATACGCATGAAAAATTGCCAGATCATACGATGTAACTGATCTCCGCCATATTTCAGTAGTTCCCCTGGTATGTTATCGATGCCGACAGCCTTTTGGTTTTTTTGGGCTTTGATGGCGATGATAACTTCTTCAAGGGAAGGCGGCTGGTCTAGATTTACGCATTGTGGTAAGGCAGGTAGTGAAGCCAAGAAGTTAATGTCAGCCGAACGGTCTACATTGAGTAAGCTGTTATAATGTTCTGCCCAGCGGGTAACAACTTCTCCTTTGTTACTAAGAAGAGTACCTGACTGTGATTTAAGTGGTACGTTTACTCGATGTGAAGTCCCAACTAACTTTCTTATTTCGCCGAAGAATTCTCCGAGTTGGTTGGAATCAGCAAGCCATTGCACATATTGGACTTTTTTCAACCACCACTCATCTTTGGCATTTCGAGTTAGCCTCCTTATTTGGTAAGTGCTCTCTTTGATTTTATCAGAAGTGGAATTCTGATTTCCCTTTCGAAGGAGCTGGCGATGTTTTTCTAGGGCAGATGTTACTATGTTATCATTTTCGTCATACCAGTCCTCATGGAAGCGCGGTTTTTGGCCTAAGATTTCATTAGCCGCATTGATGGTGCTTGCAGTTAAGAGTTTCCAGCCTACGTCCAACTGTACATCTTCAGGGTTAATGCTAGCTGTATAGGTGTTGACAGCTTCCCTGTAATTTGACAATATTTCAGCAGACTCAAGCTTTTTAAGATGCAGACAATTAGGCTTAGCCCTGCGAGGTCTACGGCGAGGACTGAGACGCAAAAACAATTTAGTGATAACGAGCCGGTGATCCGACCAGCAGTTTGCGCCCCTCATCACTCTGGTGATTTTGACATCCGCTATATCCCGTTGCCGGACTATAGCATAGTCGATAAGATGCCAATGCTTAGACCTCGGGTGCATCCAAGTAGTTTTGTGTTTGTTAGGGAGTCTAAACATGGTATTCGTGATAGTTAGATGAAATTGCGAACAGAGGCTCAATAATAATTGCCCGTTGCTGTTCATATTACCAATACCATGTCGGCCAAGCACCCGAGGCCAAGCTTCAAAATCACGTCCAACGCGTGCATTAAAGTCGCCAAGCAGCAAAACTTTCTCACAACGCCGGATTTTCGTCAGCGCTTCTGACACTTCCTCATAGAATTTGTCCTTGACTTCATCACTTTTGTCGAGTGTCGGTGAATATGCGCTGATAACGTTTAAGTATTGATGGTTTTGAAGATGAAGACGTAAGGACATGACACGATCAGATATAGCAACCGGATGTTCCACCAATTTAGAGGCTAATGTAGTTTTAATAGCGAAGCCTACTCCTGATCGTCTAGGCTCAGAAGCTGATGTGCCTTTCCAGAAGAAAGTATAACCACCACCATGTTCAACAAGCTCACCTTCGTCAGCTAGATGAGTTTCGCTGAGAGCAGCTACGTCGATGTCGTAGCGTTTGAGCTCGCGAGCCACGATAGCAGTCTTACGTTCTGGGCAGAGGTTGTTGGGTCTGTCTAAAAGAGTGCGTACATTCCACGCACCAAAAGTCATATTCGTTTTTATAGTTTTTGTTTTTCTCTTATTGTTCTGACCACGAAGTAGTGGGATGCACAGGCAGCCGTGGTTGCTACCTCCCAATTTATTTGGAGTGAACATTTGTTTGGGGCACCTTTTCTAGCCCCCTCCTCGGCTGAGCGAGGAAAGCAGTGTCTCTCTAAATAGAGCTGCTTTGTCGCAGAGGGTGCTGCCGAACCGCACTGTCACCCCGATGCAGTGCTAGAGCGACCACTCTCCCTAAGCCGCCTGTGTGCAGGCATCAGACAAAGCCCGGCATACACCAGTACCGAACCTCTCTACTTCTACCCATCGCCACAGGACTTATAGTTTCGGAGTCCGTTTTCAAAGCCTAGTCAGATGCGCAGGATATATTAAGGTGCATAAGTATGCGCGCCGTATACAGATGCACCCTCTCCTCCTTACTTCCCCTAACCCAATGGAACGGAGAACCGCTACGACCGGGGGGAAGCAGGACGCAGTATCTGGTAGCGATAAATACTCCTATCTCTACCTTCAGGCCTTCAACAGTTGCCTGGTTGTCCTGCCACTGGTAGTGGATTGCGTAAACGCCAAGGCAACAAGCACTAGCATGGGGAGTAACCATGCTTGACTCAGACGCCGAAACATCAGCCAAAGTTTAGCTAGTGTTTCGGCGCTTGAGCCCCCCTCTACCAGGTTTAGCCCACGAGACGACGTGGTGACGACGTGACGATACCTACCTACTTACCTGCACATATAACTGTGTTCACGCTCTATACTTACCTACACATATAACATGGCGCGCGCATAAATCTGCATTTAAAAGAGAACGTTTAATTTTATATCAAATGTGTTCGTGGAGCAGTTGAGATGGTAGAGGCGTGCGAAGAGTTTGTGCGCGAGGGACCGTTGTAAAGGTTTTATAGTTAAGTATATTGTTATATTGTGTAAATGGTCACTCACTCGGGGCACATTGTGAGTAGGGAACATTGCAGGTTCAAGTCCCGTCGAGTCAAACTATTTTATTTAAACCGTAATAAATACAACATTAATGTTATATTACTGACCCGTTATTTTTATTGACAACGAAAATCAAGAAATCGAAGCAAATTAAATCTAGTGTTTACAATTTAACTATTGAGCTAACTTCAGACTATAACAATCAATCAAGAGGGCGCATTAAGTGTAGCAAGAAGCGTCCCATAACGCGGGCTGCACAGCCTGCTGTACGGTAATGATGTGCTGCGCCAGACCTCACCGGAGGACAGGCGTTGCGACTTCTTTAATTTATCAAGTTATGACAACAAAGTGTGACGGCGGATTGCTAATGAATGATAAGACAGCCTGCACGAACCTAGGCTCCACGACACAACATGTGGACACAATAATTATCGTCATCTAAACACAATATTGAAACAAAGGAACAAATCATATCCGTAACTTCAGTTTTGCACACAATGGAACGGCAATTTTGCACTGGAACGTTCCAAAAACATAATCAGAGTCACAAAAGCAATCGCAATAAATTCGTTAATGCACCGCACGTCATAGCGAAGTTGCACTGTGTGTACGTTTGTGCACTAAATGTAGGGCCGGCCTTCCAGCGCAGCGGCCGCGAGCTGATTGAGAACCAAACTGCTTGGATACTTTTCATATGTAATGTACTCCAATAAACAAACGTGTACTACAAACGTGTCTTCTTCGTAGGGCAGTACGATGCTGTAGGTTTGCTACGCCGTAGCACGGCCTACGGCTACGACACTAGTGCTACATACAAAACCAAATAAGAACCACTTGTAGCACTCGGAACTACAGAAATATTGAAATATTATATCATTTTTTATGTTTAAGTGTAATCATTAGATTATTAGATGATGCGTTTTAATACCATCATACTTATATCAATCTCAGAAATTTAAACAAAATAGTTGTTTGTTTTCCCATTCTGAGACTGCTAACATGGAATTTTTAAGCCAAATAAAGTAAACGATATTTTAAATTTAGTTTACTACGCAAAACAAAAGCATGTTACATCTGTGGGTGGCGAACAAGGGCGCGATCCGCTCGGCTTGTGTCACTACGTACAATTTATACGAGTCGTTTAGTTACCGAATATACTAGTGCAAGCATTCCGTGCTATCCGATGCACTGATTTACTATACTGCACGCACGGGGCTATAGCCTCGCCGAGACCACGGTAATGTGGCGCGCCATTTAGGATTCCTTGTTTATTGACCATGTTCTATAAATGACTTCCTATTCTTTAGCTGTAAATTATTAGAATGAGATGTACGTAGTATTTTGTTTAAAATATAGTATAAGCGCAAAGGTGAATCGCATAGGTTTAAACGACATTCAAAAACTTCCTCGCAGAAGTAATAACTAAATAAGTGAAAGCAAACGGCGCCTCCTCGCTAATTAGAGCCGCGCAGTAAAACTCCGAGACTGTAATATTTTGTGTACATTTTTCATTCTTGTCGCAAACAAACAAAAAGTTTAGAACTAAAACATTTTTATGTTCAAGCCGAGACATAAATGGTACAAAGTAATGAAAAGTAAAATTTTAACCATCTGCGCGACGACTGAAGCCCCGCAGGGGTGCACTCAGGAACTCAGCTTAAGGGGCTGAGTTTGAACCAGTGTTTCCACTTTTAGGGATTTCGCCCTTTTTTAGGGCGAAACTACTTAGTTTATGTTCGATTTAGGGTAATTATTATTGCGACAGGGATTTAGGGAATTTTAGGGCAAAAACATCTTGATGTGGTAACCCTTTTTATTCTATGCTCTATGGCTCTACCTATTAAGGGACTCCCCAAATTATCTTCGTATTATAAGCCGACAAATTTTGGTGAACCTTTTGGGCAGTACCTTTGTTGCAAAGGATATCAGAAATTAATTAGTTTTTGCTTCCCATTATTTTCGTTTGTACATATTCTAAATTATGATCGATATAATTGACGGGTGGAAACCCGTATTTCACACTAAGCCAGGAATGCTGGCTAACAACTGCTCAATTTTGGAGCCTACGAGTGCCATGTTCAATGCCGCGAAAGCCTGCAGAAGCAATGCTTCGGCGTCTGAGTCGTTCAATTAATTAGTTATGTTCAATTTATTTACTGTCTTATTAAAATCCCAACAGGATGGGTTTTTATTCTGCATGCGCCCTAAATTAGGGAATTTTGAAAAAAATATAGGGATTTTTAGGGATAATTTTCGAAAAATTTAGGGCAAAACCGAAATCCTCTGTGGAAACACTGGTTTGAACTCAGCTAAAAGAAGTGAAACAGAAAATACAAAAACAATATAGCCACCAACATGTTCTGCGAACAAAACTAAACAAGAACCAAGTGGTGGTATAAACTATTGTCAAAAAGGATGTCTTAGTCTAGATACCTATTTCATAAATACCTACTGACATTGTGGTTGTAGTGATCACTTAAGGTGAGTAGTATTTTGACAAAGCTATCAAGACCTCGCCATAACTTTGGTAACAAATGGAAGTAGAACCGTTATAGAAACAGTTGACGAGGTAGGAAAACATGATGTGATAACTTTTTCGGATTTCATTTGTTTAAAAACCTAAATTAATTAAAATACTGACACGTCATGATCTTAATTCTCATTCGCACAAGTGTATGCGACACCAGAGTAGCGACGAGTAAATACTCATATTCTAAGAAACTATTTTTATTATTGTTTATTTAAAGCTTAATATAAAAAAGAGGGTTGAAGGACATCCATAATTGGGTATCTACGTACACAAACATTCTGATATAATTATAACACGTAACAGGCCCTCGACTGCCCCTAGTGCCGTACCTGCCGCATTGCCCTGCGCACTCAAAACTTTGGGACTTCTCACCTACTCCGGCCCTGTCCGCGTCGCGCCGTGGAATTGCTCTGAATAATGTAACTCCGCGCTTTGTGCAATTTGCCTATCTTGTTATTTGATACTTGTAAATATTGGCAAGAACTTCTACCCAGTCTTATGAACTTTACATTTTCAAAAGCAAACAATTTCTATTTTCCTTCTTTCGAAGTCTCGAATGGCAACAAGGGAGATTTAATTGAAATTATGACAAAAGAGTAGGGTAAGTACTTAACTCACGTTATATCTATAGACCTGTCATCGCTGCATCCACTCCTCATGATTCAACGCGGGAACAGGCGATGATGGTAGGTTCTAAATATCCTAATAGTGTGTCTGATTCTTATTGTAATTCTAAGTGGGGGACTGTGATCTGCACTGACATCTCGCATGGGAGTGTCCTAATAGTTTGTGCCAAGTTAACCAGTTTAGGGCAAATTAAATATGTGAAAACTTTTATTTATCCCAAGTGAAAGGTTTACAAAGTGGAAGCGCTCGCAAGTCAACCCGTAAACATCCATCGGGAAGTTGCCAAGTGCGCAACTTAGGCAATTCCCCACCATTTTAATATTCAACAGAAACTAAACCAACACGCATAGAGTATAAAATTTGAATAGATACGAAACTGCTTTGTTTTTTGTTAGCTGCAATAACAATACTTATATTTAGTTTCGATTCTAATTCATTTATTACGCGGTACCTTGAGATGGCAAAGGCATCCATGGTATTTATTCGCACCTACCTAAAATTATTTTTTGCTCTCTCGACTTTTAGAAAGCTAAACATGTGCAAAGCAATTGAGAAACGCTTAGAGAAACTAAAAACAAAACGATAAATTTAAAAGTTATAGATAACAAAAGGTTAATTCTGTGTAAACGACCATTCAAACCCACTTTGAATAGGCAAGGAAACTAAATTCTGTGTCATAAAATAAATAACTGTCAAAGACAGGCAAAAATGAGCCCCGCAAGTCAAAAGAAATGCAATTTAACCCTACAATTTATTACCGCACTTGAGACAAAAGAACACATGTGGACAAATTGCAGGATCGTGGGATATTAGAAAAAACTCGCTTGTTAAAGTTGCATGCTAGGTAATAGATTTTAAGAACCAATCAGAATGAGTTATCTCTGGCGCCGCCCCAAATTCTTTGTTTAAGGACAACACCCAATGCATTGGAGGAGGGACCTCGAAGGAGTCTTTGGCGAGGCTGATGCAGAGCACGGGACAGACGGTTTTGGAGAGTCTTGGAGAGTAGACGATCGACTTGAGGTCTTAAGAGATCACCTTTAAATCTACAATTAATTAGAGTCAGTTTTAAAAGAGTACATATTGTAATTAAGTAAAGTTAGAGTCAGTGTTAGTCGGGTTCAACAACCACGAACTTGAGAGCTGTAGTCGCGATACTGTAAGCGCGACATAGCGGTGCCTTCAGGCCCAATTCCAGTACTACATCGAGAACGCGGTAACGTACTATATTGTCCTGTTATAAAGTTCATCTAGCTCCACAATACAAAGCTATCTAGCCACCTACCTAACAGTCAAGACGCATACCAGTCAACTGAACTATGGTTCATCTATATTGGCCGGTTAACAACCTTTGCCGCCTTAACACCAAATTTTATATTGGAGATGATTTCATTTTCCTTACATGTATGCTCATTAATGACATTTAACAACATAAGGAAGAGATGATGTAAAGATGGGACACACATATAATGTCTAAATAACCCATCTTCAGCCCGACCAGCCTTGGTCCAACAATTAGATCACCAGATAGCTCGGATGATAGCTTGTGAATCGTGGACCTAGACGAATTAGTCTTGTACATAAGGATACTAGTTGTATGCCTTGTAAATGAACACGCATGTACCTACTTTACCGCCCGATTTGTAATATACTAGTTTGTGTGAATTCCTAGTATTTAAGAAGGCTTCACAAGAGTTTTCCATTTGGTTGTTCGCTTTCTCTTGTGAATATAGCCTAGGAGCGGAACAACCGCTCGGTACATACGGTAATCCTGGATGTGCCAAGCTAAATAATCATACAGATTCGAAGTTATAACTTTACAACTTCAGTAAATAAAAGTTTTACCAGACATGTTTTGTTTCCATTGATTAAACATAAGGCTTCATTAAGGACTCAATCACAGCATACATTATGGGACACATTTAGAGAGACTTCTTAATCTAATATAATATTATTACTTGTTTCACTCAGGTTGACAAAAGCATAATTCACCTTGTGACATAATTACCGCTGTCATTGATTACCTTTTCACCCGATACACGATTCTTTAGGCCTCACCTATCCAATTTTCTATGAAAGTCAACACTAGATAACACCAAGATAACCTTGCTATGCTATTCTAGCTCAAAGAGGCTTAGAACCAATTCTAAATTGACAGAAACTAAAGTTTGCTAGACCAAACAAATTAAGTTAGAAAGCAACTGAACTTAGTATTTATATCTTGCTGATACGAGAGATCGAGACGGAGTGATGCAGTCAGCCTACGCGATGGAGCTATGACTCTGAGATATAAGTTTATACAGAGTAAGTACTGACATAAGCTATAATCTGTTATAACTAAAAGTCCTTCACATAGGATTTGTGGTGTTGTTGAGATCAGATGAAAATGTGTGCATTTGTGTCATACTTGACTTAATACCAGGTGAATCATGTGAATGCAGACACGGCTTGATGTACGGCTATACAGCTTTCTTAAGGCAAACTGGCCTTTAGAAAGATGTATTTGCTAGGGTAGAGCAAGTAGATCGATTCACATCCCTGAGGAAAAGCCTTTACATATTCACGGGCGGGACGGCAGCGTTTCTGGGCACCAAATACACGTCCTCTTAATACAACTGACTGTCGACCTAACTTGGCCAAGTTAAACACACACTCAATGATATAAATAAATCCATGGTACCCCGGGGCAGGCAGCCTAGTGCGCCATCATAACATTATCCGTGTCTTATGATACGTTGATACTCCGCGTCTTGTAACGCGTTGAGATTTACGCTTCGCAGCGAAATAGACAGTTCAGTTGTGCCCCAATAATCTGATGAGTCAGAGCCAGTTACTGGCGTAGGGTTCCCTGTGTCAGAGTGAAACGGTCGTTGACTGATGAGCAACCTCATACTAGTTCACTGCACTAATACCACGCGATCGGACCACTTATTTTGTGATCGTCTGTAAGTCATTGGATCACAGTCTTCTACTTTAAAGTATCAAATTTATATCCTCTCCTTAGAGTTGCTAAGGAGAATACAGGCGATCACTAGATAAATAAGCTCTGTGGAATGGTTAAGTGAGTGTTCTATGTCCATCGGCTTATGTACTGGCGCGTTTTTACAAACGCTACTTAAAACGTAACAAATTTACAGACACAATCTGATCTCTTCAACGTCGCAAAGTTCTTGAAAAAGCCTAGACAACTCTCGGTATACACTTAAATAATTATTTGACGATCACACCAGGGCCGTACCACCACAGAATGGTGCCGTGACCAGGATCCAAGCTACGTACTCGAAACAACGATACGACTTGGATTAGAACTAAAATTAACAAAACACAACGTAGAAATCGTGTATCGAGTGTTCTAATCTTGCTTTCAGGAATGCTACGAGGAAGGAGATACGATCTTTTGTGCATGCATAGACTCTAATTTAGTAATAATTTAGTAATTTAAAAATCTGCTTGATTTATGTAGTTATGTGTGAATTCAAATCTAGGGGGAGCAGAATCGAGTCTATGTACCAGTAAACAAGAACGCGATTACGAAGGAGCAAAATAGATTACAGGGTGGCAGTCACCCTACATATTACTTATCTGCATGTCGAATGCATGAACTTAATATTGTAGTCTATTCGGTATAAGGATGCGAAAAAGAAAACGTACAAAATAGAAAAATCCCCTGCATTTCAAATTTCGAAAATCATTATATTGTATAAAGTGTGTCGCATAGAGCTAGGTCCTATTTGAAAGGAAGTTGAGAGCAGATAGTAGCAGGACACAGGGCAGATCAAACGGGAAACCTATAAATAAGAGAAAGTCTTAGTGACGGATTGAGGTTGTAGGGAGTATGAGATTAGAGCTGATAGTACAGAAAACGAACGAGTTTCAGGAATGAGAACAGTTAGTCACTACAAACATAGCTAGTTTCGGAGAAAACTCTCGGGATAGTGCAGATAGACAGTACACCTGCGATTAGTAGTGCAATTTTCTCGATTACTATATCAATGTGTGATGTGTGTGTGTGTGTCTAGTCTACTTTGGGCAAACCTACTTTTGAAAGGAGACCGCTAACCAAGCCTATAGCATTTTTTAAGCGATTGAAGAAATATATTAAATCATTAAATATACATGATCAGGAGTTAGATTTGGCGTTACAATAATGTTACGGGACATGAGCGAAAGGTAGTGGAATAGTATCCAAAAAATTGCAATACGTTTGCTGATTTCTAGATTGACTTCCGACGTAACTATTGGGTCAAGCAGATCCACGAATCTATGAGATACAAGTCGACTAACGCAGTGTACTCAGAATAATTCAGGAATCTCATTGTCTGATCATTTCGGTGAAGAAATGAGTCAGTACAGTCCCTAACAATCTTGTTTAGCAAAAAGTATACAGGTACTTATATAATGCATCATTATTCTATTGATATGCAACGGTTGTAGTTTACTATCTATTTACTATTGTAAAAGAAAAATTCCTTAGAAGCTTGGAACAAAATATTGCTACACAGCGAAACCCGAACTCTACGAGTAACGGCTATGCCTATAAAGACAGAAGCAATAGGCGACTGATCGCTGCTACCATGTTAGCTGGCGAGTGGCAAAATAGGAGAGGGAGAATTAATGGAAAGGATTCCGACGGGAGCGAGTAGGTTATAGAACAAATTATAACAGGGTCGAACCGTCTACAACACAGAGAAACGAACCAAAAACGGTAAGACAGGCTATCGCTTTTATTAAGGAGGGAGAAGCATCTTAGTCGACCAAGCCTGCTGAGTATGATAAACAAAAAAAAAACTAATGTCCTATATACAAGAGAGTGCTAATCGTATTATAATGTGTAGTACGGGGAATGTAAATTTTTAATATAGCCTATAAAATACTTATAAAGAAAGGGTGTAGAACAGGACGGATGATAAGGATACATGGATTAGGTTTGAATCAGCCTTTAAGTGAGAATGTATACGAAGACGATGTAGTGACCGCACGTTATCAAATAGTGTAGAGATTTTGCTAGAAAACCAATTTGGCTACGTAGTTAGTTAAGTATGGAGAAGGCGGGTCTATGTAAGAATTTTGCACAGGTAGAGATAGAAAGTGTACAACATTTTCCATGAGTTAGGCGAGTCTGAACAAACGAAGACTATTCGATGCCTAGACTACCTGAGGTCTGTGTGCAGCAATATGGCAAATGCATAAATGCACTTATCAACACGGGAAGCCAAATTAGCGGGATGACCGGAAAACCTTACGAGTCCATACATAATGAGGGCAATCTGAGATCGCTATTCCAGCGGTACAAGTACAAGGAGCATTTGGTTCGCGTATTTTGAGCACAGGTCACTTGATATTGATAGAGTTTAGACTAGGTAGTACTAGTACTACCACTAGGCACTAGTAGAGGCATCTGTATTGATTATGCGGAGGTTACCTAGGTCATTGATATTAGGCTATGATTAGTTAGAAAGAGTAAAGTGAATCGCGGATTGCAGATCGGGACAGACACTAAACGTTTAGGAGTAAGATCTTGTGTCAGACTAAACTCGGATTGTGAAATTTAACGGTTAGGGGGAGCATTGAATGCTAATGTCATCAATCAGCCGAAACGTGAAACATGTAAATTGTTCGTTGTCGGGTGATAAGACATATTTAAGACCAATTGGAAAAATCGATAGAAAGAGACGAATTTGAATAGTTAATAGAAGCGTGAACTTCTATCCGGGTTGAGAAAATAGTAAATTTTTCACTGATAAATTGGGCAGGACAAGTAAATATGAGCATGTCATACGTCTAATAGATGAGACACTATTCATTAAACGCAGGTATATGGTACCTATGGCGCATAGAGAACAAGTAAGAAAAAGCTTAGTTGGTTAGGAACATACATACATAGGGAGTTATCCAACACAAATCAATACCATACTGCAGCCCACTTACCTATACTAAAAGGCAGGATGGGTCGTAGTACCTAGTATATAATGCATAGTTACTTCCACTCACCTCTGAAATTTTTCAGTCATTTCATGGGGTAAACTATATCAGCCTTGTGCCTCTGATTTAAATAATTCATATTTCCAAGTACCTTTACATAAGGACTCATTGAACTACACCGGCTTCTCATTTATGGGGAAGACCTATGTTGTGCATACCTGTTAGAGGTAAACATTCTACAAACTGTTACAATTATGTAAGCTGATAATGTGTATTGTTGACAAGCCCTAAACATAAATAAATAAGACCTTTACTTATCAGAGGTTACCACAGGGAGTGAAAACATCTGTAGTAGGATTTTAGTGCTATAAATCTTATACTTTACTAGAAGGAATGCATGAGTTTTGCATTAATTTATCTGGATGATATAATCATATTCACTACAGGAGATTTGCAATTACATATAAGACATCTTAATCAGGTTTAGATAAATAAGGATGAGTGAGATTGACTGAAGGATGAGAGAAATGTCGATTCTAGTGTGTAGAAATGAAGCTTTTGGGCACAAAGTGAAAACTTATGGAATTTGTATGGACCTAGATAGAGCAAGCATCATCATGGTAGCTGAGGATCACGCGATAAGACGATACTATTGTGAGAAGGTTATACGGATAGTGGGAAACGACATTATATTGCACGATTTGCAGTTAAGATTTGCAGTTTATTGTATAATTTTAGTAATACATCGTTAGCGAAGATAGGTGAAATAAATTTTAAAACAGAACAGCGAAGAGAGAGTACTAGTGTTTCAAAATTTATTTGGGGGAGTATGAGATGGCAAAGGCATCCATGGTATTTATTCGCACCTACCTAAAATTATTTTTTGCTCTCTCGACTTTTAGAAAGCTAAACATGTGCAAAGCAATTGAGAAACGCTTAGAGAAACTAAAAACAAAACGATAAATTTAAAAGTTATAGATAACAAAAGGTTAATTCTGTGTAAACGACCATTCAAACCCACTTTGAATAGGCAAGGAAACTAAATTCTGTGTCATAAAATAAATAACTGTCAAAGACAGGCAAAAATGAGCCCCGCAAGTCAAAAGAAATGCAATTTAACCCTACAATTTATTACCGCACTTGAGACAAAAGAACACATGTGGACAAATTGCAGGATCGTGGGATATTAGAAAAAACTCGCTTGTTAAAGTTGCATGCTAGGTAATAGATTTTAAGAACCAATCAGAATGAGTTATCTCTGGCGCCGCCCCAAATTCTTTGTTTAAGGACAACACCCAATGCATTGGAGGAGGGACCTCGAAGGAGTCTTTGGCGAGGCTGATGCAGAGCACGGGACAGACGGTTTTGGAGAGTCTTGGAGAGTAGACGATCGACTTGAGGTCTTAAGAGATCACCTTTAAATCTACAATTAATTAGAGTCAGTTTTAAAAGAGTACATATTGTAATTAAGTAAAGTTAGAGTCAGTGTTAGTCGGGTTCAACAACCACGAACTTGAGAGCTGTAGTCGCGATACTGTAAGCGCGACATAGCGGTGCCTTCAGGCCCAATTCCAGTACTACATCGAGAACGCGGTAACGTACTATATTGTCCTGTTATAAAGTTCATCTAGCTCCACAATACAAAGCTATCTAGCCACCTACCTAACAGTCAAGACGCATACCAGTCAACTGAACTATGGTTCATCTATATTGGCCGGTTAACAACCTTTGCCGCCTTAACACCAAATTTTATATTGGAGATGATTTCATTTTCCTTACATGTATGCTCATTAATGACATTTAACAACATAAGGAAGAGATGATGTAAAGATGGGACACACATATAATGTCTAAATAACCCATCTTCAGCCCGACCAGCCTTGGTCCAACAATTAGATCACCAGATAGCTCGGATGATAGCTTGTGAATCGTGGACCTAGACGAATTAGTCTTGTACATAAGGATACTAGTTGTATGCCTTGTAAATGAACACGCATGTACCTACTTTACCGCCCGATTTGTAATATACTAGTTTGTGTGAATTCCTAGTATTTAAGAAGGCTTCACAAGAGTTTTCCATTTGGTTGTTCGCTTTCTCTTGTGAATATAGCCTAGGAGCGGAACAACCGCTCGGTACATACGGTAATCCTGGATGTGCCAAGCTAAATAATCATACAGATTCGAAGTTATAACTTTACAACTTCAGTAAATAAAAGTTTTACCAGACATGTTTTGTTTCCATTGATTAAACATAAGGCTTCATTAAGGACTCAATCACAGCATACATTATGGGACACATTTAGAGAGACTTCTTAATCTAATATAATATTATTACTTGTTTCACTCAGGTTGACAAAAGCATAATTCACCTTGTGACATAATTACCGCTGTCATTGATTACCTTTTCACCCGATACACGATTCTTTAGGCCTCACCTATCCAATTTTCTATGAAAGTCAACACTAGATAACACCAAGATAACCTTGCTATGCTATTCTAGCTCAAAGAGGCTTAGAACCAATTCTAAATTGACAGAAACTAAAGTTTGCTAGACCAAACAAATTAAGTTAGAAAGCAACTGAACTTAGTATTTATATCTTGCTGATACGAGAGATCGAGACGGAGTGATGCAGTCAGCCTACGCGATGGAGCTATGACTCTGAGATATAAGTTTATACAGAGTAAGTACTGACATAAGCTATAATCTGTTATAACTAAAAGTCCTTCACATAGGATTTGTGGTGTTGTTGAGATCAGATGAAAATGTGTGCATTTGTGTCATACTTGACTTAATACCAGGTGAATCATGTGAATGCAGACACGGCTTGATGTACGGCTATACAGCTTTCTTAAGGCAAACTGGCCTTTAGAAAGATGTATTTGCTAGGGTAGAGCAAGTAGATCGATTCACATCCCTGAGGAAAAGCCTTTACATATTCACGGGCGGGACGGCAGCGTTTCTGGGCACCAAATACACGTCCTCTTAATACAACTGACTGTCGACCTAACTTGGCCAAGTTAAACACACACTCAATGATATAAATAAATCCATGGTACCCCGGGGCAGGCAGCCTAGTGCGCCATCATAACATTATCCGTGTCTTATGATACGTTGATACTCCGCGTCTTGTAACGCGTTGAGATTTACGCTTCGCAGCGAAATAGACAGTTCAGTTGTGCCCCAATAATCTGATGAGTCAGAGCCAGTTACTGGCGTAGGGTTCCCTGTGTCAGAGTGAAACGGTCGTTGACTGATGAGCAACCTCATACTAGTTCACTGCACTAATACCACGCGATCGGACCACTTATTTTGTGATCGTCTGTAAGTCATTGGATCACAGTCTTCTACTTTAAAGTATCAAATTTATATCCTCTCCTTAGAGTTGCTAAGGAGAATACAGGCGATCACTAGATAAATAAGCTCTGTGGAATGGTTAAGTGAGTGTTCTATGTCCATCGGCTTATGTACTGGCGCGTTTTTACAAACGCTACTTAAAACGTAACAAATTTACAGACACAATCTGATCTCTTCAACGTCGCAAAGTTCTTGAAAAAGCCTAGACAACTCTCGGTATACACTTAAATAATTATTTGACGATCACACCAGGGCCGTACCACCACAACCTACAGCCTTCACATGCACGATTATTTGCTCTCATTTCTTCCTCTCCAGCTCTCTGTGATTGAGGCAAATTAGAATTAAACTTAATACTAACGACGTTTTCATAACCACTGGACGTGACTGGACTCAGTTCTATAAACAATATTTTGTTCCCAGAGAAACTAATATTCAAAGTAGCAAAGTTGTGCGCTTAACTATTTTTAGGAGAGGCTAGGTTGTAGCTCAGCTCAGCTCCTCGCGCGACTTGCTATCAGAGGTGCGTTTGTGTACGTACTCGCACTATGTTTCAACTCGAATTTGTTTTATGATGTTATAAGATATCTCCATCATTTAATACAATATTTTTGCCACCGTAAGCTTTCTACGTATCTAACAATAACGGATGCTTTTTCCATAACTATAGTAAGAGTTAAAGTAAAAATAAACAAGAGAACTATTTAATACTCGTAGGTACGCGCATTAGGACGCTAATATCTAGCCATAACTTAGAGCTCCGTCGGCTAAAATACACTTTTCAATAAACCGAATAGCCCATAAAAACCGCGGCCCACAATCATGCAAATAAATTCCCAAGTAATACAGAACCCTGGGAAAATTCCACCCACAATCAAACAGCCGAATCATTTGAAATACTTCCCCAAGTGGGAGAGAGCTCCACAAAGGAAACACTCCAAAAAATATAAAATAACAGCCGCTATCAGTAAACATGGAATATTATTAGGACGCATAAAACTGTAATAAACGTGTACTAGATTTTTATGTGTTTGTAATAAAAGTAGCGTTTTCTTCGCCGCAGCCGGGAGGAAAGGCGTATTCATGAACGGTTTTGAATAAAAGTAATTTCTAATAACTACTGTAATAAGTAGTTTGGAATGAGAAGCTACGATGTCTAGCTAGAGATGGATCTAGCTGGGCCAGACTGGGAATATATCAACGCCTGTACCATGGTCTCAACGATATAAGTTATGGGAAAAAATAAAAGGAACCAAAATATTTCGTCGTTGGTTGATGATTCCTTAGCATCATGAATAAATATATGCTGGGAGTTTATCTAAAGGATAGGATTCGTAACGAATGCATCCGACAGAGAACTAAAGTTATCGGATAGTTCTAAGAATTATAAAGCTGAAGTGGCATTTGGCCCGCCATATTTCGCAAAGAACCTTCAACCGTGTTTTTGAGTGAAGACCGCAACTCGGCGAACGTAATGTTGGACGCCCTCCGGCCAGGTGATGATCCGCAAGAGACTGCAGGCAAATGCTGGTTGTGGCAAGTTGGAGACAGGGCGCTATGGCACCCATTATTATTATCATTTAGGGGAGGCCTTTGTCCATCAATATGAGAGAAGTCATAATATTTAAAATAATTCAAAAGTCCAAGTTAACAAGTGTTGAATACATCTCTTAAATGAAGGCGGGCGCGAGGCAAGCCGCGCGCTCACGCACACTCTCTAAGCGCTATCGCGGAGGAAAGAGCCCATAAACAGTGTCATAAATCCGCCGTTATTTGTGAAAACTCCATATTGTGAGGCTCGAACTGATGTCCATTACAACTTATTTATTTTTATACTTGCTTTATTGCCGTGCTCAAACAAAATGGAGACAATCTCAGAATTTCATTTACATTTTCGAGAAATCATATAAACGAGTGTGATTTTGGCACAGTGGTGTGTAAGCTTCTGTATTAAGAAAGGCGAGTGACGAGTGTTTCAGATAAAAGAGAATATTATTTAATTTATTATCGTTTTATGTCATTAATACAATAAAGAGTTCAATTCTAGGTAGAGAAAACTATTTCAGACAAAGACTAAAATATAATATAATGAAAATTCTATACAATAACAATGCTAGACAATCAACACAGCATCATCTAGCGTCAAGCTTAGTAGGTACAGCTTTTTTTATGTGTACTACATAGATGACCGATTTACTTAATACAATACCTTACATAACATAGACGGATACATTTACTATAATGTTTGCTATGGATTGTACGAGTATGAAGAAAATATTGAATAATTACTTACTTTATTCTTTTTCTGGCCAGTTTTTTCAGAGTTCTGAATGTTCAGAATTATATCCATGGGCTTAGGCGTCTAAGGTTAATGCATTTTCTCTGAAAGGTATGATAATGACTAGACAAGAGTCCAGGCTCGCTGACGCATCAGGGCTCTAGAGCCACTCCGCAGCTTCCGATGGGCTTTAAAAATCTTCAGACAGGAACTTGAATAATGAATTGAGAACTTAAGACTCCTACAGATGCGTCCGAGTTAATCTAAGACAATTTGCAATGCTTATAGCACCATAACGGTCCTTGGGCTATAAGCACTCGGTGTTCCTACTTAAACTTCAGTAAACCAATTCCTCCTTATTCTGTTATGTTTATCAATAATCATCATAACATCCCCGAATAAAGCGGTGGAATAACTCAAAATAAAAACCTATGGATAGTGGCTTACTCTTGGTCCCGGGACATTTAATTTCGCAGCTCGTAAAAGATATTTCGGCGTTGGTCGTAAATAACTCAGATTGGCAGAGTCCAGTGGCTCGCAGCCGTCACGCTCGCGTCACGCACGCGGCCCGCCGCCGACACGCAGCCGGCCGCGCCTCCCGCCCGACCCGTGAAATATTGCCAAAGACACCGTCAATACAACAAGGGCTACCAGTTTTATTCTATGAATCGAACAAATTTATTTCCTACTTATTGAACTCTATGATATGACGTAGCCATCTATTCAGCAACAGGCAATTATGATCATAATCAAAGGTACTATTTAAACTTTTATGTAGGAATAATAACAAAACAAATTCCGAGTAGGTACCTACCTTAGGTTCAGTTTATGGAAATGGCGCATGACGACGACGACGGGACAAACTTGATGCGTTTGTGGAGGCTCAATTCTTCCACTGCTTTTCATCATCTACATTAACGACATCGAGTCGTGTTATAACTACTCTGATTTTTTTATTCGCCGATGATATGATGATTGTCAAAAAAATAAAAGGTCCGTCTTTTTATTTCTTCAAAGTGATCTAGTAGTATCGAAGCGTCTACACTACATTCTCACTGCACCGTCAATAACCGTCGCCAAGTGCTTCTGTCTCCTTTGCTAGGTCCCCTAACATACTGATTCACAGCCACAACATCGAAATTGTCTTCATTTTCATCTTAGTGCCAGTAGATAACTGCGGGAAGTTGATAATGTTTTGGATGGTTCTAGTTGTTTGCAGAATGGGAATATTTTCTAGCGGCTGAAAATTTCCACTTATTTTACTGTTCATCTCTAATTCAATTTCCTTTCTGTGTGTCATACATGTCAGAATTTGCAATATGGTCTGAACAAAACACTGAACACATTCCGTTCAAAACAGTCTTCACTCTTTTCTTCTTTTATTTTTTACCGCTACTTTTCTCTTTGTATCTCATTTTGAGGCAGCCTGTAAAAAATTAAACCATTCTACAGTCTAAGAAAAACGAGAGGACACGGCGACTCCATTGAACTTGTTCTGAACAATCAAGTCTCATTTGTTGTCTTGCGTGTAAGCGTGCTTAAGAAACAACTGGTAAGTAAAAATAAAAGAATTTAACTTCGTGAAAGAGGTGCTAATTTGGAGAACTACATTATTTCGTGCCATTAATAGACCGTCACAATCTCACCTTGTAAGATTGTAATAGTCTATCAATGAGTAGTGTCAGTGAAAAGCGCGGGGCAGCCCTGGGCGGCGCGCTTATTGACACTGACACATTTTATTAGTATTGCCCGCGCGCGCATTGTGGTTCCATCATATTTATTAATTTTTATAAAAGGGACACATATTGACCCCATATTTTATAGTCAGCGTTGCGGGAATACTAATATTCACCTAGAAGGGTTCGGAAAGGTAGTTATTTGTTCTCATCTGCCTTGTCTACTCTCTTCATTCAAACTCAAACTCAAACTCAAACTCAAAGTGCTTTATTTCCTTAAGTCCTTACAGGACACTTGGACACGTCATAAAATTCATGTTATTAATAATTAAAACTAGGAAATAAAGTGCTCACTTTGATTTTTGTTCACTTCAATCTTTTTAAAGTAAAGAAGCGAACAAAAACCTTTACCTTGTTAGGTTGTTATTTTTCGAGTTGGAGCAAAACTCGTCCCAAGCTTTTTTATCATCTAAATAATCAGATACTTTATAGTAAGCCTTTTTACAAAGAATAGTTTTGACAATTTGTTTGAATTTATTTACTGATAGTTTTTGCAACTCACTTGGAGTTTTGTTGTAGAAGCGTATACATTGCCCTTTGAAAGATACATTAACCTTGTTTAGTCTAGTTGTAGGCAAAGCGAGTTTATTTTTATTTCTAGTATTGACATTGTGTATATCGCTATTTTTAGGAAACTTATTGATATTTCTACGAGTATACAACAGGTTTTCATAAATATATTGACATGGTACTGTCATTATGTTAATTTCTTTGAACTTATCACGTAGGGATTCTCTGGGACCCATATTATAGATTGCCCGAACAGCCCTCTTCTGCAACACAAAAACGGTGTTAATGTCTGCAGCATTCCCCCACAGCAGTATACCATAAGACATAATACTATGGAAGTAGCTGAAATAAACAAGTCTAGAAGTATCTACGTCTGTAAGTTGACGGATTTTTTTGACTACATATGCTGCAGAACTGAGCCTTTTTGATAGCTTATCTATATGTGGGCCCCATTGAAGCTTACTATCTAGGGTGATTCCTAAGAATACAGTACTTTCTACAATATCTAACCTTTCTCCTCTTACGTTTATATCAGCCTTAACTTGTTTCACATTAGGTAGAATAAATCTAATACATTTCGTTTTGGTTTCATTAAGCAAAAGATTATTGACGCTAAACCAGTGGACAACTTTTGAGATTGCATTATTCACATCGTCGAAATTTGTTGATTGTCTTTTCATTTTAAAAATTAAAGAAGTGTCATCTGCAAACAATACAATCTCGTGATTATTCTTTACAAGATCAGGCAAGTCATTAATATAAACTAAAAATAGGAAAGGACCGAGGATAGACCCCTGCGGTACACCCATAGTAACTACAGACCCCGAAGACCGTTTCCCATTAATGTCAACTCTTTGTATCCTATCATTTAAGTAAGAAGAAAGAAGAGCCAAAGAGGTGTCATTTATTCCATAGTGATGTAGTTTCCTGATTAATGTATCATGATGAACACAATCGAATGCTTTTGACAAGTCGCAAAAAATGCCTAAAGCATCTTGCGACTTCTCCCAAGCATCAAAAATATGCGATACCAACTCTACACCGGCATCAGTAGTTGACCTGCCTCGAGTAAACCCGAACTGCTTACAATGTAGCAGGTCATTGCCATTAAAATGTTTAAGCAATTGATGTAATATAAGTTTTTCAAAAACTTTGCTAAATGTTGGCAGTCCTGATATTGGTCTAAAGTTAGTGGGGTCAGACCTACTACCCGATTTAAACAATGGAGTTATTTTACTATGTTTCATAAGATCAGGAAATACGCCACAATCAATAGATTCATTAAATATGAAAGCTAGATCTGGTGCGACTGTTTCAATTAAAGGTTTAATGATTTTAACGGAAATGCCCCAGAGATCTGCAGTTTTCTTAATATTTAAAAGTTTAAAGACCTTAACAATATCTTTTTCATCAACATGATTGAAATTAAATTTACTACCGCATTTAGGTACATTTTTTATGAGTAAAGACTCGGCGTTCACTTGAGAAGAGTTAAGATTCTTTGTAGTAGAGATTGGAATGTTAGTAAAAAAGTTTTCAAATGCTTGAGCTACTTCAACGTCTTTTTTGATTGTGCAATCATTAATTTTTAAATTATAATCATTAAAATAGGTACTAACCTTTCCAGTCTCACTATTTATTATTTTCCATGTTGATTTAATAACATTTTCGCTATTTTTAATTTTTGAGCTAATATAATTTGACTTTGCTACTAGACAAACTTTTCTAAACATTTTTGAGTAATTTTTAACTTTATCTTTGAACTCCTCACTAAAATTATATTGTTTTTCATTATACAGTTCATACAACTTTTGTCTACTTTTATGAATACCTACAGTTGCCCACTCACTAAATGTAAGTTTATCAGAAACCACAATCGATCTGGGTGTAAATATGGAATTGAATGCAGAGGTGAATTTCTTAAAAAAAACTGCTACACAACTCACTTGGGTTATTATGTGAGTAATTAGGTGTTGGTATGGAATTCCATTGTGATTTCATACGTTCAAATCGAAGTGTGGTTACTGGTATATATGTTATTTTCTTTTTACAATTATTATTTTTTATTTGAATGTTGAGTTTTATAAGTTGACCTAAGTGGTCTGATTTTAAATTACTTATTACATTTTTACTTATAATTTTATCATTTAGGCAAACAAATATATTATCAATACATTTTGCTGAGGTTTCAGTTATTCTAGTAGGTTCCATAAATAGTGGCTTTAGATTGTAAGAATTAAATAAATTAGTTAATCTGTTACTGAGAGAGTAAACTTCTAAAAGATTAATGTTGAAGTCTCCACATATTATGAGATTTTTACTTGAATTTGATAATTTAAATAAGATATCATCCATAATTTTTTCAAATATTTCGAAGGAGGCTGATGGTGGGCTGTATACGCTTACTACAATACTTTGCTCCAACTCAACACATGCTACTTCGATGTGACTTTCAACAGACATACATATTATGTCCTTACGGTCTTTGAATTTCGGTAGTTTATTTAGTAATATTAAAGACCCTCCACGAATAGCATGTGATCTGCAAAAAGAACTACCAACTTGGTGGTTACTGAAGTTGAACATGAGCTCATAGCTTTTCAGCCAGTGTTCTGTTAAGCAGATGATGTCAATATCAAATGAGTTCATGAACAATTCCAATTCTAATAATTTACCTTTTAATCCTTGAATATTTTGATGCACCAAGTTAGTAAACTTTCTATTAATTTTACAAATTTGTTTTTTATTTTGATTGATATTATTTGTTTTTTTAAGGCAAGAGACTTCCTCTATTGTCTTTATTTCTAATTTAAATGACTTGGAATAATTTCCAAGGTCTTGGTTTGTAAATTATTACAATGCTCAAAAGAAGCATTAGTTATAGCCAAGTTTTTGGCTGTAGTTTCAAAATAATATGATAGCGAAATAGCTATCTGTCTTTTGTAAAAATTAGAAAGGTAATAATTACCTTGAGTCATATACTATTTTTTATTAACAATACTGTTAATATCAATCAAATGAACATTATTGTTGCATGAAATAGTATGCAATGTCATATTTAACTTATATCTAAGCTTATTTTCAGATAGTGGCAAGCTGTCGCTGTAGGGGAATGTGAACATCACAATTTGTCTTAAATTTAAAGAACAAAGTTTGTCCATATACTTAATTAAGTCTGATTTGTTCACATTACCCCTATTCCCAAGGCATATTATCAAGTTTGATTGTGTGTTAAAAGTTTCATTATTAATTTTCTGCATAATACTATGCAGAGTTGAATTTTGAAAGCAATTATTTACTACTGGATGTTCCATACTCTTATTTAAGAACTGGCCCATGTTTTTTCCGATTTCATCACAGTACATTATTGTATTTATACCTGAGCATGAAGTGCTGAGATCCAGATGGGATGCGGCTGACACGGTGCTGTCCGGACCTGAGTGGTCAGAGACTGGGCCGGGATCACAGCAGCCGCAGCCTTCCAGAACTCTGCCCTCCAGACTCACCTGGCTTCTGAGTAATGCATCCATGGCCAGATTGAGTTCCCTTGTTTGTTCAGTAGTTCTCTCATAGAGGCTGATGTACTGTTCTAGGGAGTGCTCAGCTTGACCAAGTTTACATCTCAGGTCTTGCATGTCTGCCTCATATTGAATTTGATTATAATTTAGCTGTGTTGTACACAGGTCTAATTTATTTAAAAGTTTTCTTTTGTATTTTAGTTTATATACAACATTTTTCTGGTTTTTTAATAATTTTTTAGTTTTTTCTATAAACTTACTTATTTTGACATATTTTTTAAACTTATTTTTACTAAGGTTGTGTGTGTTGTTGATGTTTTTGCTGCAAGCCTCCACATTACACACTGAGTCATCTTTGGTTAAATCAATGGTTTGCATAGTGTGTAAGTTGCTGCCCGCAGCATAAACTTGGCCCTGGGATGGTTGAGCGGATATCAACTCATCAAATAAACTTTGAGTTTTCGCGGTGGCAGAGCTATCGGCTGCTTCCTCCAGCTGGGTGATGTGGTGGTGGGCGTCACACAGTTGTTTCTCCAGGACTGAAGTTCTAAAATTCAGGGCTGTTCAAAGTTTAACGGGTCGATTTATAGCTACCAGAAATCTTGTTCTGTAGTAATTCAGTAGTAGTAATGTCCTAATTCAGAAAGAAACAACGCAAAGCTCTTACCTTTAGCACATAATATGATGTAATACTATGTAAATATATATTTTTACGTATCATCATCATCATCATCAGCCTACATTAGTCCACAGCTGGACATCCATTTTTACGTATAAATGGCATAAAATACGATACTTACAAAATGAGCATTAACTAGTTCAAACTGGCCTTAAACTAAAACCTTTCTTCCCTTTAACCTTTTTCGCCAAATTATATTAATTCGCCGCATTTATTAAATACAACAAACGAACTGTGCTTGTACCAAACCCTTCACGAAATTAATCAAATGGACGGATCAGTAGAACAGACTAAAACAAAAATAATTTCAAATGAATACCGACAAACACGGCTGGGGAGGTCAACCAAGCTTCAGGTCAGGAAAGAACAGAGGGGTGATTCTCCCGGGCTTCAAAAATACATGTCCGGCTCGAAAAATCATACAAAAAGTATCCCTAGCCCTTTGTTTTTTTTTATGATAGTAGATTAGACAAAAATAATAGGGGAGGCCTTTTTTAGTTTTTTAATATTCTTATTTTAAATAAGTAAAAATAAATAAAATCCTTGGAAATTATGACTTCCGTGGTGCGTCCGGACCTCATGTTCCGGTGTTAATAAATTTTTATATCATTTCCTAAAAACCCTGGTACTAATTTACATAGGTTCACAATAACCCAGATAGTTACTTGCTTATTTGACGCTATTACTACGCAAAACTAAGCTTTAGTTGACAAGTTACAACGAGATAACTTCGCGTCCGTCGTTTAGCTCTGATTTCCCTGGTGCGCACTAAATTATTCATAAATACTGTACTTTAATATCTGCGGAAATAGTTGTTAGATTGAGAGAAACTATCAGTCACGCCCCATCAGTGGTGTGTACAACAAAGGTGTATGTCTTTACGTCACTCTGTTATTTCGGTACGTAATCACTTTCCGTGGCTTGGTATCTAGAAATTCTGATTACCATGTTGACTATAAATTTGTTTATGCTTATCCTATTGTTTTATTAATGATGATAATTCATGCCTTTTGTGTTCCTAATTTCGACTGCATATTTCAATGTAAAATAAACCAGAAAATTAAGAAAATTTCTAAGATATTGTTATTTTTTTTGATTTCCGTGGTGTGATTTCCGTGGATTTTGCGGGTTCATTAACATCTCAATAATATTTTTTTACAGTTTTTATGATGTTTTTAGGATAAAAGTTTATAATAAATACAAAATGAATAATTATATTATTTTTAATACAAAAATAAACATTGTTAGTGTGTTTTTTGTAAAAAGTTACTTGTATTTACAGTAATGATTTAAAGGTGTTTTTGTAAAAACTGATTAAAACTACAAACGTCAAATAATTGGTATTTAGCTTAATAATCTACTTACTACCGAAAACACATATTTGATTTTGGTGATATAAATTCTGATTTCCGTGGACACCATATTTTTAAAATTGAATAACTCCGTAACCATAAAGCCAATAAAGTTCCCTTCACTACCAAAAAATTCAAAATTAAATCTTTATTTAGAATATACTATCATGATGTGCAATTTCAACAAAAAAAAATGTGCCACAGAAGTCAGACAAAAAACGAGTTTTCGTAGAATCACCCAGAGACACATTAGAATATTTGATAGTTATATTAGCACTATTTGAGATTGAAATATAATAAGAAAATATGCACTGGATGTAATCCTAGCTACTAGAAACGTGCAGGAGAACCGAAACGATTTTTTAAAATATAAGAATAAAAAAGCAATAGAGTCGTATCAAAAGGTACAACGTAAATTGGTGGAGGAGCTTAAGATTAGCGAAGTGTCGGCGGCGAGAGGCGGGCGGCGGCCGCGACTTGTCGAAGCGCTCCGGTTCCGCAGTGAGCAGTTACACTCTCGGATAAGGAGCTCCGAGATTCCTCTCAAACGGCGAAAACTCCGCACAAACAAAACTCGTAAAGCCCCCCGGAGCAAGTAGCTACCACTCCTAATTGTGTATGTAGACGATGTGGTGACGACGCGGACTAATGCACCGCCGCCCGCGCGCCGCCGCCCGGGACCCGCCCGCCACTCCACAACAAACTTCCTTGAAACATTTAATGTTATGATTGTATTAAACGTATTCCTTGAAAATGTACCACAAATATTAGCTAAGAAACTTTGCTTAAGATATTTCCGTGTAGCCATGTTATAACCGAATTTCACGCCTTCTCTCTTATCTGTACGCAATAGGGACTAATTTAGTTTCCGGATTACTTCTCGGGCAACGTTAATGTTGCGGAGTTTAGAATGAGCCTCGCCAGATGATTTCGTTCCCATACGTACGCCAGTAGTCGTATCTGCAACAGCGCTCTACGTCCTACGTACGTTAGTACGCTACACTATGACTACATCGCTTGGAACAAGAGATCAACGAGACGACTTGATTACTGGCGCTGTGTAGGTGACTAACTGCACTTGCACCGACAACATCGGACTTAGGAAGGTCCTGCTCAAAAGATTAAACATCCACACAATTACCTCGTGTTCATTGTAGTTGATCTACGCGATGTGGGATCTTGTCATTGGACAGTTTGCTATTTCAGCGTGTGCCAAGCCCGTTACGCGTTGCCACATTTGGCCAACACGATACCTGTTGATGTTATCCGCAGCTACTAACTTTTTATTTCGCCGCTCAAATATAATTCTGCTACAAAATTACCGTGCAGAGTTTCGAGAACATTTCTGAAACTCCGACGGAATTCTCATACTTCTTAACTTCATTTACTTACATAATTTTGAGGAGGTTTATTAGGCTTGGAAATTATGCTAGGTGAAACTTGATAAAACGTTAGTGTACGAGTTAGTGTAGGTGTCGATTTGTAGCGGTGTATGTAGGTACATACATCCACACATCTGCTCCATACATCTCGGCAGCGGTCGCGAGGGAGCGATAGCGTCGATCGCGCCGCGACCGTGGCTGCCGGTGCTCACGCCCGCGTCGCGCTCCGCTCAATTGATTCCTCACAAGTTTTAGAACGATCTAAGAACAAACTTGCAGTTCGGTGCAAACTTTACTAGCGAGTTCACGTTTCAAGTAAGCTCCCTGCAGCTGTCACGACACAGCGGCCTATCAATATTGTCATTCAAAGTAAAATAATTTGAAATTTATCATACGAAGTATAAGTAGGCGGGTGTAAAGCTTCACGGTAAAGCTATAGCTTAGATTATTGACAACCATTTTAGTCGTAGTTGTCTCAAAGGAAGTTATTTTTTATGTTTCATTTTAGTTTTTCGGATATAACTATTATATAATTATGGTAATAAAAAGGTCAGTTTAAATAATAAGTGAACTTTCAATCACCCTGAAATTTTAAATAAAAGTATAACAATTTGGAGACGTTTACCGTGCGTTTACCTCAGTTTATTGGACTAATCAGAATAAAAGAAAATACAAAATCGAAAAAGGAGACAAATTCCATATTAATTAATAAGAGCTACTTTTAGACTGTTTGCAACCGTCTGCAGTTAGCTCAATGGTTTCAATTGTAAATACTAGTTGTAATTTTTTTATTCCTTTCTTGTAATTTTCGTTGTTGATAAAATTTAATTAATAAGAATGGCAGTCTTGCGAGTGAACGTGGTGCTGAGTGAGGAGGGCGTTGTGGTTGTAAACCCCAGCGGAGTCGATCGGAGTGGGCTAGCTGAGCTGACGAGTGGGCTAGCTGAGCTGTCGAGTGGGCTAGCTGAGCTGACGAGTGGGCTAGCTGAGCTGACGAGTGGGCTAGCTGAGCTGACGAGTGGGCTAGCTGAGCTGACGAGTGGGCTAGCTGAGCTGTGGCGCGCGGCTTCGGCGGGAGCCGACGGAAGCCGTACACTAGCACACTTTGTTTGCGTTACATAATTAATATGTCGGCAAGTATCAGTTGCCAGCGCCGTGTTTACTGATAACTACTACTTGTAGGCGGTTCAGGGGTATCTATCAACCTATACTTGAGACTTAAATAAACACAGCAAATTAGTTGGAAAACAAACTCTTGGAATAACTAACGTTTCAGAGGCTTCAAAACCGAATGTGACATAGATTCGCGCGGAATTATTTTACACATTACGTGGGTTAAAAAGTTTTGACCTTTGTTTGCAAATAAATGATTGTATTTAGAAAAGCAGTTTTCAACAAAACGAAGGCAGATCCTTTCAGCCCATGTTGCAATAAAATATTGGACCTTTTTAACAATATGTTGATTTTTTTAAAAATCTCTAATTTTACTAATTTCTGCGAAGCCGGTCACCCAGCGCGATACACATCAGGTATTCATGGATCAGATGTTCAGGATGTCAATTAAAACAACAATAACTCAAAATTCATTTTACTTCCAGAAGTCTGTACTAACATTTAGTGGCATAGATAGCTTGGTACCTAGAAAGAAATGCGTTTGTTGGTCTTCGCACCTCCAGCCGCAGCCCGTGACGCGGCGCCTGTCCCGGCCTAGTGGAGAGAGGCGGGGTCACTCAGGGTCTCGTTCATTCAATCACTAAAGGTCTCGGTCATTCAATCACTCAGGGTGTCGGTCGGTCAAGCAGGCTACAACCAGCTGTGCACTGCGGCGGCTCATCGTGAACGTACGACCGACGCGTTGCTCTCTACTCACAGCGGGCAGGTGGTTTGTCACCAGAACTGCTCCGATGTATCACGCTTTGGATTGGTTTACTCAGCTGTCTCCTGCAGACATTAGACATGCATTTATAGGCTCTTCACGGACGACTTTTGTACAACGAGTAGAGCAATACAAACAGAAATACAGATTTTTAATTTGTATTTATTTAGATAACGTGTTAACAAAATATTGAGAGCAATAAGACTGCCGCGCGATACACTACACTTCACAAAACATTTCTGAAAAGGATCTCATGTTATTTCATAATAGAAGTATCATGTAGATGTTAAGAAACATCTTAAGAAATTGAGACTTATGCATTTATAATTAGAAATATTAGTTTTACAAGTTCCAGTAAGCTTGTAGTCCAGCCTAGCGGGTTTCTGTAACATCACGCCTCATAACTAGCTCAGGTCAGTGCTATTACAAGTCTCACAAACAAAGCAATTCAAGAACTTTGAGTCTGAGTTATAGTGAGAAGATAGTCAGCGTCAGTCACTGAGAGTCAAGTTAGTAAGTGATGGCTCCAGTATGAGTAGGCTGCTCAGTGAGTGGAGGCGATGCCAGTTCAAGGTGAGGAGAGGCGGAGGCAACGAGCGGAGGGCTTACTAACATCATACACAGTCAGACGTGTGGGGCTGCCTCATCTGTCGCTCAGTTCCGAAATAACGCGTACCTCTGTGCAAGGTTTCACTTTGTAAATGAATAGCAAACAAAGAGATGGAGAGATAAATCATGGCGCGTCCGGCGGAGGCGGAGAGAATGCAATAAATAAAATAATTAGATAATAAATAAAGCGATACTGCTTGCAGGTCACGCGGCCATGCCGTTTATTTGTTTAATCTAAATGCTAATTGCCGTCCGGGGAGAGGCGGGGTGAGAGGGGAGGAGGGGGGGGGAGTGCTGGCAGCGACGTAGGCTGGTGACTGGTGGCTTGCTCGAAGAAAATCGAGATTTTAAACAAAACTACTGAGTGTCATCAAACTACTATATAAATAAGTTAAGAACTCAGCTTATTGAACGTTTCAATTATAAGGCAATATTATACAGCATAAACAGTAGATAAACACCAAATTAATTAGATACAGCTACAAATAGATTTCAAAAAAGCAGTAAAGCTGTGCTTCAACTAATGTAAAGAGCAAACAGATGTAAAGTCATCAGAAGTGGGTAGTTGGAGCGAAGGGTTGCGGCGACAAAGAACGCGCTGTAAGCACTCAGAGTTAGAACTAGATCCGACTCACTCGCGACAACTTACATTGAAGCGCTGGGACCGGCGCCGTCGCCGGAGCGCTTCATGACTCAGTGCTTTGTAGTTGAACTTGACTGTGTAGAGTTGAATTACTCGACGAAAGGAAATAGATAGGTTCGGAAAACAATGTTAATTAAATAGATTAAGTGGCTGTTTTGTAAGGGACGGTAGCATTTGGCCATTATTGTGTGAACGCACCACACTGAGGCATAGTCTGTTACAACGCGCTACGCACTCAGCTACGAATGTGCTACGAGCGAGCTACGAGCTTGCTACGAGCGAGCTACGAACGAGCTACGAGCCAGCAGAGAGCTACAAAATGTTGTGTTCCAGCTCTACGAGAGTGCTACAACTGATCTACGAAAGAGCTACGAGATTGCTACGCTACTATAGGTTGCGAGAATGCTACGTAATATTAGTATTGCTACAAACTTACTGCCACTAGAATCATTCAATCGATAGTTAACAGTAGAATAAGCATGGCTGGCATACAAGTCTTACGTCTTGGGAGCGAGGGCAACGCGAGCGCAACTTGAGATTCTAGAATAACTCACGAGCGAAGCGAGGAGTAGTTTACTAGAATGTTGAGTCTGAGAGTGGTTTAATCATGCCTATGAAGAAAGCAGTTTCACGCACGCGGAGAATACAATATTTTTCACACTTTCTAAGTTTGTGAATTAAAAAAGTAAAGGTAAAATTGTGTCGTCATTTTTTTTTTCTGTCTTCTGAGCAGAAGATGCATTTCGCATCGGTGAATAGACTATATTTTGGGTTACATACCTTTTTCGAGCATAGAGTTTGAAATAAACTTAAAATCCTCAGTTCCAGTGGTGTGTATATTCCGGCCGGCACTTCGCGCCGGACCGCGGGCAAAAACTACTAAATGCGGCTCCCAATCATTACTCGGCAAATTGAACAGATCGCGTCACACGCCGCCGCCGCGCCATTTACAGGAACTAACTTGTTTTCAATTATCAGCAACGAGTTGCGAAACTCTTCAGCGAAAACACTGAATCTAAAAGTAGAGGGCATTTGACTAACAACTTTTATCCCGAAAGCGACACGAATAACATGAACTGAAATTGATATTCCTTGTAAATTCTTGCAAGATCCTTTTATGTAGAATTTGTAAGAAAAGGGTGTTGGCATATCACTAAATATGATTGATATTCGTCCCTTGCTCATCCGATAAGGTCCCGCCGCGCGCCGGGCCGGGCGGCGCCGCTAGTTCGGCACCGACGTGAGTATAACGATATCGCTACGTTATCGCATCACATTTGCCTCTGACTCCGCTGCGGCTGCCTCGAACACAGACCTGTAACAACATTACCCCGCGAGGTACTTTGACAAAGTCATATCCGGATACAATGAAACTTAACTTTTTAAAACTTAACTTTATTTTCATGATATTGATGTATTATTGTATTATATATAGATTAACTTAATTAGATTTAACAAAATTCGGGCTCTAATGAATATAATGCGAAGTTAAAAAAGTAAAAGTTGTCAAAACTATCAAAACTTTGACATAAGTATATGAAGTTATGATTTTGGAATGTTTTCTGAAAGTGAAACATTTTCAGAAAGTCGACATGAGGGCAGCCGTTTGTGAGGCTGTCGAGTTAGCACGGGTACGTTTGAGTCGGTGTGAGCGCGGCCGGCGGCGGCAGCGACCCGCGATGGATCCTCCCTTTATTCAATTCGTCGTTTTGCATAAACTGTTTACGGAGCGCGCGCCGTCAGCCGTCACTCCGCCGCCTTGTGAGGGAGCCGAGGGATCGCGGGAGGCACGGCCAAGTGCGAGCCGGCCTCTTATGAGTACCTCACACTTTTGAGTTTTATCCATGCTCTACCTAAAAAGCCGGCCGTGGCCGCGCGCTGTTGACTTGGCCGCGCACAATCTAAATAAGTAGATTAACTTCGATAATTTGTCGTAGGTACGAGGACGGCGTCATTTGTTAACCCCTTTAACGTTTACACTTCTACCGCTAGAGGGTTACTAGTTGACTCTAAATACTTACTTGTTCACCGAGCTAAAGACGATGCTTTTATAATAGGCAAAGTCAACTACAAAAACGTGTGTGTGTTTGTTTTTGTAGACACGTGCACCGGGCGCGGGGGGCGGGGTGCAGGGGTACTGGAACCAACGGATTATGCCCAGGCGCCGTCCCGCCCCGCCCCGCCCCGCTCCCCGACAACACTTTCCACTAAGTACCTACATACTAGTAGGTAACCCCTAACGATTGTCTCTTCACTGCACTAATGTTTGCTTTCTTGTATATTGCATATGTATGTACGAGTTTCTTTGAACAAATTTTATTTATTTATTTATTTATATTATATTATATGTTCAGTGCGTTATTGTCATGTGGTGAAATGTTTCCTAGATCCATTTAAATATTGAACGAGGCTCACATCTCAGTCGACTTATTATTTGCGATATTTAGGGATTCGCTAAGCAAATTGGGAGCGAAGGTGTACGCCGCCGGGCTACACGCCTCGTGCCGGAGCAGCCTATTTGAACCACCCTTCTGCTAATAATAAGGCAACCCGTACAACTTTTACAACACAAGTCAATGAACAAGAATACTTATTAAATTTTCATTATCGGAGCCTACGTGTCGGATTACATTAGATATTATACGGAATCAAAGGAATATATTGTAGACGTAGACTGTAGACACGGTTAAGCGTGAGAGGGAGGTAAGTATATAATGTGCCCTTCATAGAAGAGTAGAGACCCCGTGAGCCACCGGCCGGGCTCGGCTGGAGTGCGAGGCCACTGCTACAATCAACACTGCAGGGTCGCAGGCTCCCCGCCTGCACTCGCACTCCTCTCATCCACCACTTCCACGCTGACCTTACACGCATGTACTAACCCGTCCAGGAGTTGTAATCTCAATACTTCACTTCACTACATAGTATAAAATAAAGTCGCTTTCTCTGTCCCTATGTCATTATGTCCCTTTGAACGCTTAAATCTTTAAAACTACGCAACGGATTTTGATGCGGGTTTTTAATAGATAGAGTGATTCAAGAGGAAGGTTTATACGTATAATAAAACCGTGCGAAGCCGGGGTGGGTCGCTAGTCATAGTATAAAACAAAGTCGCTTTTTCTGTCCCTATATCCTTATGTCCCTTTGACTGCTTAAATATTTAAAACTACGCAACGGATTTTGATGCGCTTTTTTTTATAGATAGAGTGATTCAAGAGAAAGGTTAATACGTATAATAAAACCGAGCGAAGCCGGGGCGGGTCGCTAGTTTACATCACTATAAGTAATGAACCAGGATGCTACCGAATTGCCAGATTCATTCTTCGAGTTCATAGATACCGCACGGAAGGCAACACGACCGCCCGTCTCTATTGAACAAGATCGTTTAGAAATAGGTACCTGAGTCGATATCGCTCCTCGTAAGCTATAAAAATATTATTTGAATAGGGTAAATAGCCGCGCCATCAAAGGAGCAAAGCCCCCTCGCCCACCTCTTTAAAAAGGGACCAAGTTTTTATTCACATCCATTCGTAATCGGTCCGGAACTTGACGGACAAAAAGTTTGGGCTCTCGGGTTCAACTCCGAAGACAGGTGATGTTGCTATTCATCACCGGGCCCGGGCCGCGCGGGGGAGGGGGCCGGGGGCGGGGGGGGGGAGCACGCAGGAAATAGAAAAACTTGGATCGTTTACAATGAGAGTCGCAGAGGTATTATTTTAAGAGGTCGTCGCGGCCGGAACGACTCTGTTTGTTATTCTTAAGTTTATGTACGCCATTTGGAAAATATACCTAGTTTCGAATTTTGCTTCGAGTGCCTCGGGAGGGAGAGCTCAAAAATAATGCAATCATGGAATAAGAAAGTAGTTACTTATTTATTATTTTTGTGTTGATATCTTACTAGAGAAATAGGTATGTAGGAACCTATGCGTTTGGATTCATTTTGTTTATGTAACGGTACCTACCTAACTGTGATTGCAAAAACTTAGAGCTTAGGCCGCTGAACACCCAATGGGTTAGGTTAGATAAAGCACTTGTTAGGTACTTAAGTGGGGGCATTTTGGTCGAATGTGGTATCTACCTAGGTTACAAATTGTATTAATTCTAAGTTGTCAGTACCTACCTGCCTCTTAGATTAGAGCAGACTCGAACCAACCAATCCGACCCAGAAACAAATAAATAGCCGTGTACTTGAGACGACGATGAGAAATAGATATGAGATGTAATCCGTGAGAGTGCCTCCGCGCCGCTTTAATATTTATTATTTGATGTATTAGTCCTGCACGAGTACTTACTCAAGTACCTGCCCGCCTCCGCCCCGCGCCGCGCCCTCCGGAGCCGAGGGCAATCGTTACTTACGAGTGTGTGGCTGTGGACTCATCCTCTCGCACTAATCTTTATGTGTTCCGTCGACCATTTTACTGAACTTTGTGCTCGCGCTGACAAGTTTATTTTTAATCGTCACATTAGTCAGGGAAATCAATAGCTGACAGGTCTCTCGGTTCACGACACGAGGGCACTCGGTCGCGGACAACCTTGCAGACGAACAGCTTCACCGATTATTAGATATATATCTGGGAACCTACCTAGTACTTAGACGGCGCCAATGTAAAATATTCAAAGTTAGTTGAAAAATACAAATCATTTATTTGCCATCACATGTTTACTCTTTTCTGGTGGCCCCCGCACGTGGCAAGCCTGACTCGCGGGAAGCCTGGTAGCAATCGTAAAGTTAATGGTTATACAATTATTTTAAAGTATACTTACAGTTACAGTTACCTATGTTACATTCCTACATTATGTTCAGATTCGTGAATGGGAAAGAGAGGAATACTCTCATATTCCATTTCAAGAGTCCCAGCACCCGTCTGAGGAGGACCCGCGGCGAGCCCTCGCCGTGAGCCGCCCCTCGTGGAGGGCCGGGGCCGCGCTCGCCTGGCGCAGGGGCGGCCCACATAATAATGCGCGTTGCACCACATTACTTGTCTTAAAATCAAAACATTCCGTGAAACCCTTCGAAAGGGTCAAAAATGCCCAATGAACGTAAACTTTTAGTTCCTTCAGGCGCTCATTGGGGAAACCTATTGTTAGGATGGACGTTGGAGGCGAGTGAAATCAATGAGTTAGGTATGATGGCTACTGTTTACTAGGATACCATGTTACACTTATACTGTATACGATGATTAGGTACATAATAGTTACAACATCTCACTAACTATGTCCAACAGTGAAAATAGTGGAATATTATAGGTTGATGATGATGACACACCGTTAGAACAAGGCGCGGATTGAGAAGACATTAGGCATTATGTGTAGGTATACCTAGTACGTGTGTAGGCGGGAGCGGGTCCGCGCCGGCCGGCGGGACAAGCGGGCGGCTGCTGTCCGGCGCCTCATCTGCATACAACAACTCCGGCATGCAGATGAGCCGCCGGGCCGCGCCTCGCGCTCGGCTCCACAGCGATGACAACCATAATTACACGACGACAGCGTTTCACCGGATCTACGCTACATTTCACATTTTTGGGTAATTCTCTGAATTATTTTTTACTAATCTCAATACCTGTTGCAGAAGCTTAATTTGGTACGCAGCACTTAGATAGGTTTAATAGGTAGGACCTACTTAGGTAACTACTTCTTGCAAAATGGGAAGTTGTTTCCCACTTAACATCCTGACTTCTCAAAGGACGTAAATTAACCGTTCAACATTAACTATGTACCTAAATATCATCGTAGGTGACATTTTGCTCCGAATAAAAAAACAAGAGAAATAGCAACATCCTGTTTAGCGACTTGAATTAGTGAGTAAAGTGCCATTAGTGGAGGAGACAGTCCAATTTAATGCGTGACGTGAAGCGCCGGCTCGCTCTGCGGCGCGGCCCCTAAGAGGCGCCTTACATTTTTTATCTCTAGCAGTAGTTGATTAGATTAGCCATCTCCGTGTTCTTATTAAATCGCACTCAGGCCAGTCCGCGCCGGTCTTTACTTCATTCATTATGTTAATTATAAGCGCGAATAAAAACGTTCACGTTTTTTTTTGTGCTGACAACTAACTGGTCTTTTAGAATGTAGCTGCGGCCGCGGCGGGCAGACAGAGGCGGCTCGAAGATGGAGCTCGCTTCAGGACGCTCACAAAATGATATATTAAATTACACGCGTGACCCGAGAGCTGGTGAGTATCTGGATCAGCGCATCAGCATTGCCATACAGCGTGGTAATGCAGCCAGTGTCTTGGGGACGCGACGACTAGTATTGACATGGATCAATTGAGCTACCTTAGACTGTTTGCAACCGTCTGCAGTTAGCTCAATGGTTTCAATTGTATATACTAGTTGTAATTTTTTCTATTCCTTGATTGTAATTTTCGTTGTTAATAAAGTTTATAAGCGTAGGTATATTAAATTAAAGGCGCATATTAATGGTAAAATTTATTGATAGTCTAGGTAGATTACATGCAGTTGTTGCGTTTATTCTCCTTATTGCTAAATGAGTTAACTTAATGTAATAGGAATAAAATATACCTCAGTAATATACTAGTAGGTAATAGCACTCTCAGTAAAATATTCATTCAAATAAATCTAATTTATATATAAAATAATTTTCCTAATATCTTACAGGTAAGTATACCCTGCGATCGTTGATCGAGCTTTTGAACTTACAAATAATATCTTAGATACAATGATACTAACATATTAGTAAATATTTGAGTGTTACTTTTGGAAGCACACAATGTCTTATCAAATAAAGTCTGCTAAAACTTCGCTGTCATTAAAGATCGCTGTTCGTTCGTTGAAGTGAGTCATATCATGATAGCAACAAATGATCAGCACGCTTCTTTACATAAATTACATTCGTGATATTACTGTTGACGTACTTAGCCCTCGGCATGCCTGGTGGAAAAAAGTCACATGGTATGCCTGGTGGGTCTGTGAGACCCGGATATGGAAATATTTTTTTCGCTAACAAAATGATGTTAATAAGTCTAATTTACGGTTTCATAATAAAAATAAATATGCGTTTGAGGATTTTTAATTAAATAAGTGTTCGAATCCACAATATTTATCAATAATTTTTCTTATCAAACCAAGCACCCGTTTTTTAACATAAAATCAGACATCTTTTGTTTAAAATCATGCAAAATCAACTAAAACAAATGATATCTCAATCTGACTTTGGGGAATATTAGGCCCATATATTATCTTATATTATATACTAAAATAATTAATTTTCATCATCATCATCATCATTTACATGAGCTTCGTTTTCGAAGCATTTTACGCACTGGAAAATTGCATGATCCATGAACAAATGGCGCTTGCACATCTCACAGATGTGTTGTGCTTTGTGGTCTTGTTATGACGGACAAACGTGACATCTACGCCTGACACCTGGAGCTGTTTTTATTACCAGTGGGCCATCTTGGAGACCAATACGGTTGGCGATTCATTTATTGATCATATATTCATTTATTGTAGGATGACGATAACTTTTCAGTCTTGATTGTAGATGTGCTTTTATCAATGCGAGACCCAGATCTTTGATGAAATCTTCTGGAATTTCGTGAAACATCATAAATCAATTTATTCAACTTTGTCAACACCACTCTTAGTTTTGAGAATGTTGTACATGTTGGTTTTTGCTTTTCTCCTTACTCAAGATCGATTTCCTTATCATTATGGAGAGATAATTGTAATAATAATAATTCCAGACAGTTCCAGATGAAAGCATGAACACATTTTTTCTGGGTTTTAGGATGGAAGATACCAAAGTCACATCTTGTTGAAATCCGAACAGCGATGAATTCAGTTCTCGATTACCTGCTTTGAGTTTTTCAGGCATGCAAGCTTTGTTCGATTTCATTGTAGCGGTTAATTTATGGTGGTTCAGCAAGTGTTCATATGTTGGATAACTGGTAAACCAGTTGTTCACATTATTCCTCCCTGATTGGGAATAAGATGCAACTAAGTGATCGACTACATCATGTGGCTTATTTCTGACCTTATATCGGTCCCTCTGGTTGCTCGCCTGCGTAAATCTCTAAATTCAATGTGTAAAATGTTCGCAAATGAGCGCATATATCTTTATTCCATATTTGGCAGTCTTTATTCCATTTTTTTGTTTTTTTGTTTGGCAAATATTGGTGAAATTTGTAGCGATCACAGGAAGCCTCGATCTGTACATCTATTGTTAAATTTTCAAAGGGCGTGTAGTGTAGTTGGCATTTGGTAACGAATTCATTGACTAGATTCCTAATCGGGGCTAGTCTATCCTGTGATAACCTTTCTTCGCGTGTATCAACATCATCAAATCGTAAATGATTGACAATAAACCAAATCTTTTCAAGCTTATTGTCATAGTAAATATAGGAATACCAGTTCCATCATTGGACCACAAGTCTTGTAAATTTTGCCTGGCTGATTTTTATAATCCTTCTAGGTAAATTAGACCAACAAAGGCCTCATCCATAGAAATCTCTACATAAGCGTAGTAATTTGGAGTATTCAAACCAGACCTAGTTCTTAGTATCCTCACATCTGTGTGCATAAGTACATACTCGTATATCCAGCTAAATCGACTCTCTCACAAACAAGTTGAAATACTCTAAAGGTGCATCTTTCGCTAATACTGTAACACCCGGTGTTCCAGATACTATTTTCACGAAGTGTTCGAACGTTTGATCTAGCTGGAATTTTGTGCCACAAAGTTCCGTCATTACCTTTGTAAGTTCTTTCTGATGGTTGTGAAGTCAACTCAACTCGTACTCGTCCTCAACAGTAGCACGTCCATTTCTGAATTAGAAGAGTTCTCACCATTGACTGCTTCCTAAAGTCTTCCGCCAAAGTGTCAAAATATGTTTAATGATTTTCTTCCTCATGAGACTCTTCGTCATGGAATTGAAAACAATTTCATGATCCTTACCTTCGTCCTCCTCCTCAAGTAAAAAAAAATATGATATCTTTGTCACGTAGGTAGCCCCCTGTTTTGAACTATAAAATAATACAATAAATTACTATGAATTTAAAAAAATCTTCAGGAATCGAACTCATCAAATCCATAAAATTTTCAATAAACCCAACAAAAAAAATCATAGTCGAACTTTTTTTTTTAAATCGCGCTCGCAGTTAATATATCTTGTTTATTTTTAATAAATAACAATTGAAATCACAAAAAGAAACTAAGTTAATACTTACATAAAAATGTCACACCGTATGCCTGGTTGGGTCTATGAGGCCCGAGCGCACTTTATACACGTCCTATCACTACTGGAACGCGCCCTGGACTCAGGAAATCGATGGAGGGCGTTAAGAAGTTCACTACGGTCAGCTACTGAGAGCGGTTACGCTCAAAATTCAAATTTGAATGAATTATAACGATTTAACTGTTGCGCTGGGTCTGACAGACCCTACCAGGCATGCCGAGGGTTAGTGGATTTACCTTCGCAAAACAAATTGTTTGCAGTAAGTTTTATCTAAATAAGTACATTCAAAGTGAAAAGCTTACATAATCAGTGCCTCTGGTACTGCGAGTAGGGAAACGTAAGTACGACAGTACGTTACACAGCGCTGCACCATCCTGCACTCCAAAACGACTTTTAATACTACTAGCAACAAGAAGTAAAGCTGTACAACGGTACTTAAGCTAGCACAGCCACTGTGACACAAGGGCTCGGCAGGCGCCGGGAACATTCTACACAAAGATCACTATTTCGTTGAACATTTTTAAAACATATGATACATATGATAACATTAGATAATAAAATGAACAAAACTGTCTTTTATATATGTACAAAAACATTGAATAAAAACATGGAATAGTATATTTTTGAAATGATCAATCCAGCGCTCTCGGAAGCCGGAGCGGGGCCACCGAGTGCTCGAGTGCTCGAGTGCCCTAGTGCTCGTGCTAGGAGGGCTCCGTTACACAACTATCAACAAGATTTAATAAAGCTTTCCAATAACTACCATCAGATTATTCTTGATCCATTCAGCAGGCGCCGTTTTAGAATACCGTTACGTATTACATTTTATACTTATAAAACATGTTACATACCTAAATACATACATTATTATCCAATTTATTGGCTTCACAGCGCGACGGCATCTACGACGTGACACTCACTTATTGTACATTTCATCGACGATCAATTATTAAATTGTATTGTATTGTATACTTTCTATATCATTAGCTTTGTTTACAAAATTGATGTTAAATGTAAATATCTAATACACATTTCAAATTGTTGTTTTTACTATGATTTTTAACTTCATTTATAAATATAATTTGAGCTAGCTACGTTTGATCTTATCACTTTGTTTAAACCGGGGGGGGGCTAGTGCGGGGCGCGGGGGGGCGCGCGGGGCCGCAGCGAGGACGTCTCTGCGTGGAACAGGGGGGGCACTGCAGGGGCGGTCAAATTGGGGGGCGCGGGGCGCGCGCGGGGCCGGAGCGAGGACGTCTACGCGTGGAACAGGGGGGCACTGCAGGGGCGGTCAGAGTGCGGGGCGCGGGGGGCGCGCGCGGGACCGCAGCGAGTACGTCTCCGCGTGGAACACGGGGGGGCACTGCAGGTGCGGGTAGGGCGCGGGGGGCGCGGGGCCCGCGGGGGGCGACTGTAACAACACACGCTCGTCAACAACACATAGGCTCTACTGAAACAGTACCGAGAGCTGCGGAACAGGACCGTTCTACAGCTCTCAATGCTGGTTCAATATGTTTCTTATATTTGCACATCATTGGTTTAATGAACGCGCTGAGGGCACAGTTTCGTTGAGGGCTGGGGGGCACAGAGCATACGGAGCTGTGTGGAGCAGTCCAATGCCGTCTGTGATGTGGCATGCCCCAGAAGGGGGAGAGTGTCCGGGACAATGTGCGTAGGATTTGTAGTCTTGAGTCACCCTTGGGTCCCTTGGGTTTCTCAACGGTCCGTGCAACCGCTAGGTGGGCAGCACCGCGGGAAGGGGAGGGAGAGGGAGAGGCCGTCCTACCTGCGCGTGCGAGTGAGCGCGCCCGCCGCCGAACATGAGCCGCAGGCGCGACACGCCGCCCCCCGCGCCGCCGCCCGCCCCCTCGCCGCTGTTGTTCCAGCTGCAACAGACACCCTCCGTAAGTAAGCAAGGATATAAAAGTAATGAGATAACAATAACCTAGTCGCTAATCTGCAGGACTGTTATCAGGCAAACATGACGAAGTGTAATGTATTGTAAATTAGATTCATTTAATTTTTTTTTGTAAGTCTTGGTAATGTATCATATTCGTTTTTTTAATATTGGTTATATAATTTGTACGCTATTCATCACCAATATTCATCACCTATATTTCTATAAATATTTAGTTTTAGTTCAGATATTATTTTACTGTGAGTAGAAACTATCTTAGCTCTAGCGCACGGACCTATATTTACTCAAATACTTTTTGTTTCCCAAATAAATAAATAATTATGTTGTGAGCGATACCTGTCGTGTGCGGCGGCGGGCGGGCCGGGGGCCGCGGGCTTGCTGGGGCCGGCCTCCGCGCGCGAGTGCACCTGCCACAAATACACACATTATATAGCTATATACAACCAGACATAAACTACTTGGATTCAAATACGAGAAGTAAACACCGGGCGTGTCATAACTAATGCGAGCGCTCCTACGTTACGTGCTAGCTGTGGCGCGGGACTTACCTTATCGTTCCGGCGGAGCGAGTCGCGCCACCGGTCGGCGGCGGCGGGCGGCGCGGGGGGCCCGCCCGCCGCCGGGGGGCCCGCGGGCGGGGGCGCCGGCTCGCAGCCCGGGGCCGAGGGGCCGGGGGAGGGGGGAGAGGAAGGGTACACTTTTTGCTCGTAGCTGAAACAAAAATATTATCAACCAGCGACAATTTAACAAGAAATATTAAAATGTTGCCCAGGCGATACCGTGTGTGGTCGTTTTGAGACTATATCTATGACGTTTAGACCGACAAAATATAATTGTTGTCTTCAAATACTTAACATTAAAGATTATCTCAAGTTAGTAGGATTGGTGTGCATATGGGCATGCAGTGAGAGGTGGACTCACCCGTCGTGCGGCGCGGCGGGGCCGGGCGGGTGCGGCGCGCACACCTCGCCGTAGATGACGTCGGCCTCTGCGGACAGACACATTGCATCAGGAGGGCGCGCGCACAGGACTCTTGTCCGAGGATGTGTCCGCTCGACACGGGGCGCGGCGGACACGACACACAACAATTAGATTAACAATGAGCCAGCTAGAGTATTTGTTTCGAGCGCCGCGGAGCTGGCTTACTTTAGTAGGCTGCTCCTGCGGCATGAACCGCTCCAGGGTCACTAGTTACCTATAGTGTTGTGCGGCGCGTGGTGCGCTGGCGGCTGCGCGAAGTGCGCCTGTTGCCTGCGCTCCTCCGCCTGCTCCTGCAGCATGAACTGCTCCAGGGTCACTAGTTACCTATAGTGTTGTGCGGCGCGTGGTGCGCTGGCGGCTGCGCGAAGTGCGCCTGTTGCCTGCGCTCCTCCGCCTGCTTCTGCAGCATGAACTGCTCCAGGGTCACTAGTTACCTATAGTGTTGTGCGGCGCGTGGTGCGCTGGCGGCTGCGCGAAGTGCGCCTGTTGCCTGCGCTCCTCCGCCTGCTTCTGCAGCATGAACTGCTCCAGGGTCACTAGTTACCTATAGTGTTGTGCGGCGCGTGGTGCGCTGGCGGCTGCGCGAAGTGCGCCTGTTGCCTGCGCTCCTCCGCCTGCTTCTGCAGCATGAACTGCTCCAGGGTCACTAGTTACCTATAGTGTTGTGCGGCGCGTGGTGCGCTGGCGGCTGCGCGAAGTGCGCCTGTTGCCTGCGCTCCTCCGCCTGCTTCTGCAGCATGAACTGCTCCAGGGTCACTAGTTACCTATAGTGTTGTGCGGCGCGTGGTGCGCTGGCGGCTGCGCGAAGTGCGCCTGTTGCCTGCGCTCCTCCGCCTGCTTCTGCAGCATGAACTGCTCCAGGGTCACTAGTTACCTATAGTGTTGTGCGGCGCGTGGTGCGCTGGCGGCTGCGCGAAGTGCGCCTGTTGCCTGCGCTCCTCCGCCTGCTTCTGCAGCATGAACTGCTCCAGGGTCACTAGTTACCTATAGTGTTGTGCGGCGCGTGGTGCGCTGGCGGCTGCGCGAAGTGCGCCTGTTGCCTGCGCTCCTCCGCCTGCTTCTGCAGCATGAACTGCTCCAGGGTCACTAGTTACCTATAGTGTTGTGCGGCGCGTGGTGCGCTGGCGGCTGCGCGAAGTGCGCCTGTTGCCTGCGCTCCTCCGCCTGCTTCTGCAGCATGAACTGCTCCAGGGTCACTAGTTACCTATAGTGTTGTGCGGCGCGTGGTGCGCTGGCGGCTGCGCGAAGTGCGCCTGTTGCCTGCGCTCCTCCGCCTGCTTCTGCAGCATGAACTGCTCCAGGGTCACTAGTTACCTATAGTGTTGTGCGGCGCGTGGTGCGCTGGCGGCTGCGCGAAGTGCGCCTGTTGCCTGCGCTCCTCCGCCTGCTTCTGCAGCATGAACTGCTCCAGGGTCACTAGTTACCTATAGTGTTGTGCGGCGCGTGGTGCGCTGGCGGCTGCGCGAAGTGCGCCTGTTGCCTGCGCTCCTCCGCCTGCTTCTGCAGCATGAACTGCTCCAGGGTCACTAGTTACCTATAGTGTTGTGCGGCGCGTGGTGCGCTGGCGGCTGCGCGAAGTGCGCCTGTTGCCTGCGCTCCTCCGCCTGCTTCTGCAGCATGAACTGCTCCAGGGTCACTAGTTACCTATAGTGTTGTGCGGCGCGTGGTGCGCTGGCGGCTGCGCGAAGTGCGCCTGTTGCCTGCGCTCCTCCGCCTGCTTCTGCAGCATGAACTGCTCCAGGGTCACTAGTTACCTATAGTGTTGTGCGGCGCGTGGTGCGCTGGCGGCTGCGCGAAGTGCGCCTGTTGCCTGCGCTCCTCCGCCTGCTTCTGCAGCATGAACTGCTCCAGGGTCACTAGTTACCTATAGTGTTGTGCGGCGCGTGGTGCGCTGGCGGCTGCGCGAAGTGCGCCTGTTGCCTGCGCTCCTCCGCCTGCTTCTGCAGCATGAACTGCTCCAGGGTCACTAGTTACCTATAGTGTTGTGCGGCGCGTGGTGCGCTGGCGGCTGCGCGAAGTGCGCCTGTTGCCTGCGCTCCTCCGCCTGCTTCTGCAGCATGAACTGCTCCAGGGTCACTAGTTACCTATAGTGTTGTGCGGCGCGTGGTGCGCTGGCGGCTGCGCGAAGTGCGCCTGTTGCCTGCGCTCCTCCGCCTGCTTCTGCAGCATGAACTGCTCCAGGGTCACTAGTTACCTATAGTGTTGTGCGGCGCGTGGTGCGCTGGCGGCTGCGCGAAGTGCGCCTGTTGCCTGCGCTCCTCCGCCTGCTTCTGCAGCATGAACTGCTCCAGGGTCACTAGTTACCTATAGTGTTGTGCGGCGCGTGGTGCGCTGGCGGCTGCGCGAAGTGCGCCTGTTGCCTGCGCTCCTCCGCCTGCTTCTGCAGCATGAACTGCTCCAGGGTCACTAGTTACCTATAGTGTTGTGCGGCGCGTGGTGCGCTGGCGGCTGCGCGAAGTGCGCCTGTTGCCTGCGCTCCTCCGCCTGCTTCTGCAGCATGAACTGCTCCAGGGTCACTAGTTACCTATAGTGTTGTGCGGCGCGTGGTGCGCTGGCGGCTGCGCGAAGTGCGCCTGTTGCCTGCGCTCCTCCGCCTGCTTCTGCAGCATGAACTGCTCCAGGGTCACTAGTTACCTATAGTGTTGTGCGGCGCGTGGTGCGCTGGCGGCTGCGCGAAGTGCGCCTGTTGCCTGCGCTCCTCCGCCTGCTTCTGCAGCATGAACTGCTCCAGGGTCACTAGTTACCTATAGTGTTGTGCGGCGCGTGGTGCGCTGGCGGCTGCGCGAAGTGCGCCTGTTGCCTGCGCTCCTCCGCCTGCTTCTGCAGCATGAACTGCTCCAGGGTCACTAGTTACCTATAGTGTTGTGCGGCGCGTGGTGCGCTGGCGGCTGCGCGAAGTGCGCCTGTTGCCTGCGCTCCTCCGCCTGCTTCTGCAGCATGAACTGCTCCAGGGTCACTAGTTACCTATAGTGTTGTGCGGCGCGTGGTGCGCTGGCGGCTGCGCGAAGTGCGCCTGTTGCCTGCGCTCCTCCGCCTGCTTCTGCAGCATGAACTGCTCCAGGGTCACTAGTTACCTATAGTGTTGTGCGGCGCGTGGTGCGCTGGCGGCTGCGCGAAGTGCGCCTGTTGCCTGCGCTCCTCCGCCTGCTTCTGCAGCATGAACTGCTCCAGGGTCACTAGTTACCTATAGTGTTGTGCGGCGCGTGGTGCGCTGGCGGCTGCGCGAAGTGCGCCTGTTGCCTGCGCTCCTCCGCCTGCTTCTGCAGCATGAACTGCTCCAGGGTCACTAGTTACCTATAGTGTTGTGCGGCGCGTGGTGCGCTGGCGGCTGCGCGAAGTGCGCCTGTTGCCTGCGCTCCTCCGCCTGCTTCTGCAGCATGAACTGCTCCAGGGTCACTAGTTACCTATAGTGTTGTGCGGCGCGTGGTGCGCTGGCGGCTGCGCGAAGTGCGCCTGTTGCCTGCGCTCCTCCGCCTGCTTCTGCAGCATGAACTGCTCCAGGGTCACCAGCCCCACGCTCTCCACGCCCTGGAATTAACCAGCTGATAACAAACCCGTGCATGAAACTATTGCTCAATGCAGAATGTAGCGCTAAAGGAAGAGACAAAAGCACGGAATGATTGAGAGTTATTGTAAGGTCGTGGTGCGAGTCAGCAGTTTATGTACAATGTATGCAGTCGACTGGTCCTTCGATAACAATAATATAAGTAGGTAGGCAGCTCAGTGCTAGCAACAAGTGAGGAGCACTGCGACGGCGCGTGCTCTGAGCCAGCGCCGAACACAGCGCGCCTCATCGTCGCGCGGAGTATAACAATTGTACAGTGTACAATGTAGTCTTATTATATAAATAAACTGGCGATTTTTGGACACAACGCCTAGCCTAAACCGCTAAAGCTAGAATTATGAAATGTTGAAATGTTTTCCTGTACCGTACACCCGATAAAAAGGTATTTTTGGAAAATCCACCCCTAAAGGGTAAAAGAGGGCTTGAAGTTTTTGTCACTTTTATCAGCCTACACTATAATTACTGATCACAAACAAACAGTTCCGAAGGAGGAGGCTGGCGCGAGTCATCAAACAGGGTCAGCGGAGTTACCTTGATGACCTTGGGCTTGGGCGGCTGCAGCAGAGGCTTGGTCACGAAGTCGCTCTTCTCGAAGTCCAGCAGGTTGGGGTTGGAGGCGTGGATGTAGTGGAGGGGCAGGCGGGGGGCGGCGCGGGGGGCCGGGGGCGGCGGGCTGGGGGGCGAGCCCGGGGGGCTGCGGGGGGAGCCGCGCGCCGCGCTCCCCTTGCTCTGCGGGGCACACCACCAGTCATACCACGAGTTATACCACGACTCATACAGCCTGGAGGTTATATAGTATACACAACGGTCTCGGCTCAATTAAACGAAGAGCTTAACCAATCGTACTTTTTCAGACTATTTACTGAAAATCTCAGCTTTCACTTCCAGTTGGCTAGGTTCAGGCTGCATATTATTTGTGTTTGTTCAATAGTTTTTTAGGTAACTATAGGTAGTGTAGGAACACTAACAATCGAAATTGCCTGATGATGGTTTCACATTATAAGCCGATTTAAACAATTAGTAGAGTAAGTGATAGCACTAAAAGAGGGAAAATCGGTATTATTTTCAAGTGTTGTTAAATAAAATAAAGTAAAATAAAAATGAAGTTTAGTTGTGTGTGGCGACATCTGACTGAAGTGGATTGTTGAAAGAAAGAAAGAAAATATTTTTATTGCACACAACAAAACAAAAGAGAGATGGCGCTGCCGTCATGTTTACATCGGCTCTATGTTAATTTATTCGAATAAAATACTAAAAGTCTACGTACCCTAATAAATGAAGTAAAAAAACATTAATAATCACATAAAGTTCGAGTGACAGTGTTTTCTACCAGAAATAACTGATTCATGATGAGAAAAGTGAATAAAAGTGCATAAGTGATGAACTTCTGAACAACTTAAGTCCCGCGAAAAATACTCTCGATTATGTAAATTATAAAAGAAACACAGTGTATTCGTGCTTTTTCAAGACAATTTGCAGTTATTCAGTGAGTAACAACAAACTTGATTTTGTTAACAATAACTCAAAAAATGTCGGTAGTACGAAGAACTATGACTCATTGAACTCTATAAAATAACGGACTCTTTTACCTTAAATCTACACCTGTCACTACACCCATAATTTCGACACTTCGAGTAAAGTCAACGTGGCCTAGTGGTCACACTGCACAGTCTACAAGCAGTCGGGCCCTGGATCGAATCCACCTGAGAGATTGCAAACTTTGAACGAATAATTTTTGACCTTCGAGTTTTCTACAACGCCATCTACTGAGCAGCTGACATAATAATGGACCCGCACCAGGAAGACAATGTTACTTTCAGACGAGCAAAAACTCAGTTAGCGATTTCAACTAACAATGATTCGATTATGAGCGTTGACACGCTAGATGTCACTGCTGGTAGCTTACCAGACATATCTTGCGACATTAATAACGAACAAGTAAATATTCTTATTGGAAAAATTGAACAGTTACAGATACAATTGAACAGCGCCCACGCTGAAATAGAGCGACTATCTCTAGAAAACATACAACTAGCAAGAAATAATATAGACCTAATCAAAAAGAATGCACTATACAAAAAAATCGGGAATAGCCCCTCTAAATTTTTATCTTCGACATTATCAACACCAAAATGTTCAAAGGCAGTGACTAAACCTAAATTACGAGTACACAAACAAACTCAAACCGATGAAATTCAGGACAAAATTCCTCAAAAAATAAACACAGAAACACAAACATCCACTGAATTCTTAAAAAAAAATTCTCATAAAATAGACAAAGAAACACAAACGAATACTTGTCAAACACAGGATAAAATACAAAAAGAAAATCTAATTTCTAGCTTGGGGAAATCTCAACCAAATACAACACAATTCAAGGGCACTATTATTAAACCAAAACTATGTTTAATTAGTGACAACAAACACAATAAAGTACTATCAATTGCTCAAGAAACGACAGGGAATAAATTCGAATTCTGCCACTACCTGACCCCAAATAGTTCAACTAAACAACTACTGAAAGGACTGAAAAATAAGATACAGGACTATACAATGGACGACTACTGCATTGTAATGATAGGTGACCAAGACTTCCAAAAATCACATAAAAACGAGGAACTACTAAACTATGTTAGAGAAATTATTCAAGAAATAACATATACTAATGTCATACTATGTACACCAACCTATCAATATGGATACAGAAAAAATTATGTAAACAGAGGAATACAGAGTTTTAACAACCAGCTGTTACAAGATATAAATAACCTCAAATACGCTTTCTTACTGGACACAAATAGAAAACTAAATTATGATTATAGCATGTTTTATAGGGCGTCGGGAAAAATAAATAACCATGGGCTACGTGCGATATTTCACGACCTTATGATATGTATTGAAAATTTAAATAAACATAGAGCACACAGAAACTCATGTAGAGTGGAGCTGATCAATGAAGAAAATATGGAAAATCAAAGGGAAAAGCAGTTTTTTCTTGCCTGACACTCAACTACTTATACTTCATCAAAATATCGCTGGACTCTTAAATAAATCGGATCTACTCACTATATGTCTAAATGACTTTAAAGAAAAGAAAAATGAAATTGACGTCGTATGCATTACGGAACACTTTATGATGCAGGGCTATGAACAATATTTGATGATCCCTAACTACACGCTAGCATCATGTTTTTGTAGGAATGATAGCAAAAGAGGAGGAGCTTGCATTCTGGTCCGCAACGACCATAAATTTATAGATCTGAAGAAAATAACGGAATTATCAATCAAAGGATTGTTTGAATGTTGTGCTGTAGAATTGAACCACCTCAATATTGCTATTTTATGTGTGTATAGAGTACCCAAACCTACCAATCTTGACATTTTTATGACTAAATTTCAACTGGCTTTGCATGAAATATCAAAAAAACCCTATAATAATATTATCGTAGCAGGGGACTTCAACATTGACATCTTAAAGAAAACTAATGTATCGCTTGATTTTCAGTGCCTACTTTTAAATTTCAATCTCAAACTTGCTCTGAAACAACCAACACGGCTGAAAAGTCAAACATGCATTGATAATATTGCCCATAATTTCAAAAAGTCGTGTATAACTGAAGTCATAGAATTTGCATTGTCTGATCACACGGCCCAGTTGATTAAATTTCCAATCAAAAACTTTGCTCTACTTAGATATTGGAAGGTAAAAAAGCGAGATTACTCTATTGAAAATGTTAATAAGTTTACGAATCATCTTGCAGGCATATCTTTTTCCGAGGTATACAGTGAAAATGACCCTAACTTAGCTTATAATATATTCTTTGACATTTTTAAATTGCTTTATGACTTATGTTTTCCTTTAAAATTAATGACTATTAAAACAACTAAGCCAGTACGTTGGATATCTCACGGCATCAAGTTGTGCTGTAAAAAAAAGAGAAAACTTCTTTGGGAACACAGGAAAAAATCTTCGGAAAATAGTAAAGACAACTACAAAAAATATACCAAAACCCTAAATAAAATTATAAAACTCACGCAAAAATCACAGAATAATCATAAAATAAGAACTTCTAAAAACAAATCAAAGACAGCATGGCGAATAATAAACAATGCAAAACGAAATACGCCCCCAGATACAATACAGAAATTATATATAAATGACTCTACAGTGTTACATAAACCTATAGACATTGCAAATGCTTTTAATGACTTCTTTATAGATAAAATAATACCAATCCAATCCTCAGGCATAAACGTAACTTCAATATTAACTAGTCAAAGAGACTCTATGTACCTCCAACCTTGCATACCCACTGATGTTCATAAAATAATACTGTCTTTAAATAATACAAACAGCGTAGGCTATGACGATATATCCACGAAGATTCTGAAATCAGTAGCTGGAATTATATGTTCACCAATCAGCCATATTATAAATTCAAGCATCAGCTCAGGTATATTTCCAGACGCGTTAAAGGTATCAATTATTAAACCTATACACAAAAAACAAAACAAAGAATGTATGAGTAACTACAGACCTATATCTCTGATACCTGTTATTTCTAAAATATTTGAAAAGTATATATATAAATCACTTTATAACTATTTAGAATCAAATCAAGTTTTATGTAGAGAACAAAAGGGATTCAGACAAAATAAAACAATAAACATGGCCATTTACGATTTTCTACAACTAGTCACAAGAAATGTTGATAACAGAACTCCCGTCTGTTCAATCTTCTGTGACATGACACAAGCATTTGATTATGTTAGACATGACATTTTACTGAGCAAGCTTGAAGTATACGGTATACGAGGCAACACTCTTCAATTAATCAAATCGTACCTAGAAAATAGAAAACAGTTTACGAAGATAACCAATATTAATTATAAAACTAAAACTGAAGAATGTCATGTCTCGCGAGAACGGATCATCAAATATGGCGTCCCCCAAGGGAGTGTATTAGGCCCTCTTTTATTTATTATTTACATAAATGATCTACCAAAAGCAACCACCCACCCAATATTACTATTTGCTGATGATAGCACGGTGACTATAACTTGTAAAAATATTAACACTTATAAAAAGGACATCGATTCAACTTTAACATCAATTATAGACTGGCTAAATAATAATAATCTTAAAATTAACATAAACAAGACAAAGATCATACATTTTAGACAACGCGATAATGCAGCTTCAAAAACAATCGACATTTATTATGACAATAACGAAATCGAAGAGGTGGATAGTACGAAATTTTTAGGACTAAATATTGATAAAAAACTGAATTGGAAATCGCACATTGAGGCCCTTTGTAAGAAAATCAATTCCTTAGCATATGTTCTCTACAAAATAGCACCGATAGTGGACATAGATACCTTATTAATTACGTATCATGGTATAATTGCATCTAATATTAGATATGCAATAATATTCTGGGGAAATTCGACAGATGTGTTAAAAGTATTTAAACATCAAAAGCGTTGTATTAGAACCATGTTCCACCTGAAAGTAACCGAGTCTTGTAAACCCTTTTTCCTTAAGTATAAAATATTGACTCTACCATCACTGTATATCTTGGAGACAGCTATGTTTGTCAAGAATAATCAAAATCTGTTCGGTCGACCTTCGGATTTCGTTGTCCGCAATAGGCGTGACAACAACAAAATTTGTATTATAAATAGGAAAACTTCAATGATGGGCAAGAGTATCTTTGCTATGGCCCCGTCCATATATAATAAATTACCACAATCTATCAGATTATTGCCGATTTTGGAGTTTCAGAGAAAGTTAAAGACGATACTTGCTGTTAAATGTTATTATGATATAAATGATTTTTTTTCTGACAAAGACTTTTCTACTATTTGACATTCGCTGTATTTAATTTGTTTTCTTTTCTATTTAATTTCTCTCAATTTTATTACGAGTGATTATTTTATTTTCAATTATTATTGTTATTATTGTATTATTATTGTAAGTAAACTGACATTGCACACCGTAAAGGTAGAATACAATGATTCACATTCACATAAAAACATCTAAAACCAACATGTATTTCATGCAATAAAATGATTTGATTTGATTTGATTTGATTTGATTTGAAAAATAAATCTTATTCTATCAAACTTAACTAAAATGACACAATTTTTCCCTCCACTCAGCGTTGTGCTGGATACACACTGATGTGTCTACCCAGCGCTGGTTTTCAGTGGAGACCAGTTGTTAGTCAAAGTCAAAGTGCTTTACTTCCTAAAGACCATACAGGACACTTGGGTATGTCATAAAATACATTTTATAAATAATTAAAACTAGGAAATAAAATGCTCACTTTGATTTATGTTCACTTCAATCTTTTTAAGGTAAAGTAAAGAAGTTAACAAATGAAAAGGTTCTGATCAAGCTCACCTTCAGTTTGGAGTCCTCCTTGGTCTTGTTCCTCGAGAAGAACCTCAGATACTTCCTGTCGAGGCTGGCGGCGGCGGAGGAGGCGGGGGCGGCGGGGGCGGGGGCGGGGGCCGGCGCCACGTGCTCCTGCGACTCGCTGCGCTGCATGCGCCCCGTCAGCTTCTTCAGCGACCCGAACTTGGATTTGTCCTTGTCTCGGTCCCGGTCCCGCTCCCGCTCGCCGCGCTTCTCGGGGCTCTCGGCGTCCGACTCCGTCTCGGAGTACTCGGTCTCAGAGAAATTGTTCGATAGCTCGGACTGAAAATTAAAGACGGTACGAGGTAATTAATTATACAACTCAACACAATTACTTCCTACGACGCATTGTCGAACGGAACAAGCACGAAGCGATATATCACGTCGACTGAGGTGTCTAAAATTATAATGTCGATAACGTCGAACGCCATTGGTGATGATGGTATTATTAGAGAAATGATTATGTTCTCACTTCCTTGTACCCTGGACGACTCACAGCTATCATTAATAAATCCATTACAACAGGTACAGTTCCTAGTCAATGGAAAACTTCTATCGTTAGTCCTATACCAAAAATTAACAACCCGCTTGAGTTTAAAGATCTTCGGCCAATAAGTATTCTGCCTTTCCTGTCGAAGCTCCGTGAGAAAGTTATCAGTGTCCAACTTACGAGGTACGTGGAATCAAACAATAGCTATTTAGAAAATTTGATTGCAAAGATAAGCCTTCAATATGACAACTTAATTAATTGGTCTAAATCAAGTCACTACATGAATATAATTTCGGCCAATTCTAATACTCAAAAAGCTATGTGGAAGATAGTAAATGATGAGAGAGGAAAGCAATCATCGCCTACTATTAACTTTATGGACGTCGTCAAGGACCCTAGCTCTGGAACCAAGTATTGTTCGAGGAAGGCCGCCGCTGACGCCATGAATGCAAGATTTGTTGGCGCAGCGGCCGCGTGCGGCGCCCCGCGTGCTGACCTGCGCGCCGTGGGCGCCGCCCTGGCGGCCAGCTCTGACCGATCGCTGCGGTTCGTACGATTCTCACCTGCGGAAGTGTATCAAATCATAATGACACGGATCCCAAGTAAGCCCACTAAAGACTTATTTAAAATTTCTATGGAAACATTACGTATTGCAGCGATGCCGCTCGCACCGTGCCTGGCAGTTTTATTTAACTGCTGTTTGGATGCTGGCACCTATCCACTAGTATTCAAGACAAGTAAGGTTTCTCCACTGTTTAAGGGAAAAGGCACGCGTGAGAGCATAGATGGCTATAGACCGGTGTCTATTATTCCGGCGCTAGCAAAGGTGTTCGAGAATGGAGTAAGCAGTCGACTTACGAAGTACCTCGCGGACACCGATGCATTGTCGGACCGCCAGTATGCGTACCGCGCGGGCCGCTCCACCACATGCCTCGCGCGAGAAGTAGTCCGTCTCATAGTTGAGGCCTGCGAGCGCCGGCAGCGAGTCGCGGTCTTGTGCTGTGACCTCTCAAAAGCCTTCGATGTCGCAGACCATGGCGTACTCGCTGCCAAGCTCCGCCACTACGGCATAGACGGACCGGCACATGCTCTCCTGACTGACCTGCTGCGGAACAGATCGCAGGTCGTAGTTGGCGACGGCGGAGATGTTAAGTCCGATCCACTAACGACCGTGATGGGCGTGGCACAGGGGTCGTCTGTCTCCAATTTGCTGTTCTCGTTGCTGCTCAATGACCTTCCTGTCTCTGCAACTAAGAGCAACATATTCATGTATGCAGATGACGTAGCAGCAATCGTCACAGCGGAGACTGTGGACGGACTAGAAGAAAAATTGAATGAGGCGGCACATGAATTGGCACTGTGGTTCGAACGCAACGGCCTTGTACTGAACATAAGTAAAACACACTTCATTCATTTTTCCATCTCCGGGCGGTCATCCAGGAACATGTCGGTATGTGTCGGTGGCACTTCAATACACGAAGTGGTGTCGACGACGTTCCTTGGGTTCGAGCTGGACCGGGGCCTGACGTGGGCAGCGCACGTGGACAAGCTGTGCAAACGGCTCGGCAGTGCGTGCTACGCGCTGGGCAGGCTGGCGCGGCTGGTGCCCGCTGATATGGTCCGCATGTGTTATTTCGCAACCGTACACTCATTGTTACAGTACGGCACCGAGCTCTTTGGACGCGCTGCCGAAAGGGAACGCGTCTTTAGAATGCAAAAAAGGGCCGTACGTGCGATAGTACGCATTTCGAGGAGGACATCTGTGAGGCCATACTTTACCCAGCTAAACATTATGACAGTCTCATCGATAGTTATTTATCAGGTAGCAGTGCATGTCCGTCGAAACATAAATTCGTTTCCAAAACAGGCGGAGATGCATTGCTACAACACTCGCAATGCCGCGGGTGGCTGGCTGGTGCCTGCAGCGAGACGACTGGCCAAGTCGGACAAATTGACGCACGTCATGGGACCAGCTACCTACAACAAGCTTCCAGGCAAGGTTAGGGACGCACCGAGTCTGGAAAGTTTTAAAATAAGACTTAAGAACTGGCTTGTAGAGAAGACATTCTACAAAAACGACGAGTTTTTAAACTATAATTAAATAAAGTGTATTTTCATACCTTCTAATTTTTATAATAATTTATATTTTAATGACGTGTAATTTGACAAATTATAAATAGAAGCGTTTTACATAAAATAAAACGCATATTAATTTACTTACCTTGGTAAACGTTTAATAATTGAGATAGGCACAACATTTCCCGCCATATAAATAAGTATTGGCTTTGACTTTCTGTAAAAAAGTACTAGCCAATCAGTAACCTCGTCCAATGAGCAGTTAGCCAATCCGGTGTCTTCCCGCCACCGGCCGCTACGTCAAATGTGCGCTGTAGCGCCGACATCTTGTTTCTTCATTGCGTCGAATATCACCAGGCAGAATTTAAAATGTAAACGTTTACCAAGGTAAGTAAATTAATATGCGTTTTATTTTATGTAAAACGCTTCTATTAATTTGACTGTACCTTGGTAAACGTTTAATAACTGAGACGTGTTTGTTATCGCCTGGTGGTGGTGAAGACACTCAACGCCAATGTGAACTTACTATTTTTTAAATAATGTTATAATCGTAAGCCACATCGCTTTGAATGCAAATTAGTCATTGTGACATTCAAAACTGCAATACGTATGGTCCAAAACACAATTAAAATAACCTCATATAAACAGATGGCTTAAATAATTAAATGACATTTATGTCTTGTTTCGACTGGTTCTGAAATCAATATCATAGAGATACCATTTTTAAAAAGATTTATCGCACTCTATCACGATGATGATAGAATGTGCCATCGATCCTAGTATAATAAGTAAATAATTCTGAACAAAACCCCACACAGTATCATGCAATAGGGCCGCCCAGCTCAGCATGAATATGTTCTGAGTGATTGGGTACTGATGACTGATAAACTTATAACAATAAATTGCTAAATATGTTCGTATTGTATCAGTATACCTAACTGTATAATAAGACTTCAGCAGTTTAACTTCTTTTAGAAACAGTTTTTGCAACTTTTGCATTGTGTACGACCTTCGGTGACAATAAATCATTGCACAACTGAAAACTAACATATCTGCTCCAAAATATGAGTAGGTACTAGGTATTTAACTCCGCTTTATGAACATAGTACTCGTTTTAAACAATTTAAAGCATGTCGGAAAACAGTTACATTAACATTTCAATTTATTGCAGTGCGCTGTAATACCTGAGTAGGTACTTTATGAACCTTTATGGTGAAGCTTTGTATGTCCATCTAAAATGTCCAGTTATGGGAAGTTCTTATAATACATTTGAATAACTGGTTTTTCCTCCCCACAATGTTTGGACTAGATTACAAGTTTTGCGATAAGACTTGTGTACATTTCCACTGTAGAAGCGTAAGAAATCTTAGATCCGATACACATAGCTAAAAATACAGGTATATCTATTTCTTTTTTCTTATACTTGTTTTGCTCTTAAATACGCCATACGCCTTCTAATGTTATTCGAAAATCATACCGAATAGATTTACAAATTCTCACCCGAGAGCATATAGGTACTTAACATAGAGAGGTCTATTGAGACATCAATAAAATTAAGACCAATAATGGTAACTAGTAAACCCTAGATTACTAAGCAGCTTGTGACAGTGAAACCAAGTTTACTTCGAGAACCAACGTTATTTGTAACACTGTAGGTATCAGAATTGTGCATGAATACCACATTGTCACCCATTGTCACCCATTGTCAATGTACCTCGAAAACAAGCTCTTCATTCGAGATGCAGTAGTGGCTGTTGTACTACAATGCTTATATAATAATAAACAAGAACCATTTTCCGCTTAACTAGTAGTTATGTTGAAACATCTCACGACAAATTACTGATAATTCTGACGTCATCGCTTACGAAGCGATAATATGGATGTACCTTTATTCTCTCATTAAGGATCACAGAGTGCTAGAGTTTAGAAGCTGACAATGATCGCTTGCTTGTAAAGAATAGTGTAACACTTTATAAAATATAAACAGTTCTTTATGTCCTGTCCTTTACTGACGTTCAAAAAGAAGACTATGACGATTTTCCAAGGTTTCCATCAGTTTCAAATTTTAATTTTAAAAATGTATTGGTATTTGCGATGTCTAATACAGTTGAGAATACATTCAACAATTTATCATACAAAGCAGATAACAGAAATGCCACTTATGATAAAAAGTATGATGAGGGTAGTTGTAAATAAACGCGTGAACATTTATTACCGTACACACCTTTGGACAGATAACCAAGAAATGCCACCGGTTATAAAAAGTATGAAGAGGGTAGTTGTAAATAAACACGGGAATGTTTCTTATCGTACACACCCTTATCGTTCCCACAATCATAAATCCGGACATGGATTGAGTACAATTCAGAGCCTATACATGTAGCTATATGACATACGCTAGACACTTATAGATAGTAAAATCTCTAAGTTAGTGCCGCACGCAACGCCAGTACTTTCACCAAATCTCCTTCTTTTTGTCTGACAAGTAAAATCTTTTATACAATGTACTGTTAAAACGGTCAGGCCAGTGAGTGAGCTAGACCCATACATATGCGTGGACATATCCACTGACAGACAGTATCTTGATACTGAAGGCAACTTTGTGCAAGATATTGTGTTTTTGGTAGAAGTTCCTTATTTATACTAACAACTATCTCACGCACGCAACATTCAAATTCGTGATGGAGGAGTTCTAATAATAGGCACTAAATTTTTAATGCGGGTGGGCAGCATTTATATTATAATTCATTTCCATAATTATTCGTGGTTCCCTACAATTGTTAATCATTTTAAAGAACTTGTCTCGTCAATGAGAAGTTTTGTAGGTAGACTGAATAACTTATATGTTAACCTTAGAGTCTTTCCTGCGATCTCATGAATCCAAAAGGGTTCTTATATCTGCTACCGTTCACATTCAAACAGTGTGAAAAATAGTAACTCTGGGTTAGACTATGTTGAATGTAAATCAGCTCGAAGGCTTAGGCTTGCACTTCATCCACAATGGCACCTCAAACCAGCTGCTATACGCAATTTATAATTTGCCTATTAAAATATCAGCCCATCGATAAATTATCAACCCGCTTATCAGCCCGAGTTGGCTAAAAAGAGTTTCTTACGATATCTTTATATGACTTTTGTCACAAGTACGGTTTATCAGAAGATTTTATTATTCCTTCAGCTAAACGGCTCCTTCTGAATGTTAATGTCTAACAATAAGTCTATATAGGTATCGAACCTCCCAGATCTTTTGTTGATAGGTATGCAATACACGAATCATATAATAATATATTGGTAAGACATTTGTCAACAGGTACGCGATACCCTGCACTTTTTATTTTGATCCCTGTTGGAGGTGCACCACGATTGATGCTTCTATTTAATAATAGTTAAACCTTCCCGGAAGTTCTTGTCAATAGGTACGCGATACCCTGGACTTTTTATTTTCATCACTGTTGGAGGTGCACCACGATGCTTTTATAGTTAGCCTTCCTGGAAGTTGTTGTGAGTAGGTACGCGATACCCTGAAATTCATCGCTGGTGAAGGTACACCACCACGATGAATTCCTTTATCCAAACAAGCAACCCTTTCTGAAGCTTATGTGAACACATACTTACGTTGAATATTCGAGAATAATGCATATCACGTCCAAGACAATTTAAAGCTGAAAAATATTCGGTTCGCCCGAATTTTATCTGTCATCGCAGCCCTGCGAGGGTGCGTAATGAACCCTGCGAGGGTTTTATTATATATTTGCAAGGAGTTGACAATGCGGCAGCCATTGTAGCCCTGCGAGGGCGTTAAAACAACCCTGCGAGGGTTTTTATTCCGTGTCCAAAATAATCCAAAGCTGAAAATATTCGGTGCGCCCGAATTTTATTTATGTCATCGCAGCCCTGCGAGGGTGCGTTATGAACCCTGCGAGGGTTTTATTATATACTTACTTGCAAGGAGGTGACAATGCGCCAGCCATTGTAGCCCTGCGAGGGCGTTAAAACAACCCTGCGAGGGTTTTATTCCTTGTCCAAGATAATCTAAAGCTGAAAAATATTCGGAGCACCCGAATTTTATTTATGTTATCGCAGCCCTGCGAGGGTGCGTTATGAACCCTGCGAGGGTTTTATTATATACTTGCAAGGAGATGACAATGCGCCAGCCATTGTCGCCCTGCGAGGGCGTTAAAACAACCCTGCGAGGGTTTTTATTCCTTGTCCAAGATAATCTAAAGCTGAAAAATATTCGGTGCGCCCGAATTTTATTTATGTTATCGCAGCCCTGCGAGGGTGCGTTATGAACCCTGCGAGGGTTTTATTATATACTTGCATGGAGATGACAATGCGCCAGCCATTGTAACCCTGCGAGGGCGTTAAAACAACCCTGCGGGGGTTTTTATTCTTGCAAGAATACACGAGGTGTTTTGCTTAAAAATCAAGGAACTTAGCTCATTTCGAAAATAGGAACATAAAACCTATCAGTATTTATCCTTGAAATGTATCTTGTCAATCGTGGACTTGAGACACATCTTTATATTTGAATTTTCAACACTTCTGTTTGGTACAAAAACAATAGGCAATGAAATATGTATCTACCCGCTCCTGAAAAAAAAAGTTATTCTCTTGCCAACCTACATTAACACTCAGTGCCCTTGCAAAACCAGCTGCTCTGTGCAATGGCTAGGCAGTGAATAGGTTAGGCAACCTATTAGATTAATCCACCCGACGTTGGGTGTAGGCCACGTGTTATTTGCACAGTGCAAATAAACTCAACATTTCATATTTTGTATATTCGCGTATAAATTACGGGCAGGTGAAAACCAAACGGCCATCGTACGCGTTGCCCACGTGGCTGCGTGGCCCACAATACACAAAACAACGACATTTTAAAGTACTCACGATGTTATTTCCATTACCCTTCAATATTGACCTCCTTCTCCAGTTGTCTTTCAAGTCTCGTTTTCACGATATCGGTCAGAATTTTGCATATTATATCGTGTTAACATCCTTGCTAGAAAAATAATTATTTTAGCACATAGCAACATATAACCTCAAAATAAATTCATACGAATCGAACGGAAAAATCGAACGGAAATACCGTTAAAATCTTACTTAGGAGTAATAGAAGAAAAATTACCGCTGTTATTAGCGTCACTGGCACATGGGATGCCAGGTAGTTGTAAAAAGCCTCAGCTTTTGTCATTAAAACAAATATAACCACGTGCTTGCGAGCACATATAATAAGAAAAATGTCACGGTCTTAGTGCAAGGTAGTAAAAGGCGTATGCTTTCGTACTAACCATGCGACATGTGTGCGACCCGTGATTCTCCAACAAAATATAAATAAAATGGACTGGTCCAAAAACAATTTACGAAACTTATTTCGCAAATTATCATTTTATTGAAAAAATGTGGGTAGACAAAGAAAAATGTACTTACGCAGTAATGCAATTTAACACCAAACCTTTAGAATATTATATGTACTTTGCAATAATTCTTTGCGAAATGTATGCACTTTGAAATATTTTCTGGAACCTTTCTTCAAAGCGTGCTACGTATTTGGTAGCACGTCTGTACTCGGCGGGAAACTAAACGCCAATGAAGAAACAAGATGTCGGCGCTACAGCGCACATTTGACGTAGCGGCCGGTGGCGGGAAGACACCGGATTGGCTAACTGCTCATTGGACGAGGTTACTGATTGGCTAGTACTTTTTTACAGAAAGTCAAAGCCAATACTTATTTATATGGCGGGAAATGTTGTGCCTATCTCAATTATTAAACGTTTACCAAGGTACAGTCAAATTAATAAAATGTTTATCTGTTTATCTTTATCTGTTTATCTGTTTATCTTACCTTCTCTACAATCTGGATTCCGTAAAGGACGTGGAACCGTGACCTCCCTTCTAGATGTCACAGATAATGTTCTGTCGGAGCAGGATAGAGGGTGCTGTACATTACTACTCCTGCTTGATTATTCACGTGCTTTTGACTGCCTCAACATAACGCTCCTTCTCGCCAAACTTTCTTACTATGGTTTAAGTCAATTATCTATTGATTGGTTCCCTAGCTATCTTAGTTCTCGGTTACAGACTGTAAAATTGATAAAAAATGATGGATCGACTTTATTATCACATATGACGATATTGTTTTTGGTCCTCCTTTACTTGCGAAAACCCAGCGCACCATACAAAGAGTGCACAATGCTTTTTGTCGCTTCTGTTTCAATATTCCGCCTCGAAGCCACGTAACACCGTATCTGAATAACATGTCCTTATTGAAAATGGAATCACGAAGATTACTGCACCTGGGTGGACTGGTCTTTGACCTTATTAAGTTTAAAAAGCCTGAGTATCTGCACTCAAAACTTAATTTCGTCTCTGGTGAAAGGCTACGGTCAGTAAGATCTGCACTTTCATATCACAATCATAAGACTGCAGCTTTTAGGGGAAGTTTCAGGTATTCGGCAACGAAGTGCTGGAACAATATTCCTCCCCCTATTCGCAATGCTAACACAAAGTACACATTTAAACAACGTTAAAAAAGTTTTTATTGCAAAAGCAAATAGAGGGTATACCCAAGCACTTCGTTTGCCAAAAATAAAACTGTCGTCAGTTCATTTCATTCATTTGTTTTCGCACTATTGTATTTATTTTGTTATAATAAGATTTTTCATAACCATTAAAATTAATGAATAGGTAATTGATGAACCAAATTTTTATTTTTTGTTTACTATTACACTACACAGTCAAAATAATAATACACTTTGCCCTTTTGTAGTCGTTCTGCTCGTTCGCGATCAGGTTTTGGCTGAAAATCTGTGTTTTGCTTTGAAGCAAAAAAAATAACTGAGCCATGGCCTATTTGACGTTCTGCAGCACACAAACTTACCTAAACTAAACTAACGGCCGATTTCTGGAACGCATGTCAACTTCATAATTTACTAATCAATGTTCAAATCTCTATTCAAGTGTCATTTGGGTTTCTCGAACGTTGATTACGTACTTAGATTTTGAACAGTCATTACTTAACAAGCTTGTCAACTCATTGAAGCAAAACTCTTGTCAAATATCAAAATGGGTTTCTGGAACGATAATTAAGCATGATTCTTTGGTCAAGCTCTTGTCAAATCAATAATTAGCTAATCGGTGATTTAGCTCGAATTAGTTGAAATTTTTACAACAATGTGCTGTATTTTGCCAAGTTCTAAATCGAATATACAGCGTGTAAACAGACAACTATCGAAAACGAAGGGGGATGGCGAAGCACCTTTAAACTTAAACAAAACAAAAATCCGCAGGCCGAAAAAAAAATTGTAGCCGAAGATAAACATGTTTAAAGATTTTCAATTATTTTGTTTGCAAGCAATGTACGCGTCCACTTCGATACCTACGCCGCCGCGCCGACGTGAGTCGCGCGCGACGCATCACTCACTACATAACATAAGTACCTACATCACTACATAGTATAAAACAAAGTCGCTTTTTCTGTCCCTATGTCCCTATATCATTATGTCCCTTTGACTGCTTCATCATCATCATCATCATCAACCTATATTAGTCCACTAATGGACATAGGCTTCCCCCAATGAGCGCCATAGCGCCCTGTCTTCAGCTTGACGCATCCAGCATATGCCAGCAGTCTTTCGCAGATCGTCATCCCACCTGGCCGGAGGGCGTCCTACGCTACGTTTACCGAGTCGCGGTCTCCACTCAAGAACACGTTTACCCCAACAGTTGTCGGTTCTTCGCGAGATATGGTCGTATACGTTTTGACTGGTTAAATCTTTAAAACTACGGAACGGATTTTGATGCGGTTTACTAGCGACCCGCCCCGGCTTCGCACGGTTTTATTATACGTATAAACCTTCCTCTTGAATCACTCTATCTATTAAAAAAACCGCATCAAAATCCGTTGCGTAGTTTCAAAGATTTAAGCAGTCGAAGGGATATAGGGACATAGGGACAGAAAAAGCGACTTTGTTTTATACTATGTAGTGATACACTCGTGCGAAACCGGGGCGGGTAGCTAGTAAAGTTATAAGTCGTCAAAGTTTAAGGTAAGGTCTTTATAGCAAGTACCTAGGCTGTCGGTACTCGGTAGATATTTCACGACTTACCTAAAGACACGAGCATCAGCTGGGATACGCAGTAAGTAAATGCGCAACACTTCTGACGCATTTCCTAGAGCTTCACCATAAGAAACACAAACATTTGCCCATACTCCATCGCACTGAACATTATGTTGGCAAATAAAACACACTTACTAAACACAACCGATACACATCACATTCTCCATAGCACATCATGAGCATTTGTCCATACTCCCTCGCACTAAACATGTTTATAAAACACACCGAAAAACACAGAAAGTAACTTCCACTATTTACCTTCCTACACTAAGACCATGTACTTAAGAAAAACTTTAAAAACACGCATACCACACTAAAAATCTGTTTCACAAAACAAAACAGTATTCGCAAATTTCCGCAACGACCGCGCAAGTTCGAATAGTAACACCGACTAAAAGACGAATAAAAATAATACAAGCACTATGTACCTACATAGAGAAGTTATGCATTCAAAATCCGTTTTTAAATGCCGACAGCCAAAGTGTTATAATCCTTATGCCTAATTAAATAAAGTTTAGATTCCTTTCCATACATTTCCTTTGACTATAGCCGACTGGCCGCGTGCCGTGCCGACCCACGGCGCGGCGCTCCGCGCCCGACAAAGAAAAACACCGCTGCTGTTATAAACCTTATGCAGAGTGAAATAAGGTTTTCCTATACCAAAGCAGATTATTCAGTATCCAATAAGGTTCAAAATGGGGCATACTCATTTTAAAATCTTTATCACAGAATTATGAGATAATTTTATTTTTTTCGCGGGAATATTTGAATACTACGACTAGTAAAAGGATTACTTAGTTATGAACGTTTCCAGCTAGAATTAACTTTTTACCCTGAACCAAAAAAGCACAGAATACATAATAGTAGTATACATGGTCATACATTACATCCCAAGGTTGCCTGGATGGAAGAAATGAGAGAACTTTTAGCGATAAGACCGCCCTTTATACTATGTATGCAGTATTTTTGTTTTGTTTTCTTTCTTTGTGTGGTACCTACCTAGGTTTAAGTATAATAAAAAAGAGTTTTCTATTCTATTCTAGTAGGAACAGGTAGGTAAAATGTAAATGATATCTTCAATTTGTTAATAGAAGTAGAAGTGTTAGGAAGGGTTCGATCCTACAATCTTCAGATTGAAAATCGAGTGTATTCTTTCTATGCCAAGACGGCAAAATACAGATAGCCACCAGCGAGCAGCGCGGTAACCTACGTGCGTACCTAGCGTATGTATGTATCTTGCGTAGATAGATAGATACCCATTTCGCTCGCGCAGTCGAGCGGTGGTGCGGGCGTCCATAAACAGCTGAGTTGAGGTCATTCACTTGCGTGCAATACATTACATCTTTATTTTAATTTGTTTATTTTTGCTTTTAAAAATTGTTTATTCGTGTTGATATGTTTTCTTAGTGTTGTACTATGGGTGTGTAACTAGATAAAAAAATAAAAAAATTTAGAGAGGTGAAATTTTATTCGCGTTTTTTTTTCGATAAATATGTTCAGAATCATGGTCTGATTGCCACCTTTCATTTTTCGATAGTAGTCTTTTTACACCCTGTATATAAAAAATCAACAGGTTGGTACTCCTAAAGCGGTTTTGTTATGTATTACTAAACATAAGGACCGTTTTACCATTAAATAAAAATAAATTAAATTATCTCTTATATTCTAGGATGCTTCGTTTTGCGTCCGCATATTAGAAACATATGAATAATATAAAAAAACTTGGTGAAATACAGGAATTAAAAAATATTGGTAATAAAGCAATGTAAAAGGGTTCCTACTTGCCTACTAAAGTAGTTAAAGTTATTTTTTCTATTTCGGTATAGTTTTTTTCTTCATAATAAACAATCTATAATTACCTATCTAATTTACAATTTTGAAATTTTTCAAACGTAAACAAACAAGTATTCGCGCCACAAGCATAAGCATAAATAATAACTGGGTAGAAGGGACTCTTCTTTAATCGAGTCCAGACATGTTTTTTTTTTACTTAGGGCACTAGAATGCACTATTTATATTTTGTAATAATGTTCAGAACACACCAACTATTTCGGATATAAGTATATTCAATATAGGTTACGACCCATCAGTTCAATCCACTTTTTTCTTCTGAAAAAAAGAAAATTGGATTAGTTACCTACGTATTGGGTTGGTACCTATTATTTCACAAATGTACACGTCAGTTTGAATTATTTATTAAACGAGAGCACATAAAGAATGCATCATAAAAAAAAACCTCGAGGTAATTCATGATACTCAACTCAACTCAAAATCGCACCGGGCTCTCGGACAACATAACTATAATTTCAACTAATACTTGCGGCCGCCACCGCGCGCCGCGATCGGTAAATATAAATGAATGATCATTAAAAACCGCGTGCAGTGTCGCCGGCTGTGGCAGCCCGACCGATATGCCCGTTTAACGTGGAAAATAGTGTAGGCTAATATCTTGACCTTGAGCGCGTTTCCCTTCTACTCTTACTTACTACTATTTACTTATTCTTATGCCACAAACGTCATTTTTAGGGTTCCGTACCCAAAGGGTAAAAACGGGACCCTATTACTAATACTTCGCTTTCTGTCCGTCGAAAATAAATATTTAAGGCGGGCTCCCATTAAAACGCCTTTTTTATTATTTTTGGTCGATATTAATAAATGTTAACATGGTAACAATGGTAACAGCCTACCTGTTACCACTTGAAATATTCACAAAATACTTAATTGTAAGTATATTTTTACTTAAGTCATCATCATCATCATCATCATCATCATCAACCTATATTAGTCCACTGCTGGACATAGGCCTCCCCCAATGAGCGCCATTGCGCCCTGTCTTCAGCTTGACGCATCCAGCATCTGCCAGCAGTCTTTCGCAGATCGTCATCCCACCTGGCCGGAGGGCGTCCTACGCTACGTTTACCGAGTCGCGGTCTCCACTCAAGAACACGTTTACCCCAACGGTTGTCGGTTCTTCGCGAGATATGGCCGGCCCATTGCCACTTCAGCTTGCCAATTCTTTGAGCTATGTCGATAACTTTGGTTCTCTGTCGGATGTATTCGTTACGAATTCTATCCTTCAGAGAGACTCCGAGCATAGCTCTTTCCATAGCTCGCTGGGCGACTTTGAACTGGTGGACCAGCCCTACCGTGAGTGTCCACGTCTCTGCTCCGTAGGTCATTACGGGTAGGACGCACTGATTGAAAACTTTCGTTTTCAAACATTGCGGTATGGATGAAGAGAAGACTTGACGTAGTTTCCCAAATGCTGCCCAGCCTAGCTGGATCCTCCTCTTGGCCTCCTTCTCAAAATTGTTTTTACCTAGCTGTACAATCTGCCCAAGGTAAGTATACTCGGAAACAATTTCAAGAAGGTGATCACTATCGGTCCCGGAACAATGTGGCCATTGATCATGACTTTGGTTTTATCCAAATTCATGCCAAGACCGATACATCGCGAGGCTGAAGCTAGGCCGTCCAGCATGTGGGTCAGCTCCTCTAGCGACTCCGCCATTACGACTATGTCATCAGCGAATCGAAGGTGTGAGATGTAATCGCCGTTTATGTTAATGCCCTTACCTTTCCAGTCCAGCGTCTTAAACATATCTTCCAATGCGCTCGTGAACAGTTTCGGGGATATGACATCCCCCTGTCTCACTCCTCTGCGCAATTGGATAGGTTTAGACTGCTGGTCCTGTACTTGGACACTCATAGTGGCAGCTTCATAGAGACACCTCAGCACTTCGATGTAACGATAGTCTACTTGGCATCGCTGTAAGGATTCCAGAACAGCCCAGGTTTCAACGGAGTCAAAGGCTTTCTCATAGTCCACAAAAGCGAGACACAGGGGCTGATTATACTCTTCGGACTTCTGTATAATCTGCCTCACTGTGTGTATGTGGTCTATGGTACCATATCCTCCGCGGAACCCGGCCTGTTCCGGTGGCTGGAACTCGTCAAGTCTCCTGGCGAGACGATTCGTGATCACTCGTGAGAACAGCTTATAGATGTGGCTCAGGAGTGTGATGGGTCTGTAATTTTTAAGGAGAGTTTTATCACCCTTCTTAAAAAGAGCACCACCAAACTCCTGCTCCACATCTTAGGAGTTCTCCCACTGTGGAGGACGGTATTGAAGAGGTGTTGTAGCTCCTGTATAACGGAGGCTCCTCCTGCCTTCAGAAGCTCTGAAGTTATACCGTCCTCACCGGGGGCTTTTCCATTTTTAAGCTGCCTCAAAGCTAACACGATTTCGTCTTGACTGATGTCTGGCAGTTCGTCGGTGTAGTGGCGTGTCAGGGTGGCTCTAGAATCAAGGTCGTCTCGTCGGGAACGAGGGGCATGTGCAGTAGGGTGGAGCGTCAATGTATGGAAAAAAAATAAAGTTACATAATCGATTTCGAATACCTGCTAAAAGTTGCAAAATAGCAAGACAATAATAAGTATAATTTTATTTTATTTTATAAATATATTTTTTGGCCCTCTACCGTCGTTTGAAATTTGTCATTGTTTTCATTTACGTAACTTTTTAAAACCTGTCTTCTACAGAAACTAACAATAAATAACTATTTATTTTAGTGGCATAGTGTAAATAAGACATCAATTTTATAATAATAAAAGTTTTATTTAGAAATACTCTGCTTCAAACAATCAAAAAATTAATCAAAAATTATAAAATTGTGAGTATTTAGGTTGACTTTTTAGCTTTGATTTTTTTTCAGTATCGAACGATAGCACGCGATTGTATTTTACCGCGAATGCATCCATCTCTGGCTTTCTTACCAGAAACAGTCATCAGTGCCTCAGTTACCATTTTCACACATTTTCAATAGCTTGATTGTGACAAGGAAAATCCGAAACCCTCAAACCCAGTTCTCTGATATTATATTGATTTATTGATCGTAAAGCATAGCCTCTAACAGATTTTTTGGATGTGCAAAAAAAAGAGGTTTCTCTGAATAACTCGGTCTGCAATTTACTGTACATCAGAACTCAAAACATTTTAATTATGCAATCAATCAAAGAATGAATAGTTCATTCAGGCAAAATTTCGTATATGATACCAAATAGGAGCATAAGCTCTTAATATAGTATATAATAAGATTTATCAGGTTGGAAGCTCTTAGTTTTATAAGGTTCAAATAAGGCTTGGGTGTCTTAATATAGCTATCAGCTATTGTCAACCATCGCGAGTGAGCATTTTTTTCATGATTCCTGCGAAACTCGCATGGCGGCTTGTTGACCATTTTTCAGACAACTATCTGTTTTTTTCAGGAACAACACTTGTTTTAATCCATCAGCCTTCGTAAGTAGTATTAATTTACTACAGAAACAAGGATATCCATAAATTGAACAGTTTATTTCACTTCGAGTTCTTATTTTCGACATTATTTTGTCTTTAGAACATTAGGCCACGAAATTAATAGCTTATCTTATTGATTACTGAAAAAAACAACTAAAATTAATTTATAAGACGAAGGTTATTTAAAAAATAGGTAACTCGAATGATTCTAACGTCAACAGTTCAATTTGCAAAGCTACGTACCGACTGATACCAATCATTGAATTTTTTTTAAAATCGGCGTCTCTGATATGTATAATTTGACTTCATGACAAGCTTCTAGTGATACAGGAATTATTATTTACCACTCATTTTATATTTAGTCATGCAAAAATATGATATTCAACATAAAAAAAAACAGTTAAATGTTTAGTTACGATTTTTGTTTATCAGTCCCATTTTTTCATTATTTTGAAATATTCAAAGGGCAGTAGAGGGCTGAAGAAGGGTTGCAATATTTTTATTTTATTTTTTTTCCTTGCCTGTGCAACAAGATGCAACTTTTGAGAGGTATTCAGAAGTGCAAATGTAAAAATAAAAATCTCGCTCCACCCTAATGTGCAGTGTACAGACGGCCATAAAAATCCTCTATCTCGGCTGAAATCTCCGGTTTCGACAGTACGGTCCTCCCATCGTGCGTTTTAAGCTTCGTCAGGTGGCTCCTGCCAAGCTGCTGAGTGAATACTTTGGACCCTCGGTTTCGCTCTATCGCCTCTTCAATGAGGCGTGTGTTGGAGCTCCGACTTACTTAAGTAATAAAAAATAAAATTTAAAAAATATGGTACGGAACCCTTAGTGCGAGTCTGACTCGCCCTTGGATGGTTTTATTGAAGTTTAGGAGTGAATGACTGAACTGAAAGAATGACAATCGTAAGATGATCAATGATTAGCTAATTATTATCTAATCAGCGTTCGTGCACCCCGATTTGAATTGACCAGTGTGTTAAATTAATCGCTTTGTCAACTGATTTGAGATTTGAATAGCCTTCTAGAAACCGGGTGTAAGTTGTTTATTTTAAAAAAGTTATATCGTTTGTAATTTAACATAATTACTTTTGAAATTGAATGTTTAATGTCTAAATGTTTTGTACTTTTGTTTTGTTAATTGTTGTCTATGTAATTGTATATGAGTGTGTCTGTGGAAACAAATAAACTTTTTATCTATCTATCTAAGCGATTGTTTATAGTTCGTTGTGGGACGTAGTCGCTACGACTGAGTCGTACAAGACCCGCCGTTGTGTGAGACATACGAGAGTGAGTAGAGTGTGCGGCGGTACCTGGGGCAGCAGCGAGGGCAGCAGCGTGGCGCGGTGGATGAGCTGGATCCAGGCCAGCATGGCGTCGCGCGAGTCCGCCGCGAAGTAGAACGCCTTGCCCGTGTGGTACACCTTGAACGCGTGCGCGCGCGACTTCACCTGCAAACAACCTATCATCATACAATGCATATCGTAGCGTAGGGGCGCGGTAGGCTGTGTGCGCTACTGTGTGTCAGTAATGTGTCGCAGGGAGGGGTGTACCTCGTGCGCGGCGCAGACGGTGAACCCCTCGAGGTAGATCATGCAGTGCGCGCGCGCGGCGTCGGGCGCGCGGTAGGCGTACAGCAGGCTGTGCGCCAGCAGCAGGTGGCGGCGCGCCCAGCGCGGCGCGGCGGCCCCGCGGCCCCGCACGCGCTGCCACACGCCCCCCGCCGCGCCGCGCGCCGCCAGCGCCGCAGCCGGGACGCTGCGCCGCTCTGCAACACCACACACACCACTCACTCCAATACACACTCTACTTCACAAATATGTTTCTGTGTTCGACACGACACCACCCACCTCACCGAAACAATACACGTGCAGTGCGGAGCGCGCTGCGAATGTGCATTTCAGCTGCGCTCGTAATAGCGATCGGCCGTCGTCGCCGCTGATTCGAACCAAAACAATGAAATTTTAATGTCGGTGTATGTATGTGTGAGCACTCACTGGCGAGGATGGAGCTCTTCTTCTTGAGGCTGCGGGACTTGGAGGTGGGGAAGATGCCGCGCACCGCGCTGGTGGGGGACAGCGCGCCGCGCCCCTCCGCCTGCGCGCCCACCACGATGTCGGGGGGGCCGGGGGGCTGCGGCGCGGGGGGCTCCGGCGGGGAGGGGGGCGGCGGGGGGCGCATGTCCAGCGCCGTCATGTTGCGCAGGGGCGCCGAGATCTGGGGGGGAACCATTACTGTACCTCCTTCGGGAGATGCCTGATACGGTTATAGTTTAGGATTCCTACTGAAGCTTCAGAGTTAGCTATAACATCTGGTATGAATTGTAATAACTAATAGATAGTGTACGAGTGAGCGGAGGAGCACTGACACACAGTACCTGCAGTATGTCGATGTGTCGCGCGTGGCGGGGCGGCGCGGCGGGCGCGGGCGGCACGGCGCGCAGCACGCCCGGCTGCACGCCCGGGATGCCGGCCCACACCGCGCTGTCCCTGCAACAAGCGCATAGTCTTAGGGACGGCTCCAGCGGACGCGTGACGTGTTTGTGTTGTGACGTGTGACGTGTGTGTAGGGGCGGTACCTGCGCGGCGGCGGCGCGCGCGGCTCCAGCAGCGAGCGGCGCCGGGGCTCCACCACGGCGGTGTTGATGCACTCCAGCACCCGGCCCGCGCTCGGCGGCTCGCACGCACCCGTGCCCGAACACTCTGCAACGAGGGCCGCACACCAAATACACATGTGTACATAGAGCACCGGGAGGGGAGTGTTCGGGGCTCAGTGAGTGGGACTTCATTGTGGGTGGAACGCATGGGAAGGCAGAGGTTCATCGAGTTTAGTCGTGGCAGCGGCAGACGTTACAATCGACACCTCGCATGTTTACTAGGGGCAACGGAAGGACAGCTTCCTTCTTCATATTTTGACACCACACGTGCGATCACCCCTGAGCAGATGACCAGAGTAGTGCTTAAGGTGCCTCCCCCAAAACTGAATACAATACACTACGTGCATATATATATTTTTTTACTTCATAAACTTTGTTAATACTAGTGATATAATTAAGATCTCTGATGTATAGAAGAGTAAGTAGTACCTTGCGGTGCAGTTGCGGTGGCGGGTGCGGGCGCGGGAGAGGGCGGGTCCCCGGCGGCGCGGCGCTGCTGCATGGCCTCGCCGATCTGCGAGGACGACTTCAGGAACTCCAGGATCTGGCCCGCCTTCTGCGCCGACGCCGCCGCCAGCTGCAACACGGGGACCGTTAGTGCCCGCGCAGTGGCGTGCCAAATGGCAGATACACATTGATGTGGCGTGTTGTGTCGCGACAGATACCCCACTAACTCTCTGGCGCGACCGGGCGCCGAGCGGTTGCCGCCACGACACACGCCGCCACAACACAGTGCAACACATTGATGTGAATCTAGTCATACTAAATGTATGAGACCGATAGCGTTCTGTCGCGCCACAACACACCCCAACTCAGCAATATGAACCTAGCTTAATGCTTCAAAACACGGCAAGCCCGACATACGTTTCTTGCTTTGGTATGATTCGTTTTTTTTTTTTGTAGTTTTCATTTTCATTCAAATCTAGTAAGGTCAAGAAAATGTTGCAACTCTTCGCTCTTCAGTCTTCATATTCATTGCCTTCGGCAAGTTTTGACGAGTCGCACTGAAGGCATATTACCTAGGTAGGTACTAAGTACTAGATAGGTAGAAAATCACAAACATGTCAGTTCGAGAGAGGAATACAAATTGGTATTTTGTAGTTTGCTTATCGAAATGATTTGCGTTTGCGTGCTAAGTAAGGAATCTGTTTCTGATGTTAAATCTGACCGATATTTGTCAAAGAGTTCGTTGTTAAACACCTGGAGAAATTACAGTTTGAAAATTTCAGAACAGTTATCTGTCGTTAGTTTCGGAATAAATGTTGTCAACTATGTCTTGAACAAATGATCTGTTGTATATCTTATCTGCACTCATTTCAAACAAAATTAAAATCACTCAAAAATTTTAAGTAACAAAATTGCAAAATGTACCTACCAGCTCACTCATTAAACAAAATAAAAAAGTTAAGTGAAAAGAAAAGGAATAGTTTACTTGTAAGAACTTCGCGATCGTGACCATAGTTTGTGACGAACTTCTCGGTGAAAGCCCGGCTTTTTGTTCCATACTAATTGCTATAGAAACGCACAGTAGTAATTACTCGTATATCTAAAGACGTAGCACTTTTGCATAGGTGCCGACATACACGCCCGCGGAAGCCCATGAGTGTGAGCGAGATGCATGCGGCCGCGCGCGGCAAGTTGTCGGCCGCCGCGTTCGGCCGTTTTTGGCCATCTTCGGATATTTTCTAGACAGACAGTCACAGAGATAAAAAGAACTGAAATGAAAGAAATGGCGCGCGAAAATTCAAATATGGTAGTCACTGTTTTCGGTTTTTGAAGTAGGGCAAGCCCGGCGTTTTGGCTTGTATGAAGCTACCGCCACCAGGCGAGAGCCCCGGCGATAGCACCGGCGATAGCACCGGCGATAGCGGGCACATCACGATACTCACCGAGAGAGGCTCATGCGGGGGCTGCGGGGGCGGCGCGGGCGGGGACTCGGGGATGGCGGGGTGCGGGGCGGGCGGCGCGCCCTGCAGGTCGTAGGCCGGGGTGCTGTGGCTCTTGTCCAGGCGGCCCCGCGCGCGCTCCTCCTCCGAGGGGGGCGAGGGGGGGCCCGCGCCCGCCGGCGGGGAGCCCCCCAGCCCCAGGCACGTGCGCGGACGCGACGTCTCCAGCCCCGTGCCGTACGAGACCGCCTGGAACGATGAAGGTACCGTTGGAATGATACGACAAGTATTAAAGCCGCGTACAGACTACTGTAACGTAAGATGCAATGTAACATGTAAGGAGCATTTCATTGAAACATGAAATGCTCTGTTCGTGCGCGTAGTGTGCGCGGTTCGTGAGCGGTAAGCGTCCACACAATGGGATTTCTGTTACATTGCATGATACATTGCGACACTGTGGTCGGTAAATTCTTTCATTGCGTGTTACAGTGCATGTTACGTTACAGCAGTCTGTAGGCGACTAAAGGATATCGTGTAACATGGTGCAGGTCGTGCATACCTTGTCCCGGGGGCGGAGCGAGGCGTGGGGCTCCGGGGGCGCGGGTCCGCAGGCGGGGGCGGGGCGGCCCTCGCGCAGCTGCAGCCAGAAGGGGTCGAGCGCGAGGTGGTGGCGGCGGGGGAGGGGGCTGCCTCCGCCTACCGAGTGGCGGCGCCGCACGAGCGCGCGCGGCTTGGGCCAGTACATGCGGCTGCGGTCGGCGGGGGCTGTGGGGCCGCCCGGGGACGCGGGGGGGGACAGCGGCTCGCTCTCCGACGACGACGACGCCGCCGCCTCCTGGAACACCTCCTCGCTACTTACGTCCCCGTACAACTATAAATATCTACGTGTTCGTGCTCATGTGGTACTGTTCATGGTTGGACCACAAACTGCACTCTTGAGATTGGTATTTCGTAGGTGGTCAGGGAAAGTCTGGTTCGGTATGGTACGGACTATATTCTTGTTCTGGGTTAATTTTTATCGGACAGTTTATATAGTACTTACTAAAAGAAAATAACCTAGAGTCAGATTACTGAAAATTATCAGTTTAATTCTACAAAAATATAAAAAAATATAAATTTACATCCAGCCAAATATAGTAGGACAAATGCTGAATGATTTGAGTGTACCACTCACTCCACAGTGCTTTAAATAAGTCTTTTCCTTTCTATCTGATTTGAAATGACACATGATTGTTTATTTCATTTTATTGTCTGTTGTGTATGAGTTGTGCGGCTAATCCTTTAATTTGGTTTGGACATTTGCGACGTTAGTAACCCAGAGTTAGTTATTAGATAAACCCTCCCAAATAGGTTGAAAATTTTTATAACTAATTCAATTTAAAAAATTATTAACTAATAAGAAAGTAAGTGAGTACCTTGGTCTCCTTGAGGTCGCTCATGATGGTGTGCGAGTGGTGCGTCTGCAGGCGGGAGGGCACGTAGAGCGCGCGGGGGGGCGGGCGCGGCGCGTGCGGGAGCGCGGGGGGCGGGCGCGCGCCGCGGCGCCGCAGTCGCAGAGACAGCTCGTCGCGCGCGGCCGCGCACGCGCGCAGCACGGCCGCGCCGCTCCAGCCCACCACGCACTGCGCGCCCACCTGCACGATCTCGTCGCCCGCGTGCACCTGGCCCGAGGCGTGCGCCGGCGACCCGAAGCGGATGTCGGCGACCTGGTGGTGTCCGCAGTGCGAGGGCACCACGTCGAAGCCGAGCGGGCGGCCGCGCTGGCGCACGCACACGGCGTCCAGCCCCGCCACGCTGAGGATGGAGGGGTCGAGCGCGTGCAGGATGCGGTCGGCGGCGGCGGCCGTGGTGGCGGCGGCGGCGGCCACGGCGCGCGCGGGGTGCTCCGCGAACCGGTCGCGCTGCGCGCTCGTGGCCGCCTCCAGCGCCAGCCGCAGCAGCGCCGAGCGCCGCGCAGCCAGCACGCCCGCCGCCGCACCGCCGCTGCACGCCGCCCATCTAACGCACACACATTCTCTTCACTTTCACCATCTACAGATAATACTCCTCAAAATGGGTTATTAAAGTTACAGATTCGCAGTTTGGTTTTGTATTAAGATGTTTGATTTAATATATGTATTATGTAGGATGCTTAAGACCTAAAATACTGATATTTATAAACAATTTAAAACACGTGTTTAAGGAATTTTCAATAAACCACTAAAAATTGTTAACTGGATGGATTGAAGAGCATGACAAATAGTATAGTCCACGCGAGCGAAGCCGCGAGCTGAAAGTTAGTATTTTATATTTCAAAATAATCTGTTCCTCTCATACAAAACGCCAATTTCAAATGTAACAACGTAACAATAAAACAAATATTATTCTTCATTTATTTAAAATTTCGCTAAAAACACATTATATGTATCTATAGAAAGTACCTACAATAATATATTGGAAAAATATAATATGTAACATCATTTATTTGCCACTATAAATACACACAAATATTTTAATATTTCATCAGAACAATGGCCCATGAGGATTGCAGAGAGACTAACTCCTAACGATATGCGCCGCGTCCAGGAGAAACGCTATTTGTATTGCTTTTTTTAATATACATCTGTGGTCAGTCTACAGGGTACACTAATTGGCCGGAGTATAGAGTATATATAATATATAATATGTATACTCTATACTCCGGCTATAATATATATATAGTTAAAAGTGTACAGAATCAAAATGTGAATGAAAACATTAGGAAGTTCTATTCATTATTCATTCTGTGTTCTAACAAATCCAGGACAGATTTAATTTATTTAGAGCAACTACCTCACCTGTGCATGTTCGGTTCGGAGCTAAGCACCGTGACGCTATAATGTGCACGCGAACTTTCTCAATGACACCAGAGTGTTGGGAGCTAAGAGAGTGGTGTATACTAATTATAGACATCACATAGACAGTTGGACATTGACCCTTTCAATACCAGCATTCACAAGGCAAGGCGATGCATGACTCTCAACTTGTTTTCGTCGGCCTGCTGCCTATATACTACCTGTCGAGCCAGCAGACGAGCGGCTTGACGGCGTGCACCTGGCGCGCCACGTCGGCCAGCGTCTGCGTGTCGAGGCGCGCGTCCGCCTGCGCGCGCAGCTGCCGCGCCAGCGACGTCGCCACCACCGACAGCTTCAGCGCCAGCTGCTGGATGCACTCGCGCGACAACTCATACTGCTGCAACCGAACACAAACACACACGTAACTACAACTCATACTGCTGCAACCGACCACAAACACACACATAACTACAACTCATACTGCTGCAACCGACCACAAACACACACGTAACTACACTACAACTCATACTGCTGCAACCGAACACAAACACACACATAACTACAACTCATACTGCTGCAACCGACCACAAACACACACGTAACTACAACTCATACTGCTGCAACCGAACACAAACACACACATAACTACAACTCATACTGCTGCAACCGACCACAAACACACACGTAACTACAACTCATACTGCTGCAACCGACCACAAACACACACGTAACTACAACTCATACTGCTGCAACCGAACACAAACACACACATAACTACAACTCATACTGCTGCAACCGACCACAAACATACACGTAACTACAACTCATACTGCTGCAACCGACCACAAACACACACATAACTACAACTCATACTGCTGCAACCGACCACAAACACACACGTAACTACAACTCATACTGCTGCAACCGAACGCAAACACACACGTAACTACAACTCATACTGCTGCAACCGACCACAAACACACACGTAACTACAACTCATACTGCTGCAACCGAACACAAACACACACATAACTACAACTCATACTGCTGCAGGACTAGCATGGGCTTTCTTGTCTAGGTAGACAAGACTAAAAATGACATAAAAGTGACATTTGGGTGTAGAGAGTAGAAAGCTTTCTTCGGTTGCGAGCATGGCGTTCGAAAGAATGAGCGGATAGAAAGGTTTCTTTTCTACCCTAGAGACGAGTCTACACATTGCGAGCATGGCGATCAATTTACTCTATTTTTGACATTTGAGAATAGAAAGTATTCTTCCAAAATTCTCTACACTTCTCGAGGCCTAGACAAGCGTTTCTCTCGTATTTCGTAAAAGTATTATGGTCTTTGGCTATTATAAACGGGGTAGGAATTGGGTTCTTAGACACTACGAGGAGAAAAATGACCGAAGAAGAGAAAGAATCGCAGTTCAAGAGCTCTTTTCGATTTGCCGAAGGCCTAGTTTCGGAGATTTTATTTCATAATGAAGGATAATATTTGTGCCAAGAGCTGTCTCCTCACACAAAACAAGACTGCCCAACAATCGTAAAAGTAAGTACATACCTAAACTAGTCAACTACCTACTAAATTATACATAAGTCTCATTGCAAGTTTAATGAAAACCATTTATAGGTTATGTCCGGTTGATAATTTTATTTTCACCTTTATATTTGCGGGAGCAAAGTTCACAAAGTACCTATTGATTTCTGGCCATTACCAGAGAGGTGTTTTAGCATTATAAATATACCTACATAATACACACACGCACACACAGTTTAAACCAAAACACTAAATATAAATATGACAACCAACAACATCATCATGGTTATTATCATTTCAAATGGGATATTTACCATGATGAAACCAAATCAGGTTTGAGAAATTCTCACTATTACATACAAGTACTTTTAGTCACCTCCTAAGAAATGCCGACATGTTATTAATAATTTTGTTTTTCAGGGTCGTGAGAGTTGATCCCCACAATCCACATGAGACGGAACAAACAACAGATTATTGAGGGAATATTTCAATGACTAGGTAACCTACCTATTTATTTATTGAGTGAAAACACAGTATGAAATATTATGTTTTTATTATAACTTAAGTTAATCTATAAGAAGAAATAAGTAATTATTAACATTAATTTATTATATTTTCCAGGTATGGAGCAAGAAATGCCAGCAATGATACAAGCAGTACTATATGTAGATATACTCCAAGTTTGGTGAGGGTCACAGGTAGCCTACTCGTCATGCGCACAAGCTGAGAGCTTTCCCGAGGCGCCTCATGAAGTCCTCGAAGCTGGTGCATGTGATGGGGCTGGCTGTCTAAAACCGCTTCCCATCTACAATCATCAGTGCTTCCTCAACGCAGTCCTTCAAAACGAAACTAAAGTTCTGGCTAATTGAGCAATGTCATTATACATTTAATGAACTTTTCGACAGTTTATAATTTAGTATGAATTTAATAAATTATAATTTTTGTCAATGTATATTTGAATTTATAAAAAGTAACTAATTATTAATTTAATCAGAAGTAAGAACCATGACATGTAACATGGAACTGTTATTGATAACTACATGTTTTGTTTTCTGTATAAATTAGACACCTATGAATAAAACTTTACATGAAGTTTCTCATCTGTATCTTCTCCAAGTCATGTTTTTTAGGTTGTTGTTTAGATCCTAAAACAAGAGTATTTAATGAAGTTAGTTATCAATAATTAAAACATCAAAACTGGGATGTGTAGAAAACTTTCACAACATTGCAGCGCATTAGTGACCACTGCTTGCTGCAAATAAACCTCTTCAATATACCTATTAATTAGTACTCATAACATAATGAGCATTAGCATGTAACTTTCAAAATACTTCTGAAGCTCCAGTCCAGAGCTGAAATAAAAATTTTGGTGGCCTGGTCTGTAGGTAGTGTTAGAAGTCTGGGAGTAGAGAGTTGTAAAGTGTTCCTTTTAGCATGATATTCTCCGACGAACTCTCCATCATCTAAATCAATGAATAATAAATCAAATAATGTTTGTTTATTATAAACAAAAACAATCAACTTCAACTTCTTGATTATGGCTCTGCGTCTGGTTTGACTATGATTTAAATAGTACATAATGACATTGGCAAAGTCAATGATGTGACGTAAATTTACTTCATAATCATTAGAACGTCAAATCAATGTCGAAGTTAAACGTTTCGATTTACGTATTTGCGAAACTTCTTGTTCCTTGTTGACATTATTTTGGTAATGAAACGCTACGAACGAGCTTTTTACAACAATTCATAATTTATCTGTGGTTTCGTTCCCGTTGCTATAGAAAGAGCTAGTCTACGAAGAAACTGTTTTCTAGGGTTCGTTCCGAGAAACGGTGTGCTCGAGCAAGAGACAAATTTCGAAGACAAGAAAGTTTTCCACTCTATTCTAGGAAGAGAAGACAAGAAACTGCGTGCTAGCCCGGCTGCAACCGAACACAAACACACACATAACTACAACTCATACTGCTGCAACCGAACACAAACACAATAACTACAACTCATACTGCTGCAACCGAACACAAACACACACATAACTACAACTCATACTGCTGCAACCGAACACAAACACACGCATAACTACAACTCATACTGCTGCAACCGAACACAAACACACACATAACTACAACTCATACTGCTGCAACCGAACACAAACACACTCGTAACTACAACTCATACTGCTGCAACCGAACGCAAACACACACATAACTACAACTCATACTGCTGCAACCGAACACAAACACACATAACTACAACTCATACTGCTGCAACCGAACACAAACACACACATAACTACAACTCATACTGCTGCAACCGAACACAAACACACACATAACTACAACTCATACTGCTGCAACCGAACACAAACACACACATAACTACAACTCATACTGCTGCAACCGAACACAAACACACTCGTAACTACAACTCATACTGCTGCAACCGACCACAAACACACACATACAACTACCTACCGCATTACTTACATCTAACTTTATCTTAGATGGAGTTCATGATCTTGCATATTCTTCACATACATTTAAGTTCATAATACCTATGTAAAACCTGTAGGTAATGCATAATGTATATGGTAAAAAAAATCCCTTAAAACTACACTTTGCATATGTACAGTAATACAAGTGCAAAGAAAGAAACCTTGAATAAAAATGTACTTTAAACAAATTATATTCTAAAAGTAAATCTTAGCCTTTCAATGTAACAGTGGTAATGTTTTTATGATATCATTATCTGGGTAAACAAGGAAGTATAAACAAAGGTGGAATGATTCATCAGATATTGTAAGAAACTAAAGAATGAACACAAATAGTTTATCTTCATGAATCATCCATACCTACATACATAGTGCAGTACAGACACTGGTTGGTTGCATACATACACATAACATTGGAGTGCGGAGAGACGCGGCTCAACACTCAGGCTCAGATAACACTTGTCATGATAGCAGGAAGTTATGACTTTGCATTACGCTCATACATTATCTAAACAACAAAACTGAGGTGAAGTATTCACTTACCCTATAACTTCCTTTATTAATACTTTAATTAATATGTAAGAAGCACTGTGGTATTCCAATTTACTTGTGAATTGACAGTTACATTTATTCTTGCTCAAAAAATATTTAAAAGAATTTTATTCAATACATTATTTTGACTAACAGATAATCAAAACTAATCACGAGCTGTATGAGCATACTGTGTCTCTGGACCAATAACATGTTTGAACAGAAATGTTTAGTAATTTGTGATTTTCTAAATTCTCATTTGTTTACCCAAGTCAGGGTATGTAACTCGATTATGGCAGCCCGCTTCAATCATCTCCGATATTACACAACCATGTTAGCTTTGCTACATTTCAACTCCACTTATTAGGTTTAAGTAGATATTATTTTATACCTACACCTTTGGGACTCCCATGCAATCAATTATAATGAAATTAAATTTGGTATAAACTGTTTGAAAATAACTAAAAAACAAATGACTAAGATCAAAAGGAAAAATACTATCATGGTGGCAAACAAGAATGACGCCCATCTGATGGAAAGCGGTTACCTCAGCCTTTATCTTTATAGGCATTACAGTGGATTTCCCCAGCCCTAGCTCTAGCCTGGTAACTACATGTTTGAAACTATATTCTATAAAAAGACCTACAAACTACATGGTAACAATAAAATGTCTGTATGGATGCATAGACTCACAAAGTTGCGGAGATGCTCGACTGCCTCGAGCAGAAGCTCCTGGTGTCCGATGACTTGGATGCCGAGGTACTCCAGGTCGTCGCAGCGCAGCATGAGCAGGCGCCGGCCGTCCAGCCGCCGCGCCAGCAAGGACTCCACATACTGCAGCACCGGCCCGCCGAGCCCTGCGACACCACACACTTACAGACCTCTCCTCCGTGACTCACCGCCGAGGGCCCGCGCTCTCACCTGTGAGCCAGTCCGCCACCTGCTCTGGGCTCCATTCAGCGACGTTCAGGGCGGCCATTGTGAGGACCACCTGGCATTTTTTCGTAGGACACGAATGTTTATTGTTTTGATATAATACTCGTCAAGCAAACACCAGTAAGACGACCGAGTTTCTTGTTCTTGTATGTATTGTAGTTCGGTTTGAGTAACTTGTTTGGTTTGGTTGATTCATTGACAGACAACTGAACTGACGTTTCGTATTTGGCTTTTGGTTGACAAACGTAAGTTTGATAGCGACAGCACCACAACTTATGACGTTGACAACATGGCAAGGCAACCAACCAATCAAACCAGAGAATCAAATTGATGTGATGGATTTATAATCTGCACGCACAGCAATGGTATGGTGGAGTCGGTCGGTACACAGATTTATTTATTATGTAATAGTAAGGTATATGTATTACATAGTTTTATAATATTATTCTAAATAATATCTTTGGTTTAGTGTGAAGTTGGTCCATAACCCCTATCCCCAAAAATGGACTAAGAAGACCTTCAATTTATTTTTAATTCGCTTATGAATCGTTAGAGAAATTTAGAATTCGGTGATTTTATAACACTTTGTATAATTATAACACTGTAAAAAACTTTTTTTTTGTTTGAACGCTCTCACAAAAATGGACCACGACGTTTAGTTTATTTTTTATTAATCTTTGAGAATTTTTAGAGATAAAGGTATTGAGACTATTGTTTTAATTTATTGATTTTACAGCTCGTGTTAACCTACTGCTGTCGTCGTCGGTTCGGTCGGTGGGGTGGTGGGTGGGTGGGTGTCTGTCGGTGGCGTGGCGCCACGACATCTATTGATTTTGTAGAAGAATTACACAGCGCTAATAGATAGAATGATGTTGTAATGCTTCACAATACGACACAAAGATGGAGCTACTAACTATATAACTTATTAATTTGAGGAAGCCTAATATGTTGGATATTAGGTAGGTAGGTACGTAGGTAGTATATATACCTACGCAGAAATCTAAAAACTAATAATTTAGATTTTTGCAGTTGGAGGATAGGTGAAAACTACAAAGAAGTTGGATTTGATTTAATTTGAGTGAACTGCAGACGGATATAAACAGTCTAAAGGTACCTTGACGACCGATGTGGCGCGGTGGGCGAAGGTCAGCCTGCGACGCAGGAGGTTGCGGGTTCGATTCCCGCCTCGGAACAAATTTGTGTACGATCTGCAGAAATTTGTTCCGTGGTCTGGGTGTTTCCTATTATGTATAATAAAAAAATATCTATCTAAGTAATGTATTGTATATCAGTCATCTAGTACCCATAACACAAGCTCTGCTTAGCTTGGGGCTAGATGATGCTGTGTGGATTGTCTGGAATTATTTATTTATTTATTATTTATTTATTTACCTAACTCAATACCATCCATCTCAATCCATCTCAATACCAGTCGGAAGCGTCCCCAAGACACTAGTACCTACCTACTTAGTTTGTTGCTTTGTATCATGTTTAATGTAGGTAGGTACCTACTAGACGTCCTATACCTAAAAAATACTATAAGAGGACTTTGGTGGAGTAAGTTATACCTACTTAGTTAAAGTGATCACATCACACGACACCGATTTGAACCTACAACCTGTTTTTTATTGTTTTAAACGAGATCTTGATCTTGAGAGCACACCTACTTACTTAACTAGATCTAAATAGGAAACTGACAACATTTTCAAAACATAGGTAGTTAGATAATAGTACCTAACCTACTATCTAGGTATTTTTTGTTATGTAAAGGTTTGCATTTGCATGTAAGTAGGTGTATATATCGATGCCTAACAGCCAAAAAGGGCTAAGCGACATTTTTTGCGAAATCGACTTATATATATGGTTGGAATCGGCTTTTTTTTCTGCGTCGTTTGGTCTAAGTTTCATAGCTCTACGAAACACTTTTTGGCGCTTAGGCAGTTTGTAAATTAAGGTCCTAAGCTTGATTTCTGTGTCGTAAACGACACACTTTTAAGTGTTTTTTTGTATTTTGGTGGTTATATAAAAGTTGAATCTCGGAATTGACACTTAAGCTATTTTGGCATTTAGTAAAAAAATCTTGATCAGAGGTTAACCTGTTTAAGCTAGAAAATATTTCTAGCTTTCCTTTCCTATTTCTCAAATCCCGGTTAGGATATTTTGTTACTTTCTTAAAATATACATAATAGTCGCTTAGTATGTTTATGCTACATTTCTGAGACTTTGTTTGTCGCTTAGCCTGATTTTCCCTGACACTGTTCAAATTATCCGAGGAACTTAGCATAAATTGTCCTAGTGACTCTCACCAAACATATTGTCGCTTATCCTATTTGTACTTCCCGAAATTCAAACGGATGTGGTGGTTAGATAATAAGGTAAAGCTAAAATTTACACTTACGCTAATTTTATTTCACGTCATTTGTCAGTTACCTTATGCAGTATAAAACGAAAACATTAGTGCGCCGGCGGCGACCGCGGCACAAGCGCCACGCATGCACGCGAGTCATTTTGGCGCGCAAAGTTTGGGCATAAAAATCCTACTAATATTATAAACGCGAAAGTTTGTAAGTATTGAGGCAGACCCCAACCCATAAGAATACAACACAACTAACTACAATTTAAAAGGTTTCTTTCCATGGTGAATATTACAGTCTAATAACTGCTTGTAATGTCAAGGATAATCTCTCCGAATCCGATATCGAAGGCGGAGATATTGAATGATTTTTTTTGATCTTCCAGTAAACTAAAAAATCTTACACATTTTAAACAATACACTTTTTTAATTTTCAATATATAGGTAGTTTATTGTATTATATATTGACTACTTTTTGTGATGCCAATAATTTCTGTGTGACTGTGTTTACGATTACTTTATCGCGTCGTGTACTTGTATTCCTAATAGTTTAGTGCGATAATGTTAAAAATATGTTATAAGTACGTAAGCACCAGTCTAATATTCAATTTTAGTAGGATAGGACTTTCATTGATCTTTAAAGATTTTTATTTAAGGGACCATCCATAAATTACGTCACACCTCAAGGGGTAGGCAGGGGGTCGACGAAGTGTAAGATTGTGTGACAGGGGGCTGCGAGGGATCCCAAATTTTGTGACGTCACATTTCCAAATCTATTTACAACATTGACGAAATACTCAAAATATTTGCAACTTATCAACAATCAAAACGAGAACGAAATTATTTATAAAGATAAAGATAAAGATAAAGATGGTTTATTTGCTTGAACACAATGTTGGTTACACAGTTCTTAAAAATATTTTAGTTTCAATTATGTTCTGCTTAGATTAGCATGCAAATTTTATACTTAGTCTAAATTAATATTATTTTGTATTTAAATTTTAAAACAATGCGAGAAATAATAATAATAATTAAGTAAAAACAGTAACAGGCGCAATATTAAAATAAGATGATGTCAAAATTTATCTGTCATAAAGTCGTTAATATTATAATAGCATTTGTTAATTAGTAATTGTTTCAATTTAGTCCTAAATATATTGTCGTCAAGATCTTTTAATGTCTTAGGCAGTTTATTGTATATTTTACGTGACATACAAATTACACTTTTTTGTAGGAAAGCTGTTTTACTATTAGCTAGCTGTTTTACTATTGCTAGGCTAGTTATAAATAATTTAATGGAGTGGGTTCAAAGTCCATGGACTCAAAATGATTAAGTTTTATTTTATTTTATAAAGTAGGTAATAGTTTTTTGTTATGTTAATTTCTTGAAATGTTTGTTATACTTATGTTCATGTTTATTAAAAAAATATTAAAATGAATATTAAACGAAATTTGGAACTGCTGTTTGAATTCAATAATTTCTAAATTATGAAAATATGTGACGTCACATAAGGAGGGGGACGTCGCACAAATGTAACCAGCTGTAACAAGGAGGGGGAGGGTCAAAAAATCACGAAATTCGTGTGACGTAATTTATGGATGGCCCCTAATCCTACGATAATATTATTAACTCGAAAGTTTGTAAGTATGGATGGATGGGTGGATGTTTGTGATTCTTTCACGCAAAAACTACTAAACGGATATGGATGATATTTGGCACAGAGATAGATTATAGTCTGGAATAACACATAGGCTATATTTTATCCCGGAATTCCCACGGAAACGAAAATTACGCGGGTGAAACCGCGAGGTGCTGCTAGTAAGATATAAAAAATACTTAATAGTAGTGTTGTGGAAACTATAACTCAGAGAAAATGTTAGTTTGTGTAATTTTTACATTAAATAAAGACTGCTGATTAATTTAAACAAGTTTTCATTATCTAAGATGAAGTTACGAGTTACTTTTCAGTTATCGGAAAGACACAGTGTTTCATCGTTTACAAAAAAGCCGAACATTTTTTTCAAAAATTGTTACTTAGTACTATATTTGTCGTCCGTCTTTCGAATATCAATAACCAGTTATATCTATATGGCCCCCACTTAATGTTATAAAAACTCATTTATGCTGTTTTTCTTCGACTTAAATAATACGAAAAGAATATTTAAGACATTTAGGCTGGAAGTAAATGAACAAGAGTTTTTCATTTATGACGTTTTGGCTGTTTGTGAAATTAGGACCATTTAGGGGTAAGCGACAGTAAAGAGTGTTAACAGGATGATTTAACACTAATTAATAATGCCATTTTATAGAGTGACAATGAAAACCTAATTAGTTAAATTTTCAGGCTTTCGGAAGCTAAACCAGAATTTTTATGAATTTTTTTCGAAAATTTTCAACTTTAAACCTCTCTCCTGCACATTTTGGAAAATGTCGGTTAGCCTCTTTTGGCTGTGAAGCATCGATATTGTATTGCATGCAATGCAACATTCTGAGTCTGAACACTCTGTTGAGGGTGAACGTTGCAACCTAGGCCGCGCGGGTCACCTATTTTGTTGACTTCAAGTGCTAGGTATAGATTGGTTTGTGGAACATATATACTTACAAACTATATGGGCAGATACCTACATATTTTTGCTAACTAAGTAGGTACCTTGTATTAAAATTTGTAAGAATCTTCTTACCGTACCTATACATAGGTACATTGAAGAAAAACTATAATAGTTATGTCACAAAAAGAAAAAACTACTTACTTAATACTAAAGACTAGGACCTACATATTTTGCGTTTAGGTACCTATCTTATCTTACTAAGGGCCGATTTTTCAATCGTCAGATAAACAACCAGATAGCCTTTATTCGTCGAATAGCAATATTCATGGTTTTTCAATGGTCTGATAGTAGTTAACTGTCGAATAAGGTCCCTAACAGAAGAATAAAGTTACCTGCTACTAGAAGGGCCAGATAAGGTTTTATCTCCGCGATAAGTTTGACGTTTAGGTTAAGTTTGGCAGTTTCGTTCTAAGTATTATAATAAATTTAAATGGGAAAGGCCGTGTAAATGTTTGTTATAAGTTGGTAATCTCCGTATCTACCTGATTACGTACGTTATTTAGATGAAATTTGGTCAGTAGATAATTTAGAATACGACATGCTAATACAATTTCCAAATATTTCCTGGAGGCAGTCCTGGATTTATAAATAGGCCGTATAGGCCGCGGCCTAGCTAGGGGCGGCAGCGTCCTAGGGGCGGCAGATTTCAGAGGACGGTCACTCGATTGCAGACAATAAAAGTCAAACACGTTCACTGGTTTGAATTGGAGTGATTTTTATTGCGGTTATTTAATTTTTTGGTTCCTTACAAGAGATGTTATTGCCATGGATGTCTACCGGTTGGGGTTCAAGCTATTAATGAAAGGCTGTACATGGAGAAAAAAGTGGCCTACACTCAGAAAAAATACAAATCCGGCACTGCTGAGAGGGTTTGTATAGAAAATTATTTTTCCTTAGTTCGATTCACTCAAAACTCGGTATAAATAAAGTATGAACTAAATAATTAAACATGTGTTTTTTATTTTTATAAAATAACATAAAATAAGTGTAATAAATTTCTGAAATTTGTATGGAAAAAAAACTGGTTCGCGGGCGAAGCCGCGGGGTGCATCTAGTCACTACATAGTATAAAACAAAGTCGCTTTTTCTGTCCTTAGTTCGCTTTAAAACTACGCAACGGATTTTTATGCAGATTTTAACAGATATAGTGATTCAAGAGGAAGGTTCGTGCGAAGCCGGGGGCGGGTCACTAGTAAGTTATAAATCCCAAATCCAGATATTGGTTCATTCCAAAATCTTTACATTATTTTATCTAAGTATTAAATAAGAAAACCTTACTGAAGTTTATTTATCTTTAGGTGGATGGGTAGGTAGGTTTTATGGGTATGTATTGTAGGACCCATATGTCCAACAGGACTAACTGTTCACAGTTGTGATTTAGGTAAGTACCTACAGCTACAATACATTTATTCATATCTAATTGTAAATTAGGTAGGTATTCTTAGAAACCATTTGATATCCTATTAATAACTTCCAGTGTAGTTCTAGATCTATCTAGATTATCGATACCTACAGGTATCGCCTTCCTTATGGGTACAAATAATAATAACTGACCTTCCTCCCGATATAATACCTATCTAATCTACATTAGTTTTTAGTGTTTACCAAAATGATTTCCTTGTAATCAGAGAGCGCGATATCAACACCTTCCTTATCTGAGGCATCCTAGCGGCGGCGGGCTGCGGCGGCGGCGGCTGTGTCGCGCTAGTAGTAGGTACCCATTATCATGTGAGAGGTTGTGAGCGCATTCCCGCGGCTGACCTGTCCTCGCGGAGATAACATCTGACGTTAATGGGGCATCAGACGACCGGTGTAGTTCGGTAGCGCTCCTAAAGCCGACACTTTAATACCTCTCGTAAAGCGGCCGCGGGTGCCCAGCCGGCTACCGATAATTTCTGTTATTGTCTCGATAAATTAGCTTAATTAGGGTGTAAAAAATGTGGCGACGGGCGCGGGATCTAGTGCGGCGCGGTGGGTGGGCCCCCGCTCCCCCCCCGCGCCGGGGGCCCCCGCCCGCACCTGCCCGCACCTCATTGACGTCAATTTATATTCTAACCGTTTTAAATGACTTCTTTCTGCTCAACAACGCGCGCTCTAGGAGCAATCACGACAATTACGTAAGCCGTCGATGGTTCATTTTGTGTTCTGAGGCAGGAAACCACCTCTCCCTACATTATCGGCCTTCGCACTAACTAGCCGGCTACATGAGGTACGTACTAGGTAGTACATAGGTAGTTACATTAGTTAGCACCTACATCAATCTTACTATCACTCATTACCCATCTATTTAAATGAGTAATTATTTGTTGGCAATAAAAGAGTAACCAGAGCAGCCTAGTCCAATACCTATCTTATTTAAGGCAATTCAATTTTATCGCGAGTTATTAGGGTCAAGGCAGGCCACATGCAGACGAGGCGGCCGGGGCAGCGCAGGGCTCCGGGGCAGCGCAGGGCTCCGGGGCAGCGCAGGGCTCCGGGGCAGCGCAGGGCTCCGGGGCAGCGCAGGGCTCCGGGGCAGCGCCGGGCTCCGGGCGATCCATCACGTGTGCGCCGTAAATACCCCTAATGACAACGTAATGGCTGCAAGCGGAGGCTCGCCAGTCGTATCTAGGTGCTGTTGATAAGTAACGTGATTTAGTTGCCGCTGCATATTCGCTGCTTATTTACGAGCGACATGAAATATGCTTCCGATAAGATAAGGTAAGAAATACTGTCTTGGCAGCGTAACTTTAGCTTTGGCAGTCAGTACCTATAGGTTTAAATACCTAAACATCATTTTATACAACCGATACTAACCTTTATGAATTTTCAAGATGTTTTGTTTGAAAAAGCTTTTTTTGTGGAAAATAAATATCATAGTTGTCATTTTGCGCGGGCAAAATCCGCCTGCGACGCAGGAGGTTGCTGGTTCGATTCCCGCCTCGTTATAAATGTTTGAACATATTTGTCGCTAAGGCGAATTTTTTTTTCTAGCTTTAGCATTTATTCTGCCTTCAATGAGAAGGTACTTGTTAATATACGTTCACGTTAGTTAAAGGCATTCCATGTTGATTTGAGCCAACATTCATATTCTTACCTACTTCAATCAAAAATAGACAAGAGTCCAAAGCGAATCACTGTAACCTCACACAGGCTCTACGGAGACGGAGACCTAGTGCGAGGGACAGAGCTCTGCTTAGATATGGACGTTTGTAGTAAAAGTAGGAAAAATAACTGAGTAACAAAGTTATACATTATATTATGTATAGTTAAGATACCTTCTGTTTATTGTATGCAGATAGAAATAAATTTGAGTTGAAATCAATACATCTTCTTTTTTTTTATCATCATGGTTCAATAGTTAACGTTATAGCTGTCAGTTGAAAACGATTCTCCCTAGGGCTGAAAAGTATCACTTTCAACCCGCTCTTCAGGCAATTTCAGACCTACTTTCCCAGTATGAGTAATGAAAAATACCCCTACCCAATAAGCCCCGAGCCCCCATAAGCCATTTTTTACCTAATTATTACCCAAACATTACTAAGAAATAAAGTGACCGCGCAAGGGACATATTTATTGTTAATCCATCTAGTATTATAAACACGAAAGTTTGTAAGTATGGATGGATGGATTGATTTCATGCAGAAACTACTGAACGAATATGGGTGAAATTTGGCACGGAGATAGATTAAGTGTAGTCTGGAATAACACATATCTACCTAACCTATATTTTATCCCGGAATTCCCACTGGAACGGAAATTACGCGGGTGAAACCGCAAAGCGACGATGCTAGTCATCACTACACATAAAACAAAGTCGCTTTTTCTGGCCCTATTTCCCTATGTCCCTTTGACTGCTTAGATCTTTAAAACTACGCAACGGACGGATTTTGATGCGGTTATTTTTAATAGATGATAATAGAGAGAGTGATTCAAGAGAAAAGTTATAATAAAACCGTGCGAAGTCGGGGCGGGTCGCTAGTATAATATAAAAAAAGTATTAGTATCCTAGTAGGTATGGCTGTCTTCAGCAGAGGGATTTTAAAGTAAGCGTGTAGGATACGTGGTGAGGAGAGGAATGTAAACAGAATGAACGGCCGCGCTGTGCATTATTTTATAGCACAGTAGGTAGGTATTTACGACTCCAAATAAGTGTAGGTACCTCACTGATAGGCGCTCTGCTCAAACGCAAGTGTATCGACGCGATCCGATGCGTATCGACGGCCTGTAGATAAGTAAACGAAGCGACGGCTGATAATGCCCGGAGCTTGGTCAGCGCATTCCGAGGCGCGCCCGCACGCACGGGGGGAGGGGGGGGAGGGGGGACACTTTCATCTCGCCGCCGGACACGCCCAGCGACCAATATGGTCGCCATTGTCCGACAACCAACTAACTTTTTGCAGCCGCGCGCCCCCGCCCCGCCGCCGCGGTCGCCTCTCAGCGCTAGTTAATGGGACGACTTTCGGGAGCTCAATTGTACCTACTACAATTTATGACTTTTGTTCCGAGATCTGTAAACCAAGACATCCACTAGAGTAGTAAGTACAAGATAACTGAGCCCAGTAACTAGAGGTAGGTATCGTAACAACTGTTCCGTCTGTCGTGAGGTGTGCACTCAGTGCACTCGCTTCGCGCCGGCCGCTACAGACTGAGACAGCAGTCTTTATCGGAGTGGGTAAGTTTCATTAAAGTTTGATTATTTAGTCCATTGACGAAAAATCAGAAATCAATAACTTTATGTATTAATTTTGTCTTGCAAAATAAGCATCAGACTTAGACAAGTCAAATCTGGATGGGTTGTGACATTAATAATTCAGAGAATAAGTAGGTAGGTACTGTAGATCCCGCGAGACTGCGCATTGGTGTCGGAGTGAAGGGAACACATGCCTTCCTCCTCTCCAGCCGTCCACTCTCCTATGTCCTATAGGTCTACCTGTATTATATAGTGTGACGAGCTGTAACTGCTGATTCTACTGATTCATCAATAATTATAGATATTTTATGTAAATAAAGAAATGTCATGATATGTCACTGTTATAATGAAAAGTCAGAAGTAGAAAACAGGTTTTTTCCATGTATCACTACTAGTAATAACTGCGTGCGGTTTTGCTTGTGCGATAGAAACCTAATATTTACTGCCTAACCAACCTTACCAACTACTTTTCGCTGTTTTGTAACACTGAATAGTAGGTACCTTTCAAGATCATACATAAAACAAAGTTAGTTTACATAAACCATTTATAACTCAAAAACAGCTGAACGGATCTGGTTTAAATTTTGCACAGAATAGATGTAGATCTATAATCATTGGTGATTATAGTACTATATTATAGTTCCCATCTACCTCTAATGACTAAAGAAGTAAGGTTACGACGGTGTTCCCATCTAATGATGGGAACACCGTCGTAACCTTACTCTCAAAATAAAAGAAAAAGTATGTAACGCTAGCTTGGATGCGGCCTCGTTTTCCAGTCTCCATAGGGAAATAAAACAATATACAATAATAAAAAAAAATTGCTTATAAAATCTAACATTCTCCAGACATATCTGAATCGGATTCTGAATCCGATTCCCTGATATTTATTATGAACCTTCCTGTACGTCATCAATTATGTGGTTTAGGTGCTTTGTGTTACTTCGTGTCAATAAATTATAACTATCTATCTTTCCTTCTTTATGGGTTTCAGTAGGTACCTACATGAGTTCTTTCTGAATATGTTGTTAGAGACATTTCAATCCGGAGCCAAACTACGAATATCAAACTTTAATGACCCGTTTTACCACATTTTCAGGAGTTTTTGAAAAATCCTTTTGTTCAGTAATATAATAATATTATATTAAGTATTAGTATTCTCTGTACCTAAGTGTCAAGCGCATCGAGCAGAAAGATAAAAAAAATCGCTTGTCCTTTAAATACCTAAAGTATGTAATAAATAAACACTTTATAGGTAGTGAGTGTGAGGCTACTAGGAAGTATTACCTATTGTTAGAGCCACGCCGTGTCGCGTCGCGTCGTCGTCGGCTCGAACACGTTATTAGCACTTCAGCTCGCAAAAAACGATATACAAAAGTGTATTGAAGGAGTCCGGTGGAAACGAGTGTGTAGTCTGTCGAGCGGGCGGGGAAATAACTGCAAGAAGCGAATACCGGAGGGCTCAGGTCATGCGACCTGCACATTCATGGGGAGCTCCAATTAGCCGACTGTTATAGGCTTATGTAAGAACTGGCGTGCTGATGACACTTTAATCATTTCTACATTTATACAAAAGAATGCCTGAATACCGCTCCGTGCGAAAATAAGTACCTACTTGAAGCTCTTCAATTATAATAAAGATTAGAGGTACATTTAATTTAGCTCTAGCGGCGCGGCGCTTGGCCGGCGGCGTGCGCTCCGTGGCGAATGCTCTACCAGGAGCAAGTATCTCAGTAACTTTTAGGTAATTCTTAATACTTTTTATGGAATATTTTTACACGTGAACCTAGCTAAAAGCCAACTGCATCTGGCTGTTACATTTTTTAACGTACTTAACAAACTTGTAATCTAAGCGAATAATTAATGAATACAATTACATTTGTATTGAATGTGAGCTGCTCTACATCCCAATTCCCAAATGACACAGCGTGAAGAGCCCCATAAAGAGGAATGTGTGTGAGGAGCCTCCGCCGCAGCCCGGACGCGCTCTCTGGTACGACGCAGCCTCCAGACCATCGTCGGGGATTAAGAGGGAAAAACTACACTTTTGGTCTAACCATAGAAGTAGGAATAATGGTCTAACAGTTACTTTCGTTTCACAGCCAAATGTTTCTTTCATTTGTCTTTGATTGTTATATGTCATTTTAATGAGTGGCTGAATAACTTATCGTCATTTCTAAAGTGAAACGGATGAATCTGAAAGGTAATTGCTCAGATCACAATGGAGGTCGTGCGGCGGCGCGCGGTCGGCGGGCGGCTGTTTGACTTCACAATAAGTTGTTTGTTTGGGTAACAATGTGAGTTTTGTGTCGACTCATTCAACCCCCGCCTCCTTTCCCCCCACCCCCGCCCGCTACCCCCTCGCGGGTGAAACCGCGGCAAGGCTCTATTTGCCTCGCCCACGCAGCCATTTTGCGGCTTCTGAATTTGCATTGTGAAAAGCTAATTATTTCGTTGAGACGAGAGAAAGTTTAAGATGTCTTTATTCAATGTGTTATTCATAAGTACGAGTCTTAACTTTCGTAATTTAATAATTGTATAGACGTAATCAGTCGTATTGCAATTTGAAAGTGAGTACTTTTCGTTAACTGCAGATATTAGTTACTCGCGAAGATTGTCCACAAGACCGCGGATATTCTGGTCAAAATTTCTTCTGATTTGTTAATATTTATATCAACTCCTTATGAAATGTGTTCGCTACGCTGCAGCGCACTGGCTGGCTGCCTACACGCCAATAGCTAGCTACTCTACCACTCTCCGGTAAGTATACTTACCTAAAGCTAGGTTCATATTGCTGTGTCGGGGTGTGTTGTGGCACGACAGAACGCTATCGGTCTCATAGATTAAGTATGACTAGATTCACATTAGCGACAGATCGCGCCACACCCCAACACAAGCTACTAATGTGAATCTAGTCATACTAAATCTATGAGACCGATAGCGTTCTGTCGCGCCACAACACACCCCGACACAGCAATATGAACCTAGCTTAATACTTTAATAAAACCAGTACCTACAGAATCTAACGAACAGAACCCTCTAGATGCCCTAAATCAAATTTAAACAGTATAATTAATTCACTGGAACAATTCCAAAACGTTAACAATGGCAAGGTATTGTTCTCTAATGTTCAGTTAATTACGGCCTAATCAAAATGCAATTTATTATTCTACCGGTACATAGAGATTGAGATAAAACTTACAAAAATGTTAATAAGTCCCTGATAAAGTGGTAATTACTCATGAAACAACAAATTATTATAATTATTGTAATTTTGGTATTTTAAGTGGCATTTTTGAGTTCATAGCGCATAGCTGCCTAGCTATGCGCCCGCCGTCGGCCGCGCCCGCCCCGCTCTCGCCGGTGCCTTCTAACTGATTATCTGCGCCTCATTCTCATACGTATTATATAAGGATATTATACGAGTAGAATGTTCTCGCGGAGCGCGGTGGAGAGGCTCGAGCTCGCGGTAATCCATTAGGCTTTCTCATAATCATCGCACTTCATTTAGCAAGAGGATACCCCCGCCCCCGCCCCCGTGCCTCCCCCCCGCCCCCCGCGCGTGTGTCGACACGACTCGTGAGCGCGCGCCGCCTCAGCCGGCGCGTCCCTCCGCGGCTGGGACCGAGCCCAAGAACAACGGATATACTGTGTTCTCATTTATAGACTAATTGCTCCAGCCTTGCATATTTACAACGTTCTTAGACTCTCGCTTTACATACTATACTCAACGACATAAGTTGCTAAGCTAAATTACCAAACTTTCCAAGACCATTTTTATTGAAAATATTATTTTGTAGCATTTTCGAAAATTTACAAAGTTTTAAAGTTTTTTATCTTTGACACCATCAATGTATATTGTTAGAACGTAGAAGTGCTAGATATTGTCCGCTATGTTGCCTTCATCTAAATGCTCATACGTGCACAGATATAATGCGAGCCGCCCGCCCCGCGCGCCGCCCGCCCCCGCCCCCGCCCCGCCCGCCGAGGTATCTTCGCCCCGGAGCGGTCCCACGCTTCATTACCAAACTTCGGCTTCGGGATATTAACTTCACTGAAACTGACATTTCATTATCGCTTAATACTTCTGTGGCTCAACGTTATTAATGCTCCTCTGCTACACATAGGCAGCTCATACACATATAATTTTTTCACTACGTTCAGTGATTTTACGTACATCCTAAGCCTATGAGGCAGCTGCCCTGACTATATGACCAATAATAAACTGCATAATATCTTCTGCCCGCGACTTCGCACGCATTTTTTGAGATAATTAGTAGCCCTTATGTTATCCCAGGCCTACGTGTGTACACGTAGATCTAGGCTGAGGCACAGATCCGACCCGTCCCAGAGGCATTGCACTGCGCGAGCAAAGCCAGGGCACTGCGTCCTGCATGTCGGATGGAGTTCAAAAAGTAGGTGTTCGTAAAGTAAGATGTACGGGCTCTTATTAAATATGAGTTCCAGCCATGAGCGATGAAACAAGGATCAATGCTAGGCCCTTTTTTATTTAATTGTACATGCAAATCATGTTCCCTTTTAGCAGAAGATCTTTATGATAAATCCTTATTGACTGATGAAACTGTACACATCTTTAAAGAAGATAGAAATAAATTATAAAATTCGTGTGATCAAATCTCAGAGGACTACCTGCTAAGATGAGATAAAAATGATGAGATTTATATTTGCCTTACTCAAATTTTGATGGCCTCGCGGACAGGCCTAGTTCAGCAGCCTGTGCAGTGGAACAACTAGACATCTCACTGATCAGGACTTCAAGGTGTATTCCTACTAATATTGTAAACGCGAAATTTTGTAAGTACTTATATTCATCCATCCATATAAATGGATGGATGGATGTTTGTTCCTCTTTCACGCAAAAACGACTGAACGGATATGGATAAAATTTGGCACAAAGATAGATTATAGTCTGAAATAACACATAGGCTAGGTTATTTTATCCTTGAATTCACACAGGAACGAGAATTACGCGGGTAAAACCGCGAGGCGGTGCTAGTTTATAAATAAAAGCCACGTGCATCTTGGAGGGAATTATTTAAATAAATAAATACCCTGACTGCAATTTTATTCAACTTCTAAGACAATTAAATGTATACCTACTATCAAAACAGGATTATTTTTTTCAAAAATTAGTGTGTTCGTTCACAATAGAAAATAACAAAAGAACAAGCAAACAACTATTGAATAAGGCCTGTAAAAAACTGTTTAGTTAAGTTAACCTGTAAAATAAATGTAATGTTTATAAATAAACTAGTGACCCGCCCGGCTTTGCACGGTTTTATGATACGTATAAACCTTCTTCTTGAATCACTCTATCTATTAAAAAAAACCGCATCAAAATCCGTTGCATAGTTTTAAAGATTTAAGCAGTCAAAAGGACATAGGGACAGAAAAAGCGACTTTGTTTTAAACTATGTAGTGATAAATACAAAATACAAAAAAATTACACATCCCATTATTTACATTAAGTACAAAAGGAATGAAAATCAGTTAAGGGCAATTGTGTGCGCTTTTATTTTACTATAAGCTATCTCAAGCAACTGTGTTCACTCTTTGTATACATATATAAAAAGTAAGTAGGTACATAAAACAAAATCTTATCAAGAAAATATACGAAGAGATATGAAGTTGCTCTTGGAGGCTAGCAAATTCTGTTTTCGTATCATATTTATTTTCGTATCGTATATTTCGTAGACAAAATGTACTTAACTACTACAGATGCATTAAAAAACTTATGTTAGGTAAAATAAACTGAACGTATGAATTTTGGAAATTCATTTGTTTAACGTAATTAAATGATAAAATAAGTGGTGAAGCCATTAGTTTAGCTCCTGTTTGCGGCTTTATCTACTAATAACTTTAACCAGTTGCCCAATTTGCTTAATCCTTACACAAAAATACAAGGAAGCTTCAGATAGCGTGTTTCTGGTTTATAAAATACTAGATGCGCCCCGCGGCTTTGCCCGCAAACCAGAGTTTTGTTTTTCGTACTAATTTCAGAAATTTATTGCACACCCCCTAGGGGTAATTGCGAAAAAATTAAAAATATATGTTTGATTATTCACTCCATTATTTATACCGAGTTTTGAGTGAATCAAACCATGGTAAACTATTTAACCCCCTCCGAGGTTAAAATTTCCAATTGTTAATAGCCTACTATGTCCTATTCTAGGTCGAAGAAACCGGAAAGAATCGAAGAAGGATTATTAATGTTCAATGCGAAGTCCTTCTTTTACAAAGATTTGTAGTTTCACGAGATTTGTCGCCAACACTATCGAGCGAGGAGGCGCGCGCCCGTCGCAGGTGATCGGACACAAAGAGCGCAAGAACTGTCGCACATTCATATTAATGTTTGTTTTTGCTCCCGACTAGTCCCCCCGACGCGACGCACCGGCGGCGCCGGCGCCGGCTAGCTGCAGCTCCTAAATGTCTACAAACTACACGGAACCCTATTCGCAACCTACGTATTTCGTAACGATCGCCTAAAGTAATAGATCAATGAGTACCTACCTCTGTCTGGTCCGTCTGAGCGGTCCTAGCGTCTCTACCGACATACTTGTCTGTGCTGACGTCAGCATACCGCCAGCATACCGCCAGCATGGTCCGCACGCATGCGAGCACCCTCACCGCGCTAACTGGGCCGAGTATGCCAGATAATGAAATGTTTTCCTTGCCAGTAAAAAGCTTTCATAATTTAGTACCCACATAATTCATAATTTTATGCAGTTTTTATCTGCCTACGTTAATTCGGTGCACTAGATTCGCACGTTATCTATCTAGGTATATATCTAGTTACCTATAATGCGCGGCATGTGTCCCTAGCATCGTATTGACAAGTCCTTGATCGGTAGTGAGTTATGTGCGAGGGTCGCGCTCATTTAAAAACAATAGAGTTCCGGTTCCGGCGCCGCGCGGTCTGCGCGCGCGCAGCTGGCGGCGGGAGCGGGGCGCGGGCGGGGCGGGGCGGGGGCACCTCCAGTACTAACTACACCAGGATATAGTGACCAAAATAATACGAAATTTAAGGAAACTAATCAAACTACCTGCGTCGACGCTCTAGCGATCAGTGTCCCCTTCGCAGCACACTCTCCCGTTCACTGTTGATACAAATGAGTACAGTGAGAAGCTTGCGAGAAGTGATAATGAGGATGAAGTCTTCGCCGTTCCATATTCAAGTATAAGTATCAGTTTCCGCGGAACAATTACGTGGTGTCGGCGCGGGGTTAGTTTTTGCGTAATGTCCGGCTGTCCGTGCGCATTACCATACAATGGGGAGCAGCTGCGCCCGCGCGATGCTATCGCCGCCCGCACCTCCGGACACTCCGCGTGACCTCCGGACACTCCGCGTGACCTCCGGACACTCCGCGTGACCTCCGGACACTCCGCGTGACCTCCGCCCGTGCACTCGGACCTTTCGCCGCGCTCTCCATTCGTCACTTTCTAAAATAGTTCCATATTGTTTCGGTAAAAAGCCACATAGGTATTCATGTATCCAAGTTTTCAGAAAAGTCAAATAATAAAGAAATGTTGAGCTCATTATTGCTCTACTAGTTTCGCTCGGTAACCTCCCTCATCTCATCTACAACCTTTACTGGTCCACTGCTGGACGCAGGCCTTCCCATGATAAGCGCCTCATAACTCGGTAACCTCCCTACTGTTTCGTTATACTCAGCAGGATCCATATTAGCCCAGAGCGGTCCACCGCTGGCCATAGAGCTCCCCATGTTCGATACATACAGGTACTACTCGTTGCGATGCGATACGGAGGCACTCCATCAGTTGCCGGAGGTCGCGCCCGCCGCTCGCCGTCCACATTCCTACAACATTGTTCACCTGAGATAAAGCTTATTTATTAGATAAGCAGGTAATAAATAAGGCTAATCACCCAACTTGCCGCTCACAAATCAAACTAATGAATTACCGTGACTTGTGCGCGGTGCCTGAACATACCGCTCCCGTTATAGATAATGATGCTAGTTGACGTGGTTATGTAAAGTAACGCAAACTGGACATGTACTGCGCTCGCTAGCTCGCTCGCCGCTGCGCGCCATGCAACTTATTGCTCGCGCTCTACTTACTGAAGTACTTCCACGGCATGCCAGCGGCTACATGTTCTTCTAGCGTACCTACACGTTAATATTATCCGTAATGAGACGGATCGCTCCCAGCGGCCGCGCCCGCCTCCCGCGGCCGGCCGCTCGCTAACATTTGTATTGTATTGTATCCTACCTATTTATCATTCATCTAAAACTATTATCCGCGCGCGGCTTCGCAAACGTTGTTTCTAGGTATGGAAACTTTAAAAATGTTATTTAGGTAAGTGAGTACTTATTTCTATCCCATGTTTACCTACTGATTAGGTATGGAATGAGTGGAAGGTTACCTTTGTTTTAATTTTTTTTCCTGGTTTATACCTCCATCTATGCAGTTTCGATCCAACCCGTCCAATCGTTTCTGTGTAAAGAGTATAGTGACATTTAAACATCCATTCACACTTTCTCATTTATCATCATCATCATCATCATCAGCCAACATTAGTCCACTGCTGGACATAGGCCTCCCCTAATGAGCGCCATAGCGCCCTGTCTTCAGCTTGCCGCAACCAGCATCTGCCAGCAGTCCTTCGCAGATCGTCATCCCACCTGGCCGGAGGGCGTCCTACACTACGTTTGCCGAGTCGCGGTCTCCACTCAAGAACACGTTTACCCCAACGGTTGTCGGTTCTTCGCGCGATATGGCCGGCCCACTGCCACTTCAACTTGCTAATTCTTTGAGCTATGTCGATAACTTTGGTTCTCTGTCGGATGTATTCATTACGAATCCTATCCTTCAGAGAAACTCCGAGCATAGCTCGCTGAGCGACCTTGAACTGGTGGACCAGCCTCTTCTCATTTATAATAATGGTGTAAGTACCTAATTAGTGAGAATAGTGTCTTCATTCGATCTCCTCCTCCAGCCGCCTGAGGACGAGCAGTATGTGCAACTGGCTCGCGTAGAGCCGGGGGACGGAACTAGTTTGCAGTCAGTTAACGCGGAAGTTTATAAATGGTGAATTGGTTCGAGGCAGAGTGTATGATATTAGCGGAAGCATTGTGGCGGCCCGCGGCCCGCAGCGCTCCGCCAATCATTGTGAACTATGAACGGATCAATTTGCAGCCGCTCAAAGCCGCCGCCTCCGCCGCCCCTCCCCTGCCCCCTCGCCTGGCCCCCGCCTTCCCCGGCCCCCCGGCCGTGAGCGGGAGACAGACATTCCACGCCGATGATACCTACCTAATGCAACTTCTTCCTAATGGTACAATCGTGAGAACTCGTCGGCATTTGAAAGGACAACAATTCTGGAATTTAAAAAAATCTGCAAGAAATTAACAGCAAAATAAAATACATTTCAGCATCCCGCGGGGCGGCCGAGTGCCCCCGTGCGGGGCGGGGCGGGGCGGGGCGCCGGCTTCAGGTAACTTCACTCAATTTGCGCTGTTAGCGGAGCGGCCTCCATTTTTCACAGTTATCGAACAATTTGCCGGAGCTCGCGAAATCACGCTAAATAAGAGTTCAATTTTTTCCCTCTTCTGTGGCATTAGTGCCGCTCCGCCGCGGCCGTGCCGGGGCCGCGCTGCTTCGTCGCGGGTTCGGATCCCGGGATCGGGACCGCATTACTTCAAACGATGTGGATGTGGACATTTGGAGAGTGTATCTATGAGTCGAAGGTCAGGTCACGAGCGCGCGGCGCCGCCGTGCTGTCCGGCCGCGGCGGGCCCTCGCCGCAGTCCGCTGACAGCCGGCGGGCTGCCGGTGCCTGCTCCATGGCCCCGCGCCCGGCCCTCCTCGCGGTGAGTCAGCCCGAGCCCGCTGGAGCACGGAGTCAGTTCTGACGGCGCAGTTCTTCCGGCTGCTGGTACTTTAATTAAACGCGCATAAATTACCGATGTGTCGTAAATCAATCGTCGGGGCGGTGCGGCGCGACATCTCGCTATAATTACTCGCGGCTCAATGGACGCCGCGACTTCCGAGGGACTTCAAACGGCGCAGCGCTGGGATTCTGGCGCGCGGAGCGGCCGCCCGCCGCCGGCTCCACATTCCGGCCGCAGCGAAGGCCGCGCTCGCTTTCCTCCTCCACACATGTGTTGTCCCTCCGACCCACGCACTCGCACGTTAGAGATGCCGCGGGTGCCGGACACAAAGGACACGTCGTTAACGCGCGTGCCTCGAAAGTATTGTTGTCGTGTTCCGCTTGTAGCGATAAATAGGAGCGCTGTCTTTGGCAGTGATGAGGTTCAAATGAGCTGCATCGGTTATGTAGCGATGCGGATCAACTGGAGTGTCGCAGCTCCGACGGCGGCCCGGCGGTGCTGGCGAATAGGCGCGGTGTCTATTATAGCGGGCGCGCGCTGCCAGCCATCACGTGCGAACGACGAACACTCTGCTGCGGCTGACACATTGATGTATCGCGCACTTCATTACATTAACGAATGGCAATTATTTATAGGATAGAGTCGTCGCAAACCGCCAACTTTTCTCGGAATGACCTTTCAAATGATATAGAGATGGATAGGTAACGGGCGCGTCGATGAATCAGCGAGCTACATGTGGCGTTTTGTTCGGGAGCAGGACCGGCTCGCGCGACAGGTTTATGGCCGGCCGAGTGACGCTGACGGTCGGCGGTACCCGCGGGTCGCGGTGTCTGTCTCCGTTCGCAGAAGCGAACAGTTTCGGTTCGGAACGCGCTCGGAACTATTTAATATCGTCCTCGTAATCGATGGGCGATTGGAGGAATGGATAGGAGATTCTCGGAAGCGGCGGTGTTGATTCGCAGCCGCAAGGTTCCCAGGCGCGGCTGCAGCGCGGCGCTCGCTAATTGCGCGGCTCGTCATTAGCGCGGGCAACAATCGGCGCGGCTCCTTTGCGGCTAAGGTTTTTCCGCCGCTCGGAGCGCTCGCTGGAGCCGCCGGCGAGCCGGCCCCTCCTCCCCGCTCCCCCCGACGCATACATCGCGCGACGTCATACACTAAACGTTCCAAATATTCACGGTTTCAATTAGAAATTTGCCAAACGGCCGCATAACAACGTTAATTGAGAGCGTTCGCGGCGCGCCCCGCGCATTCCGCCTCGGCGGAGCGCTCGCGACACCGATTTACTACATTTATCAGTTTGTGCTATAAATGTACGCACAAAAGAATGGAACGATAGAGGTGACGCGGGGCGGAAGCGCCGCGGGGGCGGGCGGGGCGGGGCGGGGCGGGGCGAGCCCTCGTCATCAAAGCAAATATGCGCCGCGCTCGCTGTCGCCGGAAAAACTAATAAAACCGGATATTAGGCACGCTATATGTCGCCGCACCCTCCGCCTCTACCCCCTCCCTCCGTCCCCCGATCCACGCATCCCTCGCGAGACTAACGCATGCCACCAACCCCAACCGAAAGACAAATAACACCACAAAGTTTCCTTTACCTATGCATTAGTATCTAGGTCTTACGTAGTTATAAGATATTATATAGACGACTACAGCGTATGCAGTCAAAAAAATCCGTCAATTTACAGAAGTAGATTTGTACTTCTAGACTTGTGTATTTCAGCTACTTCCATAGTATGATGTCTTATGGTATACTGCTGTGGGAAGTCTTTACCAAAATAAGTACTTTATTTTCTAGTTTCAGTTATTTATAACATGTATTTAAAGACGTCGAAGAATCATGGAAGGTCTAATGGAAATAAAGCAATTTGATTTTGACTCATTGTGACAATAAGATACCGACTATCTCACGATAGTCATTCAGCTACTGACAGATCTCTACGAAGCCGTTCAGAAAAGGCAAGGGTATTAACCTACACGGAGAAGGAGGCCAAGCGAAGGCAACTAGTCTGGGCAGCGAGTGGAAAACTACGCCGAATCTTCTCGGTATCCAAGCCGCCATGAAGTACGGAGCTTATTTGTTATATTATTTTCATAATTATGTACCTATAGTATTAAATTTGACTTGTCTAAGTGCTTATTTTGTAAGCCTAAAGAAATAAAGATATTGATTATTTGATTATTATTTGCTCAGACGTGGACTCCCACGGCAGCGCTGGTCCTCCAGTACAAAGTCGCTCAGCGAGCTATGGAAAGAGGTATGTGCGGAGTTTCTCTGATGCTAGGGCTACATTAGCGGGCTACGGCGAATATTAGTGTTAACGCGATGAATCTGGCCGGGTACATCGGGTCATCGCATAGTATTCGGGCGAAGACGACGTAGTATCGGGGAGCTGTCGGTAAACTGGCGCGGATCAAAGGGATTTATCGCAACAATATTCATTTGGGTGGCTACACCTACGTCAATTCAGTATCTTCCATGGAACTAAACAACACAATCCGGCACGATGCATCACGTCAACCCGACATGAAACTTCGCCTGCCTTAATACTATTACTTAAGAACATCGCCTACGCCCGAACACGATGTTTTTGTCACGCCGACGACGCAACACGAATCTTCGCCCGATAATGTAGCCAATACATCCGACAGAGAAGCAAACTTATCGACATAGCTCAGATAATTAAAAAACTAAAGTGACAGTGGGCCACTCATTTTATAGAAATGAATTTCAAGATTTCATAGAAATTGCATTCTTTGAATGTTCCAAAACCAAGTACCAGCATTTTAAAATACAAATTATACAATTTGGAAAATAAACTTAAGTAGCAATATAGGTAATTAAATTCAAAACATAATAAATAGATAACGGTCGGCATTGAAGAGTTGAGTCAGGGAGTGGGTCCCTATGCGTGCACGAGTGCGCAGCGGATAGAGCGGGGCGGGGGAGGTGGGGGGTGGGGGGGGAGCGCAGGGGCAGCCCGGGCAAGGGTCGAGTCAATAAGCGCATTCCGCGCAGAATAATTCTAAATCAAATAAGTTAGTCGCGAGCCGGTGCTCTCGCCCCGCTCCGCCGCCCCAGCCCCCGGCCCGTCCTTTTGTTGTGCCTGCTAATGTGTCCGCGGACAGCTGCAGCACGCTATTGTTTGCAGACAATTTGCCGCGCACTTGCCGAGTGCTTCTCATTCATTCATTTTATTAGGGATGTAAGCTGTATTTAAGTGTAGTTTCATCTATTATTTTATAAGTTTTGATGTTGCCATTAAGATAATATCTATTTAACCTGAAGTATTTTCAAAGCTGCTGCTCCAAATACGAGTTTAACTAACGAATAGATCTCGTAGTATCGTAAATACCTACCTAATGTTAATTCAGAGTTGCGGTTTGTTTAAAGTTTAATGTTGATTGTCAAGAGGCACCCCAATCTTGATGCTTTGCAAATTCGATACATTTCCGAGATGTAGTAAGTAAAGTGCGGGCGCGGAGCGGGAGCCGGCGGGCCGGCGCGCCCCGCGCTACCTGAGCGCGGAGCTCAAAGCAAGTGCCGACCTTTATTTAATGAAACGCCGCTCTCTCCCTAATTCATAGTTGAACAAGTGTAAGGGTCAGGTCGGTTGTCCGGACTCTAATGAAAAGTTTAATAACGCGGTGCACGTGTGCCCCCCCGCCCGCCCTCCGCGACCCGAGCTATCTCTCTCAATGCACAATTTATTGAGAGCAATTTCGCATGTCATAAAACCGAATTAATATCGTCCCTTCGCTCCCTCGCCGGGCTCGTCCGGACTATTTGTCAAATGGCACGGACGAGGAATTAATCTTTTTAGAACACTTGTCTGCTGGTGCCATTGTGCAGCATTCGGGACGCCGGCGCACGTGCCGCCCTCCAGTGGACCTTTATTGGCTTTTATTGCACCGGCTGACTGCCTTCATTAGTGCAGTCATAACACGGGCGCTCGGGCGGCGCGGGGAACCGAGCATTGCTCTAATGAAAAGCGTCTTCAAGATCTGCGAAGGCGCGGCGAAAGACGTTGTCATTGATGAAACCGCTCTCGAGTTAATGACCAGTTTCTCTCCTCTCCTCTCCATAGCGCCTTCACTCCGCTGCTGTTTTCTGGTCCCTCCGTCTTCTTTCATTTGAAAGCCTTACGGTGGCCCACTCCTTAGCGCAAGTTTTCCGCTCTTACTTCAGGGTTTTGTGTGAAAATGCTCAGTGTGAGGCTTCTCTAAAAGTTTGTGTGTATGTATGTAATATGTATGTTTACTTTAAAAATGTCTCTACCAGTGTATGTGTGCCGTGTATTTGTATTTTAACAATGTCTCTACCAGTGTGTATGTAGTATGTGTGTGTACTATAACAATGTCACTACCTGTGTGTATGTAATATGTATGTGTACTATAACAATGTCTCTACCAGTGTGTATGTAGTATGTATGTGTACTATAACAATGTCTCTACCAGTGTGTATGTAGTATGTATGTGTACTATAACAATGTCTCTACCAGTGTGTATGTAGTATGTATGTGTACTATAACAATGTCTCTACCATTGTGTATGTAGTATGTATGTGTACTATAACAATGTCTCTACCAGTGTGTATGTAGTATGTATGTGTACTATAACAATGTCTCTACCAGTGTGTATGTAGTATGTATGTGTACTATAACAATGTATCTACCAGTGTGTATGTAGTATGTATGTGTACTATAACAATGTCTCTACCAGTGTGTATGTAGTATGTATGTGTACTATAACAATGTCTCTACCAGTGTGTATTTAGTATGTATGTGTACTATAACAATGTCTCTACCAGTGTGTATGTAGTATGTATGTGTACTATAACAATGTCTCTACCAGTGTGTATGTAGTATGTATGTGTACTATAACAATGTCTCTACCAGTGTGTATGTAGTATGTATGTGTACTATAACAATGTCTCTACTACTGTGTGTGTAATAGGTATGTATAATGTATCTACTTTAAAATGGCTTCTAACTGGACATCGAAGATATTAATAAATTATGGTTTTTACTATCGTTTTATTTAACGACTGATGTGGCGTGGCGCAGCGGCGAAGAAGCGCCTGCGACGCAGGAGGTTGCGGCTTCGATTCCCGCCCCCACCGGCCGCACCCGCGCCGCTTCATTGCGAATGAGATCCGCTGCGTCCGATGCACGCCTCCCGACGACTCGTCACGTTCCGCACATAGTCTCAGTAGAGCAGGTACTTTAGGTAGAGTCGCTCCCAGCGAGCCCGGCGGGCCCTCCCCGGTACCGGGGTCGTTTTCAAAATTTGTTTCAACGAGCCCGGTGTCTCTTAAAGGAGTGGATAGCACGTATCACGTTGTCGATAAGGAACGCTCTTTACAAATATCCCTTTTATTTTATCAGTCTCGATGGCCCGAGCCAGTCTGTAGCAGCGCTCCCGGACGGGGCGGTGGTCATGCGATCCACTTCACGAGTCGGACTCGTGGTGCAGACTCGCTCGCACCAATCATTGTGACCGACACCGACATGAACCAAGCGGACCCGATGCTTGCCCATTGGTACGTTTTAAAGACTCGATCGTATTGTGTGGTGTTGTCCGGAGTGGAGGAAGAAGGAGTGAGGTGCGGTGACGTAGCGACAGGCGCGAGACGGAGGCGGGCGCTCCCCGCGGCGCGGGCCTGGGAACCGACCGGCGACCGCCGATCCTATCTCCGCGACATCAATCTGCCTCCCGGCGCGCTCCGACGGACACTCCGCGATCATTTGTCACACCACTTCCAACAATGATTCAATACCGACAGCCACAAATATTATTTCACTTCATCTTAGAGCGATCGGCGACGACGCGACCGGCGGATCGTAGCAGTTCGAGACCGGAGCTTCTTCTACATGGATATAAGTTGATATATATTAGCTACTAAAGCGTTTCAATAGTGCTGAATTCGTTATTCTGCCGTTCTGAATGTGTGCAGGGAATCAGTCCGGCGGGACGTCGTCGGCGGCGCGCGAGCGCGGCCACGACCGGCGGCTTCACTCGCGCACACTCATTGATTCAATCTTGATTCAGCTTTGAACTCGTCTCGTTTTTGTCGTACCTACCTCGAGTAATTGTTCACCTGTCTCCCCCCGCGCGCGGCGGGGCGGTGCGGGGCGGGGCGCGGCCGCAGCGCGAGGTGGACTCGATGAGCTCAATAAATGTAATGAAAGGTGCAGGTGGGTCTCGCGGCCGCGCCCGCGAGCGGCAGGCAAATTAGTTCGCCCCCGAGTTGTGCGGAATTAATTAAGTGAGAGAGTCGGTGGATTCTGGAGCCGGCACAAAGAAGTCGCCGCTTCAGGGACGGAGCGAGCAAAAAATTTGCCGCGTCCACCGGGGCGGGGCGCGGGGAGCGGGGCGCGGGGCGGCCGGCGGCTTCCCTTCTAACCGCAAACTACTTTTTGCAGATCACCCGCATGCCATTCTTACGAATTAGGGACTCTGTGCCTTCTTGTAGATCACGATCCTTTATTAACAAACGTTTGCCAATAATGTATCAAAATCAAAGTATCCGTGTTCCATCTTTGGAGCCGATGCCATCATCCATTACTGATGGCTATCGGAGCCCCCGGCGCTCGCGTCACCGGGAGGCCCCGGACCACTTCATTAGATCGCCCCCGGCTGTCGGCCAGCCACCTGCCACGGTCACCATCCGACTGCGCTTGCTTCATGTGAAGGTATCACATCGAGTAATAAGTCCCGCCGTGTCCCGGCGCGACGCTCGAGTGCGCGACATGTCGCGGGCGGCGACATGTCGCGCGCCGCGGGGGCCGGCAGCTGGGGTCGAACCCCCGATCCGTGACCTATATATCTGAACTAAGGCTGCAGTTTTATTGAGTCGTTTGTCGCGTGGTTGCCGCCGAGGAATGTCGCGCGCTGCGGGCGAACTCGTCCGTTGCAGCGGACCGCGCCGCGCCGCGCGTCGGGGCCGTAGCACGCGGCTGTCATCATGAAACGAAACATATTACATTACTATAGGTTTTTCTAACGACTATCTAACTTCTCCCAATGATCGGGAAAAACTTCGTCATTTCCATTATGAGGCAAGCAGTCGTTTCGCCAGCCAGAGCGCCGCCGCGCCCGCGGAGAGCGACCCTGCAAGAACGCTCGGCTCGCGGTTTTTGTCTCGGCGAAGGACATGAAAGGGATCCATTACCATTTAATAAATAATAATGCACTCTCATGACGCGGGCATTCCTCGCATCGGAACTAAACAATAAGGTATCGGGATCGGTAGCGGGACGTGCGTGCTGCGGGCGCGCTGGCCCGCCGGGGCCGCGCCGGGCCGGGGCCGCGCCGGGCCGGGGCCGCGCCGCGGGGTCCCGCAGCCTTCGATAAATAACGACGTCATATAATTGATGATGGCACGAGGAGCCGCGATGCTATCTGCATTCCCTGCGCCGGCGCCCCGCGCGGGTCGAGCTCCCGCTAATTAATTCAAATGACTCGGAGCCCGCGCCCCCGACGACACTCCGCATAAAAACTCGCCTCACAGAGCTCTATGCGGCTGCCCCCGGTACCCACACACTGCATCCGACCGCGCGGACGAACTTCAACAACTAAACGACATCACTGCAGTGACATCAGCGCTCCGCGGCGCGGGCCCTTTCCACGAAACCTTCAAATGACCACATTAATAATCGAAGGTGATGCAAGCGCTAGGCCCGAACCTTAAATACTTGTAGATACCTCCCAGCCTATACTCTTATTTTGAATGATAGATGATTTCTATTGTTTTGTACGTATACATTCATGAATGAAAACTTAACAAAACTGATAAGAATAACAGACAACAGCAGGTTAACAACTAAAAACCAAAACAAAAACTTCAACAACACATAATTGCTCGAGCACAGCGAGAAAGATGCAAATTCGAGTTCGATAACGAATGAGTGACCGCGGAATGACGAATGAAAACCACGGAACAGACAACTGTCGAAACCGGGATTCATTGTAACTCCTGCAGCTCTGGTGATACAACGTAGTACTTGATCTTAGGGTAATACCATGCCAGTGTCCAATTATATTTTTAAATCTGTGCCAGTGTCGTTAAATATGTAACATTAATATTTATTTTATTTCGTTACTCGTTTGTTTATAAAAATATCTATGATTTTAGGGAGTATAATTTTGGGTAGGAGGCTAATCTATAACGGACCCCATAGACCCCGGAAGTCTTAGACCTCCCTTAGGACTTCGATTAGTGAGTGTGGTTGGGTTCATCCAAGGGCTTAACCACGGTGCTGGATAATGAACGACTCCGAGTGCGGAGAGGGACCGGCTCTTGTGATGATAGTCTATGGATAGATCTCGGAGGGTCTATGGCACAGCGGGATTACAATCTTCACAAGACAATGGTGTCGAATCACGATAAAGCCAGCTTGTTTTAAATGTTTAACTCTCAATAGTATAGGGCTCCGGTGTCGGTGAGTGCTTATTTCCCGAGCCGCCCTCGCGTGCGAGATTTCGAGGGCGGGCGGCGCGCCGCTGTGTTAAATTGAAAAAAAAAAATTGATTGAAAAAAAACCGCATCAAAATCCGTTGCGTAGTTTTAAAGATTTAAGCATTCAAAGGGACATAGGGATATAGGGACATAGGGACAGAAAAAGCGACTTTGTTTTATACTATGTAGTGATGTTTACTTTCATCTCCTATTTTTATTTTAATCCCTTTAGGTTAAAAAAACAAACTTTGAATGTCATAGTTATTGATATGTAATGAAAATCCAAAATAATAAGTTCAAGTTTCAAACTTAAAAAATAAAGAAACTTTCATACAGATTGTCATCCCCTTACAAACCTTTTTTACGCTGTAAAAGTAATCCATGTCTGTTCTCAGGCTCTAGAATATCTCTGTATTTTTTTAAAATCGATTCAGTAGTTTAGTCGTGAAAGCGTACCAATCAGACTGACAGAGTTACTTTCGAATTTTTGTTAATATTAGTAGTAGTGATGGTTAAACATTTGACTAGTCTTATTTTGTAGGCCTAATGTAATACATTTATTGATTTGTGATTGATTTTATGGGGAAACTATATGAAGGTATTTTTTTTACGTTGTCAGCTTGACGAAAATGGAACAATATTGTTTTGATGCTAAAATCGAAAACTGTTGCTAATTCAGCCGAAGACAGGTGCGAGCAACAACGTTAGTATCTTCAGGTGACACGTCGTCGCGTTTGATTCGTCTATTCGCCTTTGTCGACCAAACCGTTCGGACGACCACGGGGAACATTTTTCAGGTCAAAATTTCCGGAACAGAAGGCGTTCGAACCGGCACCAGGTGCTGCGTTCGTTTGTAGCATTTTTATCTTTCAATGATGACAAAAAAGATTCAAATACGAAGAAACATAACGCTAATCAATAAACAAGTGACTAATAATGAAGAAGAAATTATTTTTAAATAAAATAAATTAGAATTCTAAGCCGAACAAAAAACTTTTTGATTGTAATGCTCGGTACTGCAGAACGGCTATTTCATAGGTCGTATAATTTCACGATTCAATTAGAATTTATTTTAAACTTCGTATAATTAGTGTACAAGCGGAGGATGCTTAGAGATATAGAGGAGATTTGAGCTATTAAATATTGGAACCCTTTATTGATTTACAACCGGCAGCGATGCGATGCGATGCGATGCGATGCCGGCTGATAAGAAGGGTCGCCCGCGCGGCGCGGCGGCGCGGCTCTGTGTCCGCTGCTGATCGCTATTGTAATGATAACGTTCGATAGTCCGTCTGTCATCAAAGGGTTTGAATTATGTGGGTTCTGGGAAGCTCTACCTGATCAAATCTTTATGTCCAAACGATACTAATGTCTTTCCAATTTAGTTTGTTTGTTTGTATAATTAAACTAATGTAGGTATGTAAGCGTGGAATTTATTATCTTAGATGCTTAGATATAACAGTTCAGACAAGAACACTACTAAAGTTGGTAACAATTATAATGTTTAATAAAACAATTTATTTGAATTTCTAAAATGGAAACTGGACTCTATGTTCAATGAGGAGCGGGGGTGAGCACAGTAAACGAAACTCTTGCAATCCGATGTATTGGCCCCTAGTTGTAGTAGAAATATTTGTAAGCTTCCTAGGGGTAGTTTCGTAAAAATAAAAAATAAGTGTTTAATTATTTATATTGCAGTTTATTTATACCGAGTTTCGAGTAAATAATTATATTTTTCCATACAAACTTTACCACCCTATTTAAACCCCTCAGAGGTTAAAATTTCCAAATTTTAATAGCTTTTGTCTTATTCTAATTCCTAAACCATCTACATTACCAATCATACATTTTATTTAAATATTTCAAGTAATTACGGAGATTACTTATAAAAAACATTCACAAAGACTTTCCTATTTATTGTAATAGTAAGAAGAAAAAATTATTGAGATCCACTTTTCTGGTGGCACGAGGCAAGTCTGTGTCGCGGGAAGCCTGTTAACAGTCGTAACGTCAGCAGTTTACAACTATTATAACTTATACAGGTTTAACTTATATTTATACAAACAAAAATATACTAAGTTAATTTAATCAATCAATTCGGTGAAAGCAAAAACAAATTAATCAATCAAATCAGAGCGCTATCTGCTACATATATAAATATTTGTGTACTTATCGACTAGTAGTAGTTAAAGGAGAGTTTGGAATTAACATAATGGGACCTCTGGTGAAACTTACACTAAGAAATCATTCTCGGCTTGAGAGGCATTAGGGCGGATCTCAAGTTACGCCCAAAATGACTTTTTTGCATAGTGGTGCTTAGTTTTTCTTTCTCTTTCTTGCAAACTTACAATTACATTTCTATCTCTTTTCATTCAAAAACTAGGCATGTGCATTTGGTCGGATCTAAGGATTATCAGAAAATTCTGTGAGGCATAATAACTTTTATTAAGATATAATTTTATGCACCTAATGATAAAATAGTTTTTGGATACGCATCTCAGTTACAACCATTATGCTTCTAAATTTTTTCCCACATTCTATACGTATCAATACATAAGTCTTTCTGCCTCTAAATAAATTCACAATGATGGTACGAAACTTTAGATGCAACCTTATGCTTCAAATATTTTATCAAGATCACTGCTATTTTAAAGTTCAGAAAATTACTTAGGACCATATGCTTCTAACAAGATATCGGTTTGTCGTTGAATTGATGTAATTATCTGCAAATAGCTCGTTTGCTTCCAAACAAATGCAAGAAAACGACCCCGAAGGTATCAACATCGGGCCTTTTCCTAAAATTTTCGCGTGTTTTCGTCGTCGGTTGCCAGCCAATGACAGTGTGGTGTAACAAACAAAATTAAATTGCGTCAATCCTGCTGACACAGAGCCAATTTAATAATCAAGAAGGACTAAGGACTAATATTAAACAACAACTGCTTGCAACGAGTGTGGTTTCAGTGAACTTATCGGCCGGTCAGCCATTAAGTAAATAAAATAAAATAAATTAAAACCATTTAATTTAATAAATTAAAAGGTTTCCCTTGCCTAGTTAAACACCATTGCCAGTGAGGTGAAACCGTGGATAAGCTTGGTCACCATGCATTAGCATGTGTCGTAACGGCATCATCCGTCGGGCTTTTACCAGCGTCAGTATGGCAGCTACACTCGAACCACGAGGCTTTATGCGAGATGATGGTAAAAGACCTGATGGTATGACTCTGATTCCCTGGAAGATGGGTCAGCCTTTAGTTTGGGATGCCATGTATGTAGATACTCTAGCGCCTTCACACCTGGCAGGGACATCAGCAAGAGATGGCTCTGCAGCTTCATCAGCGGAGTCCCTCAAACAGCGAAAATATGCTAATCTTGACCGAGGTTACCTATTTGAGCAATTTGGGGTGAAAACCCTTAGTTCTTTGTCCTGGGGCACACTCTATTTTTAAAGATCTTACCAAACTTCTAGAGTCCACAGGAGATCGGAATGCTGGCTTCTATTTCGGTCAACGAATCAGCATTGCCATTCAACGTGGCAATGCTGCCAGCATTCTGGGTACTCTGCCTTCTGGTGACGGCTTAGATTTTTAAGAATTTGTTGTAATTGTAATATACTATTCGCTCTATTAATTATATGGTACTTATAAACATAATGAAGCCTAAAGAAATAAAGATATTGATTTAATTCAGTAAATATTATTTTATTGTGTTTTATAAGACGTGTGTTTATAAGACAAGTTTTGATAAATGTGAAAAACTATGTAAAAATAGTTAGGATTTGTGTAACTAAAACTACGGTATGGAGTAGGACTATAGATGATGGAGGATAAAGATAAAGTAAGTACCTAAAATCATTTTTTCCGTGGATGGTTGCAAAGATTTGACTTTTACTGGCGTAGATATTTTATAAAAAGACTCAGAAGTAAGGCTTACTTCTAGTTAAATATGGCTCAATCAATAATGGATCATATAAATTTGTATCCAGCTTATGAGATCCATTACTCTCGGGAGAGCAGTGGTAGAAAATGTTTGAGACCGAAACTAAACATTATTATTAACATATACGATGGAACTCCTGACAAATTGATTCGAAAATAGTGTCTATATCGAAATATATTCAATACCAAGTTTAATCTCAGCTTCTTGTTACCATCAGTAGACACATGTGACGATTGTGATGGATTTGCAAGAAAATTGCAAGATGTCTTGAGTGTTACCGAAAAGGAAGAAAAAGAAAAAGAAAATCATAACAAAGCAGCGGAAGAAAGATATAACTTAAAAAGATCAGACAAAACAGACGCATTGAACAGTTCAGGATAGAAAAAAGTGTTGATGTTTGATTTGCAAAAATGCTTGGCGACACCCGATTTGACAAACTGCAAATCTTTCTACTTACGAAAACTCTGGACTTTGAATTTGACATTCTATGATGCAACAAGTAATGTTTCTACAAATGTTATTTGGTCAGAAATATAAGCGGAAGAGGAAGAAACGAAATAGCTTCCTGTATTATTCGTTGGGCAAAAGAGATCAGAAGTGGGTATAACTAAGCTGTTGAAGAGTTGACATTATAAGAAATATTCATAGATGAGAGTTTACATCTACTTCTTCGATGTTGAGACTTAACGTCGAATCACGAGATACAATTCAAGTGTAAAGCTAGAAATCGCAGGCATAAAGTCGAATCTCTCATACACCCACCGATATTGAGCCTAATGCAAGGAATTTACAGGCATAAGGTCGCATGATGCCAATTTCATGAAAAATCGATTATTTGATTTTTTTGACCAGTGCTACAGTATTATTAATTGTAAAAAAATAAAGGTATAGTACCCTGTTAAACACAAAAAAAATACAAAAATTCCAGCCTTGATATTATAGGAATTATGGCCAAATTAAAGTAACATTTTTGTTTTGGCTCTCCTGAAAAATGACAAAATCATACATCCGGCCTTATGCATCTGGAGCCGAGCATTAAGGAACACTTTTACATAAGAGATCGTCAGTAGCATCGTGCTCGAGGGTCAGTAACCATCGTCTAATCTTTTCCTTTCCCCCAGACAGTGCACAAGACAGGTTGCAATGTTTTATGACCCGGCGATGGATGACAGGGAATGTTAACTTACGGAAACGAACGCTGACCAAAGGTAGTTTTAGTGGCCGGAGCATGGACTCTTACGCGACGACTGTGCGACGAGGCACTAGCAGAAAATGTTTTGTGATAAGTAGAGACAACACCCGAGACGTAAAGTTGGCGAACAGATAAGGTCAGTGTTTCTAAGGCTGTGTCTCCAGTACGGAAACTGTGAGCAGCCGACTGAGTTTGCGTAGAACATTATTTCATCTTGGTATATATACTTTTTTGGGTATACTACAATATATACAACGTTAACACGTTCCGGCGCGATACTAGATGGCAGAATTGTAGGAATAGACAGTAGATTTTTTCATTCAAAATCAAAATACTGCTACCACCGTACTGACAATATCAGGGTAAATAAATCGTTTACATAGGGCGGTGACGGCTATGACTGTAAACCGTAAATAGCCTTTTAACAATATGATACTACGATTAACAATAACAATGCAGCCAGCCTCTTGGGGGCGCTTACTCTAGATTGTTTGAAATATTCTGATTTATACCTAATACCTATGAATATATAAACAAATTTAAAATAGAGCATATGAAAATGGGTCCATTTTCAGAATGTTAATACCTATGTCAAGTTAAACCATAGATTCGCTTAGATTGTAATGGACTTCTTGTGATCTCGATTGGATACGCTATTTTTATTGTCTAGGTACATCTCTGAACGACTAAAAGATAAAATTGCGATACTAATAAACTAAATCTTAATTAGAATTAATCAAGAATATTTTGTAGTCAAAACAAAGGAATCCAATCTCGGGTTCCGGAACCATTTTGCGGAATCATACATGCGTGCGCCGTGGGATTTACGGGCCATAAAAAATACAGAAATTGACGAAAAATTAATCCAGATGTTCTTAAAAATACTGTACATAAAAATATACCAAAACAATCAAATATGTATGTTTACTCGTGTGGTAGTAGGTACTTAATACGATTTGGCAGATAAAATTCCATATTCTAAAAATCGTGGATATTAATCATATTACTTTAATAATTGTTGCTATTTTGAGTAAATTACTCGTTCCATGAACTTGAACTAAACAGAGTAAAACAGTAATTAACACTACCTACCTTATTTTAGAAAAACAATTGTATTTTGTTAAATTTTCTAGTTAGAATCTATCTCAGTTTTTGTTTTGAAGTGGACAGGAGTACAGGAGAGCCACGAGTCCCTGTGAAAGTGATCGGTGTCGAGTCACGGTAAACAGGAGAGCCACGAGTCCCTGTGAAAGTGATCGGTGTCGAGTCACGGTAAACAGGAGAGCCACGAGTCCCTGTGAAAGTGATCGGTGTCGAGTCACGGTAAACAGGAGAGCCACGAGTCCCTGTGAAAGTGATCGGTGTCGAGTCACGGTAAACAGGAGAGCCACGAGTCCATGTGAAAGTGATCGGTGTCGAGTCACGGTAAACAGGAGAGCCACGAGTCCATGTGAAAGTGATCGGTGTCGAGTCACGGTAAACAGGAGAGCCACGAGTCCCTGTGAAAGTGTTTCAAAGACGTAAAGGAAGTAGGTCCAGTACCAATTGTTTTTTTCGAAACGAGTAGCGATTTTATTATATCCCGCAGATCCGCGCAGGCTTCTGGCTTCATCTCAAAATTGGATGCGGGATTGGATTTCCTAGTCACCTTATTAGGTCATAAATGTCGCTAAAAATGCTTTCGACAACAACGTAAGCAGGGTCCCTGCGCGTGCGTCTGCCCTGAGGCTGGCGAGGAGGCTCTTCCGATCGGATCATAAATCACGCGTCTAATTAGAACTAATTGATGTGCGTCGCTGTACCGTGAATTAGCGGAGGACACACGCGCCCCGCGCCCGCCCCGCGCCGCCCCGCGCCCGCCCCGCGCCCGCCCCGCGCCCGTGGGAACCGCGCAGGTATGCGCCGCTCGCGGGAGACAGGCTGTAAATTACAGATCACTGCTCATTTAATTTAATACAAATAAAGGGTGACCACTGACCATTCTTGCTAAATCGGGGACATTCAAACACGTGAAACAAAATAAAAAGTTAATTTCCCGGTAGCGACCGCTTCCATCGCGGCTCGGCAAGACCCAGCAGGAAAAGAAGGGCAGGTCCCCCCGGCCCCCTAGGGGGGCTGCCGGCGCTGCTCGGGTAAGGTTATGGTTTACGAATAATCCTATTCTCGGTGGATATCCTTTCTAGTGCCAAGTGACATTCGTATACGAGCTTTGAGTTACAGCTGTTGCATTCCAGGGCTCTGATTATGGCAGCGCTGTCAGAGAGGATACGTATGTCTTGGTCGTTGATCTCTCTATTCTGTATAGCTGTAGCTGCCTGGGTTATTGCTACACATTCACATTAGAATATGGCGCTGTGTTCTCCTAACGTCATTGACATGCTAATGTTGAGGTCCATACAGTGAACCCGGTCCCGTCCCGTCCCTGTTTTGGTCTCGGAGCCATCTGTGTATAAGCTGACTTTTCGGGTTCCCGATCCATCTTTTTGATCCTCACACAGCTGTATCTGGTAGTGTTATAAACTTATAAACTCATTTATTCATGCATAATTAGCATACGTACTACGTTTCACAAGTAAAACTATATAAGTAATATGTTTATTTATAAATAACAAAATAAAATATTAATATTAATGGTTCGACGGTTGTGTTTGTCAGTTATTGGTTCTCTGGGCATTCTGTCACAAGGTGCTGCTATGAGTGGTTCATAAGCTATGACCGTGTCCATGATCCGAGCATGTGGGCTGTTGGTTACGCCCCAGAGACCCATGCTGTATAGTCTTAGAGCCGACATCGTCGCTTCTTGTTGTATATATAGGTCTAATGGTGCTAGATCTAGAATAATATCAGCTCCGGGAGTAGTTATCGCTGGGTATGCCATGCATTCTTTAGAATCGCTGCAGTCTATTTGGTGACTTGTAAAGCTCTGTTTTTGAGCATGTTGTTAATCCATTCAGCTTTAGTCGGCACCATATCTAGTGAGCGCACTGTGTATGCTGGTGAATCTGGTCTAGTCAAATGCTCCTTCAGTAAAACGGTCGGTCAGACTCGCCACAAGATGGCGCGGGTCGTTTCGATTCAACCTTCGTCTGTCCAAGCACTTTAATAAGCAAGTCAAAGTCGTTAAATGAGCATCAGGTGTTGTTTTGTACGATAAAATTTGATGGGTCGTTTAAAGGTCTCTTTAATGGAGCGGCTCCCAGCGCGCCCTGTTCCGGGAACCGATCCGAACACTCGCGCAATTACATAAAGTCGGAGTCGGCGCTATCGGAGTGCGATCCGACGGCGGCGCGCTTTGTGCCCGCGCCACAGCCCGCACATGCATATTCATTCACGATCGGTCCGTCCGTCCGTCGGATCGACCCCCTCTCCCCCCCCTCGCCCCGCTGGACCGTTGCCTCACCTGCTGCTATCTTATCGGAGTCATTAAAAGTAATCCGTACACGACTACCGGTGACCCCGCGCCCCCCGCGCCCCCTCCGCGCCACCCGTGCCTTCCTCGGGATCTCTAAAGCCGTCAAAGAGCATCCAAAGGTCTTCAGGTGAGGCGAGATGTTCCGAGATAAAGCGAGCACCTCGTAAAAACAAATGTGTGCTCCGGCGGCCGCCGTTAGCTTATCGGAGCCGCGTTAATGAGCAGTGGCTACTAATTAGGCGAACGCTAGCGACGCCGCGTCTGCCGGCACTGAACCCGCACCAGCGCCCCGCGGGACCTACGCACCGCGCGACGGGTCCACCTCCTTGCGAAAAGCACTACGTATTTAAGTGCAGTGCGGATACCTATTCAATAACTTTAATAGTTACTTTCAATAAAAACGTTCGAAGAAAATATAATAATCGTTTTCCTTCAAAGGTGTTGCGCTGAATTGCAATGCGTGGGCTTTAAGAATTCATTCAAATTGTTGGTGAATGGTTATGAAGCCGGAATAGATTATACTCATATTATCTCAGCAATAAAATGGCCATTCGCTTAAAATTCTTAACGATAATCAGGCGCAGTTTAAATATCGTAAAGTATTTACAGCATGCCGGCCGAGAGACACGCCGCCCGCCGCCAGCCGCGGGCCGCGTGCGGCGGGCGGCGTCGGCGGGCGGCGGGCGCGCTCGTCGGACATCGCGCCAACGGACGGCAGATCGCTTATGAAGTTTGATCTTCACATAGGTGAATGGTGGCAAATAGTTATTTAATAAAAAATATTGAAACTCATACATAACACAATCGTATGAACAATATCGTATATATATGTACGTATATATAATCGTATGACGTGCTACCCATATGCCTAAAATTTTACCGACCTCCACTCTGTGGCTACTGCAACAGTAAGTAGATGCGAAGCGTAATCTAAATTGTACACACCGCTTCTGGTGTGAGCTCTTATTTTGAGATTTCATTGCAGCAACCAAAAGGCACTTGAAGAAGATCGTGAGAGTGAAGATAACACTCCCTCCACCTCCCTTCCTTGTCCTACCAACCTTGCGGATACGGACCGAAGCTGTGAGAAATGAGCCACTCGGGTGACTCAAGACTCTACAAATCCTACGCACATTGTCCCGTACACTCTCCGCCTTCTGAACAGAACAAAGAATTCTGGAGAGAAATACCCTTCTGAAGAGAAGATAACAGAGTGCATCATCGAGAGCGAGGCGGCTGCGGGCCGGCGGCGGAGGCCGGGCCGGCGGCAGAGGCGGGCGCGCGCGAGTGCCGGCCGGCGCAAGATGGCCGCTGCGGATGCCTAATTGCTTTCGTGGAAGCCGCTGCCGCCGGCAGCCGCATACAGATTGCAGCTCCCCCCCGCCCCCGCCCCCCGCCCCCCGCTGCTAAACACCCGCAATTAGATGACCCGCGCCCCGCACCCCGCGTTATGTTGTTTACAAGATCAATCTGTCAGTTCCTCCTATTATGTATATATTAGAGCACCAAGAAGATGTAGGTATGTACCTACTGCCTGCACATGTACAGCATACGAGGCACCGCGAGCCGCTGCGGTGCGCGGCGAGCTCGGGCCGCGGCCGCTGGCGTTCCATCCGCGGTGGCACGTCTGATGACTGCACCTTTCTGAGAACACCACCTATAAAGTGAACGATGCTCATGAGGACTGCAGCCGCCTGTCCGCTGCAGGGAGGAGGGGCCGGGGGTCAGTGACGACCGCGCGTCTGGGACGCTCGGCGGTGTGTCTAGGAGCGCCGCTCATATCATCCAGATAATCGTGAATAGTTAAGATGTTAATGGGACGCACTAACTATTCATGTAGATTCGCTTAGTCGATCATCCGCCGCGATGGATGGCGCTATGCCAGGCATCGCGAGCGCGCCAACCGCCCGCGGAATGCGGCCCGCCTCGAGGGAGACTGGTCCCTATCGCCGGCGGCGCAGAGACGCTAGTCGCTCGCCCCGCCGCCGGGCCGAGCATCCGCGCACTATGCGCTGGGCGCGCGCCGACAGACGCGGCCCCCGCATGTGTCACCGCAGTATGCGTTCTATTCCTGCGAGTGATGAAGGAGCAGCGCCAGCCCGCGGACGGCCCGCGCCTCCAGCTCCCGCGAGCACCTCGTCAGCGTGCGGTGGAGCTGCCTGCGCGTGGGATCCAAGTGTTTCTGCGAAGGAGGCGCGCGCGCCGCTTCCAGGAACGGCCGCCAGCGCCGCGCCCCGCCCCCGGCTCGCCGGACCCGTAAGGCGCGGCGCAGACGAGCCACCGACGAGTGGGGCCGGCGACCACTCCGCTCTGCACCGGAGACACTCGACACATATAGGGATCCCCTATCCCTCGGAGGGGCTTACAATAACATCAACATATTGAAGGAGTAAATACCGTCGTCATCATCTATATCAGTCCGCAGCTAGACGTAGGCCTCCCCTGATGATCGTCATGCGCCAGCTAATAGCTTGCCGCATCCAGCATCTGCCAGCAGTCTAGCTAGAGCAGATCGTCATCCTCCATATCATTTTCCCCGGCCAAGTGGCCGGGGAAAATGATAATATTTTACGAATAAATAAAACGTCAGTGAAAAGTGTGCGGTGTGCGGCGCGCGGCCACTTCACGCGGTTACGAAACTGCTCTCTATTAGGACTAAGTATAAATGATACTACATACCTTAATTACCTACATACTTTTTATTTATAAATCGGCATCGTTTTTAATCCGGTTGGCAGTTTAGCAACAAAGTAAGGGTAGTTTGTTCGCATTGCCTCATTCGTACACGGAGGCGGCTGTAGGTACAAACGTTTCAGATTCATTTGACGGTTCGACCTTGTGCATAGAGGTAGTGCATTAGGAGTGAGTAGGTGCGTGTCAGCGGTCAGCGCGGGGGGTGGGGCGGGCTCCGGCGAGCGCGGCCGCGGGCGGGCGCCAGGCGCGGGGGCGTGGCGCCGCCCACCGCGCCCGGCCCAGAGCGCGTGCTCACGAACACTTCAAGCAAACCAAAGTACTTCTTAGTACTTCTTAGTACTACGTAGTTAGTACTTACTACTAACTTGACTTCGTTCATGCATCGACTTAAAATTTTAAAAATATAATCTTTCCTACTGTTTCGAGGTTCTTTCTTTCGAGGTTGGGTGTGAGGTAGCGTGGTTTTGCCGTTGAGTGTTTCCTGGAAGCGTGCATTCGTTGTTGTTGGATTCGTGTTGGTGATCATTACAGATCGTTATTCGAGGTCGCATGAATTCGCCGTGGAGTGTTTCGTTGTAGCGTGCGTTCGTTGTTGAGTAATTCGTATTCGTCTGCTTTCGGAGACGTGTAATTCGGTGTTCCGTTTTTCGGAGTGAGGCGGCGCACTCGCGAGACACTACGCGATGGACGACGACGAAGTCCTAGTTGAGATTTATTATTTACTAGATGCGCCCCGCGGCTTCGCCCGCCTACCAGAGTTTATTTTATACAAATTTAAGAAATTAATTAGTTATTTTGTAAAAATAAAAAATACTTGTTTAACTTTTTATATCATACTTTATTTACTAACATAGTATAGGTATTACTAAAAATTATGGTAACTAAACGAATAAATTGAATTGAATTGAATTTAAACCGAATTTTGAGTAAATCGAACCAAGGAAAAATATTTTTCCAAACAAACTTTACCACCCTAGTTAACCCACTCAAAGGTTAATTTATGAAAATTTTATTAGCCTTTGTCTTATTCTAGGTCCTAAACTATATACCTACCAAATTTCATCTAAATATCTTAACTACCCAATTACGGAGATTACTTATAACAAACATTCACACATACTTTCCTATTTATTATAATAGTAAGATAGTAAGAAGTTGTAATCTTTAACAACGTAAATTACAAGTAAGGAATAGAAAAATTACAACTAGTAGGTATTTACAATTGAAACCATTGAGCTAACTGCAGACGGTTGCAAACAGTCTAAAGGTACCTAGCTCAATTGATCCATGTCAATACCAGTCTGTGAGTCCCCAAGACACTGGCTGCATTACCACGCTGTACAATAACCCCTAGGGGGTGTGCAATAAGCTTCTGAAATATGTGTGAAAAGATAACTATGGTTCGCGGGCGAAGCCGCTGGGTGCACCTAGTAGAAAAATAATTGACTCATGAAGAATTAGCTGAAATACAAATGCATAATGCAATGAAATACAATAGCAAAAAAACATAAGTAAGTACTTTTAATAATAGGTAAGTATAGATACGATATCTTTGTTAACAACGAAAATTACAATCAAGGACTAGTAAAAATTACAACTAGTATATACAATTGAAACCATTGAGCTAACTGCAGACGGTTGTAAATGGTAGCTCAATTGATCCATGTCAATACCCGTTGGAAGCGTCCCCGAGACACTGTCTGCATTACTTGTCTAAGTGCTTATTTTGTAAGCCTAAAAAAATTAAGATATTGATTTACTGATTACCACGCTGTATGGCAATGCTGATGCGCTGAGCCAGATATTGACCAGCTCTCGGGCCACGCGTCGCATCGACCAGACGCTCAGATAAGAAGTAAGATAGTAAGATACAAGTAAGATAAAAGTAAGATATATACTAGAGGGTCCTCGGCCCCGACATCCGACCGATGTGGACAGCTCTATTTATTTATTAACTTATTTAATACGGTAGGTATAGGTAGGTACACCAATTACACGAATAAGTTAAATTTTTAGGTACATGATTGTGTACCTGAAAATTTTATTATTTGATGTAATTAATAAGTAAAATGTTAACATGATTTGTTCTGACCGTAGAGGCTGCGGTAGAGGCTACGGTAGCGGGCTGACAAAACATCCGTAATGACATATTTTCTTGTCGGTGCCGACACAAAATCGGTTTCCAACAAGCGTGAAAAGCTTCATATAAAATGTTTTGCTACTCAATCATCCGATCAAACCGGATCCGACAGACGACAAGAGGGGACGAACTTTACGACGACATTACTTAGGTAAATCTCTGGCTGATGTCGTCGCACAGGGACCCGCGGTATACTTATATTATTGTTTTATTTGCAATGAAAAATAAGAGGGTTCAAGCACTTCGAAGACTAGATACTGTGCATCAGATTTGCTGACAATCTCCATGGAGTACTTTAATAATACTATGATACATACATAATGTATGTTGTGTATAAAACGGAGCACAAATACTTATGATTAAGAATTATTACAAACTACTTTTTACACAAAAAATAGGTGTGGAGGCTCCTGCGTTATCGTACTGAATAGTCTAACGATTCAAAAATATTGACGAAGTAGATCGATATAGCTCGTCTCCGCTGGCTAGGACACGTAGAGAGGATGGAAGATGATCGGGCTCTCAAGAAGGCGTATACGGGAAAAGCTTCGGGGCGTAGACCAGTCGGCCGCTCTAGGTATCGCTGGATTGACGTAGCCGATCTCCGCGAACTCGACGCGTATAGCTGGCGAGAGACAGCTCAGAACCGAGACGCCTGGAGAAGTCTTGTATCGGAGGCCAAGATCCACTTTGGGTCGCTGAGCCACAGGAGTAAGTAAGTAAGTAAGATCGATACAGCCGCGAGGGCAGCAAGAGCGGTCGGCCGTAGAGCTGAAGATATGCATCCGCATCATACTTTTACGTGTCTTACGTGTCTTACGTGTCTTACGTATCTATCGCGCATCTATAAATAGGTCTACTTATTGTAGGAGATATTAACAGATTGTTTAAATATGTATTGCCCTTTTGGATACATTTTCACATGGAAAAAAGAAAATCATTATCTCATCATCATCATCATATATGTAGATATATAGCATACTTATTAAAATCATATCAAAAGATGTGACTATAATCGCGAAAAAATTCTAAAACTGGAAGAATGTGAATGAATGAACTCACTATTCTTCAGAGTGACATATTTAACTGTCATATTCCTGATATCGCCTTTGATATGTTTTATGAATTATTACCATTACGAAATAAGATGCACAGATCAGCACAGAGCCGCCCCAAGTGGAAGTCTTACGGCACACGCAAATGTTGTAAGCGAGATCGTCACCTTTTGTGGAAACACTTATAGAGTAACAGCGAGCGATGGAAACAAAGAGGAATAACTCTAAGGGATACACCCTTCGGACAGCACCGTCTTGCGAGACTAAACCGCATTATAAAATTGACTTGAAAAATACACAACAATCACATTATAAAAGATCCGATCCATTAGAAATTGCAAATTTATTAATATTTTTTTTATTGAACAATCAACTCCTTCTGACAACACTTACATGACTCATAATAATTGTATTCAATCCTGAACCTGAAGATGATGATGTTCATTTATGTATTGAGAACTGTTTATTTACAAATATGTAATTTAAAAATGACTGTTATTAAACCTCTCCTCAAAAAGGACGACAATAATATTATGGCTACTATCGACCAATTGCACTGATCCCTGTGTTTTCAAAAATTATACAAACAAATATTAACCTTAAGTTTCTGTCAAAGAAATTGAGGTTGTTCTTAATTTGTTTGACAGAAGGGAATTTCTGTCAAAGAAATTAAGGTTATTGGTATGGATAATTTAGTTGTAAGCGTCTTGACAAGAAATGTATTGCCCTTTAATTAAGTCGGCACTTTTTAATAAAAGCATATTTTGTATGGCACCCAGCATTAAAGAAATCAAAACAATTAATACCTATTTTAAAACATAAATCAAGATAATATCTTGATTTATGTTTTAAAAAACTATAAAACTCGTCTCTCTATAAAACTAGTCTATCATAACACGTAGGTATTCATTAATGATATTCATTAACACGTAGGTACCTAATAAATAACACATATTATGTGATAAATAACACATATTATGTGTTATTTATTAGGTACCTACGTGTTAATGAATATCATTAATGAATACCTACGTGTTATGATAGACTAGTTTTAGAATATAATAATAATTAATTAATTTATTTCGGACAACATTAGAACAAGTAGACAGATCTTATAAAACTTATTCTACGGTCCATATCAATATATACCTTAGAGCTAAAATACAATCACAATATTATACAGCGGCACACGCGTGGTCGCCGGCGTGTCTCGGCGCGGGGGATCACATGATAGGCGGCCCTTGAACCGCCGGAACTTCACCTCTTTCGGCCAGAAGTCAGGGCTCATGAAGGTCTTTAACATCTCCGTCGGGACCCTCACCATAAATGAGCTGAAGCTTACATTATGACGAGAGTCCAGCTTCTCGACCCTCAATTTAACTCCGGCTTTCTTTACGATGTACTCCGCTATCTCTATGGGCTTCACATCGTAATGAACGTGGGACACGTAGATCTGCGTAGTAGGTACCTCCGCTCGAAAGTGCTGCTCGCTAGGTCTTAGAGCAGTACCACACTGGTTCCGGCAAGAGGGCTTCCGCTTCTTCCTTATCACTTAACTGTCGAGCTGTGACTTCCTTATCACGAATATGCATATACACTTCATAAAGTATTTACTAATCAAGATATTGACATTAAAATTATAATATACTTAACAAATAATCTTAAATCCCTGCATTAACTGCTGTAACCCATACATCCCAAAATAAATGAATATGATTTCATTTAACGCTATCTTCTAGATGTGTTACTATTATTATTGAGGAGATTAATTTTACAGTCGAACAAGGAACTAGGTAACAAATCAACATTTCTTTTATATGAATCTCCTTTGTAGATAATAAATGTCCGCTCTCCTGCGCTGCGAGTGCTGCGACGCGACGCGAGCTACTTCAGAGATGAAACTAATTCCTCGGCCGCCGCTGGATGACATCTTCTATTATTATCGACGCATGCAATATATCCTGTTATTATGACACTGAACGATGAGCTAATAACAATTAGTCAACCATTACGGCGAGAGCTCCGGCGAAGGTCGATCGACTGTTGTCGTCACGAACTTGAAGAGAATTAACAACGTGGTGCGAGCCGAGAAATATTTAGTTTACAGCTGCAACCAGTGCACTTCTGTTGATGTCTCTCTATCACATGGTGTATGACCGAAAACTGAAGCATACCTACAACTGAAATGTGTCCCGTCAGGTATATTTCAACTGTAGGTACGTTTCATATCTAAGAAGTAGCCGCAGGCGATCGGAGCTGGCCTCTCCTTCGGTGAAGGGACGAGCATCGCCAGTCGACGGGCAATGAGCTGGCATTCTGCCTCTTGCAATAAGCTTAATACACATGTCTAGCTAATAGAACGTCTAGATCAAGTAAAACGTCGCAGACCTTTATTTTCAACACCCCTAATAGCTTTAAATAACAATAAGTTATTGTGTAAGTACGTAATGTGCTGATAGAAACGTCTTTTTATTCTTAACATTTAGATTCGGTTGATTTCCTGGGGAGACTGTCGTAGGATTGGACCTCCTGAAATGTAAGTCCTTGGCTGGTGTTGGAGTAGCCGCAGAAACAGCAATAATACTATTGAATAAGTGGTCCCCGGTCGTCAATGACAATGACACGCTTCGCGACATGTGTAATGCAGTCGGCGCGCCGTTAATCTGGGGATCGGTTTGAAGTGCGCGCGCGCCGTTATACTACAATAAACATATCAGCGCGGGCGGACTTTGTGTTCGCGCGACGTTTCCTCCATTTAAATTAATTTATTTGTTGCGCGACAGCGATGCAACAAGACGCGACCGACGCCGGGGGCGGGCGCGGGGCGCGGGCGCTCGTTAACATGTCAGCCGAGATGCATGGCCCACCGCGCCCCGCCCCGCCCCGCCGCGCCGCGTTCTGCTGAATGTAAACACCGATCCCGCCCAACAATGTTCTACGGTAGGTACTCACTTCTCGGTAAAAACCTTCAACAGTGTACTAGCATAAGAATAAATAATAACTTTTATCTATTCTCATGCTAGCTAAGTGCGGCACGCGACTTCCTGTGTATCTGTTTAGTGATACAAAAAGCCTTATAAAATATACCTATACTTACATACCTACTTACCTTTGATTTACGTAATATGTATAACCAATTGTAGATTTACTTTTTTATAAAATATCAGGCCGATCCTTTGAATGGTCTCGGTGTAAAGAGATAAGTATCAGAATGATATTGTAATAGAGACACTGGTACCGGATACTAGGTAGGTCAGGGTGTTAGTAGGTACTTTAACCTGATGGTCGCCGGAGCAGAGCCGGCGGCGGGCGCGGGTCGGCCGCAGACGTACTACTCGTAGTGATGAGGTATTCACTCGCGAATCTACCAGCTATGACAAGAATCCGAGACGCGGCCCATTGACGGGGCCGGGTGCAGTCGCGGGCAGCCGCCAGCTCGCCTCCACTTCTAAATGCCATTATTTGTGGCCACAATTAGAGCCGCTCTAGCCGCGCTCGGCGCTGCTCTCGGAGCCAAATCCGTCCGCCGCTAGACGACTACAAAAGTGCATTCTTGTCGACGATTTATGGAGGCGGCAGCGCGGGGGGCGGGGGCGACCGATTTACTCCCGAATTAAAACACAAAGGTATAATGTCGTTACCGCGGCTCCACATTTGTGCCGTGAAGCTCCGTTAACAGGCGTGAACGTAAATGTGGATGGTTTTCGCGGGGTTCACGCGTTTTCACGCCTGTTCCCCGATCAGTGTCGGTATTTTATCCCGCGACAAAGGGTTCGCGCCCCTTTCGCGCGGCGTTCACGCGTACACATCCACATTCACGGCCCCGTGCCAGTTCACTCCAGACTACAAGGGTGTACGGACGTGTGCAATCGCTGCGCGCGCTATGGAGTCGAGCGTGAACAACAAACATACCTTGATCGGTTAAAGGGGTATTAAACCTTCCTAAATATCGGAGACTAAATTTAGTCGTTCCTAAATTCAGAATAGTTTAATAGCATTTAGGAAGGTAGCATCCGATTTAGGAAGAAGAATGGCTTCCGACGACGCTCTAAATCTACATCGGCTCCTAAATCGGAAGGGTAATCACATTTAGGAAGCTCAGTCGCTCAGTTGGTTGGATGGATGTTTGTTACTCAATCACGCCATATCGGCTGAACGGATCGGGATGTAATTTGGAAGTGAGATAGATAGCGCATAGGTATAGTCTGGAATAGCACATAGGCTACTTATGATTTACTCGTGCGAAGACGGGGTGGGCCACTAGTATTATAAATGTGAAAAAATGGATGGATTGATAGATGGATGTTTGTTGTTCAATCACGCCAGAACGGCTGCACGGACCTGGATGAAATTTGGCAGAGATATAGATTATAGTCTGACTTAGGCTACATTTTATCCAAAAACTTTCTTGTTTTGGACATTTAAGTAGTGATATGTTGCCACAGCAAACAAAGCTACAGCAAAGTTATTGCAGCAGCAGCTCCTACATACGTCCATTTCGCGGCGGGTTTCACGAACGATTGTGAGCATTCCGTGAATGTGGAGGGTACAACTTGTGCCGTGAATTCACGGCGAGAATTCGCGCGTTAATTCACGGCACAAATGTGGAGCCGCGGTTATATTTATAGAGCGATGCCGCCGCGCGACTAATGCGTCGCCCCGACACCGCTCGCTGTAAATCACTTCGGATTGTCACGTCTGTCAATGTTTGCTTTGTAACGAATGACTTTTATATAATTATCCCAGAAATAGAGCCGCGTACGGCCGCCCGGCCGCGTCATTGAGGCGCGACTCCTTATTTAGTTTAAGTTATTACACGTAATTGTATTCGCGCAATCCACGCGGCGCGGAGCCCAGTAACAACTAGGCAAATAATACAAATATAGATTCCTACTCGACTCCACTTACTACTCGGAGAGCTCATTTATTGAAGTGGTGATTAAGAGGAGACTTAACAAGGTGATTAGTGTGTGAGGAGATCGTGCTCTTCGACGCGGTCGCGAGGCAGGGGAGCGCGCGCTGATCCCCGGGCTGGTCCCGCTAATCCTCGGCTGATCCCCGGCTGATCCCGGGTTAGTCCGCTCGGCCGCGGAGACAGGATCTCGCATAAAGCTGCCTAAACAAGGGGCTACTGTCAACGTCGAATCAAAACAACTCTGACACTTTTAAACACTTTGGATGTTCTTCCTAAAATAGCACAACGTTGTAAAGTGGGTAGGGTCCCAACCTTTGGCTTAAAATATGTATTTATGAAACAATAATAGAATATTTTATAATGACAATGAAAACAAATGAAGTGCTACAATAATCTTTGTACAGGGCGTCCCACGGCCATGCCACATGGAGGGAAAGTATCTTAAATATTGTAGATGGAACATTTTACTGCAAGAAGACATTATTTGAATTTTAAAAACAATTTAAACTGCATTCATAGAATATTTAAATAATAACATGATTGAACCGGGAATCGAACCCGTTATACGAGAAAAATAATTATCCTGTAGCTTTATCATACAGATCGAAAGGATTCATCATAAAGATTATTTTTTGTAAAGAACATAATGGTCAGAAATAAAAGGAGTTCCATCTACAATATATAAGATACCTTCCCTCCATGTGGCATGGCCGTGGGACGCCCTGTATACTTAGGTATAAAAGAACATGCAATTTTTTGGAGACAACGCGGAGCCCCAACCGCCGAGGCTATAGGTCTAGCCCGATGTTAGTTATTTGAAATTTACAGAGCAAAATTAAATAAAATATTAAAATCGTATTTCAGGAATTTTCTAATATAATCCAGAAAATGGGGTTAAACGGTTTATCTATACTAAGCTCCGTATTTAAATATCTGCAGCCATATAATGATGAAAAATACGTGTGTATGACCTGAAATTTTCATTGTGTGAGGATATAAACATAATTGAAAACATGTGTTTCAGGTATTAAAACTCATAAATAGGATAAAATGGATTGATTTAAGAGCAGGACAAATCGTGGAAAGCTTACAAAATAGCTAATAGTTAAAAATAATGTTAGACACGCATCACCTAGCCCCGTGAAACATTAGGTACAGGATGCATCCCGATATGTACTCTGTGTTGAAATGCAAACGGAACCTAAACGTTTGTTGCGGAGCCGAGACGAGCTCCGAGTGAGGGAGCACAGGGCAGGATCGAGGACCTGACCGAGGGCCTCTCGCCGGGGGCGAGCGCGAGTCGCGCGGGGGGCAGCTAGTCACCCGCCTCTCAACCACCAGTGAGGCAGATACACTCGTGGACTCGGAAAGCTGCTCGGGCCGCGCCCTGTGCGTGTGTGCGTGAGTCACTCGTGGACTCGGAAGGCTGCTCGGGCCGCGCCCTGTGCGTGTGTGCGTGAGTCACTCGTGGACTCGGAAGGCTGCTCGGGCCGCGCCCTGTGCGTGCGCAGTGTCCGCGGAGGTTAGCGGGTCGCGGCCCGCCGCCGCCGCGTCATACATTACATAGCTATTAATACTAATTAGCCATAGTTACCTCGCTAACTCGACACGGAGCGCGCGGCCCGCGATGTCAGCAATCGCTCACTTACGTCAATGTGACAGGATACATTAGAGCGACTCATTCATCGTGTTGCACTGATATGTGGATGGAACCGAGAACGTTCCGTTCGCAGTCCCGCGTCGCGGACGAGGGACCACGAGCGCGCTTCCGAACACCGGGCTCCGATCGGCCGGGGCGCGCTCGTTACAGCACAATTACCCGCCGAGCTATAAATAAGCGCGAGACAATGCGACGCGATGCACCGCGATAGTCTCCTCGGGGAACAAAAGGCCCGTCGCACCTTCGCTCCGCATCTTAATTCCGGGCCGCGATACCATCTGCGGACACAGATATAGGATCGCGCGCCGATAGCGGACGCACCGCGCCCCCTCCCCCGCGCCCCCGCCCCACCTGCACCAGACACACTCACCTCATTAGGTTACTGTTGAGTTCATGAACATTGTAACTCCAGGTCGGCGGGGCGGGGCGGGGCGGGGCGGGGCGGCGCTCGAGAGCAGCGGCTCCTGTGAAACGGGAGCTCCGGAGCCGCACAAAAAGCCCTAATGCCCTGCGGCGGCGCACATGCGCTCCCTGCGCGCTAATGACACATCTCGGCTCATTATTTCATTATCGCCAGATTATTAATTGTGACTGTAATTTATTAGCAGCTGTGTCATAGATCCTGAAACGACGGAACTAATCTATATTGAGCTGTCACAGTTTTTGTGTAACGGTCCCCTTCGGGCGCGGCCCGCGCGGCGCCCCGGCCGGCGGCGGAGGCCTGCGCCGCGGAGGACGCTCGCGACGCGCCGGGACTCTACACTATATCGTGGGTTAAGAACTACAGTAGCGTAAGGGTAAAATTACAACTTTACAGGAGACGCGAAAAACAATTCGAATTGGCGTATTCTTAGCTTAGAGCTCCTCTATGGCAAAAACCATAATAGTTAGACATCTGGTTTTTACTTATATTAAAGCTTTATTTATCTTCTACAGAATAATATAACTTTTTGAGTAATAAAAAAATGTTTTCATTGTAATGATGTTTATTTAAACAAAAATGGTTGACTTACGTTAATTTGGCAGTAAGATAATTTATTAATACCTGGAATTCAACGGATCTTCCGTTAAAATGACCTGAATAATATTGATTTAAAACTATAAAAAATACTAAAAACTTAAAGAATAAATTTAATTTTACCTTCAAAGTGCGTTTTAAAAAAAATATTCCTGGTCAAATGCAAATGGTTGTAAAAATCATGATGTGTTGACGAAATTACTCCAGATCAACTCGGCTCTTGCAGGTCGTTATATTTTTATTGGACCACTGTAAGCTTTTTGAAAAATTACTGCATACCTTAATTTTTTTAAATTTTTGCTGTCTAATTAATATCTCAAATAAATATGTTCTGGGGTCATCCTTACGATATTGCAACCATTTGATTTTTAACCAATTCTCGGTTTCCCATTCAGTAGGTACCTTTTTTAAATTCTTAATCATTACGGTATTCCGTTTCTTTAGATCAAAAAATTCTTCCTGACCTATTTCTTGTAGTTTGCAAAGATTTCTTCTTGATACAGTTCTAATAAGAGTGTAATAGCTGGATGGATCGAGAAAATGGTACCTATATTTTTCTTGGCCAGCTCTATACCAGCGTGAATGCTGTCTACTTCCATCTGACTGTGACCAGGCTCAAAATATTTTTCAGTATCCACTGCATTTTGCAATACAGTTTAGCTTGTAGATTGGTTATTAACTCTCTGGGCGTAAATATTCGTGTAGCAGATTTTCCGTCTGATTATCACTAAAATGTGTCTTCTTAAAAAACAAACGACAAATTTAAACTTATAATAAAACCTGCGTCTTTCTATGCATAAGAATATACCTTCATAAATAACCGTTAGGTACCTTTCTTCAAGAAAAACATACCTGATCCGTAGTAATTGATGCTTGTAGACTATCAAAGTGATTTACTTAAGACTCATTTTCTAGCTGCGCTGGCGTTACTTCATAACGTATTCGTAGAGTATATTTAAAAAAAATAGTTTAAAGTACTTTACCCTATAATAATAATAAGTTATTTGATTGTAAGTGTAAGCGCTCTAAGATTGCATTCGTGAATTAGTTAACGATCGCAAATTATCAAAGCATAAGCATAGATAAGAACGTCCGCTGCGTCATGTTTTCATAGGTGACCGGCTGAGGTACATCAAGTTTTTGGTGAAAAATTAACGTATTGTAGTACTATAAGCAAAGTGAATTAGAATTACAAAGATTTATTAAGTGCTAAAGAACGTATATCGCTTATTACACTATAATTGATCTAAAAAAATTTTGCATTTCTATTACACTATGTGCCAAAGTAATGTATACACACCTTACGTTCTTTGGGCAGAGAGAAAAATCTGGAAAGCGCGCGAAACGTGGTCCTAATCGTATTGTAAATCCAGATACGATCGTGGTGCTCGTAGCTTTTTAGATAAAATAAAGTCAAAATTATTGTAACCAGGTACACTTCATTTTGGCAGTTAACAGAAAAGATTTTTTTGGATACGTTATTTTTATACTAAGCAATGTACACATAATATCGTTACAGTTTTTTGGCACATAAAAATATGGGGGTTTTAAAAGCGAACGGCGAAAAAAAATTTTTTCCAAATTTTGCCCTTACGCTACTTTAGTTCTTAACCCACGATATTTGAAGGGTAAATTTATGTAAAATTTTGTTCTCCTTCATATCAAACTGGTTATCAAATAGTCGAGCTGAACATTCTCTTAAAATACCTCTACATTAAGTAATACAGTGAGGACACGGCAACTGGTATTTAGCTTACGCGAGGAGTTCGCAGGACAATGCAGGACGTCCCCCCGCGCCCCGCACCCCCGGCCCCTCGGGCCGGGCGGGGGGCCTTCCCACGGCGGGGGGAGGGGGGAGGGGCCGTACATTCCTCACTCGCACACAAATGCCTCACACTTTTGCTTTATTTGCACATATTACACATTCGACAATCTCTAACACTCTCGGGCAGGACGTGAGTGTCGCTTTATTATATTATCTGCCCCTAGGTACTTACTTGCACGGGCGTCGGCAGCGTATTCGCATTGACGATGAGTGCTCATCTTGGTGTAATATCTCTGCTGGCGTTCCTCAAGGCGGCGTTCTTTCACCTCTTCTTTTTGCTATTTTCATAAATTCTATTTCTCAACACATATTTTCATCGTACCACCTCTATGCAGATGATCTCCAAATCTACACGCAAACTACGGTAGATCAGTTATCAAATGCCATTAACATTATTAATGATGACCTAGGCCGTATCCTGGACTGGAGCAACCGCTTTGGTTTAAAAGTGAACCCTGCAAAAACACAGGTGATCACAGTGGGAAGTTCGCGGATGATAGTTCGGATTAACTGGGGTAGTCTTCCAACCGTGGTCTTTGATGGGGTTCCAGTTGAGCAAAGTGAAACAGTGAAAAATTTAGGTGTCCTCATTGACAGAAATCTCTCGTGGGGACCACAAATATCTGAAATCAGCCGTAAGATGTTTGCTTCAGCTGGTTCCCTTCGAAGGCTGCGCAATTTTATACCTATTGCCACTAAAATTTCTCTAGCACAATCTCTTCTTCTTCCAATTCTCGACTACGCTGATTCTTGTTTTCTTGATCTTACTGAGCAACAGTTGGATAAACTTGAGCGCCTGCAGAATGTCGGGATAAGGTTTATATTTGGCTTACGCAAATATGACCATGTCTCGGAATTTCGCAGGCAGCTCAAGTGGCTTCCTATACGGCTTCGCCGAAATTCTCACATTCTGTCACTTCTCTATAACATCTTATTCTTCGCTTCTGCACCCCCTTACCTTAAAGAACGTTTCACCTTTCTACATCTTTCTCACGGTCTTTCTCTGCGCTCTTCTGAAAGCCTTATGCTTCAAGTACCTGTCCACTCTACTTCCTTCTTCGCCCATTCTTGTCCTGTTGCCACTGAACGCATACCTGAATTCCTATGTTTAAGTATTTAAGTAGTTTATGTAAATATTATATGTAGTATATCAATTTGTTAGGTATTTGTATTTAGTATATTGTTTTATATAATATATATAATAAACATAGTAAGTAATGTATTTATAAATAATGCTGGGTACTTACATATGCACACAGATCCCCTTATACTCTACAATGATTCTATCCATCCAAGGTTGTCTGGTAGAGATCGCTCTTCAGCGATAAGACCGCCAATTGTCACTTAGTTTAAGTACTTTTATTGTTTATTGTTATTTTTATTTAAGTGTGCAATAAAGTGTTTTCTATCTATCTATCTATCTACATGAACGCACTGGATCTTAAGCAAGTAATGATTCGTGTGATCGTTGCGTTCATGAGGTACCTACGTATAACAGTAACAGAGCAAGCGAGTTCGTGCGGCGGCGGCGCGGTGCTGTAGCGGCGCTCTACGACGTAGTTCATCGCGTGTGTAGCCGCTGCCTAATTGTAGTACAACTTCAGGAACTCATCCCATTACTTGAACTTTTAGTAGGAAATAGTCGGCGCGCCTCTGTGCGATGAAACCGTCGGAGTATGTCGGCGGCGCGGCGCGCAGCGCTTCAAAGGGGAATCTCTCTGTTTTTGTGCGCTCGGCGGCATTACCCGCAGCTCGAACGCACCGCCCCGCCGCGCCCCGCTTGTTTTTGCGGCTTCGTTCACTAGTGGAGCTCATTATTTAGCGATACATTCTCATAGCTGATAGTTGTGAGCTATAACCGCGGGTTCGCTTGCACCGCGCGGCGGCGCCGCGTCTGCCGGCGCTCCCGCCGCGCCGCGCGCTGTAACCGATACCCACTAATTGTATTGTCAGAGCTGTTAACGCTCCATTAGCATAAAGGCCGCCTCGCGGAGCTGTTGACGAGCGCGCGCTGCAGCCGGAATGTCCGCGTAGGTAGGTAGGTAGGTAGGTAGGTAGGTAGGTAGGTCCGCCGCCGGTTTACAAACATCGCGCTAATGGAGCTATTCCCGGACGCCTCCATTCTTCTCCAGATAATGTCCCCGCTCGCCGCGTCCCCTCTTTTAACGACTTGGGACCATTTTTAAACAGACAATTTGTTTCCCTAAAATTCTGTAACGGGAAACAAAGTGTTCGTTTTGTAATTGTATACCTACTAAAGTATGTCACTATCTACATATTTTATGTTGCACTCCGGTAACATTCAATTGCTATTTTAATTCCGAAGTAAAGTGCGAAACTGCGAGCGGAAGCCAGGTAACTTAGGTACCTTTATAAAAACCAATAAATGATAGGTGACTTACCATTTTGTTAGCCTACCTATGTATAGGATCCTGTTATAAGTTGGTACAGTAGTTTCGGTATCAAAGTGAAAATAAGTTTTGCCTTTCAGCAGTAGAAAAAATATGCGGGCTCAAAAATTTAATAAGGCGTCCCCCAAGGATCAATGTGAGGTCCTTTTTTATTTTTAGTGCCTTTGTGTAAATGATCACCCATTTTTAGCAAAAGATCTTTGTGATATAGTCTTATTTGCTACTAAGACTTCACTAATTTTTAACTTGACAGAAATAAATATAATTATGACGATGATAATACTTCGCTTTCACGAATACTAAATTGGTCGCCACACCGCCAATAACCTTTTACTCAATGCTAAAAAAACCAAATGTATAAAATTCATGTTGACAAATGTTAGAGAACTCCCAACTCAAATCATGTTAAATAATGACAGACAACAGCAGGGTTACAGCAAGCTAACAACTAAAAACTAAAATAAAATCTTCGAAAACGCATATTTGCTCAAGATGCAAGTTCGTTTTCAGTAACGAACGAAAAGATGCAAGTTCGTTTTCAGTAACGACCGAAAGACAAGACAGACAATGGAATGATGAATGAAAACTGTCAAAACTACGAACTTTTTGGAGCTCCTGCAGATTAATCTGATGAAACCAATATCGTAAAATATGTTACATCAATTTTCCTTTGGTTTTGTAACACTATTGTTTACAAAAAATATGTATGTTTTTGAATCGCGGTATAGTGAACAAAATGTTGTAGGTAAAACAACATGTGTTGCACCATGTGCCCGCGCTCCCTTAGCAATGCTTATTATTACTATTTAAAAGAAAAGTCAATAAATCCAGACAGCAAGAATTTAGAAAACGAGTTCTTTGGCCAGAAATAAACAATGGACTTTATGGCGGCCGCCGAATTAGCAATAATACCAAGTCCGCGAGTGATCGATGGCTGCGCGCGCGCACTATTCGGGCGCGCTGCGGAATGCGGCTCCGAGCGACCGTTCAATTACTAAATTATTCCTAAAGTGCTCGTAAAGAGACGCCGTTAAACGGTTTACAACTTTTACAGGATTACATTTATTTTCCTATTGGCCGGGGCAATTCCGATACCCCGGGGACTTATTTGCCTTCCTAATTCCACATTATTCTAATGGGGATTTTAACTAAAATAATATGGAATTACGAAGAATTAGTCAAGAATTAATAGGGTGGCGTATTAGTCTGCCGCATTAAGTATTCTTATCTTTGGACATTTAAATAGCAGGTGTTTGGTTGCTTATTCTTGATTCAAATAACAATAGCTCTGGCAGCATCACTGAGCGCCGCGCTATCATGATGTAAGTATACAGGGGGCTCCCACAGCCGTGCCACGGGGAGGGAAACTACCTTTCATACTGTACATACAATATTTTACTGGAAGTTGACTTCATTACTGCATTCATAGTAACATAGCATCTTACTATCTCACTATTATAATAGGTACTCACGTACCAGTCTCTGTGTATAGTTGAAGGTTGATTGTATCCCATGAGAAATAGTGTAGGGTAAATCCATGACAGACGCCGCCCGTTTTGAAAGTCTCGTACTTTTTAACTATTAAGATAAGTTATCATCATCTTCATCAGCCTATATTAGTCCACTGCTGGACATAAGCTCCCCTAATGAGCGCCATAGCGCCCTGTCTTCAGCTTGACGCATCCAGCATCTTCCAACAGTCTTTCGCCGATCCTCATCCCCTATGGCCTGAGGGCGTCCTACACTACGTTTACCAAGTTGCGGTCTCCTGTCACTTCAGCTTGCTAATTCTGCGAGCTATGTCGATAACTTTGGTTCTCTGTCGAATGTATTCATTACGAATCCTATCCTTCAGAGAAACTCCTCACATAGCTCTTTCTATCTCCATAACTCGTATGAATATGGCTAGTTAAACCTGTTATCTTGCATTACGAGCTGTCTTTGTTGACCTAACTGATTGTGCAGAAATTGAGTTTCCGCAGACCTTTTTTTGCCTATAGTTGCCCTAACTATACGGATACATGCCACCATGTAAATGCTAAGGAGGATCGATGCTCCAAGAAACAATAAAAGAACAATACATTTAATTTTGTTAATAATAATTTTGCTTAAGTTTTATTGTTATTCTTTAGGAATACTCAATTTTGTTAATTGAGTATTCCTAAAGAATAACAATAAAACTTAAGCAAAAAATATTAAAATATAATTTTGAGAAAATTTAAATTATTCGGGATGAAATCCTGAACTTTCTAGATATTTCATTGATTATTCAAAATTATGTAAAAGTTATTCGAAATTAAAAAAAATATTCAAAATTATGTAAAAAAAATATGTTGTATTGATTATTCAAAATTATGTTTTTCAACAAACATTGAACATGCTTTGAGTTCTGGGGGATGCCCTTGAGGACATTATTGAGGCGGCAATCCTTTTTGATACGGAGGTGCCTTTCTAAATTTAGAATTCAACTAAATACAGTAGGGTATTGCCATCTGTGTGCGTACTCAATATAACACAGTATTAACGTCAGGGCTGTGGCGCGTAAGTTCCTTATCTAGAGACTATTGATGCGGAGCCGCTTCGGGAAGTTGTGTTCTATCCTGCATCCATCCTGGGTTTACCCGATGTGATAAAAAAGCGGGATCACCTATATATTGCGAAATTCCGGCGTGGAGAACTAACAGACAAACATCCATCCATACATACAATTGCATTTCGAATATAAGTGTTACTGATAGTTTTTCGGATGCGTAACAATGCATTTTCGCCGCACTGGCTACAAAATTACGAATGATTGATTGAAGTGGTTACGAAACGTCTACGCGTGAGCTACGAGTGGTCTATGCATAACTCACAGAGCACTACGCGCGAGCTACGAAACGTCTACGCGTAACTACGAAATATAACATGCGAGCTACGACCCACGGATCTTTGTACAGACAGTTGTGCAACAGTAATAGAGGACAGTATGTACGTCTCCTCCAGCCGCGCCGCGCCGCCCGCCTGACAGGTCCGACAGCGCTCACTGCGAGCAGGCGCAGGTGAGACGACAGGCTATGCTTTCGAACTCTATCCAAAAACTAAAAAATAAAATCCTAGATGGAACCCAAACACATATTACTTAAAAAATCAACAAAAGAACTCTATAGGTATGCACCTATACTTACGTATAATGTTATTTAGTGAATGTAGTCCACTGTCTACAGCAGTACACCACGCACAGGCACTCTACACTAGTAGGAGGAGTGCGTTCTGAAGGGTTGGTGCAGTCTAACTACAGCTTGCTTAAGGTAGAATATAATGGACCTTATTTTAATTTTAAGGCCATCACTGTAACTTATATTCGTGCTAATAAACATCTTTCATATTCAATCTTTGTATTTATTTTGATGTAAAGAATAATGAGGAGAAATAAAACAATGTATTTGAAACAATCACAGTAGATATTGGAATTTATTAATGTAGCAAGATCGTAAGAGTAGTGAGTGTGGCTCGCAGGCCGGGCCGCGCCGCCGCTACGGTCAGAGTGCGTCGCCGGGGCGTCGCCGGGACGTCGCCGGGACGTCGCCGGGACGTCGCCGGGGCGTCGCCAGCTCCCAACGCACGCACACGCGCTGTAGCTGACATTCCGCACATCTGACGTGAGCCAGGCCGTTCATACAATAGGTATACATTATACAGTGTATCGAGCGGCTTATGAGCCGGCAGCACCAGCACCGCGCGCCCGCTCCAAGTGACGCGGTCGGGCCACGGCGCGGGCGAGTGGGCGAGCGGGCGAGCGGGCCAGCACGCGAGCGGGCGAGCGGGCGAGCGGGCCAGCGCGCGAGCGGGCGAGCGGGCGAGCGCGGCCTCCACAGCGCGTGTGCTATCTACAATGCGTGTCGCATTACATACATTACGCCTAACTACATTTTAATGTACACTTAACTACATACAACTATTTATACTATCTATACGTACAGTATCTATGGAGTGGATTTATATTTTATATGTACAAACCTACATACTAACACAAGTTGCTGCGTTCCTCCACTGAGTCTCGTTTCGCAGAGATGTCATTCACAATATTGGAAAACATACATTTGTACGTACCTACACTTATGTATCTATTTAATGAAATCGGTTATTAACTTGTGCCCTCCAAATACCTCTGAATAGATTAAACAACAGTTTGTAAGTCACTGATACACACAAAGCTGCCGAATGGAGTTGAACCCGATTCTTATATTGTATAGTTTTGAACGATTTTTAAGTTTCGACTTTCTAGTCAAAGGTTCTCGTCTTCGTTTTTACCTTTCAAACTTACTTTTACAGTTTATCAGCCAAAGTTTGAGATTTAAAAACCTGTTAGTTTAATCAAGATTTATCCTAATCTGAAGCTTTTAGCGCATTTTATATGTTCTTAAAAAACTTAATCTTTTACTAGTTTAAAATCAATTTATGAAAAATCTCCCCTCCCCATAACATTAACCGCCTTAGAGAGACAAGCGAAAATGTCGTCCGAACAATCGATGTAACCCCTGCAGTCAGATAGGATCCATGAAACAAGAACATAGTATCTAAGTCGGCCGCCTCAGACGACTAGTCGCGCGCCGCGCGGGCTGCGGCGGCGGAGGCGACCTGTGCATGCACACTGCACAGGAATCGAATCCGCTGTAGCTAGTGTGCGCAGGCCTCGCCGCGATTTTATCGACGCGAAACAAGTTGTTCGACGCGCTTCCGCGTCCTGCGATTTTGCGACACAGCTTGCATCATGCGTTTTGAGAATCGCGCTACAGAATCGCAAGAAGGCGCGACACGAGACGCGCGTCAAAATCGCGGCTGTGCGGTGGAAGCTTTATATGTTCCCCGCGTCCTCGCATAATTACTGTGTACGTTTGTGACGAGAGCGCGACTAGTTTTTGTGCGACCCACAACATTACCAAACTGGGTTTAATCCAAGCGGACGGTACGAATCAAGTTGCGCGTGGTTTATTGCGTTTTTAGAAGATTTAAACATTTCGTGTAATGGGCTGGGACGGACATAACAAAAAGTAATACGTTCTATGAATAATGAGAGTATGAGACAGAGTTCTCTGTAATTAAGTAAATCCATCAACAGTGACTTTACAAAAACTTGTACCTAACATTGAAGGGCAGTGAGGCAGCCGGGACGAAACAATCTCCTGAGAGGTCTCCATGAGAGCGGCTGGCGGCGGCGAGCGGGCGCGCGGGCGGGCGCTAGTGTCGGCGGCGCGTCTCGTGCGCACTGGAGGCGAGCGCCAGGCGGAGAGCAGCGCGCCGCAAGCAGGCGCCGCGCCCGCTGCACCGCACGGCACCGCACCGCGCCGCAACGCACCGCGCAGCACCGCGCTAGCTGCGGTGACTCATCGCATATGTATGTTACTCCGCAAAAACGTCCGACCGCTCCGTCATCGTCGAGTGGACATCTCCATACTGGTAATAAGACTTGATTTGACGGATCGAATTAATTAATTGAATGTTCGAGTAGGTACAACTCGGAGGCTAAACGTTCGCTTCAAGTGTCTTTGGAACAGTTCATAGCGAGGCTGTCCGCGGTCGCACTGGCACTGTCCGCGGTCGCACTGGCACTGTCCGCGGTCGCACTGGCACTGTCCGCGGTAGCACTGGCACTGTCAGCAGGCAGCACTGGGTCTGTCAGCAGGCAGCACTGGGTCTGTCAGCACAGGGGGTCGCCCGCGGCCGCTCAGAACCAGTAGAGGTCCTTGGAGGTGTCCTGCACCGGCGCCTCCAGCCCTGCAACAAGCCGCGCGTTACTCGCCCGCCACACTCTCCACTACACTTTCCGCTACACTATCGCGCTACACTCCACACATATTGCGCATTTATTTATTTATCTATTGCTTAAAGTTGCACGTGAACTTGTGTGATGTACAACGAGGTAATAAAGAGACCACTTTTGTTCATGTTTTGTTCACATAGATATATCTTACCTACAGTTTTAATTATAATAGGTACTTAGGTACAATACTAGCTGCGCTCGGGTTTGTGCGTTTTAGAGCCGGCGGCGGCGGCGCGGCGCTCGGGTGTTACCCTTCCGAGCGAATACTCACTCATTCGTGGTGTAAAGGCGCCCTACTTAATCTGCATTGTAAACTTGTAAAATGTGATAAAGATTATTGTGCAACCCTAATCTAGCTTTCATTTTATTTCCTCACAACTTACCTCCCACCCAACCCAACCTTAGGACTCCAAATTAAAAGAGACACGGGTCTATCTAAATGCCGGATATAATTTCGTAATCCAATACGTGCCCTCTCCGTCACAGAATCACACGTCTTACTGTCATTCTTTGACACCCGTATTGTTCTCCATTGGACAAATAAATTTACATTTCGTAATTACAAGCAAGGATTAGAAAAATTACAACTAGTATTTACAATTGAAACCATTGAGCTAACTGCAGACGGTTGCAAACAGTCTAAAAGTAGCTCAGTTGCAAACAGTCTAAAGGGTGACGCGTGACCCGAAAGCTGGTGAATATCTGGCTCAGCGCATCAGCATTGCCATACAGCGTGGTAATGCAGCCAGTGTCTTGGGGACGCTTCCGACTGGTATTGACATGGATCAATTGAGTAATACTTGATCTTAGACATATGCCGATCAAATAAATTAAAAAGCGGGCGCAGCTAGTTTAAGATTGTAATTTAAAGATTGAACAAGAAACATTTAGATAGGTTGTTAGTTTTCGAGTTGGAGCAAACCCCGTCCCAAGCTTTTTGTTCTCCTAAATATCGTGATATTGTGTAGTATTTGTAGGCATGTTTATAAATAATAGTTTTAACAATTTGTTTCAATTTATTTAATGAGAATAATTATATATGTTTTTTTTAAATCAAGTCATTTGAATGCAATGACCTCGTTTAGTCGTCACACATTTTACAATACCTTCTAACCGTAGTTCTTGTATCTAGTTATATACTGACCGTGGTCTAGTTATGGCAAAGCGAGTTCATTCTTATTTCTAGCAAGTAGTTTCTAGTTTCTTATTATGTACATCGCTACTTCTACAAGGAATTAAGGATAATATCCTTATTTAGTATGTCCGTGTTGTTTACTAGTAATATTATAATCGCATAAGTTTGTATGGATGGTTGTTTAAAAACGAATGACCGGATCGGACTGAAATTGAATATACCTACGTGGTTCTAGCCCTGGAATTCCACATGGGCTACTTTTGATCCCATAAATTAGTTTCCACTGGATAAAAATAGCCTAGAAACATATTTGGTACGTTATCACTACATAGTATAAAATAAAGTCGCTTTTTCTGTCCCTATGTCATGGTGTCCCTTTGAACGCTTAAATCTTAAAAACTACGCGACGGATTTTGATGCGGTTTTTTTTAATAGATAGAGTGATTCAAGAGGAAGGTTTATACGTATAATAAAACCGTGCAAAGCCGGGGCGGGTCGCTAGTTATGAATATATTTGCTGACATGGCGCTGCCCTTGCGTTTAATTCTCAGAATGAGTGCCGTGTGTACGCTGTGTAAGTACGTGTTCACCTACAAGTACTTCTGGCCGTAAGACACTTCCACACGGCGGCGGACCTTCACCGAGTGGCCGGCCTACTGCTACAAACTTATGTAATAAAAGCAAAACGTTATTTACTGTGTTCTAAAAGAACACAAATAGATTAGTTTATTACAGTTAATTCCATAGTAAAATTGAGATCATCATACTAGAAATACAAGAAATAAGAACAAGTTACACATCCCATTTTTATCATTCATACTAAATGAATTTATGAATGATAAAAATGTTAAAATTAATTTCACTTTACTCAGTTTTATTGTATTTTAATTTGGGAGTAAATTTATTGGTAGTTATTTTAAATATAGGGATAAGCGGTAAAAATCAGCTAAATAAATATTTGGGCAGCTTAATAAATTTTGGTCGGATGTAAAATAAAAACGACCTGCAATACTTGGCTGACAAATATAAAATTTTTGGTAAGTGAATAAATAGCGGTATGGTCTATGAAATTAATACTTTTGGGCAACTGAATAAAAAAATCATGGGCAGTAATAAACCGTTATTATGTTACAGCAAGTAATTAAATTTTTAAGGTGCATAATAAATATTACGGGCAAAAGAATTGTAAAAAAGTAAAGCAGAAAAAAGCGAAAATAAGCCGTAATCACTGGTACTGCGTTTGAAATCTTACTTTTTTAGGTAGATACTATTATTGAAAGTCTGTGTAAATGTTTGTTATAAATAATCTCAGTAGATACTTAAGTTATTGAGAACAAATTTGGTGGTGGTAGGTATGTAGATACTTAGTATTTTAGATGAAATTTGGTATGTAAGTAGATACTTTAAGACCGATAATAACTTAGTAAATACTAAGCAAAGTTTAAAATCTTTGGGGCTTTCCTACAGATGATCTCTATCTGTCAATCTTGGGAATAAAGAAATAAAGTTATATCCCAAAATGTGCTGCACAGAGTGCGAGGACTTACACACATACTGTCATAAATTTTAATGTTAACATTCATATTTTTTCATTGATTTATTTATTTTCCCAATTAAAATAGTAGGTAGGTACTGTTTCACCCGCGAAATTACCGCAATTTTCCGTGGGAATTCTGGATAAAATATAGCGTATGTGTTATTCCAGACTATATTTAATCTATCTAATCGAGTGATTATTTTATTTTCAATTATTATTGTTATTATTGTATTATTATTGTAAGTAAACTGACATTGCACACCGTAAAGGTAGAATACAATGATTCACATTCACATAAAAACATCTGAAACCAACATGTATTTCATGACTTGATTTGATTTGATTTGATTTGATTTGATCTATATTCATCCAGATCCGTTCAGTAGTTTTTGTGTGAAAGAGTAACAAACATCCATCCATCCATACTTACAAATTTTCGCGTTTACAATATTAGTAGAGGTGGCGACAAGCGTTTCGGAGGCAGGTACCTAATTACCTATGTAATCAATCAGAGAAATAACTTTTCTAGTGCTAGGATTTCTGTGGTTAGGAACCTTATTTACAAGCAAGCACACAAAAAGTAAGGCTCAAAGTTGATTGGTGAAATCAAGTAGCGCGCGTCCGCTCCCTGCCGCCGCGCGCCTCGCCGCGTCGCGCCGCCCTGCCACAGCTCTAAATGCAAAAACCCGAATTTGCTTTAGCGATCCAAAACGCTAATAAAATTTTCAAAAATTAACTTCTGATGGGGTTAAAGTTTGTTTGGAAAATTATTTTTCCTTGATTCAATTTACTCAAAACTCAGTAAGTATAAATAAACTATAAAATAAATAATTTGACATGTATTTTTTATTTTAACAAAATAACGCCTAGGGATTGTGTTATAAATTTCTGAAAGTTGTATAAAAAAACTCTGGTTCGCGGGCGAAGCCGCGGGGCGCATAATGTAATAAAAAAAGTTTAAAAAAAATAAAAGTTACCTATGTGATGTAGGGCGTCACTGGGGTACTGTGGGGAGTCAGAGTCAATGCTTAAAATCGTCTGCGTGATTGTGTATACTAGGTAGGTACATGTTAAAATTTATAATATATATAAAATTTTCGTTAAATACCTACCTGTGCCCTGTGCGACGACGCCGGGACGGGCTGCTTAGGTATATATATATATTAATAGCAGTGCCTCGCGGTTTCACCCACGCTAATTCCCGTTCTCGTTGATAAAATATAGCCTATGTGCTATTCCAGACTATAATCTATCTCTGTGCCAAATTTCATCTATATCCGTTCAGTAGTTTTTGCGTAAAAGAGTAACAAACATCCATCCAGTTACAAATATCCATCCATCCATCCATCCATAATAATAATAGTAATGCCTCGCACGCCACCACATCGATCGTCAAATTAGCAAACCAAAATTCATTGGTGAGCTTCCAAACACTGAATTAAATCCGATCCACGGTCTGCTGATCATTTTTCAAAGTTGATTGGTGAAATCATGTAGCGCGCGTCCGCTCCCTGCCGCCGCGTCGCGCCGCCCCGCCACAGCTCTAAATGCAAAAACCCGAATTTGCTTTCGCGATCCAAAACGTGGCTTCCCATCTCATCACAAAATCAAACGTGTTATTCTCAGTCTTCGATATCCCTAATGTTTTCCATATTAAAAGAGTAACAAATATCCATCCATCCATCCATAATAAAAATAATAATGCCTCGCACGCCACCACATCGATCGTCAAATTAGTAAACCAAAATTAATTAGTGAGCTTCCAAACACTGAATTAAATCCGATCCACGGTCTGCTGATCATTTTTGATAGTTGGTTGCTCCATTTTTAGTTTTACAGCAGGCCAAAATTTCAATAAATGCTAATCATGATTTGCCGCTGCATGAAAAATAATTTAAAGCACAAATATTTTTTAAATAGCCCGTTGTTATATTTCTTGTTGCCCAATTTTTATTTTTTTGCAGGCCATTTATCGCAGCCCAGTTTTATTTATTCAGCTTACCGAATTAATTTTTTTGTTCACCAAAATCTGTTTAATTCACTGACCGATTAAATGATACCCTTTTAATTTGACATGATTTTAGAATCCAAGTATTATTATTAGTAATTATTGACATTTAGAGTTTAATTTTATGATTTTATTTTGAAGTTTTTAATTTTTATGTTTAGTCAATGAAATAAAAAACGATTGCATGCGGGAAGGTAGAAAACAATGACCTATTTTATCTAAAATTAAGATCTTTATAACATTGTATTTGAAGCAATAGGTAAATGAACTTTTACTTTTATCCCATCATTTAGAATTTTAGATTATGAAAGTTTTACATTATTATGTGCAATTGAGTGCGCTTCTTAAAACCATAATTTATAGTCCATCTGAAGAAATATATTGTAAAAACACAAAACATTTTTTCCCCAGTATTAGTCACTTGTTTATAGATTAGCGTTATGTTTTCTTCGCAATTGAATCTTTTTTGTCGTCATTGAAAGAAAAAATGCGAGTATTAATGAAAATAGACGGCGGCCCGAGCGCCTGTACGGAGCGCGCGCTACAAGCGAGCGCACACCTGGTGTTGATTCGAACGCTTCCTGTCTGAAACTGTTCATTTAAAAATGATCCCCGCGGTCGTCCTCACAGTTTATGGTCGATTAACGAATTGAAGGCGATAAGAGGCCGATGATACTACGCAGCTACTCAGTACCGAATTAGCAACAGCTTTCGATGTTAGCGACTTATTGTAGTGCATTTGCAACAAATCAATAAAATAAGAGACTGACGAGTTCCCCGTGCGTGACGTCACGCGCGAGTGCCGCCGCACAAACAAGCTATTTTGAGAGTCATGTCAGCTGCGACCGCGGATGGATCCTGAGGATCGCAAGCGCTCGGCTACTTGCTTGGATCCTGGTTTCGCGCTTAACAATGCCCTTGTTGCCAAGAAGTAGAGTCATCCCCCGCCTCCGAGAGGAATAAGGAAGTTGTTAATGAACAAATGGTAGGAACATCAATGGTGTGCGTCCTCCGGCTCTCGTCGGAGAGACGAGCCGTCCGCGACTCGTCCGGCGGGCACTCGCCCCTCGGCCCTAACAATACATACACAGTGCCTCGGCTCTCCTCACCACCTACATCTCTATTCTGTTTCATTGTTAACGTACACTTTGTGGACTTTGCTTATCAGCCTTTTCGATGATTTAGCTGAGGCTACTCATACTTCCTTGCATGTACCTAACTCAAAATAAATTATTTTTTACATAATTATGTGTATAGTTTCAGTTATCTGATAGACAAGTAGGTACAGGTACAGCAAAGGGAGACGGTAGCTAGGCCCGGGGGAGACGCACGTTTAATGTACCCGGGCTCATGCCGCGGGAGGCACTTAGCCATCTTAGTTAGTGGCATTAATTGCAGGCAGCGGCAAGTACGCACTTCATCTGAGGCTGCGGAGAGGATCGCGGGCGGGGGAGGTAAGCTTGGTTATCGTGGCGGGGGGCGGGGGGCGGGGGGGCGCAGAGTACAGTGGAGCGGTCAGCGGACGCGGGCGCGTGATTTAGTGCCGCGGGGGGGAGGGGTCGGTCAGCGGGCCGTGATTGGCGCGCCACGCCCCGCGCCGCCCCCGCCCCCCGCCCCCGGACAGCGGGCCCCGGGCTCCGGCCACTGCCCGCGCGGTTCGCGGAACATCATTACAACTGTTAGCTACATACTTAATGAGCTAAGGACATTTTCTCTCATTTACTCCACCTTCAAATTATAAAGTGAACTGCAACAAATACTTATCTACACCTAAACCTATACAGAATCGACTGATTACGTTACCTAAGTACATATTTGATTTTCCTCGTAAAGTATCTATAATCTATAAAATCATAGGTAACTACTGTAACTGACTCGCGAGCGAAATCGAGTTGCGGTCGAGATTCAACAACGTGTCAGGGCACCTTTGTGCCGCAGTATCGAGTGCCTCAATCTGGAGTAGGTACCTACACTACTAAATAGTGTCTCACTGAAACTAGTCTGGCTAAGGCGGGTGCGGGTGCGGGTGCGGGTGCGGGGCACAATGCGGTGGCACAGTGGCGTGCGTGGTATTTGTCAATACAGCGAACCCCCCGCTCCCCCCGCGGAATGCGCGGAGGGAGCGGAGTGTCCCCACACACCGCACTCCCTCGTCACAGTCATATAAATACGCACAGCTCCCACACACACCTACAGCCCTGACACTCAGTAACTACTACCTAGGTACAGCCACCAGCTACTGAACTACAATAATTCGACTCAAACTATTCCACTAACAATTATCTATTCTAATATTCAACTAGAAGAGTTCACATCGAATTAGCGGTTATTTTGAAAAACATATCCTTCATCAGCGCATCGGAATCCATATTCCATAGGTAGTATAGTATCATGGACTAACGATGGTAGTGTGTAAGTATGTAGGGTAGGTTGGTGTAAGTTTGCGCAGTTTTCAATCGATCGACAATAAAAATAAAACAAACGAAATATTTACATCTTTCTTTAGTAAATATTGATCTTAAATTATCTGGTAACAAATTTTAATACTAATTATTGAGCTGAAATATTAAATTTGTACTTAATTCACAAATAATGAGACATCGAGATTTGAGCAATCTTACACATCCCGATGTGTAAAATTGCGCATTAAGGGCGATAAGATTGCACAGGTCAATTACTTGAATAAACCACATTTTAATACTCTGAAACTAAGATAAAATACATTTTCCGCACCTCCACACCTGGCACTCACCGCACTCAATTTAATCTTCCACAATAGGCACTTGGAAGACTGGTTGCATACTCCACATTTTATTTCGTCGAAAATTCTGGTTTTTAAATATTTAATAGCTTTTTTTATTATTTTTTGTTTGAATTAGGCTTGGTACAGCTCTTCTTGTAAGGTGAACTGCTAATGGCATCAGCTTGTTAAAAGTTTATGCTTCCGGTAAGAGTTAAGAGTAGATTGTACGCGCAATCTTACACAGCCTCGAAGTGCGCAAACTTACACATCTGGCCATTTTTGAATTTAACTTGATCCTGCTGCTATCTCTCATAAAAAAATTGTAATGTAATATCAAAAGTAAACAGTTTGATGGCAAACCAAAGTAAAGCAAACAGAAAGGCATTGTAATTCTGTCACCACTTACAGCTTGGCAAAAAAGTCTTGAAACGGAATTATTTTTTTTGTTTAATGGCAACATTCTTAAAACAATGACGTTTGACGTAAAATTGCAAACAATGATTACGAATTCTCGGATTTTTTACTTGGATCGGTCAAGCGGTGGTGATAAAGTGACGAAAAGTGAAAAATAATGAATAAAACAGTTAGAAGTGCTGCCAGGGAGGTTATTTATAAGGTACACAGGCGTAGTCTGGCAGAATTTGAGGCTAGAACTATTCTTTCAGATCTCAACAATGTTTTTCAAAGAACCGCTGTTATGACAGGTTTGTGAGAGTTTGTTTTGTAATTTTAAGTTGAATCAAAGGTAACTTGATGGTCCTAAAGCAGGATTAAATTAAAGTTCCACGGAACAAGTGAAATATTCAACACTAAACATCGTGCAGTTAGGTTATGTTTACGTTTGTTCTGCGTACTCTGCTATAGCGCGGGCATAGAATTTGATACTTGAGCTAGCTAATATGTAAACCTATTTCTACATAATTTAAATGTTGTGTTATTTCTTTGTAATAAAGTTACTATAGCGTTTGTATTTTAAATGGTCTAGAAATTAGGTGCCTAAATAATAAACTGAAAAAGGTAAGATAAAGGTATCATAAAAAGTTTCTTCTTTATAGGAAGCAGCTGAGCGTGCTAAAACGGAAAGGTTCCAAGCTATTACGGAGGAGGATTGGAAGAATTCGTGCCAGCACGTAATAAAAATAGAAAAGGAATACTGTGAGAGAGAACCTATAATGTATTAATAACAATGTATTAAATTTTAATTTACTTTATATTTTTTTCTTTATATTCTTAGATAACGAGAACCTTGCTCAATTAAACAATATTTACTGATACTAGTATACTATATTGTGTGGATCTGAATGTACGTATAACAGAAATATACACCTAAGTATCAAGACTAGCTTGGTGCGCTATAGGTGTTGCCATAAGAACCTACAGTGGCGCCCCCATTATTTTCTACTCTTTTTTGCCAAGCTATATGTCAGTCATAGTTGCAAGATGACAAAATATTAGATCAAAAGGCTATAAAAACTTTGAACCCTCCTGGACTCACCGTTTCTAGACTGAATTCGATTTTTTTCGGGGAGTGTTCACCAGCTTAAGTAGTAATGAAAACACAACAGAAGTTGTCCTCGTGTGTCCCACCGGTGCTGAGAAACACGTGATGCGCAATCTTATCGCCCGCGCGATCTTACACCAACCTACCCTATGCATGTCGAGGCATTCTCCGTCTCCACATGAGGAGCTCCACATTGAATTTCGTCGGTTAGGTGCTAGTGCCACAGGTTCTATCGGGTATCGAAGCTGGAAACACTACTTTTTAGTACAAATACTTATTCAAAGATTTTATCACGAGAAAGGATTGAAATATGCTAAAGAATCAAATCGATTTCAATATAAACCTTAAAGTGACATCATTCTACTCTAGGTGTGCTCCGATTGTGGGAGAGATGGGAAGTACCTACAGAGATGGGAAGTACCTACAGAGATGGGAAGTACCTACAGAGATGGGAAGTACCTACAGAGATGGGAAGTACCTACAGAGATGGGAAGTACCTACAGAGATGGGAAGTACCTACAGAGATGGGAAGTACCTACGCAATTAAAACATAGGTGAATACCTACTTGCGGAGCCGAGTCTAAATTATGTACATAACTAGTATCTGCCCGCGGCTTCGTGCCTTGTTTCTACGGAATCCTTTCAAGGCTATTTCTATCCCATGGGAATTGATTTATGAGATGAAAAGTTTCACCCCGATCCGTTCAGTAGTTTTTGCGTGAAAAAAACCAACGTTCATCCATATTTACAAACTTTCGCGTTTAAAATATTAGTAAGGTAACTGCACTGGGTGAAACTATGTACTTAGTTATAATTTATATTCTATAGAATTTTATCTGAGCGTCTTACTATTGTATTGACTATTGGAATCCCAGTGGTACGTATGTAATGTATTTGTCGAGTCTTTAAGTTAACGAAATCGTATAAAAGTGAGGAATGTCTGTCGGGGGCGGCGGGGCGCGCGGGGCGGGGCGGCGCTCCCCGACGTTAAGTTCCGGAAATGTTATCAATCAAGTGGATGGCTGCGATCGCGGAGACAAAGGGGCGCCGGCGGGCGCGGGGCGGGGCGCGGGGGGAGCGCGGGGGCGCTGGATGCCAGAGACAAGAATTCAATTTGCGAGGGAAGGCTGCACAAATTAATTTTAATCGTCGTCATTAGAAGCCGCTCGCGCTGCACCTCCTCTCCGCTCGCCCGCGCCCCGCTCCCCCCCCCCCCGCCGCGCCCCTCGCCTCGTCTCTACACATCACTGGTACATCAATCATACGTACAATACCCTACGTATCCTAATATGTAAGGTTACAAACAGAGACCGCGGCCGCGCGGGCGCCGGCGCGGGCGTTCAAAGAAGTCCAGACACACTTCAGTGTTCCTGGGTGAGACGCGGCGCCGCTCCGCACGGACAGGTCGGCTTGTTTGTCGCCTTCTTTCAACTCTGCTTCTTCTTTCGACTCCAATATAGTAAGTCAATACCGCGAAATTACACACATATATCTTTGATATGACACCTCCTGCATTATACTCTAATGTAACACCTTTGTGGACAGGACATACCCAACTTCAAATAACTTCAACTTTCATAGATTGTCCTGAGCTACCGAGGAAAAAACATGCATGCCCCGGCCAAAATCACCCCATACAAGTATACAACCTCACCCTTTTCATACCTATTGCCAACATACACTACAAACAAAAGGAATGTTTATTTATTTATATATATTAAATTCACAAAACTCTGAATATCTCTCGAATTAGATATCGCAGAAAGTTTCAGATTTCACTGTTGCGTAGGAAATTGAGTTTCCTTTAATTTGATATATTTGACTATCATTAACCTCTCCCCTTCCTCCCGCACAGCGAGCGACATGTCCAGCGCAGACCTTCGTAGCATGTGCTGCGCTGCTACGATGGATCCAAACAAAAGACATCACCGCGCCCCCATCTTTCTTACTACACTAATATAATTTCTTGTAACTTCGAAACTACTTAAATCAGAAGAAATACATTTTTCAGTATGATGAATAAAAGTCTAGTCAAAGTAAAAATCAGATGAACTCATATCCCTCCGTATTGGAATACAATAATCGCACTTCTGGAGGATGTAATTATGTAGCTTTTTGGGTGAATATTTTCATTCAACATTTCATAATAACCCAACTCTAATTGATACCGACGCCGAATCTCGTTCTCTTACCTTTACTTGGTTCGTCGAAGCTACGAGGCACTATAATGTGTAGTTTGAAAAGTGGGGCCGCGTTGAAGTCTTTTGTTTGCTACGCGGCGTCGTCGTAGACCTTCGTAGCACGAAGTGCTACGTCAAAATATTATTATGTTTCTCATTAGGGGGTAAGAACCAGCCAGTTCATTTAAAATTAAGGGCACAAGCCTTAATGAATCATACTGAAAAGCCCAACTCTTCAGGTATTGGTAGCTTTGAAGCTACGAGTCACGGTGTGTAGTAAGAAAAGAGGGTCTCGTTGAAGTCTTTAGTTCGCTACGCGGCGACGTCGGAGCGCCGTAGCACGTGCTACGAAGGTCTACGTTTAGGTACGAAACACACAGAAGCCGGAGGCGGAGCGGAGGCGAAAGCGTGCGAGTTGTGTTCCGTTGAATCATATGAAAGCCTACACACACCGCAGGCGGTGGCGGCGCGGTGCCATAGGAAAAACCGGCACGCCTTCGCCGATGCGCTGAGCCAGAGACGCACCAGCTCTCGGATCACGCGCCGCATATTACCACACCTAGATTATTGTATGTATGATAGGTGTGTGTGTGTGTGTGTGTGTGTGTGTGTCCTGTGAGTGGAGTGTGAGCGGTGGTACTGACCGTGCACGGGCGGGTAGGAGTAGGAGGCGCAGGCGGCGGGGTCGAGCGGCGCGTGCGGCTGGCCCCACTCCACCGGCTTGTACTGGTGCATGGAGCGCGGCAGCAGCAGCCCCGGGTAGCCCATGTTGTGGTGCGAGGCGGCCGCCGCCGCCGCGTGGTACTCGGCCGCGTGCCTGTGCGCCGCGTGCCCGTAGCCGCCGTAGTGCGCCTGCCACGGGTCGTACTCGTACAGCTCCACGCCCCCGCCCGCGCCGCACCCGCCCCCGCCGGCCCCGCCCGGGGGCGTCAGCGCCGCGTTGAAGAAGGACGCCGGCAGGTTGCGGGACACCATCGGCACGCTCTCTGTCGGACACGCACACGGTTACTACACGTACAGGTCGCTCTACCGGACGACGAACACTTAGCGATCCACAAACTACATGTAAATGAGTAGCGCGGGGGAGGGGGGAGGGGGGGGTTCTGGAATGCGGTCGGCCGGCACTGAGTTCGAATATGGCAGCGCTATGCGTTTTTGTCAGGCGGCTCCTTTTAGCGAACCTTTCGGTGACGGGCGTTGTTTTTGCGATCTAATCGCGCTCCCGCCGCCGGCCTCGCTCGCGGCCACACTCTGCAGTCAGCTCTAGTTCTCGGCCACACGAACCGGGTCCGGACCGTGTTGCGTCACGCGCTCGAAGCCCCCGCCGAGCGAGCATTGCACCAGTAGTGCACCAGTAAGTGCACAGTCTGGGGCAGGCGCGCGGCGCTGTCCGACTATTTACCGAAACATCACCTGTAGGTGCGACGGCACCTGTCCAAGGAAAGCTTTCGTCCGCGCTCCGACCGCCCGAGCTCGGCTACTGTAGCTAGTGGTAGCGCACAATGCGGCGGCGCTACACAATGGCTAATGAAGCGGCGGGTCGGAGGGGAGGCTCCGGTACTAATTACGCGGCTCCTGATCGCGGCCCGAGGCCCGACGGTCCGACGGCGCGCTGCTAGTTTTTACTCGCGCTTCCCGGTACGCGCAGCTGACCGGTTCCTGCATTTCAATGAACTGGACACTAACCCGACGACATCGATCTAAACCACTCCGAGCTCAAATTCCTCGCGGATTCGTGCATTCCTAACCACTTGTGAACAGATCGCGGTCGTGATTAGCCGCATGTTTCCATTCTGACCACTAAAGTGAATGGGTGTCTTCTACATTTTCGTGCTTCTTCGGCCACGTCGTCACTTAACATCAGGTGAGATTGTGGTCAAAAGAAGGTCTATTGTTGAACAAAAAAAAACACTTTAGTGCACCGGTGTTTGCGCAACACTTGTCCAACGACGTCCCGCGCACTGGCCCCTCGGCGTTGCTTCCTTACCTCCGAGCCAGCACAGACTAGATACAGGTAGTGCGAGTACATAGGTACTATGTAAGCAGAGCCCGCGGGCGCTGCTCAATGCACTCGTGCAACATAGTTACGGTTCCACACATAAGACTAAGTGGTCACCATGCTGAGCCGCGCATCCTCCCAGCCTGCGGGCTCACGTGCCAGCCCCGCACGGTCCGCTCCCAACTAACATTTTGGTGTCAGTTACAGGTATTATTATTACTTTTAACTGTTTAACGGAGTAATAGTGATCTCAGTTGTAACTATAAACTTTATAAGGTAGTTAAAATATAAATTGAGCTCGAAAAGTGTTAGTAGTATTATACTGAACGACGTTAAACAACTTTTAGAGTTACAATAGTGCTAAGTGCAACAAGTATACATATGATGTTATAGGTTTAACCTGTTTATAACACCCAAATCTATACAACGGTGCTCGCTGACTCTCGTTAACACTTATTGTTGTTTAGTTTTTTCCGAAAAGTGCCTTATAAGTATTTTGGTGTTATATTGATTATAAGGTGCAGACATTACTTTTAAAACAGAGTTTGTCAAGAGTATAAGTTCATTTTATGCTTAGCCGGTAGTATTGTCTTGGCTATAGTAATTGTATTTACTTAAGACTATTAATACACTGTAAAGAGTACTAAAGACTGACAACATTCTTGACTAAAGATGTTGTATCTCGAAATGTGTAATAGAACACTTAACAAAGACATAAAGCTTTAATGTTCGGTCGCCATTGTTTTGGTCAATTAACTTATATATATTGAATAGGTTATTCAATATTTGACAACAAAATACTTCATTATTTATGTAACTTCTGTCATTCTACTGAAACCACTTAATTTAACATGCTACTGGCTAATAAGGAAAAAAAAAAAAAAAAAATTTGAAATTTCTTTATTATTCTTCATAATTTTTATTTAAAATCTTAATTTAATCCAGGGCGCGTTAAAATTGAGATGAGAAACATGGTATACATTTACAGTAAAATTACCGCGGCAGATTATGTTCACTTCACAATGAAAACTTTAACTCCTTAGTATTTGTATATTCTCCTCTGTCAATTCTGTTACGCCATTCACTGATAGTTACATAATTTTATTAAGTAACAAAGTTCATAGACTTCCCGTCGTCGTAAGATACAAAATACCTACGCTTGAGAATATTCTAACTAACTACTAAGCGATTAAGTGTCAAACAAGTATTTTAAATAGGTCTTGTAATATGTTAGGTGATATTTCATTCTTAACCGAAATGATTCTAACACCTATAGTATTAACCAACTCATCTACAAGACATTTATACCGGTTAAGGTATTAGCTGAGAATGAATAAACACTCTTGTGCAGGTACTTAACACCCTTATACCACCCTTATACAGGCTTTATAACACCTTTACCTGCAAAATCGTGGGCCTCTTTCGTGGTTATATGTGAGTTAGAGCATGCTCTAACTCCATTCTTAAAGGTATTTTTAACACTAAGATACTCGATTGGAACCGTTATAAGTATAATATACAGGTTATTTTAACGCCAACGTGCTAGTTGGGCTGCGCTCGGAGGCCGCTGCCCCACTAGACACCTCGCTGCCCGGCCTCCGCCTCGGAGCGCGAGTCAGTACTAGCGATTGTTCCAGTGAGGCAGAGGCCGGCAGAATCTTTGCAGTGAAGAGACTCGCCCCTCAATAAAACTCTCGTCGTTAGTCAACATGTACTAAGTACGATGTTATTCAGAGCGAAGTTACGTGCGAATGCTAGTTCAATTAAGTAATGCCGTACGCGCGATTTTTATTGTTTTACGTGCTTTTCATGTTCCGTATTTTATCGTAGTGACTCGCCCCGGCTTCGCACGGTTTTATTATATGTATAAACCTTCCTCTTGAATCACTCTATGTATAATTTTTTTTTTAGGATTTAAGCCTACATAGGGACAGAGAAGGCTACGAGTACTTTGTTTTATACTATGTAGTGATAGTGATGATGTACGTGTCTTTTTACTTTTAAAAAGTTTTAATTTTACTCTGTTTTGAGTACATAAATGTGCCACGCAGAGAATATTTTTATCATCTCCCCATCTCGAAAAAAGTATGTCTGCTTTCCGTTAACTGAGTGAAGCCGTTTTTATCCTCTACACTCTAGAGGAAAAAGTAGAACATCGTGTGCCCTTGTGAATTTGTGAACAGTTTGTTTGCTACCTGATTAATAATACTTGATTTGTGAACTGTTTGTTGAGTACCTCCGTGGTACTTACCGAGTTTTTCAAAGAACCTTTTTTAATTCGTTTTAAACTCAATTCTGAACCTTCTTAGTGTATTGTATACATAGGCCTCCCCTAACGATCGTCATAGCGCCCTGTCTTCAGCCTGCCGCACTTAGCATCTCCCAACAGTCTTTCGCAGATCGTCATAGCGCCCTGTCTTCAGCCTGCCGCACTTAGCATCTCCCAACAGTCTTTCGCAGATCGTCATAGCGCCCTGTCTTCAGCCTGCCGCACTTAGCATCTCCCAACAGTCTTTCGCAGATCGTCATAGCGCCCTGTCTTCAGCCTGCCGCACTTAGCATCTCCCAACAGTCTTTCGCAGATCGTCATAGCGCCCTGTCTTCAGCCTGCCGCACTTAGCATCTCCCAAAAGTCTTTCGCAGATCGTCATAGCACCCTGTCTTCAGCCTGCCGCACTTAGCATCTCCCAACAGTCTTTCGCAGATCGTCATAGCGCCCTGTCTTCAGCCTGCCGCACTTAGCATCTCCCAACAGTCTTTTGCAGATCGTCATAGCGCCCTGTCTTCAGCCTGCCGTACTTAGCATCTCCCAACAGTCTTTCGCAGATCGTCATAGCGCCCTGTCTTCAGCCTGCCGCACTTAGCATCTCCCAACAGTCTTACGCAGATCGTCATAGCGCCCTGTCTTCAGCCTGCCGCACTTAGCATCTCCCAACAGTCTTTCGCAGATCGTCATAGCGCCCTGTCTTCAGCCTGCCGCACTTAGCATCTCCCAACAGTCTTTCGCAGATCGTCATAGCGCCCTGTCTTCAGCCTGCCGCACTTAGCATCTCCCAACAGTCTTTCGCAGATCGTCATAGCGCCCTGTCTTCAGCCTGCCGCACTTAGCATCTCCCAACAGTCTTTCGCAGATCGTCATAGCGCCCTGTCTTCAGCCTGCCGCACTTAGCATCTCCCAACAGTCTTTCACAGATCGTCATAGCGCCCTGTCTTCAGCCTGCCGCACTTAGCATCTCCCAACAGTCTTTCGCAGATCGTCTACCCACCTGGCCGGAGGGCGACACTGTCACTTCAGCTTGTTCATTCTTTGAGCTATATCGATAACTTTGGTTAGATAGACAGATAAGGACTTTATTTGGACTCCAGACACATATCACACACACTCAAAAATAGCGGTATGGAGGAAGAGAAGACTCGATGTAGTTTTTTCAAACCCTGCCCAGCCCAGCTGGATCCTCCTCTTGGATCAACGCTTGTCAAAATATTTTTTACCTAACTGTGTGGAGAGGGGGGCGTGCGACTCACCCTTGTGCTTGTCGAGCGCGAGCGCACGCGCGAAGTGGTCGTCCACGACGGCGGCCACGTCGCCCGCGTAGTGCGTGAACACGACGCAGTTGGCGCTGACGTACTGCGCGCGCGCGCCGCGCCCCGGGCCGCCGCCGGCCGCCGCGCCGCACTCGCCCTCCGACTCGGAGGAGGCGCCGCCTGCAAGCACGCACGGGGTGAGCGGGGCGGGGGGGCAGGGGGGTGCAGGGGGAGACAGGAGCCGCACTCACCGTCGTTGCTGTGGCGCGAGTGCGCGGAGAGGTCCTCCTCCTTGGCGCGCAGGCGCGCGGCGGAGGGGTGCGGGTGCGCGCGCGGGGGCGAGGCGGGCGAGTGCGCGCCCGACGACGCCGAGCCGGAGCTGAGCGCGCCCCCGCCCCCGCCGCCCCCCGCACCGTACGCCTCGCCCCCCGCGCCCACTCCCCCGCTCTGCACGTTCAGCTGCAACACCCACCACTATCACGAGCCTGCCGGAGACTGCGCTGAACCAATCGAGTCATGGATGGTTTGCATTGCGTTTTCATCAAATTAAATTAATTATAATAGCATGGGAAATTGCCAATACCTACCAGATAAATAAAAGATTATTTCGTATGAATGACGACATGTTTATGCCATAGTTTCTAAGGCATCCTCAGGATTTTTGATGAGGAGCTCCGCTATTTTCAACCGGACTAAAACCTTTAAAAATACTTTGCCGCGCCCGTAGGGGTAGTTAGTAGGAGGCACCGTACATCACCTCGCCGCAGCTCAGCGGCATCGCGGCGTCACGTGACACGTCACTGCAGGACACTCACCCGGTCGTACTGGAAGTGCGGCGCGTGGTGGAAGGAGCGCGCGGCGCCGCGCCCGTACAGGTAGGGGTAGTAGGCGCCGTACATCACCTCGCCGCAGCTCAGCGCCATCGCGGCGTCACGTGACACGTCACTGCAGGACACTCACCCGGTCGTACTGGAAGTGCGGCGCGTGGTGGAAGGAGCGCGCGGCGCCGCGTCCGTACAGGTAGGGGTAGTAGGCGCCGTACATCACCTCGCCGCAGCTCAGCGCCATCGCGCCGCGCGCCGCGCCATCGCCGCGCCGCGCCGCGCCGCTCTCGCCGGGCTACACGTCTCTGCAACAACACATCCTACTTACAGTTCGGCAGCGCATTTTTTTACGATATCTGGATAACAAAATATAAAAGCTTGAGGGTAGATCTGAATACAACCTTGGTAAACAAAGAAATTCCTGAAATTTACCCTTTTCTCTGGCAGTGCTATGGTTCACCCTCAAAATTAATTTACCGGAATAACATTATTTCGTCTGCCGTTGGCTGTCAGCAGGGCGACCCTCTTGGTCCGGCCATATTTAGCCTTGCCATTCATCCAATAATTCAACGTCTTCAATCCAAGCTCAATGTTTGGTATTTGGATGACGGAACTTTAGGTGGAGAAGTGGACACCGTTTTTAATGATTTAAAAATCATCACAGATGAATTTCGACAAATAGGTTTGGAATTGAATTTTTCAAAATGCGAGCTTTTTATTTCGGACTCTTGTATAGACAAAAACAATATAATTGCAAAATTTTACAGTTTGGTCCCTAACATTACAGTTATAGATAAATGTTCACTTCGACTCCTAGGTTCACCAATTCTTGATGAGTCTTTTCGGCCATTTGTAGACGAGAAAATTTAAAATTTCAACAAAACTTCAGACAGACCTCTCAAAATTAACAGCCATATGCCTTTTACTATTATTCGGTTTTGCCTGTTTGTACCTAAATTTACGTATTCTTTAAGATGTAGTCACCTCTGGAAACACAGCGAGCTATTGGATAGCTTAGACAACATAATAAAGAATACTTTATCATCGGTTTTAAATATTGATTTGGATGACAAGGCGTGATCGCAGGCCTCCCTGCCTGTCAAATTGGGAGGCTTAGGTATTCGCAAAATTTCCAGTGTAGCCCTACCAGCGTTCCTATCTTCCGTCTACAGCACTAGTTCTTTAGTTGAAAAATTTTTAAACACGTCTGATTTGGTCCGATCACAAATGTCTTTTAAAATTTCATATTTAGACGAAGCCAGAACGGCTTGGCATAGTGCTTGGCCCGATGCTGCTCCTCCAAAATCTCTTTCGTCCCAACGGCAATGGGACGGGCCTTTGTGTGAGTTGACACGGAAATGTTTGTTACAAACGTGCTCCAGCTCGGCAGATCGTGCCCGTCTCCTAGCCGTTTCTAAATGGGAGTCAGGATATTGGCTGCAAGCACTTCCTTCTTATAACACTGGCACTTTATTGGATCCCGCTACTTTCCGTATCGCAACATGTATTCGGTTGGGTGCAAGGTGTTGTGCAGCACGGTAATGAACCTCCCGGTCACACCTTACATACCCCCCGGGGAAATCCATACAAACTCGGGAACGGTGGGGATCCAGCCCGTGGGCGCCGGTAGCGGACAGAGCCAACACGGGGCCTCGGCTTCATTAGTAGCTTCTGGACCGGACCGTGATACCCCGCGGGTAGGGCCCCACCCGACCATCGAGAATTCCACGAACACAGGCGGCGGCAGGCAAGCCAAAAGGCAAAGGAGTTCTGAGCTGGTCTCACCATCCTCTGCAGCAGCAGAGAAGAGACAATGCCTACAGAAGGACGATGCCAGTATGGCTCCTGTCGCTGTCAAGGAGAGTGCCGACGGGACTTCGTCGTATGCAGAGTCCGCCAAATCCCACCTAAAGGTGGTGATCATGGAAAAAAACGGTGTGCATATGGGCGAGGAGCGTGCGACACTACTCCGAAGACACCTGGACGTGAGCTTTGCAGCTCTATGCCAGGAAGATATGTATAAGTTCGACCAAGAGGCCCCAGGTTTCGAAGCGATGCCGAAACCGGCCCACGGTGGCCTAAGCGCAATAGCGGCTGACGACTACAGTCTGGAGTGGCTAACTAGGACGGTCGCTGGCCTACCACCCCTGTGGCCAGGAACTAGCGGACTGGTAGTGGTACCCCACCACTCACTTCCTAGGTACCATACAGGAGTAGTCTTCGTGCCGGACTGCGAAGGATTATCAGAGGATATCCGACAAATACTGGCGTGGTGCAACAATCGGAGATTGCCCCCCCTGCGTATCGACCAATGGCCGATCTTCGCCCACAAACGGACGAAGAACGACACCATGACCGACAACGTCATGGTCTTCGGGATTCCGGTGGAGGAGCTCTCGGCGTTGGCGGCCAGGAAATGCAAACTCCGCTACAGATTGGCCAATTTGCACCTGACCATCAGAGCCCCCAAAGCGTCGGACGTAAAGACCCCTATTGCGGAGCCATCGACTGCGGAAGCACCCCGTGCAAACGGGAGCGTGCCCGGAGCAGTGGACGCCGCAATGCAGGTCGACGCTGACCCCGCAACAGGAGAGAGGGAGCTCTCCGAGGAGGCTATAGACGAGCTTCTAGGCGATGCAGGTGATGAGTTAGGAGGCCTTTCAGGCCTAAACCTATTCTCACCTGCGCCCGAGATGGACGTGGAGCTCTCAGTGGCATCCCCGGCGGGATCCCTCCCACCTCAACAAATGTAGATTCGCCTAGGCACCCATCTACTCCCCCCCTAAATCCCCCTTTTTCTTTTTTGACTTCTTATGTCTGTAAAAAACAAGGTTACTAAACAAACTCACAACACACCCACATGTGGGAGTACCAATAACCATAATCGTATCTTGCAACACAGCCACGATAATCAGCATACCCTACATAGGGAGGGTAGCCCAGAATAGCTTAAATGAAATCGATATAATCTCAGTAGTCCAAGCCAATATCCAGCACAGCGTCACAGGGTTTGCCTCGCTCAGAAGAACCCTAGAAGAGCAACCACACACCACTGCACTGGTCCAGGAGCCCTACATCGTCCGGAGACGGGTATGTTTTACTTCCCTACCAGGTACGGTGTTCACTCCACCAGTCACCAATAAAACAAGAACGCTTATTTACGTACCTAAGAATATGAAGGCCTCACTAGTTACACACCTGTGCACGGATGATCTCACCGTGGTGCAGCTGGAAACTGGACTTTCAGGTAAGCTCAAAACCATTATAATTGCCTCGGCATATCTAGACAGCAACGTGGTAGCACCGCCTGAAGAACTAGAACTACTGCTACAATACTGCACCGCTCAAAGTATGGAATGCATACTGGGCTGTGATGCTAATGCACACAGCACCGTATGGGGCTCCACAGATACAAACGAAAGAGGCAAGGACGTGCTAGACTTTGTTCTACGTTACAACCTTAACATTATCAATAGAGGCTCTGAACCGACGTTCGTAACCTCCTGGGCTCAAACCATTATAGACTTAACAATGGCTACCGACGCCATTTCAGAGCACATACAAAACTGGCATGTAGCGACACAGGAAGCCTCATGCGCCGATCACAGGCGGATAAGATTTCAACTAACGACAGGAGAAATCCGTCCCCGTACATACAGGAATCCAAAAAAAACGAATATCGCCGTTTTTGTGGAAACTTTGAACACTAAATTGGATGCTCTGCCGAGCTTATCTCCAGAGCACCAACTAACTCCAGACGATATTGAACATACTCTGACAGACCTGACTGCACATATTACAGCCAGTTATGAACAAGCAAGCCCATTGATAACCGAAAGCAATCGGATTGCTCATCGCAAAGACAAATGGTGGAACAAAGGACTAACCAAACTTAGAAAGAAGGTACGTCATCACTTTAATAGAGCGATGAACACAAAAACTGAACAAACTAACTAACTAACTACAAAAAAGTCAGACAAGAATATAAAAAAGAGATTCAGAGCAGCCGTAAAAACTCTTGGAAACGCTATAGCAACTCAATAGCCAGTCAGAGTGAAACAGCTCGACTCAACAAAATTTTATCTAAGGATACGTCAACAAAGCTAGGCTCTCTCAAAAAGCCAGATGGATCATACACAAAGACCGAGCGTGAACAGCTCGAGTTCCTTCCCAGTTCCCGCCCTTCTTCAGTGGAATCTCACAAGAATCACACCAATGTTAGCCTCTTTATTCAAAAGTTGCATTGCATGGAAATACATTCCTCGGGCTTGGAGGGAGGTCAAAGTAATCTTCCTACCGAAACCCGGGAAAACAGATTACACTCAGCCAAAGTCATTCAGACCGATAAGCTTAAGCTCGTTCCTACTGAAGACACTAGAAAGACTATGCGACAATTACATTCGTAGCGGTCCGCTAATAAGAAACCCCGTGAACAAAAATCAACACGCTTATCAATCGGGCAAATCAACAGAAACAGCTCTACACCAAGTAGTCCACAAAATTGAAAGCGCGCTTGAAAGCAAGCAATCATGCTTAGTCACTTTCATAGATATTGAAGGTGCCTTTGACAAAACAACCTTCACATCAATAGAAAACGCTCTACGAAACCAGGGAGTTGACGAAAACCTAAATCAGTGGATAACTGAAATGCTATCCAGCAGAGCTACGAAAATTGAGAGTTCAGAACCTCTGGGGCAAGCAGACCAATGCAGGGTGACGCGGGGGTGTCCGCAGGGTGGGGTCCTCTCGCCTGGTCGCGAATAAACTCTTGGACTCGCTGAACAAAGACGGTATTCTTACGATCGCATATGCAGACGACCTAGCAATCATGATATCGGGACTTTTCGAAGCAACTCTGTGCGAAAAGATGCAGAAGGCACTTCGGATTGTGGAAACCTGGTGCACCAAACACAATCTATCAGTTAATCCGAACAAAACAGAACTTGTACTCTTTACTCGCAAAACAGGTAAATAGATATTTAATGATGATAAGAAATTACGTATACGATAATCTATAACCCTTAATTATAGGATGTGTGTTCTGTTCTGATGGAGGTTCCTGGAGTGACCAAAGTGAACTCGCTTTACCGATGGAAATCTAGAATTAGCGAAACGCGTTTGCACCGCGCGCTATAACTTAAACTGTGGCACTACAAATTTATTTACTGCTCCTCGAATATGCCTCGCAGGTATGGAATCCCCCGTACAATAAATTTGTTCATACTCGGAAGGCAGGTCCGAAGTTGCCTGAAGAGCGGGTTGAAAGTGATACTTTTCAGCCCTAGGGAGAATCGTTTTCAACTGACAGCTATCACGTTTCTATTGAACCATGATAATGGCAGATAAAGGAAAATAATGGCCGAAGCTAAAAAAAATGCAGGAAAACGGCAATATTTATATTTCCTTGTATTCGTTGAAAAGCACAGTGTTTACCTCGGGTCAAAGTAACTTACTAAGTCCCTCAAACTATTAGAGCCCTCGCTAAGCTAAGCTCGGGTGCATAACCCCGCCTCGGGACTGAATAACTTACTTTCAACCCTAGGGTAACAATTTACTAACTTAAAATTACTATTCTTTGCTTAAAAAACTAGCGGCAGCATTTAAATTAAAATTTTAACATAAAAGTTCACTTTTGTCATACTAGGTGACTAGTTCCGTGGGGTACCGAGGCTCTCCGGGTTTTAAAAAAAATATCTGAGCGTCTGGTCGATGCGACGCGTGACCCGAGAGCTGGTGAATATCTGGCTCAGCGCATCAGCATTGCCATACAGCGTGGTAATGCAGCCAGTGTCTTGGGGACGCTTCCGACTGGTATTGACATGGATCAATTGAGCTACCTTTAGACTGTTTGCAACCGTCTGCAGTTAGCTCAATGGTTTCAATTGTAAATACTAGTTGTAATTTTTCTATTCCTTGCTTGTAATTTTCTTTGTTAATAAAGACTTTTGTCATATAACTTTAATGTTAGACTTATGTTGCAACATTTTTTGTAGATAATGATGTGTTCTACAAAGTCGTTTACATTATTTTGCTCTATCATCAATAGTTTTCGCAGCGCACGCGATGAAAGACATTTTGTGACCAACTTTTTTGCACCTTGGTTTACATAATTTAAATTTTAATAGGGATCCATAATTTTATACTAATAAATATTGCCTATACTCAGGGATAATGCAGCATTGTAATAGTGAAATAATTTTTGATATCGGTTTAACTAGTAGTTTTTGAGTTTATTCGTTACATACATACTTACAAATCTTTCTTCTTTATAATAACTTATTTCGTCGGCTTATTGCAAGAAGTAATAAGTCTCAAGAAGTCACTAACTGCGTTAAATACACCAATGAGTTCGTCTCGATGAGCTCTACATTTTGGTAAAACTCAATAATTTGTAGTTGTTCAAACTTAATAAAGTCGATAACTTCATTTTTGGTACATCTGGTTTCATGAAATTCATTAACTTACATTAAAAGATATTAACAAAAGAAAAAAAAAGAAAATTGTCATTTTTATTTTCATACTATCTCATTTACGTGACTTAACAACTTTTTAAAAATGCTTTTACGTTCACAAATGTGTGAATAAACAAGTAACGTCTACACTGAGTTTGTTTTAGAGTTCATTATTAACACTTAATTACTGTTTTAGGAACATAATTAATGGTAAAAGAATCTATTCACATTAAATGACTTCTTTCGGAACAAATAACTCCAGTTTAGTTAAAACTTTTTATCGCAAGATGTCATTATCTTTGCATTTTTATCTTTTAAAAAATTGCTATGGATTTGTACTGATTTCAATTACTTTGAAAAAAAATACATATCTCTTTATGTTTGAGTTTAAATTATTTTGATAACTGTCTTAGTTTTGAAGATTCTTGAAGTCATAAAAAGATAAAAACTGCTTTTGCCAAACTTTTGGTTTTGTCCTTTGACCTACATAGATATTTAATGTGATAATAATAATAATGACATACAGGAGTAATTTTACGATTTGCTATCACTAACAAAACAAACCATTCCAAACATAATAAACAATTTCTGATCTAAAGAACTAAACGTCGTTACAATGTTGCGTCAGTAATCGTCACATAACCCTTTTTCTTTCTTAACACTAGTGATATGAACCTAAAAATCGAAAGCTGATAAGTTGAATCGAATCGCTATGTCACACTTTTAACTAGTCGTAGAGAAAACAAAGAAAATAATTTTAGAAGATTTTGATTAACTTCGCAGCGCAGGTGGGTTAAACAGGGTTGTAAAGTTTCTTTAGATAATTAAATTATTACTTGCTTTGATTTACTCAAAACTCGGTATAAATAAACTACAAATTAAATATGTAATTAAACACGTATTTTTTTTTATTTTATAAAACTACCCTAGGAGGACTGCAATAAATTTCTGAAATTTGTGTGATAATAAAATATTCCCTTTAACGCCCAACGCCCAGCACTCAAAATGGAACACTGCTCGATAAAAAAGCGCCGCCTTTTAAAAGCGCTGTCGTATGAAGACTTAGGTACTTGGACATGCATTTGTTCTATTTGTACGCTTTCTAAACGGGCGTTAAAAAAGCTCCCGTGCGGCGGCGTGGGCCTTAAAATGAGACAGGAACTTCAAAATGCAAACTTCAAAGCGATGACTCTTATATTAAATGATGATTGTTTTCATTGTTACCCAAGGGTTGAAAGTAACTTATTTAGTCCCGAGACGGGGTTTGGCGCCCGACTGTAGCGAGGGCACCAATAGTTCGAGGGACTATATGTATAAGTTACATTCACCCGAGGTAAACAATAAATATTTAAAAAAAATTAGAAAATAAATTACTCAAATTGCCGCTATTTTTTTTAATATATTAGTCCATCTAGGAAAGGCGAAAGCCATAAAGCCATACTACTTTTCGTATTTTTTGAATTCAGTGAATTGTCGATTTTTTTTTAGCTTCAGCATTCATTCTGCCATTATCATGGTTCAATAGTAACGTTATAGCTGTCAGTTGAAAACGATTCTCCCTAGGGCGGAAAAGTATCACTTTCAACCCGCTCTCCAGGCATGTTTAGACCTACTTTCCGAGTATGAGTAATGAAAAATATGTTGAATTAGTTATCGATTTCAATTGGATCTTGATAAAATGAGTCTCAGATGTGTAAACTATAGTTTATTACTTGATCGAATTTGCACAACATTTAGATTTTTTAGATAAAAATATCAATTAGTTATAAATAGGTAGGTACAGCTTTACAAAGTACCTACATAATCAAAAATAGTAGGCAGGTACCACTTTTTCATGAAAATCAAAAGTAATTGATTTTACTACCTATTTTAGATAACTGTAGGGTCATGCTTTAATGAAAACGTCTTGGGGAATCAAGATAATGGTCAAATAGTTTTTTGTTGTTTATTGTAGGAAATGACAATAACTCGTTAGGTACCTATATTATTATAGGTAACCTAACTTCGTTCATTTTCCATAATTATAATATCTTTTTATTCCCAACTTTAAGAACATAAATTCTAGTATCATTTTGTTTGTCTTTCTAAGGTGTACGAATGTTGATTGATTTCGTTCATGAACGCGGTATAAAATAGTTGGGGCTGGGATTTAAAGAACTTCGCCAGTCTTCTTTTATTTAAAATTTCATATTTAGACGAAGCTAGAACGGCATGGCATATTGCTTGCCCCGATGCTGCTCCTTCAAAATCTCTTTCGTCCCAACGGCTCTTTCGTTCAAACAAATTGTCAAAACTATTCTTTGTAAAAAGGCTTACTATAAAGTATCTGATTATTTAGATGATAAAAAAGCTTGGGACGAATTTTGCTCCAACTCGAAAAATAACAACCTAACAAGGTAAAGGTTTCTGTTCGCTTCTTTACTTTAAAAAGATTGAAGTGAACAAAAATCAAAGTGAGCACTTTATTTCCTAGTTTTAATTATTAATAACATGAATTATATGACGTGTCCAAGTGTCCTGTAAGGTCTTAAGGAAATAAAGCACTTTGAGTTTGAGTTTGAGTTTGGCAATGGGACGGGCCTTTGTGTGAGTTGACACGGAAATGTTTGTTACAAACGTGCTTCAGCTCGGCAGATCGTGCCCGCCGTCGTGCTAGCCGTTTCTAAATGGTAGTCAGGACATTGGCTGCAAGCACTTCCTTCATATTAACACTGTCATTTTACTAATAAAATGAAAGATGGGAAGGAGCAAGTGTCGACGCATGTAGCGTCCCACACAATGGGCCTCCCCAACTCCCATGGGTCTAGTGTCATACCGTCGGGCCTCTTGTCATCGTCACGGAATCCCGCTACTTTCCGTATCGCAACATGTATTCGGTTGGGTGCAAGGTGTTGTGCGCCTCATCAATGCCCGTGCGGTACTGCAGTCGAACAGCTTGGTCATCACGGATTATCGTGTACTAGGGCCGCTGGTCGGATATCTCGTCATGGGGGGGCCTTTGTCAGCGCTAACGTACCAGCTATTCTCGAACCGAATGGTCTGTTCCGTGACGATGACAAGAGGCCCGACGGTATGACACTAGACCCATGGGAGTTGGGGAGGCCCATTGTGTGGGACGCTACATGCGTCGACACTTGCTCCTTCCCATCTTTCAAGGACATCCACGAGGGCTGGTCCGGCGGCAGATCTGGCCGAGGATCTCAAGAGGCGCAAATATGCAGGTCTCGAAAGAACCTACGCATTTGCTCCCCTTGGAGTCGAGAGAGTAGAGTCCGTGGGGTATCGAGGCTCTCCGGGTTTTTAAAAATTATCCGTCTTCTCGATTTGGTCGATGCGACGCGTGACCCGAGAGCTGGTGAGTATCTGGCTCAGCGCATCAGCATTGCCATACAGTGTGGTAATGCAGCCAGTGTCTTGGGGACGCGACGACTAGTATTGACATGGATCAATTGAGCTACCTTTAGACAGTTTGCAACCGTCTGCAGTTAGCTCAATGCTTTCAATTGTATAAAGGTGCAAGTTGTAATTTATTCTATTCCTTGATTGTAATTTTCGTTATTAATAAAGTAGTAATATATGGGAAAGTCTGTGTGAATGTTTGTTATAGGTAAATAATCTCCGTAAGTACATAAGTTACCGTAATTTCTTGTAGAGCAATGTTACAAGAAATTACGCTTTTTGCTCCAAAGTTGTTATGTGTGTGCCAATGTCAAATTTTTATTTACAAGCGTATTTGTAAAAAGTTCCACGGATTACATAACTTTCTGGCTGAATGGTAGTAACAAGAAAAACATGCATTTAATTAAAAAAGTACTTAATGGAAAAAATTAAAAATAAAATGGAGCAATGTTACCCAGAATTTTTTTTAATATTGCTCCTTCTGTTTGCTGGTACTAAATGGGGTATTTTAATGACACAGGAGAATAGATATCTGCGTCAGCTTTAACTATGCGCCAATAAAAATTAATGAGAGAACAAATCTTGGTGATCAAGTCCTATTTTTTAAGGTCCAATAAAAAAACTCAAATTACAAAAGTAATTTACTTTTTCATTTATAAATTTAGTTATAAATCATATAATTAGTCTCCATATAAATCAAATCAAATAAGTTTATTTGTAACTTACTTAAACTTATGAAATATTGATTACAAGGAAATTAAAGACTAACGAGTTAAAATACGGTAATTTCGGTTTTAACCTAGTAAAGTTACAAAAAGCTCCCAACTCAGCATTTGCAGGTTTTATTATTTTAAGCCCGGCGCTGATTTTCCGTTGTGACCTAAGGGACCGAGTAATCACAAGAATAAATAAAATAAAGCGAAGTGTTAACAATATGAAATAACAAGAATTAATAACTTAAACTAATTATCTAATTCTAGAACCCACTTATTATAGAAACTATAAAAATAAAATAAAGTAAAAATAATTTTTTATTTTAATAATTTTTAATTTTTAAATGCAACCAAGGCATTATCTATCGAGCTCATTTTTTAACAATAATCATTAATAAACCCATAGAATTACAGTCATTACAGCCTTTGTTTTTTTGTTAAGTCTTAGATGGTTAATGAGAGTTTTGGGAATTCAAAATTGATTACTAGCTCTTCTTTGTGTGACTTATTTATTGGTAATTGATGCGAGGCAAGTTCGAAGGTTTTCTTCGAACTTGCCTCGCAGCTCGCCAGACTCGCTTTCTTAGGAGTTTTTATAACGTCTCGTTAATATTATGTATTTCCTAGGTTGGCGAGGCGTTTTCCTGTCTAAAACTATCTAATTATCCAAATAAAATAAACTATGGTTAAGTAAAAAAAAAACTGTTAGGTATAAAAATTACTTCGTGCATAGATTCATTCAATCTTGATCAATTGGTGTAACGTATCCCTAGGAGCAAAGTATCCCCAAACATGGAGCATACAAAGATACAAAGAAATAAAATCACTACATAGTATAAAATAAAGTCGCTTTCTCTGTCCCTATGTCATCGTGTCCCTTTGAACGCTTAAATCTTTAAAACTACGCAACGTGTTTTGATGCGGTTTTTTTAATAGATAGAGTGATTCAAGAGGAAGGTTTATACCTACGTATAATATAACCGTGCAAAGCAGGGGCGGGTCGCTAGTAGTTTATAAATTGCACTAAATCAATAAAAGAGTGAAATGAGACCTGATATTGAAAGCTTATCACAAGATCCAATAAAACTTTCCTCAGTTCAAACACCCAAGCAGATTAAGAGATGGAAATGTCTTTAACCGACTACATTTTTTTATAAAAAACACTCGCCCAGACACAAAGGCTGCTGACGACGACAGATAACAGCCTTGTATTTGTGGAGTTGCTAAAAATAATAACATATTTACTAGTTGCGTTCAAAAACCTATTAATTTCCTTGTAGTTTCTTAATAATGACTCAAACTATGTTTTTTTCAAATTTGGAGCATGTTAACCTGCACAGAGAAATGTTGGAACAAATTACGGTACCTATTCATATGAAAATTTGTAAGTAAATAGTTCAGGACCTAGAATAACACATAGGCTAACAATTTTTGCAAAATTAACCTCTGAGGGGGTTTAGTAAAGTTTGTATGGAAAATTATTATTCCTTGGTTAAATTTTCTCAAAAATTGATTTAAATAAACTATGAAGTGAATAATTAGACACGTATTTTTTCTTTTACAAAATAACCCCTAGGGGTTGTGCAATAATTTTACAAAATATTTAGTATACCTAGGTACCTAAACTTAAATATTCCCGAGTTCGCACATTCACTCAAAACATGCTATAAACAAATCTTTATGTAAATAATGACACACGTCGTACGTAATGTACAAACATTATACATGTATTATAATATTTATAATGTAACTTAATTCAAACAAACAAATAACCACGCACAAAATAGATAATAACAGGGCGCGCGTCGCTCCCCGCCGCCGCGCCGGCCCGGCTCTAAAATGCAAACAATCCGAATAACATTTCCAAATCTGCCCCATCACAGAATCAAACGTCTTATTTTCAGTCTTTGACACGTATATTGTTCTCTATGTAACAAATTTCCACGCGGGTGAAGCCGCGGGGCGCTACTAGTAACAATTAGTTAGAGTTGCCTTACTGTGAACAGTAGGTACCTATAGAAGATTAGTGGAAAAGATGACCGGGCGAAAAGTTGTAACTTTAAGTTCCTATTGCTCTTTCTAGAGTCAGTAACAATGTGTTTCCCGCTTCACTCCATGTATCACATACAATAAGTACCTAATGGTATGAGATCCGACTGCAGGATTAGCCCGCTCATCGTTTTTTGCCTAAGACCAAAATGTTTATTTGAAAGAAGGAGAATATATATTATGTATACGGTTGCCTTTAAAAATTTGGCCGCAAGTATTTTAAATTAAATATTTATCATCTTTAGGTAACAGCTAGCAACCCCTATTTGCGGCAAGATAGGCAACCATATCTTATCTTACTATTATAAATGGGAAAGTCTGTGTGAATGTTTGTTACCTATAGGTAATCATTGTAACTACCTACTTAATTTATTTAAATGAAATTTGGTATGCAGATAGTTTAGGACCTAGAATAGGACATAGGCTATTAAAAATTGGAAAATTAATTAAAAATACTTGTAGCCAAATTCTGATAGGCAACCTGGTAAAGAAATTAGGTTTTAATCAAAAAACGATGAGCGGGCTAATCCTGCAGTCGGATCTTACCATAAGGAATTATTGATATATTGGTATTTTTTATTTAGTTTAAAGCCAAGAAAAGTGGTGGATTCCGCATGTAGCGTTCCACACAATGCGGCTCCCCAACTCCCATGAGACTAGTGTCATACCGTTGGGCCTCTTGTAAAAAGTATTTAAAGTTATTTTTATGTTAATTTAAAGTTGATAAATTAAAAAAATGGTGATTACAAATTAAATAATTTATTAGTAGTATTTCTTCCATTTCAAATATTTCTGTGTTCTAAATAAGCAAGCTTTAAAGGTAAAACAGACTTGGTATCAAACAATCAAGTGCCGAGTAGGTAGGTAAGTAGGTAGGTAAGTAGGTAGGTAAGTAGGTACACATTGGTCCCTCAAACGCAGCTGCAGCTACCACAAAATCCATGTTTCACTTTTTCACAAATAATCTGCCCGTTTTTATCCCTCCGATACAGTAGTTCAACTGAGTAGTTCAACTAGTTGTAGGTACAAATAATACACCACTGTATTATCGTATTATCACTACTTTTACCTATCAAACAGCTGTGTACAACTTTTCTGTATCTACCCAAAGAGAATAAAACCCCTCCGTTATAAGTAAAAGCTTTGAGCATTTTGTCTGTAAATTTTAATCATGCATGACCAAATTAGATGCCTCCTAAAATTAGCTTAGACGTTTCTAATCTTATCTAAAAATGTTATGTACAGAATAGGGTTTTATCTATTTTACCTAAGTTGAGTGGTTTTACAACTGTCATCCTAATTTTAAATCTGTCAGTCTAATTTTTAAAACACAGAATAGCATTCGCGTAGGTAATTGACATTTCTAAATCCTAATTTTAGCTAGGTTTAAAACAACAGAATCAACACCATTGTATCTGAAAAAGGTTCGATTTCATCCGAACACAAAAAATGTAGTACACTTCATGTAGGTATTAAATTCTCAAAAATTTATTTATGTATAGTACCTACTAAATAATATCGTTTTTGGATGTGAAACAAAGTTCTAATAATTTTTTATCATTATTCAAAATAGGTAGCTATGCATATTTTTAAAAAAAGCAGCGTTTCTGCATGTTCAGTTGCAAAGTTGTCATCTTGGTCATTATTTATTCAACACCAGGGATTTTTAATGGATAATGAATAGTTGCATTGAGTCAAGTACCTACCTACTTACTTAGATACCTATTAACACAACAGTTGAAAGCCGCTCCAAGGAAGCACACTAACTTGAGCTTTTTTTGAGCAAGCGTCTTCAGCAGCGGAAGATGCAGAGCATGGCGCGGCTCAGGGGACGGGCGGACACTACATTGTAATCAAACAACTAGTACTACCTATTTACAATTGAGCTAACTGCAGAGGTTTGCAAACGGTGTAGGTAGAGATAGCTCAACCACCAGTCGGACCTAATCGGAGGCATCCCAACGCCCGCTGCACGCGCGCGCGCGGGGCGACGCTGATGCGCTGCGCCAGGCACGCCCAGGCAGGCACCAGGCAGGCACCAGGCAGGCACCAGGCACGCCCAGGCAGGCACCAGGCACGCACCAGGCACGCACCAGGCAGGCACCAGGCACGCACCTCATCCACCAGACAGTACAACAATCTATGTACCCTGGACTTCAGTTCAGTCAGATAGCGGACAAGTTTCTAACGTAATTATAAGTTCTTAATCCTTATTTGTAATTTTGTAACGGTATTTCATCGCTTTAAAATGTGTCGTTGCAAGTAGAAAGTAGGGAAGTGAATTTTGTATACTTATTACCTAAATTTACCTAATAATAGGAAAATATATTATTCCTACCTAAGTAATATCTAGAGGAAGGGGTAGTACCTAATTTGGAACCCTACTTTGTTTTTTGAGTATTGCAACAAAACTATTCGACTAATCATCTCGAAATGTGGCTTTTTATACCGTAAAACTTTTTAACTTTAATATTCGAAAGAATCAACGCAGTAAAACCACCCATTGTATGAAATAATTAGTTTTATACAAAAAATGAGAAAAATGTATTTGGAGTTTTGGTGCTGGTAATATGGAACCCGGGTTCCATATTACAAGTATGAAAAAAATTACATGCAAAAACCACTCATATAAATATGTACCCAAAACCTACATGATTGGCACTGAAACCAAGTATTCCCCCGTGGATCGTTGGAGTAAGTTTTAGAGCAAAAAATGCAGTTGACACCGCATAGATATTTTCAGGAAGGACAAAACTTTAAATATATATAATGTAGTAGGTACCTATTTAGAACCTCGTCGGGTTTGTGCACAGTGACTAGCCTCACTGTGCACAAACCTTTGCAGAATTTTGCAAGTTTTGTAACACTATTAAGTTTTTTTCAATTTTTTCACCGCTTTTTTCAAGACCAATTTTCTTTTGTCTTACTGCTTTTAGAGCTTTAATCATATTATTCCTGGTCCATTCCATATTTTGTTTTCGGCTTCGGCTTTGGAGATAATTGAATCCTAGGCATGACTGAAACTAGGAAAAAAGTGATACATATTAAATGTATTGGGGGTAATTTGGAAACTGGTTCCATAATACCCGCACCTATGGGGTTCCAAATTGAAAACATTACCTACTATGTTATCAAATAATCAAGAAACCTAAAGTAAGGTAAAATAAACTTAAATCGTACCCGAGTCAATCGAAACTTATGAGTATAGACTACCTTGAACATCAATTGTTTTAGTTCTAGCCTAAAATAAAAACTTTTAACAATATTAACAAATAACTGAAAAAAACATTTGCGCGTGACATAAAACTTCAACTTTGTATGATAGGTTCAAATTCCTTGCAAAGTTGACGCTAGCCCCTGCAGCGGCGGTGAATACATTATACGGTATCAGTTCAATGTAATCACATAGCTTTTAACAGATATCTCTGTGCGTTTTGAGATATTAAGGGGTTCCAAATTATCAGGCTATCAGCAGGTTCCATATTACCACCCCTTCCTCTACTCGGTACCTATCACCACTGTGATTTCATGAGAGTTGTGATTCCTTGTGTTTTTTTTTATTATCCAGGTAGGTATAGTTTGTAAGTAGGCCAGTACCTATTACATTTACTGTGAGTACCTGCTATCTAACCTAATCTTTAAAAATAAACATCAATTGCTGTCCGTCAGTCAGAACGGCTGAACGGATTTGTCTTGGTCTTGAAATGTTCGTGGAGGTCTAGGAACGGTTTAAAAGGTGAGAAAATTTTCAAATGCATAGGTAATATTTGTAATGTAGGTACTACATCATTGCACCCGTGCGAAGCCGAGGCGGGTCGCTAGTAGGTAATTATAATATTTTTAAAATCTTGCCCGTAGGTAGATATACCTACCTACCTAGCTCTACCTATTTGTTTGTCGAGGTGGCCGTGTGCGCACTCACCTGCGTTTGCCGAGGTGTCCACAAATCCAATAGGTTAATCCTTTAGGCACTTGGAATAATATAATAATAGGTAGGTACGCAAGTAATAAACACTTGTAACTGCACAGTGGTAGAAAGGCACGAATGGTTCCGGATAGAGTGAGCGTCGCACCGCAGCACGTGTGCAGCAGTCAGGCGCGGCGCGGGCGTCGCAGCATTGCAGGTCGCGCACACATCGCGAAGCGGAGCGGCGGCGGGTGCGTGCGGCGAGGCGCGCGCTCGGACTGCGGCCGGGCCCGCCTCCGCGGGGAGGGGCGAGCGCGCGCGGGGCGGGGCGAGCGCGCGCGGGAGCCCCTCCTTCTAACGAACTCCCCTCTCCGCTAATCTGATGTTCGTTCGCTGCTTTAAGTTTACCAACTAGTTTCCGCCCACGGCTTCGCACGCACGCAGGTTACTGTAAATGAACTCGATATTAAAGACATTAGAGACTAGAGAAAAACAATCTCATCTCCCTCTCGATTTGTTTTACGCGCAAACAGATCGACGAATGACGCTTTGCTACAATTAACTACCATAGATAAACACCTACCTAGATGAGAAAAATAAACCCTTAGCAGTATTCCTAGATTTGGCTAAGACATTTGATTTGATACTGTCTCGATCCCGATACTCGTATATCTACCTAAGGAAGTTGGAGCTAAGTGGGGTTCGAGGAATTCCCCTAAAATTATTCAGTAATTATCTTACTCACCTGACCTATCAGACAACAAAACATACCTAGGTACCTGAATTTTATATAGTAGGGTCGGATCTTCTACTAATTCCTTTAGAGTTAGACCTTTAAATAAACAAACAAGAAACCTTTACCTACCTTGTTAGGTTGTTAGTTTTTAGTTTTTTGGAGAACAAGAAATATTGTATAAGTACAATACTATTTGGTAAACAAACAGCTTATTCAACAATACCTAGTACATTGTTACCCAAGGGTTGAAAGTAACTTATTTAGTCCCGAGACGGGGTTTGGCACCCGAGTGTAGTAGGTATCTAACGAGAGCATCAATAGTTCGAGGGACTACATAAGTTACTTTCACCCGAGGTAAACACTGTGCTTTTCATAACTAATACAAGGAAATATAAATAAAAAACATGAGAAAACAAATTAATCAAATTGCCGCTATTTTTTTTAAATATATTAGTCCATCTAGTACAGGCGAAAGCCAAAAAGCCGTACTACCTTGTCTTTGGTATTTTTTTGAATTCAGTGAATTGTCGCTAAGGTATTTTTTTTTAAGCTTCAGCATTTATTCTGCCATTATCATAGCTCAATAGTAACGTTATAGCTGTCAGTTGAAAACGATTCTCCCTAGGGCGGAAAAGTATCACTTTCAACCCGCTCTTCAGGCATGTTCAGACCTACTTTCCGAGTATGAGTAAAGCCGGGTCCGCTGCGCCAATTTTCTAACAAAACATGTTAACAAAACATGTTAGCAAAACATGTTTTTAAAACAGCTCGTCTGGTGTGTTCTGTTTTGTTTATTGCTTTTGTTTAATTCCAATTCATTTCAAAAATGAGTTCCGACGAAGAGGACGTAGAAGCTGTAATAGCTATAGTGGATTTAGTTCTACAAAGACGTAACCAAGATAGATTCCGGGTCCGACCCTACCTGCTACCTCGTTCCTTCAATATTTATCAAGAACTACGTATAAACCTTCCTCTTAAATCACTCTATCCATTAAAAAAAAACGCATCAAAATCCGTAGTTTTAAAGTTTTACGCATTCAAAGGGACATAAGGACAGAAAAAGCGACTTTGTAAAACAAATACTATGTAGAGATAAAGAAGAAAAATTAATTAGAACAAAAACCTATATGAAACTATGAGCTACAAAGATAAAAGGAAATAAACTAAATATAGAACTAAATATAAATATAGACGTCTTGATTCAATAAGCGCGAACATAAAATGCGACGCTTCCCCTCCGCGCAGGCGAAATACAGAAATACAGAAATACAGAATTTATTCATTATTCTTAAATAACATGTCAGAATAATTATAATTAATTACATTATATGAATTATTCAATAAAATATTATAACAATTTATATAAAAGTACAATTTTATTTAAATTAACAAGGCGGTAGTTCCAGGTATTCATGCACGTCATAGAACACCGATTCTGTTAAATATTGTCTTAATCTATTTTTAAATACAGGCGTGGAAGGTGCATCACGTATTTTCACTGGCAATCGGTTATAGACGGAAGGTCCCATGACATAGACTGAGCGATGAGATTTTTGAAGTCTGTGTTCAGGTGTTATCAGGCGGTGCGAGTAGCTGTTGCTCCGCATCTCGCGGGTCGTGTTCACCCCACGATGCTGGAACAAGTCCAAATGTAGGTGAGTGAACAGGGCTACCTGGTATATGAGCTCAGATGGTAGAGTCATAATATTTAATTCTTTGAACAGTTCCCTGCACGATACGTCACTCGGGACACCCACTATAGCGCGCACAGCTCGTTTCTGCATTACAAATGCTCGCTGGCGAACGTGGGTGATGTTATCCATTTGTCTCGGCAAACATGTTTTTGTGTTTTTACTAACAAAACTATTAAGCCACGCCCCTATTCTGTTTTGTAAACATGTTATGATGTTAGAAAACACGAAAACACGGCGCAGCGGACACGGCTGAAAAAATAGTTGAAACATTATGGGTAACTTAAGCCTAACAGTTTCCGCGTATGGGTAGGTAGGTAATTTATGTTCATGGTGTCCTTATAACTTAAAAAAAACTACAAAATAGGTAGGTATGTAAGGTTACTACATATACCTATTATAATAACTAAACCCATCATACCTAACTGCTTTCGATATAACTACGGTCGATTCACATAGGTAAGTACCTATGTTCATAACGGATATTAGCCGACTCAGGTAGATACTGTTTAACTTACCTACATAATTTTAATTAAACTATAATTAATCGCACTAACGAACGATTAAACTAATGTTTTTTAAGATATTGGATGTTTGAAATAACTATGGACGACTCGCCTACGGTTTTTGAATTCTATGCGTCGGGGTAGTTTTTCATGTTTTTTTGGTTCTATTGCGATTCGCCATAGCTCCGCCGCCGCTTCGGGAATTGCAGCCTCCGCCAGCCATATCAAGGGACAGGCACCGCGCGTGCCGCAGCGGCTGAGGCTGAGAAAAGCAAAAAGCCGAAGCTGCGGAGGTTATTTCGACAAGTTTAGTTGTGGCTAGCTTGCACAGTTTTGGAAATACCTTGGTGGTCTAATGAATAAAATAAATAAATAATTTATTCAAAAAGTACTTATCTTAGGACAAAAATGTTAACAAAAGGAGTGTAGGCCACTTTTTTCCGGTACCTACAGAGACCCCCCCCCCCCCCCCCCGTTAATAACTGGAATTGGCAATAAATGCAAAATCACTGCAATTCAAATCCAGGACTGGTAAAACCTGTAGGTAGGTATCTCAGGCTAAAATAGTGCTTAGTACAACATAACTAACTTTTTAACCAACAATGACATAGGTCGTTACGTTAAATGTTATTGCATACTTTTAAATAAGTACTACCTAGTTATGGCATCAGGGTCCGTATTCAGCGTCCCATAAGATCACATATCGCTTGTTTGATAACATACTCCTACGCAATGTTCTCACGATAGGTTTCGCTGAGCTAGCGTCTGGGTATTCTTATCAACGTCCTGTGATGCTAGAACTCTAGACTCGAGACCCCAGTCGTAATTAAGTCACCATTGTATTAACATTGAAATATTAAATTCAAATTCAATTTAAATATTTTAATTGTTTTTAAAAATACTTTCCACGCTTTCCCATACAAGTCTGGCGCAGCCTAATGGATTTTCCACGCATTTTCCGTGAATCCGCTATCGTGAAAACCCTAAAATTGGTCTAGCGAAAACGCGAAATTCCGAAACCGTCTTTACGCGGACGTGGAAACCAAGAACCAAATAAATTTGACTCCCGGTGATCGCGTGTGACTGTGACCCTGATTCGGCTCCTGGAGGACATGGGATCGAGCAGCTTGTGAGTAAACCTTTTCACTTCCTGTGTTATATTCCTGTGTCATTTCCACCTTTTCCCCGAACTCAAATCGTCGGGCTTATTAATTGCGTTTATCTGATTTTGTTTGCACTAAACATCGGCATTCCGTCATTCTCGCGATTAATTTGTGTAGTTTTAAGTACTTTATTTATTAGCCCCATAATCGGCTTATTGATTTGCACTAAAATTGGTGAATCAGTATATTGTTAGATAATAAATTTATTTGATAATTTGATTTGAAAATAAAATTTAGTAAATCAAAATTGATAAGTAGGTTACATTACATATTATATAATAAGATAAATTAGTATAAGCAAAATGTCGACTGTCAAGGCAATACCAAAAGACACTTTGTCGCTTATTCCTAGATACGACGGAGAGGAAAATCATTTAAATCTTTTCCTTTCAAAATGTGATTATGTGGTTAGCGGCGCCTCTATTGAAGGAAACTTAGAACAAGATTTGTACTTGTTTCATGCCGTATCGAGTAGACTTACTGGTAGAGCTGCGACTCTACTAAGCGACCATCCAAATATCAGGTCATATGATGTACTAAAAGAGCTACTTACGCAACATTTCGGTGATCCTCGATCGGAAGAGTGCATAGCTATCGAACTCGAACAGTTAAAAATCAAGCAAGGGGAAACATACATACAGTTTTGTCATAGAATACAGAATGTGCGTAGTTCGTTGTTTGCGAAAGTGAATAGACTTATCGATGAAGGAATCAAAGCTGCTAAAATGATTGTGTATAACAATATAGCGCTTAACACGTTTTTGTTCAACTTACCGGAAGACATGATTCGTATTGTGAGGTTAAAAGGTTGCTCTACCTTGGAAAATGCTTTGAGCATTGTAACGGAAGAGGTGAACTTCAAATTTCAGTACGATGCTAAAACTAAATTACTAAAACAATCAACGACACAGTTACCGAGCACACAAAATTCACAAATCGCACCAAAATCCTTACCAACTCCAGCAGTTCAAGGCCAAGGTTTTAAATTTGGCATTCCACAAAATAATTTCAGATTTGGAATTCCTCAAAACAACTTTAGATTCGGCGTTCCACAAAATCAAGGTGTAGTCAGACCAAACTTTGTTCCACAAATGCGATTTGCACCTCCTCCTCAAGGCTTTCGTTTCGGGATACCTCAGAACTTACCGCAACGTAATTTCAGCTCAGGCTTTCAGGCTGTACCGCAACGAGCGCCGTTCCAATATGGTGCTTATAGATTCGGGATACCTCCACAAAACCAAAACAAATTTAGTGCACCCCAACAACAGGTTCAAGCCCCTAGGCTTCAAGATACAGATGTATCGATGCGCACAGCTCCAATTAGACAAAACATGATTGCCAACGATCTGTATTTTATGGACGGCAATGGAATTGATAGTGACTATGGTTATGATGTGAGTATGAATGACATGTATGGTTATGTAGAGTATCCGGTAGGTGATTGCAATTACATTGACCTCGAAGGAAATAAATCCTTGAATCCGGAAATGGACAACATCGACTTAGACACACAGAAACCTGAAAATTTTCAGGAAACTGCCTCGAAGGATACGGAGAGCTGATAAACCTTAATTATTGTCACAGTATATTAAAACTACCACATATTGACATTCCGGAAATAGGTGCGAAGTTTTTAATTGATACAGGAAGTAGTAGGTCTTTTATAAGCCCTGCTAAAGCTTATGCGTTTTTCAACGACTTCAGATACTACGAACCGTTCACAGTGGTAAGTACTCATGCTCAAAGCATGCATAATGAGATCATATACATACCACTGTTAAAGACCTTTAGGAGCACGCTTCCTCATAAATTTTACGTTTATGATGTTGACGGACGATATGACGGCTTGATAGGGTCTGACCTCCTGAAAAAGTTAGGAGCTAATATTGATATGTGTAATCAAATGTTAGTTACGCACAATGCGGCTATTCCAATCGTCTATAACCCACCTTATGAAATTGATATACCGCCACGAACTGAGACTAGGGTTAAAATTCCCACAAACCTGAAAACCGGAGATGCTATCATGGATTTTATTCAGCTTAAGGAAGGCATTCGTATGCCTAGCGCTTTAGTTAGGTGTGAAAACTATTTTGCTGAAACAGTAATTCAGAATGTAACAGATAACACCTACAAACTTCGTTTCAAAGAACCCTTCCAAGTTACGGTATTCGAAAATCAGGAGTGCGAGATAAATTTTACGAAAGATGAATGCATGATCGATGATATTTTGAAAGAAAACTTAGGAAAATTAAGATTAGATCACATGAACAAGGAAGAACGCGAATGCATTTATAAATTGTGCAATGAGTACCGCGACATATTTTATAGCGACAAAATACCTTTATCCTTCACAAATCAAGTAAAACATAATATCAGGACAACGAACGAAGATCCAATATATATTCGCCCATATCGACACCCACCTATGCTTAATCAGGAAATTCATAAACAGGTAGAAAAACTATTGACGGATAACGTAATTGTAGATTCACATTCGCCATGGAGTGCCCCAGTTCACCTGGTTCCAAAAAAAATAGATGCATCTGGGGAAAAGAAATATAGAATGGTGATCGATTATCGACGTCTAAATGAAATCACCGTCGATGATAAGTATCCGCTACCAAACATCACTGATCTTCTAGACAAGATAGGTAAAGCCCAATATTTTAGCACCTTAGACCTTGCTAGTGGGTATCATCAAATAGAAGTGAATGAAGCGGATAGATCAAAGACAGCTTTTTCAACTCAAACGGGGCACTATGAATTCAAAAGGCTACCGTTTGGTTTAAAAACAGCTCCAGCGACGTTTCAACGTGCTATGGATAATATATTGCGAGGTCTTCAAGGTATCCACTGCTTAGTTTATCTTGATGATATCATAGTATATTCATCCAGCCTGCAAGAACATGTAGACAAGCTTCGAAAAATATTCGAACGACTCAGGGAAACGAATTTAAAAGTGACCCTAGATAAATGTGAATTCCTTAGAAAGGAGGTCCTTTATTTAGGCCATACTATCACCAAAGACGGCCTTTTACCTAATGACGACAAAATCAAAGCTGTCATGAAATTTCCCTTACCAAAAACAGCAACTGAAATTAAAAGTTTTCTCGGTTTAGTAGGATACTATCGTAAATTCATAAAAGATTTCGCAAAACTGACGCAGCCACTTACATCTTGTTTAAAAAAAAGGAATAAAATTGATTACACAAAAAGGGAATATATTGACGCATTTGAAAAGTGTAAAGAGCTTTTAACAAACGCGCCGCTCTTACAATTTCCCGACTTTTCTAAGTCATTCGTCCTTACGACGGATGCATCCAACTTTGCAGTAGGAGCTGTCCTGTCACAAGGACCTAAAGGAAATGATAAACCAATAGCTTACGCGAGTAGAACTTTGAATGACGCGGAGACGAGATACAGTACCATTGAAAAATAACTTCTGGCAATAGTATGGGCTGTCAAACACTTTCGTCCCTATTTATATGGGCGAAAATTCATGATTTACACTGACCATAGACCCTTAACCTGGCTTAAATCTCTGAAAGAACCTAATAGTAAATTAACAAGATGGAAATTAAGATTATCGGAATTTGATTACGATATTCAACACAAAGAAGGCCGACTAAATTTAAATGCAGATGCTTTATCTCGAATTAGGCTTAACGTGCTTGGAGAAAATGATGACGTTTCGATGAAGGTGAATGTTGACAGCAAGGAGCAAAAGCTCCAACGTCACATAATTGATTTGACTGAAGAAATAGCTCGGTTAGGTAAAGATCAAAGGGACAATTCTCGAGCCTCTACCCCTCGACAAAGAACACCATCCCCAATAACAATATCGTCTGGATCAGATAAAAGTAAAAATGGCGGAAGGCGGTCTCCTTATTCAATTCCATCCTTGGGTAGTAGTACTACCACTGCCTCTGAAGGTCGTGCGGAAAGCATAGGCACGATACATTCAGCGCGTGACTTAGATACAGATGGTATTCTTATCCTACAAGAGGCTATAGACGCAAAACCTAACCAGATTCTGGTTCATACCTGGAATAGAAATGAGTTGTCGGTTAAAGACATATCTAGGCCAAAACAAAAGGTGTTGGAAGTTCACTTACCAACAAATAACCCGGAATTGATTAAAAGATTTCTGAAAGGCTATATTCGACCTAAAATAAAATATTTCTTTTATTTTGGAGACGCATTACACCGCAAACAGTTTTCAGAAGTCACCTTATTGCTCTTTCAAAAAGGCACAGTTAAATTTTATGAGTGTACTAAGAGAGTAGTGTATGTCAATAGCGAAGAAGAACAGCGAAATATTGTACTCAAGTATCACGAGGGTAAAAATAGTCATAGGGGCATAAAAGAGACGTTAGTACATCTTAGACGTACCTTTTACTGGAATAACATGGACCAGACGGTAGCCAGCATCATCAATGCATGCGAACTTTGTAAAAAAATGAAATACGATCGAAAGCCCTTAAAACCTGAATTACAACTTTCACAGACTCAGGTAAAACCCTTTCAGGAATTGTTTATCGACACATTTTCAATTGAAGGAAAACATTACCTGACAATAGTAGATGCCTTCAGCAAACTTGGTCAAGCATTTGAAATCAGTACTAAATCTACCCCTGAAGCAATAAGAGCACTTATCAAATACTTCTCTCTATACGGAACACCTAGCAGAATAAGCTCGGATCCTGGAACTGAGTTTAATAATACGCTCATGAAAGAAATGATGTCATTTTATAAGATAAACCTACACATAGGCACTCCTCATAATCCTAATTCTATGGGGATAGTTGAGAGATTTCATTCAACCCTTATAGAGATTTACCGTATAGCAAAGTACGAACAAAAGATCACTGACGCAGCATCTATTATGGCATATGCTATAATGTCGTATAACCACTCTATTCACTCTACCACCGGTCTTACACCGTTTGAAGTAGTTTTTGGTCACACTGAAACTAACAGCGCATTCTATGTGGATTTTAATAAACAGTTTACGCAACAATTGGTTAGAGAACACGCTAAACGAACAAAGTTTTTATATGAATATCTAACGGATAAAATTACTGACAAAAAGATAGCTGCAATAGAGAAACGTGGTGGAGAAAAGAATTTTGACATAGATGTAGGTGATACGGTTTTTATCAAAGGAGTAAATACTAGGCGTAGTAAAGATAAACCTCGCTATCAGAAAGCTCAGGTCATCGGAGCCATTCAACGAAATATAGTACCGGTAACAACTCATAATCGGAATACTAAAGTTCCCATTAAAGACATAAAACGTCCTCCGCAGGTTGGTCCTTCTGGTGGTCCTAGTGATCCGCAGCCAGGCCCTTCATCTGCAGCTGATTGACAAGAACCCGGGGCTGTTACCTGTAAAGGAAGGTCAAGCAGTTGTTAGCCATGATACATGGATTGTTATAAAAATCTTAGATTTAAAACATATTCATGAGCAATTGGAATTAAACATTGATAGTTACGTAAAACTAAAGATACATGTTCAAAGCTGTTTCGATACCAAAGCCTTTGACTATGATTTTACCGAAGTTGAATTGGAAACTGATTTTAACATGAATATAACTATAGAAAAGTACGAGCAATTGATTCCATCGGTAAGATCTAAGCGCGGTCTCATAAATCCTCTTGGTACTTTTATCAAGACGATTACAGGTAATCTGGATAATGACGACGCTGTGTTGTATGAAAGGTTAATTCGTGAAGTAAAATCCAAGCAAGATGCGGTCGATAAGAAAATGACAATTGTCGCCGAAATGATGGGTAAATTTACCAAAATAGCAAACTCTACCGAAATCAATTTCATTCAAATTGAAAATAGCATCCAAAATCTTATTCGTGGGTTAAACAATTCAAAATTAGCCCAAGTTGGTAACAAAATTATACACATTTACAATGTGTTTTTACATAACTTTCAAACCCTCTACATGCGATTGAATGAGATTGAAACGGCTATTACTTTTGCTAGAAATAAAATATTACATCAATCTATTTTAGACACTAATGAATTAATAGTATTGTTAAAAGAAATAGAAAAAACTGATAAGTTGGTGTATCCTGTAAATCAGGAAAATATTGTAAAAATAGAACAGTGTATAGAGATAAAAGCGTATATAAAACAAAATCAGATAAAGTTAATTATGCAAATTCCTTTGATACGAAATGAAACATTTAACTATTTTAAATTAACTCCTTTGCCCGTTGACGATAGAGTAACCCATCAGACAGTCCTTATCCTACCTAAATATCCTTACATCCTTATGAAAGGGTTGAAAGCTAAGCCGCTCTCCCAGTCATGCCGAGAAATCGACGAAGCTCGTTTCCTGTGCTTTGAGAGCGATGACCCGCCCCTGGCTGAAGACGAATGTGTTACAGAGCTCATGACATTCTCTACCAACATCTCTACATGTCATCCGGTTCCTGTAAAAATCAATGAAATTAAGGTTTTTCTCATACAACCTAATCGATGGGTAATTTACACCAAAACTGATACGTCACTTACCAAGTACTGCGAGAACGAGATAACGCAGGAAAACATCTGTGGAACGTGTCTTATAACATTAGACGATGATTGTCAAGTTAAGATAAAGAACTTGAATCTCAAAAGACATCTAACTCATGGAAAAGACATCATCTTCACAAAGATTCCCGTAATCAACTTACCTAGAATATTGTCCAGTTCATCGGATACCCAGAGGAAACCCGTCAATCTTAACGGGATCGATCTTGCCGACATTCAGTTCTTGAATTACTTATTGCAGAAAAGTGGAAGTGAAATTTATAGTGATAGTGAAATTAATCATAGTGCTCTAGATTATAAAGGTGTTAGTGTAGGAAACTTAGCGTTCTGCTTTATATTAACTTTTTGTCTCGTATTGTTAGCATTTAAGCATAGAGTTAAGCAACTATTTTGTAAAACGGGGAAAATTCGAGATAATCCTGAGGATAATCTCGAACTACAGGAGGGAGGAGTTATGGCATCAGGGTCCGTATTCAGCGTCCCATAAGATCACATATCGCTTGTTTGATAACATACTCCTACGCAATGTTCTCACGATAGGTTTCGCTGAGCTAGCGTCTGGGTATTCTTATCAACGTCCTGTGATGCTAGAACTCTAGACTCGAGACCCCAGTCGTAATTAAGTCACCATTGTATTAACATTGAAATATTAAATTCAAATTCAATTTAAATATTTTAATTGTTTTTAAAAATACTTTCCACGCTTTCCCATACAAGTCTACCTAAGTTAATAAATACCTACCTACTGATGAACAAAACTTTCAATAGGTAGGTACCTACCTACCAAGTTAATAGATGTAATCGGCACTCTTGGGCGCCTCCATAGTCTATTGAATTAATGTACCTACCTACCTATTTTCTGCCATTGTTTTGGCCCACTTGTAATAGATAGATACAGGTCAGTGTTTTGGCCGGACAGTAAGCAGAACCTGTTGGTTCTACTAAATGCTTAGCTCCTGTCAGTGGCGTAGCGTGGGGGGTGCAGGGGGGGCCATGGCCCCGGGCGGCATATGAGAGGGGACGGCGGATAAGGAATATGACGAATATAACGAAAATATTACATTGCATTATTAAGAAGAAAAAAACTTATTACAAATCACGTCCGCAATTATGTTACTCAGGCTGCTGGCAACCGATTCTAAAATAATAAGTAAATGATAGGTACTTAAAAGTATTTCCAAACAAAGGGACTGAACATACATCCACTGATGTATGTTCAGTCCCTTTGTTGTCCCTTTCAGAAAATGAGTGATCTATTAAAAGAAAATCGAGCTGAAATTGAAGACTACAATATGCTAAATGTTTATAAAAAGAGCATGGAATTTATTTTAAACCCCCAAGACAAATCAGGAGGAAGCATATTTTTGGTGATAGATATGTAGGTAGACATAGGGTTATCGTACGAGAACGAACTGAGGCGAACAATGTTCACTTCAATAGACAGAATAAGTGCTGAAATTCGTTACAACTTACGCGTCGCAACCCTCTCTGGTTACAGGTTCCCCGGACAGTTGCGTGCGCGCCCCGTGCAACTGTGGTTGCACCACTGACCTCTATATATACAAGTACGTCAGTGGGTTGCACGTAGTAGAAACTGGTAGCGCGGCAGCTGTTTTGCTGCTAATTTAAATTTACCACGCTCGCAAAACCTACTAAGTGTTTCATTCCATACTAGGATATATTTTTGACAAGCAGCAACACTAAAGTGTCAGTAGATTCATCTGGCAGAGTCGGGAAAAAAAAGAAAAAAGTGACACCAATCATTGTTTACAAGTGCGGGAGTTTTGAGGTAAATGGTGTATTTTTATCGTTTTAATATGATTAATTCACATAAACTATATATCAAAATATACGTGACGATATAACGCATAGGTGAAAAAGTGATTTAGCTCGAAATATAATACAAAAAAGGGGATTATTAGCCTGCAAAATGACCTTGGCAGTCGGACTTGATTCGTACATTATATTTTTAAAAAAATAATTATATTCTCTATTTTCACGGTATTTTATAAATTCTTTCAGGATATGAAGCGTCAGACTTTGGCCTTTCATGCAATGTGCATATTTTTGTTCTAGACATTTAAAATTATAATAAAAAAATAATTTAACTTCCGCCTCTCTATCGACGGCACTTTTTCGCTGACCCGATAAATTTTCAGTGTATATTTCTTTGTATTTTTGTACTAGCGATGTCGGTATTTTTATGTTAATGTTAAGTTAAGTTCATGAACTATTGAAATAAATAGAAAAAATACTATGTTATCAGTTTTATTTTCAAATTAATACCTTTTTTCCAAAACTACCACCTAGGACAAGTTTTCCCTTGAATTACATAATATATTACTGCTTTACTCGTCAGATTGTTTTTGTAACTCATTGCTTAGTTATTCAACTACCTCTCAAATAAATTTTATCACAAAGTCTTAGTTACGAAGCCCTTGAGACCATTTTTTACAACTGGCGGGAACATCTGGCATTTCGCGGCGAACCACCGCGGGGCGGCGGGCGCTCGAGTTCGTATGCCTCGCCTACACGGCATGGGGCGCGTGAGTCGGTAATCAATTCCTACAGCTGCAAAATCTAGCGCAGACAGTAAAATTGAGCTTATAGTACATTGTACAGCCCCGAGACGGGGTTTGGCGCCCGAGTGTAGTGAGGGCGCCAATAGTTCGAGGGACTAAATAAGTTACTTTCACCCGAGGTAACCACTGTGCTTTTCATTACGAATACAAGGAATTATAAATAAAAACATGAGAAAACAAATGAATCGAACTGCCGCTAGCCCGATTTTTTTTATTAGCTTCATGCATAGCATGGTTCAATAGTGACGTGATTCTATCAGTTGAAAACGATTCTCCCTAGAACTGAAAAGTATCACTTTCAAACCGCTCTTCAGGCAACTTCAGACCTACTTTCCGAGTAGTATGAGTAATGAAAAATATAATATTGACTCCAAACTTGATGATGGCTTACCAAACATTGTAACAATGTTGCGATTTTTTTTAACATCTGCCGTCAGCAACACCCGTCGCAAGAGGAGCTTCTCTAAACTAAAGATAATAAAAAAATATCATAATTATGATTATGTTATGATAATAATGTTGAGACATTTAAGAAAATTATACTTTCTGTGGGTTTCTTGCGCCATTGCTTCTCTCTCTTAAGCTATGTCCACAATGTGCCTTTTTTTGTTCATTAAGGGCATGCGTCATAGCGCAGTCAACAGCGCACGTGAGGCATGCCCTTAGCGTATGCGCGAAAAGAGTTGAAAGCGTAGCGCGCGTTGTGATTCACGTTTTCCGGCTCGTGTGGATTTCTGTGCCATAAAGCGTTCAACAACAAGATGGAGGGAAGCAATTTCCAAATTCGATGGAATATTTCTTTCGGACATGCGTGTAAATTTTGGTGTTGCGTTCATTAACGCATTCAATTATTGAAAGCTTCAAAGGAAAGATGAAGATGAAATGCACAGTGTGGACATAGCTATAGATGTATTTTCCTTCTGAAGCAGTGCGTGATAGTTTTTATTGACTTGCTAATAAGATGGACATTAGGTCCATTCAATAAATAAAATAAAATAGGGGGGGGGGGGGGCGGATTTTCGGTCGGCCCCGGGCGGCGAAAAGCCTCGCTACGCCACTGGCTCCTGTCCCACCCGTCACGGCAAAACATGTTTTTTAGCCTAGCTTGGGAAAATCAAACCTATTGTTTTCCAGCTTTGCAAAAGTACATAACAAATATGCGATGGGCTATAGGTTAAACTTAAAAAAAACATTAAGTATAGAAAGGATGTCCCACCCGTCACGGTGATGAGGGGCCTAAAAAATTTGGATGGATTTGTGTTTCTTGAGTGTTATTTTTGTTTATTTATTTATTCATTTCGTTTATGATGGGCTTTGATGACAAAAATCTTACTTTTTGTTCGTTATTTCTTCAAAGTACGTATGTGGTAGATACGTAGGTACCTGTAGTAATGTTGATTGCCAATTAAGATTTTGAAGATTATTTTGGATTGGTATTACCTAATTGCTTTTCGGGACATGAATCACGCGGAAAGACAGAGAAAGTCTAGAAAGTTAAAAACTAATAATTTTAGAAAAAACCTGTAAAACTGCGAGTCGGACTCGCGCGCGAAGGAAATTTAAAAAATTGTGTTTGTTTTTCAGTTTAAAGAAATTTATTTACTCAAAAAGAACAGAGTTTACTTACATGAGTACATACAATAATCTTACTTACTATCTATCTAAATTATTTTTCTAAATTACTTAGTTTTCTAATTGTAGCAGTAAGTTTTAAAATAAATAGTTAGTACAGTTAAGTACGCTAACTTAATAAATCTTATATCTATATATATAAAAATCAATTGCTGTTCGTTAGTCTCGCTAAAACTCGAGAACGGCTGAACGGATTTATCTTATCTTGGTCTTGAAATGTTCGTGGAGGTCTAGGGAAGGTTTAAAAGGTGAAAAAAATCGAATTGCCGGGAAAACCCCGTATGAGGCAGTACGAAGTCTGCCGGGTCAGCTAGTCATAAATATATTGTTTTAGTCTCTTCTTAAAATTATGCATAGACAAACAGTTCTTAATGTTTTTTGGGAGAAAACAGAATAAAATTAATATTTTCATGGGTTAAATATGAATTTTATTCCGTTTTTTAGTATTTATTGTTATAGCGGCAACAGAAATACATACCTAATCTGTGAAAATTAAACTTTCTTACTATCATGGTTCATGAGATACAAACCTGGTGACATTTTGAGCTTTTCTCTGCTCTAAAACAGTTTTGTCATTAAATTTATATGATCCTCAACTAGATTTGTCCTTTAAATAAATTGCATTTCTGAACAGTTTCTTATGTTAAATTCACGAACTTTTATGTTGTTAAATGTTACTCGTCCCACCCGTCACAAATCGATGTCCTACCCGTCACACACTATAAGAGGCATTATTTTGAAAATTGTTAGTTGTCTGAATGTAATTTCATAAAAAAAATGCACCTTATTCTTTAAGAAACAACATATGACAAAACTGCTGAACAATATATTAATAGTTTGTCTTGTTTTGGGAAGTGAAGCCACCTACTCAGACAGGCGGGTGTCATGAGCGTCCCACCCGTCACATTTACAAGAAGTTAATTTTCTACTCTAAATGAGATATTAGAGTCTGTCTCTTGATATTATCATTTGAAACAAATATCTGGCTTCAAATTGTTATCATTTTAAAGCTGATTGCATAGATAGGTAGTTTCTGAGAAATTACTTGATGTTTAAGCAAAAAGGAGTTAGAATGTCCCACCCGTCACAATGGAATGACCCACTTAATACAATACATTACATAGATAGATATTTTTATTATACATAGAAAACACCCAGACCAATGGAACAAATTTCTGCAGATCGTACACAAATTTGTTAACCTGCGAAGAATGATTTATTTATTAGATTGTTTAAATGCCATTCTGCCTCAAAGAAAACAAATCTACATCGCTGAAACAGGTAAGTATACTCAGAAACAATTTCAAGAAGGTGACCATCTACGACGATCGGTCCCGGAACAATGTGGCCATTGATCATGACTTTGGTTTTATCCAAATTCATGCCAAGACCGATACATAGTGAGGCTGACACTGGAATATTCATTGTTAAAAAGGTTGCATTTATGGGCAAAGAAGGAGTTGCTGTGATTTTTTAATTTTATGGTCTCATATAGTGGGAAATAGATAAGCGCATTGGTTTGAACCACTTCCATTTGATATTATTTGTTACATACCTATTTCAGAATTTTTGATATAAAACTCACTTGGTTATTTTTCACCCTCAAATCATGTACCAATATTTGTAGTTATATAAATGTTAAGTAAAGTTGGTGACTTTTCACCATATTATGTAAAATTACCGTAAAATAGTGATGAAGAAGACAATAAGTCTACTTGGTTAGTTTACAATTAGAATGTGTCCTAGCAACAACTTATGTACCTATTTATATTCACTCTACAACCAAAATATTAAAAATTATATGATCAAAATAAGCAAACACAGGATCTAAAATACAACAACCAGTAAATACTATCACAATCCAAAACATGCCCTCCCACCACAGAACCAAATGTCACTTTCTCAGTCTTCGATATCCTACATTTGACAAATAAATTTCCATGCAGGCAAAGCCACAGGGTGCAGATACCTAGTTTTGTATAAACATTACATTGTTTAAACATACAAAAATGCTTAAATATGTATACAATGTAATAAAATGACAACATAACTCATTCATAGTAAACATATATGAATTGAATATATCCAGTTTAGTCTACAAGTTTAGAACCTGGTCAGGATGGACAGCTTCAATAATGTGCAGGCAGGCTCTTGAGATGGGTAAGGAGAGCGCGCTCGACGAGCGGCAGAGTGAAGCGGTCAAAGCAGGCGCCGCACAGCACGTGCACCGGGCGCGCCAGCGTCGTCGCCAGTCGCCGCGCGAGCGCCGCCGCCGCCTCGTCCTCGCCGCCGAGCAGCGTCGTGCTGGCCGCGGGCCGCGCGCCGCGCGCCGCCGCCGGGACGCCCAGCGCCGCCGCTCCGAGCGCCGCGCCGCCTGCGCCGCCGCCGCCCAGCCACACCAGCAGCGAACCCGGCATGCGCAGCGCTGCAATCCGGCACAACATCTCGCCACTCCATACTTCGAATTCTTGCACGTCCCACTCGCTTTTCCTGTATATTATTGCGCGTTTCGAGGTCACGGAGCGGGGACTAATCGCCGTGGTATCCATCTGATGTAAAAGGATCTACCCTCTTTGCGGCTGGTGGGCAGTTATAGGCAAGCTCAAGGATTCAAACTTTATTGTTTGTGTTGTTTCTTACTAGTATTGTATTATTAAAGCCCTATTTATTTACTCAACGCCCCAATGGTCAATGAAAATAATTAAAGATAGACAAAGAGAATAAATTTAAGTCATAGTAACTGCTACTATAGTTGAAGTTGAAGTCTTTATTTGTTGACGTCTTGGCTTCTTTGTTGATGGCAACTTGTGTCTGCTGGGATGACTGACACTTTTCCGCCAGTATAAAGTTCGAAACACACTGAAGCCGGAGGCGGAGCGGGGAGGCAAAGGCGTGGCGGTTTTTCCTATGGCACCGCGTTCGCCACGGCCTGCGGTGTGTGTGTAGGCTTTCATAGGATTCCTTAAAATACAACTCACACGCCTTCGCCTCCGCTCCGCCTCCGGCTGCCGTGTGTTTCGTACTTTAAGGGGTATAACACTACACGGTATTCAGGGACCCTAACCTTAACTAAGAGTGCTGTAATAAGATTTAGGGTCCGGACGGACCCGGACCCGGACGATATTCAGGGCCCGGTAGTTAGGGCCCTGAATAACGTGTAGTGTTTTACTTGTGTCTGTTTTGGTATAACACTTTTCTAGCTGTGGACCACAGCCTGTGAAATAAGAATAAGTAAAAACAGAATAGAAACTTCGGCTCCGAACGCGCTCAAGGTCAAGATATTAGCCTACTCTATTTTGCACGTTAAACGGGCATACCAGTCGGGCTGCCACAGCCGGCGACGCCGCACGCGGTTTTTAATGTTCATTTATTTTTTATGTTTAGGGATTGCGGCACGCGGTGGCGGCCGCGATTGCGAGCTTTAGTTGAAATAATTGTTATGTACTCCAGAGCCCGGTGCTATTTTGAGTTGAGTACCTATAGGTTTTTTTCACAAGACTTTTTTTATGATGCAGTCTTTATGTGCTCTCGTTTAATAAATAAATAAAACCGACATGTACCTGTGTGAAATAATACCTACCCAATACGTCATCCGTTTTCCTTTTTCAGAAGAAAAAAGTGGATTGAACAGTACGGTCGTAATAATGTATGTTGAGCCAGACGCCTACTTTCACTGTACTGGTGAGGTTGCAATAAAACAACCTTGAACTCTTGGAGTGGACTGAATTTTATTTAAAATATGAAATGACCCTATCTAAACCCGTGCGTTCTCGTGAGCGTGATTCAGAGCTCGGCTCTTTTTACTAGCGACATCTCGCTTCAAAATAAAGGTACTACAATGCTAACGTGCCTACTAGACTGAACATTAGCTAGAGTGACATTTAGTGCTACTAGACTAAACAATATACCTACTGAATAAAAAAAATCCGAGACAGTTGGTGTGTTCTAAACATTTTACAAAATATAAGTACATAGTGGATTCTAGTGCCCTGAGTAAAAAAAACACTGTTTTTGATACATACGACACCGGCATTCACTATTCAATGCATATTTATTGGTAAAGTTGAAACCACAAAATTCCTTGGCAGGCTGGCTAACTTGACGGACATGATAGTTTGAGTTTTTTTATACCTAGTTCATTTATTCATAACAAATTGCAATTCTGTATTACAAAAAAAGAACAATAGGTAACTACTAAGTACAGTTAAGTAAGTAAGTACTAAAATTAAATTAAAATAAATACTAATTCAGTTAGGACATTTTAAAATCATAAATTCATTAAAATTATAAATTGAAAGAGTTAACCAGTTTTTTAATTTATCTTTGACTGTGAGGATTGTCTTGTGGTATTCGCACTATCGCCCTTATCGCCCTCTTTTGGAGTCTAAAGGCACGCCCCAAAGCTCCACACCATACGTCAGAAGCGAATGGACGTTTGCGAAGTTGCGAAGTATACTATACAATAAATATCTGCGTTTGGGACTCGATCAAAGAAGAGTCCCTTCTATCCAGTTATTATTTATTCATAAGCCTGTGGTCAACTGCGGGTACCTTATAGTAGAATCGAATCTTTGGTGGGTACAATCTATGGTGATAATCTATGGTGGAATCATTGGTTTGGAGTTTGTCAACCAATAAGCTACTAACATTTGTATTTGGTAATCAACTATTTGCCAATTGTCTCGTCGTGGTATCTGATGATTGGACTGTGATTAGGGAAAAAAAGTTTTGCGCCAATCACGTCATAGTAAATAACGTCACTGTTAAGAAACAAAAACATCTGTCCAACCAACAGCAGACATTTATTCCATTCATTCTTATTTGTCCAAAACTTCACACTCTTTATTTGAATCATTCACTCACTCACTAGAATCAAAAGTAGACGTGCGTTTAATTTTTGCTTATATTTGAGTTTCGAAGTGTGATGATGAAAGTGTGAAGAAAAGTGCTACCGTCGTCGCTTTTTTCTGAATAGAGAACATAGAGACGCACCCAGTCATGAGATACAATTTATTATTAGGGATCTGCGTCCTGTTCCTAGCAGGTAATGAGACATCGTCTATGCCGACGCGGCGTTGCGACGTTTCAAATCTGTTTTCTTCGTTTTCATTATTCAAGTTTGTTCTAACTTCACAAAATAAAATAAACTCTGCCTCAATTTCAAAGATTAGAACCATCAATAGCCACAATATGAAATTTTTGTTGAACTAGAATATTCTACAGTGGGCGTCATCGAATTCGGCCGGCTTAGCTTATCTTTGTCAAACAAGAATAAGTCACTCAGAAATTGAATTCTGTTTGTAAGAGAGTAATAATAATTTTCTGTTCTTCATGTTCATTGTGTACGCACGTTGCAGGAGGCAGGGCTCAGGAGGATGTGGGCGCGGGCTCCGTCGAGTCGGCGACGCTGGACGCAGACCACGGCGCCTCCCGCGAGGGCTCGCGCACAGGTCAGCACCTTGTCTAATGCCTCTACACTACTCGTGAAGTTGAACGAGGTTAGACGAATAGAATGATGTAGAGAGGCAGTTCGGCTTACTTCGTCCAACTTTACCTCGCCTCGGCCGACTTCCGTTTGTTGTCGGTTTTTGCGCCCGAGTCAAAGGGCACGAAGTTACCCGAAGCACAGCCCGAAGTGCGTTCTCGAAGTACATCTACACTACTTGGGCTACTTGAGCGTCCATAATAATAATCGTCCGCAGGGTACCGGTAACGCTACACGAATGCGCTCCTCGCGAAGTTGAACGAGTGTGTAGTGTAGCAAGCGGACTTCAGTCAACTTCGGCCGAGTACTTAGCTGAGGAACTTCGCGAGTAGTGTAGAGGAGATATAACAACTAACATATCATGTAGAGCCAGGAGGAGGCAGGTGCCCCCTCAAATTACATATTATTTAGTACTAGGTGCCTACAAAACTTTTCTAATGAAGCTTTTAAATTCAGTCTTGGTGGTCAAAACTGTCAGACTGCAAGATTCTTTTTTCTTTTTCTTGTTTCATCTGCGATCAGTTATTTCAACTATGAGCAGATTTTAGACTGCAAGATTACGTTAAATAAAAACTAGTATCAATGCCACAACAATGAGCTTCGACTTATATGTATAATTATGTTGAGCACATGTAATTATTTAAGTCAAGGCTTGTTTATATGGTTTTAATCAGTGATAAGCTGAAGAGAGATTAAATTATATTTAGACAGGGTGCTATGGCACTCATTAAGGAGGTCTATGTCCAGCAGTATACTAATATAGGTTGATGATGATTTATGAGGAAATTCAAGAAATTATTGTTATTTTATAAACATTTTACAAATGTAACTATGTGTTAATCCAGGAATCCCTACACCCGACAGGGGGATGGCTAGGTGGGAAATAAATGAATTGTAGGGATTCCAAGGTATGGAGCATTTATTATAGCATAGTGTTATAAGATAGGGTGGTGCAGTCCGTGTGAGGTTCAGGTGCGGCGCAGCTCAGCGTCCAGCACGAGCAGCCGGCCCTTCAGCCAGGCCGAGTCGCGCAGGCGGTGCTCGAGCCGCGCGTCCCGTCGCCACGCGTCCCCGCTGTGCTCGCTCCACCACCCGTACCTGTACTCAACACAACAATCATTCTCAGGCCGCATCTCGCGTCCGTGCTTGTCTGAATCCAAAGTAGGCCATGTGAGATGCCATTTATTAATGTTTATTTAATAGATAAACCTTAGACTCGAAATGATTACATTGTCGGTCCCCAAACTAGGATGAAGCTGTATCTATCGTACCCCTCCCATGGGTTCTTTACCATCAAGTTAACATTAGAATTATATTCTAGTATGTAATCATGTTATCTTGCCACGCCCACCGGTCGCGCCATGTGTTTAGTGCTCCATATAAATTCATACAAAGCAGTATGTCGCTAGGAACGGAAGGCTACCTTTAGGGTGAACCCTCTACTACAAAATGAATAGAGTTATGCGTATATAGTTACGCACTCGTGTGACTCTGTGAGCGGCGCGGGCAGGCGGTCCCGCGGGCCGCGCCGGAACATGTCTTGCAGGCGGGCCAGCGCGCGCCGCTCCGCCGCCGCGTCGCCCGCGCGCGCGCTCCCGCGGGAGTAGAACTTGTCCGTGACCGTGGCCGCTGCAACAGGGCGCACAGGCGTGAGCGGGGCCGCCGTGTCTCGGGACTGTCCGCTGACCCCGGCGGTACTCACGTAGCGAGAGCGGCTTCACGAGCGACACGTACGAGCGGCCGGGCTCGCGCTGCGACGCGAAGCGCAGCTTGAAGGAGCGCGCGTGGTGCACCGTCGCCGCCGCCGCGTCCTGCGGGCGCGCCGCCGCCGCCGCCGGCCCCCGGTCCGCAGTCTCCGAGCCCGTCGCCGACATGGGAGCGGTCGCGCTGGGTCGATGCAGCCGCGTCGCTAGGCGACGTCGGTGTCGATGACGCGGTCGTTTGTGCGCAGATGCGGAGGCGGTGCTGCGCGAGGAGGAGGCCATCGACCCCGACGCGCTGAGCGTGGCGCAGCTGCGCGAGCTGCGGGACAAGGCGCAGAACTACACGTTCCAGACGGAGGTCAACCGCATGATGAAGCTCATCATCAACTCGCTCTACCGCAACAAGGAGGTGAGTGCCACCGACCCCCGCCCCCCGCACACACGGACCCCTCTAACGGCGCTCTCTCCGTGCAGATCTTCCTGCGCGAGCTGATCTCCAACGCGTCGGACGCGCTCGACAAGATCCGGCTGCTGTCGCTGACGGACCGCGAGGTGCTGAGCGCCACCCCCGACACGTCCATCCGCATCAAGGCGGAGCCCGACAAGCGCCTGCTGCACATCATCGACTCCGGCGTCGGCATGACGCGCCACGACCTCGTCAACAACCTCGGCACCATCGCCAAGTCCGGCACCGCCGACTTCCTCTCCAAGATGCAGGACGCGGAGCAGGTGCGTCCCGCCTCCTCTCCCCCCTCCTCCTCTCTCCCCCCGGTCCACGCTCACGGCTCGCGTCGGTTGCAGAGCGGCGCGCAGGAGATGAACGACATGATCGGTCAGTTCGGCGTGGGCTTCTACTCTGCGTTCCTGGTGGCGGACCGCGTGTCCGTGGTCTCGAAGCACAACTCGGACGCGCAGCACGTGTGGGACAGCGACGCCAGCTCCTTCAGCGTGGCCGAGGACCCGCGCGGGCCCACGCTCAAGCGCGGCACGCACATCACGTGAGTACGCACGCTCTCCGGCGGTAGCGCTCACCGCACCGCACTCTCCGCACCGCACTGACCGCTCCCTCCGCCCGCAGGCTGCACATGAAGGAGGAGGCCTCCGACTACCTGCAGCCGGACACGATCCGCGCGCTCGTCAAGAAGTACTCGCAGTTCATCAACTTCCCCATCTACATGTGGGCCTCGCGCACCGAGACCGTGGCCGAGGCGGAGCCGGCCTCCGCGGACGAGGAGGAGGAGGCGCAGGTGGAGGAGGCGGCGGAGGAGGCGCCGCGCACCACCGAGAAGACGGTGTGGGACTGGGAGCTGATGAACGACAACAAGCCCATCTGGACGCGCAAGCCGCACGAGGTGGCCGAGGAGGAGTACACGGAGTTCTACAAGACGCTCACCAAGGACGCGGAGCCGCCGCTGGCCAAGGCGCACTTCGTGGCCGAGGGCGAGGTCTCGTTCCGCGCGCTCGTGTTCGTGCCGCGCGCGCAGCCCGCCGACTCCTTCAACCGCTACGGCACCAAGACCGACAACATCAAGCTGTACGTGCGGCGCGTCTTCATCACGGACGAGTTCAACGACCTCATGCCCAACTACCTGGCCTTCGTGCAGGGGCTCGTCGACAGCGACGACTTGCCGCTCAACGTGTCGCGCGAGACGCTGCAGCAGCACAAGCTCATCAAGATCATCAAGAAGAAGCTGGTCCGCAAGGTACGTACGTAGGCCCCTCAAGTACGACGTGACGCGTGACACGCTCCGCACCTAAAATCATCAAGAAGCTGCTCTGTAAATGTTCAAAGAATGCTCCGCGACGTTCAAAATGTTCCGTATTATGAAAAAGCTATAGTAATTAGCATATAAAAGAATAGACATAAAGTGAGATTTGGTGGCGCAGGTGCTGGACATGCTGCGCAAGATCCCGGCGGATGAGTACGGGCGCTTCTGGAAGGAGTACAGCACCAACGTGAAGCTGGGCGTCATGGAGGACCCGTCCAACCGCGCGCGCCTCGCCAAGCTGCTGCGCTTCCAGTCGTCGCGCGGCGCGGACGAGATGGTGCCGCTCGAGCAGTACGTGGCGCGCATGAAGCCCAAGCAGAAGCACATCTACTACATCGCGGGCGCCAGCCGCCAGGAGGTGGAGCGCTCGCCCTTCGCGGAGCGCCTCGTGCGCCTCGGCTACGAGGTGCTCTACCTCACGGAGGCCGTCGACGAGTACTGCCTCTCCTCGCTGCCCGAGTTCGACGGACACAAGTTCCAGAACATCGCCAAGGAGATCTTCGACCTGGAGGAAGGTGAGCGCCGCCGCGCCCGAGGCCCGCCTCTCGTCGGACGACCGAGTGTATGCGACGCGTGCGCTTGCAGGTGCGGAGGCGCTGGAGCGGCAGGAGGCGCACAAGGAGCGGTTCCAGCCTCTGACGCGCTGGCTCGGCGAGAAGCTGGGCCAGTGGATCACGCGCGCTACCGTCTCCCGCCGCCTGGCGCGCTCGCCCGCCGCGCTCGCCGCCACCGCCTTCGGCTGGACCGGCAACATGGAGCGCCTCGCCATGTCCAACGCGCACCAGAAGGCGGACGACGCGCAGCGCCGCCACCAGCTCACGCAGAAGAAGATGTTGGAGATCAACCCGCGGCACCCGCTCGTGCAGGAGCTGCTGCGCCGCGTCAAGGAGGAGCCCGACGCGCCCGCCACCGAGCGGGCTGCGCTCACGCTCTACCGCACCGCGGCCGTCAGGTGAGTGCGACGGAGACAGCGCCTGCGCCGAGCGGGCCTCTACCGCACCGCGGCCGTCAGGTGAGTGCGACGGAGACAGCGCCTGCGCCGAGCGGGCCTCTACCGCACCGCGGCCGTCAGGTGAGTGCGACGGAGACAGCGCCTGCGCCGAGCGGGCCTCTACCGCACCGCGCCCGTCAGGTGAGTGCGACGGAGACAGCGCATACACCGAGTGGGCCTCTACCGCACCGCGCCCGTCAGGTGAGTGCGACGGAGACAGCGCATATACCGAGCAGGCCTCTACCGCACCGCGCCCGTCAGGTGAGTGCGACGGAGACAGCGCATACACCGAGCGGGCCTCTACCGCAGCGCGGCCTTCAGGTGAGTGCGACAGAGACAGTGCTCGCCTCTGTGCGGTTTGGTGGTAATAGAAACAGAATAATATATGCCTAGGGATAAAATAAATAAATAATGCTGGACAATCCACACAGCACCATCTAGCTCCAAAGTAAGCTACTCAAAGCTTGTGTTATGGGTACTAGATAACTGATTTATTTAATACATTGTATACATAGATATATATTTTTTAATCAAAAAAAATCTAGATTGTATCCCTAGGCATGCGTACACAGCATCAACTATTAGTAAGCAGTTCTGCGTAATATTAGAAGTGGATTTAATATAATTTAAACCTAATTGCATGCATTAAAAACTAATAATACAAATTTGAAATGATCAGAGAGCAAAACATGAACTGCATGTGTGATAGTGCAGTGTGTAGTAACAGCTGGGGGGGGCGGGGGGGTGCGCAGGTCCGGGTACATGCTGCAGGAGGGGCAGGCGGTGCAGTTCGCGGAGGAGGTGGAGCGCATGCTGGCGGCGGCGCTGGGCGTGCCGGCCGACGCGCAGCCGGAGGAGGAGGAGGAGGAGGAGGGGGAGGGGGACGCCCAGCCCGGGGGGGAGGAGGAGCTGGACGCGGACCACGACGAGCTCTAGGCGCCAGCGCCGCGCCCTCCAGTGGGACCGCTCACCGGACTGAGGATGCCTGACGATGTGTGATTTTTTATTTCTTAGTTTCGTGGATGGATGTTGTAAATAAATTATTCTATTTAATATATATGTGTTCTTCTCGATGTGTTCTACCGTCGACCCTCGAACTAACCTATACCTACGATCCTGGATCCCGCATCTATTCAGGTATAGTTAGTGAAACAGAGTTTGGTGGCCACCAAGACGACTTCTTATATCGACTCAAATAGACAAAATACAACTACTACAGATGCATTAGTCCCTCGACAGGCCTCGCTACACTCGGGCGCCGTACCCTGTGTCGGGACTAAATAAGTTGCTTTCAAATTAAGTAGTTAAAAAATTCTATGTTTATGCTTTCAACCCTAGGGTAACAATGTACTATTTTAAATAGAAACGTGATAACCGTCAGTTGAAAACGATTCTCCCTAGGGCTGAAAAGTATCACTTTCAACCCACTCTTCAGACAACTTCAAACCTACTTTCCAAGTAGAGTAATGAAAAAACAATTTCTTAAATGATTTATTGAATCTATTGAAAATTTATTATTGTAGACTATGTATGTATAAATAGGTACTGAAGAAAATTTGTTCTTGAAATACATAATTATCAAGAACTAGGAGTTCCAAACTGTATTGAATGGACCTACCTACCTTTTTACGGGTTCTAACGGAAGACCAGCGCTGGCTGGTCTAACGGAAGACCAGCGCTGCTGAGTTTAAGTTTCTTATACGTGTGTCATGATCAATGTTTGTAGGTACCTATTGTTGTTATAAATAAGTGTATGTAGTACATCTATTCTATTCTACCTACATGTTTGTTCTGACTTTTTTTATTTAGCCATAGTTAAGCTAAGAGTGGGTAAATTTCAACATAAATTTATGATTTGAGCCATTTGGAGTTTCATGTAGGTAATATAGAAACTTAGGCATTTCTATAGTTTTTATAAAAGGTGAACCAAGAGTAGGAAAAGTTGCTAGAAAGTGTTATTTCTCACAATTAGTACATATTTCTTATTGTACCTCGTGTGTTCATAAGTCTTGAGACACAGTAAAACTAAAATATTTTTGGAGCTAAGTTGAGTATTCATTTATTGCATATTAAAATTAAAACTACTGACATCTAGATTCATCGGTAAACAGGATATTTTTTGGATCGTGTCTCTTCAAATGAATGGCGCACGCGTTTGAAGGCCTGCATTGAATGCAAAGGCGGCCATTTTGAATGATTTATTTTTAAATACAGATCTAGATGTCAGTAGTTTTAATTTTAATATCCAATAAATGAATACTCAACTTTGATCCAAAAATATTTTAGTTTTACTGTGTCTCAAGACTTATGAACACACGCACGAGGTAGAATTCAGAGTAATGAGTACCTAACACCGGAACGTAGTAATGCTAGATCTTTGAGTAACAGCTAGTCAAAAATGTGGAAAATGTCTTTGCATCTAGTAGGGATGTAACGAATATTCGCAGGATTTTCAATATTCGCATTCGCCAAAATCCTTGCGAATATTTGGCGAATGTTGATAGGAGAAAAACTTAGATACATAATCTTTTTTTTTAACTGTAGGTACTCTATTACCTAGATACCTACCAGATGAAGAATTACACAAAAATACTGCACTACTCGTGAAATACTATTTATTTTAATATGGCTCTCTGATTAAGTGATTACCTACTCTTTTATTTTTGGCTTTGCATCTGGTTTGATAAGATTCTGTACCTAATATCAGTTTTCTGTAGTAATCAGTGTTATCAATTTTCAAATCCTTAGTAGGATTTGAAAATTGATAACACTACTACACCTTTTGGGCGAAATAATGTTACTAATCGAAGCTGGTCGGCCACAAAGTCGATGAAACATGCAAAGAAACAGTAGAACATCTTTGATCAAAAGACATCTTTGATGTCTTTTCCTACTTTCTTTGCATGTTGAGAGTAGGTTGTCCAGAACATCGTCGAGAGACAGGGGTTAAAAATTGTTTAAAAGTTTAAGTCACACCACATATATTAGGGGAAAGTGTGCTATATTGTACCGGTTGATTAATCATACCATCCACACATTTAATACTAAATGCATGGATTTATATATTCTGTATACTCTGAAGCCATCAGTTTTTCAAATTGCTGTTATGAATACAAAGGCCCCGGTACATAAAAGTGTATAAGTCTGATTGTACCAGGGTTAAATTGCAACTTCGTCAAAATGTACAATGGACATGGGTCAAAATATTCAAACGTTCATAATGATCTTATGACAGAATATTTGAATGTCAAAATGTACACTCGACATTAAGAGAAAGTGGCAATACATCCATTGCTTGAAAATAATTCTGTGACAAAATGTGCAACCGATTAATAGTGCAAGTGGTTATATGCGCTCACATTCCCGTAATATTCCGTTTGTCTCAACAATCATCATTGATGCATCGATGACGTTTGTTGGGTCAAACGGGATATCAATAATTTAAAACATTCGTAATACCATTCGTCCACCATTACGCTTAGCCACTTCGTCACCATTAGGTACTTCAAAGTTAGTTAGTTACTAGTTGTAATTGTTTTATTTTGTTTTTGTAATCATTACAAAAATCCCATTTTTGAATCACTATTATGTACCGGGGCCGGTAGGACTGTTTTTTATCTGCCGGAGAAGAAAATATTAGTTATTATCAATCCAAAGTACCAGGAAAGTAGAAGGTATTGCATAGGATATCGATTTAACAAAATCGAATAAATTTTTTATCTCAGTCAAAGTACCAGGAGAGTAGAAATGCATAGAGGAAAAATCGTTTATCTATCATATAAGATACATAACATTTGTATAGACAATATTGAATAAATGCTGTTGATGCTCAGCACACGTAGCCCTCAGCTAGACGTGCCAATCAAGGGAAGCAGTAAAAAGGAGAAGTTCAAACTACAATGACAGGCGGTTGATCGCAGGAGAGGAACAAAATAAACAAAGGTAAGCCTCGGTCCTTTGGTAGGTTTCCGTTGTCGACTCTTACGACATCCAGGGGGTTGGGAGTAGTTGGGGGTCTATTAATACACCGCGACCGCTACGGAGAAAACAGAGTCACTACTGCATGCACCTTCTAGTATACAACATTGTATCTCTAAAAAATTATACTAAGGTAACAAAATTATACTAAGGTAGGTACTCATTTCAGCAATTGTACATTTTGACACAGATACATTTTCGCACTAGCAGATTTTGTCATGCTGATGATTTGTCGTTTGGTCTTTGTAACAGTTACTCATAAGTACACATTTGACCATTGTACATTTTGACGAAGTTGCAATTTAACCCTGGTACAATTAGACTTATACACTTTTATGTACCGCGGCCAATACAAAGATGGTGAAAAAATAAATTAAATTTGCTTACACGACGCTTTATGCAACTTTTGACCTAAAAAACCTAACTTTAGAAAAGGTTCGTTTTCAGGAATTCGATATTTCGATTCTAAGTTATCCTTTTAATCTGTGTACCTAACTTTAACGGTGCAGAGGTAAGGATAAAATAAGATTATTTTTCAAAATTGGGTACGTCTTCCGGCAGTCCTGGATTTGTAAACAGGCCGTATAGGCCTCGGCCTAGGGGCGGCGGCGTCCTAGGGGGGCGGCAGCGTCCTAGGGGGGCGGCAGATTTCAGAGGACGGTCACTCGATTGAATAATGAACGGCTCAGTACATGGGGCGGCGGGACAAAGTGGCCTACACTCATGAAAAATATAAATCCGGCACTGTCTTCCGGTATAATTTATTAGTAGATTTTCCCTTCTTTCCTATTGTTCCATTTTTTGTATTTTATTAGATTTTTATGAGATTTAAATCAGGCCTGTGATTAAGTTGTAAAGAAAAACAAGATTTCTATTACGATGATCTCAAAACAAATAAATAGTTAAAATGAAGGGATTTAGTACTATTAGTGGATATTGTTCGAAAAATCTTTATGTACGATTTAGAAACAATGTGGTAGGATTAAACGTACCAGTCTCGATGTCGTACCGAAGCCTAAAAAAATGTGTTAGTAGATTAATGGTGCTCTCTAGTTAAAAAAAACATTAATGTAGAGGTATATTAAAGTCACTAAGCTCAGGTAACTTACAAAGAAACAAAGACGAAAATATTCTAAAGAATATTCTCGTAATCTTGGGTGAAAGTTAAGGGGTTTAGCCAACTTTCCTCTACCAAGCTTTCAGGTTGTGTTTTCAGTAATTATACAGTTCCTACAAAAAGCAAAACTAGAGCACCGATACATAAGCCTCATAAAAACACAACAACATGCTCGTCTCACCCTCAATCTTCCATTTCAAACGAACCATCTAACAATAGGGAAAACAGTGCGCCAAGGCGATACCCTGACATGCAAAAAACTAGCAGTATGGAGGCCATGGGGCTAAAAACGACCCCAGAGGAAACCATATATGCATTGGAACGAAGGAGCCTACAGATCTCTGGATTCAAATGGATGGAAATTGCACAAGACGGTAGGAAATGGCAAATTATGAAGAATACAAGGAAACGAAAGGGTAAAAATGGCTAAAAAGAAGAAGAAAGAAGTCGACATTATAAACGAATAAAATAAACCTTATTATTCATACGTAATGGGTAGTTGAAGAAACCTCATAGCAAGCGTCCATAATTAGTTAGCACGCCCGCCAAAAAACTGTGCTTATAGTTGGCGGCAAGTTCGAAAGACCAATATTCGCATTCACAAATAGGCTCATAGTCAAGAGACTGATTGCAGATGGAAATAGAAAAATAATAATAATAGGTAAATACTGCCTTCTTTCTTTAATTTAAAGCCTGCGCCGTATCCTCTCAAGTTAATTTAATGCTAGTGTGAAAGGGGCTGTTTATCTTCATTTGCTCTAAAGTAAAATGTCTTCATTCTTCTTCTTTTAATTTGTCAATCTTGTCCATGGCATGCATGTGTCTCAATAAAATAATCTAGTGGACGGATCAAAGATACCAGATAATGAATAAGGGGATTCATTATTCTACAGGGCACACAATGTGTTAAAAACTGTCACGCTATTTAGTAATTGTTTTTTTATTTGTATATTACTTAATTGTATATTCGCTGTCCACATCCAGTCCTTCATTACCTTTAGGTAGCATGAAGGTAAAAGGACAGATTCAATAATTCTGCTATAGATAATATCATTTATATATGTACCAGGTACCTATTCAATCCCATCCAAACTTATATAAATTATTGTCAATGATAACCATCCACAACCATGAGCGCTACCGCAGTAAGGAAGAGGCACCGGAACCGGATCAACCAGCAAGGCAGCAACCTGCGGGACCAGGGTCAGACGGGCAGCAAGGGGCGCGGCGGCGGCGGCGCCTTCGCGCGGTTGTAGGCCAGCACGCCCGCCGCCGCCAGCGCCATGCCCGCCAGGTTCAGCGGCGACGCCGGGTTGCGCAGCACCAGCAGCGACGCCAGCACCACCGCCACGCGCTTGGCGCTCGACGCCACCGCGTACCCCAGCGGGGACACGCGAGACAGCACGCTGAACGCCAGCATCGCCTGCAGCCACGCCAGCGCGCCGTCCGCCGCCAGCAGCGCGCCCGCCCGCGGCTCCAGCGCTCCCATAGCCGCCGCGCCCTCGCTCCACGCCCACAGCGGCAGCACCGGCAGCAGCGCCAGCCGGGACAGCAGCAGCAGCAGCCGCAGGTGGTGCAGCCCCGACTCCGCGAGCGCGCGCTTGCTGTAGATGTGTTGCAGAGACAGCAGCGCCGCCGCCGCCAGCGCCGCGCCCATCCCGCCCGCGTCGAAGCCGCGCTCCGTCAGCGACGCCACTCCCACGCCGCCCGCGATCAGCGCCAGCGCGCCGAGCACGCGTCCCGACTGCACCGTCCCGAACAGCACGAAGGACAGCCCCGCCGTCCACAACGGCGTCGTCGCCTTCACTGCGGCCAAATAATAATAATAATAAATTCTTTATTTCCAGACACGAGATCCATATAGTTAATTATAAACATTTTACTTATAATATTCTTAAACTAATTAAACTAACACGAAACAAAAATATAAAAAATAAAATAAAAGAATACACAAAGGGGTAAGTACATAGGGTACCTATGTCAAAAAATAAAATGGAATATATATATATATATATATGTCACCGTTAAATTGCAAATAACGTTAGATTATAATCTATCTCGCGAGATTATAAACTTTCGATAGATTGTGAACCGTAACATTTCATTACAATTTAACGCATTATTTTTCGGTAGATTATAATCTATATTGTCGACGAAGTGAAACCGTCAGATCACAATCTTACAATTTTCAAACTGTGTTCTATACGAAGACCTGATCCCTGATTGGTCAGCCTTACAGTAGACTGCTCTGTGTCCATAGAGTTAGGAATGAAACATAGGTGTCAGTCAAATAAAATAAATGCACTTCAAGAATAATTGAGTTCTTGTTTTCTTTTTGACTTCTGATGTGGCGCGGTGGTCAAAGGTCCGCCTACAACACAGGAGGTTGCGGGTTCGATTCTCGCCTCGGAACAAATTTGTGAACGATCTCCAGAAATTAATTATATCAGTCATCTAGTACCCATAACACAAGCTCTGCTTAGCTTGGAGCTAGATGATGCTGTGTAGACTGTCCGGAATCATTTATTTATTTATTATTAAGTAGGTACTTTATCAATAATTCTGAAATCACATGGTCTCAAAATAAGAAAATCAGAAACGTAAAAATATTTTCTCCTCAAACACAACATAAGATTGAAAAAATAATGAAAATTTCTTATAGAAAAAACTATCACAAAATTAAATCAAAATATAAAAAAAACAAGTCGAAAATATATTAATGTTTTTGAAAACATAATTTTATTATGTTGTAGTTACCAACTCGTCTAACAACTTTAAAACACTTTGTATTCTTTGATTTCTCCATTGTATTTTTTTACTATTTTCATTATGCCCGCTGTAATAGGTTTGTAACTCTGTGGTAAATTCATCCTGATTAAATCAGCGCGCTAGGTGCGTTCTGTTTTACAATTTGACGGTTTCATTTCGATAGATTATAATCTACCGAAAAATAAAGCGTTAAATTATAAGCAAATGTTACGGTTTACAATCTATCGACAGATTACAATCTCGCTAGATAGATTGTAATCTAACGTTATTTACAATTTAACGGTGACATATATAAACATTCTAGGTGGCAATAGCCACCCATCGTTTGTACAGGTGAGATTGGATCAAACGATCAGCCATACTCCTTATTATTGAGTTTTTGCACATGTCAACCCTGGACATAAACAAGGCTATTCTCTTTCTCTGGATGGTGGGAAAAGAGTCAACGCGAGCTTCTGTATACATTTCTGAAGCGCTACAATAGCGCTTCATTCCCATAAGATGTCTAAAAACGTTGTTATAAGTTACTCTGATACCATCGTGTAATTTTTTGGTATAATCTGTCCAGAGTTGACATGTGTAGAAGGATTGACAGTAGGATTTAAACAGGGTAATTTTCACGTCAGACGAGCAGTTAAAAAATTTCCTCGCTATCATATTGCCAACCACACACAAAGACGACCGATGTGGCGCGGTGGGCGAAGGTCCGCCTGCGACGCAGGAGGTTGCGGGTTCGATTCCCGCCTCGGAACAAATTTGTGTACGATCTGCAGAAATTTGTTCCGTGGTCTGGGTGTTTCCTATGTATAATAAAAAAATATCTATCTATGTAATGTATTGTATTAAGTACATCAGTCATCTAGTACCCATAACACAAGCTCTGCTTAGCTTGGGGCTAGATGATGCTGTGTGGACTGTCCGGAATTATTTATTTATTTTATTTATAAAGATCTGCGCTGACGCTCTATATCCGCATCGTCTGACCTCTGACGCTCTCTTTGCGATCATCGCATCGCAAAGAGAGCGTCAGTCGGCGCACCCGCGGGCCCGCAGCGCTCCCCGCTCCGACCGCGGCCGGAACTCACCCGTGTGCGCGTACGAGACGGGCACCTTCCACAGCGAGACCTGCGAGCACAGCGTCGTCAGGAACTTGGCCAGCGCGAGCGGCGCCAGCGCGCGGCCCCAGTAGCGGCGCGGCAGCGAGCGCGCGGCCGGCACGCGCGCCAGCCGCAGCGCCGCGGGGGACAGCAGCACGGTGCCCAGCAGCTGCACCAGGCTGACGGTCAGGGGGAAGGGGAAGCGCGTCAGGGCCAGTTTGCCGACTACGTTGGAGGCGGAGCTGGCGCAGTACCACGCGGCGCACAGCGCGCCCACCACCAGCGCCTCGCGTCGCGCCTGCATGCCGCCGAGTTCCCGACGACGATTGTCGCGACCGAGCGGGACCTCATGCCCGTAGAATGAACGTAGGGAACTCTCGCATCCGTGTCCCGTTGCTGGTTTCTTTTGAGGTCACGACCTGACGCGGCGGATGGCCGATGGTCCTTCGTCGGTGGTTGAGCGTAGGAGTCGCTTTCCGGAACTCTGTAGCCTGCGGCCCGCTAGCTAGCCTTTTGAAAAATATAAGGATATAGCCTTTTATCGCACCAGAAATGATGCCTTGCCTGATGCTTGCCGTCCGTAGACGCTCTGAGGTTATAGCTAAATATAGTTTTTCTGAGCCACACGGATCGCGGGGATCGTGGGGATAGTGGTAAGTGCGATTTGAAAGAGTAATCGGGCCGCGCGGGCTTATGGAGAAAATCGAGGCCGAAATACATGGCAAAGTTTGTTGTCATTGACTGTCATGTTGTCAGTGACGCAGTGTGACCAGATTATTTTTTGCGAAAATACCGAGGCACCTCCAGAAAATACGGAAATATACCGACCTATGCAGGGCAAATATACCTATAAAAATACTGATTTTCTTAACATATTTATTGTAATAATAATCATCAATCATCGCTATAAATGTTAGAGTTATATCACATTCATAACGAAGAATTAAAATTGATAAAATGTTTTCAGTAACAAATAAATTTGTTTGTTTCATGAGATGGACATGACAAAAGTTAACGAAAAAAAATTACAAAATTCCCAGTATTTTTTTCTTACACTGTAAAAAAAATTTCTTTCACAGGCGTTTTCTTTTTAGTCTGTCCAAAATAATGAAAAAATCTTACTCCGACTACGTGCGTACGACTACGATCAGTGTCATCTAGTGGAAAATAGTTTAAAAAAAATTACGTTTCAATATTATATGTAATTGTTTTCAGTTTTAACATCCATAACGACCTCTGTGGCGCGACGGGCGAAGGTCCGCCTGCGAAGCAAGAGGTTGAGGGTTCGAATCCCGCCTCGGAACTTAATTTCCTACGATATGCAGATATTCGTTCAGGTTGTTCGTTGTCTATGTATACCTAATAAAAAATATCCATCTATGTAGTGTATTATGTTAAGTATATCAGTTATCTATTATCTAGTACCCAAAACACAAGCTCTGCTTAGCTTGGGGCTAGATAATGCTGTGTGAATTGTCCAACATTATTTATTTATTTATTTGTAGGTAATATCGAATCCAATGATATCAATGTCAAAACATCGATGTTTTCTAACTACTACACATCGATGTTTATTCACCATTGATGAATGTCGATCAACTCTAAGGTAGACTGAATCCGGGGTTTGTTTAGATAGTTGATGTTCACGGGATTCCCCGAACATTTATTTGCGAAGACCAACGTTCGCGAGGACGCTCGCTTCTCGGTTCACTTACGGTGCTACCAACTTCATTTTCAAAATATACCCAAAAATACCGACTTCCGGCAATATACCTACAAAAATACTCATATTCAAAATAATCGACAAAATATACTGAAAAAGTATTAAAATACTGAATCTGGTCACACTGCAGTGACGACAGTGACCAGTTTTTTTTTTAAATAAGGATAGGCGAAAGCCATAAAGCCACAGTGCAAATGTCAGTGATCAGTTTTCTCCAACTTCAACTTCTCGAGCTTAGAAATTTTAGAAAATGTAGATCGGGAATTCACGATTTCACACTATAGTGTTTTTCGTTGCCAATGCCATGTAGATAGAGCAATGATGTGAACAAAGTAATGTTGTATGTTTAAATGGTTTAGGAAAGTAAACTTTATTGTAACTGCATAGAATTCAGTTTACTTTACAAAAACTTCATTGTGTACTTTCTTACTATAACAATTTAAATATCGTTTTGTAAACTTCAAGCACCGTTATCAAATGTAGGTAGTCATAGTGTTTCTTCAACGGTATACTTAAAATGTAAATCTCGGTAAATCTCAGCATCTTAGTATGCTCGATCGAACGTTCAATTCAGGCAATCAGTCAGTCAATCTTTCCTTTGAGTCAGATGATCAGTCAGTTCAGTCCTATGGTTCAGTCAAGTCAGTCTATTTATCCATCCCAATATCCCATCTATCCCTCAATCTTTCGTCCGTCCAGTCCATCCATATTCATTCATTGCATTCGTTCATTTCATTGTCATTGTGTTGTGATTGTGTTTATAAAGAAAGTTGTGAATTTTTACCAAATTTACACTCAATTTACCCTATATTTACCCAGTGCTGACATCGTAACTACATTAAAGATAAAAATAAATAAATAAACATTGCACTCAATTTACAAACGGACCTGCTATTTCCAAAACACAAGGCCACAATCTAAAGTTGTATCCAGTTTGTAACTTTTAGCAAGTTATGTGCCTATGTACTAAGCTGAACAGTGACAATATCTACCTATCGACATAGGTTTAATTTTGGTAGGTAAGTAAGTAAGTATATTGTTAAATGTTAGCTGCCCTGGAATTTAATAAAGGACTAGTAAGGCATGCTTATTCAGCTAAAGTATTTAGCTAGGTACATGGTGGCATGACTATCAACCAGCATCAGCTGATAAACCAATCATTAGGTAGAGGCTCTGCTAAACTTTACTCAGAACTAATTAGGTACCTATATGTAAGTCATCTAAAATTTCATCTATTCTCATTGTTTTTGGTCATGGTTAATAAAAATATAAAAATAAAAGTAATCAAGAGTACAATTTTATAAGTAAGGTTGGTAGTTGCTCTAACATGATGGAATACTTGTAAAGTCTTCAAGTAGGCCAGTAACTGGTTAATATTATTATGAATAGGTAAAGGCTGATGTGTCTCCACTTATCTTAAAAAAACCAAATGTAGTCTATGATAAGGATCATCATCATCATCATCATCATCATCATCAACCTATATTAGTCCACTGCTGGACATAGGCCTCCCCCAATGAGCGCCATAGCGCCCTGTCTTCAGCTTGACGCATCCAGCATCTGCCAGCAGTCTTTCGCAGATCGTCATCCCACCTGGCCGGAGGGCGTCCTACGCTACGTTTACCGAGTCGCGGTCTCCACTCAAGAACACGTTTACCCCAACGGTTGTCGGTTCTTCGCGAGATATGGCCGGCCCATTGCCACTTCAGCTTGCTAATTCTTTGAGCTATGTCGATAACTTTGGTTCTCTGTCGGATGTATTCGTTACGAATTCTATCCTTCAGAGAGACTCCGAGCATAGCTCTTTCCATAGCTCGCTGGGCGACTTTGAACTGGTGGACCAGCCCTACCGTGAGTGTCCACGTCTCAGCTCCGTAGGTCATTACGGGTAGAACGCACTGATTGAAAACTTTCGTTTTCAAACATTGCGGTATGGATGAAGAGAAGACTTGACGTAGTTTCCCAAATGCTGCCCAGCCTAGCTGGATCCTCCTCTTGGCCTCCTTCTCAAAATTGTTTTTACCTAGCTGTACAATCTGCCCAAGGTAAGTATACTCGGAAACAATTTCAAGAAGGTGACCATCAACGACTATCGGTCCCGGAACAATGTGGCCATTGATCATGACTTTGGTTTTATCCAAATTCATGCCAAGACCGATACATCGCGAGGCTGAAGCTAGGCCGTCCAGCATGTGGGTCAGCTCCTCTAGCGACTCCGCCATTACGACTATGTCATCAGCGAATCGCAGGTGTGAGATGTAATCGCCGTTTATGTTAATGCCCTTACCTTTCCAGTCCAGCGTCTTAAACATATCTTCCAATGCGCTCGTGAACAGTTTCGGGGATATGACATCCCCCTGTCTCACTCCTCTGCGCAATTGGATAGGTTTAGACTGCTGGTCCTGTACTTGGACACTCATAGTGGCAGCTTCATAGAGACACCTCAGCACTTCGATGTAACGATAGTCTACTTGGCATCGCTGTAAGGATTCCAGAACAGCCCAGGTTTCGACGGAGTCAAAGGCTTTCTCATAGTCCACAAAAGCGAGACACAGGGGCTGATTATACTCTTCGGACTTCTGTATAATCTGCCTCACTGTGTGTATGTGGTCTATGGTGCCATATCCTCCGCGGAACCCGGCCTGTTCCGGTGGCTGGAACTCGTCAAGTCTCCTGGCGAGACGATTCGTGATCACTCGTGAGAACAGCTTATAGATGTGGCTCAGGAGTGTGATGGGTCTGTAATTTTTAAGGAGAGTTTTATCACCCTTCTTAAAAAAGAGCACCACCAAACTCCCGCTCCACGCCTTAGGAGTTCTCCCACTGTGGAGGACGGTATTGAAGAGGTGTTGTAGCTCCTGTATAACGGAGGCTCCTCCTGCCTTCAGAAGCTCTGAAGTTATACCGTCCTCACCGGGGGCTTTTCCATTTTTAAGCTGCCTCAGAGCTAACACGATTTCGTCTTGACTGATGTCTGGCAGTTCGTCGGTGTAGTGGCGTGTCAGGGTGGCTCTAGAATCAAGGTCATCTCGTCGGGAACGAGGGGCATGTGCAGTGTACAGACGACCATAAAAATCCTCTATCTCGGCTTAAATCTCCGGTTTCGACAGTACGGTCCTCCCATCGCGCGTTTTAAGCTTCGTTAGGTGGCTCCTGCCAAGCTGCTGAGTGAATACTTTGGACCCTCGGTTTCGCTCTATCGCCTCTTCAATGAGGCGTGTGTTGGAGCTCCGAAGGTCGCGCCGTACCATCTTCGCAATTCGCTTGTTCAGGTCTGACCTCTCTGCCGAAGACACTTGGGTGGTTTCCCGTCTTCTTGTCATCAGATCCAGAGTCTCATCCGATGATAAGGATAACAATCATTAATGTAGGTACTTGTTCATTGTGATAAGTCCAATTGATTCAATTTGAATCAAGATAAAGGTAGAAACAGTATGGTCCATGCCATAACAACTCACCAAATAATACAATCTGGCTGGAAAGATCGAAAAGGTAGAGAGTTTCTGCTTTCTTCCCTATAAGTAACGGTGGAGGTACCCGTACTTACGTACGCTTACTGTCCCGTGTGTACCTGTACATGGGTGCATACTCGCTGGTACCCAGCAGATAGCGTGTGGTCGGTCCTTGCAGGAGGAGCGAGGGCGGCGCGGGTCATGGTGAGATGGCGCGGCGCGTGACGCGCAAGTGGGAGGTGTTCGGCGGACGGAACCGGTTCTGGTGCGACGGGCGGCTCATGACGGCGCCGCACCCGGGCGTGTTCGCGCTCACGCTGGCGCTCATCACGGGCACGTGCGCGCTGCACTTCGCCTTCGACTGCCCCTTCCTGGCGGCGCGCGTGTCGCCCGCCGTGCCGGCCGTGGGCGCCGCGCTGGCCGGCTTCACGCTGGCGGCGCTCCTCCGCACGGCGCTCTCCGACCCCGGCATCATCCCGCGCGCGCCGCCGCACGAGAGCGACGACTGCCCGCCCGAGGGCGCCGCGCAGCGCCCGCCGCCGCGCGCGCGCGAGGTGCTCGTGCGCGGCCGCCCCGTCAAGCTCAAGTACTGCTTCACGTGCCGCATGTTCCGCCCGCCGCGCGCCTCGCACTGCTCGCTCTGCGACAACTGCGTCGACCGCTTCGACCACCACTGCCCGTGGGTCGGCAACTGCGTCGGCCGCCGCAACTACCGCTACTTCTACGCCTTCGTGGTGTCGCTCTCCTTCCTCGCCGTGTTCGTGTTCGCGTGCAGCGTGACGCACCTCGCGCTGGCGGCGCGCGCGGCCCCGGCCCCCGGCGGCGGGCTGGCGGCCGCGCTGCGCGCCTCGCCCGCCTCCGCGCTCACGGCCGCCGTCTGCTTCCTCTCCGTCTGGTCGGTGCTGGGGCTCGCCGGCTTCCACACCTACCTCGCCTCCACCGACCAGACCACCAACGAGGACGTGAGTGTCTCCCGCTCCACCGCACCGCACCGCGCGACCCCCCCAACCTCCCACCCCTTGCTGTACCGTGGCTCGTGCGTGTTGCAGATCAAGGGTTCGTTCTCGATGCGGCGCGGCGTGCCGAACCCGAACCCGTACTCGCGCGGCAACGCCTGCTCCAACTGCTGGCACGTGCTGTGCGGCCCGCTGGCGCCCTCGCTCATCGACCGGCGCGGCGTGCTGCCGCCGGACGAGCTGCCCGCCCCCGCCCCCGCGCCGCACCCCACCCTCGCCGCGCCCGCGCCCTCGCGCCACGTCTACATGAACCGCTCGCTCGACCTCGACCCGGTGCCGCTGCAAGGTGAGCCCCCCCCCGCACCCGCGCCGAGAGAGACAGCCGAGGGACAGCTGACGAGACGTGCGCGTTGTGTTCCAGAGGTGGTGGTGGGCGGCGCCCTGAGCGCGTCGCGGCTGCGGCTGCTGCACGACACCACCATGATCGACGCGGCGCTGGACCTGGACGAGCCGGAGCCGGCGCTCCCGCCGCCGGCGCCCGTGCACGCGGCGCCCCCGCACGCGGCGCCCCGGCCGCCCGCCGCCGCCACGTGACCCTGCGTCGTCGCGCGCGACTGCCTGCGTGCGCGGAACATATTTTTATAGAGTAAATCCGATATCGAAGTGTTCCAAACTTGTTTTATTCCTGGGCTCTCGCTCACATCACGATCATATACCCAGGCACAGTGTGTAATTTATAAATCAACTAGCGATCCGTCTCGGCTTCGCACGGGTCTATTACCTTCCTCTTAAAGAAACCGCATCAAAACCCGTTGCATAGTTTTGCATACGTAGAGATTAGAGACAGACAAATAGCGCCAATAGTTCGAGGTACTAAATAAGTTACTTTCACCCGAGTTAAACATTGCGCTTTTCATTACGAATACAAGGAAATATAAATAAAAACATGAGAAAACAAATGAATCGAATTGCCGCTCATTTATTTTTACTATATATTAGTCCATCTAGGGCAGGTGAAAGCCCTATGTACTGCCTTGTCTTTCGTATTTTGGGTCATTCCATTGTGACGGGTGGGATATTCTAACTTCTTTTTACTCAAATCAAGTCATTTCTCTGAAACTAACTAAGCAATCAGTTTATAAATAATAACAATTTGAAGCCAGATATTTGTTTCAAATGATAATATCAAGGGGCAGACTCAAATATCTCATTTGGCGTAGAAAATTAATTTCTTGTAAGTGTGACGGGTGGGACACTCATGACACCCGCCTGTCTGAGTAGGTGGCTTCACATCCCAAAACAAGACAAACCATTAATATTTTGTTTAGCATTTTCTCATATGTTGTTTCTCAAAGAATAAGGTTCCATTTATTATAAAATTAAATTCATTCCACTAATAATTTTCGAAATAATGCGTCTCATAGTGTGTGACGGGTGGGACATAAATTTGTGACGGGTGGGACGAGTAACATCGAACAACGTAAAAGTTCGTGAATTAAACATAATGGTGGCACTTCACATGGCTATTTGTGTTCGCTATTGGGTGTGTGTTGTATTTGGCAAAATGTATGACGTTCAGACGAACATGCGAAAAGAGGCAAATAAGACCATCCACACATGCACATGGCACTCAAATAACAAACACACCAACACTTGGCTGGCAGCAGGCTCAGGTGTTTACCAACAATATGGCCATTGTGTGGACGGCTTATTTGCGTATTTGACTGCTTTGATGTACCTCGAGAAACCGACAAGCGCACGGTAACGCGTATTTGGTATTGGCCTTATTTTTTAAATAGTTGAATAAGGAGAACACATTGTCAAATAATCTGTCCACACATGGTAATTGTTCGCCAAATATGTCAAATACACAAAAACAAATAGCCATGTGAAGTGCCACCATAACAAAACTGTTTCGAAATGCAAGTTATTTGGGTTAGGATACATCTCGTCCGAATGAAAACTCGTCCGAGGACGAGATGTCCTCTTCAGTTTTAGATTGGGGTACAATTCGTCCGAGTCCCAAAACTGCTGATTTTAGATTCGGACCAGTTGTACCCTAAACCAAAAGTGAAGTGGACAACTAGGGGACATATAAATATACAGAGTGTTAGTGTGAACAGCGTTGTCCTTGAAACCAGAGGTTCAGCATCATGAGTAGAATCCAAAACGGATGAAAAAAAATGATTCTATTTTTACTTAAATTCTAAGAATTTTTTTATAAACACTAAACGTTTGCTCACAAACACGTGACACAAGTACTTCGACTAGGCGACACGAGACTGCGAGGCTTCGCGAGTGTGGAGAGACACATTTAAACACGAAGTGTACGGCGCGAATCGAGGCGTGAATTCACAGCAAGATCACGAGCGAGTGTAGAGGCTACGTTCAGATGACAAGGAACGCGCGCTACATTATTAAAAGGCACGCTAGCATGTGGACGGTATGTATGTAGTTGTAAACGTGCGTTATCAAAAAGGAAATGTATCAGTGTGACCAGATTTGAATTGACAAATCTACTGTAACATAAGGTGAAAAATTACCGAAATCTACTTATAATAAGCTGGAGTCTACTAAAAATCTACTATAAAATTAACTGGGTTATCAATCAATTTAACATCAGGAATTCAGTCACAATAGGTAGGTTTTATTCTCATTGAAGGTTCATTTATCACAATTACACAAATCAAACAAAAAAATCAAATAAATTAAACATCAGAGTTTCATCATAATCACACAAATCAAATAAATTTATCTAAAACTTGACGATCAATGAGGCACGGCGGGCGATGGTCCACGGTTGCCCTAGTAGCGACATAATGACCCGCCTAAAAGTCGCTATAATTTTTTTTCTCGCTAAACGTGGCATTTTGTCCGCTAAACATTCATAAAATCCCCTAGTTCCAGCGACAAAGTCGCTAGAACGGCAACACTGAATTTATAATGAATGAAAATAGATTGAACAATTATTTACCTTCAGGGGAAGCCCCGGCTAGGCTTTGAGTGTTTGTTCTTTGAGTACGTGTGTTTAGAAAGAGAAAGACTGATTCCGATTCACATAATGGGGGAATTCCCATAAAAGAATAGATTATAGAAGAGAGTTGCCATCTTCTTTCGAAAAAATACTACCAATATACCAAAAAATTGCAAATTCTACCAAAATATACTGATATTTTTTTTCCTACTAGCAGCTGTTGCAAGTTCCTCAAAATCTACCGAAAAAGTAGAAATCTACTAACTTTGGTCACACTGAAATGTATGAAGGGAAAGTTCTATCACAAGTAATAAAGTTACGATCCAAGCGGCGCGGGTATAATTACTTACGTAGGTAGGTAAGTACTTAAAATGTGTAGAGTGACTATGGCATCGTGTACGATAGCGAAGACATGAAATATCAAAATCTTCGGAAATTAAAATAGTTGCAAAGCTTTTCTCATCGGTTTTAGATTCTACTCATGATGCTGAACCTCTGGTTTCAAGGAGAACGCTGTTCACACTAACACCCTGTATATTCAATAATATACATTCATCATATTTTTACTTTATTACAATATCCGTAGGTACAGTAATTTATAAAATACGATCTATTTGTATTTGTATCTCCGGTTCCATTCCTCAAGCGATCCCAGACGGGTCTGTCGTTTGATGAATGAGACCGGACACTGGTCATAATCAGGTCTCTTTTTAATGTTTAGGGCTGCCACTTTTGCCAACTCATCAGCTCTTTCGTTACCCTCCAGCCCTGCGGTTAGGTTCGGTTAGGTTAGGTTAGGTTAGGTTTTTTTTTTTTTTTTTTTTTTTCTTTGATATACATTTAGTCTTATTTTTCACATTAATGTAACAGTATTTTTCACATTTATTATAGTTTGTTTCACATTTGCTCCCGGCATTGGACTGCGAGTTGATACATTTCAAAAGTCGGAAGTTTCACCAAAATTTTAGTTATTACAAATGTTAATGATAGATCTGCTGTGCTATTACGCTAAAACCGCCCATCCAAATTGATATTCTTGCGCCATTTCAATGGCCATCGCGCGCGTCCTTTCCATACGATTTCAAATTACGAAGGCCATTAAAAGGGCTTTCTTATGTCAGTTTTGTTTCATAAGTAATTTTTTTTTCAAAACTGACCTAAGGAAGCCCTTTTTATGGCTTTCGTAATTTGAAATTGTATGGAAAGGATGCGCGCGATGGCCATTGAAATGGCGCATGAATATCAATTTGGATGGGCGGTTTTAGCGTAATAGCACAGCTGTTCCCTTTCCTGATATCTAATCTTAAGACTTTAGTCTTTCAGGAAACAGTTCCTTACATTATAATTCTTAGACTCTAATATGTTTTTTACTATGGAATAGGCGAGCATAACAAGATTATTTACTTCATTTATATAAGTGGCACAATTTTTTTTTTTTTTAAATTTTAATTTTAATTTTTTTTTTTTTGGACAAAACTATATGTACAAACTGTGCAGTTTGTACTGTTATATGCTTATGATAGATCGATCTGTACCCTTTCCAGATATCAGGGGACAGTTCTTTACATTTTAATACCTATAGGTGATTGATGAATAGGTGATGAATGAAGTGACTCATATAATAGTGATCGAACTTCACTTTGCAAGTTCAATTGATCACCTATTGATATTTCGTCACTTCATTCTTCAGATATAATTAACCAGGTAGATGTTTAGAGTAGGATGCATCCTATGCATCATTTGCAATCAAATATGCTTTTATAAAATCAAAATAAAATTTAAATTTAGAATTATAATACAAGCTTTACCCAAAATTAGTAGGTAGTTTGTTAGTATTTTTACTAACTATAGGTACCTACTGCAGAAAGACATCCTCAAACATTTTACAATGTAAGTTATGTTATTTTCTATTTGTTTTTATCGTTACCTAATACTTATAATCAAATAAGTAGGTACAAAAAGTAATTCGCTATTTTTCATTAATAAAAGATTTTGGTTTAGGGAAAAATTCCTTCTTATAAGGCGATTGTAAATCCTAGCAAAGTTTTGTGAGGATCCATGCCATCCGACCGTTTTCTGGAAAAAGTCAAACGAGACCTCAACGGAAGCCGCCGCTAATGCGTGTCTAGCGCTATATATGGTCATGTCAACTCCATTCTCCACTTTACATCAGCAGGACTCAAGCTTGATGTTATTAATCATTAATCCAGCGCAGCAGCCGGATAAAGCTTTGAATTTTCTTTGATAAATTGCAGGATCAAGGTCTGGTTCACCAGCAGTAGGAGTTTTTAAAAGATCAGAAAATTGGATTTGTTACCATTTAGGTATATTTTTGTTTGACACTTTATAAGCTAAAGCGCTTGAGCCCCTTATGCAGGTATTACTGTCGTAATGACCGATGTAATGACCAGCAAAGTGAAGCACTAACCGAGAACCCCAAGTTAAAAAATGTTTTGGAATAGAGGGGTTTTGTTTGTATGTAAATGCCGTTTAGCATACGTCTAATGTTACCACCCAAAAGCAATGATAGTGCTGACCGTTGCAAATAAAAGGTTGATTAGAGTACCTCTGCTCTCTCTCTTATATTTTGAAAGTGAGTAGGTACATCCGCTGGTTGAGAAGTCAATAAGTCACCAGCAATAATATTTTAAATATTCATAGGTATTTACAATAATGTGTTCTGATTACGTCAGTTTAGAAACAATAAACTCCCAAATTTGCTACCACCCACTCTGCCGTGCAGGCCTTAAAACGCAGTAACAGCTTTTTTAACGTTTTTTAGTTAAATATTGAGTTTTAACGGGCACGCTTTAAGGAACACAGTGATTTAACCGATTTTTTGATTCGATAATTAACACCACAGAAAAATCAAATTTTTGAATGCAGTATCTCAAGATCGGATGCCTAAATGTATTTAAATACTAACTTAAATACAGTAATAGCCGTTACGTCAATAACGACCCATCAATTTACCAAGTTAAACGCAGTAAATATCTTTATTAGGGGAGGTAGGGGAGGGATGGGCACTTTTTCACTATTTATTGCATAAAAAATTAGATTTTATAAATAATCAACTTTTATTGCCAATTCTTATTGCACCACACATTTGGCTAGATATAATTAAAGACCTTTCTTAAAAACTACCATCAGTTTCAACATTACGAGATATTTTATAAACTAAGTCAAAAGTGCCCAATGCTCCCTATGGTAGGGAGGCTTGGACATACCCTGTGGGAGGCTTGGGCACGGCCTATAAATCACTTTATATCCATAATGAAATTCAATAATTAGTTAACAAATAAACTATTATGAAACTATATCAATAATAGAAACCAGAAGTAAAAGTTAACATATAAAAAACATCTTAAACTTATCTGAGATTGGGTATAACCCATAAAGGACTATCAAATGTGTACTTAGAGCTACCACGTTTGATTTTATTGCATGTCTTTTTTGGTACTGGCAATTTAGTTTTGATGTCGTCTAAAAGGACACTAGCTATGTCATCTACTTCATCTATTTTTTATTTTTGATCCGGTTTATACCTCTTCTATGGCCCGTAATATTAAATCTTTATCGCAAACCTTTCTTTTTGAATATAAACGGCATCTTTCTGTAATTAACTATTGTTATTGTTATTGTTTATTAACCAATAGTTAAAAATCCTCCTATACTGAACATAGTAGGAGGGAGCGTTGGGCATGCCCAAACCACCCGCACGTCTAGATGCCCATTACTCCCTCTGTATACATTTTCGACATAGGTTACCGGTATTTTTTGGAATCTACGTATTTAGGCTTGGATTTCAGTTTAATTTATAGATTAGTAAATGTACAATAGATTAATAATAGAAAATACACATATCTTTCATTAGTTTTCTCTTTATAACGATCCGAAACCGCAACAAAATATTTACTTTTACGAGCGCATAACCTTCAAACGTGTTTGTGTTTGACAACTCACAGAAATGACAGATAGTCTATAGATGAACATCGTTGACAGTCGGTAAAGTAACTAACCAAATCAAAAAAAAATCAAAATCTATGATCAAATCAGAATAAAAGGGGGGTGCCCATGTCTCCCAACTGCCCATCCCTCCCCTACCTCCCCTACCACAAAAAATCTGTAAACTACACATAAAAAAAATATTTGCATTTGTACTAAAACGCAGTAAAGTACTGAATGTGATATTTTAGTACCGCTGACTTGCCAGTTGGCCGCCAGCGCACAACCGCGCATTGACCGTAATTTTTTATACCTGCCCCGCTCCCCCGCCGCGCGGCTCGGGTTTCACAGAACCATTCATTGTGCCTCAAGTTGTTATGATAAGACTCACAAGTGTTATGTTTTTATGTTCAGTATGAATGAAGCTATTTAGTTAGTGTTTTGTTTATTATTATTCAACTACTGTGTACAAAAAATGACGTCAGCGAGCAAAAAAAACGGTAAAATGTACCACAAAATGCATCGCGTTAGAAAATGCTAAATTTTGTGTTTCATGCTGAAACCTTTATTTCTATGTATTAGTAGATAACTTTATCTTAATAAAAAACAAAGAATTACGTAAATAAAACCATGAAACGTAAATAAATCTTTCAAATTAAATGTCACAATGACGCATGACACTCGCGATTTCACACCATCGACCAGTTCAAGCTTGATTTTCTAATTTTTGTTCTATGGCATGGATTGAAGGCTTAGATTGATTTGGTAGAAAATTTTACAAAGAGCAGGATAGATCTATACACGTCGACCTTAAACAAACAGGGACAGGCCTATATCAACTAGAATGGACGGCGGCGGAGCAAATACCCGTGAAATGTCCGTGTCAAGTGGTAGTTGACATGGTCAATTCGGACTAAAAAATTATGTCATAAGGATTAGGTCATGGCAATTCAGCGGTTAGTGTTAGTCAAGAAGTTTCATGGAGATAAAACCAACTAAAGTGCAGCAAAATCAAAACATCTTTCTTTTACTCTTTGTAATATCACTTATGAACGTAAATATTACCATTTAAATTGCAGTATGTTCATTATTTACTGCAGTATTGGTCGGTGTTGTTCTACAGCTGAAAATAACTAAATGCTAATTAAATAGCAGCATGAGTCTCTCTTACTGCATTATAATTAGTAACTTGAAGGTCATTACTAAGTTTCACTGCAGCCGACATCATACTTGACTGCATTCTAGTCAGGATTTGTCGCTCTCTCGCTCAGTCAGTCGCGTGTCAAACACTGCGGAAGAAAGACGTTCGCATCGGTGCGTGGAGGCGAATACAGTCAATTAAACTGTTTAAAATCAAAAAACTTCCCAAGCCTGATAAAAGATGCATGCCGAGGGGAATCACTTCTACCAGAAAACAAAATACAATGTGATTTTTCGAACCTTGATCAAACGAAATGTGCGGATACACGACACATATTAATCGATAAAAATCGGGATAAAAAAATTATATGTATATATTTATCTCAAAAACAAAGAAGTTTTAATATTTTTAAAACGAAGACTACTTCATCTGGTTTTTTCTTCGTTTCTTTTTGAGTAAATGTTGTATTTTATTCGAAGTAGTCTCATTTGAAAGCTAGATAGTTTACCTAGTTAATAACTAAATAAAAAATACAAATACGATACATTAGCGTAGTAAAAACAATATTTTTTTAGAAATAAGACAAAAAAAAACGATTTTTATTTTATTTTTTCTCTGTAACTTTAAAACTGGGTTATTGAGGTGTATTTTTTGCATGTTGTATTAAGTTTCATAATTTATTCTACAAATCCTCCAAAAACTGGGGATGTATCTCTTTCCGTTGTCATGTTATTCACCATTTAAATTAGGAAGATTTGTAGAAGTAATTATGTAGTTTAATACAACATGCAAAAAAGTACACCTCAATAACCCAGTTTTAAAGTTACAGAGAAAAATAAAATGAAAATCGTTTTTTTTTGTCTAATTTCTAAAAATAAATTATTTTTATACGCTCATGTACCGAATTTGTATTTTTTATTTATTTTATTGACATTTTGATAGGTACCTTACAATTCTTGTGATTTATTTTTCGTTGGGTAATAGATGTGCCATTTGTAAGATCTCATGTTTCTATTTGTTATATAATTATTACATATATAAGTTATATTAGTATAAGATCATACCAAAACGTCCTGTGTTCAGAACACTTTAAAGTTAAGTTAGAGTTAGCTGATATCATTGAAAAATAAATGTTATTCTTTTACGTACAAAAATATGTATGTTTTATAAATTCCTACCTGGCATTTTCAAGTTAGAAAATTTGTTATAGTTGTATTTGTTGAAAATTGTGACATACTACATGTACAATTAGTTCAAGAGGCATATTAAAATGCAGTAAAGAAAGACCTGTGCTGCAAATTAGTCTGCAAAGAAGCAAATAAATCAGTAGGTTTTGCAGTATCAGGTATTTTTACTTCATTTTAATCTGTATATGTGTACCATTTTCCGTGCAGTAACTGCTATGATTTTCAAAAAATCTTTTTTATTTTGAATTTAATAGAGTAAATTTATTTTCAAAAATTGAAAATTTTAGATTTCATGTCACTGAGTCCTTGTGGCAATAAAAAATCTATAATACAAATGTAGAAATATAAAAAATGCAGCGTCAAAGTGTTTTTTGCGGTTTTCTCGAAATCGCTTTTTTTCTCATACTGCGTTTTAGGGCCTGCACGGCAGCACTGTGGGTGGTACGTTGATACTACTAAAGACGGTGGATAACATAAAGTTTTAGACTAGACTTGCTAGAGGTGGGATAGTTTGCTGTTTAAAAGTAGTCCTGAGCTTCGCGGTTCCCAAGGTAGGACTTCTTTGTTATGATATTTAGTGGGATTGAAAATGATATTTTTTATAATGTAAATTATTCTAATATAGTATTTCAAAATCTAATACCGTCTTTAGGAAACCAGGAACCTGTCCAATTCCAGTTGCTTCATTGCTTAAATTTCTTAAGCACTTTAGGACAACAGAATATGCGGGAATGCATAGAAGTTGCTTTTCTGCTATCTAATCGTTAACGCGTCTATCGCCGAAGTATCTGGATTTCGCTGTATAGTCGAACATTTCGTATAGGTGCGGAAAGCAAAATGGTTGAGCTATTGGAAAACTCAATGGAATAGTCCTCACTCTATATTAGGTATAGGTAGATATGTGTCGATATTAATTTAGCGTGATTCTTCGCTAGCTACGATGCACTAGCGTAACAATTTAAAACCATTTGTAATGTAGTAAGGAGCTCATACAAAATCAAGAAGCTTCTATAAAGACTTCTATGGCAAAATATATATATATATATTTTTATCACTATGTAACTTAGAGATAGGAAATAGTTCAACTATGTTTACTACATTCTGGTGGTAATAATTGTATGTTTCCGATACATAAAATGTCACTGAGATAAATATAAAGCGTTAGTATTTTCTAATAGCTTTATTTACAGGTAGAAGCAAATAAGCCTCTTTAAGGAATTAATGAATGAATGAAGGTTTATTGCAGCTAGGGATCCGTGTTTAGGAATCAGTTTAGGCACGATCCTATGATCCGTCATCTTAAAATGAATGAATTTAATGAGAGTTATTAAATTCAACATAAAAGGTTTATGAACTTTAGAATAAGTGGTCACAGTTAGTGAAAATAAAGACTCCTTGAGAGCGACCACAAACTAAAATATCCCCTATGTATCTAATTCTATTAAATTATTAATCGCTGTTAGCATTTCAGGTTCATCATCGCAAGAAAGATGACTAAGTACCCTTTTCTATTGTACAGTATAAATAGATAGTTAACTTTTCGACTAACTAACTCTAACTCTACTAGTTACCTTCATAGAATAACTTAAATCCAATCAGTTTTATAATGGAACGACAATTATAAAAATATAGGTTATGCTCAGGGTGTACCCAATTTTATAATTACGGTGCCGGAGCACGTGGCTTGCTCTAGGTTAAAGTCTGAGCTGTCGGCCTCGCTCCTGCCTGAGGCCCCCTGCAACCTGCGGGGTTACCTCCCCCCCCATAGTTCATGTGTAACGACGTATATGTATAAGGAGGGCTGTTCTGTTCCCCACCCGGGGGCGACTGGTCGTCGGATGGACTGACGCCACTACTGGTGCCTTTGCGGATGCGGTTATTTATTTTTTAATATCAGTAACTATAGTAATTTTTATAGCCTTTTAATCTTTAAACTAGTCTTAGTGAGAGCTTCTGACCAAATAATTACATCGTGGTCTTCATTCTGGATAAGATTTCATCACGATCCAGACCGGGAGTTAATAAGTTTCCCTTGACAATTTTATAAGAATTTTATAATAACTTCAATAAGTACCGAGAAGCCCCTGTTAATAGCAGTGGTGCCTTAGCCTAACTGCTGCTGAGCTGAGTCGACTCTCTTATCCTCTGTCCTAGTGGCATCAGATATTGTAGCAGCAATTTTACGTTTTAAATTGAGTGCTTGTAAGAAGCGCAGTTTTCTGAATTGCAAGACAAAAAACGGGCAAAGTAAACCAAAACATATAATATACACCAATACTTATCCATCATGCTTGGCAATGTCTCTTTGAAACCCACCGAGAGTTTTAAGAATTAGTTATAATTTACCTCGTACGAGCGTAAAAAGTGCACTTAATGCTTAATAGAATTGCCATGTGTTGTTCGACAGACAACCACCAGGCGAACCCAATGACCTACTTAACAAGAGTGATCTATATTGAATCTAATTATATAAATATTTAATTTAATGGTACTGTGATAATCCACGTTTACCATTTATTCAATAAGAGACCACGTGTTAACTTTCCGTTAACATCAAGGTTCTAATTTGCAAAAATAAGCAACTACCAGACTTAGTTGTAGTTTTTATAATATGTCGCTTTGCGAAAACCCACGTATAACCTTTAGCATAGCAGGTTATAATTTGAGAGTGTAAATGTCAGCAAGTAAAGCACCAAACGTGGTCCCAACATATTGTAATTATTGTAATATTTTGCTTTGTGAAGATCTATGATTTGACTTTTAGCATATCGCACCCCTAGAACAAGACAGCGCTAAGTCGAAAAACTACTTTTTTCAGAAACGACGAAAAACCGTTTTCTGCTTTTGTATAAAAGTTATTGACAAAGTCTTGAATGTTTTATATAATGTATCCGATGTAAATCATTATAATATGGTTCATTTCCCTCAATAAACGTCGAGCGAGCAATTACATGCATTTTTCGTTTTAATTCTCTGTTGTGTAATTATCTCATGAAATAAATATGAAATATTTCCAGATAGGTCCTTCTTATTGAATAATTATGAAATAATGTTCCATTTTTTACCAGTTATTGGATAAGTGTAAATGTAAAATAAGGAACTATTTGACTTTTTTTGAGGAATTTTCCTATTGTTTGTAAAATAAAAGACAAAATTACCAAAAGGAGAATTTCATTCAACTTTTTTTTAACAAAATCAATATCATTATTCAAAAACTAGTAATTATTTAAACTTTAAACGCCGAAAATAAAAAATATTAATGTCTGTATTTGAAAGCAGTATGCAAGTAAGAGCCATAATTTTTGTAATGATGTATACCTTTACATTGGCTTGATTTCTTGTGTACGCCTGACGATGTACTTTTCATTGCCTTTCTTGGGTGACGAGCTCCCAAAAATTTGTAAAATTTCCTTCCTGTGGGATCTATTTTTGCTATGCATCTCATTTATCGTCACAAGATTGACGGATCTGACGTTCAGCGATCTGTTTTAAAAAGTTTCATACAGAAACATACCTACGCCTTCTCATATCTTCTATCGCTTATCGCTTAATTAGGAGTTCCATCCACAAGGATTTCGTTTCATTTTTATTTTAGGAGGCGGATTGCTTGTTGTCTCAGTGGTACTGGTACCAGGAGATTGTGCCTGTGTAGCAGAAGGTTGTATTGGAGAGGTGCAGGTGTTTCTGCTGCTACTTGGAGCTTGATGACGATGATGAACTCTGACTCCAATACACAATGCTTAAGCAGGAAGTAGAAGAAATTATTCTATTGACTACATGGGGCCTATTGTTTTGTTAAGCAGGGAAAGTAAAACAACGGTCTATATCTGAATAATCTATAAAATCAAATTCATCACTCGGGCCAAATGACGTATGAACCGGTATTTCTGTAATCTCCTTATTTTCTGACAAATCACTTCAAGATTCTGCAACGACTATTACTTCAACCGCTGGTAATGCAATGTTTGATGCTGCCAGTGGTGCGTTCAGCATCCTTTCTATATCTATTTCTTGAACAGTTGACAATTGCCTCTATGGTTACCTACTCCAATTGGCTTTTCGAACAGCAGCAGGTCGTGACCCTTCATCATCTGCCATAAAATGAGATAAAACTAATTAATTCCAAAATAGAGCACTATCTGGAAAACATGTTTTGGTAGTCCTATAACGAGAAAAATACTGCTTGAAAAGGTTTTTATTGTTTTAAACGACTATTAATATGAATTTAAATTAATTAAAATTGATTTAAACTGATTTTTGAATAAACTGTAGCCAATTTTAAATATGCCATCAATAGAGCATTATTTAAGAAATTGTTAGTTAGTTAAACAATATGGAACTATTTTGGAATAATAAACAAAAATTTACATACCTTCGTTAACAATACCGCCGTATTTCGGAATACTAGTAAAACGCCAACCAGGAAAATTCTCCAACACGGGATTATCACTAAATAACTCACAAAATTTGTCTCAAAAATTTCAATGACACCAAGTATTCCTAAATAATTTGCTCTTGCGTATGAGCAATACGATTTTTTAAGACAGTGGCCATGTTGCAACTAGACATAAATTCGTATTCGTGGTATGATTTTTCACCTATTTGTCACTAATAGCGACGTACATCTCGATTTCTTGGGCGTCTGTGTGAATATAAATAAGCCTGTTTTAGTGGTATACGCGTTAAAACTTTGCGGATTCAAATATGCAATAAAGTCGATTTTGAGATTTTTCGACATAATTCCGTGTTGTTCTAGGGGTGCGATATAGCAGGCGTGGTGGTTCTAATTTGCGAACCTAAATGTAAGTCAGTACCATACGTGGTAGTGTAATTGTTGTAATAAAGCGCTTTGGGAAACCCACAGTTAACCTCTAACAACCATTGAGGTTCTAATTTGTGAAAATAAATACAAGCAAGCATAATTGGTTATGTAATAGTTCCAATATTTGCTTTGTGAAAACGCACGGTTAACCTCTAAGCATAGAACAGTCATCGTTGTTCGAATGAGCGAAAATAAATGTTAGCAAGTTTTTATTCTATTATTTGCTTTGTGATAACCCTCGGTTAACCTCTAAGCATAGAACAGTCATCGTTGTTCGAATTAGCGAAAATAAATATTTGCAAGTTTTAGTTCTATTATTTGCTTTGTGATAAGTAGTGATAACCCTCGGTTAACCTTTTGCATAGAACAGCCATCGTTTTGACCCACAGTCAATCTCCAGGCCTAAGTAGGTAGTTACCCACCAGAGGTAAAATCTACCTTCTTGCTTTACGTACATTTCGCAAAAGTTAGCATTTCATAAAAGTTTGCAAGTTTTAGTTCTATTGTTTGCTTTGTGATAACCCTCGGTTAACCTCTAGCATAGAACAGCCATCGTTTTGACCCCAGGGTCAATCCCCCAGGCTTAAGTAGGTAGTTACCTACCAGAGGTAAAATCTACCTTCTTGCTTTATGTACGTTTCGCAAAAGTTTGTATTTCGTAAAAGTTTGCAAGTTTTAGTTCTATTATTTGCTTTGTGATAACCCTCGGTTAACCTCCAGCATAGAACAGCCATTGTTTAGACCCCAGGGTCAATCTAACAGGCTTAAGTAGGTAGTTACCTACCAGAGGTAAAATCTACCTTCTTGCTTTATGTACGTTTCGCAAAAGTTTGTATTTCGTAAAAGTTTGCAAGTTTTAGTTCTATTATTTGCTTCGTGATAACACTCGGTTAACCTCCAGCATAGAACAGCCATTGTTTTGACCCCAGGGTCAATCCCACAGGCTTAAGTAGGTTACCTACCAGAGGTAAAATCTACCTTCTTGCTTTACGAACATTTTGCAACAATACTTGAAAAGATAATAGCACTTTGCTTACCTTGTTCACTTAACTCCAAATCTGACGAATACACTATTATTCGTCGGCGTTTTTTATTCTCCTTCTCTTAATTTTATCATTATAACATTAAATCATGTCGAAACTTCACTTCGGCATGAGGAATAAATTTATTTTACAAGAGGGAGCTGTTACGTCCGTACGCTGCCTCGCACGAAAAAAGAATGAAGACATCGCCTTGCGGACAAAGCCAGCTAATGCATAGCTACCCTCAAAAAAAAAAAAAAAAAAACATGAAATCGAGTAAATCGATTTACTTTTAAAATCGTGCGACTGCCTAGTAGGTTTAAAGTACTACCTGGTTAATTATATCTGAAGAATGAAGTGACGAAATATCAATTTAGACTCTTATATGTTATTTTACTACGTACAAATCTTTATCAATTATAGTGTCATGTTGTTCAAATAGAAAGTGAAAATTAATTACATTATTTTGTACTTTATGTACATTACATTAGTTGTACTTTATGTACAAACTGTACAGATTGTACTGTATGCACAGCCAACACAGTACTTACACTTTACTCAGATTACAGTGCGGTTAGTACATCTTGTATAAAAACACAAATTTAAATTCTAGGGTTCAGCCTCAGAATGGCTGAAAGAAAGGTTGGCGATACAAACCGTACAAACCGCACATCCTGCTGCTCAATGTACAAATGCAAGCTGCGTAGTCCGCACAGCTTTGTACAGCTTGTACAGTCCACACAGTACAAATTTGAGAAATTTGGTAACACAAAGAAGATTGATGACATGAAATATAATTTGCACAGTCAGTACAGCTCGCACACTCTGCACCAAAGAGATAATGGTTCGAACCACCGTCATAACAATAGTGAAAGATATAATCGGCGTGATTCATACAAACTGAGTACCGTTTGTACAGATTGTACAGTCCATGCATTCAACCGGACAGTACAAAATGTACCTACTCACTGCCCGCGCTGTACAATTTGTGAAGGAAATATATCACGGCAATACAAACCGTACAAGCCCCATGGACGATTGCTTCGGCTACCATCGTGCGAGCTGTACACAAATAACAAGACAAAGTTAACAACAATACACATTTTTAAAACTAAAAGAGAGTTAGAGGAAGCAATGGATCAGTTCACTGTCCCGATATCAGATCTTAAGATCTGAGTCTTTCAGAGGACTGACCACGCATAGGTAGGTACCATAAATTGCCATAATATTTTTTTTAGATATCCCTTAGAGAAAAATAAACTTTCTAATTTTTTTTTTATTTCTTAACTTTCACTTGTCTACTACGGTCTATTCAATTAACTTATGCACTATTTTAATGATTGACGTCCTAAAGCATCTAATTACACATGTAAAAATGCAATAATAATAATAATAAGATACACAAAACAACCAAAAATAAATTTAATTGCCTAAAAATCGGCAATTTTCAATAAAAAAATTAAAAGTCGAATATCTCGAAAAGGGTTTAGTTTAGGGTAGGGTGTTTCATAGTGAAATATGTCAGGAATGATGGGTACTCCACGCCCTTAACGGATCTAGCACGACTTTTCCTGTAACCCTGTATAATACATACTAATAACGTTTACGTTTGATTAAGTGACTTGAGTCTATTTACAATCGTTTCAATAAAATTTATAAACGAATCTATACAAGTTTCCTTTTTAATCAAATCAGTTAAATTATACGGAGAAACATCAAATCTACGGCAAATTTACTCGTGTTCAAATCTCTTGGCACCAAATACCGGACAATTCTCTAACAGATGTTGAATGTCCTGTGCTGATGTCCCGTCGCATGGACAATGATCATCCTCGGTGATTTTAAATCTTTTAAGATATTGTTTGTGAAACCCATGTCCCGTGAGGATCTGCGTCATGCTAAAGCTAGTCTTGCTTACTTCTGCTAAGTCATGTATATCGCGTAGGGAAGGAAGAAGAAGCTTAGTATGAGCTCCAGTTGGAGAGCTAGAGTATCTTTCCTGCCAGGTTTCGTAGTTTTCTTTTCGTGTTAGTGTTTTAATGAAAGAGATAGGGAATTTTGAGTATTGATAAGCTACTCGGAGCTTTGTTGCAGCATTAGCCGCTGCATCTGCATACTCATTCCCAGTAACACCAGAGTGGCCTTTTACCCATGAGATGCTTATATGAAGCGACTGTCTGACAGTTATATTATAAATTGTTTGATGGATTTTCGCTACGATTGGATGGGTGTTGCTTCGATTTTCTAAAGCTTTGATAGAAGAAAGTGAATCTGTGAAAATTACTGTGTAAGGAGAACGACGATGTTCAGCCCACTGGCAAGCGCCCAGGATAGCCAGAAGTTCTGCTTGAAAAACTGTACAACAGTCATGAAGTTTGAATTTGCGGGTTAATTTTGGTGTGGTCCCACCAGGATCAAAACAGACGTAAGCTGCACCTGTAGTACCATCTTCTTGCTTACTACCGTCGGTAAATATAAGCGTAGAGTTATCTGGAAATGTTGAATTTGCGCTGTCGGGAGTTGGGGGTGAAAGTTATTCTCTTTGACGGGTGCAGAAGCTCGTGGATGGGTGTAGGGTTCTCGAACTGGATATCACTTGGAAGGTGATTGGTGATTCCTGACAACTTTGTGGTTTCAGTGACAAAAACTTCTCGTATTTTCAAATCTATTGACATGAAACGGGCCAGAGCAAGGGCAGCTGTGGTTGAGATGGTTCGAAATCCTCTTATAGCTTTGATTGCAAATCCGCGCTGCATTCTGAGGAGGATTCTTTGGACGTACTTCTTCTCTACTATATGACCCCATATTGCCGCGCCATAAGTAACAATGGGTTCTATAACTCGGAGATAAATAAGCCGAACGTTTTCGGGATGTGCGCCGTAGGTCGGACGAGTGTACATGCATAATTTATTAAAGATTCGCATAGCTTTGTCAGTAATATATTTCACATGTGCCTTGAAAATAAGTTTTTCGTCTAAAATGATGCCAAGTAGTTTGATTTCCTTAAGATAAGAAAGCTCGTGGCCATTCATAGAAATTTTGACGTTCTTTGCTTTTGGTGTGAAAGCAATAATTTGAGTTTTAGAAGGCCCAAAAGACAATTTGACGCTTTTGCCCCATTCCACAATCCTGGATAAAGTGATGTTAGCGGAAGACTTAAGGTATCAATGCTCTTACCCGTGACGATCAGAAGGACATCGTCTGCATAAGCTTGTAAGTGACATCCTGAAGGGAGATGCATGTCAAGCAGCTCGTCCAAAATGAGGTCCCAGAGAACCGGTCCACAGGTTGATCCTTGGATACATCCTTTTGACATTCGTTTGGTGATATGTTCTCCTGCGTGATCCAACTGAACGAATCGGTCACGTACGTAGTTTTTGATCAGCCCGAAAATATTTTTGGGGCATTTGATTTGACGAAGTCTATTAAAGAGGGCAGGCCACCAGGCGTTGTCAAATGCCGCTGCAATGTCCAGCGAGACTGCAATGACTAGCTGTTTATCTGCTTTGGCCTGCTTGATGATGTCTATTGCATTTCCAACTGCATGGACGGTGCTGGTCTGCTCGCGAAATCCGTACTGCCGTTGGTTGCTAAGTCCATTTTTAGCTGCTAAGTATGGTTAGGTTAGGTTAGGTTAGGTTAGGTTAGGTTAGGTTAGGTTAGGTTAGGTTAGGTTAGGTTAGGTTAGGTTAGGTTAGGTTAGGTTTTTTTTTTTTTTTTTCTTTTTTTTTTTTTATTCGCGTTCACCACAGACTTTGAGTCCGTGCTCTTGTTAGGTAATGTATTCGTTTATGAGCTTACAATTGTTACATTTTCTTATAAATCTAATTACTCAGTAAGGAAACTAGCACTAACTAGACTACTAACTAGCACTAACTAGAATACTTAAATTTACATAAATATTTTCTTATACTTCTACTTTTATAACAATTTTTTTTTTTTTTTTTTTTCAGTTGAACTTAACAATTACAAGTATGTTTACTCATGCTTATAACTAGACGCTGCCCCCTGATCTGCCAAATTTGCCAGTTTTTCAACGACAGCTGCGTTTCTGTTTCTGATGGCCATTTGTAAATTGTAATTGATGATCTTCTGGGTTGGCGCTGCCATTGCTCTTTTTATGAAGTACCCGATCGCATCGTTCGTGTCATCAGCGTAGTAGGTGCAGCAGTTGGTATGCCGCGATATTGCTACCACCGCGTGTGGGACACTTTCATGCAGCTTCATACCACTCTTTGTTTTTATTATGACCACTGTCTCAAAGGTCAATCCCTGAGCTTCATGGATGGTTAGTATGCGAGATCCAGCCCCCTCACCATACCCTTGGTTTTTTAGGGTATCTTTCTCATCCTGTGTATGAACTAGGAAGAGAGTATTGGTGAGGGAGTTGGATATTTTCGCTCCTGTGTACATCTTCAGCATCAGTGACTGGACCTCGAGTTTGGAGGAATGTATACCGGAGTATACCTCTCTCAGGGCATATGCAACATCGAGTGGATTCCTGTGGGTGCACAGAAGCTCTTGGCTGATGTTAGCTACCATATTTGGCCTGTTGTACCTGATCTCAAACAGATTCTCTCTATCGATGTAAGGCAACTGGTTGACATCTCCGATAAGAACAATTTCGCTAGCACCAGATAAACGTGAGGCCATGATGATAGCTCCAAAGTGGTTCATAAGTGCTTCGTCAATCGTGAGACGATTGCACTTATGTTGCTCCTTGAAGCCATTTACTAAGACCGAGGCCATTGTCCGCACCTTGGTTTTCACCAAATCTCCTATTCGGTGCGATAGCTTCTCTCTCAGGTCATTAGCTGCCTCAGTTGTTGCGGTGATGATGGCGTCCTTGTTCGCATCGAAGTGCTTTACGACCCACGTTGTTTTGCCACACCCAGGAACTCCATTGATCCACGTTATTTTTCAGCTTTTGCCAGCTCAGCTTCGAGGCTGAGCGCAGGTGGTGGCATAAGTGTTTTTTCCTGCCGAATTGTGCGAAGCTCCGAAGATACCGCTTCAAGCCTCTCGGTGATTGGCTGAATGTGGTCCTCGATGTTAATAAGGACTGGTTGTGGGGACGGTTCCGGATCCTTTTTCGCTGAAATATCGTCCAGAATTTTGCGGATCACCTCAATTTCCTTCTTTAATCCTTTTTCTGGTGTTTGAAGTGGATGATATTTTGCTTCCAGGACTGTCAGCAGTTTGTTGTTCACTTCCAGGGTCTCTTGTGTTGTGCTGTGGTCTCTCTTGAGATCTCTCCTGAACTCATCCAGCTGGTTCTGTATCGAAGCCACACCTACTTTCAAGCTGGTGTGGTTCTTTTGGAGGAGATCGGTCTCATGGCTCCTTTCCTCGATGGATATTTTATCTCCGAGAGACTTAAGGCATTTCTCTAGACCCTGGATTGCTTCCGCTGTTTCTTTGACAAGCCTGTGAGGCTCCTGTGTTTCATAACTCAGCCAGTCCCGGATCGCTTTAGTTTCTTTGAGGGAAGAGGTGACGTCATCTCGGACATGGGAGACTTCCTGAGTGAGATGTTTTGTTATATCCGCAATTTGTTTACTGTGAGCTCTTTCAATGCGAACTAACTCTTTAGCATGTCGAGCTTTTTCTTTTTCTAGGTTCGAGATGTGCCTGGATCTCGAGTCCTGAAGGGAAAGGGCAATCTCGTAGAGGGTCTGCAGGCTCTCAAGTGCGATAGCTTTGCACTCTTTTTTCATATTTCCTGCTGATTCTAGTGCATCCTTTCCCTTAAGCAGCATCTCGTTAGCTACTTTTGTTGCCCTATCCATCTCAACCCCTGTTCTTTTCCCCGTTTGCTCGACCAGCATACTGAGTCTTACTTTGGGAGCGGTTGTCGGGGTAGGAAGATCAATCAACGATGTGATTGATTCATCGTCTGACAAGAAGGGTTTGGGAGGGGATATGCCACATTGCTGCCAGTTGATAACTTTTTCCAAAACCGAATCCGTGGCTGTTTTTGGCCCTTGAGCTGAAGAGGTGGATGAAATTTCGCTTCGTGCTTGAGGAGATGGAGTCTTATGCTTCCTTCTTGGTGGGGCCAGTGGGACGGTTTTGCTGTCAGCCATCCCTTCTGATGAGGCCTTTTTGACGGGCACTTGGTCAGGCAATGGCGGAGCCATCCTTTCTGATCTCACTGATGTTTTGGAAGCTGTTTCCTTTTTCAGAACTTTCTCGCGCAACGATCGTTGTTTTTGTGCTACAGTGGGGGCAGCTTGTACCTTGGAAACAGATTCGGTCAAAGATTTGCTTGACATGATTTGGTTGATTTTAATTTAACAAAGGTAGAACTTAAATAAGTAGAATGTTAATATAGATAGATAGACTTAAAATATAATATCTTAGTTTTTACTATATCTTACTTAAAGCTAGTTGTTTCCTCTTCGCAAGATGTTCTGCGACTTCTGAGTAACTAGTGGTGGTGAACGCGCCAGAACCGGGGTGGTAGGGCTCTGCGTGGTGTGTGTTGCTTGTTGCGGAGTGCAGCGAAAAGGTCTTCTGGTACTTTAGTGTTTCGTTTTCTTCTGGAAAGCTCAAGCGGAAATGGAGAGTGGAAAATGGGAATTTCCTGGGGGCCAAGTTGTTGGGCTCCTTCTCCAGAGTACTATGACACCAAACAGTGGGGGTCTATTCCAGGGGGTTCTGGAGATATAAAGAGAGGGGTTTTTTGAAGTTGGGGGGGGGGGTTCCTTGAGAATGTCAATGGATAGATCTTGTCCTTCGGAGTTCTTAGAGACCCAAAAGGGGGGGTCCACCTCTGGCGGTTTTGGAGTTACAATGGCTTCAAAATCCTTAGGGACCAAATTATAGGCCTTTTTCTCCTGATAACGTTGATACCCCACACAATGGGCCTATCTCCAAAGGATAAGGAAATATGAAGACAGGGGTTTTCCTCTGGGGGGGGGGGGTTAGAATTCACAGGGATTCTAAATTCCCTTGGAGCCAAATTGTTGGGCTACTCCTCCTGGTTACGTAGACACCAAATACGACGAGTCTATCTCCTCTCGTTGCTGAGATATGACAAGGGGGGGTAGGGCTCACTGAGAGGGGAATGTGGGAACCCTCATCAAAATGAAGGTGAAGGCTAAGAAATCGGTTAGCCGAAAGATTTAAAATAAATTTTTAGGGGGGGGGTGGAGTGTGTTCTAAGGGGGTGGAGGGGAAAACCCTTGGAGCCAGATGGTAGGGCTACTTTTCCTGTTTACCAGGATACCAAACACTGACTATCTATCTCAGCTGGTTCCGAAGAAGTGAAGCAAGGGGTTTTTGTACTCGGGGGGGTCGGAAGGGGGGGTGACTTCAAACAAGTTGAGTGAGGCAAGCAAACGTCCTGATGTCCCGGTTCTAAAGACACCAAACACGGGTATTCTAGGACTACTGGTTAAGGAGATACCTCGAGGTTTAGCTGGTGAACTGATGAAGGTCTCGTGGCTGCTCTGATGGCTGATGGGGGAAGTCTTGGAGCCGGCTTCGAAGTCGTCAGGTAGGTGCTCGACGTCACGCCTCGTGCCGGTCTGGCCAAATGTAGGTTACACGCGCCGCGACCGCGTGGTTACAGAGGTTATAATCCTTATTTTCCAAAGCTTATATCTTCGTAGCCCGTTGATGGATTTCAAAACTGGTTTCAGTTTATGATAGATCTCTTAAAGATCTTGCTAGTGGTGATATTGGATTGAAACTGGAACTAACCTCCTTGATGTAGTTGAGCTCTAAAGTCCAGACCTTCCCGACTCGAAACCCCTTGGGATACACTTTGGAAAACGATAATCCTGGTGAGATACACAATCTTTTCACTGATAACAACACTGGTTTGCGCGAAACTCGAAAAATCAATTTTTAAATGATTTTTAAACGCGAGCTATATGTTGAATGTGCCGAGTTTTGGCTGTTACTGGGTTAGGTTAGGTTAGGTTAGGTTAGGTTAGGTTAGGTTAGGTTAGGTTAGGTTAGGTTAGGTTAGGTTAGGTTAGGTTAGGTTAGGTTAGGTTAGGTTAGGTTAGGTTAGGTTAGGTTAGGTTAGGTTAGGTTAGGTTAGGTTAGGTTAGGTTAGGTTAGGTTAGGTTAGGTTAGGTTAGGTTAGGTTAGGTTAGGTTAGGTTAGGTTAGGTTAGGTTAGGTTAGGTTAGGTTAGGTTAGGTTAGGTTAGGTTAGGTTAGGTTAGGTTAGGTTAGGTTAGGTTAGGTTAGGTTAGGTTAGGTTAGGTTAGGTTAGGTTAGGTTAGGTTAGGTTAGGTTAGGTTAGGTTAGGTTAGGTTAGGTTAGGTTAGGTTAGGTTAGGTTAGGTTAGGTTAGGTTAGGTTAGGTTAGGTTAGGTTAGGTTAGGTTAGGTTAGGTTAGGTTAGGTTAGGTTAGGTTAGGTTAGGTTAGGTTAGGTTAGGTTAGGTTAGGTTAGGTTAGGTTAGGTTAGGTTTTTTTTTTTTTTTTTTTTATCTTGGACCTCCAACATAATCGGAGTCTTTTTCTACGTGAGCCTCATTCATACTAGTTCTCGCATTTATTCCTCTCGCACTTTCATACGCATACTTTTTCCATTCATTCGTCATCTTTTGTACGTATTACGGGTGGGATGCCCGGCTACTCGTCTTATTTATGTTTCTTTATTTCCTGACTTTTTTATTTCTCTTTTCTTAGGAAGGGATTAATGCACTTTTATTTTATTCTCTTACAAATTCTTTCAACATAATATCTAAGATTACAATTTCACATAATTTATCTAGTTTTACAATGTGCTGCCTTACGTATATAACAATATATATAAACAGCATCTCTTATTTATCTATTCCTTATTATTACCTTACTTATTATATCTATACAATACTTTATGAAATATTCTCTTTTCTCATTACATATCAAAATATCTTTTGTATTTACAATGTTCAATTTAATGTCCATCCAACATTCGGCTTCGTGTCTTTGTAAGGAGAATACAGGGCATTCAAATAAGATGTGAGGAACTGACTCGATCGCATTTGGTTCGCAGATACACGATGGGCTTTCCTTGCACTTGAACCTATTCAAGTATTCAGAGAACCCACCGTGTCCCGTCATTACCTGGGTCATTATCTGATTTGTTTGGAATTTACGGACGATTTTGTACGCTTGTATAGCATCCGGTAAAAACATCTTTGTTACTGCAGCTGTTTCACCTGTTTTGTACCTCCGGTTCCATTCCTCCAGCGATTCCAAGCGGATCTGTCGCTTGACGAATGAAACCGGACACAGGTCGTAATCAGGCCGCTTTTTTGTGTTTTTAGCAGCAGCTTTGGCTAGTTGGTCTGCTCTTTCGTTCTCTTCTAGTCCCGCGTGGGCTTTGATCCAGAATAAAGACACATCTTTATTCTGGAGTCTGCAGGTTCGGATATTTTCACGAGCTTCTACGGCTAGGGGATGGAGGGAGCCCTGGTTTACAATAGTCTCCAAAGCTGACCTGGAGTCACTATAAATTCCAAAGCTTTCCTCTGATCGCTTCACGATTTCTTCGGTAGCTCTACATATTGCCAGAAGTTCGGCTTGGTAGACTGTGCAATACGAAGATAGTTTTAACTTTAAGGATTTGGTTTCAATCTCTCCTTTCCACAGTGATAGGGCAGCTCCGACTTCACCCTCTAGCTTGCTGCCGTCGGTGAAGATTCGAAGTTCCTGTGTACTGTGGAGATCTAGGGTTGCTTGATCGACCAAGCTTTCGAACTTCAGGCACATGCGTTCGGCGGGGTGTACCATTTGGTCGTAAGGTACTTGCCGCTCTATCTCCCTGTCCCCCAGCGCTGACCGAGTAATTCCTCTCTTTGCCTCGTACAGTGCGGCTGCTTCCTGTATGCGGAGGTCGATTGGGAGTATCCCTGCCAGTAGAAGCGCTGAGTTTAGGGAGACGGTGCGGTATGCTTTTGTGAGTTTTTGAGCAAAACCACGCTGGACCGTATTAAGCTGCCTTTGGACACCAAGTTTCTTCGTAGCTGAGGACCAGACGCTGGAAGCGTACATTAACACTGGCTCCACCGAGGCGTTGTATATAATGCGAATTACTTCTGGGTGGAGTCCCCAACTGGCTTTGGCGGCCCTGGACAGCTGCTTGTAGATGTTCAATGCCTTCTTGCAAACATTTGCAGTGTGGGCATTAAACGTTAGCTTGCTGTCAATAGTGAGCCCCAGGATCTTTATCTCATCTTTCATGCCAATGTCAACCCCACCCATGTTCAAAAGTGGTGTGTCATATTTGAGTTTGCGAGTCAAGACCATAGCATTGGTTTTTTGAGGTGCGAATTTTAATTTGTTTTTGATACCCCACTCCTGAACATGTGCGAGTGCGGCATTTGCCTGCTGTGACAACTCAAGGGCTGTGTTGGCATCAAACACTAGAACCACATCGTCCGCAAAAGCCTGACAGTAGAAACAACTTTCTGCGAGCCCTTTCAGTAGTGGATCCAAGAGCAGATTCCATAGGATAGGACCCCCTATTGATCCTTGGACACATCCCTTATTTGTTTCTTTGACGTATTCTTCACCAGCGTACCGTACTCTCACCTTTCTCTCTTGTAGGTAGCTGTCGAGGATACGTCTAATGTTGATGGGACATTTTTCCTCAGCCAGTCGAACTTTAATTGCGGGCCACCATGCAGAATCGAAGGCTCCCTCTATGTCCAACGATACCAAAGTTATGAGTTTTTTCTGTTCCAGTTTTTTGCGAATGTACTGGATCAGGTCATAGAGGGAGTCCTCGGTGCTCTTTTTGGGCATAAAGCCGTACTGACGAGGACTGAGTCTAGGTATGATGTGCCACTTGACCCTTCCCATTATCATTTTTTCTAGGATTTTTCCCAGCACTGGCAGCAGGCCAATAGGTCTATATGATTTGGGATTCGTATAGTCCTCTTTACCTGGCTTTCTCAGGGCCACCACTGTGGCTTCTTTCCAGATGACAGGGAAGTGTGAAAGAGCCAGGCACCTGTTTGCCAGTGTGAGAAAGATCTCGGGGTCCCTTCCGATTGCTTGGCTGCATATATCAGCAGTGAAGCCATCCTTTCCGGGGGCTTTCTTAGGGTTGAAGCTGTTCACCGCAGCTTTAAGCTCCTCTAGTGTAAACGGTGGATCATGTTGTTCATCATGCGTCCTTGCGTTTACATGGTTTGCTTTTTGTCGAAGGTTGCGGTGGCTAGCATTATCCGACGCCTCTGAGTCCTCCGGATAGAATGTTTCGGCTAGTAACTTAGCTGACTCCCTTGGATCCAACACCTTTTCGTTCTTTACCAAAGGGAGATCCTCACGTCTTTTAGTTGTTCTCCCTATTACACGGTATATTCCCTCCCAGACACCCTCTCGGTCCTGTTTTTCGCAGAATCCCTTCCAGCTCTCGACCTGGGCTTTTTTGACTGTGCTCTCATAATGTTCTTTTGCTTGCAGGTACTCTTCCACCACCCTCTGCCTACGAACTGGTGCAGCGCATCGTATTCTCCGTTTCCTAGTAGCGACTCCTTTCTTCAGTGCGGCGAGCTCCTCGGACCACCATGGCATGGTAAGTTTTTCGCAGTTTTTCTTTTTGGGGATTAGATTGTTGCATGCTTTGGTGATGGTATTTGTGTAGTTTATTATTGTATTTTCTAGTGTTGCTTTATCTGTAATTTTGTCTATTTCTGTTTTGTTTATATTATTATCTATCAGTAACTGGGTCATTTTCTCACGAAACTGGTTCCAGTTCACTCTTTTGGTATTATATATTCGTGTTGTTCTTTCAATTTTAATACCATTTGCTTGGCGCAGATTTATCTTAAAAGTGATACCATTATGATCCGAGCTTGTCAAGTCGTCTTCCACTGTCCAGTTCTCCACCAGGGAAAGCAGGTCTTGTGTGCATGCCGTTATATCTACATGGCTAGTGTAAATCTGGTTGCCTCTAATGGTGTAGAAGGTCGGGGTGTCGCCTTCGTTTAGTAGATGCAGGCAAATTTCTTCTAGAGTTCCTGCCAAGTCCTCTCCTCGGTGATCCACCTTACTGCTCCCCCACCATGTACTTTTGGCGTTCGCGTCACCTCCAACGATAAGCTTTCTTGGTCCAACTTCTTGCTCAATTTTCTTCAGATGTTCCAGGTACGGCTCTATAGGCTGGTCTGGTTCGAAGTAGAAGGAGACAACAATGATATCCCAGACACTGGTATGAATCTTCACGACGACGACGTTGTTTGTGGTGAGTTGAGGGTACAGTACCACACCTAAGTCTGCATCAAAGACAACAATTGCTGCTTTTACCGTGCCATCACCCTGGTTTGTGTTCTGGAAGATTCGTGTTCCTCGGTAGCTCCTCATACTTGTCGTTCCACCTACGTACGGCTCTTGAAGTAGTGCAAATGCTGCCCTTCTGTCTCTTGCTTTCAGCATAAGCTCGTGTGTAGCTAGCTGTTTGCGCTGGAGGTTTGCCTGCATCACCAAATAGTTGTTTTCTCTGGTAGAAGTATCCCGTGCATCAACCTTAGCAGTAAGCTATACTGGCTCGCGTGAGAGCGTCCCATCTTTTTCTCACTGTGCACTCTTGGCTGAAGGCGTTGTGGCCAAAAGAGTCTAGTTTTGCGTGGAGACAGTTGCAGCATGACGGGGCTGCTCCCACGAGCCAATCCGGGCAGTTTGTTTTCATGTGAGGTCCTCCACAGTGGCTACATTTCTCCACTGTTTCCTTGCAAAAACGTCTGCCATGGCCATATCCTAGGCACAGCGAACATTGCACCACAGGGGATTGATCAGCAACATAAATTCTTTGCAGGTCGATGTGGACTTCTCCTGCATCTATCATTCGGTTCCATAGAACTGTTGACACTCTAATAATTACGTGAGCTACGTGGGGGTTTCGAGTTTTCCTCCTGAATCTGACCTCTGCTCGGTCGTCATTTTGATCGAGGTTTCGGAATATATGTCCATTTTGATTCCTCAGGGCGTTCATGATGTCTTCATCACTATGGATCTGAAGAACGTTTCTAAGGATCAAAAGAGGGTCCTTGTTTCGGATATCCTCGACTTTCAGGTGTTTTTCTACCTTCTTGAGTCTTTCCTTGATTTCTTTCCTTTCCTCTTCGGTTCTACATCCAACTATGACCTTCCGATCTTTCGCCTTCCTAATTTTGTCAATGGTCACGCCTCCTTCCTTTGCATTTACTGCCTCTCTTATTCTTTTCAGGACTTCGTCTCCAGTTTCTGTCTCATCTATGGCGGTGACAATCACTGAGTGGAGCGGTTGTGGCACAGATGGCTGCACCTTTGTGGTTGCCGCTGTCACACTTGCGTATGATTTCCTCTCTAGGCTTTCCTTGAGAATTTCCATTTTTTCATTATTATCCCTGATTAACTCTGCGTGTTTTTCTAAAATTTTTTCAAGGTCTCTTGTATCTAATTTGGTTTTCGTGTCACTTTCTAACGTCTTCTGGACCTCTTCATTGCTCTGATTTGTGGATTGACCTTGGCTATATCTACCTTTGACAGCATCAACCTCTTTTACCAGCTGATAGAGCCGTTCCAGCGCTTCCAGCACACCAGTCTTAATATCTGTTTTTAGGTTCCGCGAGTTGTTTATATGCAATTTCGCTTTTATGAGACAGGCCTTTGCTTCTGCTACCCTATCAGAGGACTTACTACTTCCAATTTTTGGTGGGCTTCCCATTGCTTCAGCTGTAAGCTTCCGCACTGCAGCTGGTATAGGCTTCGGGAGGGCCACTGGAACGGTTTTCTTCGGGGGAGTTAAGCTAGTTCTATTAGGTTTCCCAGCTTCTATTTCCGCGATGCTCTTTCTGACACTGGGTTTTGGATTTGAAGGACCAGCCTTTTCCAAGTCAAATTCAGCCTTGTCTGTTTGAGGGTTTTTCTCAGGAGTTTTGGTCTGCTTAGCAGGTGTTCTGTATCCGAACCCCATTTTGTAAGTGAGAGAGTGTCTAGGCTTAGGATAAGAATACAATTTTAATCAAGTTTTTTCGTTTACAGGTACGATAAAAGAGAATCCCGCAACTAGTCAACGATGAGGTAAGTTAAATGTTTGTAAAAGTTATAAATAAATAGAGTAACAATTCACAATTGTTCGTCTTATACTACTTAACTTATTATAAAGAATATATATGACGTCACACTTAAAGTTATGTCAGGCACTATATGGCTAGTGGTTGGTTGTCAAATTTGCTTAATTTTGTTTTCTTTTTCAGATGGAGCTGGGATTCCTCCTCGATTTGCCGGTAAGTATGGTGCAGGTATGTACAGATTACAGAATAGAATAAGAAAGAAAAAATTTTTGCTCTACAATTTACTCTACCTAGAGTCTCTTTATAATCGTTATTTTGAGGACCTTTTAATGCTGTTTACTATTAAGAAAACCGCATCTAGATTGGACGCTTGGCTGCGGAGCTATGACGATTTGAATATTTTCAAGATGGCGGACAAAATGGCCGCTGAAAACAAAAGTTGCCACAGCTCAGCTATCCTACATCCAATCGAACTGGGGTTTCATATGAACTATTCTGCAACCAACGCTCTACACCTTCGCAGCTCTGGATAAGGTTGGTAGAGTCGAAGCTCTACCTAGAGTCAGGACCTTAATAATGAGCTTGCGAAAGTGCTGGGCACCGTGACAAAGAAAACCGCATCAAAATCGGACCAATGGTTTCGAAGCTACGACTATTTGATAAAAACCAATATGGCGAAACAAAATGGCCGCCAGAGGGCGGAAGTGCCGTATCTCAGCAACCCGTGGTCCGATCGAGCTGGGGCTTTCTTTAGGAGGGCTTAAATAATGTTGGTAATGCTTTCGTGAGTCCCGTTTTAGTCGGTAGAGTCAGTGCTCTACCTAGAGTCAAGACTTCGCGGGAGGCTTGCGCAAGCACTAACAACACTAACTCTGAAAATCCCAACCTGCTACGCCTCTTGGTTCCGAAGATAACAAATTTATAAAATATTCAAGATGGCCGCCAAAATGGCCAACCTTGATCTAACTTCCTTAATATTTAAGCTAAATGACCCGTGTTTGGGCTTGTTAAAAAGGTCTTAACGATTCGGTTACAAATTTGGAGCTCAAAAAATTTTAATAATATTATTGAAGGAAATAACTTGAAAAAACAGAAATAATTTACTGAAAATATGAAAAAAATAGAAACGTTTAACAAAAATTTAGATTTTTTGAAGACCTGGTCAATAAAAATTTAGGCTTCAATAGAAGCAGTCAAAAAATTATAAAAATATAAATCCTAAGTAGTACCACGTGAAACTTGCAAAACTTCAAAAAATCATAACTCAAAAAGTACTTGTTACAAAAATCTAAAATTTTCAAAATATGTAGTTTGCTTGACGAGCTATAAGAAAATGATTTAAAAAAGATACCTAAAAGATTTCGTTTCGGAGATATGATTGTTTGAAATTTGTTAAAAATTTGAAAATTAATATCTACGTCAAAAATAAACTAATTTTGATTCTGGAAACGCTCTGTACTCGGTGGGGTGACGTCCACGTAGTTCCGCTTCCAAATAGATGCCAAGTCGTCTGGATCGGTCACCACGTGGCCACGTGGTTTTTGTTTTTTTTGCTTTATTTCCGCGCGCCTGCGCGGAAAAAATCGGCAAAAGGGTCCAATGTGTAGAGCTCCAGAAGGCCCTTCCAGGGGTCAAATAAAAAGCATAGGTCGTCGCTGCCAATTTTGAGAAAAACGCCTTCGAACTTTAAAACTTTTGAAAAATTGCACTTTTTCACTTATAACTCTTTCAAAAAATCACTAATCGCAAAACGGACTTCAACACCGTGTGCGCCGTCACATTCCGCAACTTTTAACGTATTGCACTGCACTGTAGCGTTGAAAAATACTATTTTAGTGATTTTTTCCGTGCGGAGTGGCCGAATTTCGTGGCGTTTTCGATGGCGTTTGGAGCGCGACTGGGTTAGGTTAGGTTAGGTTAGGTTAGGTTAGGTTAGGTTAGGTTAGGTTAGGTTAGGTTGGGTTGGGTTGGGTTGGGTTAGGTTAGGTTAGGTTAGGTTAGGTTAGGTTAGGTTAGGTTAGGTTAGGTTAGGTTAGGTTAGTTTAGGTTAGGTTAGGCTAGGTTCGGTTAGGTTCGGTTAGGTTCGGTTCGGTTCGGTTCGGTTCGTTAGGTTAGGTTAGGTTAGGTTAGGTTAGGTTAGGTTAGGTTAGGTTAGGTTAGGTTAGGTTAGTTAGGTAAAGTTAGGTTAGGTTAGGTTCCACGACTGGTGGACTAACCTAACCTAACTTAAATTAACCTAACCTAACCTAACCTAACCTAACCTAACCTAACCTAACCTAACCTAACCTAACCTAACCTAACCTAACCTAACCTAACCTAACCTAACCTAACCTAACGAACCGAACCGAACCGAACCGAACCTAACCGAACCTAGCCTAACCGAACCGAACCGAACCTAACCATTTTTTGTATATAATTTTATGATTTACAATTTTTGTCGATATATTTTTATGATAAAAATTAATGTTTTGATGAAATACATAGCCATAGATATAATTTTTGACCTCATTTAACCACTCAAATAATAATGCTCAAAATACCAATAAAATATCAATACCATTAATGGACTTATTTAAACGAACGTTTTTAATGTAGTCGTTAGTTATTCCTTAATAAATAAATAAACTAGATCCATTACTATCTTAGTAAGTAGGTAAAGTAATATTTATTCAAAGAAAGGTTAACAATTTTATATACTTAAGACTATTGTACAGTTAAAATATTTTAAAATTAAGTATGTCTAATTGTATGTCTATTTGATTGGCTACGGCCCCACACTAGGCTCAGGGCCCGTGTCGTGGATCTTGGAAGAAACATATTGAGTCGACCTGTAAAAAAATGGCGAAAGTAATTTACGCGCTTAAGCAACTTAGACCCATTTCTTTAGATATTCAAATTCAAAATGCTTTATTTCCTTAAGACCTTACAGGACACTTGGACACATAAAGCTCTGAAAGACATATATTACGCATATATTTACTCAATTATGTCTTATGGTATCATTTTATTTGGGAGCTCTACAGATTACGAATGTATACTTAAATTACAAAAGCGTGCCATAAGAGTATTAATGAAAGCGAAATACAGAGAGTCAAAAACCTTCGGATATTAGCATCAGTAGCGGTATTCATAAAAAAAATAATTTGAAAGAATATACAATCGGAGGCGAAAGTAGCAAACGTGCCACGCTGCAGAAAATAATGCTAGAGCCGATTCACCATCGACTGAAAATCGCAAAACGGCTCCCTAAAATAATGGGCCAAAAGCTATATAAACAAGCTCCCGATAGATCTTAAACTTACTAAAAGTGAAATTTTTTGCTTGACAAGACGCTATATACCTCTAGTATTAAAGAGTTTTTAGATAACGACCACAGCAAGTACGAAATAAAATCAACTAAACTAAAACTGATGGGTAACATCACTTAATCTAATACGAGTAGTAGAGTCCTAATTTTAAGAAATTATATTTTTATTATAATAATAAACCATAGATACATATGTTATAAAATTCTGACGAGTCATAGCCTGATCATTTAATTTTAAGTACCTAAATACTTTAACAACGCAACGGTTTTAGGCAACGCTCGTCGCCGTACAACTCCCGCGTGATCCGGTTCGAGGACACTGCCAGGCGGGGAGTTTGACTGGGGCGGTACATCTGTCAAAGAATAACGCAGGTGTCCTAAGGCCAGCTCAGCGAGGACGGAAACCTCGCGTGGAGCAAAAGGGCAAAAGCTGGCTTGATCCAGATGTTCAGTACGCATAGGGACTGCGAAAGCACGGCCTATCGATCCTTTAGTACTAAAGAGTTTTTAGCAAGAGGTGCCAGAAAAGTTACCACAGGGATAACTGGCTTATGGCAGCCAAGCGTTCATAGCGACGTTGCTTTTTGAGCCTTCGATGTCGGCTCTTCCTATCATTGCGAAGCAAAATTCGCCAAGCGTTGGATTGTTCACCCATCAAAAGGGAACGTGAGCTGGGTTTAGACCGTCGTGAGACAGGTTAGTTTTACCCTACTGATGGCTTGTCGTTGCGATAGTAATACTGCTCAGTACGAGAGGAACCGCAGTTTCGGACATTTGGTTCATGCACTCGGCCGAGCGGCCGGTGGTGCGAAGCTACCATCCGCGGGATTATGCCTGAACGCCTCTAAGGCCGAAGCCAGCCTAGCCGAATCCGGCAAGGATATGCTCACTGTGGAGCCCCGAGAGTCGGGAGGCTCTAAACAATGTGACTTTACTAGTTGCGCTTTACTTCGTAAGGCGTGACGTCGAAGCCCATTTGGACCGCGGAGATCGGTGCGTACGGTTTAACACGTGCACCACGGCTCCTTCTGGTTCGGATATAACTCAGTTCGATGTCGGGGCTCGGAATAGTCTGTAGACGACTTACGTTCCTGGCGGGGTGTTGTGGTCGGTAGAGCAGCGTCGTGCTGCGATCTGTTGAGACTCAGCCCTACGCCAGGTGATTCGTCCGAGGACGAGTTTTTTTTTTTTAATTTTTATAGTATTGTTATTCTATGAACATGTAAAACGGCAAGGTCCGAGTCTAACTTTACTAACTTAACTAACATTACTAACTTTACTAACTATACTAACATTACTCATTTTAACATTACTAACATTACTACTAACTTTAACATTACTAACTTTACCAACATAACTAACTTTACTAACTTTACTAACATTACTAACTTTACTAACTACTAACTTTACTAACTTTACTAACTTTACTAACTTTAGGTACTAACTTTACTAACTTTACTAACTTTACTAACATTACTAACATTACTAACTTTAGGTACTAACTTTACTAACATTACTAACTTTACTAACTACGAATATACATTGTACCTGATGATGAACTTCGATTGCATGCAACCTTTTAGACTGTTTTGAACGGTCTGCAGTTAGCTCGATTGTATATACTGGTTTTATTTTTTTCTATTCCGTTTATTTTATACATTTTTTTAAATTTAGCTCTTGTTAGCTTGTTCTTGTAATTTTCAGTACTTTACTTATTTACCTTATAGAACTTCATTAACAACGAAAATTATAATCAAAAAATGTATACCTACTTGTAAATATACAATTCAAATCATTGAGCTAACTACAGACGGTCGAAAACAGTCTAGAGGTATCTCAATTGTTTACTTTATTAATTTAAGAAAGGAAATAACAATCAAGGAATAGAACCTTATTAAAACTATTATTTACAATATTTTGGTAGGTTGAAAACAGTCTAGAGTTAGCTCAACTGAATGAAAGAATGGATGAAAACTCTTTATTATACTTAAATGTACCACAAAAAGGCTGAAAATGATACATAAAAATACTGCAAACTAAGACTAAGTATAAATAAATAAATAATAATAAATAATTTCGGACAGTCCACACAGCATAATCCAGCCCAAGCTAAGCAGTTAAGATAGATAAGGGCGACCCTATCGCTAAAAGCGATCTCTTCCAGGCAACCTTTGGATGGACCGGATATAAAAGAACAATATAGACGGTGGTAGTTACATTAGATCTACTTCTCTAGATGATGGAAAAGAAAAAAATACATACCCAATAAGCTTCCAATGTTATAAACTTACATAAACATGTAACTTTATATAGTTAGATAAATAATGTACCACACGTTCATGTGGTAATTCCGGGAAAAATGTATAAAATGTTACCTATGTGTTATTCCAGACTATGATCTATCTCTTTGCCAAATTTCATCCATATCCGTTCAGTAGTTTTTGCATGAAAGAGTAACAAATATCCATCTATCCATCCATACTTACAAACTTTCGCGTTTATAATATTACTAGCGACCCGCCCCGGATTCGCATATTCATTAAAATATGCAAATTTTAATATTTTTGAGATAAGCACATTAATGTAGTAAATACAATATCAATACAATATCGAGCTCGTATTTTTTTACCTGATTATGAGACTAGATGCCGTAAGTTCCACTTTCTTCCCACTCTTTAAACGCAGACAAGAGTGGCTGATTTGACTTACCTAATTATTATAGCAAACGGAACTGTTGATTGCCCAGAGCTTCTTGAGCAAATAGGACTGCGCACATGCACGCTTGCACCTATCGTAAGGACTAATTATAGGCAGAACGCATTTGTTTATAGAGCTTCTAGCTCGTTTAACTCATTAGTACATGAAAACAGCAATATAGATTTATTCAACACCAGTTCAAGTAAGCTTAAACGCTTGCTTAATGATACATTTTTCGTTTTAGTTTGAGAAATTCTCTTGTTTGTGCTTGTACTTAGTATAAAAAACAATCTATTTTTCTTTTTTAGTTATTGTTATTGCTAGTAAGTCGTCAACTTAACTTCTTTGTTTAAGCAGTTTTACTAATAGGTTTATATACTTTTAATATATCTAGTTTTCTGTAAATTTTTTTTAAGTTAAAATTAATACCTATATGTCTACTTTCTGTAAATTCATCTCAAGTCAACAGATCTCAAGTTGCTGCTTTAATTTATTATTAGTGAAAACTTTTAATTGGCCTTAATTTAAAAATTCTTTGTATCTACTCATTGTCTAGCTGTAAGTTTTCCTAAAATTGTAAAAATAAAATAAAATAAATTTGAAGTATGTTTTTTGTTTTAATACAATAATACCTAAATTATGTCACAGTAACAGCTGTTTTCTGGAACGCAGATCATCTTAATAGTTAACTAATCAATGTTCAAATCTCTATTCAAGTGTCATTTGGGTTTCTCGAACATTGATTACGTACTTATATTTTGAAAAACAAAACTCTTGTCAAATAACATAATACGCTAATTAGGCCTGATTCTTTGTTCAAGCTCTTGTCAAATCAATAATTAACTAATCGGCGATTTTGCTCTAATTAGTTGAAATTATTACAACAATTTGCTGTATTTTTCCAAGTTCTAAACCGGGGTATAATACATAAAAAATCAACAGGTTGGTAATCCAAAAGCCATACACTACATAGTATAAACTAGAGTCGCTTTCTCTGTCCCTATGTCATTATGTCCCTTTGAACGCTTAAATCTTTAAAACTACGCAACGGATTTTGATGCGGTTTTTTTTAATAGATAGAGTGATTCAAGAGGAAGGTTTATACGTATAATATAAAACCGTGCAAAGTCGGGGCGGGTCGCTAGTTATTAATAAATGAATCTGCTACTAAATTATCGTGAATTAAATACTATGAACGTAATTGTAGGTATATTATGAGTATTAAATGTAGGGTACTAAGGTAAGTTGTTCCGGGACCGATCGTCATAGATGGCCACCTTCTTGAAATTGTTTCCGAGTAGATACACTTACCTTGGGCAAATTGTGCAGTTAGGTAAAAACTATTTTGAGAAGGAGGCCAAGAGGAGGATCCAGCTAGGCTGGGCAGCATTTGAGAAACTACGTCGGGTCTTCTCGACATCCATACCGCAATATTTGAAAACGAAAGTTTTCAACCAGTGCGTCCTACCTAAGAGTGTCCACGACTCACGGTAGGGCTGGTCCACCAGTTCAAAGTCGCTCAGCGAGCTATGGAAAGAGCTATGTGAGGAGTCTCTCTGAAGGATAGGATTCATTATGAATACATCCGACAGAGAACCAAGTTATCGACATAGCTCAAAGAATTAGCAAGCTGAAGTGGCAGTGGGCTGGCCATATCTCGCGAAGAAACGACAACCGTTGGGATAAACGTGTTCTTGAGTGGAGACCGCGACTCGGTAAGGTACTAAGGTAAGGTTTATTAGATAGTCAGATAGTCATTTTATTGGTAAATTTTTTTACAAGTCATTTCACATTATATTTAGTACATATTAACAGATAGGTACCTACTAATAAATGCAGTGTAAAATCAAATACACTTAGACAAAAAGGAAATGCACAAACATTAGTACAACTCAAAAATCTTTATCAACATTCATATTCAGATTCATACCTACTTATTAATTAAAGGTCATTCATATTCAGATTCATTTTAATTCAGCAGTAAATAATTGTTAGCCATTTGTGTTTTCTTTTCTGGAATTAAATACATAGAGTAAACGAGTTCTTGAGTGGAGATCGCGATTCACTAAGCGTAATGTATGACGCCCTTCAGCATGGTGGGATGGCGATCTGCGAAGGACTGCAGACTACCATACTAAAATGTGGCAAAATGAAGACAGGGCGTTATAGCACTTATAGGTCTCATTATATATACCTAGGGTAGGCATAATTATTTCCAGCAGAGCATTGATTTTTGCAATCGAAGAGTTCATAATATGAAAATTAAAAACTTGCTGCAAACCCCTTCTGAGCTTTAAAAAAGTGGTTGAATTTAATTTATCGCTAAAATAAACATATGGCTCCTAACAGCTTCCTAAAAGTATATTCCGTACAATATGTATCTCTCTCTATTCTGTCTACCTTCTGTACCAACCGAACAAAGGAGGTTGGTTTCAATCCTGACCCCTAACCTGAAACTAACCTCTAGAATTGAAACCTCTTTTGTATTGTGCCGCCATTTGCAATGAAGAGAACCTATGGAAATTAAATTATTCTGCCGATGTTCAAAAAATATTTTTTTTTCTTCTGTAAATATTATGGAAAAACTGAAAATGCAAAGTTCCTTAGGATTTTAAGACCTTTCCCAATTATTATAATAGTAAGGTAAGATAGTAAGGTAAGACTTGGACCAAAAGTAGAAAGCGCCGGCCAATGAAAAAATAAATGAAATATTTCGGTAGAACATAACGTCTCGATAATTTTTAGCTATGGCTGCTATGCTGTGCTATTATTATTTAAGTGGTTAAATGAGGTCAAAAATTCGTAATTTTTGATATCGATTTTTGAAAAATCGATATTTCAGTAACTAACCAAATGAGTAATCTACTACCTCTACATAAAAATAAGTCGGGTTTTCCTTCCTGACGCTATAACTCCAGAACGCACGAACCAATTTCCACGGTTTTGCATTCGTTGGAAAGGTCTCGGGCTCCGTGAGGTTTATAGTAATGTATAATAAAACCGTGCGAAGCCGGGGCGGGGCGCTAGTTTTTTATAAGGATATCTATGACTTAAATGAAATGTCCCCTTTTAAGTGCACAATTCATTTATTTCGAGGTACATTCACTGACCTTATACACAAATCTATCTTATCATAATCCTATCTTCCTTATCTATCTTATCTTCGAGACCTTCCGCCCAAGTTTTAGATTATACCCAGAAAATAAGGTCCATACACCACATCGTTATAATTAAAATAGGGGTGATTTACTCTCATTCGGGCATTATTTTTTGAAGGGACCTATCGTTGCTGGTACCTATAGAGTCAGTGTTTTTTCAATTATTTATACTGTACTATAAATTTTATTAAATTTTTATTAAACCTGTAATAATTAAGTTGTTAAACTTATAAATTGTGCATATATTTACTAAAATATATTTCATATATTTTGGTAATAGTTTAGTAGTAGTTTTTTAATTACATAACTTTAATAGCGAAGAAGGGGAAATGAAACATAATTTAGATTAAACATTAGATGAAATTTATTTAGTCCGGTCAATTTTGACATTCGAAGCTACATAAATTCCTCTTCATTTTTCACGATTTTCATCAAAACGGTAAGTTTTATCATAAAAAATATCGACAAAAATTGTAAATTATCTACAAAAAATGGTTAGGTTCAGTTCGGTTCGGTTCGGTTCGTTAGGTTAGGTTAGGTTAGGTTAGGTTAGTTTAGGTTAGGCTAGGTTCGGTTAGGTTCGGTTAGGTTCGGTTCGGTTCGGTTCGGTTCGGTTCGGTTCGTTAGGTTAGGTTAGGTTAGGTTAGGTTAGGTTAGGTTAGGTTAGGTTAGGTTAGGTTAGGTTAGGCTAGGTTCGGTTAGGCTAGGTTCGGTTAGGTTCGGTTCGGTTCGGTTCGGTTCGTTAGGTTAGGTTAGGTTTTTTTTTTTTTTTTTTTTTTTTTTTTTTTTTTTTTTTTATTCCTACCCCTAGCTTTACCAGGGACCTGGTCTACGCTACTCTTTCATACCAGTTCTCGCATTTATGCTTCTCGTACTTCCATTCTTCATACTATATCTTTCTCGTATTCATCTCCATGCACACTTTTCTTATTCTATCTTCTACTTTGTTTGATTTTCTTAATATATTTATTTTTAACTTATTCTCTATATAGGGGTGGAAATGATAGACTCATACAATGTTTATTTACAGAAGTGATTACAATTTTCTTTATATACATAAAAATAACACAATATGAGCACATATTAATATAATTTAAATTATATTATTGTGACTCCTTATTCTCTACTTATTCATATTTATAACTTTTTTAACAATTTTTTCACAATATGACAGAAATTTGCTCCTTTTCTTTTCATCTTCTAATAATATACACAAGTTTTCATTTGTTATTTCTATATCTAATTTTCGTTCAATTTCATACTTTTCTCTACCAAACCTTGGGCAACTTATAATGATGTGTAAGGCACTTTCTTCGACATCTGGGTCACACGGACATGATGGACTCTCCTTGCACTTGAACCGGTGTAAGTACGAGGAGAATCCACCATGACCTGTGAAGAGTTGGACTATGACGGGATTCAGTTGAAGTTTTTTGAGCAGTTGGTACGCCTTTACTGCGTTCGGGAAGAAAACTCGTGTGGTTGCGCCTTGTTCTGCACTGACATAGCGTAAGTTCCATTCGCAAAGCGAGTTCCGTCGGATTACTCGCTTTGCGAATGAAACCGGGCATCTGTCATATTTTGGCTTTGTTTTAAGCTGCAGCGCAGCGCATTTAGCCAGCTCATCTGCTCTTTCGTTCCCCTCCAACCCCGCGTGAGCTTTGATCCAAAATAGACTCAGTATTTTGTTATTCAGCTTTAGCTCACGTATATGTGCTCTTATTTGGACCGCTAGGGGATGGGGAGAACATGGGTTGGTTATCGTCTCCAGGGCTGAGCGTGAATCGCTGAAAATGCTGCAGCTTGGTTTTTGCCGTTTAAGCGCTTCTTTAGTAGCTTCAGCCAGAGCCAACAACTCCGCCTGGTAGACGGTGCAGCATTCGTCCAGCCTCAACTTGCGGGTACTAATCTCGGCAGTACCTTCCCTGATGGATAAGGCAGCGCCGACTTTTCCCTCAATCTTGCTTCCATCTGTAAAGATGTTTAAGCAACTGTTGAGGTTCTGGTTCAATGCTGTCTCGTCCTCCAGGCAGGTGAAAGTCAGCTCCGACTGAAGCGCTGGGTGTGGCATGGCAGCAAAGGGCACCGATGTCTCAATATCACGGTCTCCTATTACTCGCTGGGTGTGACCTTTCTTCGTTTCATAGAGCAAGGCTGCTTCCCGGATCCTGATGTCCAGAGGAAGCAACCCAGCCAGTAATAGCGCCGAGGTAAGTGAGACAGTTCGGTACCCTCTAATAATTTTCTGCGCGAACCCGCGCTGCACCGTTTCGAGTTCTTTCCTTACGCAGATTTTATTCGTTGCGGGTGCCCATGCACTTGCCGCGTACATTATTGTGGGTTCCACCACAGCCGTGTAAAGCACCCTAATCACTTCCGACTGTAGACCCCAAGTTACTTTTGCAGCCCTCGAGAGTTGCTTGTAAAAGTTTAGCGCCTTACGGCAGACGTTCGCGGCGTGCGAATTAAATGTGAGTTTGTCGTCGATGGTGAGTCCCAGCAGTTTGATTTCTCTGGACATGCTTATGTCACACCCGCCCATGCTAAGACGTGGGGTGTCATACTTAAGTTTCCGCGTAATGACCATAGCCATCGTTTTGTGTGGCGCAAACTTAAGTTTGTTCCGGACTCCCCACTTCCCAACATGCTCGAGTGCGGCATTAGCCTGCCTCTCGATCTCTAACGAGGTCTCACCATCGAAGACAAGCACTACATCGTCCGCGAACGCCTGCACGTAGTCGCCCCTACCATGCAACTCTCTAAGAAGTGGGTCCAGGAGAAGGTTCCAAAGTATTGGGCCACCTATAGACCCCTGCACACACCCCTTTTCCGTAGGCTTTTCGTACTCCTCTCCAGAATATCGAACCCTTACTCTTCGATTTTGTAGGTAACTGTCAATAACCCTTCTTAAGTTTACCGGACACTTTTCCTCTGCCAGTCGGATTCGGATTGATGGCCACCATGCACTATCAAAGGCTCCCTCTATATCCAGTGACACGAGCGTTAACAGTTTCTTTTGCTCTAGTTTACTGTTAATGTATTGCATCAGGGTATAGAGAGAGTCTTCGGTGCTTTTCTGGGGCATGAACCCGAACTGGCGAGTACTCATTCTCGGCAGAAGATGGAACTTAATTCGGGTTACCAACATTTTCTCGAATATTTTACCTAATACTGGGAGGAGCCCGATTGGCCTATAGGACTTCGGGGTGTTGTAACTTGCTTTACCGGGTTTCCGCAACACTATTACGGTGGCCTCTTTCCATGGGTCCGGGAAGTGTGAAAGTTCCAGGCAACTATTTACTATGTGAAGGAACATACTCGGATCATTCTTTATGGCCTCAACACATATATCGACTGTGAAGCCATCTGCTCCGGGTGCCTTCTTTGGGTTAAATGCGTTCATCGCTATGTTCAGCTCGGTCATCGTAAATAGTGGGTCACAAGGGTCACCTTGATCCCCATTATTTACCCTTTCTGCTTCAGCTCTGATTGTGCGATGCTCAGCATTGTCGCAATCCGTGTTGTCCTCCGGATAAAACGTTTCGGCCAGAGCCTTCACAGATCCCCTTGCATCAAGTGTTTTTCCTTCAACATTAAGTGGCTGATCCTCCTCTCTTTTTCGTGTTCTGCCTATTACCCTATAAATACCCTCCCAAACACCCTCCCTGTCCTGTTTACAGCAAAAGTCTTTCCAACTCTCGATTTTTGCCTTGTTTGCTTCTAATTCATATTCTCTCTTCTTTTCCAGGTACTCTTCAATGACTCCTGTCCTCCGGATTGGTGCAGCGCATCGGACTCTTCTCTTCCTGTTGGCGACCTCTTTTTTCAGTTGTGCGAGTTTCTCGGACCACCACGGTAAGGTAAGTATTTGTGTGTGTTTCTTTGCTGGTATAGTATGTGTACATGCGTATGTTATTGCTTGAGTATATGTGTTTACAATATCCTCTATTTGATTAGTGTTGTGTATGTTTTGTACTTTTTCGTGTGTAAGATTGTTATCAGCTTTAAATTGGGTCAATTTCTCATGAAATAGGACCCAATTTGCTTTTTTGGTATTGTAGAGTCGTGTTGTGCGTGTTATTTGTGTTCCATGTGCTTTGTGTAGTTGTATGTTGAATGTAATACCATTGTGGTCCGAGCTCGTCATGTTCTCTACAACAGTCCAGCCATCTACAAGAGTGAGCATATCCTCCGAACAGACTGTGATGTCTACGTGGCTAACGTACCTTTTGTCGCCTCTCACGGTGTCGAAAGTAGGCATGGAGTCAATGTTGAGCACCTGGAGCCCCTGATCATCAAGAAACTTCATTAGCTCCTCCCCCCTATGATTCGTCCTAACGCTTCCCCACCAGGTGTTCCAAGAATTTGTGTCTCCTCCAACAATGAGCCTCGTTGGGCCCAGTTCCTGGATCACCCTGTATAATTGTTCCAGGTAAGGCTCCAGGGGCTCAGTTCCCTCCAAGTAGATGGAGACTAGGTTGACCTCCCAGGCGCTTGTTCGGATCCCCACTACGGCGATGTTATTGGTGGTGAGCTGTGGGTATTGGACAACGTCCAAGGTAGAGTCCAATATTGCGATCGCCGCCTTTACCATACCTTCGCTCCGTTCTGAGTTCTGGTAGATCCTTGCGCCGGGGTACGCCTTCAGTTTTTTGGGTGCTCCAACGTAGGGCTCCTGCAGGAGGAGTGCCGCAGTTTTACTTTTCCTGGCTTCAAGGAAGACTTCATCCGTTGCTAGCTGCTTCTTTTTGAGGTTTGCTTGAATGATCTTATAATAGACGCCTTTAGCAATAGGCCACGGTGGATTTTGCAAATGCCTCCCACTTGCGCCTCACCGGGCATTCATTGCTAAAGGCGCCGTGATCAGTTTTAGCAGACCTCACTTTGTTGCAGTTTACGCAGCAGGGGGGGGTTCCGCTCAGCCAGTCAGGGCATTCCGTTTTAAGGTGTGCCCCACCGCAGTGGCTGCACACATCAACCGCCTCGGAGCAGAAACGCTTTCCATGTCCGTACCCTAGACAACGCGAGCATTGTATGAGGGGGGACTGGTCGGCGACCCTGACTCTCTGCATGTCAATATGTAAAGCCCCCGCGGTGGTAAGGTTCTGCCAGAGTCGGGGCGACACCTTAATTACGATGTGCGAGGTGAGGGGGTTTCTCGCCCTGCGACGATAACGTATTTCCATACGGTCATCGTCGCCGCTCACGCCCCTCAGTAGGTGTCCGTTTTGCGTACGGATGGCTTTCACGATGTCCTCATCGGTGTTGCTCTGCAGGACACCATACAGGATGACAAGAGGGTCTTTATTCTTGACATCCTCCACGCTGAGATGCCCTTCCCTCTCCTTAATTCTTTCCTTTATCTTTCTTATTTCTTCCTCGTTTTTGCAACCCACTATTATCTTCCTGTCTTTGGCTTTCCTTATTTTATCAATCCTTGCCCCTTCTTCCTTCGCATTCACAACCTTTCGAATTCTCTCAAAGATTTGATCCCCTGTTTCCTGGTCATTTGTAGAGGAAACGATAATGGAGTGCATGGCGGTGTTTTCAGGCTTCATTTTGTTTGGAGAACCCGCTGCAACACTCGCATAGGAGCCTCTGCTCATGTACCACTCCTGCTGCGTTTTCAGCGTCTCTGTAAGTTTCTCCATTTCCTTTTTGTGACCTTCCAGAAACTTCCCGTGCTCCTCTATCTTCTTAATTAGTTCTTCCCCTTGCCCTGTCATTTCTGTTCTCCTTTCGTCTTCTTTCCTGTCACCCTCGTTTCCTATAGTGTGAAGAGCGACGACTTTTCCACCCTCGGAGGGCGGTAGAGTCGATGCCCTGTCTTCCTCGGACTCCTTTACCAGGTAGTAAAGTCTATCAACGGCTTCCAGTACTTTGGTTTTGATCTCGCTTTTCAAGTTACGGCTGATTTCGAGATTGCTTTTCGCCTTGGAGAGACAGGCTTTTGCCTCGGCTGTCCGAGTCAGAAACCTTGTCTTTGGGGATTTATCAGCGTTTGTCTGCGATGTCCCCGCCCTCACCTTCAAAGAGCTATCTTTGTTCGTGTGTTGAGTCAAGGCCAATTTGGTCTTTGGCTGCCCCGGTTGACTCATGATCTTTTTGGGTGCGGGCGGTGACACCGAAGACAGCGCATCAAAGGCATCGACACTCAGCCGTACCTTGTTAGGCTGATCGTCCATCTGTGTTGAGGGGCCGGCCCTTTCTGTCACTTCAAATGTTTCCATTTTTTCTTGCGACTTGTCAGTTTTGCTGGCGGCTGACATGTGCTTAGGGTCTGGGGTTCTAAACATCACAATTTGGGGTAGGACTCGTCAAGTAAAGTGTGACGTGTAGAGGGCGTCAACTACAGTTAAAAAATTAAAATGAATTAACAAAAATAATTTTTTGCTAGAGTCGCATAAATTGCCCGAAATATTGGTAGAGTCAGATTAATAATTCAATATATATATATAATTTATGATAAACACATAATTTGTCAAAATTGGTAAAGCAGAGTCGACTCTACCAAAGTCACAGTTTAAGGGTTACACTATTCTACTCAGTCTTATAATTTTACAAATTTTTAATTTTACAATATTTTACAATATGTTTTTGCTCTATGTAGAGTCTTGAGACTCTACCATAAAATATTCCAGTTTAATTCCTACAGTTTGCAAAAAACCGCACTGCTGTAGGACTTATAGTTTTGAAGATATTAAATTTTAAAGTTAAGCAAAAATCAAAGGGAAAGGGTTGCAACCCTTAAAAAATTTACCCTAAAAGCTACTATCACAAACAAAATTAATAACTAATATACAAAAGAGCAAGTTAACTGAATATAAGTATTTTGATAAAAATTTGAGCTCGAGATTGTTTTAAAATTTTTCTAAGTTCAAAGTCGTTTTTGGGGGTAGGGGGTTGAAACTTTACCCAAATGATCGGGGAGGGTCCGAAGGGTATCCGGCTTCTGGATACCGTGGGGGGGGGTTAGGGGGGGGGGGAACAGGATAAAAACGTCAGATTTGCTCTAGCACCCCTAGTTTCGCCCCAAAATGAAAAACAAGTTTATTTGCGGTTGGTCGAGAGGTAAGGGGCCTTTTAGAAAATCTATATTAAAAAATCTATAATGCTGAAAATACTGAAAAAATATTTTTTAAGTTAAAATTGAACTGAATCAGAATGTGTATATTTATTGAAAATTAAAATACCTTAAAAATTTTTGAGGGGAGCCCTCCAAAGTTAAGGGTTGTAAAACCAACAACCGCAAAAAAACACTTTAAAATTTTTCCTTAGCACCCTAGGCTCATGAAAATTCTGAGAAAAATGGTGGTGATAGCTGATTATATAACAAGTAAAATAGCGTTTGAATTTTTAAAGTAAATACAGTGCAAGTGTGTTTAAAAAATTCCCAAAACTACCCCTTAATTTTAAACTTTTTGTGGTCTTCTATTTTGGTAACCCTTTGTACTACATATATCGAGTTTGGGCTCAAACGACTCGTCTTGCTTTAGGGAACCAAATCCCGTTGTCGAAATATTAATAAATAGTATATAAAAATAATAAACGCCTATAATTAGTATATACGTATCGTATGTACAAGTAAGTCTTAGATCGATAAAAATAATTATTTTAAAAATCTTAAAATTTAGTAAACAATTTGTTTATAAGTATCTCCTTATGAAAATTTCAGAATCGTGACCTGAAAATCACATAAATAGCTACTTTAAACCACGTGACATTACACTAATTCTATGTTAATCTTTGAAAATTAATATCTCAGAAACTACTAGCTAGAAAATTCTGAAATTTTGTACAGTGATTAACATATATATATGGTATATATTAAAGTCCAAAAAATACAGGGTCGCAGATCTTGTTTCACTATTAGGAAAGGTCAAAGTTCACATAATTTAAAAACCTTATATCTTCCCAGGGGATGGTCCGATCCGGATGTTCGAGATGTCGGATGACAGGTCTTCGTGTCTTTTACAATCGTGCGTAACTCGATATGATCCCAGAAGTCTGGAACCTGGACCACGTGCCACGTGGTTTTTGTGTTTTTCTTCAATAACTCGGTAAGTTGAAACAGGAAAAATCCGAGTCTTCGCCAGAAGGTAGTTCCACCCGAGACGCGTCGATGAGCAGTAGAAAAAGTGGAGGTTGTCACTGAAGATCGAGCAGCGCATCAACCCGAAGATCCAGATGATGGTGAAAATTTTGGTTTTTTCGTTGTAGTGTCTCCAAAAATCGTCCGATTTGAAAAATTTTTTCAGCACTGTATTCCTTGCATCAGCGCGCATCCAAGAACGTATCACACAGCACAAAACGATGAAATAAACCAATTTTCGCAATTTTTCGAACGCGGAGCGACTCAAATTCGTGGCGCTCGGGCTCACGGCTCAAGTGGAACTGGGTTAGGTTAGGTTAGGTTAGGTTAGGTTAGGTTAGGTTAGGTTAGGTTAGGTTAGGTTAGGTTAGGTTAGGTTGGGTTGGGTTAGGTTAGGTTAGGTTAGGTTAGGTTAGGTTAGGTTAGGTTAGGTTAGGTTAGGTTAGGTTAGGTTAGGTTAGGTTAGGTTAGGTTAGGTTAGGTTAGGTTAGTTTAGGTTAGGTTAGGCTAGGTTCGGTTAGGTTCGGTTAGGTTCGGTTCGGTTCGGTTCGGTTCGTTAGGTTAGGTTAGGTTAGGTTAGGTTAGGTTAGGTTAGGTTAGGTTAGGTTAGGTTAGTTAGGTAAAGTTAGGTTAGGTTAGGTTCCACGACTGGTGGACTAACCTAACCTAACTTAAATTAACCTAACCTAACCTAACCTAACCTAACCTAACCTAACCTAACCTAACCTAACCTAACCTAACCTAACCTAACCTAACCTAACCTAACCTAACCTAACGAACCGAACCGAACCGAACCGAACCTAACCGAACCTAGCCTAACCGAACCGAACCGAACCTAACCATTTTTTGTATATAATTTTATGATTTACAATTTTTGTCGATATATTTTTATGATAAAAATTAATGTTTTGATGAAATACATAGCCATAGATATAATTTTTGACCTCATTTAACCACTCAAATAATAATGCTCAAAATACCAATAAAATATCAATACCATTAATGGACTTATTTAAACGAACGTTTTTAATGTAGTCGTTAGTTATTCCTTAATAAATAAATAAACTAGATCCATTACTATCTTAGTAAGTAGGTAAAGTAATATTTATTCAAAGAAAGGTTAACAATTTTATATACTTAAGACTATTGTACAGTTAAAATATTTTAAAATTAAGTATGTCTAATTGTATGTCTATTTGATTGGCTACGGCCCCACACTAGGCTCAGGGCCCGTGTCGTGGATCTTGGAAGAAACATATTGAGTCGACCTGTAAAAAAATGGCGAAAGTAATTTACGCGCTTAAGCAACTTAGACCCATTTCTTTAGATATTCAAATTCAAAATGCTTTATTTCCTTAAGACCTTACAGGACACTTGGACACATAAAGCTCTGAAAGACATATATTACGCATATATTTACTCAATTATGTCTTATGGTATCATTTTATTTGGGAGCTCTACAGATTACGAATGTATACTTAAATTACAAAAGCGTGCCATAAGAGTATTAATGAAAGCGAAATACAGAGAGTCAAAAACCTTCGGATATTAGCATCAGTAGCGGTATTCATAAAAAAAATAATTTGAAAGAATATACAATCGGAGGCGAAAGTAGCAAACGTGCCACGCTGCAGAAAATAATGCTAGAGCCGATTCACCATCGACTGAAAATCGCAAAACGGCTCCCTAAAATAATGGGCCAAAAGCTATATAAACAAGCTCCCGATAGATCTTAAACTTACTAAAAGTGAAATTTTTTGCTTGACAAGACGCTATATACCTCTAGTATTAAAGAGTTTTTAGATAACGACCACAGCAAGTACGAAATAAAATCAACTAAACTAAAACTGATGGGTAACATCACTTAATCTAATACGAGTAGTAGAGTCCTAATTTTAAGAAATTATATTTTTATTATAATAATAAACCATAGATACATATGTTATAAAATTCTGACGAGTCATAGCCTGATCATTTAATTTTAAGTACCTAAATACTTTAACAACGCAACGGTTTTAGGCAACGCTCGTCGCCGTACAACTCCCGCGTGATCCGGTTCGAGGACACTGCCAGGCGGGGAGTTTGACTGGGGCGGTACATCTGTCAAAGAATAACGCAGGTGTCCTAAGGCCAGCTCAGCGAGGACGGAAACCTCGCGTGGAGCAAAAGGGCAAAAGCTGGCTTGATCCAGATGTTCAGTACGCATAGGGACTGCGAAAGCACGGCCTATCGATCCTTTAGTACTAAAGAGTTTTTAGCAAGAGGTGCCAGAAAAGTTACCACAGGGATAACTGGCTTGTGGCAGCCAAGCGTTCATAGCGACGTTGCTTTTTGAGCCTTCGATGTCGGCTCTTCCTATCATTGCGAAGCAAAATTCGCCAAGCGTTGGATTGTTCACCCATCAAAAGGGAACGTGAGCTGGGTTTAGACCGTCGTGAGACAGGTTAGTTTTACCCTACTGATGGCTTGTCGTTGCGATAGTAATACTGCTCAGTACGAGAGGAACCGCAGTTTCGGACATTTGGTTCATGCACTCGGCCGAGCGGCCGGTGGTGCGAAGCTACCATCCGCGGGATTATGCCTGAACGCCTCTAAGGCCGAAGCCAGCCTAGCCGAATCCGGCAAGGATATGCTCACTGTGGAGCCCCGAGAGTCGGGAGGCTCTAAACAATGTGACTTTACTAGTTGCGCTTTACTTCGTAAGGCGTGACGTCGAAGCCCATTTGGACCGCGGAGATCGGTGCGTACGGTTTAACACGTGCACCACGGCTCCTTCTGGTTCGGATATAACTCAGTTCGATGTCGGGGCTCGGAATAGTCTGTAGACGACTTACGTTCCTGGCGGGGTGTTGTGGTCGGTAGAGCAGCGTCGTGCTGCGATCTGTTGAGACTCAGCCCTACGCCAGGTGATTCGTCCGAGGACGAGTTTTTTTTTTTTAATTTTTATAGTATTGTTATTCTATGAACATGTAAAACGGCAAGGTCCGAGTCTAACTTTACTAACTTAACTAACATTACTAACTTTACTAACTATACTAACATTACTCATTTTAACATTACTAACATTACTACTAACTTTAACATTACTAACTTTACCAACATAACTAACTTTACTAACTTTACTAACATTACTAACTTTACTAACTACTAACTTTACTAACTTTACTAACTTTACTAACTTTAGGTACTAACTTTACTAACTTTACTAACTTTACTAACATTACTAACATTACTAACTTTAGGTACTAACTTTACTAACATTACTAACTTTACTAACTACGAATATACATTGTACCTGATGATGAACTTCGATTGCATGCAACCTTTAGACTGTTTTGAACGGTCTGCAGTTAGCTCGATTGTATATACTGGTTTTATTTTTTTCTATTCCGTTTATTTTATACATTTTTTTAAATTTAGCTCTTGTTAGCTTGTTCTTGTAATTTTCAGTACTTTACTTATTTACCTTATAGAACTTCATTAACAACGAAAATTATAATCAAAAAATGTATACCTACTTGTAAATATACAATTCAAATCATTGAGCTAACTACAGACGGTCGAAAACAGTCTAGAGGTATCTCAATTGTTTACTTTATTAATTTAAGAAAGGAAATAACAATCAAGGAATAGAACCTTATTAAAACTATTATTTACAATATTTTGGTAGGTTGAAAACAGTCTAGAGTTAGCTCAACTGAATGAAAGAATGGATGAAAACTCTTTATCATACTTAAATGTACCACAAAAAGGCTGAAAATGATACATAAAAATACTGCAAACTAAGACTAAGTATAAATAAATAAATAATAATAAATAATTTCGGACAGTCCACACAGCATAATCCAGCCCAAGCTAAGCAGTTAAGATAGATAAGGGCGACCCTATCGCTAAAAGCGATCTCTTCCAGGCAACCTTTGGATGGACCGGATATAAAAGAACAATATAGACGGTGGTAGTTACATTAGATCTACTTCTCTAGATGATGGAAAAGAAAAAAATACATACCCAATAAGCTTCCAATGTTATAAACTTACATAAACATGTAACTTTATATAGTTAGATAAATAATGTACCACACGTTCATGTGGTAATTCCGGGAAAAATGTATAAAATGTTACCTATGTGTTATTCCAGACTATGATCTATCTCTTTGCCAAATTTCATCCATATCCGTTCAGTAGTTTTTGCATGAAAGAGTAACAAATATCCATCTATCCATCCATACTTACAAACTTTCGCGTTTATAATATTACTAGCGACCCGCCCCGGATTCGCATATTCATTAAAATATGCAAATTTTAATATTTTTGAGATAAGCACATTAATGTAGTAAATACAATATCAATACAATATCGAGCTCGTATTTTTTTACCTGATTATGAGACTAGATGCCGTAAGTTCCACTTTCTTCCCACTCTTTAAACGCAGACAAGAGTGGCTGATTTGACTTACCTAATTATTATAGCAAACGGAACTGTTGATTGCCCAGAGCTTCTTGAGCAAATAGGACTGCGCACATGCACGCTTGCACCTATCGTAAGGACTAATTATAGGCAGAACGCATTTGTTTATAGAGCTTCTAGCTCGTTTAACTCATTAGTACATGAAAACAGCAATATAGATTTATTCAACACCAGTTCAAGTAAGCTTAAACGCTTGCTTAATGATACATTTTTCGTTTTAGTTTGAGAAATTCTCTTGTTTGTGCTTGTACTTAGTATAAAAAACAATCTATTTTTCTTTTTTAGTTATTGTTATTGCTAGTAAGTCGTCAACTTAACTTCTTTGTTTAAGCAGTTTTACTAATAGGTTTATATACTTTTAATATATCTAGTTTTCTGTAAATTTTTTTTAAGTTAAAATTAATACCTATATGTCTACTTTCTGTAAATTCATCTCAAGTCAACAGATCTCAAGTTGCTGCTTTAATTTATTATTAGTGAAAACTTTTAATTGGCCTTAATTTAAAAATTCTTTGTATCTACTCATTGTCTAGCTGTAAGTTTTCCTAAAATTGTAAAAATAAAATAAAATAAATTTGAAGTATGTTTTTTGTTTTAATACAATAATACCTAAATTATGTCACAGTAACAGCTGTTTTCTGGAACGCAGATCATCTTAATAGTTAACTAATCAATGTTCAAATCTCTATTCAAGTGTCATTTGGGTTTCTCGAACATTGATTACGTACTTATATTTTGAAAAACAAAACTCTTGTCAAATAACATAATACGCTAATTAGGCCTGATTCTTTGTTCAAGCTCTTGTCAAATCAATAATTAACTAATCGGCGATTTTGCTCTAATTAGTTGAAATTATTACAACAATTTGCTGTATTTTTCCAAGTTCTAAACCGGGGTATAATACATAAAAAATCAACAGGTTGGTAATCCAAAAGCCATACACTACATAGTATAAACTAGAGTCGCTTTCTCTGTCCCTATGTCATTATGTCCCTTTGAACGCTTAAATCTTTAAAACTACGCAACGGATTTTGATGCGGTTTTTTTTAATAGATAGAGTGATTCAAGAGGAAGGTTTATACGTATAATATAAAACCGTGCAAAGTCGGGGCGGGTCGCTGGTTATTAATAAATGAATCTGCTACTAAATTATCGTGAATTAAATACTATGAACGTAATTGTAGGTATATTATGAGTATTAAATGTAGGGTACTAAGGTAAGTTGTTCCGGGACCGATCGTCATAGATGGCCACCTTCTTGAAATTGTTTCCGAGTAGATACACTTACCTTGGGCAAATTGTGCAGTTAGGTAAAAACTATTTTGAGAAGGAGGCCAAGAGGAGGATCCAGCTAGGCTGGGCAGCATTTGAGAAACTACGTCGGGTCTTCTCGACATCCATACCGCAATATTTGAAAACGAAAGTTTTCAACCAGTGCGTCCTACCTAAGAGTGTCCACGACTCACGGTAGGGCTGGTCCACCAGTTCAAAGTCGCTCAGCGAGCTATGGAAAGAGCTATGTGAGGAGTCTCTCTGAAGGATAGGATTCATTATGAATACATCCGACAGAGAACCAAGTTATCGACATAGCTCAAAGAATTAGCAAGCTGAAGTGGCAGTGGGCTGGCCATATCTCGCGAAGAAACGACAACCGTTGGGATAAACGTGTTCTTGAGTGGAGACCGCGACTCGGTAAGGTACTAAGGTAAGGTTTATTAGATAGTCAGATAGTCATTTTATTGGTAAATTTTTTTACAAGTCATTTCACATTATATTTAGTACATATTAACAGATAGGTACCTACTAATAAATGCAGTGTAAAATCAAATACACTTAGACAAAAAGGAAATGCACAAACATTAGTACAACTCAAAAATCTTTATCAACATTCATATTCAGATTCATACCTACTTATTAATTAAAGGTCATTCATATTCAGATTCATTTTAATTCAGCAGTAAATAATTGTTAGCCATTTGTGTTTTCTTTTCTGGAATTAAATACATAGAGTAAACGAGTTCTTGAGTGGAGATCGCGATTCACTAAGCGTAATGTATGACGCCCTTCAGCATGGTGGGATGGCGATCTGCGAAGGACTGCAGACTACCATACTAAAATGTGGCAAAATGAAGACAGGGCGTTATAGCACTTATAGGTCTCATTATATATACCTAGGGTAGGCATAATTATTTCCAGCAGAGCATTGATTTTTGCAATCGAAGAGTTCATAATATGAAAATTAAAAACTTGCTGCAAACCCCTTCTGAGCTTTAAAAAAGTGGTTGAATTTAATTTATCGCTAAAATAAACATATGGCTCCTAACAGCTTCCTAAAAGTATATTCCGTACAATATGTATCTCTCTCTATTCTGTCTACCTTCTGTACCAACCGAACAAAGGAGGTTGGTTTCAATCCTGACCCCTAACCTGAAACTAACCTCTAGAATTGAAACCTCTTTTGTATTGTGCCGCCATTTGCAATGAAGAGAACCTATGGAAATTAAATTATTCTGCCGATGTTCAAAAAATATTTTTTTTTCTTCTGTAAATATTATGGAAAAACTGAAAATGCAAAGTTCCTTAGGATTTTAAGACCTTTCCCAATTATTATAATAGTAAGGTAAGATAGTAAGGTAAGACTTGGACCAAAAGTAGAAAGCGCCGGCCAATGAAAAAATAAATGAAATATTTCGGTAGAACATAACGTCTCGATAATTTTTAGCTATGGCTGCTATGCTGTGCTATTATTATTTAAGTGGTTAAATGAGGTCAAAAATTCGTAATTTTTGATATCGATTTTTGAAAAATCGATATTTCAGTAACTAACCAAATGAGTAATCTACTACCTCTACATAAAAATAAGTCGGGTTTTCCTTCCTGACGCTATAACTCCAGAACGCACGAACCAATTTCCACGGTTTTGCATTCGTTGGAAAGGTCTCGGGCTCCGTGAGGTTTATAGTAATGTATAATAAAACCGTGCGAAGCCGGGGCGGGGCGCTAGTTTTTTATAAGGATATCTATGACTTAAATGAAATGTCCCCTTTTAAGTGCACAATTCATTTATTTCGAGGTACATTCACTGACCTTATACACAAATCTATCTTATCATAATCCTATCTTCCTTATCTATCTTATCTTCGAGACCTTCCGCCCAAGTTTTAGATTATACCCAGAAAATAAGGTCCATACACCACATCGTTATAATTAAAATAGGGGTGATTTACTCTCATTCGGGCATTATTTTTTGAAGGGACCTATCGTTGCTGGTACCTATAGAGTCAGTGTTTTTTCAATTATTTATACTGTACTATAAATTTTATTAAATTTTTATTAAACCTGTAATAATTAAGTTGTTAAACTTATAAATTGTGCATATATTTACTAAAATATATTTCATATATTTTGGTAATAGTTTAGTAGTAGTTTTTTAATTACATAACTTTAATAGCGAAGAAGGGGAAATGAAACATAATTTAGATTAAACATTAGATGAAATTTATTTAGTCCGGTCAATTTTGACATTCGAAGCTACATAAATTCCTCTTCATTTTTCACGATTTTCATCAAAACGGTAAGTTTTATCATAAAAAATATCGACAAAAATTGTAAATTATCTACAAAAAATGGTTAGGTTCAGTTCGGTTCGGTTCGGTTCGTTAGGTTAGGTTAGGTTAGGTTAGTTTAGGTTAGGCTAGGTTCGGTTAGGTTCGGTTAGGTTCGGTTCGGTTCGGTTCGGTTCGGTTCGGTTCGTTAGGTTAGGTTAGGTTAGGTTAGGTTAGGTTAGGTTAGGTTAGGTTAGGTTAGGTTAGGTTAGGCTAGGTTCGGTTAGGCTAGGTTCGGTTAGGTTCGGTTCGGTTCGGTTCGGTTCGTTAGGTTAGGTTAGGTAAGGTTAGGTTAGGTTAGGTTAGGTTAGGTTAGGTTAGGTTAGGTTAGGTTAGGTTAGGTTAGGTTGGGTTGGGTTAGGTTAGGTTAGGTTAGGTTAGGTTAGGTTAGGTTAGGTTAGGTTAGGTTAGGTTAGGTTAGGTTAGGTTAGGTTAGGTTAGTTTAGGTTAGGTTAGGCTAGGTTCGGTTAGGTTCGGTTTGGTTCGGTTCGGTTCGGTTCGGTTCGTTAGGTTAGGTTAGGTTAGGTTAGGTTAGGTTAGGTTAGGTTAGGTTAGGTTAGGTTAGGTTAGTTAGGTAAAGTTAGGTTAGGTTAGGTTCCACGACTGGTGGACTAACCTAACCTAACTTAAATTAACCTAACCTAACCTAACCTAACCTAACCTAACCTAACCTAACCTAACCTAACCTAACCTAACCTAACCTAACCTAACCTAACCTAACCTAACCTAACCTAACCTAACCTAACCTAACCTAACGAACCGAACCGAACCGAACCGAACATAACCATTTTTTGTATATAATTTTATGATTTACAATTTTTGTCGATATATTTTTATGATAAAAATTAATGTTTTGATGAAATACATAGCCATAGATATAATTTTTGACCTCATTTAACCACTCAAATAATAATGCTCAAAATACCAATAAAATATCAATACCATTAATGGACTTATTTAAACGAACGTTTTTAATGTAGTCGTTAGTTATTCCTTAATAAATAAATAAACTAGATCCATTACTATCTTAGTAAGTAGGTAAAGTAATATTTATTCAAAGAAAGGTTAACAATTTTATATACTTAAGACTATTGTACAGTTAAAATATTTTAAAATTAAGTATGTCTAATTGTATGTCTATTTGATTGGCTACGGCCCCACACTAGGCTCAGGGCCCGTGTCGTGGATCTTGGAAGAAACATATTGAGTCGACCTGTAAAAAAATGGCGAAAGTAATTTACGCGCTTAAGCAACTTAGACCCATTTCTTTAGATATTCAAATTCAAAATGCTTTATTTCCTTAAGACCTTACAGGACACTTGGACACATAAAGCTCTGAAAGACATATATTACGCATATATTTACTCAATTATGTCTTATGGTATCATTTTATTTGGGAGCTCTACAGATTACGAATGTATACTTAAATTACAAAAGCGTGCCATAAGAGTATTAATGAAAGCGAAATACAGAGAGTCAAAAACCTTCGGATATTAGCATCAGTAGCGGTATTCATAAAAAAAATAATTTGAAAGAATATACAATCGGAGGCGAAAGTAGCAAACGTGCCACGCTGCAGAAAATAATGCTAGAGCCGATTCACCATCGACTGAAAATCGCAAAACGGCTCCCTAAAATAATGGGCCAAAAGCTATATAAACAAGCTCCCGATAGATCTTAAACTTACTAAAAGTGAAATTTTTTGCTTGACAAGACGCTATATACCTCTAGTATTAAAGAGTTTTTAGATAACGACCACAGCAAGTACGAAATAAAATCAACTAAACTAAAACTGATGGGTAACATCACTTAATCTAATACGAGTAGTAGAGTCCTAATTTTAAGAAATTATATTTTTATTATAATAATAAACCATAGATACATATGTTATAAAATTCTGACGAGTCATAGCCTGATCATTTAATTTTAAGTACCTAAATACTTTAACAACGCAACGGTTTTAGGCAACGCTCGTCGCCGTACAACTCCCGCGTGATCCGGTTCGAGGACACTGCCAGGCGGGGAGTTTGACTGGGGCGGTACATCTGTCAAAGAATAACGCAGGTGTCCTAAGGCCAGCTCAGCGAGGACGGAAACCTCGCGTGGAGCAAAAGGGCAAAAGCTGGCTTGATCCAGATGTTCAGTACGCATAGGGACTGCGAAAGCACGGCCTATCGATCCTTTAGTACTAAAGAGTTTTTAGCAAGAGGTGCCAGAAAAGTTACCACAGGGATAACTGGCTTGTGGCAGCCAAGCGTTCATAGCGACGTTGCTTTTTGAGCCTTCGATGTCGGCTCTTCCTATCATTGCGAAGCAAAATTCGCCAAGCGTTGGATTGTTCACCCATCAAAAGGGAACGTGAGCTGGGTTTAGACCGTCGTGAGACAGGTTAGTTTTACCCTACTGATGGCTTGTCGTTGCGATAGTAATACTGCTCAGTACGAGAGGAACCGCAGTTTCGGACATTTGGTTCATGCACTCGGCCGAGCGGCCGGTGGTGCGAAGCTACCATCCGCGGGATTATGCCTGAACGCCTCTAAGGCCGAAGCCAGCCTAGCCGAATCCGGCAAGGATATGCTCACTGTGGAGCCCCGAGAGTCGGGAGGCTCTAAACAATGTGACTTTACTAGTTGCGCTTTACTTCGTAAGGCGTGACGTCGAAGCCCATTTGGACCGCGGAGATCGGTGCGTACGGTTTAACACGTGCACCACGGCTCCTTCTGGTTCGGATATAACTCAGTTCGATGTCGGGGCTCGGAATAGTCTGTAGACGACTTACGTTCCTGGCGGGGTGTTGTGGTCGGTAGAGCAGCGTCGTGCTGCGATCTGTTGAGACTCAGCCCTACGCCAGGTGATTCGTCCGAGGACGAGTTTTTTTTTTTTAATTTTTATAGTATTGTTATTCTATGAACATGTAAAACGGCAAGGTCCGAGTCTAACTTTACTAACTTAACTAACATTACTAACTTTACTAACTATACTAACATTACTCATTTTAACATTACTAACATTACTACTAACTTTAACATTACTAACTTTACCAACATAACTAACTTTACTAACTTTACTAACATTACTAACTTTACTAACTACTAACTTTACTAACTTTACTAACTTTACTAACTTTAGGTACTAACTTTACTAACTTTACTAACTTTACTAACATTACTAACTTTAGGTACTAACTTTACTAACATTACTAACTTTACTAACTACGAATATACATTGTACCTGATGATGAACTTCGATTGCATGCAACCTTTAGACTGTTTTGAACGGTCTGCAGTTAGCTCGATTGTATATACTGGTTTTATTTTTTTCTATTCCGTTTATTTTATACATTTTTTTAAATTTAGCTCTTGTTAGCTTGTTCTTGTAATTTTCAGTACTTTACTTATTTACCTTATAGAACTTCATTAACAACGAAAATTATAATCAAAAAATGTATACCTACTTGTAAATATACAATTCAAATCATTGAGCTAACTACAGACGGTCGAAAACAGTCTAGAGGTATCTCAATTGTTTACTTTATTAATTTAAGAAAGGAAATAACAATCAAGGAATAGAACCTTATTAAAACTATTATTTACAATATTTTGGTAGGTTGAAAACAGTCTAGAGTTAGCTCAACTGAATGAAAGAATGGATGAAAACTCTTTATTATACTTAAATGTACCACAAAAAGGCTGAAAATGATACATAAAAATACTGCAAACTAAGACTAAGTATAAATAAATAAATAATAATAAATAATTTCGGACAGTCCACACAGCATAATCCAGCCCAAGCTAAGCAGTTAAGATAGATAAGGGCGACCCTATCGCTAAAAGCGATCTCTTCCAGGCAACCTTTGGATGGACCGGATATAAAAGAACAATATAGACGGTGGTAGTTACATTAGATCTACTTCTCTAGATGATGGAAAAGAAAAAAATACATACCCAATAAGCTTCCAATGTTATAAACTTACATAAACATGTAACTTTATATAGTTAGATAAATAATGTACCACACGTTCATGTGGTAATTCCGGGAAAAATGTATAAAATGTTACCTATGTGTTATTCCAGACTATGATCTATCTCTTTGCCAAATTTCATCCATATCCGTTCAGTAGTTTTTGCATGAAAGAGTAACAAATATCCATCTATCCATCCATACTTACAAACTTTCGCGTTTATAATATTACTAGCGACCCGCCCCGGATTCGCATATTCATTAA